>CM049376.1:10236181-11521181 GCA_026937815.1 Etheostoma perlongum
CACTGGCATCATGGGAAGGATGGTAAGGACTGATTTCACAGGTCTTATCCTTTCAGGCACTGGTTCTCATGTAGATTTACTGGTGTTGTGTATATTATAAGATACTAAATAAACAGTGCTGAGTTGTTGAGAGTAGTAATGCACCAATGTTTGTTTTTTAGTCGCCGTGACGATCGTCAATGAGCCATGTCAGTCTATTAAACAGCAGGTTCCCACGGGGTCTTAAAATTCTAAAATTCAGAACTTTAAGGCCTTGAAACGTCTTAAAAACGGACAGATTTTCATTCAAAGTCTTAAATTGAATTTAGTCAGATCTAAAAAAGGTTTTACCCTCATTCATTTCCAGAAACGCTGGCTGCAGAAAGAAAAAGTATCGAGTTGTAGCCTGCAAAGTGGAGCAAAGGCCGTCTATCAGCACTGATTGTAAGTGCATGTCGGAGAACAGGGCGGACATGCATTTCACACCGTGAGCGGGAACATGCACATGTGGCAGAATAGAGAGGGGAAAAAAGGAGACACTGTCCAGAGGATAACTAGCCAGTTGAGATTGCGTGTGTGCGTCCTTGAGAACTGCAAGTCGTATAACTTATGTCGTCAATTCATTTAAGCCCGTTATTGTATTAGTCTAAAGTTCCCATTTATTTTCGTTTGCATTCTTCACCTGCTAGCTAAATTCCACCTAGCTGTTGATTCAATATAATGGCAATTGTTGAACGCCCTTGCTCACATTATATTTTAGGTTAATTATTTACATGCTGAAGTAGTTACAATGCATTAAGATAATGTAATTAATAGTGGGTTTATTTTTATTATTTGCTATACAGTATATAATTACTATGCATTGTGTATGGTAGGCTTTACAATGTTATTTATTTCTTTGCAGAACCACACACCAAAGCTACCCTCGCCCATGTTTGTACTGTTGCTTGATCTTAATAAAGCATCAAAAGAGAGAAGTTGTCTCCGTCCAAGTTTAAAAAAACATTTGGGCTTCTACAATGACAGTGTTGTTTTACTGCCAGCCTTGTCTGGCTCCTTCAAACTACTCTTCACTTTAGTACTTTGTCATCTATTAAGTGCTAAGCCCTGCAGCCCCAACTTAACTGCACTTTTCAAGAATAGATTATTCTTGTCTTGTATATGGACAAGTTTACTTAGCAGTCCCTGCCGTGTAGAGCAGATGGCTGGCTGGTGACCAGTGGGGGCCTTTGTAAAATTGCTCCATCCTTTCCCACAGTAATGCAAAAAGAACCATTTGAAACATACCAAGTGTCAAAGTGTTGGCCTAATATCGGATTACTGCCAAGCAAGGGAGCATCTATAACTGCATACTATCTAAAACGGGTTTTCTCTAAATCTTTTTGCTGGAGCTTTTAGTTGTGTTGCATACATTATTCTGACTGAATTTCTCTTTTTCTCTTTCAATGACTCATTCAATTCGCAGGGAAATAAGGGTGCTGTGGCAGTCCGTTTTCGCTTCCACAACTCTGATATCTGTGTGGTCAACTCTCACCTAGCTGCCCACATTGAAGAATACGAGAGACGGAATCAAGACTACAAGGAAATATGCAGTCGTCTCCAATTTCGCCAGCTTGACCCATCCCAGCCTCCACTTACTATCATGAAGCATGAGTATGGAATATTATGGAGTTATAGTGTCACCAAATGTATTAAGTGGTTTCTTTATAAACATTTATTGCATTTTATTTATTACCACTATATCAAGTATTTGTCATGTAAAACTTTGATTATACAACTGCTTTTGCTGTGATTTATTGCTTGAAATCCAGAAATGTGATTCAAGTTTAGTATTAGTATACTACATTTGTAGTCTCAATGAGATTTTGCAAATTATCTAATTCATCATCTGTGAAAATATTTGATGCATATTCAAATTATCTTCATGTTTCTTTCTCTGTCTCCCTGTCCCTCACCAGTGTGATTTTATGGATTGGAGACCTCAACTATAGGATCAGTGAACTTGACGTCTCCAACGTGAAGGAGCTAATTGGCAAGAAGGACTATGAAACGCTGCACAGTTATGATCAGGTAATATCAATGATGGTCTCTTCTTTCTGCAATTAAAATAGTCTTTAGTCATCATTCGTGTTAAGGAGTAGTGATACTTATTAGCTGCATATTGTCCTCAGCTCAAGAGGCAGATCGATGAGGAGGCTGTGTTTGTTGGCTTTGCGGAGGGAGATATTAATTTCCAACCCACCTACAAATACGACACCGGCTCTGACAAATGGGATACAAGGTAATCTCATATGCGAAAAACGGAATGGAACATGTTTAGTAAGGAGATCATTCTTCAATGATACAGTGATGTTCATAGTTTGAGTAAGGATAATTGAAATGTGTAAAGTACTCCAAAAATGTAATTTCTTGAGTGAATGTTTATGGAAGCTTTCAACTGTAGTCTACCAATAAAGATCTCTCCATTTATAGAGGGACATGGTCATTCATTAATCGGACTCTGCACTGTAGCAATGTTTGCTTGCCTTAAATTGAATCACAAATCACACTTTGCTCTTGTAGCCTCACTTTAGCCACTCAGTTTTCACGCTATCAATTAACATTAAGAGCAGTGTTGTGTGGTATCTCTTACTCTTTTACCCCATTACCTTTTGATGCATGTACAAATACACTGTAATACATAGTATATCCTGTTTTGCCCTATGCATTTAGATACTTTGTATATTAAATGTAACATCTAATAAACATACGTGATCTGTTCTTTCTTCTGCATTAAGTGAAAAATGCCGTGTGCCTGCATGGTGTGACCGTATCCTTTGGAGAGGGAAGAACATTGTGCAACAGCATTATCAGAGTCACATGGCTCTGAAGACCAGTGACCACAAACCTGTCAGTTCCCTACTTTTCATTGGGGTAAATGATTCAGCCTTTTACTGGTTTCATCTCGAATTCTTTTCATTTAATTTCTTATGGTTTGAAAAGATGCTTTAGTCCTTTTTTAAAATTCGTACATACTTCAAGTAGGGAGGGAGAGAAGAGATTATACATCAATAAAAAAGTGCATTAAGATATAACTTGTCCGCTCCCTTCACATCAATAGGCTCTTATTTTGTGCCATATCACATTTCTATTACAGTATTATATAAGGGTCACATAACACAGATATTTGCATTTCTTTTCCTCTTACATCTTTTTTTGTCTGTTCCTACAGATCAAGAGAGTAAATGCTGAGGCCTATAAAAAGACTTTGAAGAGATTGTACGCAATATAGACAAAATGGAGAATGAGTGTATTCCATCTGTATCCTTGTCCAAGCGAGAGGTAAAGTTTCCTATCCCATTTAGTCCTATTACAGTGTAATGGGAGCTGTAATACCTCTCTGATACATCTCGTACAATGAATGTTTCCTCTCATTATGTTCCTTTTGATGAATTCAGTAAGTAAACCACCACTAATGAAGGTGTGTATTGATTTTGGGCTGTGAGCCTAATCCAGATATTCAAAGGATAGATTTACATGAAATGTAGAAGAACAAGTAGAATGTTCCATCTTGCCTCATGAACCTTTCCCATCTTAATTTTAGTTCCACTTTAAGGACGTGAAATACATGCAGCACCATGCAGAGACATTGAGCCTCTTCAATGACGGGCAGGTCCCGTGTCAGTTTGAATTTATCCAGAAGCCGAATGAGCCCACATACTGCAAGCCCTGGCTCACAGCCAACCCCCCAAAAGGCTTTATCGCTCAGGGTGAGTAGCACATAAAGTCAGCATTTCAGTCACATTTATCATTATCATTTTATAAAGCATCATTGTCCTGCATTTTAGTTTTTTTTTTATAGAAATTGTTAAGTACACTATGAGCTATGAGGCCAGATCTCTTTGATTTTGACTTACAATTTCTGTCTTGCAAATTAAAGTAATCAGAATAGAAATACCTTGGTGCTTTACAAATCTTCAAACAGACCTTAGCACAGCATAACATCTCACAGGTTCAGCAGGCATCAATTCCTGAATTATGACAGTTCAGCGTCCCCTTTCTTTATTTGTGCATCTCTCTCAACATCTAGGTGGTTCTGTGGATATTGAGCTTGAGGTTTTTGTAAACCGCTCAACTGCGCCTGAACTCAACTCTGGCAAGGAGCAGATCGAAGAAATCCTGGTGCTCCACCTGGAGCGTGGCAAGGACTACTTCATCTCTGTGACAGGAAACTACCTTCCCAGCTGCTACGGCTCCTCCATCCATTTGTTGTGTCAGCTGAGGGAGCCCATTCAGGACATGTCGCAAGAGACCCTCCGCGAAGTGGTTAGTGCCCCCAGTGTCCTTGAAATACCTCCTCTCCTTCCAGGGTTGTCTCATAGGCCACAGCTTTAATTTAAAGTGTTTCAAATTTTAAGATAAACATGGTTGAGTAGATTTTGACTGAACTGTTTCTCTTTGTTTTGTTTGTTCTTAACATCAGGCAAAGATGTCTGGAGATGACAATGCAGTAAACACTGAAAAACCTCTAGACATTCCTAAAGAACTCTGGATGATGGTGGATCATTTGTTCCGCAATGCCCTCAAGCAGGTAAGAAAATGTGTTGCTGGACCTTCTATTTTGGTGCTATGATAAAATCAAAGAACACTATACTCCGACTTTTTTTCTTTGGGGGCAGTTTTCTTATTTTTCTTGGCTTAATGACTGTGCTTTTTAAGGAATCAAAGATGTCATATTTACTGCCCTCTATATGCAGGAAGACATATTTCAGCAACCTGGGCTCCGGAGTGAATTTGCAGAAATAAGGGATTGCCTTGACACTGGTATTCCAGATTCTCTTCGTATCCTTCAACAACATTGCCATCATAACCATCAGTGGGGAAAAAAACTGTTAATCTTGATAGAATATTTGAAAATGTAATGCAGTGTAATCCATACATTATTATTTTTTAATTTTTATTTTTTAAATAGCACTGTTTATATATACCAATACTCAAGAATGATGTCCTTGACTCTGTATTGACCTGTAGCGGGCAGTAACCACTCAGTGGCAGAGGCCTTGCTTCTCTTCCTAGATGCCCTCCCAGAGCCTGTGGTTCCTTACTCCTTTTACCAGCAGAGCCTAGAAATCTGCTCCAATGCCAGTCAGTGTGAGAAAGTGAGGGAGACAGCTTTATTCGCTGATCACCATTAAACTATTCCAAGATGTGTTAAATTATAAAAAAATAATATTTTAATTTCTTCTGTCTTTCTTCAGGTTATTTCCATGCTACCTCAGTGCCATAAAAATGTGTTCAACTATTTAGCTGCCTTTCTCCGTGAGCTGTTGAAGAATTCTGCAAATAATCGATTAGATGTCAACATCTTGGGTAAGAAAAGGAAGCAAGTTGCTCAGTTGCTTTCCTTTGTGAATTTGTTTGTTACTATTAGCTGCTGCTTTGTGCTTTAGTCAGCATGTTGAGTAAGGGAATAGAAACTAACAAACAAAGCAATAGAAAGTGAAAATTACGGAAAATCCTGTTTATTATTCTGTTCTGCTTATAATCAAGGACTGTTGGCACTTATCTGTTCACTACTTGGTGGAAAACAGGCTGTGGAAAGGAGAATGTATGCTCACCTAACTTAACTTAAATAATGGTTGAATGTGAACTAAATTATAGCATCGGAAGGATATATATATATAATTTCTTATGTTTTCTGCCACAAAAATTAAACCCTGCTAATAAAGATATTACAACTCAGAAAAAAACCTTTGTAATACTATATGAATAATTTATTTTCTTTCTGTATAGCTACCATTTTTGCCTCCTTGCTCCTGAGGTCACCTACAAAGCAGGATCTTGCAGAAAAGAGGAAGACTCAGGAGTTCTTTCTGCACTTCCTGGCCCAAGGCTCCTCCTAGATAGAGGATGTCTCCCTCTTGTCCATCATGCTGAAGCCGAACACTAAAAACTGTACAGTCCAGCATTTTAAATAAACTAATGATTATATTCTTTGATGGCTCTTTGTATAGATATATTTAGTATAATTACTGTAAGTGCTTATCTGATATTAGTTTGTGATCTGTTTATACAGAGTTTATTGTATATCGTTAAGCATCTGAAGAGACCTAACAATTTTTAATGTGTGTATATTTTATTTAAAAAAAAATGTATTTTAATGTTTCTGATCAACAGCATAGTTTGTTTTTTTATATATATAAACTGTTGTGTTGGAAACCAGGTGTGTCTCACTGGTGATTTTTGCCAATCAGCAATGAACACTTAATGCTAAGTTTTCTGATGTTTTTGAGAGAATACCCTTCCCTGCATTTAGCTTATAGAATCACATTTTTTTACACAAAAAATTCAAAAAGTCACATCATTAGAAGAATAACATTTTGTTTTAATTTAGCATTAAGAATTATGTTTCCCATAATTCATCACGAATGGCTGAGAGTGACGTTGTTATCCTAGGGAGGGGATAGGAAGAAAGTGCTAAACATCCAAAGCCTAGGGATAAGGCTTAAATATTAACAGGTAAATATATTTTAATGTGATTTCTTTGTAGTTGATGAACGTAAGCGTTAGCGTACTACTAGGTGTTAGTTAGTGTATCGCTTGGTAACATGAAACGTGTTATCCATGTATGGAAGATGGGTAATGTCAACTGTCGAGAGTGGACTGGCAAACGTTAATAAGCTAACGTTAGCTCCCTAGCTTAGTTGTGAACCAAATTGTTGCTAGCTAGCTAGCAAAGCTATGCATGTGCAGAGAAATAAGTGATAACGTTAGTTGATTTGGCCGTTCATTTTGCTATTTGGCACTCGCAAGCAAAATACAAAAAATGGTTACTGTTATGTTGACTCTGCAGTCAAGTGGCATAACGTTCAGTGTTGGTTATAACGATATACGTATTATTTAATATACAGGAACTATGGTTTGCCAAAAGATTTCCTAGGATGGCATAGGCATGAACCGCCCTACTCTCCCTCTGATTGGCTAATACTCGTTGCCTGGTCTGGCTGGGTTGGTTAGGTTTAGGCAAGAGGAGTGAGGGTAAGCTAATCAGAGGCAGAGTAACTGTCTATGGGCGGGACTTGCCTTTTCCTTCCTAGGAAAAAAAAAATACTCGCCTACGGTTTGATATGATTTGTAGCAGGAAGCTAGCAACATATCTCTGATGCTAGTAACGTTAACGATGTGACCGAGATGTATTCTGTAAAATAACGTCAGGTCAGTATCAACCAGCGGAATGTTACAAAGCCTGCATGACTGTGCACGGGTAACCACCTCAGTACCGTGACATTAAGTTCGGTAAGCTTTAATATATTGTGTGTCAAACGGGGTAAACATGGCAGTTACTGAACGACGCTGAAGTTAGCTTCCGAATTGGCAGTTAAGGGAAAACCTAGCTAAGGGAAAGTATGCTGAAGTTAGCATTTTTTGACAGCGTCCAATTTGGCAGTAAAGGTTAAGGGAGACATACCTTATATTGCTGAGCGACTGGTCTTCCGTTATTTGCACCTCTTAATGTTGTGAAACATAGATGTATGTAGCGTTAAGCGTGGAAAAACATTGTGGGTACTGCTAACGTAAAAGCATTAAAACTGCCTGAAACCCACTTTGAGAAATGTGAAAGCTTCTATTTGAGAAAATGCATTAAACATATGCATTATAGGGATATAGGTAGGCCTACTTTTGTTTATCTGGACCTGCTTTTACAAATGCTAAAGTCACACAGCTTTAATGCTTTAGCTACCTAAAATGTAGCTAAGTAAGATGTGCAAAAAACGGAGCATCAGTCGCTCAGTAGTCTCGCATTGCGAGACCTATCTTCACTGCGCTGCGGAGTCGCACAGCAAGCAAGTAATGTTTTCATTACCATAAACTGCGGAATCAAGTGTCCCCTTTAAGTGCCGAATCAGAAGCTAACTTCAGAGTCATAGTCTCTGCGTGTTCATCAGGCCACTCTTGTGTTTGTAAACGTTTGCTAGCCTTGTCGAGTATGGAAAAGTTAACTGACATTGTCCTGTGAGTGTGACATCTTTCATACGTTACTCATAATTTTTTTTAATAAAAGGTAGCCTGATGAATGTTGGATATAACGCTAATCAGTTATGTCAGTAGCCGCTACTATGTCGTGAAATCAGAAAGTTCTAGAACTCGGTGTGGTCTAACGGAGCTAATGTGTCCTATTGACCGCTGGCTTACTCGGACGCAATCCGTTTTTTCAGTGCTGACAATAATTAACCTTCTTTTGATTTACCCACGGACTTATTTACATTGGTGTTTGGTGTAATCACAGCCCCACTTTATATAGCACACATATGCGAGGCTGTGTCTAGCCAGTTGTTGGTAATAGTTCTTTTCTGTCAGAACAGGCCTTCAAGATGCATTGCTGTCTATTAGGTGTTATGATCAACCTAAACGTGTTTAATTTCATGCTGAGCTCTTTTAACAAGGCAATGTGGCTCTCTATTTTGAATTGATAGCCACTCATCTGTCCACTGCTACCTTAGATCAGGTATCAGAGATCAATCCTCTCAGATCATTTGGGACAGAATTGCTTACCTACTGTCAAGGAAGCAGCATTCAAGTTTATTGTTTATTTTTTTACATCATATATCTGGAAAAAACTCCCAGAAAACATGAGGTCTGCTCCAACTCTGTTCATTTTTTTTTTTTTTAAAAGACATTTCTGTTTGGCACTGCGTTTTTATTAAATCAAACTTAGGACTAATTATTCATAGCATGCACTTCATTCTAATTGCACTGTAAGTTTCATTATCTGTATTTGTTTTATTAAATTTTAGCATATGTCCATCTACTCTTTTATTGTACTCCTTTAAACTCTGTGTCTCTTATATCTTGTCTTAGTGCCGTTTTATGCCATATGTAAAGTTCTTTGAATTGCCACATAATACTAATAATTCAGCAAATTTATATTGCAGGCTGTAACGTTAACAGTGTGAGTGTGCAGTCCTCCTTGCCAGGGAAGTAGAGGCACCAGGGACCATGAGTGAGAATGGCCCTCATACGTCGGCGTCAATGTACTTTGAGGTGGAGGTGGATCACCTGGAGCGGGACGATGACGACGAAGAAGAAGATGACAAGATCCACTTTGACAAAGATGATGACTTGATCGCCGAGCCTTCAACGTCCTCTGGTCGGGTGTACGACCGCACCACAGTACTCATTGAGCGGGACCCTATCCGGCTAGATGAGGAGGGCGAAGAGGAGGGTCACTGTGGAGGGGACGAAGATGGTGTCGCCTTCCTAACTGAAGGGGAAGGTGATGGAGATGAGGAGGATGTCTCGCTGGCTTTTATGAACGACCCTGACGGCATGTCACAGGGTTATGTGCACCACACCATTTCTCCAGACCAGATCCAGTTCACAATTAATCCTGGCTCCACTCGCATGCCACGCAACATAGAGGGGGCCACCCTCACCCTGCACTCTGAGTGCCCAGAGACCAAGCTGAGAGAGGTAAGCCTAATAAGGGTATCACCTCCAAATGTAAAGGATTTACAGCACCTACATACAGATGAAATGTGTATGTGCTCAAAAACATGTGGAATGTTTCCTCCAAAACTGTTAAAATGAAGACTCTGAAGTTAGTAATAAAAATCTGGTTCCTGGTAAGGGGTTTAAAATAAATTTAACCTATTACAATTTGTAATGTTTATATTGAATACTGTAAGACTATATTTTAATTTTAAAAACACTTCTGCAGCTTGATGTGAATAGTAGCATAGTTGGATGGTTGGAGTGCTAAAGGGAATGCAGTGTTTTTCCCTAATGTTAATACAGAGGCCCCACAAGGGAGAACTTTCTCTCCAGTTCTGTTTTTAATCTTGATTTTTTCTAATTGCATAGCCAGTGTTGGTTTGATCAATGAAGATGAGACAAGGTGATGTGGATGGAATGGACTGATCACTCTGTTAGTTAAAAACTAAAAAATGTTTTAGACCCCACTGCCATCTGTCATTGAAGTTGTGGAGGAAAAGCCTACACACTGTAGACAGTATAGAAGCATACTGGTTCTCTTTTATTTTAAATTTGTGGAGAATTTGTGATACTACTTTTTTTTGTCTGTAAATGAGAAATTGCACTGAGGGTCAATATTTCCTGCTCCAACCAAATGGTGCAACACTGTTCTGATGGTTCTGAGTCACAAGAAAATGACTATTGTTGAGGAGTTATCACATCCCCATTTGAGTAAAAAGGATGTGTTGACATGGAGGTTGAGAGTACAGGGTACTTTCTTTGTGAAGTTGCGTGCCTGTAAGGCTTTTTATCCAGCAGAATAATATTACTAAACAAACAAAATATGATAGTGTGTGTGGAAGTTGGCCTGTGTCTGTCTGTGTTACTGCTGTACGACGAGCATGGTGTTTGTTTGATCTTTATGTGATGTTTGATGTCTTGATCACTGTCATTGTCCCTGCATTGTTGGTTGGTTTTCATCTATATTGTTGTCATTGTCATGATATTATGGCTTTATTTGCTATGACATTGTTTTGATGATTGCCCAAGGCACAAAATTAATTTTCAAGAGGACAATTCATTCACTCATGGTACTTCATTATCCCTAAACTGAACTGCACATGCCAGAAAATGCAAGAAACCTTTAACAAAATCACATCATGTGTAGCAAATTGAAGCAGTAACATCTTGCTGATATAAATATGAGCACACTGATGTGCATTCAATTCAGTGTGTATTCAGTGTCATTTTAGCCAGCCTTTGAAAAGCATGACAAGAGTAGAGCTGACCCAAGAGTAGGTATTTCCTGTGAACAACAAATCAAGGACTCCAGCCTCTTGTTCAACAGGTGTCAAGAAAAAAAACCTAATGACAAGTAACGTCAAGCACTTAGTGATATTGCTGTAAATACACTCACACAACCAATACATTTGTAATGGAGTGTTTCTTTCCACTATGCATGTGGGAGACCAAAGCATACAATGCTCTTTTACAATGCTCAAACTGTTGGTGGAGAAGAGTCACGATGGTGTGGGAGATGAATACAGTACTGAGCTACAAGCTTTAGCAGGCCTCCGACATTGGCTTTGCTTGGATGTTTGGTAAACAAATGATCACTCCCACATCCTTAAAATCAAAATGAATAGCCGTAAACTACCTATCACTCAGATTGTTTGTCTGACTGACAGGAAGTTTAACCAGCTTTATATCACTTTCACTGTATGTACTGTGTAACAACTAAGCAGGTTTTGTCCCTTTCATGGTAGGATTAGGTGTGTTTGAGGATGTGTCCTGAAGTGAAGCATTGAGACTAAGGATGAGCAACGAAGGGGTTTCCCTCATGTAATTACAATCACTTGCACCATAAGAAATGTTAAACATCAGAAAATTGAGGTTTTGCTTAAAAAATAATAACATGCATTAGCACTTAACTGCTACAGTGCCTTGCGAAAGTATTTGGCCCCCTTGAACTTTTCAACCTTTTGACACATTTCAGGCTTCAAACAATAAAGATATACATTTTTTATTTTTTGTGAAGAATCATCAACAAGTGGGACACAATTGTGAAGTGGAACAAAATCTATTGGATTTTTTAAACTTTTTAACTAATAAAAAAAATGAAAAGTGGGGCGTGCAAAATTATTGGGCCCCCTTGCGTTAATACTTTGTAGAGCCACCTTTTGCTGCGATTACAGCTGCAAGTCGCTTGGGGTATGTCTCTATCAGTTTTGCACATCGAGAGACTGACATTCTTGCCCATTCTTCCTTGCAAAACAGCTCGAGCTCAGTGAGGTTGGATGGAGAGCGTTTGTGAACAGCAGTTTTCAGCTCTTTCCACAGATTCTCGATTGGATTCAGGTCTGGACTTTGACTTGGCCATTCTAACACCTGGATACGTTTATTTGTGAACCATTCCTTTGTGGATTTTGCTGTATGTTTGCGATCATTGTCTTGTTGGAAGATAAATCTCCGTCCCAGTTTCAGGTCTTTTGCAGACTCCAACAGGTTTTCATCCAGAATGGTCCTGTATTTGGCTGCATCCATCTTCCCCTCAATTTTAACCATCTTCCCTGTCCCTGCTGAAGAAAAGCAGGCCCAAACCATGATGCTGCCACCACCATGTTTGACAGTGGGGATGGTGTGTTGAGGGTGATGAGCTGTGTTGCTTTACGCCAAACATATCGTTTTGCATTGTGGGCACAAAGTTTGATTTTGGTTTTATCTGACCAGAGCAACTTCTTCCACATGTTTGGTGTGTCTCCCGGGTGGCTTGTGGCAAACTTTAGACGAGACTTTTTATGGATATCTTTGAGAAATGGCTTTCTTCTTGCCACTCTTCCATAAAGGCCAGATTTGTGCAGTGTACGACTGATTGTTGTCCTATGGAAAGACTCTCCCACCTCAGCTGTAGTTCTCTGCAGTTCATCCAGAGTGATCATGGGCCTCTTGGCTGCATCTCTGATCAGTCTTCTCCTTGTCTGAGCTGAAAGTTTAGAGGGACGGCCAGGTCTTGGTAGATTTGCAGTGGTCTGATACTCCTTCCATTTCAAAATGATCGCTTGCACAGTGCTCCTTGGGATGTTTAAAGCTTGGGAAATCTTTTTGTATCCAAATCCCGGCTTTAAACTTCTCCACAACAGTATTACGGACCTGCCTGGTGTGTTCCTTGGTCTTCATGATGCTCTCTGCGCTTTCAACAGAACCCTGAGACTATCACAGAGCAGGTGCATTTATACGATGACTTGATTACACACAGGTGGATTCTATTTATCACTATCAGTCATTTAGGACAACATTGGATTATTCAGAGATCCTCGCTGAACTTCTGGAGTGAGTTTGCTGCACTGAAAGTAAAGGGGCCGAATAATTTTGCACGCACCACTTTTCAGTTTTTTATTTGCTAAAAAAGTTTAAAATATCCAATAGATTTCGTTCCACTTCACAATTGTGTCCCACTTGTTGGTGATTCTTCACAAAAAAAACAATTTTTTTATATCTTTGTTTGAAGCCTGAATGGTGTCAAAAGGTTGAAAAGTTCAAGGGGGCCGAATACTTTCGCAAGGCACTGTATGTGCAATATAATTCACAGTCAGGCAGTTTTTAATAAATAGTTTAAAAGTTAGTTTGAATTCGACATCAGGCCATTCATAAAAATGTCATTTCGGTTGTCTTGCTTTCTTGGAAATTGTGCTGCAATTTTGGCTGAAACTCAACTGATCCCAGAGGTCTTCATCAAAATTAAAGCATCATAAACATGCATTAGAAGTATTTATATTACTTTGTGTAAAAATGACATTACAGTAAAATGTTTTCTCTCAATTCTCCCACTTTGCTGGCTACTCAGCAGTCGACTACCAGATCTATTACGGCCATGTCATGTTAATGGGAAAATATTTAAAAACATCTCTAAGAGGGTCATGACAGTGAGTTACAGGAATGATGTTCGCTGAGAAAGGGGATCTTCTCGTCGTGGTGGCCCACCACACGCTTCCTCCTCGTGACTTTGTGTTCTACACCGGATACCATTTTTGGAAAAAGAGAACAAACTGCTTTTATCCACATTGCCCCAGGAATGTTGTGTGAGAAGAGAGCGGGAGACTGCCACACTGCAGCTGAGATTGGCATTGTAAAACAGATTTGAATGGGATGTATTGCATGAGAGGTTTGTCCTCATCGCTGTTCAATGTGCTCACTCGCTTCATGTGCTGACGGGTAGCTGAGTCATTGAGTACAGGTCCCGTCTGAAAGGTCATACCAGACTGTCATTTCATCATATGGCCAGGGTGGCTTTTTGAAATGCCAGTTGAATACTATTTAATTGATTTAAGGGAGTTAATGTTATATTTGTCCTCAGGTTTGGGATGATTTCGTACAATAGAATTGAATTTAAACTGATGTCCCCCTCCTCTTAATTTCTCATTTTATCAGGTGAAGCGCTACCAGTGCATGTTCGAAGGCTGCACCAGGACGCACAGCACGGCAGGAAACCTGCGAACACACCAGAAGACGCACCGAGGCGAATACACATTTGTGTGTAACCAACAGGGCTGTGGAAAGGCCTTCCTCACCTCCTACAGCCTTAAGATCCATGTCCGTGTTCACACCAAGGAGAAGCCGTTTGAGTGTGACGTGCAAGGCTGTGAGAAGGCCTTCAACACATTATACAGGTAACACTTTACAGATTATATAATTACTTTAAACAGCTTTGTGTTTTATTTCTCCTCATGGGTGATCATCACCGCTGTAGGTTGTGTTAGCAATATCTAGAAACTGTAGTATAAGTAGGACTGGGTATTGCTTTAATAACTTACGATAGCAGTACCAATAACAGTACCTTTTTTTAAGGGATACCAATAAGACCCTGTGGTATTTTCAAATGGGCGTGCTTCCCTCACTCATGTCCCCCTGAGACTAGATTTCTCTGTATTGTGGGTCTGGGAAAAAAGCCTCTGATGATGCAAAAATCGTCATTTAGCATCATCGGAGGAATTTTTGCTGTGGACTACAAGCTAGCTAGTTTCACATGTTTTCAACCTGCCCATAGGGGGGTTGAATTCCTTACTCAAAGCGAGTTAAGTGTCAGCCATCTTGGAGCTAAGCTACAGCTCTCTCTTTTCAGCAGCAAACTTTTACAACAGTTATGTGCATTCAAACTATTGCACTAGTCCCACCGAGATACATAGGTACATATCGGAGAATATGCAGGAAACTTTATTACAGACGGAATACTCAACACACTACGCAAGCTTTGCCTGCTATTGAGACCAGCACCTCAGCCAGCAGGGTCGCCCAATGCCGCTAGCCGGGTAAGGGGACATCGACGGCAGTGTGTGTGAAAGCGGAAACGCCAAACGAGGGCAGGAGTTCCAGCTAAGTGGAAAGTTAACGTTAGACTTATACAAAACTCCTAACGCAAGTTCAGAGACTGCTGTGTTTTTGTTTTTGTGGAAACATGGCTGAACAACAATGTACCAGACTCCGCTCTGTCGGGTAAGACTCATGGAGTTGGGCTGTGTTAACACAGACAAGGACTGGTGCAGAAATGAGGTGCTTTTATCCAACTACTGTTAACCACTGGTGGCGTTTGTAACTGTTAAATGCCGACCGTTGTACATTCTATGCAAATTTCATGTCGTTTTTATATAATGTTTGTATATATTTTAAATGTGTAACACCACTTGAGCCGCGATGAAATGTTGTTTCGTGTAAATGGTTGAAATGACAATAAAACACACTTGAGTTGAGTTGAATGCCTCACTGTCTGTCTATATCTCTTGGGAGTGGACTCGTAGAGCAGCAAAGCAAGTGCCTTCTGGGATTTGGTGTCTTTCATCCACATGAGCCAAAAACACCTTTTCTGGCTTTTTTCGGCCTATAAGGCACCAATTTCTACAAAAAAATCACATTTCTACTACATAAGTGACTCAATTTAAATCTTTCCAACAGTGAAATATCCCTTTTAAAAATAATCCTTTAAAATTTGATGCATTCGTCAGACATTACAGGTGTGTAGTATAGCCATACGTTTGAATGTTTTTGTGGCACACTCCACATCACCCCACCACAGACTGTATGGGTTGTAGTTGTTGTGGTAGTGGGCCAATCACACGTGGCATGAAATCAAAGAATGCTTGCGGTGATTAGCAAAACGAAAACAAATAAATAGTCATTGTTTTATGGGTAAAAAAAAAAAGATTAAATGCTGTTATTGTATGACTGAATAATTCACTACTACTTGGTAGCAGGTTGGTTTGTACGGAAGAGGATTAGGGCCACTGGTGAAAAATGTATGTGAGTTCTGACTTTGTTCTCAAAAATCTGACTTTAATCTCAGAATTCTGAGAAAAAAGTCAGAATTCTGAGAAAAAAGTCAGAATTCAAAAAAAAGTAAAAAAAAAAAAAAAAAAAGCAAAGTGTAGTGATTCAAAAGGCAAACGCTGGGTCCCAAAAGAGTGGAAACGTAATCCCAACAAGCGTGGAATACAACAGAAACAGTCAGTATGACAAAACCCCTGCTGGCTGTCAGAATTCTGACTTTTTTTCTCAGAATTCTGACTTTAGAATTTATTCTCAGAATTCTTACTTTTTTTCTCAGAATTTTGACTTTAGAATTTATTCTCAGAATTCTTACTTTTTTTTTCTCAGAATTCTGACTTTAGAATTTATTCTCAGAATTCTGACTTTTTTTCTCTCAGAATTCTGAGAATAAAGTCAGAACTCACATAAATTTTTCACCAGTGGCCCTAATCCTCTTCCGTAAGTTTGATACCCAGTCTTAAGTATAAGTAATCAAGATTGGATTGTTTTCATGATACAAAGGCAATCATGAGGCAGGTCCTACCATAAAAGTAGATGGCCTAACTAGTGTTGTCAAATACTGACATGTCTAAGTTTTTCAAATAATACAATGTGAGATGGACACAATAAGTAATTTATGTAAGTTTTTACTTTGCATTTATCTTCCCCTTTTCTAAAAAGGGGATGAGTTTGGTCATTGGTCATCTTATTTATAAATGAGGTAAATCTGCTGTCTGAAATGTCCAAGATTGATACTGCAGATGATTATATATTCTTTGAGAGCAGTTTAAGTCAACTTTGACCAATGCCAGGCGTGCTCTGTGTTTGTAGCATTTTCACTGTTCAGATGTTGCTGTATTTTGCTGTGATCTCAAGCAGTTCACACACAAGTCCTCTGGTCTGTATTGGTTCAGTTGCTCTGACAACATGTCTGGGGCTTGGTGGAGCTGTGCCACTGCCATCAATTCCCTGTCAGAGGCTTGTACTCAACGCAGCCAACCAATGCCACACATGGGTGGATTCTCTTTTTAATAACATTACTTTCCTCTCCCCATCCCCTGTACCACCCAGATTCTCTTATACGACCGCCATTGACAAAGCGTGTACTTTTCATTTTTCCTGTTTGACTAGATTATGTTGTCATCTGAATGTGGACTCACTTAACTGTCTTTTTATATGCGTTTTAGACATTCATAAAATAAGTGCAACACAAATGAACACATGCCCATTCAATGCCACTGTGGTTAGTTTGTTTCTCTCTGCATGTCTTCCATTGTGGTTTAATGAATCACACTTGATTGTCTCTGCAGACTAAAAGCACACCAGAGACTTCACACAGGCAAGACATTCAACTGTGAATCAGAGGGATGCACAAAGTACTTTACCACACTTAGCGACCTGAGGAAGCACATTCGCACACACACTGGGGAGAAGCCATTTCGGTGAGCATTTCCATTATCACACGAAGATCTGTGATACTAATAGATACTTACAGACATCTCTTTTAGTCTGTTTCAGTGTTTGCTTTTCTACACTAATCAAATGTTTATGTTTTTTCATATTAAAAATGTTTACCCATAGTGTCTTTCACACTGTTTTGGGAGCTGCATTTTGGTTAAGCAGAGGCCCAAAATATTCAGCACATAAGTTTCCCATTGTATCACTGTTGTCTTTTTGCATCTGGTTCTAAGCATTCCTGACATGTTTTTTTTTTTTCTGTCTTTGCCTTCAGGTGTGACCATGATGGCTGTGGCAAAGCCTTTGCTGCAAGTCATCACCTAAAAACACATGTACGGACACACACAGGTACATATTACTGGTTTGTTTTATGTAACCTTGACTTTTTCTATGTTTTCAGCTATGCCTGATTTGCATTTACATTGTTACCAGTGCCTCCCACACACAGTTAATCTGAATATCCCAAACAAATGGGTTTTTACTTGCAGCCAAAACATTTTATGTGGTTTTGTTTTTACTGTCTTCCTTTCAGAAGTAAACTTAAAAAAAAGACTGTGGGCATGTGTACCCACTGGACAAATAACTTCCTTAATTGTTGTTTGCTGTGCTCCTGGACCCGATGGCTGGGAAGCTAAGTTAAAAATAAATGTTTTTTAAGTACTATATTTAATGTTCAAACTGATTTGACTTTGTTTTTTTGCAAATATTCACTGATTTTGAATGTGATGCCTGCAACACATGCAGTGTTCCACTGTGTTGTTTTAACAACACTCAATAAGCATTTGGAAACTGAGGACACTTATTGTTGAAGCTTTGTAGGTGGAATTCTTTCCCATTCTTGCTTGATGTACGACTTTAGTTGCTCAACAGTCCAGGGTCTCCGTCGTCGTATTTTGTGTATATAATGCGCCTCGTATTTTCAATGGGAGACAGGTCTGGACTGCGGGAAGGCCAGTCTAGTAGCCACACTCTAAAGTCCAGAGAAGCCGGCGGCATTTCTGGGTGTTGTTGGCTTTTGCTTTGCATGGTAGAGTTTTAACTTGCACTTGTAGATGTATTCAATGAACTGTGTTAACTGACAATGGTTTTCCAAAGTGTTCCTGAGTCCACGTGGTAATATCCTTTACATAATAATGTTGGTTTCTAATGCAGCCCCACCTGAGGGGTCAAAGGTCACAGGCATTTAATGTTGGTTTTCGACGTTGCTGCTTACGTGCAGAAATTCCAGATTCTTCAATTTGATGATATTATGGACTGTAGATAATGAAATCCCTAAATGTCTTGCAATTGTACGTTGAGAAACATTGTTCTTAAACTGTTGGACTATTTGCTCACACAGTTGTTAACAAAGTGGTGAACCTTGCACCATTCTTGCTTCTGAACAACTGAGCCTTTTGGATGCTCCTTTTATACCCAATCATGATCAATTAACCTGTTCACCTGTGGAATGTTCCAAACAGGTGGTTTTTTAACATTTCTCCATCTTCCCAGTCTTTAGTTGCCCTTGTCCTAGCTTATTTGGAATGTGTTGCAGGCATCAAATTCAAAATGAGTGAATATTTGCAACAAAACTAAGTTTATTGGTTTGGAAATTAAATAGCTTGTCTTTTTAGTGTATTCAATTGAATATGGGTTGGAAAGGATTTGCAAATCACGTGCAATCAATGTTTTTGGCATGTATTTTATATCTTGTTAGTTTTGTGCAGAAGCCACCTTAAAAAAATGTTTGCTTGAAAATAAGATTATGCATCTCAAGAGGTTTATTTTCACATAAAAATAAAATTAGAATATAGCCGCAAGCAGCGATTTGCAGGTTCCAACCTTTTTTTCTCAATAGCAACTTAAAAGTAATTTCACTGTATAAAACTGTATAAAATGGGTATATCTGGGGCACTTATCTGAACGTACCCTGTGAGTTTTGTGATGACTGGCCTTACGTTTGCTGATTTGTGTTTATGTCCAGAGCCACGCCCCTTTTGAAGTTCATTGGTCAATAACTTGAAAAGTAATTGAGATATGGACATGCTTTATACAACTTGTAATAAGCTTGATCTATTGATGATTAACTGAAAATTTAGTGGCAGTCGGCGCTACGATGTAGGAGATCTCAAAAGTGTTTTTCACGAAATTCAAAATGGCGGAAAGATTTAGGCGGACCTTAATGATCCTTGAGGCTTTTTTTTATAGAGCACATTAAGCTGCACCTTTTGTGAGAAATTTTGAGTGAAGCTGACTTACGGTGTGGGGGGCGTGGCCTTTCAAAGTTTACATTTTGAAGCCTTAATTACAACGCAACCATGTGGCCGATTGGGTTCATATTTCTGTAGAAGCACATGCTAGGCCTGCACGATATTGGAAAAATCTGACATTGCGATATTTTTTCCCCCTGCGATATATATTGCGATATGAAAAAAAAAGTACATTTTAAAAGTTGACATAAATAGCTCTATTTGGAAATAAGGAATCATTCTCGACTACTGCGGTGATTTTGTAGGGGAGTGCATCCACATAGAAGATAAAAATTAAAATCTTTTCTAATGTGAATCATTCTTTGTTGAACTTTAATGCTTTACAAACACCAAAGCAAGTAAGCGCTGTGACTAACGTTACTCTTCTGAAGTGGTTTTGGAGAGGGAAATTAGGTAGAAATACGCTGGTTGACTAGGATGACACCATTGTATTCATATAATAATCTATCCAGGCTAACATGTATGACAGTGACTGCGTGTTGCTTCCTCTAAATTTCAGGTTGTGGTCGACTAGCATGGCCAGCTCGTTAGTTTGATAAATTGATCAGATCTGATGTCACGCACACTAACAACAAATTCTGTGTATCCAAGAAGTATTAAATTAGTGTAAAAGACGTTAGATCAGACACAGACTTCTGTAGTAGATTAGTGTTATGTTTCCAGGGTCGCGGCTCCAAACTGTAACGTTAGTTGGGATAGACGGACCCCTTGTTTCTTTAGGGCCTAAAGTTTAGGCTAACTATATTAGCTTTCGCCTGGCTGGTAGCAGCTTTCTGCAGGCGAAATGGCCGGGAGACGTTGTGATTATGTTGCATTAATCAGGTGATTTAGTTCGTATTTGCAGCAAACATAAAACACTGACTACTGTAGCTTCCCTGACTACCCATCAAAACTATGCGCATCCCTGTGTCAGCGGCAGCTGCTGCCTACGGTACTTTTCTACACATGGAGAGCCTCACTTCCCATAACAATAACCCCGTCGGACTAACGTCACATGCACAAGTTTCCCACATGGCTACCTGTATTAAGGAAAAAGTGTGAAAGGCTGTCGTCGGATTGGAAGTTGATCAAGAGGCTCCTTCGCGGTTGTGTCTTCAAGTATATTATTCAGTGGTGCGCGGTGGTTTATGGGATGAGAAGCTTCTTTGCTCGGAAATGAAAATATGTACGCTGTGTTGTTAATTTTTGATTTTTTGTTTTGTTTTTTCACTCAAAATGATGTGTTGTATGCTTATGAGTCACGTCGTAGCTGGTTAGCCTAAGGCAGGGGTTTTCAACCTTTTGCAAGCTGGGCCCCCCCCAAAGCTGGTTTATTGCAGTTGGGGCCCTAGTGCCCTACGCCCCACACACCACGAACGATAGATAGATAGATAGGCTATTATTTTTAGGCCCACATTATTATTATTAATTTTATTATCATCATCAGTAGCGGTAGGTATGCCTATTATCATTACTAGGCTATTTTTATAATTGGCAGTAGTACCAGACTTCTAATGTGAGCTTGCAGATATTATTATTATTAGTAGTAGTATTATTATTAGTATTATTAGTATTATTATGAGTAGTATTAGGCCTATCATCATTACTAGGCTATTGCTATATATTTATATGAGGTTACATGCTTTATTGTTGTTGTTGTTGTTGTTATCATCATCATCAGTAGGTCTATTACCATTACTAGGCTATTGCTATAATTGGGAATTGGCACCAGACCTCTGATATTAATTTATGCTTTATTATTGTTATTATCACTAGGTCTAATAGTAGGCATCAACTGCATTTTTTTTAAAGAAGCTGGCAGGTTGGTGATATTAATGTGAGACCTGAGCCTGCTTTGCCCTGCAAAGATCCTCAATTCTTGGCTCAATGTTTGATAAACATAGCCTCAAATCATCCTCAATTTGTGCACGATTACGGTATTTAGTTTTGAGTGCAGTCATTTTTGAGAATCCTGCCTCACACAAATATGTTGACACGAAAGGAAGGAGATCTTCAAGGCGACGTCACAGAGTTCAGCGTATTCCTGCATCAATGATGCCCAGAATGACGAAAGAGGGCAGGAGCTAAAGAGTTCCTTCAGTCGACTGTCACTCTTCAGCTCAATAAGCTGTTCCTGCATATCAATTGATAGCTCGTTTGCTGTGCACACAAACGGATCTCGAACCCACGCAAAAGATCGATAATCCTCTTTAAAGTACGTCGCAAATTGTTTTCTCATTGCTGACAGGTGCTCAGACGCTGACTGAAATAGTGACGCGCCTGCATCGGTGATAAAGTCTGCAAGGCTGGGGAACATGTCGCAGTTCCCTCGACTGATGCGGCCATGCCAGAGGTCTAGTTTTTGTGTGAAGGCGTGCACTTTGTCCGCAAGGAGCAAAATGTGAGTTTTCGCGGCCTTGCAAAGACAGGTTGAGGCCATTCAAGCGGTCAAATATATCGACCAAATAGGACAGAGATGCAAGCCACATAGTGTCATCAGTGCCGTGCGGGGATGTCAGTAAAAGGCTAGGCACTGAGTTATGAAAGCCAGATTACCGAATTTATTGTTTAGGCTAAAACTCAATCAAAACAGTAGGCTAAACATTACGCACAAGCGCGGCACACACGCACGGCCGATAGCAAGACATTTCCAATCAATCTATCAATCTAAATGTATTTATATAACACTTTACAGCAACCAGCATGGTCCAAAGTGCTTAACAGAATGAGTAAAATTACATCGTCCAATAGAAAGAGTGAGCATAGAAAACAGTCAAATCAAAAGAAACAAAAGAATGAAGTCGTCACACCGCTGCTACGTATTAAAAGCCAGACTGAACAGATATGTTTTGAGTTTGTACCTAAAAAGAGCGACATCTGTAACAGTGCGAATATCGGGAGGAGGGGGGGGTAACTTGTTCCTGAGTCTCGGGGCAGCAACCGCAAAAGCCTGATCACCCCACCATTAATACCTGGACCTTAGGACTTCTAAAATCGCTGATTTGAAGACCGCAATGACAGTTCCCGCAAAGTTAAGATTTCAGACAAATTCTCTGGGTGACATATTTTCTCTTTCTCTCTCTCTCTCTCACACACACACACACACACACACGCGCGTTAATGTCCAGCATCAGAATGCAAGTTATGAAACCATCTTTGTTCTAATTATTGCACAGCGGCCAATTATGTTTGTCAGTCCCAGTCAGCAACAATGAAAACACACACTGCTCAACTGAACCTGAAGGCCAAATGGCTTCACTAAGCCCAGAATAGTTTCTGACTCACCAATCGGTAGATTATCTGTACATAAAATCCATCCGACGCTCTTTCCTCGTGAAGACGGCGATCATTGCGTTGTAAAACTCGTCTTTACGGGCCTTCAGTTTGCATAGTCGCTGACTCTCTGACCGAATGGCGAGGGCTGAAAGACGTGCTGGCCCGGTCCGGTTCCGACTGGATGTTTGGATCCGTTTCAGGGTGGAAAATGTGCGAAGCTGTAGTTGCAGGTATTATATGAGCTGACGGTTTTATATGCGTGATTAAAGCTGCGGGCAAGTTGTTCAGATCCCAGGACCCCGTAGAGGTCCCGCCGCTGACTGTTCAGATCCCAGGACCCCGTAGAGGTCCAGCCGCTGACTGTTCACATCCAGGACCCCGTAGAGGTCCAGCCGCTGACTGTTCAGATCCCAGGACCCCGTAGAGGTCCAGCCGCTGACTGTTCACATCCAGGACCCCGTAGAGGTCCCGCCGCTGACTGTTAGCACAGCCACGTAGCCACATCTTTTCTTCCAAACCAGTCAGTTTGAAACGATCGGACGAGTTTTTGTCCCTTTTGCTGCGGTAGTCCATCTAAGGCTGGCGTAGACCTCCATCTTGCTATTAGTTCTTTTTTGAATTAAAATCGAGTTTAGAGGAGTTCCTCACCGCTGTGATATCGGCGGACACTGCTGCTTTCATTTTGACTTTGAATTTCGCGGGGATTGCGCTTACAACGTATCTGGTGTAATGACATCAGCTACGCAAAGGGCCAGTAATATCTTGATTTTAATTGGTCCATGTAGAGCTCTTACCTGTCTTTATGCTTCACACTCTCTGTCCTCATTCTGTAGGGGAGAAGCCATTCAACTGTCCCAGTGATGGCTGTGAGAAGACGTTTAGCAGCCAGTACAGTCTAAAGAGTCACATCCGGGGCCACGACAAAGGACATCCCTTCACCGTCACACTCACCCATCCGCTCTCTGAAGTGAGTCACAGTACAGCAACTTTGTCTCTCGACGCTGGTACATGTTGTCCACGCACAGCCTGAGAGCAACATGACACTGTGGTAGTGATATTGATTTTATTAAAAACAAAATCTACATATCTGCATGATGTGGACGTTTGCATATGTCCACAACGAGGGGTTCACACTACACTGCATTAACCACCATACATCGAAAAGTTATGAAAATTATTTAGCTTTAGATTAAACTACTTTTATAAAAACAAACTTTGCTTGTCCTCTTCACAGGAAAAGTACTTTTTTTATGCCATTGTCATTACTTTTGTGGTTAAGGGTTCCTTTCAAGTAAAATGATTTTGACATTAACATACAATGTCAAGATGTCAGGTGTTGTACTCTTTTCCAATATTGTTTCCTTACAATGATGTGCTTGAAGTTTAATTAGGTCCAATTCCACTCTTAATTACAGGACGCAAATCACTCGCTGTGCCTCAGTGACTTGAGCCTCATCTCTACAGACTCAGAGCTACGAGAGAACATCCATAATGTAAGTCTGGCCTTTGCTTCAGCTTTGTCAAACAGACAAGGATTGAAAATGTTGAGCAGTTGTCAAGCTAGTTACGATGCAAATTACTAGGCAGCTACTTGACATCCTTCGCTGTCAAGAATTTAGAGGCAAAACAAGAGTTTCTGGCTGTTGAGATAATTAGTAAAGTCATGTCATTGTTTTACAGGCTCACAATGTGGACTTCAGCAATGTGAAAATCTTTGAGCTCATGTTCCAGAGTCCTGAAAATAGTGTCAGCCAAGATGATGCCAATCCCAACGGTCAGTGCTTTTTGACACCAGCTTGAATTGCATTGAATGTTTTTGTTCACTGATGGGAGTTTTTTCCCTTCCTCAGAGAGCCTTGCGGAATCCTTCAGCCTGGAGACGTCTACCCGGTCGGTAATGCCTGATGGATCGTCTCTCATCTCTTTCTCTCTCCATCCTACTTCCTCACCTCCCTGTCCCCACAAAACTGCAGTCATGGAGGCTCCTTCCCAGCTCAGTCAGAGCTCTTCCTCTCAGGCCTCCACCCCTGCTCCTGTACTCGCCACTATCAGCTCCACGCAGCCGCCGCCTTTCATGCAACTAACCGGGCCTCAGCAGATCTCTGACGTGACTGCCCAGGCTTCTGTCCAAGCGCCAAACAATGTCACCACCCAGCACTTTGTGGCACTGCCACCCACATTCCTGTCATCGGATAGTGCCACCCAGACCACGCTTTTACCACCAGCCATCTCCACTCCTCCTCCAGTGGCTCCAGCACTGACCACCCCAGCACCAGGCACCGCACCTATTTCTGTTGTTGCAGCCACCGCAACAGATGCTCTGGCAGCTGTTTCTCAACCTGTGCCTTTGGCCAACATCCCTGCCCCCAATCCTGGCCATGGTTTGGCTAACACCCCTGCCACTATCACCATAGCTCCCACCCCAAACCTGCTGCAGCCCGGCCTGGTCATGTCTGACCAGAACCTCCAGTGGATCCTCAGCAGTGCTGCCAACAGCCAGCAGAACCCAGAACAAACAGTGAGTAATGCATCCATACAGAAATGGTGATGTGATTTGTACTAGCCCTAATTTTGTGATTTGTTCTAACACATTCCTACATGCATTAAGTTAGGGATTTCTTGCATGTTGTCTTCTAATCACAAGTGTGTTCATGTGGGAGGATTAGCAAACAACATGCCACACACTTGCATAATTATGCAAAAGCCTAATTTAACAAACATGTAAAGTAAACCAGTGGGGATAGCTAAGACCATGGTCAGCACTGACTCTGTATTATTAGTAAGTGTAGCAAAGGAATAGGTGTTACTTTATCAATATTACTTTTAATAAAACAGACACACCATAATCATCCTTTTAATAGTTAAAAATCTGGTGCAAATCAACCTTGTAGTACTCTAGCATGTCTCCAGCTTTTTTTATCCAGTTTCAACAGTGATGTTTAACGTTTGTTTGCAGCCACATCAAGGAGCTCCAAAAGTGGAAAAGGTTTTCTTCACGACAGCCATACCAGTGGGAGGAAATGCTGGTAAGTCAATGGGTAGTAAATTACAATATATTTTCATGTTAGGGACATTGGCCAAAAGACTGTAATGAAATCATAGATTTGACACCCACTGTAGTGCTTAGCTTTAACTGGATTCATTAGATAGTAGAGTGGTGTCCAGTAAGCTCCACTAACATACAATCCCAATGGTTTTATTACTTTTACTAATGCAGTTCCAAGATGCTGACACTCAACTCATGCACTGTGCTAGAACAGTTAAAATGATATATTTAAATAATACAAATGACAAGTTAAGGCACAAGAGAAATAACATAAAATATTCAGGACAGGAAGAGAACAAGTATTGTTGACTTACGATTAATTAACCTCTTGTTTCAGCTTTTTTATTATCCCCATTATTCTCTTCAAAAGAGTCATAACTAAGCATCTGATTGGAGTTTTTGTTTAAATGCTGAGAAGGAACAAGATATAAACTGCTTTGAAAGTTAGTGGAAAAAATGTTCCCTCAGTCACAGTCTTCTGTTTGTTGACATCAACTCTGCTCTCTTCTCATTCAACAACTGATCAATGCCAACATCTTACTGAGCAGTTAGTAATTTCATTTTGATAAGCTTTTCAGGACACTTGGAAAGCATGTGTGTTTTTTTACTCCTGGTTTTCAGTGAACTTTAAATTGTGTTCCTGTTTTCAGGCAGTTCAGTCCAGCAGATCGGCCTCAGTCTGCCTGTCATCATCATCAAACAGGAGGAGTCCTGCCAGTGCCAGTGTGCCTGCAGGGACGCTGCTAAAGACAAGGGTTCAAAGAGTGCCTCTTCCATTGTTTCAGCCCCAGCACAGCCGCAACCACCAGAGCCCCCTCCCCCCCCCACTATCACAACCCCCAGAGCCTCCACGTCATTCAGCCACCTCATCTTCTTCGTGCTGCCTCCCTGAGTTGTCCTCTAAGGTGGGTGAGGTGAGGCAGGAAGCACCCTCTTCTTCCTCCTACTCAGCTCAGACAGTCTCCTCAATAGGGAGCAGCACTGCCACAAACCCTCCGTCGTCTGGTGGGTTAGCCAATATGGATGTCTCAGACTTCCTTTCCCTGCAGAGCCCTGAGACGGCTGGCAACATTGAGGCGCTGCTGCTGGTCGCTGATGACTTTAACATGGCCACTGATGGCAATCCTTAGTAGAGATGCCTTGAGTCTGGCACTGTGTGTTTGTCTGTTGCACCAACTCATCCACAGGCATCAAGTCCTCCCACGTCAAGAGTCATTCTTCACAGCGACGCCTCTTCTTTCTCCGTATATAGTGTGTGTATCAAATCCCCTGCACCTGCAGTGCATTCTGTTCTGTATAGCATTGTGCAACATTATACAGTGTGTGTGTGTGTATATATATATATACACACACTATGACTAATGTTTCTGTTGATTCATTGCAGTAGTTGAGTTTAAAAAAAGGATTAGTTTACTTAATGAGATTTAGCAAAGTTAATGAATGCAGGGAAAAGGCAGTAGATCCTTTATCAACATAATCAAACTGTATATAATAACCCCTCAATATCCACCCTGAATTGATTGAATGAAACAAATGAGTGTTGTCCGAGCACTGATAACGTGTAATAATATGAAGTGATTTCCTCAGTATTTTTGTTTTCTAGGAAGACTAGTGTAGTCCAGAAAATGTGATTGTTTTACTTAATTACCAATTGAGAAAGGAACCTGTGATCTGATCTGCCTGTCTTAAGTGAAATCAATAAGTTGCCTATAACTTAAACTAATTTAAAATTGTACATGTTAATTTATTTAAATACTTGATTCTTTCATTATACTGCTAATACTATTATCTTCAAGATAGCAGAAAAATCTATTAATTTATTCCAATCACTTGTATTTTTAAGTTGAGTTTGTTACTGACTTGCTTTTTTCTTTTTAAAAACGTAATATTGCTAAAAGCAAGTTTGAGAAAAGATGATTGTAGACTGCACAGTGGAAAATGTATTCTTGATCTGCTTGTTTGCAAAAATTGTCGAGAATGAAACCGTAAGGAACTACTGTCAACATCCCATGTGTTAAAGGGTTGTGACCCTCTCAGGGATGCATCAAGTCATAACTGATCCTGGTTCCATTAATTTGTTACTCAGACAAGTTTTTCTCACCAGATGCCCCACACTTGCTGCACTCTTCCCTGTTTATTGCACACTAACTTGTAAAGTGAGTAATCTGACAGCTTTTTAGCTGAGGTGCAGCACCACTACATACTTTTTGTATACAACTGCTGTTAAAGTAGCATTTAAAAGATGGTGTCCTGGCGACAGTGTAAATACAGTACATTTTAGTGTAAACATTTGAGAAACTTGTAGATTATTCTAGAATTTGTATTTTTGTAAAGACTTTTGAATTACTGAGTTTGGAGCTAATGCTACCCTTGTATTTCCCCCGGTCACACTTATGCAGAGGTGTTTTTGCTGTGCTTAGTTGAATAGTTCTTCAAGCAGCTGGGCTTTTGTACAGTCCCCAAAGTAAGAAATATATGTAACACATAACCTCCAGCTGAGAGTACAGTATTGTTTCACATGGGACATAATGCAATGATGATTGAACAAAGGCATTATGCCCTGTATACTAGTGTAGAGCTACTTAGCCTTACAACATAACTGTTTTATGAGCCTCCTTGCCTTGGCAGTCTCTGCTTTAGACAGACTTTCCATTAACATGCCAACACACTCATTTTCACTGAGTCTCTGGCAATCTTTCCAGCAGCAGATCACAATAAGCCAAAAGCATTGAGACAGAAAAGTGTATGCTTTTCCTATAAACTATTGTTTTGCAGCTGTCTGTTCATGGATATACAGCATAACTGATGTGAGTCTACATTTAAATTCCAGGTTGTGGGATCAAACCAAACTGACATGCATGTCACAACTCATGCTTGGCTTTATTTTTGCCAACATTTAGGTGCCAAGAACGCAGTTGATAAGTTGTAAAAGGCTCCAGTCACACAGTGTGCTCTAAACCATTCCACATATGCAGTATGAGATATCAGGAGAGTCCCTACTTCAATCGTATTACAAAAATGTTGATCATTTACGCACTCTGAAATTAAGTTCATACCATCTATATATTATACATGCATACTGTCAAAAAAAAAAAAACTATGCAATTTTAAGTGCGGCATTCACCAGTTTAAATACTGGCTCTAAGAGATGTATTCCTCCCCTTGTTAAACGATACTCTGCCACAACCTTATATGCGGAACTCAAGAGGCAAAAGTTGCCTTTCCATTGCCTACAATGTTAGAAGCATGTTTCTTGAACTCCGGTATATTGCATTTCACATTTGGAGTAGTGTTCCCATGAATGTGGCAGCACAGCAATCTTACATTCTGTTTAAAACCAACTGGATTATTTTGAAGTAAATGATTCTGTTTTAAGAATTATTTTGGTCAAATGTAAGCGGTTTTTCATTTTGTTTCATTTGGGCAAACCCCATTTATGTAATCATGTCAGCATTCACGTTTAAAAACTTTGTGGATTATTGTTTATCTTTACCAATGAGTCAAAACATAGTTTTGTTTAATCAATAAGCAAAAATGGTTTGTGATGTGACCCGAGTTTGTCTCTGTAGTTTACCTGAAATGCTTATGTCGGCAAATTACTCAAAGACATTTGTTTGGAAGCACCTTGATCGGTGTTTTAGATCAAGAAAAGAAAGATTCTCAATTGGGCAATATTTAAAAAGGAAACATATGCTTCCAAAGGAATGTCTTAGACCCAAAGAGTGACTTAATTAAAAGATAAGTTTTTTTTTTTTTAAAGAATGTATAATGTGAAGTTTGCTTATGCTTGTTTCATATAAAGTAACAATACATTTCTGAATTGAGAGCAATATAATACTAATAAACCCTTATCCTTGTCACTGAAATGTTTGCTTCTTCTGCTCAATGAAGTCTTCAGTTTAAATTGGCAGTTGATCTTTAATTTTATAATCATAAAAGGGGGGGGGAGTTTATTCCACTTCTGGTCACTTTCGCAGTGGTAAGGACACATTCTGGAGAGATTTTCTCTGTGGGAAATACAGATTAATGTTACCAAAATCTGTATTAAATCACAAATGCCCAAGGACAGAAAAGTGAGCTCACCACTAGAATATCGCTTAGATCTTTCAAGTCATTAGAGACTGTGTTGCACAGAGTTATTCTCTCAGACAGGGTCACCAGTCTGTCCTCGATGTCCTCCAGGTTCTATGGAGGATAGAGCATGTTACTTACCAGTTAGTTTTGGCAGACAGCCATTAAAAGGTTAACGTGGCTGACCTGTTTGGCCCGCGAAACACCCTCATCAGCGTGCACGGTCATTGTGTCTTCTGTACAACCTGCAACCGTTTCACAAACATACTTGGAGAAACTATAACGGTTAAGTTGAAAAATATGCATGTTTTGTTACCTGTATTCGAAGCCATGACCATAGCCCTTTTCTTTTCCCCGTGAACTCTGTATTTCAATGTCGTGCGTGCGCCTTGTGCGTTGTTAAGCAGGTACTCACAGGTGATGTCAATTTCCCCAATGAACCTTTTTCACAGACATTTTTGCCTTGTCATAGTAGGAAAACCACAGCTGACATTAATAATCTTAACGATGGTTCAATTCCATCAAGTGTCCCAATAAGATATTTCACTGAGTCAACATGCACAATACCAGGGGCCTCTCCTAAGTGGAATGCAGCCATCATTAATGGTGTTGAATACACCTGTGTTGTTCCCTTCTGACGTGTCAACATGTCTTCCGTGTAAAAAAGTCTATGCAGAAAGCAGGCAGGAACGGTAGAATTGTAAAAAAAAAAAAATTAAAAAAAAATTAATTTGTTAGTGAAGAAATGCTTTTCCAGACATACATATTTCCAAAACACAGCATTTAAAGAGTGCCAACCCCAGACTAGAATATGTCTTCATTTATGTAGCTAAACTATTTGATACCAAACTTTAGCAGTAACAATGTGTCAATGGTTCGGAGGGAAATAAAAGACAAGGGAAATACAAAGTAATAAAACTAATGGTTCGACTTTCACAGGCAATTATCTTGTACAATTAAAATACATTTAAGAGTTTTCAAAAAAGTTGGTAGCGATATGGATTGTTTGAAAACAATGTTACTTTTTGTAATTTTTTTAACATTTTGATGGCTACTTTTTTGGATATGATAATATAATAAAAATACTTATAGAGATCATAAAAACTGTTTTACCATCAAGTCCACAAAAAAACAATATACGGTATGTTTTTCTTTCTTTTTGCGTAAAATGTTTTGTTCAATATCAATATAATAAAAAAAAATACAGTCACCCGTCAATTCTCCAAAGTCCGAAGCCCCTCCGGATATCTAGAAACAACGTTTTTTTTTATTCAAACTTTACTGAAGAATGATGACATACAGTAGGAAACAACATCTCCTGTACATCTTAACAGTCTACTATCTAAAAGAGCCAGGGGGTTACTAAAGGAAAAGAAAAAAAACAAAACAAGCAAAACACTTCATACAAATATTTCAATAGGTATGATCTAACAGTTTTTTTTGTTTGTATAGATAGAAATGGAAACAATGTATTGTTTAATATTGGCAGCCAGCTCAACAAAGCTTGGCTTCTTTTTCAAAAACTTCGATTTATGTAAATAAAATTTGGTTAAAATAATAATTAAATTTATCGTCTAGAAAACGTTCCGCTGGCACTAAGGAAATCCGCGTCATTCTTTGGGGGCGTAACCCGGAAGATAATTGTTATTTCCGGGTCAGACCACAACATGCTCACCGGCTGTGAAATGAAACATTCGCCGCTTTGGTTTTATGAAGTCCGTTTGGAACATCGCTGTTGAATTAATCAAATCCAGAAGAGCTCACAGTTCAGCCGCAGCTCGTCGACTCGGAGAGGAGATGTGTAAAGAGCTCAAGACCAAAGTGCTGCGTATGCTGCCGCCGACCTGCTACGGGCCGTCTGTTCCTCAGGAGGACCACACAGGTTAGCTAGCGTTAGCATTCACAGCACAAGTGCGCATGCGCGCCTTTTAATGAATGATAGATTTTAGCTTCAGAATAAATATTAACGGACTGTCTGTCAGTAACGTGAAGTAACGCAAACATAGCACCTACAGCCTGTTAGGGTTGGAAATTAGTAGCAGCCACATGCTAGTAACCGGTAATATGCAAGAGGCTGCTGGGTTTGCTTAACTCACCAGCCTCTGTGGCAGGTGGACCAAAAAGTTCATATCTAACCCTATTTCAGATTTTTCTGACATGCATGACATGGACATCTCCCCCTTTGATTTAAAGACGATCCTTTATTAGCCCCACAGCGGAGATTAGATTAGTGTTTCAGCAGAAAAGGGCATAGTGCAAGAACAACAGGCATCAGTTAAACAAAAAATATAAAATATAAATACACACACACAATACAGGCCAAAAGTTGGGAGCAACATTCTCATTCAATGCGTTTATCTCTTTTAGCCCTGCACTCCCCCTCAAATTAATTTACAATGTACTACTGACCTGTTTGATACAGTGTTATTGAAAGTAGCGCATATATTTATATTTACTTCCATCATTGTTTTTTGTCCTCCTTGTTTTTGAACTGCAGATGTTGCTGAAATCCTGAGTTGCACGGTGAAGGCTCTTAAGGAGGGTCATGTAGTCGGTGTACCCACAGACACCATCTACGGCCTGGCGTGTCTGGCCCAGAACTCTGAAGCCGTCAGAAAAACCTACGACATCAAAGGACGAAATGGACATAAACCACTGGCCATCTGTGTAGGGGAAATCCAGGATATCTATAAGTAAGTGGATGTACGTGTGTCGGTCGATTTTTTTTTTTTTTTCTTTTCTCCACCAAAGGATGTTGTTTTATGGAAGGTGAACATAAGTGTGATGAGCAGGGCCACACGGAATCTGCGGATGCAGAATTTTCCGCTGATTTTGAAAAAAAAATCAGATTAATCTCAGAATGTTAGAGCACGTCCACCACTAGCAGAGAAACAGTCCACAGATTTTTATTTTGAATTACTGCTGAAAAAATAAAATGTTGATATTTGAGTCTAGTGATAAGCTGATGCTTCTAACAGAACTACAGTGTGATTTTTCTTTTCTTTTTTTTTTTTTTTGTATTTTGAAATATACTCATAGTTTCTTTGTAGACCTACCATATCGCACAAATATATTAGTCATCCACAGATGAGGCAGAGATGCAGTCTCCAGGCCAACAAGACAGATTTTACATTTTGAGTGAGCCGGTATTTATTAATTAATTAGCTAGATTATGTCTTACATCAAGGCATTTGTAAGTAACTCACATATTTAATAAAGAGGAGAAAAGGCAGACTAGCAAATGACAAGCTCTTGGATTAAACCTAGGACGGTACAGAGTTACTATTTGGAACTGTGCCATAGTATCTAAACTTTCTCATATAGTGACTCACTGTACCGGTTTTTAAAGCTCTGCTCAACTTTGCCATTGTTTTGGTTTCCATGGGCAGGTACTGCAAGGTGAAGGTGAAGGAAGCGCTGCTAGGTGACCTTCTGCCTGGTCCCGTCACTCTGGTGTTGGAAAGATCTGAAGCACTGAACACAGATCTCAACCCCTTTACTTCAGTAAGCCCACTCAATTTTGACTGGATGTTGCTAAAAATGGTTTATTAATGAACGTCGGCCATCTGTTGTTGTTACGTGTCCGTGTGCCCTCAGCTTGTAGGCGTACGTATCCCAGACCATGCCTTTATGAGACGCCTTTGCCAGATGTGTGCTGAACCACTCGCACTTACCAGCGCCAACATCAGCTCATACACAAGCACCGTGGCCGTAAATGTAAGTGGAAAATAATACAAGTTTAGAGAGGCTTTGATCAGAGTTTGACATTCACTGTTTCCCAGCATCTTAATTCAGATGGGTGTCTCTCCTTGTTTTACTGTATCTCTGTCATTTAAGCTTACAAAATTATCCTTTTTTCATAATACCCTGCATATATCTATATTATTCTTACTATTGTGTTACTGCTACTACATTGCACATATCTGTACATATTGTTCAGACATTGTTCATATTTTATAGCCATGTTTATTCTGCTCTCAGAAGGTAACTGCTAATACGCTGCAGATATTTGTATTTAATTTATATTACTCTAAACCACATCCTGGAAACCAACTGTACACTACTGTCTAAACTGCACTATATTTCTTGTCCTGTCTATACTCGTATCACGTTGCACTTATCTGCTCTTTTTGCACTTCTGGTTGGACACAAACTGCATTTCGTTGTCTTTGTACTTGTACTCTGCACAATGACAATAAAGTTGAATCTAATCTAGTCTTTTAATACTGCTGTGTTTTCCTCCTAAAGGAGTTTCAGGAGCTCTGGCCCAAACTAGCTCTGGTGGTGGATGGCGGACCAGTAGGAGACAACAGCCGCCTCGGCTCAACCGTGGTCGACCTATCGGTACTTGGGAAATACCGCATCATCAGACCCGGCTGGTGGGTTCATGCTGTTACTTACTTAGCTTTCAGTTGCTGCAGTTTAATGTGTCCTTGTTCAAATGAAGTCATATCCACCAATCATTTCCACTAAATATTTTACAGAATTAAAATGTAAGCAAAGAAAAACAAAACAAGAAGGTGGTCTAATATGCTGTTGGCATATCTTTATAATTGCACTGTGAAATTAATTTAGCATAAGTTTCTTCCCATTTTTCCTATGAGATATTTTTTTCTTCTTCACTATTTGTCACTATATAAAATAAATAAGCGTGATAAAGGTCACATGAAGCCTCAATGCAGCAAAAGAGGTCAGACAAAGGATATGATGGCTTAGATTTCAGTCATAAATAAATATTGATCAAAGGTCTGTGTCTCTCTGAGACGGATCCGGCAGTTTGTCATCTGGTAGTGTAATGTGAATAACAACTCGTGCACCAAATACATCTCCTGTGTCCCAAATCCATCCAAACTACTGATTCTAGCTTTTTTAGGATGCAGTGTGTTCACAGTGTAAAAGTGACAAAGCAGCCAGTATGAATACTACAGTCTGTTTTTGAGTAAGAGTATGGAAGATGCTTACAGGTAGAAAATATTTAAATAAATAAACAACTGCAAAATAAATTTGGATAGCAAAAAGTATTAAGTATTAACTTTTGGGGAAAAAATTTTGATGACTCTTTTTGTAGTTTTAATTGGCAGTAGTTTTTTAAAGTTGCAATTTGACACCTTACATCTGGCATTGCTGTTGACATTTTAGAATATGCTGAAATATTATACTATGACAAGAATGTAGTACAAACTGTATATAAGTTGTATTAACTGTTGTATGGATTTGGGACACAGTTGACTGCCTATGCACATTTGTAGGGCAACAAAGAGAACCCATTCTGCAGTCGTACAGCCTTTAAATGAAGTGAATTGGAGACAACTATATGCAAAACTGGAGTGTAATGTAGTGTTGTGATTGTACCTTCCTGTTTACTACACAACTCAGGGAGGAAGGGAATACATGCACAAAGGATTACGATTATGACTCCTGGAAACAAGTAATCTAAATGTAGTCAAGCATGTTCAGAATATGTAAATACTCAAGTATTCAGGGTTGTTTTTCATTAACAAGCAGACTAATATCTGGTTTCAGCCGCAAAGGGGTGCCAACAATAATAAAATACTATGTGGGGTAGCTTTATTGCATTGTGTTCTCCCACGTTTACTGTGAAGGACACTTGGTGCATTAAACAAAACATGACTGTATTTCTGTTTTCAGTGCCCTTTCTTCTACAGTTAATGTGCTGGAGCACAAATATGGACTGTCAGAGGACTCGGGGCAAGAATGACCTTTTGAACTCTCTACACTCCAACACGCGCTGAGACGCCCAGCCGGCGTTGACCTGGGCCTTCTCAGAAAAGATGAATCCTTTTCATGTTGACATGGAAGAATGAGTCTTAGAGGAAGTACTAGAGCTCAGGAGCAACACGATGGCTGATATTGTTCTGGTGGCTGCTTTAAGTTCTTAAATAACTGTTGATGAACATTTTTTCTGCCTTACTATTGGTCCAATATAACGGGATTATGGGGGAGTGTCACAGTTCTTTACCATTTATTCAGAAATATAGAAAAAGGATCAGCTGTATAGGATGTGTATGTATGGATTTTTAATTTTTTTTTTTTTGCATACAATTAAAACTACCCTCTTTGTATTGTTAAAGCAATGTGGCTTAACGGAGAAAACAATGGTTTGGGATTTTATTTTTATTAATTTAACAGTAAGTGGTGTCGTAGGCACCTATTTTATGGCCTGAATAATTCTTTGTGATAAGGGATGGGTTCTGGGAATTGCGTTGACTATACATCAAACTTGTCCAAAACTATTTATTAAATTATAAATCCCCTGTGTTTATTTTATCCACATGTCAGTAAGCACTACAATTGGTCACTTGCTACAGTTACAATAACTGGTTTATGTTGTAGCTTAAACTACAGTACATTACATTTCAATGTATAAAATACTGTAATATTTCAGACTTGCACATTGCCCAAGTTGATATACGGCATGAAAGTCATCTGCCAGCTTGCATGTTAAACTGGAGCATTTTTTACATTGTCAATGCTCGATGTAAACTTATGATGGAAGTCACAGTCACAATAAAAGTTTTGTTTTTCAGTAACAGTCTTATTCATCCACCTCCGTCTTCTTATCCGGTATCGAGTTGCAGGGGCAGCAGCTCCAGCAAGGGACCCCGAACTTCCCTTTCTCGAGCCACATCAACCAGCTCCGACTGGGGGATCCCGAGGCGTTCCAAGGCCAGGTTGGAGATATAATCTCTCCACCTAGTCCTGGGTCTTCCCCGAGACCTCCTCCCAGCTGGACGTGCCTGGAACACCTCCCTAGGGAGGCGCCCAGGAGGCATCCTTACCAGATGCCCGAACCACCTCAACTGGCTCCTTTCGACGCGAAGGAGCAGTGGCTCTACTCCGAGCTCCTCTCGGATGACTGAGCTTCTCACCCTATCTCTAAGGGAGACGCCAGCCACGCCCCTGAGGAAACTTTTTAGTCGCTTGTACCCTGGATCTCATTCTTTCGGTCATGACCCAGCCTTCATGACCATAGGTGAGTGTAGGAGCGAAAACTGACCGGTAGATCGAGAGCTTTGCCTTCTGGCCTCAGCTCTCCTTTCGTCACAACGGTGCGATAAATGGAATGTAATACCTGCTGAGAACCATGGCCTCAGATTTAGAGGTGCTGATCGTCATCCCAGCCGCTTCACGCTCGGCTGCGAACCGATCCAGTGAGTGCTGAAGGTCACAGACCGATGACGCCATCAGGACCACATCATCTGCAAAGAGCAGCGATGAGATCCCAAGCCCACTGAACTTCAACCTCTCCCCACCCTGACTACGCCTTGATATCCTGTCCATAAATATTACAAACAGGATTGGTGACAAAGCGCAGCCCTGGCGGAGGCCAACCCTCACCTGGAACGAGTCCGACTTACTGCCAAGAATCCGGGCACAGCTCTCGCTTTGGTCATATAGAGATTGGATGGCCCTGAGAAGGGACCCCCTAACCCCTTAACCCGCAGTATCTCCTGGGGGACCTGGTCATACGCCTTCTCCAGATCCACAAAACACATGTAGACTGGTTGGGCATACTCCCAGGCCCCCTCCAAGATCCTTGTGAGAGTGAAGATCTGATCCGTTGTTCCACGACCAGGACGGAATCCGCATTGTTCCTCTTCCACCCCGGGGTTAGACTATCGACCGAACCCTCCTTTCCAGCACCTTGGAGTAGACTTTACCAGGGAGGCTGAGAAGTGTGATACCCCTGTAATTGGCACACCCCCTTTGGTCCCCCTTTTTGAAGAGGGGAACCACCACCCCGGTCTGCCACTCCTTAGGCACTGTCCCAAACTTCCATACAAGGTTGAAGAAGCATGTCAACCAAGACAGTCTTATTCATGCATAAGAAAATATTTGAGACATACAGTACATCTTTATTTTTAGGTGTCTGGAAGTAAAGTGTTTTTGAAGAAAATAAAACTAGCAGAAACCATTCGGAAGTGTCCTTCATAACCAAAGACCATAGTTTTATTCTTAAAAGTGAAAGTACCTTTTACTTTAATAGACAGCCAGATTTGATCAATTTAAAGCACACAAAGATGTAGCAGAGTGATCCAGCAAGTGGACAGTTTTATTCAGACACTCGAACATTGAGCCTCAATCTTAACTTTTTTACTTCTGATTCTGTTGTTTTTAGTTAAGTGACAGAAGGTTGTGTGTGCCCAACATGAATGTGGCTTTCCTTAAAGGGAATTACACGCAACAACCTTAAGGTCAAGTTTAGAGTAACTCTCCTTAACAACCTGTCTGACTTGCTTTACTTTGCTAAATAGATTAACATACTCTGACACTGAATGCCTTTGTTGGTTAGAAACAAATCCCAAATGATGCAATATCCTACTGAAAATGTGTCACAAAATAACACATTTTACTCTTTAAGCAATAGTTTGACCTATTACAAAATAAGCATTCGACTTGACAGCTGATTGTGAATGAAAGCGAAACCATAAGTGTCAGGCTATTGTAATCAAATATATTATTTAACTTCATAAAAGGAAACAAGGATAATTTATTGGCTACGTCTCAGGTCATTCAATTATGTGGTGACAGTTATCTCATGGCGTTTGAGACAATTAAGTTGCATTAGGTGAACAAAGACCAGAGACCCATTTAAGGACTCTGGGCTGTCAATGGAACAAATTCCCCAGAATAACCTTTTAATAAGAACTGATCATCCCAGTCACTCCCTTCTCTTTTGTTTCTTCTCCTTCATGTGTACACACACTTTGCATGCTGTTTTAAGTCTGATCAATAAAAGCTCACATGAGCCACTGCTCCTTCTCTTTGTTGAACTGCTCTGCCCAGCGGCGGGTCAACTCTAGGTAGTGATCGGGTCCATGTGGCTGATAGTCCAAGTACACACGGGTCACTGTTTTTTTGGGCATCGCCCTCTCTATCTGTGTCCCCTCGTGCCATTCATTAAAAGATGTAATAGTGACAACGTCTGGCCTCACATTCAGCGCTGCCTGCAGGGCAGTCTCATAGTAACGACCATTCACCCTGTTGCGCATGTTGTGGTTGTTCCACGGCCGGATGCTGGTGTCTATATACCCAGGTCCGACGCTGGGGATGAAGAGGAGATTGTTGCCGTCACAAAAAGCTTTGATGGCCTTCCAGTTCTGGTGAGAGGAGCCAAAGGAGAAACCGTTGGAAGCAAAGTAAGTGTACATGCCATCAAAGCCACCTGCGAGGATGTCATGCTTGTGACGCTCCTCCACAATCAGGGCAATGAAGATGGCGTCATAGGCTGAGCCGCGCACGCTGTGGGAGCCTGTGGGAGTCAAGAATTCAGACCAGGACTCAGGAGGAGTCAGGTAGGAGTCATAGATGTAGAATAGGGGGAGACTTTTCCCTGTGCTGGAGGTAAACTTGTAGAAGGCTCCATGTTCACTGTACCTTTGAAGACAACAATAACACAGTCCATTATTGCTTTAATAACTAGTCGATTAAGTCAAGAGGCTGCTATGTTCTTTACAGCTCTTTACTGATCATTTTCCAAGGCTTGACAGCAGACCAGTGGGGCTAAAAATGCTAACTTTCTCCCAAGTCTGTTGGTAGGAACTTTAATTCAAAGGGTTTATGCCCTGAGGAGCATTATTGTGGTCAACAAGTGTCAGTACAGTCTGTTCAATTTGACTGTGGGACAAAGCTCATGCTGAAAATGTAAGTGTTTATTGTCTGGTGAGACCAAATCAGTAAGATTCTTGACAATGTTCTCCTTTTAGATTTTTGGTAACAAGTAAATATTATTTTGACCTAATGTCACTTATCTTGATTGTCCAGAGCAAATTTAATAGAAACTCTGCAGATATTTTCTGAATATGTTGTCATGGACAAACATGTTAGTTGAGGGAAATTTATGACCGAATAAGTGTGCTAGATAAAAGGCCAGAAGGTAACAGACTCCTCATTGACAACCTGACACACTATCACTATAGAAGCTAAATATTTGTATTCTATTTCTTATTAAATTGCTTGGAAACTAAATATCTTTGGGGTATTTGGACTATTGAGTTTGTATGTAGTTGACAGATGTTCCTTTTCAGAGCAAAAGTGGTGTTTAAAAATTTGGAAAAATGCTTTTGTTTCAAAAATGTATTTGTTAGTTATGCCTCTCCCAGATTTTAAGATATACTTTCAGCCCTTTTTTTTTTTACTCCCTCTATCTATATGGTTCAATCTTGGATCTTCAGTCTTTTGGAGACCAATTGAGGAGAATTGGTCGGTGCCTCACAGACTGCAGAACCTAGTGTATTCCAACATACCATTGAAATAAGCCAAATTACGTTTAGGCCCTAAAATTTGACGTCTACTCACAACTTTCCGTACTGTAATGAAATGTGCATGCAGAGCCTAAATGGCACAATCACTCCCCAATATTCAAAAAAATGTCACTTCTTAAGGGAATATACTGTTTTCCTTCCCACACTAGAAAATACTTTCTGGTTTTAGTTTTGGATTGTCTTACATTGTATGTGTTTGTGTGTTTAGGGGTAGGGGGGCTGGGGGGGGGAAAAAAGAAAAGAAAGGGCTAAAACTGTGATGTGTAATGTTGTTAATCTTGTGCTTTTTAAAAAAAAGATTAATGGATAAATAAAAAGGTTTGCATCTTTTTCGGTTTTATTTCTTTTGTACATGAAATCTTAATGGTTTTCTATTTAAGTTGATCGAGAGCAGCCTACCTGTCAATGATGTACTTGATGTTGTCATGCACACTCTGGTCGTTTCGTCCTCTGTATGGTTGGATGTGAAATGCAACCTAGAAAAATATGCAGAAAATCATGTGCCTTGTTAGTTTTTTTATTCATCATATTACTGTCATTAAAAAAGAAACCACAGTCAGCACTCACAGATAACATAATATGTCATAAGAATGTTAAAAATTCTAAGTATAATATGTCATAAAATGTCAAAAACGTCTTTGTATAATATGTCATAAAATGTAAAGAGTCAAAATATAGTATTTTATAAAAAGTCATAGTATAGTGTGTCATAAAAAGTCAGCATAGCAAAAGTCATAATATAGTACAGTATGTCATAAAAATGTCAAAGAATCATAGTATAGTATGTCATCAAAAATTAATAAAAATCATAGAATAGCATGTCATCAAAATGTCCAAAAGTCATTGTATAGTATGTCATCAAAAATTAATAAAAATCATAGAATAGTATGTCATCAAAATGTTAATGTTAAATCATAGTGTAGTATATAATATAGATGTCAAAAGTCACAGTATAGTATGTTATAAAAAGTCATAGTATAGTATGTCATAAAAAGTATGTAGTATGTAATATAGTATGTAATAAAATGTCAAAAAGTCATTGTATGTCATATTTTTTTTAAATGTCAAAGTCATAGCATAGTATGTCATAAAAATATGTCATAGTGAAGTATGTAATAGATTCAAAAGTAGTAGTATAGTATGTCATGAGAAGTCATAGTATAGTATGTCATAAAATGACAACTAATTCATAGCATGTCATAAAAATGTAAAAATAAAAAGTCATAGTATAGTATGTCATAATATAGCATGTTATAAAAATGTCTAAAAGTCATAGTATAGCATTTTAAAAAAAAGTTATAAAAAGTCATAGTATAGTATGTCATAAAAATTCCAAAAGAGTCCTAGTATAGTATGTCATAAAAAGTCAGTATAGATGTTATAAATAAAAAATGTAAAAAATCATAGTATAGTTTGTCCAAAAAAGTCATAGTATGACATAGAAATTTCAAAAAAAGTCATAGCATAGTATGTCATAAAAAGACACAGGATGTCATAAAAATTTCAAAAAAGTCAAAGTATGTTATAAAAATGTCCAAAAGGCTTAGCATAATATGTCATAAAAATGTTAAGTCATAGTGTAGTATGTAATAGATTCAAAAGTAGTAGTATAGAATGTCATGAGAAGTCATAGTATAGTATGTCATAAAATGACAACTAATTCATAGTATTAGTAAAAAAAAAAAAGTCATAGTATACTATGTCATAATATAGCATGTTACTATAAAAATGTCTAAAAGTCATGGTATAACATTTCAAAAAAATAATAAAAAGTCATAGTATAATATGTCATAAAAATGTAAAAAAGTGATAGTATAGTATGTCATAAAAAGTCAGTATAGTATGTTATAATTTTTTTTTTTAATCATAGTATAGTATGTCCAAAAAAGTCATAGTATGACATAAAAATTTCAAAAAAAGTCATAGTACAGTATATCATAAAAAGACATAGTATGTCATAAAAATTTCTAAAAAGTCAAAGTACGTTATAAAAATGTCAAACGTTCACAGAATAGTAGTTCATAAAAATGTAAAAAACTCATTATGTAATAAAATTTCAAAAAGTCATTGTATGTAATAAAAATTTCAAAAAAGTCAAAATACGTTATGAAAATGTCAAATGGTCATAGTATAGTACATCATATAAAAACCATAGCATAGTATTTCATAATATAGCATGTCATAAAAAATGTCCAAAAAGTCATAGTACAGTAGTATGTCATAAAAAGTCATGGTATGTCATGAAAATTTCAAAAAAGTCAAAGTATGTTATAAAAATGTCAAAAGGTCACAGTATAGTATTTCATAAAAATGTGTAAAAGTCATAGTATAGTATGTCAAAAAAGTAATAAAAAGTCATAGTATGTCATAAAAATTCCAAAAAAGTCATAAAAATGTCAAAAAGTCATAGTATAGAATGTCATAAAATATTCCATATGACATTATTTTTTTAAACTTTGTTTTCTAACTTTTTTAAAGGCGGCCTCTGAACGTGACATGAGAGTGCTGTCTAGGCCTGCTTTGTCTGTGAAGTGGTTTGAGATAGTGTCGGTCATGATTTGACACTATAAATACAATTGAATTGCCAGGTTAGGAATGGCAACTTGTAGCAAGCCATGTAGTCAATCATACGCTGGCTCCCTAAATAAAAAATGACATATATAAAAAACATATAAAAAATGTGTGGACCCCTGCCTAAAGCAAAGCATTCAATTAGGCATCTGGTTTCTCTTCTCTAGAACCATGTTACAGGTGACTGTACTTGTTTAAAAAATTTCTAAAACTTATAAATAAAATAATATATATAATTTAGCCAACAGTACATGATTCCACAGAATGCCATTTAAGCAGACATTTTTGGACAGGTTGCGACTGTAAAGAACCACGTTTTCACTGTTTCATTTTCATGGGAAATTGTCACACTGTAAGGGATAAGTAAGTGCTGCCTCTCTGGAGACTTTTGCAACACTGGACCAGTTAGAAATGGGTATTTGCAATTGATGAACAAAAGCAGCAGAGGAACAACTGACCTGAAGTGACATGAACACAAAAAGTGCTTAAGTTGAATATTTTAAGGAACAGCCAGATAATTCAGAGACTTTGAATAATGTATGATCAAAGTGAAAAACTTTTCTTCTCAAGCAGCATACACCCAAGGGGAACAATGTGAAGGAAATGGCTTTTTACAATGTTGAAGGCCACAGCAACTAAATGGATGTAAGATGTCCTCGGGTGAGCTACATAAAACCCTTATGCAAGTCTGCATTTAGGGCAGTATTTTGCTTGAAAAAAGACTAAGAAGAATTAGACAAATCACATTTTTGACCTGATGGTTGCGCTAGACAAAATGTTAAGTGATCACCAGAGTTATTGCAATTCATCCTATGAGGCACATGAATGTGTGAAGCAAATTTCATGGACATCCATTCAAAAGTTGCAGAGACATTTCACGTACAAATCAAACGTCTGCTAGAGTAAAATTCAGGGGATCAACAAAACCATTAAGCACCCACAGCGTGAATCCAACCATGAATGTCTATGCAAAATGTCATGGCAATCCATCTTATAGTTGTTGAGATATTTTGATCTGGAGTGGTTGCCCAACAGACTGACATTCCCATCCACAGAGCCACACTGGTAGCCAGGATTAAAAAAAAGCATCAACACTTACAGAAAATCTGCAGGATTAAAGCATGTGTGCCTGTGTTTAAAATGTAAGCTTTGTTACTTGTATTTTGTAATGGGGTGTTTGTTAAAATGTTTTCTATAGGGAAGATGTAATGCAAGCATGTGGTGCACACTGCACTGGAGTCTTTATGTGGAAAAAAAGACTATTGGCTTCACTGACTGTGCCAATATGACATTGGCCTTAAGTGTAATAAGGCCAATGTCAATGTGATGGCTGAAATTGGCTAAATCCTAGCAAATTGTTTTAAACTGCAAACGTCTATAGATAAACTGTCAACTGGAGGCAAGAAAAACAGAACCACATGTGTCATAAATGGAGCTGCTAAGTGCTTTTATGTGCTTTATACATTTTGATGATGGAAGATGCACATTGCTGGCAAAATGTCAATTTGAATAAAAATAGAGGAAGGAAGATCCTGGCCATCTGAGTAAAACATTATTAGCAGGTATGAAACCATATAATCATCATCCATGGAAGGGGAAAAACTGTTATGGTCTCCTGTTCACTGCACCAGAAAGCAGGCCACTAGAAAGCTCATTTTCCAAACACACCGGCCCATTACTCTGTGGTCATTTAGAAGTAAATGAGACAGATCTGATGCATTGTAATACCACAGAAACATTGACAGCATGGACCAGAACAAGCCCAGCATGATCCATGCTAGGCAGGTTGGAATTTAGTGCCATGTCATGCAGAAAGGACTAAAAGAGGGATATGAGCGAACACAAAGATAAAAGTCCAGACCCTTATAACAATTAGATCAATTTTAACAAAGCTGAGCATTTCTATATGACACACACAACAATGTGTGTGTGTGTGTGTGGGGGGGGTGTCACGTAAGACTGAATGTAAGCTACTCTGGAAAGTGTGGCCATCGTAGGGCACCCATGGGCATTATCCCACTGTCTAGATCCAGCTACATGGCCTACTTACTGGATAGAACCTTTACAGCCCCTAAAGGTGCAAATTGTTCAGAAATGCAAACTGAGTCACAGGACCCATGATTCACTTTTCCCCTCTGCTCCAGCTTCCAATCACCCCCCCCACCCTGTCCCTACCAAACCTGCCCCCATCCTCCCCTGGGCAGAAGAACTATTTCAGCTCCTCTTCAAGCGGAGGTGGAGCAGCTGTTCTCCTGGGGAGGCTCCATGTGATCTGCTCTCCAACTCTGCCATAAAAAATACAGTCTACACAAGCTGTGTGTGGGTGCTGTTGAAATACTGTTCAACTTATATAATTGCTTTATTGTGCAGTGTTACCCAAAGGAGGGGTCAGTGTGTTTTTAGCTGTGTGGTGTGGGATTGCCAGTGTGATGGAAGTTGGATTTTTTGGGTGAGATAGCTCCCCAACAGTTTCCATTCATCTGAATTTTAACTTGTGTGCATGCAGTTATGTCAAATATATATAATTTAGTGTGGTCGGGTTGGAACAGTAGTAGTAGAGCAGGCGCACACATACTGAGAGGAGTGTGCCTCGACGCAGAGGTCCAGAGATCGAATCTGACCTGTGACGGTTTCCTTCATGTCTTTCCCCTCTCTGTCCCCTTTCTCACCTAGCTGTCCAGTCAAAAGTTAAAGGTGGAAAATCCCAAAAAATTATCTTTAAAAAAAAAACTATGGGTGCATACAACTTCAACAATCTTGGGAAGGCTTACATTACAAACCAGGCAAAATAGGTAAGTGCTGTAATTTGAAGAGTGGCTCGTGGTACAATCTAGTATATGTTGGCCAACTTCAAATTTAATTGTTCAGCTACAGTATCTCTTGCTATTTGCCAAACATACGTATGTCCCAAATAAAGTCAATTTAGTATTTCTTATAACAAAATCCTTCTTTTTTTCTCTTCATGCAAAACATTACCTCATCATTATACCCTCATCCTCATCCTGAGAAGAGTCCAAGTGAAGGAGGTGTTGTTGGAGGGAAACAGCCCTCTACAACTGCAAATCCCACTTAGTCACAGCCCCTTTTAAGCAATTCAATCAAATTTGAAAGATTTTGATTTGACAGAAAATTAGTCAGCAACTATGTTAATAATCAATTCATTATCTGGTTCCAGCTTCTAAAATGTGAGTATTTGATGCTTCTCACTGTCTGATGATAGTAAACTGAATATCCTAGGGATTTGGACATTTTCTGAATAATAAGAGCAATTTGATTAACATCAACTTAAAATTACAACAAGCAATTTTTTGTATCTTTTGACATTTTATAGACACAATAATGAATGCTATTAAAAAAATAGTACATATAGTACTGTATATACAGTATATATCCTTAATACATTTTGGGGGAAGCAGCACATTTTTGCCCCTGGCCCCGCTAATAGGTTAATCCAGCCATGAATCTTGGAAAGGCTAATGCCATATTTGTGCACCAGTGAACCACATAAAACCACTTCATACTTATGCTCTCTTATATTGCTCTGTCAGGCAGTTAGAAAGAGTACCAATTCAATTCAATTTTATTTACTTAGTGCCAAATCACAACAACAGTTATCTCACAGTGCTTTTCATAAAAGAGCAGGTCTAGACCGTACTCTGTGATGATATTTACAGAAACCCAACAATTCCCACCAAGAGCAAGCACTAGGCAAAAGAGACGAGGATAAACTTCCTTTTAGGAGGCAGAAACCTCGAGCAGAACCATGGCTCAGGGTGGGCGGTCATCTGCCTCGACCGATTGGGGGTGAGAGAAAGAGACAGACAGTGAGACAGACAGACAGCTCACTGTACCAAGCTCACTGTAATCCTTGTCCTCAGCTAGGAGGAGTACTGTTGTCAAACAAAAGACAAGACAGCACAGGACACAAAAGGACAAAGACACCAGATGGAAAACAAAGTGCAAAACAACAGGTATCTTATCCCCCATTTACAAAATACATTTGAACTGTTTTACAGACATGCAGAATACAATATTTCATCTTATTTCAGTAATATAACTTTATTTTCTATTTTTGTGTAATTATTATTTGTGTGTAATTATACAGACTCTCCAAGGGCCTGATGATTCAAAACAAAACTGCTCATGCATTCTCACAAGCTCCGACTGGTAGCCACTTTGCAACTAAAAGCCGATTGCAGATATATGTGTTTCCTGAACCCTGAGCTGATTTTTGGCTGTTGCTACTGCTTCTGTGAGACCATCTGTCCTCCTCACTCAGACTTAATTATTTAAGGTTGTTGCTTTAGAAAATTTACATTTGAGTTCCAAATGATCAGAGCCAAAGGTCTTTTCCTTGTCAGCATTTTGCTAAAATTATGCAAGAAGAAGCATTCCAAAGATAATGTCCTTCTGTGCAGAGGGACAGGACGGGTGTTCATCAAAAACAAGGAGAACTTAAAGAAGACACTTGGAAATCATGCTCTCAACATGCTGCCGTTTACAATAAGAAAATAAACTAATGCTTTCTCTGCTCTGCTGTGCTGTCTCATAAATGTGATTTTATGAGACAGCACTTCCTTCTTATCTCAATGAGGTTCATAAATGTTAAAGAGACTATATACAACTTTTAAGTGTTTCTGAAACTGTGTAATGTTCCATCTGATGATTATAAATCACCTGTAAAAGCAAACAAGACTAATAGTAAAAAGAATGCTATTTGTATATAGTTTTTATTAATGCCTCTGCCCGGGCCCGATTTTTCCTGCAAAGTAACAAAATGATTTAGTCTAATGCAGGTAGACGGCGCTACACAGCACACATTCTGATGGGTCTCAGATTTAGGCTGAACAACAGAAAAGCTTGTGTTATTGTATCCAGCCAGATAAAGGGTTTTCTTCATATGGGGTAATTGTATTACAATTGTATTTTAGAAGTTTTCTGCTGTAGTTATGGATGATACTTGGGCAGGGCCATCACAGAAAAGAAGGAAATTAAATGAAGTACAACTAAAAGCTAAAAGGGAGAGTCAAAGTGAAAGACAACAGGCGAAATCTAAGTCACACTTGTTCGGGCTTTTAACACATAAAAACAATTATGGGATTGTAAACCATTCATACAATGTCCTCAGGTATGTAATATGTCTATTTAATTCATAAACAAACTTTACAATGCCCAATGTGCTTGTATGCGCGATGTGGTTGTTGCACTTCTACCTCACAGCAAGAAGGTTCTAGGTTCATATCCATGTAGTTCTGTGGAGTTTGCATGTTCTCCCCGTGGGTGCTCCGGTTTCTTCCCACCATAAAGACATGGATGCTAGGTAACTAGAACTACAATTGAAAATTAGCTAACTGGCTAACACTGGCGCATTTACAGAAATGTTGATTAATGTGCATTGTCCTAATCAAATAAATAAATCTATCATGCCAGTAGCCTGGATTAAATTACGTCCCCCTTCCATTTAGCACAAACGTTATATTCCTTTTAGTCCGTGTTTGTGGCCTACTATTTACTATTCCCTTGTCCCCTGTACCTGTGTAAAGTGTCCTTGGGTTTCATGAAGTGCGCTAAATATTTCAAAGTTATTACATTGGTTGCTACAACAAACTCGTAGCCTATTTCTTTGGCTAATGACACAGTGACAGTGATACCCAGTTTAGCTTACGATACATCCAAAGTAGGCTAAGTTACTGTATAAAACACTTGAAATGCAACGATGCATCTGTAACATATTCTCTTATTGTAAATGAATGATTTTCTGTCCAAGCAAAACATTCATTGCAACTATATGACCTCCCGATAATGCTAACTCCTTGACCTTTACAACAGCACGTGTGGTAAAAACAGTACCGCTTATGTCCAAAGGGACTGCTAAAAAACCAACACAACCTTAAAGTTACATATTGCCACGTTATATTGATTTGTAGAAGGCATGTCAAGGTCTGTTTTTCCACACACGCTTCCTCCACACTTAATATGAAAAAGTCACGCTTGCTCAGTCACTCATGACAATAAAAGCATGGCATTACATGTAATCTATTAGCTTCTCTGCTGACAGCATTTTGTGTAAAACCTCATCAGCTCAGCGTTGCATGTCTAATCCAGGCGTTCTTGTCTTGCCCTTGCATAGATACATTATTTCTTTTCCTGCAGCAAACAGCAGTCTAAACAAATGTGATATCACGTGTGACAGACTGGCCTGACAAACCGATTGCCTCTCATCAGTTGTTCATACGGAGGACAAGGCTAATATGTGTCACATCTCTGCAGGAAAATAAATTATCTTTATCTTCACATCAGGATACAAACACCATCCAAACAACATCATAATAAATTGTTTCAAAATGATCCTCCCTATGACTTTTCTTTGTAATTAACCTTGGTGATAACTTTAGAAAGTTGTAAATACAACATGTTTCCTTCAGCTTTAGCTAGTGACTGGTTATTTTCTGTCCTATACATTTAAAAAGTAACATACATCAAAATGGAATTACATGTGGAACCTGCTGACATCAGCACAGCAATATGACTCTTACTCAGTAAGAGTAGTGGTGATTTTTTTCCACACTTTACTATAATATAATACTATAGCCCCTGTTTAGCATTCTATTCTCTATGAACATCATTAGGGCTTTAAGTAACAATTATTTTCATTATTGATTACGGATAATTATTTGTTTTTGTTAATCGTTAGGCTATAAAATACCAAAAGAAATAACAGCAAATCATCATATTTGAGAGACTATAGAGAACAGTTTTCATTGTTACCTGAAACATTAAAACCTTTAATTAATTATCTAAATATGTACTGGTTCATTTCTAGCTGACTTAAACAAAACCTTACAGTAATGTGAATTTTTTTTTTCTGGTTGGCTGGCTGATTTTTCTTTACTTACACATGTAGTGCAAATGTTGTTGATGCATTATTAATGGCACCTGCTTTGACACAGAAAAACACTTACGCGCATGTCTCTTATATGTCATTTCAATTGACATACAGAAAGCTTCGGAGTAGCTTTCTGAAAAAAAGACCTTAACCTCTGACCACTGCGACATAGAGTCATTATCCTTTCTGCATCTGGCAGGAATTGTATTGCATTACAAACCAGCTTTACCTGTAAAAGTTTAATAAGCATTCAATACAGTGGCAGGAGTACAAAAAACAACAACAACATGGCAGGCAGTTTATTTCCTTGAATGTGCCATTTTCCAACCTAATTGGCAAATTGGTCATGTGGTTTTGGTACCCTCACCTCTCCACCCTGCTGATGTGCTCCTGAGCTCATTCAATCTCCACTAAAACAACTCATCCAGCAGCAGCTATTTGACTTTATATTTTGCTCTAATGCTGGAAATGTCACTGCAGCTGAAAACATATAAAGTCAAATCCCTAAGTAGTAACGACAGCCTTATATGAGGCAGCAGAACACGTTCAACAGCTCTCAACTTTACCTTGTGACTAAAACAAACTGCCGCTTTTGTGTATAAGCACTATGACTGCTTTGAGATGACTATCCGGGGAAGTGTTAAGCTCTTTGCCCACCTCTGTGAAGCATCATTAATCATTGCTCCTGTGTCACTGTACTCTTAGTGAGATGAATGTATGGAGAGGTAATGGACAGGCAATCATATTTACACATCAAACCTTAGCCTTGTTCATTTTCTGGCAACCATTCAGAAATTACATAATGGGTATCTCTCCTGACATTGACGTTCTACGTTCAACAAGCTGGATGTTTTAAACACTTAGCCTACTCAAATACTAATATATAGCATATTGTCTGTGTTAGTTGTAGCATTCCTGTTGAGTTTGTAGTGTTTAAAAGTGGGCACAGTTCAAGCTGGCTTACTTTATTCAATGGAGTGCCTCAGTGTTCTGTGCTCAGCCTATTTTTATTTTCTCTTTACATAATTTAAGTGTTAATGCACATGAAACTAATACTTATTGCTATGCAGATAAGGTTGTGTATAGCTGTGGAGCTTATGTCCCAAATACACTTCATAAATACAGTCTGCCTCTAATATTTTGCAGTCTCAGCTCATTCAACTCAAACTTGTACTTAACTCTGATAAAACTAGATTGATATTGATATTGTTTTATAATGCTATCCAACAGACATTGTCAACATTGTTACAGCTCAAGGGAAGACAATGTAACGTATTACCTGTTAAAAATGTGTAGATATTTGGCTTGATGTATATATTTCTTTTAAGGGACTGACGTTTCTCCCTTCCTGTTTGTCCCCGCTATATTTTCTTTATGAAGCCATTATGGGTGAATTACATTCATATCCCAGCAAATTCAGTGTTCATCTTGCAATCATTATCTCAGATCACAAGGCATATTTGCTATCAGAGATGGTAAGCAAAGCATTTGGTTTAATTTTCTATAGCCATTTGGAATGGAAAATATTTTAATGTATTTTGTTTAAGTGTAAACGTTCTGGTAAATGCTTTTTAATTGCAGTTTTTATCTTTTCTTCTTTTGATATTAGTTTTTAAATATAGTTTTATTTGTTTTCTGATTTGTATTGTTTTGTCTCCAATTTTTGCTGCCGTCTTGGCCAGGTCTTTATTGTTAAAGAGGCTGGTTCAATGGAATTTACCTGGTTAATTTAAATTCAAATACTGTAGAAGTTGAATAAAAGTTTTAAATACCCACTTCAAAGCCCTTACCAGCATTATTGATGGAAAACCAACTCTTCCATCAATAACTGCTAATTTAAAATGGACAAATCATTAAACAATCAACACTGTTTTCCCTGCAACTTGCAGTATGCGTAAACATTGAGCTGAATATCCTAACTCACAATGGATTTGATTCATTGTTCTTCTTCCAGCCTGACTCTTTTCCTGCTTTGTTTCAGGTCACACACACACACACACACACACACACACACAAAATGTGCTGATGGCGTTTACCTTGAGGTTGTGTCTGTATGCGGCATCCAGTACAGCTGGTACCAAATCCTCAGTGGGTTCACCATTGTCATCAGCCAAGCCAGGAGGATACCACGACAGGACCAGAACCCCTGACGACATACAGAGACCGTGAGTCTGATCATCCATCCTGGACCCAAGGCACCAGTTAATACCTCAGAGAGCATCTACTGCTGGGAACCTATGTCCATTATGCAAATTAACCTTTAAAAGTGTTATCTTAGGCATATAATGTATATGCCACAATGGTGCCTGGCATTAGAGAGGATCTGGCATATAGGATATGCACTAAAAGCTAATTTATTAAACTCATGTCCGCTTATTGTAAAGCTGTGGAAACTATTAGATTACAATGCCCAACTACATCTGTGTGTATTAAGAATATGGCTGCTGTTATTCATTTAATTTATGGGCCTCTGTGAAGTGGTGGGGAATCAGTCATCAAGCCAAATGGAACTATTTAGAGTTAGGCTGGCTGCAGTGTCTAATTAAATGGAATATTTTCACTAAGCATTGTGAGCAAGCACTCCTATGATCCATCTGTCCAGGCGATGAGGTTTCAAATGGATAGATGGCCTAGTCACAGGACAGAAACGTTAGGACCTATCGTGTTTAGGCTGCTGACGGCTGGACACACCAGGCTGTTACTCGACACCAGGCTACAGGACTTTGCTGTCTTTAGAGAAGCCATATACGTTTTTGAAAGACTAACATACATATTCAAAATAATTAATGAGTGATCCAAAAAACGGATGGAAGCCTGAAGAATAGAGATAAGGACATTAGGGCTGAGAGTTTTATAATTATACTGTACATTGCTTCTTTTGTACAAGTCTTGTAACTACGGCACACAAGCCAACTTAACCTAAGACGATTGCAGACATGTTTATGCACATATTAAATGTACTTTATTGCATACCCCTTTATTACAAATAAGCTTTTTTATCAGATCTGTTATATGAGTCTTAATCTATATTTAATTTCATTGTTGATTGTCTGGTTGTGGGTTTGTTGTTTTTTTGAATGCTGGTTGTCTGACTGTAAATGCTTTCTCAGGTGTTCTGTTAAAAATATCTTGACTTCAATGAGACCACCTAAATAAATAAAGTTACAAAAATATTAACATGTATTGACTCTCAGTGGAAATATATCAAGAGTGTGACCATGCTGTGTTATTGTTTTTGACTTAATTCGGTTAGTAGTAAAAGTACTGATTACAAAAACAGACGTATTCTTCTGATGAAAAGCATAAAAGTGGAACAGTTCATTGCATTAAACATCACGCTGACTATTTAAAATCTGGTCTTTTTTATATGAATATTGGAAAATACAGTATTTATGCTACTTATTAATATCCAGATATTGATTTCTACCCGTTTACCCAGCCCTATATGTTGTGTGGAAAAAACACACTAAACTGAACCAAACTCTACAATGTCCTAAATCAATTTTGTAAACTTAATGAGTTGTTCTCTTGATGACTGGCCGTTTGAAGTCAGGCAGTCTCTCTCTCTGTGCTGCAGAAAAAAGCGCAGCAGCAGATATTTGGGGACTTTGAGCTCAGCGTGTAGGGAGCTGTCCAGTGGATGTGTGGTGCTGAAAATGTTTTGTGCCCCTCAAGCAGCTTTTTAAAGACCAAATGTATGTGCAGTTGCTGAGCACGAAAAACAAAACTCAGCATTTAGTGTATTATCTCTCGCCAAGAAATTCAAGGTACCCGTTGCATCTCTGAACTATACCTGCTGCAGATGTCCCAATCTGCTCCATGTGGGACTCCAACACCTCCGGGTTCCTCGAACTGTACGGATTAAGTTCGGGGTAGAAACTGGAGCCGATGTCCTCAGGCGGCATGTGTCTTCCTCTCGGGTAGCTGGATGCGATTTTGGGGTCCCAGTGCGGAACAAGGATGTGGTCCCAATGAATGTATTTGCCGTCCATATGTGGGTTGCCGTACCAGGTATAGTAAAAAATATGAACATCATAAAATATTGTCCCCTCGGGGCCAGAGTTGGACAAAACTGCTTTGGTGTTGCTGCCAGCCGGATGGGCTTGACCCGGGGGTGCGGTGGTGTCACGGGACACGGGGCGCCGGTCCGTTTTCCCCGCTATCATCGGCAAGAGCTCCAAGCCCGGAGCCAGATCCGAGAAGCCGTCGCTAGGCTTTAGTGTCCTCAGTCCCATCATGGTCCCAAAGATGAATAGTGTAAAGAGAAACAGGGCTATGCAAGCTTTCCTCCGTAGTCTTGCCATGTTTAGCTAGAGTGGCAGAAGATGCAAACGTCGTAGACGCGACACGACGACAGGGAGCGCAAATAAACCTCTCTCTGTCCTGTTTCTGGTTTCCCCGTTCACCTCACAACCTACGAGCTACTCTTCAAAGTGTCCTGCATAGCACCTGCAAACGACTTAACCTTCTGAATTCATAATTAAAAAGTGGCTACATGATTGCAGTCCAGTCCCAGCAGACCTACTTGACGCCGTTTGCTGAACTTTTTAATTCTTATGCAGCTCCGTGTTTTGCATTGTGCTAAACTGCGTATTAGCTTATAGGGACATCTGCTGGATCTCCCTATAAACTGGGAGATATGCTGGAAATGTCGTAGGTCTATTTGATGCTGTAACCGCGTGGATGTTCCCGATGTTGTTCCCAACAAGACGCTTCACTCTGATGACCCATCTCCAAAATGCCAGTCCTCCAGCAGGCTGCTGAGTCCCGCCCAGAAGCCGGATCCATCCACATGACACCGGACACAGGCGTTTCTCCTATAGACAGTCCGTTATATGTAGATGTCAAAGAGGCGGGACTCGGCGATCTCTTGGCTAATTGCATGGCGCAGACAAGAAAATAATCATATAAATCCTGCTTGCAGATCAGCAACAAAGATCAAGTTAGGCTACATTCTTCATTAGAGTATCAATTGCCATTATATTGTTTTTTTATTGATGGACTGCACGGTGAGCTGGGTTATACTGACATCTAGTGGTCATTGTAAAGACTAGATGTTGTGATGTATTATTATTATTATTATTATTATTAGTAGTAGTAGTAGTAGTAGTAGTAGTAGTAAGCATATCCGTGGTGGAAAACAGCCAACTAGATGAGTTTCTCATGATTTTGTGATGCTGATCATTACATTGATACATTTCCCTTTTATTTTGCCTATTACTTCCGACTTTGAACAAAAGTCGCCAAAAGGGCGTCCTGCGGAATTAACAAGAAACAAACATCTTTGCAGTCCATTAGCTTATTGCACCTTGGCTGGATTCCATCAGTGATGGATGATGAAACAGGATCTTGGCTTCCGGCCAAAATAATCTGAGGCAGAATTTGGGAGGCACTGACTCCTCCACTGAATTATCTAATTTGGGTCTATTGATACTTCAGATTAGTCCTTACCTGCTGAGCAGTTTTTCTAGACATTAACTGATATACAATTGAAAAGAAAATGAGGAACAAGGCACAAGGAAAAACAAATTAATAGGCTAGCTGGCTAAATTGATTAAACTATTTGGCTTTAGACATTTAAACATTATGGTTCCTATGTGTTTCCAATTCCCTTACAAGTCTTACAAGTCTAAAGTTGTTTCAGAACACTTTTAGTTGGAGGTTCTGTTTCATATTAGCCTATACAATATTCCCTCTCTGGCCAAGATGTTGTTTGTGAACTTTTCACAGATTTCTCCATCTTGCAACACCAGTCTACCATTCTAACGCATATGGTGCTTTCTCTGATGTGTGCGGTGATCATTGATATAATTTGGTATGTTTAATGCTGTCGATTAGCCTATGTTTAAAGCCATATCGGTCCACAAGGGGTCGTTGTGGTAGTTGTGATGAAATCGACAAATCACCTCTGTAACATCCTTTAGGCACATTTGATGGAGTTGTGCTTCCATTCACCAAAAAACAAACCGAATAGGCCTGTAAAGTCATGTTCTAGTTAATAAGCACAGATAAATGTAGGCCAACTATTTCAATAGCATGTCCTCCTTCAGGTCGACAATAGGCTAAACCTTTCGGTCAAAGGTAAGGCCTACAAATGTAAAAAAAAATAAAAAATAAATTAAAATAAAGTAAAATATATGATCTCGCTTATCATTCTATGCGGGTTGGTATAATCAGAACGAATTAACATTTTTCCTATTTTATTTAATTTTTCTATCTATGCAATTTTAGTTCTTTGTCAGCTGTAGGCCTAGCTATAGTTTTTTTTTAATTGTTTTTCGTTTTGATTCATCATTATAAAACAATTAATTTAGCATAGGCTAGTTAATAAATACAGAAAAAACCTTCTTATCGTTTTCGGAGCTTGGTTAAAAGTTCACTTTCCTGACTTTGGTTTATCCGTCATTCCACAGGGCCACACGAGTCAACATCTTAACATGATGTGATTAATCACTATTGATCCGGGAATTCGGTTGACCAGCCTGGCTTGTTTTCGTGCTGCCACCTTCTATTGTGGTCCGTTTAAAAGAATCTGTTCTGCATCCTTTTTTTTGTTTAGTTCAAATCCGCTTTCGTTTTAGGGTATTTTTAACTCCACACCTCGGTTGATTGGAAAGAAAACACTTCCCACCCCTACATGTTTAATCTGGATTACTACAGGCTACATGTCTTTGCTATGTTAGGACAGCAGCAACTCGAGATGGCATGGAGTACAATAGTATTTTCTTATTATAGGCTACTATAGGCCTACACTTGATCCTAATAAAAAAACAGCGCTATTTAACAAAAAAAACAACAACGATGTTTTCAGGGTCCACCAGGTTTATTTTATTCCTATTTCTCACATGCAAGAAGCTGCATGCACACATTTTAAAGGAGGTAGCCTATAATTCAATTTTATTTGATTCGGCATATTTTAGTGTCATAACTCAAAACCTTTCTTGGATGGGGCATTGTCGTTTGAGAAAATTGGAATAAAAGCAGGTTTAATATGTTTTAGACGCCCAGACTACTGGAAATACTACTGGGGGAAATTATCATAATTGGAAATGATTTAGCCTAAGTCACTGAATGTACTGCGAGTATAGAGAAATAAGAGTATCATGATCTTTTTGGGCCCTTCTATCACACAATATGCAATCTATCCTTGGGGAATAGAACTGAGAATCACGTGGACATGACCGAGAGTGTGTGGGGGGTTTGTTGGATGAGAAATGGTCATTTGTATTGACCAACAGAGCTGACCACTGCAGGACAGAGCGAGCAGAAACGCGTTTCAAGAAAGAAAGACACTGGATTAAACTGGCCCTCAAACATGGCAGAAGGTATGGTGGGAGCTTTTGAGGTGAATTGTCTCTGGGTTAGGTTAAAGTGGTCTCTAAAGGGGCTGGGTGTTATTGCATTGTTTTAGATGTGTTTTTTTTTTAAGGGGGGGGTTCAGCAAAAAATCTTGCCTGGTGACCCCCCACCCCCTCCACCCCCCATTGTTCAGGGGGAATAGGTTGCCAGCCCCCTTTTGTTTACCTCCCTCTCCCGCTTTCCATCTCGCCGCGCAGTTTCTGCTTTTCACAGCATTTTACATGAAAGTGGCAATCTGTGAGGATTACCCAGTTTGTGGGCTAAAAAAAGGATACTGTAGCTTGGGTGCTAAATCTGACTCAAGGCAGAACTGAAGTCATGGGCTCCGTTTCTAACCAGGAATTCCCAGGTTGAGTAACAAAATATACTGCATTTTCCTTTTTGCACGAGTTAATTAAGTTGTTTTCTGATGGGACTGTCTGACTGTAGTGGAGCATTTCATGCACACCTTCAAGATCAATCATTTTGCACAAACTCGCGGAATATTCATTTAGAAAGAAGGTGATGTGCTGTTTAGTTGCTTTTTCGAAATAAGTGACGGCCTAATTTTTTATTAAGACAATAATACAGCATCAGCTTGTTCCTCGTTTTATTGATTCATATTGATTGATGATGTTGCAACGTTAGATAAAGGAGTAATGTTTTTCGCGTTGTTCAAATGCCCTTTTTTGGAAAACAGTGTCTGCGTTTCAAACATCCGCGCATTAACAAGAGTATATAGCCTACAGTTTTTTTTAATTACATAAACTTTTCATTGCAGGAGTGTGTAAGACCGAGGAGGATGAGGGACCGAGCACCGAGGAGGATTCACAGTCTTTCCAAGGGGTTGGCGTGTGTAAATGGTTCAATGTCCGCATGGGCTTCGGGTTTCTGTCCATGACCAAGCGTGAGGGAGTGCCACTGGACGAACCGGTTGATGTATTTGTCCATCAGGTAGGATGTCTATGGCTGAAACTGCCAATATCAATATGCGTAAATACAGAACGTTACATATTAACACTGTAAAAAGTATCAACATGTGTTGGACTGAAAACCTACGTTTCCTAAATTAAGTACCTAACAGAAAAAGTGAGTTCATCATACTTGTTTACAATAAAGCTTAATTAAATTTACGGGTTTTCACCCTGTAGTATGTTCAAAAATAGTCAGCAATTACTCATTAGTCTCAATAAAAACGCTACCCAAATAAAAATACCACGTGCATGGAAAACAACCAAACTAATACTCACTAAGCAAGAGTTTTGATAGCATATGTTTGTTTAAAGTTCAAATAATAAGAGATGTTTAACTTGGTTAGGTGGGTGGTGTTCTTCTCCTTTTTTTTTTTTGCAGTGTGGTGGGTGTTTCTCTCTCAGGGGAACACGTGTTGCAGCCAGTGGTTTTTTAAAATGGGATACTGTACTGATATAATTTGATGGCGATATAAGTATGGTCAGAGCTTACACACTTAAATAGGCATCAATGATTTTAAGGTGAGAATAGATCAGTGTGTGAGCTGCATGTAAACTGGTCTCTTAAGGAGAAGGAAATATGTAATTGATCCTCTTCTTAAGCTATATGACCAGTCGATATTTGTTCACTTTGTTTGGAGTATAATGATATTGTCACACTGACATTTTGCCATTTATCATTGCACCTGTTCACAAAGTGGAAACTTTTTAAAATGACTCATACATGGTTTGACCTCAGTAAATGGACAAACTTGATTATTGACTACTTTTTAAAGTTAAATCACACACCTCCGACAATATTCATGAGTCTGCCTTTTGTAATACTGTTTTCATTAGGCTTAATACAACATAATGGCTTTACATGTAGTTATGTATTTATTTACCTGGACTATATTTCTGTGAGGGGCAATGAAAATGGTCATACTTGGATAAACTGTAGATGTAGTTTTACAGTTGGTGTTGTTCTGAACAAACACGGTTTTCATCCTCCACTTGGGGTTTTTAGTGTTTCTTTCTCAGACTGAAAAGATAAAAGAAAACCTCTCAGTTTAACCAAAGCCTTCATTCGCCTTCTTACAACTGGTGAAGTGGGAGGTAAAGAGGTGGGGCATGCATTTCTTTCCTACTTCTCATGTAAGTGAGAACCTCCATTGCTGTCTGATAAGATAAAGGCTTAGCATGTGAATGAAAGGAGTCCCCACTGCTCAATCACCTCAAGCATCCTGTCATAAAATGATTAAAGGTTGTCTGCTCATCCCCCTGTGTGTGTGTGTGTGTGTGTGTGTGGCACTGTGTTAAACTAGCTTTAAAGAGGAGAGGGGGGTCTCAGGGCTCTTAGTTTAGGTAAATGTCCTTGTTCTTACAGTGCCACCACTCTCCAGGGCCTTATGCTGTGGAGACATTTGTCTACCAAATTGCAATTACATTTTTGGAGATTTAACTTTATTTGCTAGAGATAAAAGCCAGTTTTCCGACTTGCAGCTCTTACTCATTTTGGTTTTTCGGTTGTCTGCTTTCTGCTTACGATGATGCATAAAGAGAGATGTCATAGTTCTGTGCAGCCGTTGCAACCAAACTGAATAATCATAACGCAAACCAAAACATGAGTTCAACTGGGGGTGGACGCTCAGTTTGGCAGAGGGAATGGGTGATTTTACAAGAGGTATAATGCCAACTGGCATTATATACAGCTTGAAACTCTAATCCAATGTCCAAGCTTGTTTCTGTATGTCATGAAAACAAGTTCATTATTGCTCCAGATACTTCAAAGGAACTCAAATTGAGAAAGTGATAAGTTGTAATGCTCACAGCTTAACTGTAACCTCTCACTGTGCTCTTGATTTATTCACAAGAAATGCATAACTAATGACTCAGTTCCCCTTCTGTCACCAGAAAAGGTAGCAACGTGTGTGTCAATGACGGATGTATCAGGGTTATGAAAACGTAAAAGGACTCAGCCCTAAAATTAGTGGCCTTGTGTCAAGGAAAATTAACTCCCAGGGTCCCCTGGCCTTTTGTGCAGGTGGACAATAGAGCCATGCATCCGAATGAAGCACCCCTCGGCCGTGACCGAGCCCCTCTTTGTCTCAGCAGCAGTCCTGCTATTGTCCCTCAGTGCTCTGATGTCTTTCTCTGCCTCACTTGGCTTCCAGATACATTCTGGACAGAGTTTGCAGTAGACCCCACTAATAACAACACCTCAACATCAGATGCTTGAAGTTAAAGGCCCCACCCTGATCTGTACCTGTATCTGCGTGTGTGGATAAACTGATGTGGGCATGTGGCTGGTGAGGGTTCGTTATGGGGGTTGGGAAGGTCACATATGGGAGAGGAAGTGGGTTAACAGTCAGAGAGGCAGAGAGGCCTGATGGGATTGCGGCTCTGTGGACGTCCATGTTGCCACTCAAATGTCATGGCTCACCAATTGTGTTGCTCAGGACCTTGCAGCAGATGCTCAACTGTGAGTCACAGGATTAAAAAAGATGGTGCTTTGGTTGTTTTTTCCTTGCAGAGGTAGTTTTCAGCTCACTATAACTATTACTTGTATCCTTTAATTGATAACCTGTTGGATTTGGTTTGAAGTAGACCTAAGACTTCCCTCACAACAAACCATGTGCTTTGAGAAGCTTGGTCTGATCCGTGGTGGTTTTGGTGAATTCAGACTGCAGATGGTTGTTCATAATTAACAGATAGATGGGCCTCTACTCAAAAATAAAGAAAATGGGATTAATGTCTGTCAACCTGCTACATCATGAATCTTTCTTCTTATGTCAACAGTCTGCTATAGTTGTGACAAGTTAATCTCACAGTCCAACCGAGGGAATTTTAGAGAGGGGTTTCCCATGTTGTGTTAGCCATCTCTGGCTTTCATCCTTAAAACCGCACCACACCTTCCCTTCCCTTCATCATGGGTTTCTTTTCTTTGGAATTAAAAAAGTTTCAGGCAGGCAGGCAAGAACCTCCTCAAAGCTACAGGTGAACACACATATTTTCATTGAATATGTTGCTAAGCAGGAGGCTGAGTTAGTGTTTACTCTCAGCATATTCAAACCTTCTGTTGCTGATTAATTGAGCTAAGACGCCTGTCCAATATTGCTGTTCATTAGACATTCTTAAAAATGAAATCATGTTTCTTTCACAAAAAAAAGATGTCACGTATTCAAGCGCTGGTATCAAAGGGAGATATCAATCATTAGTGCTTTCCCTCAACTTTTATCTTACATGTCTTTCTGCCAAACAACTATCCAAGGAATGTCTCCCTGACCCCCAACCTCCCAGAGAAGCAATGCAGTCTTCTCACCCCACCCCCAACTACAGCACGAACCCCTGCATCCTGCAGTTTAGGGTTAGTGGTGGTCAGTGTGTTAGTGGAGCTTTGTGATGTGGGTGGGAAAAGGGATGGGGTGGGGGCAGCAGTGTGGAATGCTGTTCCTCTGGAGGGGGGGATGGGTTAAAGGTTATCCCTGTCAGGTTTACCTCTCAAACACAGCAAAGACAAAGCAGCATTACCACCATGGTTCCTTTTAAGCAGACCAGTATTTGTACAACTCATCAGTATAGTGGGAACATCAATATTTGCAGTGCTTGTTTGTTTATCAGGTGAGACATAATGATCACCATAAATGCCTGATGGTATCAGACAGTGAGTGTGGGTGGGGGTTGTTCTCAAGCGCCAAAGTATCTATCCACCGGCTCAATGTGGAGGTGATTTGGTCACTGGTCATGCAATATGGCAGGTTTTGAAAGACACATTTTCACTATATATCCTACTAACAATGATCTGCAGTATTTCTGTGATGGGGGAAAAGATTGAAACGTTCACTCACCCCTTTGAGTCTTCCTGACATACCTATTAGAAGCTTTACAAAAACCTAAGTCACCATAAAAATGCATTTCCCCAAAATTGATGCTGACTCCTTTCTATGTCATCATTCAGAGCAAGTTGCACATGGAGGGCTTCCGTAGCCTAAAGGAAGGTGAGGCAGTTGAATTTACCTTCAAGAAGTCATCAAAGGGCCTGGAGTCGCAGAGAGTTACCGGACCGGACGGCATCCATTGTGTGGGCAGTGAAAGGAGACCCAAAGGCAAGAAGGTCCAGAAACGACGGTTAAAGGGAGATAGGTAAGATGTGACGATCTGGGGAAGAGAAAAAGTATTTAATTAATGCTAGCAGTGCATTTTCTAAACCTGTAAAGAAAACTTCTGTTCATCTAAAACCTAATTCAAAATGAGATATGTTTCAATTGGAAAGCAGAGGATTATGCATTTACATTTACATTACATTTCTCAGAAGTCCACAAACGCCCATTGTTGTGTCCAGTTTGGATCAGATATAAAATGGTGTTTCAGTTTCTCCCCATTTTCCTTCCTCTTCCTCAACCCCAACCCCCACCTTCAGCCCTAGCAAGGGTCACACCAGCAGGCTTGACGTGTGACCTGGATCAATAACTGTTTAAATCTGCTGTCCCCCCAGTGAATTCACACCCAATGACACTCTTTCTTCCTAAACCATCCTTTACCACCAATGTGATAGTCATTCCTCATTACCTCAAAAGAAGTGATTTTTTTTTAAATATTTTTGTTTGATCTGAACCTATACAAAAAAAGTAGTTCTGAGTTCAGGCCCTGTGAAAGTTACAAAAAGCCACAAAAATATAATGATCAATTTATAAATGTATTTTTTTTCATAAAACATTTCTTCTGAAGATTTCAGGGTTCCATGCAAAGGCAACAGTGTCTCCAAGTGAAAGAAAGAAAAGCCAAGGAGGCCTTGACTTTGGGTTGAATATTTGAATATCAATACAGCATAGCGTTAGAGGTGTATCAACTTCACCCTGTCAGTTGTGATTAGAACCAGAGAGTAGTCAGTGTGAGAACAGAGATCATTACTGCCTCAAAGAGTCCTGGGAGGCCTGGTGTGGCTCAATAACTCTCCATAGACCACACTGATCCATGGATAAGATATCGTGCCCCTCTAGCATATTTTATTATGCAACACTGGATGGTGTTTCATGTATGATTAATTGATCAACCATAAGTCAGATATCATTGGGACAGGAGTAAGGAGTACATTCCAGTTTATAGTCCGGGTTCATGTTTTACCACCAAAGTGCACAGCTGTTTTTAGTCGTGTGTGTATGTGTGTGTGTGTTGTCCATTTAATTGATAACAGATGTAAGAGCCCGGGCAAGGGGGTGAAAGGTCACTGTTGTCATGGTAACAGTATGAGTAAATGCAAGAGGGCTGGGATTGAATTGGGGGTTAGAGAACTGAGGATAGGGATGTGAGGGCAGGGTTCAGAGGTCATTATTGCAGCTTTTTTAGACAAAGAGACCACTTCCCCTTGCCTCCTGATGGACGCTGATGTAGGTAGCTTCTATGACGTGAAGCTATAGACCTTGACACCACCCCAACGGACACACTGACCCCTCGGCAGCCGCCCTGTTTAAATGTCATCTGCTGCTACAATGATGGCAGCGGGTCGGCAGTGGCACGGAGTGACTGCCCCACGCCCACCACCCATCTGTCTTCCGCCCCAGCACGCGTGGCCATTCTATAGATTATGTACGAACAGAGTTGTCTGATGGCACCCGTAATGGCTCCAACTTGTGACCCTGTATGTTGTTCCATTTCTAAAGTTAAGCGATGTCTTATTTTGCCACGATAGAGTCCAAGGAAAGCTATTGGCAGTGCAAACTGACAAATAAGGCAAGCTCTTCATGATACATTGAGATAATAAGTTATGGTGACCATACCAGGTCAATGGTAAAAATAGGAGCCCTGCCACTTTAGTCTTGCAGTTAGTAGTAGTCGTCTACCCTAGAAATCCAGAGTTCTTACAAGAGCACAATTTGAATTTGCTCAGTGAGTTACTCTGCAATTGAGTAATGCTGCTCATTAACTATACCCTTGTAGCCGAGCTGCTCAGTGTATCTGATATAGGCAGGCCAGACGCGAGCAAAACAGATGACGGCAGTTTAATCTACCAGTACCACTACAAGTATGGGGCTCTGGATACATCACCCTGTGTGTTATGATTGGTTGTAGTGTTATGCATGCAGTGATATTTTCAAATGCACGCTTGGTGCCGGCCCTTTGGGATTGGCGACTTTCATTACTTGATGCCAGACCCTTAATCTTTCGGATTTGGGTCTGGATTTCCAGGCTAGTAGTCATGCACTTCAATTGTAAAACCTTTCAGAAACTCCTGCTTGCTCAAAGGTTGCTAATAAGATTTCATAAATTTTGTTTGTAATTGACGATCTAAGAAACAATTACATGTTTTGAGATGTTTCAACCTGGCGTGCTCCTCCACAAAGCAATGCAGTGTGACCTGGAATGCCCTTGCAAGATTTATGACCAAATGCATACTGAAGTAATTCCAGGTGAAATGTATCCATCTAGTGGCATATAGGTGCAACTTAAACTCCCCCTTCACTCAAAAAAGTGTGTTGGTTATTGTTACTTCATTTAAATGTTTTACCTTCACTGTCCAGAATTGTGTATGTGCATAAGTTTCACATTCTAGGGATGTTTTCACATTCATCTGCTGAAGCTAGAAAGTTTATCTGTGGCCAATGACAACAAGCCTTTCAATGAGGTAGCACACATCTAGCATCCAGTGGTTAAAGTTTTGAAATTTGTGATTCTTCAATGAGGGTAAAGGATTAGATGTGTACAGATTTTATGGAACTTATTTGAGCATGTGACTAAATGCTCTCTGTTCTTGTAGGTGCTACAACTGCGGAGGCCTGGACCACCATGCTAAAGAGTGCAAGCTACCACCCCAGCCCAAGAAGTGCCATTTCTGCCAGAGCATCGACCACATGGTTGCCAACTGCCCAATCAAAGCACAACAGTCCTCACCGGGTTCTCAGGGAAAAGCGTCCTCCTTGAAAGGTGAGGAGGAGGAGCACAGCCTTTCGGCCCCACCACCCGAGACCTCCAATTAAGCTGTAAATTGGGCAACACTGACACCGGGGAAGCACAGAGGCCAATCACACTGCTTTGATGGAGAGACGGGATACATGGATCCCCTTCCACCTGTTGAAGCTGCTTTTGGAACTACCTCAGGTTAAAAGAAATTGCTGATGAAGAATGTTGCTAAAGTTTTGTTTGTTTTCAGTTGGTGTAACACTCAGGAATACTGCTGTATTATTGCACTCAGGACGCTTTCTAAATGTTTGAATCACTGCTGTATGAGAGGTTTGAGATGGTAGTGAGCAACGCCATAAGATGAATTATCTGAGTTTTTGTAGAATGTTTTCTTTTATGTGAAACTATGCCACTTCTGTGGGCATTATACCTCTTCTGTTTTTCCACAATACTCAGTGTGTTTAGTATAGACTTACACTTTTGCTGCCTTACAATTAAGTCTTCTTCCTGACTGTTACACCTCACTATCCGACAAGGCAGAGACGTGACAGTTTGTACCTCTGTAATGAATGTTTGTTTGCATATCGCATGGGGAATGTGGGGGGGGGGGGGGTTGTGGGTTGTGAAAACATGGGACAGGTTTTAGGGTATAGCTACAGGCAATATATTGGCATTTGTCAATATTGCAATTGACCATCCAGTTTTCCTGGGGCCAAATGAATGTCAGACCATAAGTGGTTTCCAGCTTTTGGTCAGAGTTATCTTTCTTATTACATTATTTTCATCCAGCATTTTGCTGGCTGTCCAAAGGTGCACAGTCTACCTCATTGTTGCATGTCTGCTACTATACTCATGTCATTCTAACCGCTGATGGTAAACCAAATTGAATAGAGCTTTGGAGATTGTAATTTGAATTGGGATTAAATCAAATCCTTTCTGCGCTACAGTATTAACACAGCATTGTCATTAGTTGTAACAGACCCCATTAAAGAGTAACTTAACACTTCTTTAAAATGGTTGACAGTTTCGAAAAAAAATTGAGAAATTTTCGAACACACCTACTCCAATTCTGACGATTTAGGTACGGGGAGAAGGTGTTGATAATAGCTGATGGAGTATATTGGTCATTGAAATCTCTTGAAACTTTGACCAAACCCCAACTGGATGTGGTCAGTTGTATATATCAGCTGTGGAGTGAGGTCTGGCTAGACCACGTTCTGGGATAGGAGGAAAAAAAACTCTGGATTGTTTGCATTTCTTTAAACCAATTGCTATGGCATTGGGTGGCGCAAAGTGCCGGATGCAGCAACAATGCCTCACCAAAATGGTCTCAGAAAGGAACTTGTTTTGGTGAAGTGCAAAAGTGAAGACCACATCAAATATTAAAGTAGCAGTTAAAAGTAACTGACACAATACAATAAGATGACCTATTTAAGTTAGCTGGATACATGGGGACACGTAATTTGCTCTTACCAGTATTTCGTTGTGTGTACTTTGTCCATTGCAATCCCTGCCAATCGGCCCCAAAACATCCCAGTTAGCTAGTAAATGCTGTAAACAGTCTTTGTAAATCTTTAAAATCATTAACTGAAAGAACCAAGCAGACCTGCCTTATTGCACAATTCAAAATTTGCCATTTTCAGCGTGTTACATTAGCTGGCTAGCTCAGAGGTTGTTCCTGTTGTGAAGAGGCAACAGACTAGTTGTACTAAGGTGTGTGATGTAGCATGGCACGGCAGTTCCACGCTACAGCACAGCTGCTCAGTGTGCCAAAAATCATATCACCACCGTTTGCCGTGGAAAGAATGGGTGTAGTTACGTGTTAAAGTCTCAATCAGAGAGGGCAGGAAAATACAGTTTTTTAGCCGGGTGTTAAGTTACTCGTTAACTTTTTTTTGGGAGATTAGTCAACTTTCCATCTACACTATATACACATTGTATTGGCTGCTGTGTAAGAATACTGCTGTTTTACAATTCCCTCAACTTGGATTTGATAGAATTCCAAACAATATGATACTAAACCTAATGCATCATCACTTCTAATAAGATACTTGACCTGGACTGAGTTACTGAAGGGTCCAGCTAGCTCTCCTCTTGATACTTGAAAAAAATGAGGCAGAATCAGACATGATGTTGCTAGTGGTAAGGCTGGTGTTTTTGTTTATATCCAGTGTGATCCAATTCTAGGTAGTTATTTAAGACATTACCTCCCTATAACCCTTAGAAGGGTAATAGTTCAGGAACACCAAGCCTGCACGGAGGAGCATGTAGAACTAGCTAGCTAATCAGCATTTTACTCCCGTTTTACAGGAGAAGCTGACATGACTTTTACATCCAATTAATATATATGTAAAATTATTCTAAAGCCTTTTTAAAAAAAAAATCATACTAATTTATTTTCATCCAAGAGTGCTGCCTCTTCTCCCTCTGCTCCAGTTGAAGCCTCTCAGCAGTGAATGTTCTAGTAGACATCAAACAACTGCCAAATGTTATTCAAACTATATGACTTGAGAACATATTTGGGTAACAGAATAACACCAAGTTACTTGTATTACTTTGTACATATATGCTTGTTTATTCACTGTCATTGTTAACAATAATTCAATGCAGTGTATATATACAGTGTAACAGTAATATATTTCAACACGGGTAACAATATACAGTTACATACTCTACAGGTACATAGTATTATGAGGACTGATGTAAACTGTGAGGTTTATTTCCTTTGCCTTTTGTATTTTTTTATTCTTTATTTTTGTGCACAATGAGCTTTTCAGAAGAGAGTCACATTGTTATTCCTATCTATGCCAAAACCAATGCAATGTTACTCTGCACTAATCATGTGTAAGATGCATTATTTTTTATATTCAGTTTAATCTCTCTTTGAATATATGTTCCATATTTTATATTGTATCCTTTAGATTTTTATTTACCACAGTCAGTTGCTGGTTAAAAAAAACACCTCCACTCTTAGGCTCATCTCAGGAATTGCCAATCTGCAAACTCAGGGAATACTTCAGATTGATTGGAAGAAGTCAATGAGTGTTTATTCAAAACAAAGTCGAGACTGCGTAGAACAAAGATGCCAAGTAAAATGGGTTTGAGAATGTCTTGACACAACAATTTCTAAAACGAAGATTGCAAATTACAAATGATGTGAAAAATTAAGATTCACAAGCTTTTTGACTCTTACACTTCATCAACTTTCCATGCACCCAGGGTGATGATGTTCTTTATCTTTTCTCCTCTTTGACATAAATTGCCATAATATGATATATGAAGAAATTTGTCTGCTATTGTATTTGTTTCCTCTATAATCGTTGTAGATGGGGATGTAGTAGAATATTGTTAAAGGGATTGGGGCTAGTAGTTTTTAATCCAGGGTTGTCTCATCTCAACACATAGCCAATACTTGGTTTTTTCAGACTATCAATGCTTAAGACAAAAAGAATGTGTCATGGATTACTTACCAAATACTGTTTCATACTCTGCTGTTATGTGGTGTTTTATATTAGTTTAATAATCATTAAAAAATAGCTTTTGATAATTACACTCAGGATATGAAAGGATGGAAAGATTGTTAAAGTAAGTGCTCTGATGAGATGGAATAATTTACTTTTCTGTGTATTTTTTATGTTGGATTTACCACTTATGATTGCAATGACAGTATATCCTAATACTTTCATTTCCCTTGATTTAAAGGGACATACACAGGGGACTTTTGTTATCAATCAATGTAATGAACTTTCTTAATCCTTGAAACCAATGACTAACTGATCTGTTAAACTCTTAATTGGATTGAGACACCTACGATTTAGATAAAGGTTGAATAAAAGTGTTATATTGTAATGTTTGCAACATTCTTGCTATACTTTAGCGATGTCTTCAAAGTATAATTTGGAAACTAAAGTCCATGAAAGACATTCTGATTGCAACAAACTTGTTTGACCCCTCAGTGGTGCGTTATTGTGATTTGATTGTTGGGTATTAGATGGGTCAGGTAATCTTGAAAATCCAAAGACTTGTAATACTATGTGCTCAGGGCAACATTTGAGGCACATCAATGGCTTCTGTATCACAGTATGTGTTCTTTTCATGGTACAACTTGTTTGTGATTATCAGCCATCATCAGACCACCATCATTCAATTGATGGTGTTGTCTTATCAGGTAAATGGCTTGAGCTACTTCCAAAACGTGCATTAATTACTGATGAATGTTTCAATGTTTACTGCCATAAAACTACATTTATCTTGATCCATCTTGATTTAATGGCTAGTTTGTCAATGATGAGCAGCATGTAGGCTTTTTAAAGTATTACTGTGATTATGTTTCTATATGTAAAGATCTGCTCCATTTCCTAGTAAATATGTCAATATTCATGTCTTGAGTGCATTTTTCCTGCTCGTACAACAAAGATTGAAAACAAAGATCTTGCATTCAAAATCATCTTACGTAAGTTAATGTTTATGTATCATCAGCGACGTTTACTGTAGTATCAATAGTTAAAAAAATACTCATGCACAATGGCTGCTTACAAAGAAGGATATACAAGCCAAATGGATGTCTGTAATACTTGGCAAATGGAAACTCAAATGTTTTATGGGTAATGTACAATAATTTCGTTTTTAATGCATATTTAAAAAGATTTTTACTAGAACTTGTATAAGGTAGGTCTTACTTAATGCAAAGTGGTACATAGCATTTTAATGGTGTACAAGGTCAAAGTGGTGTTAATTTTAACTTTCATATAGTGTTGAGAAGTTTATTCTACAATTCCCACTTTAAATGCTGAAATATTGAAATAGCTATACATTTTGAATGTAATAAAAGGTAACAAGTAGCTAACTTTCAAAAACAAGTTGTAGTGGCGTAAAAAAGTACAATATTGTTGTGGGAGAGAATGTGTAATTGGTTTAATAGGTGCGGCAAAAATCGCTTCAGGGTGTCGGGGCAGGACACTATTTCAATGTTCAGGTGAGAGTGTGGGAGAAAAGAGATGCAAAGTCCAGGGCTGCGGTTTAGATGGTTTATGTAAACAAATATAGGCTTGTGTTTCTGTGTGTGGTTCTGTAACAACAAAGCACAGTAATACAGACTGTTTAGAAAGGATAATTACAGACCAATAGCAAAAGGCAAAACTAAGCTAAACATAGCCATCTACAAATAGCATGCATAGAGCATTATTAAGGGCTTACAATGATAGCTAGTGTGCAATGAGCTATCAATTAAAGATAAGCAAACACAAAGGCATTTGTGTAACCTATATGACAGTCATAATAATTATAACAAGCGTTTACAACCGAAATATTCAGTACACAGCATAGAAACAATGGCTATTAGAATGTAAAACAGTTCAAACAGACTATTAGGTCTACATGCTAGCTCTGAATCCCATCGTTAAATAACAGAAACCTAAATGCATTCACTGCTAATAATAAACCCTAACCGTGTGTAACCTAATACAACAATTAAACTATCGTTTCCATGGACGCACACACTAGAATGAGTCGTAGTTGACACACTAGTCGTAGTTGATAAGTATGCTGCAACACCTAGGCTTAACCCCCCCCCCAAAAAAAAATGTATTGAGTGAATTCAAGTCAATCATATACATGTACAGTAGGCCTAAGTTATAGCTAGGTTAAATGTCTCGCAATTCATTAAACATGTCCCAGGCCCTTTATCCATCATAAAAGTTGCTAAGTACTGACAGTATAAAATAATACGATAAATTAAATTGTAGTACATCATCAGTTTATGTGACCTGCACTGTTGGAGGAATACATTGTAACTCTAACATTGATTGAACATTGGTGCCATCTACTGGATCATTTGCACTAATTGCCTTACTGTTTAATAAGCTTCATAGATCTAACCTTATAGGCTACGTACGTATGTGTATGCATATGCATGTATACACGTTAATATAGACAATTTATAGGCCTATACATCTATACATAGTAGTCAAACATTCATGTTTGTTCATCTTTGTTTTTAGCCGTAATGTTATGTCTGTTTCTGCGTTGAAAGCAACACAAAGCCGGACTTGAATTCCCTTGTGTTTACACTTACTTGGCCAATAAAGCAGTTTATGATAAAATCCGAAAACTAAGTTCTTTATTTATTAAGTATCTTTGCATATACCCCCTAATAAAAATTGATTTGAGTCAAAGGCACGATCTCAGTGTGTGGGCTGGCGCTCTGTTCTTAAGCTATAGTCGGCAGGATCGAGGTCTCCAGGCTGCAGCCATACCCGACTCTTCAGGGGCGTCATCAGTCTGGGCACAGTGCACATGCAGAGGCCAAAAAGGCCATGCCTGATCTGCATGATCAGGCAAAGCAGCATGGCCTTTTTCACAAATGTATTTCCAATTATTATTGATAGGCTATCATTGAAGTCTTTTATCAAGCAAAACATGCTACATTAATATCTCAAATGTTAAAATGTACTTCTTTTCTCTTTAACATATGTAAATTAAATGTCTGGTTGTGGACTGTTCTGAAAAAAGAACACATGAAGATGGAACCATGATTCTGAAAATTTACAATGGGAATTATTTTCTTTTTTTAGACCTTTTCTAGACTTGATCAAGACTAAAAAAATAAAATATGAATTGATAATGAAATTATCGACAAAGTGGAAGTATGGGCATACGGCCTATGTAAAATTGCATGAATACATGTCTTTGCATGAATACATCAAGTTACATTTCACCGCTGATGATAAGATTCATATCATCTGATTAGCTACATTTTTGTTGACTCAAAAAAAGGAAATACATTCAAATACAGTTCATGAGAAACGTCTGACTAAAAAGTTCCCAGTAACAGTCACATAACACAATGTGAAACACAAAAGAAAACAACCAATTCCTCTTTTTTTCTGCATGTATCTAACTCATAGCAGGGAATTACTGCGTTTATCCACTAGAGGCGCTTTTCTCTGTTTACTTTCAACGATACAATAATCTCATAGGTGAAATCCAATATGGCCGTGCAGGGAGAGGAATGCTAGCACAACTCACCCTTCAATAGACAAATATTACTTCACAGTGGTATTATTTTAATGGTAAAGTAAACTCGGGAGTCGCAATGTGGCTGCCATTTCACACAGTCTGTTTAAGAAGCCAGGCAGTTTGCAGAATACGCTTTGCTGCTGCTCTTTTTTAAAATGTTCAAGGCACAAGGATAACGGTAACGTTACTGCTAACGTTTCTCTCTTCAGTCATTCAGCTGGACTTGCAGCACAGCCATGTAAGGCTCTTCTGTTCCGAAAACATGGACACCCTTCTCAAGTCGTTCAGTAAGCCTTTTAAAATAAACAATTCGTTGTATTTGTTTCTGTGACCATGCAAATGCAACAGCATAGCTAGCTATGTTACAGTTAATATGTGGCTAAAGATGCTCTTTAAAGGAGGAGCGGCCGGTTAACCAAACATTAATTTCCCATAGCAACCAGTTAGTCTTCTTTTTTGAAGTATTTTCTCTTGTAAAAATTTTAAATACTGTTTAAAAACACTTCTGATAATGTATAAATCTTACCTTTATGTCGCTTGTCCAAGTAAGTTTTCAAGTGCAATTCCTTCTTCGCCTTTTTGTGGTGTGCAAAACCGCAATGGGCTCATTCATTGCTGCCCCCTCAGCTCGGAGGGCAAAAATACACCTACTGGTACTGGTTAATCAGAAATTACCGCAATTGTTTTCCCCCTAATGGCCACACGGGGCAACAATAAGCACATTCAACACTCTAAACATAAAGGTGACATTTATGCTTTATCGGAAGTGTTTTAAAAAAAAAACAGTAAGACGTAAAAAATGGCATGGTGGTGCAATGTTTGGGAATTAACTTTAACCACAACATTTCGCACACAGTAAAATGTCATATGCAGTTGCTTGTAATGTTCTACCAGCAGTCTTAATCCCAGTGCTAATCAATTGACAACAGATGAAAGCAACAAATCCCCATATTGAAAAGCTGGAACAAGCAGATAAATATTTCAAACAATTAATTGATTTTTAAAGTGGTTATTGCTTTTCTGTTAATTGACTAGTTTAATAAATTATCTATCTGTGATATTCTGATGTGCTGTATTTAATACATTAGAATTATGTCACCAAACCAAAAACAAAATGGAGTATACATATGCTTTTTTTATATGTGATTTTATTGGGTTGCCAGGTTGGAAGATGTAGATCTACCACCCATGGGTGCGAAGGATGTCCTGGTTAAAATGCTGGCAGCTCCAATCAACCCATCTGACATTAACATGATTCAAGGTATTTGGTTTTTTAGTTACCTCTACGCTAAACAGCAGCACTTATACAGTAGCTCAATTTGAAATTAGTTCTACCAACAGGAACAAGATAGCCAAAAAACAAACACAGCTTTTTTTCAATTTATGTTTTTAGGTATTAAGATCAGTGGTTTATCTGACATGTTCATCAGGTACTTATGCTATCCTGCCTGACCTCCCAGCAATTGGAGGCAACGAAGGAGTGGCCCAGGTCATAGAGGTGGGTTCCCAGGTGAAGTTCCTCAAAACAGGAGACTGGGTCATTCCAAAAGATGCTGGTCTAGGTAAACAAAACAAAGAAAAAGCTTGAATTACATAAATGAGTCCACACATTCACAATTATGTCTCCCAACATGAGCTCTGTCTACACATTTGTGTGAACAGGGACGTGGAGGACAGAGGCTGTTCTAGCAGAAGACGATGTCATCTCGCTGTCGAATGACATTCCCTTGTTGTCTGCTGCCACACTGGGGGTGAATCCTTGCACTGCCTTCAGGATGCTCTCTGACTTTGAAGATCTCAAGCCAGGTAATCATTTCCACACACGGGATCAGAACATTTTTTTTCTTTTATAGAACCACAAGCCCCTGGATTACACATACAGGGGTAGACATAGAACAACGCCCTTTATTTTACTCATTATGTTCCACTTTCAAAAGGAAATTTTGGTTAAATTGCTTTTTTAGCAAGCAGATTGATGAAACCCTCTTCCCACTGGTTGCAGAAATCAGTAATAACGTAACAACCAAAATTTTAAAAGAAAAGAAAGTTGTTTTTGTTAGCAGTTTCAAAATACCACTAAAGCACAGGCAACTTACATGAGTAGTCCTCACTTTTGTCAGTGAAGATAAAGCCACTTCCTTGGTCAAGTTTATGGGCTGGTATTTGCAGAGTGACCTTGCAGAGGAACCAACAAGCAATCTGGTAGACACATGACATAAATAACAAGCCCAAATTAGGTGCAGATAAAATATAGATCTAAATGGAGATTTGAGGATGCAGTACTTCTGCCTAAGTTAGCTCTGAAAGCATGACATGATGTGCAGTACTTTTAGCCATTATGTGACAATTTCCCTCAACTTGCTGTCCTTGCAGGGGATTCTGTGATCCAGAATGCAGCCAACAGTGGAGTTGGGCAGGCTGTCATACAGATTGCTGCTGCGAGGGGAATAAACACTATCAACATCATCAGAGACAGGTAAACAAGTGTATATAAAGTCTTTTCAGGAGAGGAAACGTCTTACTCCTAATCACTGGCTCTGATAGTCAGTTCACCTGATTGTGAGATAATGGGGTCTTTTGTCCAAGGGTAACAGAGGGAGAGTTTTGTGTGCTAGAACTTATGACTGTAATGCACTTGCTCATTGTTTTTTGTTTTTCAAAGACCAGAGTTCACACAGCTCAGTGATAGGCTGAAGGCCATGGGAGGAACTCATGTGATCAAAGAAGAGGCACTGAGGCGGCCTGAGATGAAGGAACTGTTCAAGGTCTGTGGGTCTGAAGACCAGCTAAAAGATAGGATCATGTGGCTTTAGCTATTGGTGAATAAGCATAGTCATATTTATATTTTTGCTCTTAAAAAGACCTGTCCAAAGCCTAAACTGGCACTGAATGGAGTTGGAGGCAAGAGCGCAACAGAACTGCTACGTCATCTACGGTGAGGATATTGAATCATCTTTGCTGACGTGATCTAATATCTTTCACTGAGGAGAAAATCTGATCGGAACGTGACATATTTTCCACGTATTCCAGGTTTGGAGGATCCATGGTGACATATGGAGGGATGGCCAAACAGCCAGTTACTGTCCCTGTGGTAAGATGAAGCGGCTTACAGTCTCCCATTACATTTCACAGAGATACTTTTCTCTCACCACGCTTACTTAACTTGTTCTCTCCAGAGTGCTCTTATTTTCAAGAATGTGAAGGTTCGGGGATTTTGGGTCACACAGTGGAAGAGAGATCACTCAAGCGGTGAGTCGGCATAAAATAAGTCTCTTAAAATTAATTTAATGGGATTTAATACAAACTTTCTCTTTAGATGGAAGGGCATTCAGAGCCATGCTGGATGAACTGTGCCACCTCATTCAGCAGGGAAAGCTGACAGCTCCTGCCTGCACTGAGGTGGGCCTCCGCGACTACAACAAAGCTCTGGACACAGCTATGCAGCCTTTCACCTCAGCTAAACAGGTCCTGATCATGTGAACAGACTCATCACCTAATCGATACACCATCATGACCAAAGTGTCTCAACTGAATTGTAACCCCAGGACTGCCACACTATTGTTTACGTGTCAATCAAATACTCTGCTTAAGCACATACTCAATAAATGTGTCTTCACAGCAGGTGCAAAGTCCAGCATCTAATTTATTTATTTATTTATTCATTACAATTATATAGCGCTTTATCATAGACACTCAAAGCTGTTCGGGAAGGGGCTACTCTCTAACACCAGCAATATGTAGCACCCACCTGGGTGATGCTAACCATTGGGCCACCATGCTGCTAATCTGTCACATTATGACATTTTTAAATCCCCTATGTATACTGACAGTAATTAAATACTCATTAAATCTTTATATAGTGATATGGGATAACAGGAAGAATTATAGAACCCAGAAAATGCAGCTTTATCTGATAAGTTTTGTAACAACTTGAATTGTTAAGTTATATAGGCATGAGTAAGTGCAATGTGATATTAACAGATTTACAGTTGTGATAATACTGATACTCACGGTATATTGATTTCTTCTGCTAAAATAACATTCAACCAATAAACAACTGTTTAGCCATTTCTGGATTTATTAAATAGATACAGCAGAGTTTGACAAAAAAAGCTTGAGGGAAAGAATCATTTGCTGTAGCCTCTTGAGCTACATAAATATCACATCCTTTTTTTCTATTGACTGGCAATACAGTATTCAACGCTGCACTAATAAACCAATGTCAAGAGGCCACATCAAAGATTGCTGAAGCCAAAGGTTGTTGTTTCCCTACTTAAATACATCTAGTGCATGACCCACTTACATTATAGATGGCATATGATTTAAAAGAGGAAAACCTGTGATGTCTACTGTTTAATATTTACGGGACCACAGTGATCCGTGATAGATGATCACTACCAATTGGCAAACACCAAACTTACAGCCACTGAGAGGACCGGTAGAAACCCACCATAAAAGGCACCAGCCCCTTCTTTTTCCAGACAGTGTTCATACCTGTCAAAGTCAACCTCTCTGGCTGCACACACGTGGTCAACACGGCAGTCACTGTTACACTCTGTCAGATCATAGCTGACAGAGTTGAACTCGTAGTACTTTTGTAGGTAGCAGCGGCTACTAGCAATGCGCTCCAGAGCTTGATGCATGGAGGCTGGGGAGGCGTCTGGCACTCTGAAGCTCTCTGTGAGTCGATACTCTTTCTCCCAGCGTCCGCGTGCTACATTAGCGCGAGTGAGGTTCAAATAATGGGTCACCACATCCTGAGTGTTCAAAGAAATGGTTTAAGTTAAGAAATTGAAACCGGAACAATACAAGTGCTAGGTGCTTATGTGGAGGCTGTATATAACTTGATTTACTTTGACTAGGAGTGTTTGGGTGTCATATTCAAAGACACGAATCCCAGGGTTGTTGGCTCCATCCATGACTCCAGGAAGTGATGTTTTCCATGGTGTGACACCTGGGCTCAGGAACATTGTACTGATAGGAGAGCCTGTAGAAACAGTACTGTAGATTACCACAGTATTGTGCCAAAAGGTGACATTTGGACACTTAATGTGAGAAGCACTGTCCACTGCAGTCCAGAAATTAAAAGGTAAATCACTTAAATACCAACCAAACACCCCAATGCAAAACACGGAAAAACAATAGTACTACAACAGTCTAACCTTACCCTCTGAGCTGTAGAACATTCGGAAGCTATCAGTATGATGATGACCAAAGAACTGTCCAAGAATGACTGAATGATGCTTCTGAATTAAATCCAAGTATAGCTTGTTAAATGAAGGCATGAACCATGGCTTATTTCTTTTCTTCTCAAAGAAACCTGGGGGAACATGGCCAATGATGTACACCTAGTAAAGAAATCAAGGTAGAGTTAGCAAAAATTATCTTTTGTCATTCCCTTTAGCAAGAGTTATACTATTTCAACTAATCTTTTTGCAAGGCATGAGTTAAATTGGGCTGGAGCACATTCAGATTTAGGGAGTGTTTTGGTTCCAGGAGATAATCATCCATATACTAGATGTAAACTGAATGTATTCTTCCTGTTAACCCTGATAACCAGCGTTAAAAAGAGGAGTGAGGTATTCATTACTCACTGATAGAATTAGTGATCTCTAAGCAGTAATTCAAATATGACATTAAATCCAATTTAACCATTGTTGCAAAGCACAGATAGATAACAAGGTGCTTTGCCTTTTCTTTGGTGTTGGCAGCCTCTGTAAGAACCTGATCAGCCCAGCTAAACTGGCCGGCTGGGTCATCCATGTCCTGGGTTGCCTTGTTCTGGTCATAGTAGAGATTAGTGTTGAGGACCAGCATCCTGAACCCTGTTCGATTCAGCAGCTTTTCTGTAATATCCACCTATGTAAAGAAAATAATTGAAGAAAATGCATAACACAATTGTACTTGTGCTTTCAAATGTATAATGCTATGCATCTTAAGGTGTTTTATTGATTCTTAGAAAAGCAATTGGGATATTAAAATAAGGAATCAATTGTGTTAATATTGAAATAACATCTCAGGAGACTCTATCAACCTTTTTTGAATGTTCCACGAGACTCTGGATCCAACCAGCCTTGCCAAATTTCTGCTGTTTGTTCATAGATGTAGTTTGGGCCTGCAGGAAGCTGGCTCTTAGGGTGGTAGTCATGGTTGCCCAGGGCAGGGTAAACTTTAGTGTCTAAAGAGGGTTTAATCAATAATATAAGTTCATCAATACTGCAGCACAACCGTAAATGTTGATCTCTGAAGTTTTCTCCCTTAAATACACAATATGTCTTCCCCTAACACTTCTCCTTACACTTACTTGGAAACACCTGATTTATAATGTGGGTAAGACTGCTGATAATGTGGAGCACTGCTTCTTCTCCCAGATTCTCATCTGGTACGTGTGGTGTGTCGTCTCTGAAAAGCAAAACAATAACTAGTAGATAGATTAGGGTGATATGCTAAACTGGGAAAGTGATTATATTTTAGGCCCCACAGTTGGAGAAGTTTCACTAAAACAGAGTCTGAATAGAATTTACAACGGAGGCCTACAGGCAATATACTGTCACTGGAACAATACTTCCAATGTGTGTCCCTGGTGCATGATCTGGTTAAAAACAGTACTAAACTGCAGATTCATCTCTGGAGATGGACTTGGGACTCAACAAGCCAGTAATAAAATTACAATCAACCTCAAGTGGATACATACCCTGTCCATAAAATAAAGTCCGGGTCTGGTAGAATATCCTTCATGGCATACACAGAAGAGTTTATAAGGAACCATGGCGAGTCACAAGCATAGTCTCCAAATATCCCCGCATTGGCCGCTGGTCGTGTGCCACTTGATACGCACACAAGTTCAGGATTATCGGTCAGATTGTATGTTGGGTCCCAGTGCAGATCCGTGATGTGCCAGAAGTTTCCTGGATAAAAACGATGCATAATACGCACATGAAGTTGTCCCGGGACGATGGGAGTTATTCAAGAAACAATAACTAATTGTAGGCCTACAGCTACATACCTGATAGTGCAACGATGTCTTTTAAAAGTAGACAAGATATGAGCAGCCGTATTGTGGACATGTTGAACTATTTGACGAAAGCAAACGTCCGAAAAAGTCCAGGTATGAAAGGTAAGTCTTTAAAGGGCAAACATGATAAGATAAAGCTATTCATGACGCGTCTTTGGCCTGAAGGTGGTCCGTTTATTACTCATAAGACACTTTCTAATTTGTCCCAAAACACACCTACTGTACTAGGCTGTAACCGGTGATAAGAAGCAATATGTAGGCTAAATACTCCAGAAAAGTTTTGTTGAAACAGTGTAACTAGAAAAATATATAATAGACTTATTTGAGAATGCCATAAAAGCAGTAGATCCGGGTTCTTGAGTGCCGAATCCCTAGGATGAAAAAATACATATAAAGCCCTAGTTGCCTTTTATAGCGTCCATTTCTTGTTACAAATTTAACATTTAATTAAATATAAAAAGGCAGAACAATGTGAGATGGGGTTGGATTTTAACGGTAGATAATTGATTTCTTTGAAATTGAAATTAGAATAGGCCATTCAATGTTGAGAGTAAGATATTACTCCAGAAGAACACTTGACAAATTATTGTTAAACACTTGAGGTGTTTAATGCCTATCGTAGGCATTAAATATACATTAAGCCACCTAACGTTTAGTAACTGAGAAATGTATCTATAGGCTAAATTAGGCTTTGAAGTTAAGTGTTTTGGATACGTTCACACAACAGTTGACACGGATTCAGCGATAACAAAAGTTATTGTTGGACATTCATAGGCTACAATCAATATTTCCAGCAGGACAAGAAGGCAGCACAGAAAAGACTTGGATGACAGCGCAATATTATTTTTCCCCGACCCATGCCTTTCAGGCACTCTTTTCTCCAAGGCTGTTTACCGCCCACAAAAAGCTTTATTAACCGAGGTTTGTAAATAGACGCTTAATGTATGGTCATTGTTGAGTGTTTGAACCGCTACAAAGACTGCATTTGTCCTCCAGAGAAGAAAAACTGTCTGACAAGCCTAAATCAGGGCATAATATCCTGTGTGACAGCCAACCGTTGGGCAGATTCGGGTTGATTTCGCGGGACTTCTGCTACGCGCATGCGCGGTGTATTGAGTTTGGCGCGCGGTACAACACAAGGAAATCTACAGAACTGCGTGTGGTTGTCACGGCTGCTACACAGTGTGAATAACATTTCTAAAACGCTTTTATTGACTTAATTTCAAGGAGCCAACATGTGGAATCAGGGTGAGTTTTATATGCGCACTGTTGCGTTCATAAAGGGGTTGAGTCGGCTTGTTGACGCTGTATGGCTGCGGCTAACGTTAGGTCGACTAACTTACTTCTTTGTTGTTATGTCTTTGATGATAACGTAGCTAATTGTCAGTTGATGAAAACGACTGTTGTAGCTAAATGGGAAGAGCAAACGGTCCCTTATATCAGCTGTCTATGCCTGTCTTACTTCTTCAGGGGGGCACAGTGAGAGTATGGGCGGAGGTTACACGCAGTCTCCAGGAGGCTTTGCATCACCTGCCCTATCCCAGGGAGGAGACAAGAAAGGGGTTTGTAACGATACTTAAGTCTACACTACAACTTCTTTCAATTTAAATCTAAACTTGAAACTAATGTAGAGCAACACAAATTATGCTTAACATCAATCAAAATAACATTATCCCCAAAGTTGCAAATTCACGCTTTAAATAGATTAGGTTTATCCTATCAGAAACATAGCCCCTGTTTCCCATTTAAACATTTGTTCACATACTTCTGTGTAATTATTGAAACACTGCCTGTCTGTATATGATTTGCAGAGGAACCGTGCCACACAGATAATCCCTTGCACAGTGTCTCAGATGATGTCTGCTTCCCAGGCTGATGAAGCCTTCAAAGTAGGAGATGTGGAAGTGTCCCAGGTAAGCTGAAGCAAAGCAGTGACTGCATGGTGGCAGATCGTAACCATTTTGTTCAATAGTGTCTGATAGTGTTATTGCATAAGGCTGAAACTAATGAGTACTACATTTATCACTTGATCTCTATCGTTGATTTATATAATGTTATCAAACGTTTTGACTTCTATATGGAGACATGACAGACCCAAAATTTCAGAGTTGGGGAAAGATGCCTATCACAATTTCCCTGAGCCGTCAGTCGATGTCTTTAAATACCTTTTTTGTCAAACCAGTCTAAAACTCGATATATTAATATTATAATATTCAATATGCAACGATACAAAAAAGGGTAAGTATGCAGTAAATCCTGATTTGAAAGCTAGAACTAGTAAATGTCTGGCATTTTTGTTTGGGAAATTACTTGAAGGGGTACTTAATCTTGGGCTTTGGGAAAATATAATGGGCTTTTCTCTATTTTGTGACACTTAATAGAGAACAATGATTAATCAATCAAGAAAACAATTGTCAGCTCAGGCAATAATGAAAGGGATTGTTAGCAGCGTCATCCCTGGTTGTCAAAATCATTGGTTGGGAAACTATGAAAAATTGTCATTGTTCAAGAATTGTCGATATTGGATTAAGCCATTGTGCAAGTTTACAACCTCCCTCCTAAAGTTTGACTCTGAAACAGGTGGGTACTTTTCACCTGCGAGACAGTGACAAGAACCACAGTGCTGCCAGAATAAACCATTAGATATTGTCAGAGAGAGAGAAAAATTGCCCCAAAGACCCCCACATGAATCGTTTGGTGCATCATGTACTTACTCAAAAGATGCTACACTACAGCATGTTGATACACCCCAATAATAATAATAATAAAAATAATATTAATAATGTAGCAATTTAATCTTACTGTTCGATAACAATTCATGTTTTATGTCATAGGTTACCATTTTGGGTATCATCAGGAGCACAGACAAATCCATGACGAACATCCAGTATAAGGTCGACGACATGACGGCTGCTCCCATGGATGTGAAGCAGTGGGTAGACACAGAGGTCAGTGACGGTGCTTTTGTCCTTGTTCAAACAATTACAAAATATTCTGCTGTTTTATTTCATCTCAGTGACTTCTGAGATAATCATGAATCATTTGTCTGTTTAAATATAAACACATGATGAACAAAACCCAATACCAATAGTGATGACACACAGTTATTAGTTTGCATTAAGATCACATAAATGTAAAATGTGCAATATATATATACATGAGAGAAGATTAAAGCAAGGTTAAAGACACTCATACTGTTATGAATTAGGGTTGAAAGGCCAAGACCCAGACCAAATGTAACATGTTAGGTGCTATGGTAGTAGTCATTCACTTTTTGCCACAAGAATGCACTAACTCAACATATTCCTGTTTCTTGCTCCACAGTATCAGAAATAGGGCAGACACACAAAGTAGTTGCGGTTGCCTTTTAAATGATCTGGCGGAGGGGGAGGTCTGTTGTTTGGACTGTTGTGGCATATCTTTCTTTGGTAAAATAAACAAATTTAGCCCCTTAGCAACCTTGTTGTCTCGGTTTGTATAGGATCCCAGTGTGGACAGCACCGTTCTGCCTCCAGGCACGTATGTAAAAGTCTCTGGCAATCTGCGCTCCTTTCAGGTAAGTTTAACGTCCTAACATCCTCTCCATAGTACTCAGAAACAGCTTTATGAGCCCTTGTGAGGCCACATGACCATGTGACCTTTAAGTTGCTGGTAGATATATGCTTGTTTCATGAGCAGCTGTATTGCACTGAACGTTTTGTTTTTACAGTGTTATTTTAATGTATAGCATAGTACAGTATGTACAGAATTCAGTGTTAATGAATCTTTGTCTTGCTGTTCCAGAACCACCGATCTATCGTGGCATTCAGCGTCAGGCCCATTGAGGACATGAATGAGATCACCTCACACATGCTGGAGGTTGTCCAAGCACACATGGCACTCAGTAAATCCCAGACCATGGTGAGAACTCCTACACATAAACCTCATCAGTCTTTATTGTTTGCTGCTGCAAACGCATAATTTGAGGAAGTCTTTGAGTGCTTTGCTAAAGTTTGTACTGGAAAAAAATCAGTTTAAACAAGCCATCATTTAAAAAAACATATGGATAATCTGGCATAAACAAATCAATGTGATGCTGAAAAGTGGTGCTATTATTATTATTATTATTATTATTATTATTATTATTAAAAGGATGTTTGTTGGACAACTTTTATCTGAGGAGAGCATACTATGCCTGGTTTCAGAATGTACCAACACTGGTGTGTAATAAATTTAGCTTTTCTCAGCGTTTTTAACATGAGGGGACATGTTTACAAGAATTTAGTCTTGTTCCTCTCTCAGACGGGTGCCGGAGGAGGAATGAGCAGTGACGTCACGCCCATGTCGCGCCTGGGCAACCTGGGAAACACAGGAAGTACGCGAGGGGGCTATGCAGGTGCTGCTGACGTGACTAACAATGGGTTAAGCGCAAACCAGAATCAGGTGAGCTTAAATCATGTATTAATAGTTTTAGAAAGCTTTGCTCCATTATTAAATAGATGCACACAGAGGAACCACTCAGTCAGTGTGTCCTGGATGCTCACCCAACACTGACAATAAAGCCTAATATGTCGTCAATATGCTTGACATTTACTGTTAATTTGATAATTACATATATTTTTTAGCTTTACAAAGGCACACAAAAAAGCTTTTTAAGAATGCTTTTAGAACATTAGGGCTGCACAATGTGAGGAAAATATTTAATTGTAGTTTTTTGGACTGATATTGCAATAGCGATATGATGCATGAAATTGGAGGGTTAGTCCCTCCTCACTGTAACTACTGTCACAGTGACATCATAGTAGCTTACTCAGAACAAAAAAAGTAATGTATTCACAAATGGAAGTTTCTAGAATTGAAGGATGCCTCTGTATTTGCAGTTTGAAGCTGTGTGCATGTTTTAATACGTCATTTGTTTTTTTTGTTTTTTTTCATCTCACAAGGTTCTGAGTTTAATAAGAGGCTGCCCAGACCCGCAGGGCATCAGCATTCAGGACTTAAAGCAGAGACTCAATGTCATGAGTCTGGCTGTCATAAAGTAAGAAAAGATTAGTTCCTTTTTCTTAGAACTTTTTATTGAACAAAAGCTAGTGCGACCACAGCAAGTGTGCATTCTCACCACCATCTAAAGGCGTTAAGTGTAAAAAAAATTGTTTTATTAAGGGATGTTGCTAAGTAAAATGTAAAGCCTAACCCTATTCCAGAAACCGCCCCTCTGTTGACATCTATGTAAACCTTGTAGCTGTTCTTTTTGTCCAGGTTAAAGACTATATGAGACCTGGCTTTAAAATGACCAGTGAGAACCACTGCCTGGTTGTTTGAGGCCAGCAGTCCAATATTTGTATTTCTTCTTCAAACTTTGTTTTGCTCTCAAACCTTTCAACATTTTTTAATCTTTTATTTTTTTTTCTTGTCTTTCTACTTCATGTAAATTAACTCTAGTGACCAAGTTTTTTGTTTTATCAAAAGTCTTTGTTTTTTGTGTTCTGTTTTTTTTTTTTTTTATCTCATGTGAAGCACTACAGTCTTTGTTCTGCATTAAAATGCAGCTAATATGGGGCTTCAGCAGTTAGTCAAACCGAGTGGCTACAGCCTTTTTAGTCCAAAAAGCCCTCTGTGTTTCCTCAGGTCTTGTTTTGCCTGTGGGAAACCCTGAAATGTTGATTTTACTCTAATATAAGACCAAGAAAAGCATCAAACTCTCACATTCGAGAACCTGGACCCATTAAGTGTTTGACAAATGACATAAATGATTAAACATAAATGAACTTTGAAATCCAAAGTTGCGGACCATTTTTAAGTTGAAATGTTGTATGCGCATTGCTGGAAGTTTATATGAAAAAGGTTCTAAATATTCTTATTTCTCTTTGTGCTCTAACAGGCAAGCAGTGGAATTCCTAAGCAACGAAGGTCACATCTTCTCCACCATTGACGAAGATCACTACAAATCAACAGACAATGATGATTAGATTGCTTTGATTTGGCACCAATTATTTGAGTTTAACCCGATAGACTTCATTCGGTTTTTATAACTCATAGTTAACAACTAAATCACAATAATGACAGTGACAATAATGACAGTGAAATTCTAAGAATGCTTCTCTGTTAAGATACTGTGGTGCGTGTTAGTTGTAGAACACATGGTTTAGGTTTGGTGAGACCTTTCGGTTCACACATCTGTCTTCCTGAGGTCGCTCCTGCTACTTTGCAAGTCCCAAAAGAGTTGCTGTTGCAGAAGCCGTTGTTAACAGTTAATACTGTTATTCTATATTTTCCACCTCCATTGTAAAGCATTTTTGTAATTTTAAAGATTTGAAAAGCACTAGTACCTTATTAGTAAGTACTTGTACGTAATTTACTTTTGCCAAAATTAAAGATAATACAAAATACAGTTGGGTCATCTACAAGGAAGTCTTTTGTTTTATAATTTACAGATACATTTTAAATATTTTTCTAACCTTTCCAGTATAGTCTGTAAAGTGGCCTTTTATTATTTAGGCACTGTCACCTTTCCACATTTTGTTGCATTAAACCTTAATTGCAAAAAAATCCCATACATACACTAGCCCATGATGAACAAGCAGTTTGTGCAAATTTATTAAGATGGAAGTACAGAAATTAGTCTTTAACATGGACATTTACACAAACCAATATTTTTCCTGTAAAGGGTCACACTTTAGATGTTTGTCTTCAAGTCCACCTGGCAAATTCAGCTGATTGGGCATGATGCAAAAATGTAGACCAACACATCTGTTGATACAGTTCCTCAAGTTAACACAGTAAACAGGTTTTATCACAATTTGATTAAACCAAATAAGTCTAAGCTCATTTTTTAGCCACTTTTTTATGATGATGGATGTCTAAAGTACAAAAAAAATTCTGACAAATCTACAGTATGTTCACAGTATGTGTACCTCAAAAGAAAGGTTACACTTATTTTATTTCTGTGGCAATGAGTCAACACCTCTGGAGAGTAATTTCAATGAAATAAAAACTACACAAAAAAACAGGATTTGATAAAACATGGCACCTTATTGTGCTCTCACATAAATAGTTTGCTGTGACGGCTGAGAGAGGTTATGCTATAGTATTACAGTTACGTGACCCAATGAGAAGTTACAGAGCTGCAATTAAGTGTTTTTTTTTTAGGTTAAGACCGTTTCCTAACAAAGACTGTATACTATATACTACATGTATACTACAGGAGGTTGCCATATACATTAAATGCCTGTACAATAAAAATGTTTACCATTACAACCTCTGTGAAGCTTATAAATATGCGTTTTGCATTTCGTTTTTAGGTATTCATATTTTTTGTGGTGTTTTTTTAGACTGGGTGTTGCTGTTATTTTGTTTTAGGATAAACTACAGAAACTGCTTAGTTTTGCAAAATGTAATGCTACTGTATACAAAAATACAAGCTAAAGCCATTGATCTAGCCAACTAGCATATGGTTAGATCAATGCTTTGCTAACAAGTTTGAACAAAGTACAAAGGTGCTGTATTAAATACTAGCCTATAACAATAAATACTACAAGGGTCCTAGTTTTTTAATCAAGGTGTGTGGGTGTTATACCGTACAAGCACAGCAACATCCACTTACAACCTTGAAGAGGATGAAGTGGTTTAGCTTAGAAATAAATGGACAAAAAATGAAAGTTTTGTTGACCACATGAGTAGCAGGGGTGTTGGGTTTTGTGAGACACTGAAGGATGCTGTCTAAACACCAAATAATTTCACAGATTCTCACAGATGCAATATACAGGAGTTTATCGCAGAATAATTTAAAGGCCCCATGAAATGAACGTTTCACTTTAAGAGGTTTTAAACATTAATATGCATTCCATCAGGTTGCCTATGGTCCCCCAGTGGCTAGAAATGGTGATAGGTGTAAACCGAGCCCTGGGTAAGCTCAGATGGGCTGATCTGGAGTCTTTCCCCTTATGACCTAATAAGGGGCAAGATTACCTGCCCTTTCTCTGCTTTGCCCGCCAAGAGAATTTGGCCCACCCATGAGAGAGAGACATCATGGCTTTCAAATGAGCAAAGTGGCAGTTAGTCAAGGCCACCAATTCTGCACCAAGGCAGAATTTTGGGAAAGAGACTCAGATACAGTATTAGCGGACCACTAAGGTCTATATAAAAGCATCCAAAGAGTACCATGTCATGGGACCTTTAATACTGAACTGAAAAATCTAGCCTTGTGATAAACTAATTATTTTTAGCATGAAATGAAATCACAAAACTTAGGACTGGTTGCCTGGTTTGACTGCAAAGTCTCAGCTATAAATCTATGTCTTGCCATAAAATTATTCAAGATAAGGGGGCCTGCCGCCCATATGGGATATTTAGCTGGTGTGGTAATATTTAGTAAAACATGACGTTCTCTTGTGCTTTCTTCATCATCGTTGTAAAAGTGTCGTCCACAGTTTCATAGTCATGGTCACTTTCCACATCTGCTGCAACATCTGCTGCAACATCTGCTGCATCCAGCGGCACTGGGGGGAAACAGGGGTATGGTTTATTGATCAATAATATTCACAATATTTTATATTTTTCTCACTGTAAGCATATACAGTACAACTAAAAGACAAACAAGACTAGGTCAAAATCAGTATATGGCTGGACCGTCTATGTCCAATATTCTTAATTGTGGCCAAATTGTTACAGGAAAAGTCATTGGTTGTGTCTATGAATATACTGTATATGGGAATATTAAATGTTCATCTTTAGTAGTAGTGCAATATGGAGATGCGCAATGAACACATTGCAATACATCCTACATGTATAGGACTACGCCTTGTTGTTTTTGTTATTTGAGTAGTTTATCTGTTAGCGGTCAGCAGCAATAGTCTATAATTTTGCAAGAAAACACACTGATAATCTATAATAAACAATATAGAAGACAGATTATACATTATTTAAACGATCTGATTGCTCTTGCATTTGCTACAAACTTCAGAGCCCCTTTGTTTCAATAAGCTTCTCTGTTTTAATAATCAACAATTTAAAAAAAATTGAACAATATATCCGTGACCTGTTTATAAATATGTAAATCTTCAGTTGGAATCTTCAATTAGGCTGGGTGCCACAGACAGAGTTGGCATGTTAAAGGTATTGTTGGTTTAGGTCTTTTTGTAATATTTGTTTAAAATAATAAAAAATATAAAAATATAGAATACTATCAAAATTACGTGTTGCTAGTATGGCTGAAACCTAGGCAATAGAATATGGAGAAAGAGCTTCACCTTTTGTCTTCCTCGACTCCTCCCTTTCCACATAAGTGTTTGGCAGAGCCTTGCCTGTTGTCATTTCAGTCGCTGTGTGCTTTCGGGGTATGACTGGTGGGGGTTGATCATCCAAGATAGCCTAAGAGGAAGTCAGAAACATTCAGTGTTATTGCAGTCTTGACTTCTTTTCACCAAGAAAAGTGGAAGCATCATTTGTTATCATGACTATTTCTGCTTCTGAACAGTTTGAGATTTCCTGAAAGTCAAATTGTGAGATATTGTTTTTGACAGACAAAAACAGAAGTCAGGATGTGCTGTGTTTCAAAGAATAGCTTTAGACACATGACAGGAAGACCTTGTAAAAATGACAGCTCAACCACAATATATTATAAATATCTCTAGGGATTATTAAACATGCACATAAAGCCATACTGACCGGAGGTGGGGGAGCTGGGGGCCTTTTTTTGCTGTTTAAAGTCAAGTCTGCTAACTCCTTGGTTGGAATTCTTTTGTTTGGTGCATTCTTGGATTTGCCTGCTTTGGATGACTTCCCTGAGGATTTTGATGATTTTTTTGAAGACTTTGAAGAAGACAGATTTCGCTTTGGTGGTCGAGGTGGTGGAGCTGCATCTGAGTTGCCGATTTTGCTAAATTCATAAAAGAATATGTTTGTCACCTCGGTAATTCTATCCACATGGCATTTAGGTGGTTGACCGTTGGGCCATGGGAGGGGGTCCTTGGTGAAAGACAGACATAGAAAGCCACCGGGTTGGGATCTCAAAACAGTCGTCTGGCCTGTGTGGAAAGCTCGCCTGGATGGTGGGCTCTAGCATAGCCCCCTCTATTCTGAGACTTGGAAATCCAACTAGTGGATCAGTCTCGAGTTCAGTATCCCGGCTCACTACTTTAACATCCAGCGGCAAACTAAACTCTTTACTCAAGTCCCTGAGTCTGTACTTCTTGTTATCAGTGAGTACCTCCACAAAGTTGCCCTGCATGTACAGAGGCATGAGAATAACCTCTGTCTCATCCTGCTGCTTGACCTCCTCTTCATCATCATCCTCATCATCATCTGGCTCTTGGAGACGCTGACACAAAAGAGCCTCAACGGACTGCTTCTGTCCTTTGCTGCTTTCACAAGGCAACTCCATCCTTTCGCAGCGAACAACCTCCAGCTGTTCGCCCACACAAAGGGCAGGCAGGCCCTCCTCCTCAACTCCCTCACAGCTCCTTGTTACGCTGACCTTCAGGCCTGATGCCTGGATTGACGCAACATACAGCTCATACACGGAATTAAACTCTCTTGGCCGCCTGCGTAATCGTCCACCATATTGCTGAGATGCCAGGAAGTACTGCTGTGCCTTTCGGCTCTTCAGGTTGGATAATAAAACCATAGCTGAGGTTCCTACCTTGTGGAAAATCAGGTGGCTGCCTGTACTAAGCTTTGGTAGCCAGCTGCACTTAAACAGAGAGTTGGTCTCTGCTCCTTCCAATATCTCTACTACTGTAGGGAAGGAGTTATCTGGCTGGGCATGGACCTCCGTCAGACTGAGCGGGGTCACAAAATGTACATCCTTACACGTCTCAGTGACATCGATCACGTCCACCTCTAAGCTGGAGGGAAACTTCAACACATTCTTCCTCACTGTACAGGAAATGAGAAAAATTTTGTCAGAAAAAGTAGTAGAGGCACTTGATGAAATTAAAATAAGCAGAGTATAGTGTGTATTATCAGTGTTGGAAAATGTATTCATAACCTTTACCAGAAGCAAAGGTACTACTAGTAAAAGTAGCAATACAGTGTAAAAAAATATGCCTGCATTCAAAATGATCACCAGCAAAATGTAGTGAAAGTCTCACAAGTAATTGTGTGGGGAAATGGTCCATGTGAGTGTATTATTATATAACAGTAGGCTATATTCTATTACTGACCATTAATTTTAACTACTTTATTTACTGTTTGTAATGTTATCTGTAACAATGCATCATATTTAATGAGATCATCATTGATTTTGTAAAATCTTCATCTTCCCATAACTAGCCTATAAACCGGAAGATAAATGTAGTGGTTTAAAGTACAGTACTTGCCTCTCAGATGTAGGTAAGGAATAAAGTAGCATTCATTAAAAACACTCAAGTAAAAGTACTTAAAATTCATATTTGAGTGCAATACAATGTGGATTATAAACAGACATGTGAAAATAATAACCATTCTGTAGGCCTATGTAAGATGTAGATAACTTTAATTACTTTCAAATAAAAATGAAAAAGGAAATGATTCTCACAGTTCATGATGGCGTGGACCTGGTATATTGGACTGAGGACAAGGGTTCGTTCACCCTTGGTGGTGTTGACCAAATGGAACTTTCGACTACGCAGGCAGGGCGAGGACATGATCTCCTGCAGAGTGAAGCACTCCTCGCTTTCACACTCCCTGAACTCCCCTTGGGAAGAAAGTGGGATACACACTTCCGCAGAGGCTTCCTGTAGTCCTTGAACATTGCAGCGCACATAATCCTCCTCACCCTCATGCCGCTCAATGGAGAGCACTGTCAAAGCTCTGCCGGCTCCCAGTGTGAAATTGCCAATGGTTATCTTGACGTTGCTGGTAAAAGTGAAGGGAAGGCAGGAGTCCAGGCCCACAGGCCTCAGGCTCACCATCTCCTCGATACTACTGTATGGCATCTCCTCCGGAACAACTTTGAATAAACCTGAGAAATATCAACTAGTGTCAGTGGTCAGCTACTACACAAAAGAAGCTTTCTTGCTAGAATCTTGTCTATAGCTCAGACAAACCTGTGTGGGTGATAGGCAGCTCAAACTGCTCATTGTTGCTGATGTCGTCACAGCAAACAGATAGGAGCTCAATGCTAAGGACCTTTATTAGATCCCCAGTAGAAAAGCACACTTCACTTCCAGAAATTTCATATATAGAACCTGAATCGGAGAGTGAGAAATAGAGCAAAGAAGGAACTAAATAATAAGATCAACATCCAACAATGAGCAGACATATCAAGCATAACTAGCATGTTTTCTTATTTGTTTCAACTGTGACACAATCTTAATTTAATTACTTACTTACTTACTTACTTACCAACAATGAACAATAAAAACCTTTCAACTAAAACAAATGCTCACTATCTTTTTTGCTTACAATAACGTCTGAGTCTGGGCTGGCAAATAAGGAAACATGTATAATATATATATATATATAAATGTATGCAATATACAAACAGACACAAAACAAAAATCGAGACAGTTTATGATGTGTAGAGATCTAAACTGGACAAAACTGAAAAGATTTGAGATTATAATCTCTAACCTCTAATAAATTATTATAATCTCTAATCTTTTCAACTTTGTCCTTATCTACCCTCACAGTTCGCAATGAATAAAACAAACAAATGCCTACCTTGGAAATACACTCCAGAGCAAACTTGTAGAATTTTTGGCAGACAAGTGTTGTCCAGTGAAGCAATTAATTGCTGTAGTGGCAAAGCAGCCATGCCTGCCATCACTGTTGCCTCAGTGTGCTGCAATCAAAAATGAAGACAAGACAGCAAATGACATGCGAATCATGAAAGGAGGTTGCTTTCACATTCAAAAACCACAAAAGTGAATGAGGAAGTTACAGGAGCTGTTTGCACAATGCTTGCATTTACAGGCAGAGAACAAGTGATATGATGTACTGTATGTCTTATTATATTGTTGTGGAAGAAGATGTCTGAGTTATTCAGCCTGATTGTAATTTAAAACCTTGCTATCACCAATGGACCAAGATACTATAGGATATATACCTTTATAAGGAAATGTGTCACGATGTGCACGTGTGTGCGTGTGTGCGTGTGTGCGTGTGTGTGTGTGTGTGTGAGTGAGTGAGAGTGAGTGAGTGAGTGAGTGAGTGAGTGAGTGAGTGAGTGAGTGAGTGAGTGAGTGAGTGTGTGATAACTTACTCCACTCAAATAGAAAAAAATGACTCTTTATGAAAATTGTTTCAAGGTCTTAATGATCCAAAACACCTAATCTTTTTTTGCATACATGTGAGGCAGACAACCCAGCCGAGCCAGAAGGACTACCTTAGCTTTTGATCAAATGTCATTTTATTCACTGTACCAACCTTACATCCAAATACATCCTGATTCATATCAATGTAGGGAACTTACCCTACCGTCTCTTAAACCACCTCACGCACATAGTAGGCAACACACTCACTTCCTTTTGCTATTCTGTGCTGTAGAATAAACCAAGCATACTCCCACCTTGTGACATGACAAGGCAGCCCCTCACAGCATTTTACAAAACCCACAACACTTTCCAAATCCCACACACACACACACTTTCCATTGTCCAACTTGGTTTAGAAATGTATCAAATTATCAAAACACTGATATAAAGAAAACGCTTCTTTTCTTTTCAGAAATCAGAAAGACAAAGCCTTTAGCACAGCCCTTGCAACAAAATTATGACATCTGAGAAACCAGTATTTTCTCAAACTTCTCAAAGACTAACTTTCCACAATAACATTAATCATATACATTTCAAAACCATTTTACTGAAGCATACCTATTCTGAGTCAGAAATGTGGTATCTGAGGACCCCTAGTGGTTCAGAAAGAAAATAAAAGTTGTTCTTTACTCTAATTTCACTAAATATTAGCACAGTGAGAGGATGATCATAATACTCTTGCCCACTTTTAATTGAAAGTATGGACATGACATGTTTTAGTAAATAGATTTGGTGGTCTAGTTTGGATGTTATATGTTAGAATTGTAAGACTACAATTCCCAGTAACCCCAAATGACGTTTACCCAACATGCAGCTTGGCTATGAGAAGATAAGTCAAGATGGCGACTAAAATAATCAAAGAAAGTGCTCCTCCTTTTGATTGTCCAACATGGTGAGAAAATGCACATGCTGAAGTTGTAACTGTTTCTTTGTAATGCAATACCACATGCAAATGAGCAAAGCAGCATTTACTCACTTATATAACGGATTTGTTTTACTGAGAGAGTAGCTTGTACTTACTGTAGCTAACGTTAGCAGCAAAGCTAGCAGGCAAGCTAACCCGTTAACGCTTCCATTAACTTGGCGTTGGGTGTTTTCTTTTCTTCTTTTTTTCAAGAAGATGCTGCACATGTTTGCTTTTAGGAGTGTCGGGCGTTCAATGATATAGAAAAAGCACGTCTTAGCCTTTGTATTTGTCTGTGATAGCATTGCTCCTGCATGAGTTTCCATGAGCTGACGTTACACACGTTATTAAAAATAAACCATTAAGAAGGACAAGAGAAGCAAAGACAGGATATTCATGTATTGCTTGTAACTATCAACGTTGCACAAATGCCCGAATTGTAGAATGTGTAAATATTAAACTTCTTCATCAAATGGTTTCTTTCAGGGCAGGCAAGCCGCCCCAGGGGCTACATCTAGACGTGATGAAGGGAGACAAACTGATGGAGGTAACTTAAAAATGTTTTACTTCAGGTCATGGTGGCCTTGCCATCAGCTTACTGTTGTTGTAAACTTGTGTTACACCATGTAATGGATCACATTGTGGGTTGTAAGTTAGTTGAATGCACCAGATACGAGCCTGACAGTCCACTTTGTCCCAGATGTGATGCACACTGGAATTTTCTATGGCTGCATGGCTACAAACGGTGCAATAGCATCATCAGCTCTGAGATTTAAGCTTTTCAATGGGAAGCATCACTGGGAAGTTATGGCTCAGAGGCACAGAGACATTTCAGACTTTTTATTACAGACAGTTTAAGCAGTTGTTTGAATGACCGTGAATCACTGAAACGGTCTCTCCCTTTAGAAACTGATCATCGATGAAAAAAAGTACTACTTGTTTGGGAGGAACCCCGATTGGTGTGACTTCACCATCGACCATCAGTCATGCTCCCGTGTCCATGCGGCCCTGGTCTACCACAAACACCTGAAAAGGGTCTTTCTCATAGACCTCAACAGCAGTAAGACATCATTCACATTCACACTTTATATTTGGAACCAGAGTCAGGAATGGTTCGGCATACACATGCTAAGGGCTGAAGAACTAACAAAACTGATCTGTAAATATACTTTGTTTTTTTGTCCAGTGATCGATTTGTTGTTGGCAAGAAAATGAATTGGCTATTTTAACTTTTTTGATAAAGGATTAATAACCTAAGTAGTTTTTCAAGTTAAAATCCTAAACATCATCTGGTTCCAGCTTTGTTTGTTTTTAGGTCCCTTTAAATAAAATATTTTTTGGTTTGCACTTGGATGAACAAAAAACTATTTTAATATTTTTCTTTTGGAAAACTTTTATTTAGTTTTTTAATACAATTTTCTGACATTTTATAGACAAATCAATGAATCACTGTGCAGCACATTACATTGCCACCAGATGTGAATCATATTTGATTCAGTTATGTTTACAAGAATGTTAACTATCAATAATCTGTCTTAACATAAGCAAACGTCTTTGTTTGATTGTTGCTGTTAGCACACGGTACTTTCCTTGGACACATCCGTCTGGAGGCACATAAACCTCAGCAAGTTCCCATAGATTCTACAATATCTTTTGGGGCCTCAACAAGGACCTACACCATCAGAGAAAAACCTCAAACCCAAGGCCCCGCTGGCACAGGAGACAGTAAGACAGGAGAGGATGAGGAGCTGAAAGGACTGCTTGGGCTTCCAGAGGAAGAGACGGAGCTAGAGGTACATTAGTTTCTTGATAACAATGTTCAGCAAAGTTTTGCCAACTAAACAGGGACCTTCGCGCTGGCGCTCTTCCATCTGCATGAACTGCAGTAAGCAAACGGAGCTAGTTGAAAATCATCAAAACCTTTCGTTAAGTTACCAGCAAATGCTAGCTAGCCATCTTTGGTTGGCAAGGTGCTACCAAACGCTAAACAAGACATTTTTTAGGCAACCAACACACAGTGAGAGGGTTAGTTTTACGACAAAAACAAAGACAACACCCCAAAATAAGTTCATGGCTATTTATCTAATTCTACATGTTATTATCCTGCTTAGTCTGGTTACTGTTGTGTTGTAAAGTAGAAAATTCTTTATCTATACAACCACATTACACACTTTTTTTTTTCTGCATCCTGCCAGAATTTGACAGAGTTTAACACGGCTCACAACAAGCGCATCTCCCTACTGACCATTGAGGAGGGTAATCTGGAAATCCAGAGGCCTAAGAGGAAACGCAGGAATTCCAGGGTTACCTTCAATGAGGAGGACTCCATCATTAACCCAGGTACTAATCCTCGGAGTAAAGACGATATTGAAGTAAACACAAAGAATCGCTCATACCTAGTAAATAGCTCCCAAACAATTTTTTGTGTGGTTGCGCTCATTTTTCAATATTCATTTTGTAAATTCTTTTAAGACTCTTGTTTTTGAAGTTTTACAGCAGAAAAGAAAATTAGTTTAGACGGTTTGAGTTTTGATCTCAGCTAAGACTTTTACAGACAGTAAAAATACAAGGTCATTTGTTTTAATTTGATTTGAAGGGTATTGCAGTGAGAGCTCAGAAATGCAATCTGCAATAAATTGTAACACTTGTATTATAATTTACAGAGGATATAGACCCCTCGGTGGGACGGTTTAGAAACATGATACAGACTGCTGTCATCCCCATCAAGGTAAGCTTTGGTTTGGTTAAGCATAACATGTTTTCTTACTTACTTTTGATCATTTAAGTTGACAGGCTGCAAAGTATTACAATGTGTTGAGCTGTTTGCTCGCTCGGCACTTTAACAGTGCTGTTATAATAATTAATAACTAATAACGTGTGTAGCTCCCTAGGTGAGCATGGCACCAGTATTTTCAGAATGATTGGTTCTGATTTGTTTCAATCAACAACAAAAAAATAGTGCACCCATATAGTGTATAACACCTTGATCATGTGCAATGTGTTAGGTCTATGACCTGCAAATGTAGTCAATGTATAACAGGGCTACATGTGTAAGTTGGAAAGTAAACACTTCGTCATCCCTGCTGCAGAAACGAAGATCAGAGGGTCACAACACTCTGGGTCTTGATGAAATGACTTCAAAGCGCATCCACGGCTACAGCTTGGGTGGTGGTCTCTATGGGGACTTACCTCCCACCAGTCATGAGAACCAGCCAACAGGAGCTCCAGGAGGTGCTTCTATGCAGGGAGGGCTTCCTCTGCCCTTCCCTAATCCAGCACCAGAGGTGGACCTGGCCCCAGAGGCTCCCCACCCCCCTGTCACTCTCAACCCTACCCCTGTCACAGCCCCCTACCTACCAGAGACCCACAATGAGCCACGCAAAAAGAAGTATGCCAAAGAAGCATGGCCGGGCAAGAAACCCACCCCTTCACTACTCATCTAACAGTTTCTTAAATCTGCTGGTTCTCCGGTTGCCAGCAGACACATCAGGGACTGTGACATGACAGCGGTGGAGTCATTAACTTCTCAATCTTCCTTTTATTGTTTGTTGTGCTACTCATCATCACAAAAAGAACCATACCATTTCCTTGTGGTCGGTCACAAAATGTCATCTTCATTACCAAGTCAGCAGTTGATTAGTTGGCTAGGACATGGCAGGCGACAATTAACGTCAATTTACAAGACTTGGCAGTCAGCATTTGAGCCTCAGAGTGGCAGTTAGATGTTTGTTTGTGAGTGACAGGCTGCATGTGTATGATGGGTCATGAGTTATATTTTGGATGAAAAGTTGGATTTTTTTTTTCTACTAAAAACGTTTCAACATTTTTTTTTCACTCCAGTGTTTTGATAATGCTGTTAAACAAATGGCAAAAAGTACTTTTTTATAAAATATTTTACTGTGAGAAGTCAGATAATCCAGACAGTAAGTACATTTCTATCAAAACAGAGGGCTGCTTTTTGTTTCGAAAACCTATTGATATATGAAACTTTTCCGTTACATGTATTAGACCAATATGATGTCGACTAAAGTTTTTTTTTATTTTATTTTTTTTTGTCCAACAAGCCACTAGATGGCGACCTGTGCAAAGGTTTAAGTGAGGTTTGGCTGAGTTGCTGGTCATTGCTTATGGCCTGTTGCGCTAATCTTAACCTTGTCCAAAATCTATATGTGGCATCCCATTAAGTGGTGTTGCAAGCTTCTTGTTAGATAAAAGCCATTTGCCCTGTCCAAACAGTATGTTGATCATATTTGTCCGTTGGCTTTTTCCAGTTTGTTTTAAATGGTTTGTTTTTTCCAGCATCAGTATGCTATAAATACAAGGATATCACAGTTTTCTCCGTTGGTCATTGGACTATTGTTAAGTAGTAACAGAATATAGCAGAATTGGAACTGCAGCACAGTAAGAAATACCAACTTTGCTGAATAAATAAAAACAGGTAGTAAAACAGGTTTGTATTAGTATGTATAATGGCGTAAATATATTTGACATGCAACAGAGTATAGTGCAGCTTATACAATAAAACACTTTTGCCCTTAACTGACTTGAGACATAGGAACTGTCTTTGCACAGTAGTGGAAAAACATTGTAATGTCAAACTGGTGAAACACTATGTAATTAGTTTATACACAAGGCTGGGTATTTTTTTAAAGAATTACGATATCAGTACAAATACCAGTACCCGATTACTGATACCAAGAGAGTACTTAATTTGATACCATTTTTTTTTTCTGTACTTCATTCGATCATGTAAATGCATACATACATTTGCGGAAAATGCCATTGCCACTCCCATCTACGTGATTTTTACACAAATACGTTTTATAATTGTTGAAATGCACACAACTTCACCCCGCCACACACACTGTATGGGTTGAAGCTGGCTGCGAGCAAATCCATACAAAAAAATATTTTTTCTGGGTACAAAAAGGATCAAGGGCAGGTATCATTTGACTGGAGATGTTCGGATGCTACTTGGTACTGGGATACCTTAAAGGTATCAAGTACTGTTACCCAGCCCTCTCTGTACAAAATGTACTCAAAGTGTAAACGTCCCACAAAATGGCATTCTTACTTTTTGGGGGCATTTTGCTTTTATTCAAAGATGGACCAAAGGAAGAATTAAACGGGGAGAAAGAGCCATGCACCTGACCTGCAATGAAAGTTCTTAAATGTAATCAGACCCAAGACATTGTGGTCATGGTATATGGTATGCATCTTAACCATAAGGCTGCCTAGACACCTCTTTGTATTACCCTTTGAAAGAGGTCATTGTTGGGACATTAGACTGTAAGCTATCAATCTTACTGTAAACAAAGGGGATAGTAGTTATGGTAAGAAAGGTAGATAGAGTTGGATTAAACATGCAGAAAGACCACTTGGCCTTAATGGTTGGACTTTTTAAGTTCTCCTTTGGTACAGCATGAGGCCACCACTAAAGATGTACTGGTTTTGGTTTTGTTTTTTTATTAAGTTAAAGCGGCCCTTTCATGGGATCTTATAAGTGAAAGTTTGGACGAAGTGTTTCACTTTTACAAACTGTGCTAGTGGCTTTTTGTCCTTGTGGGGGTGTGGATTTTGTAATCATAGGACTGTAAATAAAAATGAATTACTTTTGACTCGTAACTTTCTGCAGTGTTTTCAGTTGTGATTAATGTTGCATTGCAATTGCTCTGATATTAACTGCTTGTATTCCACGGAAGGTCCTCTAAAGGCAAGGCAAGGATGGCTTCTAAGCAAACCGCATAGGCAATGCAGTTGTATTTGTAGAGCACGTTTCAGCAACGGGAAATTTGTAGAGAGCACAAAGGTGAGCCAGTGTGTTGTCTATTGTATTGCTTACTACACCTTCCTGTGACTTTATTCTGAAAGTAAACTTTGACCAGATGCTTCAGGAGTACTTTAGACCTTTAAATGAGTCAATGCATCCTTGAAGGAAAAAAAAATCACTTTCATGACAGGCAATAACAAATCACACAGAGGCAGTAAACTGTTAATGTGTAAGTACGGTTTATTGAAATTATGGAACTTTCACACTACAAAGCGACTTTGAGTCTATGAAAAGCACTATTTAAATTCCATTTATTATTATTTAATATTACTGAACACTGAAGACTAGTGTGTAAAAGTTAAAACTACCTTTTTCATGAACACCAAAAAGGCAGACAAAATATGAATGGGCTCTCTTAAAGTACAACACTCAAACATTATTCCAAAATACAAATTCCCCCTTAAATTATGTTCAACCACTAAATAATAATGCACAGGTAGTATCATAAATTCATGATTATCTGTTTGTGAATGCGTGTCAGTGTAAACGTTAAGTAAAATATTAGAATGAAAATACTTCAGCTCCTCAAAATATTCTCTGTATTTTCCAGGTTAAAAGCATCTCATACAGTTATTTCCCTTTACTCCTGGGGATGTACAGGTTGGATCTTGATGTGGATGCCATTGAGTGAGCGAAGCACCAGTCGAGGAATTATTTTAGGTTTCTGAGCGGGGTCCTCTATCAGCTGGTATCTCTTCAGTGTCAGAGCGGTTGCCACTTTCAGCTCATTCATGGCAAAGGTCTGACCAATGCAGTTTCTGAGTGAGGAAAACAGCAACAACTTGAGAATTATGATGATAAATGAAATGCTTTTAAACAATAACAAGATGACAGCAAAATGTCATAAGAGCAGCACCTTTCACCCTTTTCACAAAGAAGGGTTGTTTTATTGTCAAGGAAATCAAATCAACAGTCACTACCAAAATTATTATAATTGTTTTTATGTGGACATAATATTAGCAAGCAATGCAGTGTTGATATGGTGAAGCTCATGATGGATTGATGATGTTTTTGGTTTTATTGTGTTTTTTTTCTGCGTTAGGCATTCGTTTTCAAAATATATAAAACATTTTTCTAAATGAAGTGACATTTGCAATGTGTGCAACTGCTGCATTAGAAGGTTTAATTAATAAGCTTCACCAAATTTACTGCAGGGCTAGTGTTTTTTTGTGTTCATAAATCTCAGTACGTTTAACTACTGCAATTTGTTTCTGTTTGTAACAAGAATTGTAAACTAAAATCCAAAGATTTGCAAGTATTTCTTTTCAGGGTTTCTTCATTGTTATACATGGGATTAATCCTAAGTTTCAGAGTTCTCCATATCTGTTGTTTACTCTAACCCCGAATAAAACTTAACAGTTTGTATTGTGTGGGTAAAAAGGGGGCTGGTGCCATTTCCCACATCCACATACTGTCAGATAAACCCTGGTTCTTAGGCTGCATTCACACAGCCTGCATCGACCTTCAGCAGGTCTTTCCATTAATTTGAAAGAGGCAGGGTTTGAGAAAAGTTGACACCGACTCAACTTTTGGAGAAATGCAACCCCACGTCACACTGCAGTGGCCAATCATGTAACCGGAGATCAGACTAGTCGGTGTATTTTGAGCTATGGTTTGAGACAGTGTGAGAATCCCGTACAGTAAAAAGGAAACATCACTGCCTTTATCACTACCATGAGAACATTTTAAAAACTATGAGGGTAAAAAAAACCAAACACAATCACTGAACTGCCCAGGAGTTTGTGTTTGAGTTTGTGTGAAAACGTCCAGATCTATAAGCGATCTGACCAAAAACAGTAAAGTAATGTAAAGTCTACTTTTGCTACATTGGGGGGGTTAAAGAACACAACAGGACGTCACACAAACGGGTCGTTTGAGTGACACTCCCACCACCGTGGAAAATTGCCAGATTGCTTTTTGGGTGTAAATGCAACCTTAGTGAGTCAGTCACATGGAATCAGGTGAGGACAAACCTTGGCCCAGCAGAGAAGGGCACAAATGCATGAGGGGACCTCGTGGAAACATTCTCTGGTAGGAAACGCAGTGGGTCAAAGACCTGTGTTGACACAAGATGAAAAAACAAAACAATTTTGAGTTTGATAGAATTTAACTCACATGCAGTGAGTAACCTGTAGCTCCTAGGGGTCTAGTTTGGGATATGCTGACATCTGGGACCAGAGGACTAAGGTTTGCATTAATTTTGAACCTATTTGATGTCACTATTGTGTAGAAACAGTATGCTGGGTGTTAACATAATTACATTGTCAAAGAATTGACAGAAAACACTGTAGATCTCTCAAAGTTCATTATTACTTGCAAACAGAACAAGGAGCCAGTTTCAGCACTACAGAATAGTACAGAAATGACTGACGTAAGCTTCAAACAGTAGCTTATTTATGATTGAAATACAGTCATAATACTGATTGGACATCGTCTTCCTTATCGTCAGTCAGGGAGGGCATGAATAAAACCTGTTACGCAAGAGAATTTGCATGAAGCAGAGTGAAATATGCAGTTGCAACATTTCTCACAAAAGATTTATATAGAATTTACATGCATAGTTTTCCGCAATATTTTTAATCATGCATGTGATGGTGGATAACACATCCAAGGCTTTGTAGACTGCGTTTTAGTGACCTTTGATGGTAAAATGAAATGTCACATATAAAGTTTTCTGGCTGCAGAGCGCACAGCCTGCATCCAAACCACCTGCACCACTTAATTACCGCAATGAAGCCAATATGACTCCAATCCACTACCGGTTTATTGTACTTAATTTACCTATTGTGACAATAAATAAATAGCCCTGATGTTCCTGATGGTCTGTGTATTGCAACAAATCAACAACGTGGCAGATTTGACATTGCTCAAAGATTTAGCAAGAGAACCTCAATCTCACACTGAATCGTGTTTTTTCCCCCCCATTTGTCCGTTTTGTGATTGGTCATCAAGGGCTCCTTGACAAGGCTGGAATATTCATTGATTGATTGATATGGACCTTATTGGGACAAATATGGGACGGCCTTGGGAGGAGCCTGAGGCTCGTGCACGACTGAATAAAGTAACGCACGTCCGTATTTATAACAAGAAGAGTCTGTACAGCTGTGCGCCGCATGGTGTTTCGAATCAGAATGTTGTTTTTGCTTATGAAAATTCTGACTTTTTGGCGCACAAAATCTTTCAGAATAGAATCTACGCAGTTTTATAAATGAGGACATGCAGTGGCTCCATGTTATCTTGTTAGAGTAACCAGTATAATATGGTGTTCTCATGCAAACAGTTTTAATGATAACAAGACAAAAGTATTTAAATCACACTGGGCCAATAACAGCAAACTGGGATCATACATTAACTTTTACTATTGATTCTATTAACCATGCACACCATGTAGTGAGTGAGCAAAGGTGAGCTTTCACTTGACAAAGACATGCTCTGAATTATCATCTTAACTTACATTAGGGTTTTCCCAGACAGCTGCATTCCTGTGAATCCCATACACACTTGTTCCAACATGACTTCCTACAAAATAAAGGTGTAAAAAAAGTGTATTTTGATTTAGGATTGTGCACGGACTGTACAACAAAGTGTATAAATACAAATAGACAAAAATTTAATATATTTAGGTGTGAGACACATTATTGCAAACCTGCTACTACCTTTTAAAACATAGGTTAAAGGATTACTATGTGCTGTATGTTATGCAAGACTGACTTTACAAAACAAAGGCCGAAAGTCCATAATGGAAAACCAATCAGAGACAAAACCATTACTAACTTACATAAGTTAATATTTAATCTTTTTACAGAGGGGGTAAAAGTAATTTTGTATGTATACTGTATGTATGTAACAGTATGCGGTTTTTCAATGTTCAACTTTTATATGAACATTGACAACTTACCTGTTGGCAAAGTCCTTCCATCAAAAAAAGTCATGGGTTTGGTGATCTTTCTTGACATTCCTGGTACTGGAGGGTAAAGGCGGAGGGATTCTTTTATGCACATTGTTGTGTATGGAATTTTACTGAGATCCTCCCTTAAAATAAGACAGACATGTGTTCAATACTCTCCACATAGTGACAGCCTAAAGCTCACCTAATCCAGCTGTGACACAGTGTGGAACTGACTTTCATTGCATATGGCAATGTTTTCAGCGTTTAGGCCTACCACTCCATGGTGTCCTTCCCATCCAGGACTTGATTGATCTCCTCCCTGCAAATCTTCTGGTGTTCTGGGTTGCAGGCTAGACAGTAGAGGATAAAAGAAATGCCACTGGCGGTGGTGTCATGGCCCTCAAACATGAAGGTGTCCACTTCTGCTCGTATATCTTCATCCGACAGACCCTGCTGCTTGTCATCCTGATGAATAAAAGACAAAAAGAATGAGAATTAAAATGTATTAAAACAAATACTGTAGTTTACAATAAACCTAATGAACCACAATGAAAGAGCATCTACAATGTAAAGATAAAAAGGATAACGGCAGTCTCGTTAGTGCTGAGTATTGGAAAGCAAGGCAACTTAAATTAAGTTAGTTAAAACACATTTCAGCAACAAGGCAATTCAAAGTGATTTACATGAAACACCAAAAGCATCAAGACAACGTGCATAACAACCACTACAGATACACATGTGAATACAATTAAAAAGTCAAAGAGAAAGAATAGAAAACTCTAAAATGAAATAAGCATAAGGCATAAAATACAAGAATCAGGCAGCGTCAAACAGAAAAGTCTTCAGCCTTGAATTAAAAGAACTAAGAGTGGCAGCGGACCTGCCGTTCGCTGGGAGTTTCTTCCAGATATGTAGTGCATAAAAAGTGAATGTTGCTTTTCCATGTCTAGTTTTGGCTCTGGGGACAGGAAGCAGACCGGTCCCAGATGACCTGAGAGGGTGGATGGTCTGAAGGCTTCATAGAGTAGCAGAAGGTAAAACCATAAACCATTCAGTGCTTTATAAACCAGCAGTAGTATTTTAAGAATCAATTCTCTAAAAAAGACAGGAAGCCAGTGTAAAGAGGGTTTGTTAGCCTGTCGACAGTAGCAAACAAGTCACATGCATTGTTAGTTTTTTGGCGATAATGTCAGAATAAGAACTGCCTTGCACTTCTAGATCCCAAATTATAAATAAGTCTCTCTTAATAGATGTCATAATGAACCTGGGGATTTATTTTTCGCCACCTGTGTTCAGTTTTTTAATACTCTTTTTCCTGTTCTTACCAGTGTGGCTTTTCTCCAGTGAGATCTTTTTTTTTTTTTTTACCAGAGACAGCCTTCCCCTTAGTGGTTGCACAGGCATCAATAACATTTGTAGGATTGAAATGATCTTCGAGCTCATTGACTGAGAACTAAAAGAGGGCTGGTGTGGAGGAGAAAAGCTGAATGAATGTTTCACTGGTGTTTTCGGTGATATACCATTTTATTACCTCTGTTTGAACAGTTGTATGCCCTGAGATAGTCCTGTCAAAGTAAACACAGGAATGATCAGATCAGAGCGGCATAAGTCATATAACCTTGGTCACGGAGATAGCACGTCTGTTGGCTCCTTCACCAGATCAAAGGTGGAGTTAGGCATTCTAGTGTGTGGACAGTGGAGATTAATTAACATAATCTTAGGTACTATTGAGTGGGAAACAGCAATGGTAGAAACAAAACAAATCCTCTGGCAATCCCAGATAAGTCGTCTTCTTATTTAATGACAAGCCGCGATTTTCAACTTGAGTTACAGAGGTGTTATTGGTAACCTTGTGTGTCTCATTGAGAATAATAGCATTATAGAAATCAGTTGTATATTTTCTAAATGTTGCCCAACATTTAGATGGAAACATCTATTTCCTATTTCTCTAGCCAAATCAGGACAAGATAATCTTAGAAAGAGTTCAGACAGAGCGAGGCACCCTGCACTGCTTTTCTTGTTAAAGATGCCCCAATTAGACCAGATGCGTTGTTGCTAGGCAACCATTAAATTACCCATTTTCAGCTAACCGCTGTTTTGAAGTTTTTTCAACTTGAGGCATTCAGGGCACTCTGGCAAAAAAAAAAAAAAAACGTGGCGAGCGCTTCACTCTGATTGAAAACAATTACAAAACGCTGCCCCAGGCTACTAAAACGTCTGATTGGGGCATTACTATTTCTACAATGATTTAGATCTTTGGTAAGAAATCAAGCTGGCGGAGCACTACATAAATTATAAGCCAAGTCAGGCACTGGCAGCTCAGGGATGTTTACAGCAAACAGAAGTTTTGTACAGCTAACATTATCCTACATTGTGTGAAACACCTGACCATTGATATTCCAAACATGAGGAGGTTTATGGAGAAGCCTTCTGTGTTTCCTTTGCACTGGGATTTTACTACTTTCAAGTGATATCTGCATATAATGCCAAATAATTGCCTATATGTCAGGTTCTACATGACTTATTGCTTTTTATTGTTTTTATTATTTCACAATTTTTTTTATTATTCTACACGTTTGTGTAGTTGTCCTTAAAGTCTTATTTGTTAGTTTTAAACCTTGACTGACATCAAACTTTCCTCTAGTTACTTTGAACTTAAAATGATGTATGCCTTAGTGCTTTTGTTTTTAGGTTTGATTGCTGCTGCTACTTTAAGGCAAAAGTGAGACTAATTTTCTAAATTCTGTTGTGTGGAGATGATATAACATACTCTTGCTAAGAGAAGGATGTCCAGAAAGTCCAAGTTCCTCTTGGCCTGTACTCGGTCCAGCTCCTTCTCCTCCTTGAGTGCTTCTTTCCTCTTTCTTATGACTTCCTCTTCAAAAGACAAGATAGTGAATGAGCATTTGCAGACTAACTCTTTAAATACAGCAAAATGCAAAATAGAGCAACCACAGATACCCAAAGCTTAGTGTATGGGTACGCTATATTGGAAATTGATAAAATCCAGTATAATTTATATTTGCCAATTGTTTTGGCAGATTGTCATTAATCTAATTATGTGTTGAAGGGAAAACTCAGTGCCAGTGTCTATCTGACTCCAATTTGGTCACTTTACCCTGCACTTTCACTGTTGTCCTTAGTGTTTGTTGACTGGTAGACCAGGGAATCAATACTCAGGATTTGCTCAATTAAGTTATAACAAGCTTTAGTGAAAATGATATTACAAATAATAGACATAGCTCAGAAGTTCTGTCTCCCGAGAAGATAGCGAGATGCGCGCTAGCCCTGTAATCGCCCTCGCTCCCGCCCCCTCACCTGGCCCAAAGATGTGTCTGTTACTATAAGATATTTTATTACGTGCATTCTGTTCCAAATGTTAATCATGAGCACTGCTCCAGGGCATTTTATTCTTTGAAAAATTATTCTACAGTGTGAAGATCTTACCTGTATGACTGTAAGCCACTTTGCATGCTTTTCTGTATCTAAAGCCATGTGGGCTGAGGTAGAATATGAGGTCATTGTGGTATGGAAACGTCCTGAACCGCAGGTTAATCAGATCACTGAGCTCATACACTGCTTTGATATATGCATTTGTTCCACTGCAATGAGAACATAGGCAAACATGTGACGCTCAATTTCCTCCACTTATGATTCAAGTTGCTGAATCAGTAAACAGCACAGAGTAGACCTGAATTTGTAAATGGCAGGAAAAGGTTTGTATGGACTCACCTCTCCGTCTGACAGTTGCTGCTGTCGCTGAAGCCACACTTCAAGATGCTGTCTAGTGTCATAAGGCTCACGTGATTAAACAATTCAAAGGACTCATTGGTTTTTGCATAACTTTCCCATTTGTCCTGGAAACAGTGAGAGAACAGATGTGACATCTCTGCAGGATATGGACAAAACTCCAACACACGTATACGCTCAACCAGCTTTGACATAAAGTATGTAGACAGCCCAAACCTATACTTAACATTACTTTGTTTACTTATTATTAATTCTCATTTACACAACTAAACTGTCATTTACATACCAGCATAGTTTTTGCAGAGTCTGACATCAGTTTGACGTATGGTTTCAAAACATCATAATGGAAACCTGGGGTCAAGAGCCTTCTGTGCCGAAACCACTTCTGACCTTTTGACACTAATAAGCCTTCGCCTGAAGACAGAGACAGACAAAAAGTGTGTCAGTGAGTAAAGCAACCACATCTCTGTAATAATGTACCAAAGTATGCTGTGAGAGAAATGCAAAGCAGTCTTACCAATCCATGACTCAATAAATTTATATGACAAATCATCTTTTGGCTCTGTTGGAAAAACAAACAAATCCAAAACCCTGTAACATTAACCTTTGGTTTTAAAACAATGAAGCCAATTTCCCTGGAGATTATAAAAAGCACGGAACTAACTACATTGTTATAATGCTGTATCATTTTAGTAAAGATAAAAAAAAAGAATCGCTCACACACCTGTTGATGTCAGTACCGTTTTCACATAATCCGGATGGTGAATGTTTATGAAACAGACAAAGGGTCCAAACCACACTGGGAAAGCATAAGGGTATTTCTGTCCCCATTTCACAAACTTATCCAAGTCTGTCCCATCTTGTTTAAACTGAAAGAAGAAGAATTCAAACATAGGAAGCTTATTTTATATTATTATTATTATATTTTTTTTTTTTTAATTTTTCATTAAGCCTACTTTATTGTCCCCAAGAAGAAATTTTGTTTGGGCAAAGGTGCTACACAGCTACAATCAACATCAATGCAATGCAAGCAATGAGCCCTTGATAAATGATTAAATTAGGCCTACAATCCTTATTCCGACTTTAAAACCCCTTTTTCTCTTTGTTTTTCAGGTGCACAAAGTTGCAGAGGCTGCAAGTTACTGAACCTTACTGGTGACTGAATTACCTCCTTCACGTGTCCAAAAAACCAGTGTGCAGGTGGTCCTGGAAAAGCTTCAATGTTCCGAAACGCATCCCTTCTTTCGGCGAGCAACATTGTTAATTTGACGACGACAGCAAGACAAAGTAGAGCAAACAAGTGATGCATTTTAGGCCAGCCCAACTGAAATGTCACGAAAGCGTCAGTTGAATCCATTCCGGTTGATGTCTCGCTGGAAGATGATAAAACCCAAGTGAGTTGCAAAACTAACTGCAAAGTAGCCTATGCGCAGATAAACATTTGCTCGCTGCTGTTCATAGACATATAAAATATTCATTGGGAGCGATACGTCAACGCGGCCGCCATATTGGGACGGACTAACAGTGCCTCCTCCTTATGTAAGCTATAAATGCCAGACATGTAGGCTATTAGAGAGGCTTGGTTAAATTAAAATTACGGGGTGATATACAAAATAGGCTACCTGTGTAAATAGCTAAAGTATTTATTGTAGTTTTATATTAATCAGAGCAATGCATTCCGTACAGTTATACGTGCACGGTCCTAATGGAACTTGACTAGTTCAGAGGTCCCCAAAAAGGCGCTTAAACAGAGGCGCGCAGAGGTTATATGGGTTCTCCTTAAGGGAGCCCTATTGGTCAAAAAGGCGTAACTGGGCGGTGCATATTGTCATAGCAACAATAACTCTATTGGCTGGGTGTGTGCGGCATGCCGTCTCATCTCCCCAGAGCATGGCTACATGAAAAACATCATTTTAATAAAAAAAAAATACTTTACCTGACATAGCGTTAGCTTAATTTAGTATCATTGCGCCACACTTTATGTTTATTAAAATGACTCTGATATCAAATTCAACACGTTCGTAACAGTAAAAAGTTGTAAAACACTTTTTATGGTCAGAACGGGTCAGATGTCCGTCCCAAGATGGCGCCTGAAGAGACGCATCTCACTTTGGCTAAGTTTCAATAGTGGGTCAACATGCCCCCGTTCACTTCCCCTTAGCACTTGCCCTTGCTCTCCCCATTGATGTATTAAGAGTCCCCCCCCCCCCCCCCAAGAAAATACGTCCATGGTTAGGTGAATAATTAGGCCGACATTTTAAATGTAGTTTCCTCATTGTTGGCTTAATATTTTACTGTAACATGTAATATACCTGATTATTTAATAAATTAAATAATTAAATTAATATTTACTTTATACATTGTGTTCACTAGATAGTTGTAAGTATGATTTCTTTATTGCCAACAAAGGAAATTCTGTTTTGGGAGATGTTAGCATTAATATGATTAATTGTGATACAGATCACACATTTCTAAATCTGAAACTCATGCCTCATGATTACCAAGCCTCATTGAAATGAGTCTGCAGGTATTTATGATGTGTAAAAAGCAGTAATAATATTTAGAAATAATATTTGTATTGCCCCTTTCATACAAGAAATAGACCTACTGTACAATAAGGAAATTGCTTGACATATCAGACATAGAATTAACATAAAACGGGGATAGAATGCAATAATTAATTAATAACAAAAAAATATATGATTAATAAAATCACAGTTAAAGCAGTATGCCTAGTACTGTGTCGATCCGTATAGCTTGGGCTGAAATGTAGGAAAAACTAGTGAAACGCAGCCACGATCTCGCAAGTTTGATGCGGTAGTTTTCCACCCCCCCCTCTACTTTCGCCATAACACCAGTCAATCTCAAATTCTCAATTACATCTTTATTTAAAGGGGCAAAACTCAATTTTGATTTCAAAGTAGGAAGATATAATATTGCGCACTGGAATGGCCCATTTTACGCACAGCTACCATTTCAGAAACTTAAAACTATTTATTTAGTTAGTTTAAATTGAACCATATTTCTTGCATACAGTATTTATATATAATTTTAATATTAAGCTTGGAAGGCTACTGTAGAAGAATATATTGTATAAGAATAAAATGTCCTGTAGCCTGGGATGGCCTCGCTCCCATCTGGCATGTGCATGATAAGATATTTTCAGAATTACTGGAGCAAAGTGTTCCTTTAAAATAAAATATAATAAATAAAATAAAATATCTTGGAGTGACAGACAAATCTCGGAAATCTCGCAGAATCGGTCAACATTTTCCCTTCACTACGTATATGGGTTGATGGGAATGACGTAACATGTTGATAATGTTTTAGAGAGGTGCTAACTATCTGGTTATTTTGGAAATGTGTGGTGCTGCTCATCACATTGTCCACATTCTAAAATGTGTAAAATTACAACATCAAAACTTTAAGCAGCTCATGACTGAACGATGCAACACTATTTTAAAAGTCCTCAGCGTTAGCTCGTTGTGCTCATGTGACTCACTTATCCGTTTGCACTTTCCATATGGTGCTTGTTACGGGTGTCTGCTCTGTGTTAATAACATAAATACATATTTTTTTCTCCTTCAGAGTAACCTATACTCAAGAAAAAAACATTTTGCACTTTTACTGCAGCGCATATTAACCTACTTTATGAAAAAAAGGTCAGTTCAAGATTGGCAGATGAGTAAATTGCATCACACAATTAGTTTTTGTTTTACTCAAATACACAGCAGTGAGCAGAAACAGTTTGACACCTTGGCTTGTGTTATTGATGCATATACTGTATCTCAACATCTATTCTACTGCAAAAAGGGGAATCTATGTTGTATGAAGTAAAGTAAGAGTCATTGCAAGAAACTCCAGATAAGTTTAAGATTAGCAGATCAGTAAAATAAATTATCTTTTGTTTTAGGCCTACTCAAATGATCTAATATTGTAGATGTAGAAGCGGCAGTGAGAACAGTTTGACACCGTTATGTGAGAAATTAGACTTGGTATTGTTGCATACAGTAGATTGGATCAACACCTATGCTAATGCAAGCAGTGGAATAAATGCCTCACCATAAGAAAAACAGTGTGGGTGAAAGCCACGGTAAATTTCCTCTGCAGTGGCTGTTGGACCACTTCCGATGTGTCAACGTGAATTTAGCTCAATCTAAAACCTTTGATGCGATGCAGTTTTTTAACTGTGTTTTGATGAGCAAGCAGTAAAACACAACCAGAGAGGGGGTGTTTCATCTGTTCAGTATTGTCTCAGTTTTTTTATTTTAAGAGATTTGAGTGCCTCAGGCACCATGCAAAAAGGCTTTATTTTTCTTATTATTATTTGGAACTCGTCTCCTTTCTCCTCAGGAAATTGTAAGTAACTTACTTAATCATTGGTATTACGCTGTATTTAAATTACAATTCTAGGAAGTTAGTGTTGTCTTGTAATACATTATTCATATTTTACATTTGTTAAACTACTATTAAGTGTTTAACAGAAAACTTATATTTTGACAGCCACAACTCACCTTCAATTCTCACCGGGATGTCCAGCTGTGATACCTTGTCAACATTACAGAAGTGATTTAAAATCTTTAATATGGTTTTACAAGAAAGATGAACATCATCATCCAATCCAGATCTATTTTCAAGATAAAAATGGAGTGCAACGCCATCAGCCACACTTGCGCTACAGAATGAAGGTGTCACACAATGGTTCCTTGGTCATTGATTATTTCACAGAGGATGATCAAGGCCTTTACTGGTGTGAGAAACCGGACATAGTCATCAGCGTGAAGAAAGGTCAGATCTATTGGGATTATCATCATTTGTTCTCTTTAAACTGAATATTTAGTCCCCAACTGCTTTTTGTATCCTGTTATATACATTTCCGAGCCCATCCTCTATTCAAACAATATATCTTTTTTTCAGAAATTCTGAAAGAAACTGATAAGACGGTCTACGTTATTGCAGGCAGAAGTTTTACTCATGCATGTCCGGGCGAAATGACTAGCTTCAAATGGACATTTAAAGCAAGTAGCATGAGTGAATTCAGGAACTTGGTACAAGGATCAGAATTAGACTTTGTGACTTCCAACAAGTCTATACACATTGTAAATGTCAAAAGTGCCAATGTTGGGAAATATACCTGCTGGAAAAGTGGATGTAATAGCCACAGGCAGAAGCTGCTTACAATCAACATGTGTGTAATAACAGGTGAGAAAATAACACACACACACGCACGTCTTTTGTCAAAATTGAATGCTTTAACTTTGAATATGTGTTTGCTTTATTATAGTACACCACAGTGATGACTCATCTGTTTCTTGTACTGTGATGTGTGACATGGAATTCAGTAAAATCAAACCAAACAGCACACTCAATGTGGAGACAGGCACAAGGACAATATCAGTGTTTGGAGATACAAATGGAATAAATTGCAGTACAAAGCAGTTGTCTGATGGATGCAGTTCAGTTAACAGCACTCATGGACCATCAAATGCTTTAAACAAAACAACAGGTGGGTGTTTTGCTGTATCTCTCTTTAAGGAGGTCATAGCCCAAAGCAAAGGAATTACACCTCTTATGTTTTTTGGTTTTACAGATATACCTACAGAGCTTGAATATCTGATTCCAGTTGTTTATGGAACATCAGCAGCCCTTGCATTTCTTATTTTAATCACACTTTTAATTTGCTACTTCAGACAAAGATTGTGGGCAGGTAGGACATGCAGCTCTTTGTCTTATTGAACTTCCTGTTTATTTGTATATTGTTATGCTGCCTTGGAGGAGAAGTAGATGTTTGACAATGCTAGGCATGCCCCCCTGATTCTGTTTTTATGTCTTCAAAGCGTTTCCTGTTCACCTTTGTTACTGGGGCTTGAATGGCAGGGTAAGTGTTATATAAATATGGTTGTGATGATGTCATAACCTAATACTATCTACCATGCAGCAATAAACAAGCATGTGTGTGTTGTTTTGTTCTTGTAATGTAATTTTTACTTTGTATTGCAGGAGGAAGAGGAGACTTCAGTGATTTATTCATCAATTGTCATCAGGAGACCTGCTAAGACAACAAACAATCATATGAGCAGTGACAGTAGTTGTGTGTATAGTGAAATAAAAGTACAGAGAACGATTCCATAACTTCCACTGTTATGATAGTTCCTATAATCTTTCATTAGAAAAAGTATAGATTAGCTTGTTTAAATCATCTCCACTGCGACTAGTTATAACAATGATTGTGGCTTGCTTATTAATCATTGCAATCATATATGAAACACTTTGTCAAAGACAAAAGTTGCAAGTCTAAGCTTTTATCTGAACTTTCCAAATGTGTCATATCATAGAAAAATGCAAGAACAGGATATCAGATGTGAGCGCAACTAAGAGGTTGAAGTAACCTGAACAGATAAGAACATTATATAATTCTGAAGAATTGTGTTTCTGTCTTTACTGTATATAAAGTTTTTTTCTGCAGAGCTAATCTTTTCATGAAATAAAGATATTATGTTGCACCTTCTCAGCCTCCTAATAAATTATTTGATTCATCCTCAGCACATTTTGTACTTCTGCACTTCAAAATATTTGGTATGCAGCACTTTTAATTTAAGATTTTATCTGAGTAGTTCTTCCACCATTGCTCACACGTCAATGCATCATAATGAGAATCCAGTAATAGGCTTATAACGTTAACTGAAATCAGAATCAGCTTCAATGGCCCACAAGTGTTAACAAATTTGACTCTTGCTTTTTGTTGCTCATGTACATACACAGAAATAGGGACCGGCCTACGGCAAAAAAAGGACAATAAAGCTGAAGAAGGTAAAAGTAAACATTTAAATAACGTTACAGATAACGTTAAAATCGGTAGGCCATAATATAGGCAACATATTACTGTATTTATCACATTTAAATAATTACATTAATTACAAATTAATAACATTTTAACTGAAGTAGGACAACATTTAGATAGTGATTGTGCGTTTAGCTACTTGAGGAGAATTTTGTATTTTTATTACCAACGCTATATTTTCGTTACTCCAGTAGGTGGCTGTAATGCGCCTCAAAGTTGGATGCCAAGTACCGCGGCAAATGAAAAGCCGAGTAAGAAATATGCTTTTCATTCAGTGCTGCCGGGGTTTATTTTTTCTCTGGGAATAAACCGAACAATTTGCTTTTTTTTGTTTTTCTAGGCTCTTGGTTTCCACAGATAATGTGTCATCCCATTCAAGTGAGTTAATGTTGAAACGCTTAGCCCGGTAACCTGCGTCTGAGTTTACATTGTGGCTAGCTAACTGGCGCTGTCTTTGCTAGCTTGCTGGGTAGCTACTAGCTAGCTGTGTGTCGATAGAACAAACACGGTGAGGCCTACCGGATCCTCGGTCTTTACTGTGGAGGTTCTATCGAAGACGACCACACTACCCTTTATCCTACACGCCTCAACAAGTGAATAACTGCATTTTGTTGTTTGGGGGTTTCTCGGGTAGCTAACATTTACGGCGATAATAAAGCAACAATTATTTCCGTTAGGTTAGCTGTTAACTAGCTAACTAACGTAACATTAGCTAATTAACTATGTAGGTAATTAGCCAGTTTGCTTTATTTAGTTAACACTGGTTAACAACATAAACTGTATAAAATAGGGTTGACATTAGCAAAAGTTAAGCGTTTGAAATTGACATCTCAGTTAACTGTCTAAACCTCCCTAGTGTAGACGGTAACGTTACTTGTACGCCACCGATTCAACACTAACGCTAGCTAATAACATGCTCCCCCTTCAGATTCAGTAACAACGCATTGCCTGAGAAAAGATGGAAGCTCCTCCTGTTACAGTGATGCCTGTCACCGGGGGCACGATCAATATGATGGAATACCTCCTTCAAGGTGAGCTAACGTTACACCCGAAACATTAGAAGGTAAAAAATGAAACCTATCAATATTAACTATAAGTATTTTAACATGGCCTGTAGGACTGAATGATACAAAGAATACATGCGATGATTAACATGTTTACAATTACGTTACTGCTATGGTGTCATAAGATAACATGTCAACTTCATGTGTAACGTTTGAAAGTGCTGTAAATATAGATGCTAAATCATAATTTCTTATTTAAAAATAACCACCACATGATGTTCTGTGTCACTATAATGCATGAAACAGGAAATCTCAAATGAGAATAAGACTATTTTGTAGTGTATATCGATGGTGACAAATGAAAAATAAAAAACTTCCACAACGTTTTTGACATGGGCTACATGCTCTGGTACTCTTGTTGTTCTGATGATGTAGTCTGCCCTCATTGATATAAAGTTCTAGTATCTTGTCCAACCAGGACAACATTTTAGAAACATACTAAAATACAATGGAAACAACATTACAAAATGAAAGTCTTCAAAACAGTTTAATCAAAAACTGTTTACAATGTCCTTCATGAAGGTAGGACAACAGCTCTTTAACCTTAACTGACTACTTGGAAGAATATTTGCTGTCTCTGTTGTCTTTCTGACAAAGGTCTGTTTCCTTTCTGTCGCAGCTCTCTGTGTCTTTAGGAATCTCAGCTGATGTAATGTTGGAAAAGTGTTTTATTGTGTAAATCTATATCAAAGCTACAGTGTTGAGTACAATATATTTTGCAACCCAGATCATTACACCACATCGTTTATATGTTGATTACTATTTATACATCTGCTTCTCTCTACCCATTGTTAATGCAGGCAGTGTGTTAGACCAAGCCCTGGAAAGCCTATTGCATCGTCTTCGAGGTCTATGTGACAACATGGAACCTGAGACCTTTACAGATCATGAACTGGTTTATCTTCTGAAAGGCCAACAAGGGAACCCTTTCATTCTTCGTGCCCGGCGCTCCCTCTCCCATCCCACATCACCGTGGCACCTCCGGTACCTAGGCCAACCTGAAGTGGGAGACAAGAGCCGCCATGCACTGGTGCGCAACTGTGTTGACGTGGCTGCCTCTCACAGCCTGCCGGAGTTCCTTAATGAGATGGGCTTCCGCATGGACCATGAGTTTGTGGCCAATGGGCACATTTTCCGCAAAGGTGCTATGAAAGTTGTGGTTAGCAAGCTGTCACGCATCCTGGTACCGGGGAACACAGAGAACACAGAACGTCTATCACTTTCATTCTTGGTGGAGCTGAGTGTGACGGCTCCCGCTGGCCAGGACACTGTCTCAGAGGACATGCGCAGCTTTGCTGAGCAACTAAAGCCCCTGGTTCACCTGGAGAAGATTGACCCCAGCAAACAGAGACATTGACTGACATCATTTAGTGCATCAAGTCATTTCTGACTGCCATGACATGGACATATTAGACCTTTTTTTTTTTAAAATATAAATACTGTTTTCTCTTTAACTAAAAATTAAATACAGTTTAACTTTGATGTGATGGTTACACTTCTGGTCAATTTGGAAAATGACTCCACAATTACTACAAAACATTACTGCATTCCACCAAAGTGTTGTTTTGACATAGTAATCGTATCACTTTTTCATCTATTGATGCATCAATTAGGAAGCTCCTGCATTAGAAGCCTCTATCGCACAGTGGTGTTCAGTATGTTTTGAAGAAACAATAGTGATGTGTTTGGGAATAAATATAAAAAGTGTAAGAAGCAAGTGTGATGCAGTAAAATAAGTATTACTAAAAAACACACCAAAGTGATATTTGTCATAATACTAGATCTTACAACAGGACATAGTTTTCTAGGTGATTTCTGGGATTTGTATTTCTTTAATAAGTTTAAATTCATTATTTCTCTTTAAAAGGCAGGATTAATACCTACAAACATTAAGTTTTATATCAGTTTAAATGTACATCACAAAACCATAGTGGACTGCTCATATAGTGACCCTTAGTATGATGCACAGTGGCTTGTACATTTTCTACTAAAGTGATATATTTTTAAATTAAGCCTTATGTGATTTATGTTCTGTTTAAAGATATTCATATGTTGATTATATATATATATATATTTTTTTTCTCATGAACATGTTCATATCCCACTAGGGGTCTCTCTTGCTCTTCGTGTAACTGGCTGTCTTGCCAGCTGAATGCTACCTCAGATCATCTACAGGAGCTGCGGTTGCCATGGAAATAATTAGCTGTGAGATCTGCACATCTTTCCCCCCCCACTTTAATTAGCTTTCTCAATTGCTTAATGATACATAGACCTGTGAAAGCCTTTCTTTCTTCCCCTCAACAAAGGCATTGATTTTCCCTCTCTTCCCCTCTCATTTCTACTGTTAACCCATTAATGCCTCTTTTATGGGAACTTGAGCTGGGACTATTACACATGAAAGCACTACAACTGCCTCAGGTTTTTCACTCTTCATGTTGAATTCCAAATAGGCTTGTACACTTGTGTGTCCACACATTATGGCCAATCTGCTGTGGAGACTGAAGTAACTAATGCACATCCTGTCAGTTATAATTATGTGGGAAATAAGACGAGTGCTCCTAATAATACCCCTACAGGAACATGCATTTGCAGGGGTTGCGATGTAAAGTGACCGTGTGCCTGTCTGAAGGGAGAGCTTGAGGGCAGATGGCTGTCTCTACATATTGACCTACCTGCATATCAAAGCTGTTGAGGACGAGCTTGCTGAGGTGGAAAGGTGAGATGACATTGCTCCCACATACATTTGATGCACCTTGATACACTACATTATATTGCTATAGGATGCTTGTCTCTTAAGAAGGCAAATCAAATCTGTGCTCAAATCTGACCAAATGTTATAGCTTGGCATCAAATGTTATAGCTTGGTATTAAGTACACAAAATGCCCGTCAATGAGAGAAAGGATTATCTGATGGAGACAGTTTTATGTTCCAACAACCAGAAGCAGACTACTGGCCCTAAGGACTAAAGCGTGATGTTTCAGCTCTGAGTGAATTATGTATTAAAGAGGCAGATGCCTCCTTGCCTAAGGCTTTATATGTCCAGCATGGATACACTACATTCTGCTGGCTTTCTTCCACTTAAACTTGTTTAGCACAGTGCTATTTGGTGATGAGCTGGACTCCCACAGCACCTCCATGCCACATTGCCTGGAGAACAGAGGCATAGTTAGGCTAATCAGAGTCTTGGCATCAGGCCTTCTCAACTATTGTGGATGTTGCCAACTGAGGACTACCACAAGTGAGGGATTTGACTCATTTGCCAGAGCCAATATCATATTTTGCATGGTTTATTTCAAGAGCCGAGACTAGAGTGACACCCTCTTCTAACACATGCATGCAAAAATCCTGGTAAGTATGAATATGGTGTCATAGGAGAATATACTTACAGTGTGTAACTGATCATCAAACTGATTACTTTTCATTGTGGGATTGTTATTTGGATATTCAAAAGATGCTTTGTGTGGGTTCATACAGACACGTTTCAGCTGAACTACTGCAGCAAAGCTGCAAGCATTTTTACTTAAATTTCAAATGATATAAATTGGAGAAAAGCACCTTGAGATTTGATAAGCTAAAACTAGCAATACATTGATAACATACCTAAATGATTAGTTGATCTAGTATAGACACCTGGTAACACATTGTACAATCTTATTGTGCTAGTTTCTTCTACATTTAATACATATCAAATCCTTGTTTTGGAGTGCACAATTTCTGTGCATCAACATAACTCCACTCGCCTCTACTGCCTTTAAACGTCTTTGACATCATCAGTTTATTATAATCCAATTATGCTTGCTGCACTTTTGGGTAAGAAAGTAGTGCACACAGATTTTCCACTTTTGGTTCTTGTGGGTCTTTAACTTTTAAATACAATTAATTTGCCAAAGCAGATAGTGTTAGTTATGAAGTCTGAAATGGGGAGAGACGCCATTAACTACACATGCCTTTTCCATTCCATAACACAGTCTTAATTAAAACTAAAAATTGTCTTTGCTGCTTCTGGACTTAATGTTTATAGTTGCCAACACACATGCCAATATGCCACAGAAAGCTGGCTCTTGCTCAGGGCAGGATGTCTTTAAGTCATCCTACTTTGGGCCAGCGCCACGAAGGGGTGACATCCAGCTTCGTCTACTCGGGAACATTACCAATACTTGGATTTGAGCCCTCTCCTTCATGTGTCATTGGGAGCCCATATGCTTGTTAGAGCGTGTGGGTTGTTTGCTGTGAGGGGAGGAGAACTAGGCAAAGTATTTTCCCAAACCGGCATCGATCTCCCAAGGGTGCTCTTGTGGCTTCTCCAGCTTCCTCTTGTCCTAATCCCACTGGGCAGAATGGTTGCAGGGATTAATTGCACAACATCATGAGGTTGCAAGGGAGGTCTGGAGTGACAGGGCCAAGAAAGAAAAGGATGGACCTTGAGGAATTTGATGGGTGGAAAAAATGTGTCCTTTTCTTGATGTGAATGAAATTCCAGAAAACTTTTTCAGGGTGCAGATTGACAAGCAAAAAGCTCTGCCTTGCTTGTGGCTGCTGAGATGATTACTGGTGTGCAGAACATGCTGTTCCAGGATCAGCCACTCAGAGACTAACGCTAGCCACGCTGCCTCTGGAATGTCTGGTATGGGGACAGCGAATGGGAAGTTTTTAAAAGTCTGGGCCTCCCTCCTCTCTGTCTGTCTGAGTCCTCTCCCCTCCCTGGCTCTTGTTTCTCTGGAGATGCAGTCCTGCTGTGAGCCTCTGAATCTAGTCATTTGTATTCACAATTTCTTTTCTTTCACTTCATGTTTAATAATGTCCATTGTGTAGTCTTGGGTCATCAACATTCTGGCAACAAGAATTATGATTTATGAGGGTTATTCTTCAGCATTTGTTTGATTTTTAATCTTGGCACATGTAAGTGGCCAAATAATAGTTAACATACAGTAAATCATTTCCCATTAATCAAATATTTAGGTGCAATAAGGCTTGAGGACCTTTGCACCAACAAACTATGAGCAACATGGCATTTTAACCATCTGATCCCACTGATATTCAGCATTAAGTAATTTCCATGTCAGACTATGACACATCCTTCCGCATTTAAAGGCGTGCTATTTTTGACACACATTTCTCAACATCAGTAATGTCTGAGTGCACACAGTGTGGCCATGTTGTGCAACTTATAAATATAGCTTCTGTTCATGCACACTTTGCACGAACAGGGCGGGTTCCTCAGGCAATTTTACTACACAGGTGCTTGTTGTGATGTGCTTGTTGTGATGGTGCTCATGAACTGTGCATGTGTCACTCTAAAATATGAGGGTGTTTTATTTCAGCTATAAGAAAAAATCGTTTAAAAAGAATCATCTCTTAAGTTTCTCACTCTGCCAAGAATATATGCCTGGGTGTTGAGGAACAATTAATTTTTCAGCTATTTAATATTGTGAATGCAGTCCATTCATACCAACATGCCCCCATAGATCATACTAATTACCTATGGGAAATTAAAATACTTGCATGAATGGCTGCCTACCTTCCAAATATTATCAGAAATTGTAGGTGTGTGTGCAGACAGTGTGTATGTAGAAGTAGGACTGCTAGTAACAGTCAATGAATAAGTAAAATTGTCCCTCATTTATAAAACGTGCGTACGACCTAACAAGCGTAGAACGGTTGTACGCCGATTCCTACGCAAGCAAGGCATTTATCAATTTGAACGTGAGCGTAGACTGCGAAAAAAATACTATACACGCCGAAAAAAATCTGCAGCATTGTCTTAGCCTTTGGGGTTCTGCACAACATCTTGCAGGAAAACAGGGTGCCATAAATGTAGACCTATGGAGCCAGCTGACCCGATGCCCAGAGAGCAGTGTTGGACAGCGCTCTCCTTCACAGCTCATGGTTGCCTGGCTCTGACTCCCGAAAAAAACACTGCATAAAATCCGCTACCGTGTGTTTATTTAAATACAGGTACACCTACATGTAGGCCTAAAAGATTGCAATATAAACCTATATTTCTATAAGGATTATACATATGTCAAGGATGTATAAATTAAATAAACTTCTCTTTCTATTCCGCATTCTTCCTACAGCCTAATAACAGTTTTTAGGATGCCAAATCGGACACACATTCCTGCAAATTAAGATGAGATGTTTCAATCTCCACCTCTGAAAAGTTACTTCTTAGCCGGATTACGTCTGGCCATGTCGTAAACTGTAGGGGCGAGGCCTCAAAACCGAGAATATATTGGTGCGTGATATTTAAATTACGATCGTTTCCAGCCGCTGCATTTAATGTACAACCATTCTTACGCCCTGATTGGTGTGTACGTTTCATGAATCCCACGTGAAGCTGTCGTAAGATGATTTCTGCGCCCACATGGTTTCTACCTTAGGTTGATAAACGAGGGCCACAGCAGGTGTTAATGTGCATAGACAATGCGAAGAAGACTTGCTGAAGAATAGCTTGGGAGCTCATCAACTCCTTTTGGATAAAGGTGAGGTGGAGTGTGATGCTACCATCCCAATAAAAAAGTCGAATAGCATTTTATGAGAGAAATAAACAGCCAATTGGATTCGAGCCCCTTTGTGTCCACCTGTCAGGATATGGTGGGGGGGATGGAGGGGCGGAATCCCCCTTGGTCAGTGTAGCAGAATTACGCACATGGGTCTGACCAAGGCTGTATCTGCCAGAGAAGCGTGTCTTGCGATTTGAGATGATAATGTGCTAGTATTTTATGCCTCCTCACTTTGGGTGGTGTGCGGAGCAGAGATGATCTTTCAATCTGGCCTCTGAAAAGCCCTATTTCACCTCACTCCTCCCGGATTAAAATATAGGGTTACCTAATCTCTCCTAATCTGGACTAAATCTGTCTAATCGACATATAAAATCACACTGGCTGAGGTATAGCCCGCAAATAATCAGCAGAGGTGAAACCTCCTGCGCACCGTGGTTCTTTGTAAGGCATTTGGACGCTGCACACGTTGTACGGGACGATTTGTTATGCACAAAGGCAGATCAGACACTCTATTTTTAAAAGTAAAAAAAAAAAAATCGGGATTATGAAAAAAATTCACCTTGTGTAATTTTCACATTGTCTTTTTGTCACCACTGGACGTGGAGTGTGGCACACAAAGCGCCGGGTGACGCTTCGCCAGAAAGATTATTATGCAGAGTTGGGATGAAGAATTTTGGGTTTGCTGCCTCTGTTCATATCAGAGATGGAGAGAGAGGGAGGGAAAACGAGCGAGAGAGAGAGAGCGAGAGGGATTTCGCTGTAATCATGTACGGAGAGTATTGATTTCGTGAGCGCACTCCAATTGGCAGCATCTCCACTACAGCGCCGGCGCGTCATCCTCGGTTCACATCGACGGAACTAGTTGTAAGCAAATGAGAACATGTGTGGGATCCGAGAGAGTGAGAAAAGGCTACGGGGATAGAGGGTAGCAAGAGGAGGTGTGATAAAAGACTATTTCATCAACCTGACAAGTGGATACGAAATTCGATCGCTGGACTATATATTTATTTTCTTTATATTTCTCAGACTGGGAATTTATCGATTCGTCATGCGCACTCCTCTTCATTATAATTGCAGACAGTTGGGTGCTGTTCAGGCTGAATAGACTTGAATGTGCCGCTGCCAGCTTAATCCGTGCAGACTGGAAGATTTAATAATTCACGGTAATCACGCATTATCGCCTCAGTGGATGCTCTCAACACAGCTCTGGTGATTTCTCTCTCTCTTTCCCCTTTCTTCCCGGTGTCTTCTGGAGGATTTATCGACGACTGCTTTGCAAATATGCTCCTTATCTGAAATATCATCTGTTGCTGCAACTGGATTGAAAAGCCCCCTGGCTCTCACACGCGTTTGAGATAGACTGTCCTTTGGTGATGTGGACTTAAATAGGAAGCATTTTATTCACCGTTTGATATTTTACTCCAGGTAAAATGGACGAAAAATTATTATTACTTTTATTACTTCTCTTGTCTCTACACGCGAGGCTGTGATTTTGAGGTTGTGTATTCATCATGATCCTTTTACTCCGCTGAATTGCCTCTTGATTGATTCAGGCTGTAAGCTTAATAGCGTTATTACAAGGCAAATTTCAACGTTAAGTGATAGGACAGTTGGATACGGGAATCGTGGAGGTATTTCCCTCCCTTGCTCTTTATTTGATTTTTTTTTCTTCTCTATTTTTAACTGAAGGGTAAATGTTGATGATGGAGGACGACGAATTAGACACTCATCAGGTTGATTCGGATTTCGAGCCGCAAAGCCGGCCTCGCTCATGCACCTGGCCGCTGCCATGCCCGGAGGATTTCCCCGTTGGACAAGAGGTCAGTGGGGTTCTTCCACTGGCCAACATCAAGGTGGAACCAGAGGACGTCCCGGCTTGTATAGCGGGGCTTGTGGGTGGAACGCCGGGAGAACTGAAGCATCCAGCCGGCGCCCCGGCACCCACAGGCACGACGCACCCATGCCTGGCTGGCGCGGCGCTCGATGTGACCGGACCGCTGCGCAAAGCCAAATCCTCGCGGCGGAACGCGTGGGGGAACCAGTCCTACGCGGATCTCATTACCCGCGCCATTGAGAGCACCCCAGAAAAGAGACTCACACTGTCACAGATATATGACTGGATGGTCCGTTATGTGCCCTATTTCAAGGATAAGGGCGACAGTAATAGCTCAGCTGGCTGGAAGGTAAGGACTAAAACACATGATGGGGGGTTTGACGTGTTAATCACAGAGTGTCTAGTGATAATATCGAGTATTATTCCCCTTCACTAAGTCATATGTTTTTATTCCTCGTGCCATACACATGGGATTCCTGTCGGTTACGCATTAATGGTGCCATGCGTTATCTTGTCTTAGTTCATTCATGCCGTCAGTCATTCTAATGGACCATTGATTGTCAGAATGACATAGACTGGAATGTAGTTACGTGCGGTGTGTGTGTGTTTATGTGTAACAAGGCTTTGATCATCTCAGATCAGCTCACGATGGGCAGCAGCGTCTGTAGTAGTGCATGACATCCTTTCACCAGGAGCAGGACCACAATGGTTAATGATTTATTTCCACATGCTGCGACTAAATGAGGCTGTTAAACAGAATAAACTATTCAGTGCATTTTGATGCAAATGGGCATCACACATTTTATTTTACTTGTCAGTTTAAAATAACACATCAACAGAGGAGCACTTGTAGTAGCTCACAGGTCAGCTGTCCACAATGTAAATATTCAGACAGGTGTTCACAACTGACCACACACCACCACCGCTGCCTGGCTGGCTGGCTGAGAGCCTAGAGCAACCTCCTGGACATCTGCCCATGTTGTCAGCCTCTGCTCCCAGCCTCATTATGTTGCTGTTCTTTATGGCCATCTAAGGACAGGGAGAAGGGGGACCGAGATCAGCAGAGCAGAAGTACTTATCCTCATGGTGCACCTTTACTGAGTTGAGACCTATTGTAGTTTGGATCTATAAAGAGCATTTTCAATGCGTCAGAACTTGTAAGGCTGTACACTAGGATAGCTCTTTACGGATTTCAGTCAGTCATCGGAATCTTGCCGTTTTTTCTCAAGCAATACAACTAAACATGACTTCAAATTGGTTAGACATTACTGTTTTTCAGCATAAACACATTATTGACAAGTCTGTTTCAATGGTTGAGTTGGCAGTAGCACATGATTAATTCCCGCCCAGAACTATAAAGGTGTGTCATTCATATCATCAAATACAATCAAAAACCAAAATAATGGCATGTATCAACAACATGCATTTATAGTATTTTCCTTTCTGAGGAACCAGTCTGTTGTCAAAACTTGTTGAGTTTCTGTTGCATAACATGAACTCTGTTGTTGACTTGAGTCTCTGCCTTAATCACAAGCACCTGAATTGACAGCTTAAGCCTGTCCCATTAGTGAACTGCTAAGGTGTGTCTCCACGTAGAATTTGTTTAATTGCGCAGCAGTTGCACCAAGAGTCTTCCACCACAGGGCCTCTTTATCTTCAGCGCCAAAGTCCTAGTCTGCTATTTAAGAAACTGCAAATTAGGAGGGGTTGACAGTGGCAGTCTGAGCTCCTGGGCTATTTCAAGCCACAGGCGAGACATGGGGCCCATTTCAGGTAATGATGGGGCATTAGGTAAGTCGTTTAAAGCAGGCAGCCATAATGTAAGTAACAGGGCTGACCTGTTTTGGTCAGTCACAGAATCGTAATGTAAACATACACTTAGGAATCCCATGTATAGCTTACTTAAAGGTACCAAACAAACCACATATGGACATGTTCATTCAGCAGCACGCATACAAGTACAGTAAAACCCTAATTTCAGATCTTGCAATAAATGTGTTAAACTTTTAAGTGAACTTGACTCATCAAATGAAACTTTGAATTTGCAGGATTATGAATACATAATGGCCCATGTGGAATGGAGCCGTGTTTTATTGGGAGTCTGACATAAATTTACATGCAAATCACTTCTTGTAGGTAGTTATGAAATAAAAAAACAGTGAGGACACAATCTGTTTCATGAGAGATTAACAGTGGGATATATAGCATGTAAAATCAGCTCGTAAAACCAAGTTTGACAAGATTAATATGAGGTCAAATGTTCAGATTCAATCCATGAACCCAGGACCCCAAATCCTGCTCACTTGCACACAACACAGGTGCACTCTCATGTAATTTTACAATGATATCAGGCAATTATATTTGACAGCAGCCTTTGCGGTTGGGACACATTACTTGTATCATCCACTACATGTTCATCTCAATCAACAAAATCAAACACGAGCAAAGCATTTCATGCAAAACAGTCTGCTTTCTGTTGTTGTTGTGGCAGGAAAAGGAATGAAAAAGATAAAAGAAGTATTGGTTAGCTGCTGATGAAATAAAATGAAATGAAGTGGTATAGCTTGGCAGTTTGCGTAGGAAGCGGGTGTGCGGGGGGGTTGGGTTGGAGTTGATGGCTTTATGATTGGTGCTAGACAGCCAGTACACCTAGACAGTACCATTAAGTTCCTATAAATACCTAATGGCTTCGGACTTCTAGGAAGTCTGCAGTATTCTGAGGTCATGGCTTCCTAATCACCTCCTTACTAAAGAGAGCTTACGTAGAATTGTGCACTTGTGAACCTGGTAATACCTTCCACAGTCACTACTGCATTGTAGATTAACGGCAACTTCCCTGGCCTCTATTTCCCAATATTCTGTAGGTAAACTGATTCAACATAGAAATTTGCAGGATTCTTTGAAGTTTGTGATTGTTTCTGAAGCCCCCTATTTATGGTTGGGTTTTATGTCTTATGGCTTATTATATCTAAATACATCCATGGCTGCATGTGGATGCATACCGCATTTGTGTGTGGGAGAAGCACATGTCAATTACAATAAAGCGTCAGGGCTGGCAGTGTTGTGTGTGTCTTTGTGGGGGCTAGTGCAGGGGGAGGGGCTGTCTTCTTCTATAGACATGTGTGTTTGGCCCCGCTGATTGGTCTGACAGCATGTCACTGCAGAGAATGCGGCGTAGTCTCGCTCTTGACTTCATAATGCCTCTAATGGTGAGGTTTAAAGGCAACTTGGTGTGGGGATTGCCCTGTAGGCGCCTAGAAGTTCATTAACTTCAAGGGGGTTCGGTACTGCCATTGTTATGCTGGGGGGATTGCTTTATTGTATATGTCAGCGTGGGTAGGTATGGAATACAAAAACCCATAATACATCAACCCTTTTGGTGTATAAGTATATTAAAGTAATAATCTTGAAGACTTAAATTTAATTAAACTTCTGTTAAGCCACTCGCCAAATGAGGTAACACAATGGTGATTAAGCCTATGGCCCACTGATGAAAGCCCTTTGATCAATATTACAAACTGGGTTACTGTGGTGACGTTAGTGACGTGTTTCCCATCCCCCAGCAGTGGTTGGCCTGGCAGAGAGCGAAGGCGGAGCAAATGCAACAGAGTCACTTTCAACTCACTAATGTGTGAAGCTGTCTTTTTCCGGTCACTGATAGCATTGCGAATAGCAACAGTTACTATTACCGAACTAACAAGACCAGAGCGATGAATCTTTAAAAACAAGTGAAAGTGAGATCCAAAAACACACCTGCAATACCCAAATTTACCCATAGGTGCTGCAAAAGAGAACAAAACAGAGCTCTTTGATATTGTAACTTTACATAGAAGTGTCTGATACATGCCTCTAAGATATCATTACAATATATTTGGGGTGAATGCAATTGCAAGTTTAGTGCATCTGTATGGAGTTAGTCTAGTTTATATATTTTACCTTATGGTTGTTAACAGGGCTTTTTGCGGCACGTGGGGCAGTCAGATGCCAGGGGATTGCGTAGCAGGTCGGCAAGGATGCCAGGCAGTCACTCAGATCCAAATCTTATAACATAAATAAAGTGTCTTTAGGTAGTGGTCTGTTTAGGGCCACCAGGGCAAAAGTCATGGGGGTTCCTTTCAATGACAGAAATAAGACAGACCAGAAAGTTGGAGCTAAAGAATGAGAGCGAAGTGTGACAGTGACTGTAAGGGAAGAGAAGAGGAAAGACAAACTGAATGTGAGGAAATGAAGAGGAGAGAAATAAATATGTCTCTCCAGGTGAAAGTATAGTCTTATCTTCTGTAAAGGCACATAAGCCCTGTCTCCACAGGCAGTAGTATTTATAACAGTTCTGGATCATATCACTTTATCTAATTGATTAATAGGTAAAGATACAGACAGACTCTCATAATTCTGTCCTATGCATGTGCTCCAGCGGCTGCAGTAGAGAAACACAAATATGAGGGATATGCAGCAGAGTGTGTTTGACAGAAGCTTAGCATGAAGTGGAGAAAGTTGAAACATTGTGTGTGTGTGTGTGTGTGTGTGTGTGTGTGTGTGTGTGTGTGTGTGTGTGTGTGTGTAGAGGAATGCATGCTTGTGTCGCTTGTTAATGATGGTTGGTGAGACTGGAAACTGTCCTAGACTTTAGCTGATTCATATTTTATCCTCCGTCTTGGCTCAGGGGAGCAGAGTAATTTGAGAGTGTGACAGACACACATACACACACACACGCACTGAAAAAATGTGAACATATGATGCATGCTGGACAGATTTATGGTGTAGGATTATGAGCACCTTACATCTCTCCTTGGCTTCTGCAGCTCCCGGAGCCAGGTTGGGTTCAGGCAGTATATTTGGGCTGAGCCGGGTATCTGATGCCAAAAAGCCCGTTCTCACTGCCTTTTCCCCCTGCAGGCAGCCGTGGCAGTTCATTTCTCACTGAAAATGATTAATGCACATGCAAATTACCAAAGCATGGGCACGCATTCAAATACGGGAGACAGCGATCAGGAGACAGTAATATGAAAAACAATATAATTTTGCCTTTGATATTACTTCGCTCTCTCCCATCACTCCATCTAGCAGACTCCCATGTTATCTCCTCTTTTATCTCTCTGCCTTTCTCTTCCACTCCATCTGTCTATTAGACATTCTTTACATTCTCTCTCTTAGTGTTTTTTGGCACACGGGCCAATTGAGGTGAGGAGTGTTTCTCAAGTGAGCTGTGGCGTCAGTCTCCTGCCAGTGATCTAGACTGCCTTAAGCAGCGTGCCTCCTCATTTAAGAGCCTTCTCATATCTCACATTATCTCAGAGATAATAGGATAACAATGCTGGGTTTTCCCTAACTCGACTCCTCTCAGCTACTGGGTCTTTTGGAGCAGAATACAAGGGGATAAGACCGTCAAGTTTCCAGTTCGACAGGGTTGAACTAATTTGGATGTGCTTCTCAGCTGAACTGATCTTCTTACCAAGTCTATTACCCATGGCTCTTCATTTGTTTGTTTTTTTTCTTTTACACAGTGGTTTGGTGACATTTCTCACAATATTAAATACCCCTTTCAGTTCATTTAGTTTTCCTAAACTGAAGAAGCATCATGAAGCAAAAAGAAATTGTCATTCTTTTCCCATTGCACTATTTAGAGTGATGGTTTACACTATTCCCTCTGGCTATTGCACACACACATTTGCACGGAACACACAACACACTTGTGCCTCTTCAAACCACCCATGGAGGAACACTCTGTTCTTGGGTGGGGTGAACCATTTTTAGGAGAGGAAGGGGCTGACCGAGAGCGGAAGCGACTTTCTGCGGTGTAGTTTTGCTGTCTGATTAGTTTTGAAACCTACTCGCGGCGATTGGCTCATGTGGAAGGCGCGGCTCTGTTTGGTAAGCGCCCGCAGATTTTTTGGCAAAACCGTTCTCAGTTGCAGGGAAAGAGTGTGGTGTGTGTTTCTCTCTGAGGCTGTATAAGTTTGATGTCATGAAGATTTGATGGGAGGGAAGGGAGGACAGCATCCTTGAGTGTTACACCAGTGCAGGTTGATTGGAACACATCTCTTCTTATTTCTAGGGAATGGGTTATGAAATTGGAGAGAAGGGGAGGGAACAGAATAAGGTATTCTTCTGCTGAGGGGTCTGTATGTCTGGATATACAGTGAGAGCATACAATCACAATACCCACGTTTCAATAAAATGGGAGTAAAGGTTGCTGGGTTCCTGCTTAATTACCCTCCAACTACATCCTATTGACACCAGTAGCCCTGCAGCTTGTAATCCTTCTAATACATTTTTTGCATTGCTCATATTCTGCTAGTTTAGCTGGTTTTCTGAGCTTTGTTATTCTAAGGGGGATTTCTTAAAATAAAACATTTTTCACTCATTACCTTAAATACCTTCCAAAATGACTAATAGGCAAGAAATGACTCGTCTAATAATTGGCTAACTTCTCACAAGTGAAATACCTGCTGTTTATCAATTAAATGTCATTAAAAAAATCCCCATGGTTACTGCACATGCTTGATCAGTAGAGTAAGCTGAAGGGACAGGGTTAACTTATTGAAATGGTTTCTTCTACAAATTTAGTCAAGTGTTGCTTATTCTAAGACAGAGAAAAGTCTGTCAGTTTCAATCTGATGGCGGCGTATGAAGTTATTTTGTCCCTGAGAATTTTTTTTTGTATTGTAAATGGTTTGAATGACTTTGGATATTCATTTTAACGTGCTAAAAAAAACGTGTTGGCCCTCGTGATGCCTGAAATTCTGGTCTCCGTGTGTAGCAGCCTGCTTGATGCTCATCTGTGTCAATGTGCATAATGTGTGATTGGCGTTGTGTCTGTGTTAATGTTTATGACTGCATTTTTCTCCCTCTTCCCTGCATCCGTGTATGAGTGTGTGTCTGTGTGTGCATGTGGGTGTGTTGGGTGAGGTTGATGGGCTCAGTGGGAGCCCGGGTCCCGGGGGAACAGCTCTCGTTAATAATTCAGACGAGGCTCATTATCAAGGCAGTGCAGATTTCTCCCTGATTCCACCTTAATTGCAGGCAGGCTGCTCCACTCAGGCAGGCGGTAGTCACGCTGGGTCGACTCTCTCTGTCTTTTTCTCTACCACGACAGGGCCTGCTCTGCTCCACTCTGTTCTGCTCCGTCTCCAGTACTCACCCCTAACACAGCAAGACTGCCTCAGGCTGGCCTACTCCATATTAGTGTACACCTTAATAGCAGTAATGTACTACGAGCATGCTATTTTCTTTGTACTCAAAGATATGCCTCGTATATTTCTGATTAGATACAGACCATGCACTTTGGGCATTGCTAAGGAATGTTTAGTTTTGTTGGCCAACAAAGACGCAATCTGCAGGATGGTGTGGTTGGTTGTAGAGCTGAAACGACTGGATTTATCATAGTTGATCACCAGAAAAAAATTATCAGCAACTATTTTGATAATTGATGAATCTGACATGGTGTAGACAAAAAAAATATTGTAAACAATAAACTTTTGATGAAGAAAATAATCATTAGTGGCAGCTCTTGTTGGTTATATGGTTTACGGTTCATTATCACTGAAGTACCATTTAAACATTTGCAGATCCATCTAAAACATAAGCCATATAATGCCTTATGATGATGCACACTACAAAGCCTAATGTGTTTTGCTGTGGTTATAGGCTTTGTGATATATTATAATAGTGAGTTTATCCTTGAAATAGCCAATAGCATATTATCATATTGATGACATATAGAAAATGTGTTGCCATGATTGATATCAGGCTACAATAATACTCCTCTTCATGCCCATCTATAGGCTTATGTAATGTATCTTGTCTTCATAATTTACACTGACTGATGGGTTTTCATTCAGTCCATTCACCGAAGCCCTGCCGAGAGAGCAACATAATGGGCTTGATCTTGTCATACATGTATATGAATATTTCAAATCAAGCCATTGTAACTAGATGGGGCTTTAGATAAACAACACAGATGCTTCTTCCTTGTTGCGTTCGCTATAAGATGAAGTGCGCTCCCAAGCTGTATTTCTCTCCCAGCCACAGAACTCGCTTCCCACAAATCATGGTTCCCATATTTCCTAATTCAATTTTTCTCTTCGTTGGATATCTCTTCCTGTATGCAAGGGATTGATGGCCATGTGCACGTGTGTAAATGTGTGTGTTTGCGTGCACGCATATTGCCATGTCTGTCCCTGAGAAAGAGATGATGTATACCGAGCTAAACCGCGTATTTCACAACGCTCCATCTCTGGGCCCTTCATGGCAGCCACGTGCCGGGTCTCTCGCTCCTCTTTGCCTGTCCATCAAGTCATGTCATGAGCCAAAGGATTGCGGGAAGGGAAAAAAAGAGCATATAAGGGCCGTCGATCAGTTTACTTGAGTTTGGCGGCTCCGGCAAGTGATGGAAGGAGCCGGCTCACAAAGGGAAATGTAGTTAGCGTTGACTGATTGAAGCAGGTGAAGAGAAAATCTAAGGGCAGCAGAGAAGCAAGAGTTATGTTAAAAAAAGATGCTTGTTATGCTAATGGCTAGTGGATATGCTGCGTGCCCGAGGCTGATTGATGGAGCTGCTCAGGTCACCTATGGTTGTTGCTGGTCTTCAACCAAAGCAGCACCACGCAAAGCTGAAATGTCTGCTCACCTGAGCTGAAAAAGAGGAAACTGACTGTGGAAAGAAATCATTTTACATGCATAGTTCTTCCTGGGCACATTTGTATGTGTAAAACAACCCATGTGTGAGCAAATCTGTGTGGGAGCCAGCATATGTGTGGGAAGGTTACAGGATTGGGGCGAGGTTGTTGGGTTATGAGGTGGCTGAGAGACCAGCTGGGATTGAGGGGGAAGGGGGGGTGTTTTTGTGTGTTCTAGGGGAAGTATGGTCAGACATGATGGAGGGAGGGTAAAATTCTTCCCTCCCCAATTGGATTTGTGTGTCACTGGCTTGAATCTGGGTCAGGACACTGGGTCCGGTGTTTAGTATGCTGACTGTGTGAGGTCTGAACTCCAAGTCGGCACATAGCCCTGAATGAACCCAGCATGTCTGCCTCGCTCTGTCTCCTCTCCCCCTTTCTTTAGGACCTTTTTTCCATCTCTGTCTCTTCCCCTTCTTTTTCCTTTGTTTTCTCTCTCTGTGCCGAGAGCCTTTTTCTATCCCCTCCTCAGTCTCTCTGGCTTTTTTCTTTCCGTACCCAAGGCTTTTTTTTCATACCCTTCTTTCTCGTGCTCTCTTTTTCACTGTCAGTCACTCACGGCCTTCTCTTCTCTCCTCACTTGTTCTATTTCACACTCACAGTCCTCACCACAAAGTAGCCTTTTATCACTCATTTTCCTCTTCCCTTGCTTATTTCTCCTGCTCCTTTCATGTGCTTTTGAAATCCCCTTTTCATCTTTAGCTCTCTCTCTCACTCTGTCTCTCTCTCTCGCCTGATCTGTCCCTCACACACATACACACATTCTGGCTCATTCAGTCATTCTTTTATTATCCCAAAACTAAAGTGATAAATGGCCCTCTTTCTTCTCCGTAAATGTCACTCTGGGAATTGTCTCTGCTCATTGATTGACTGGAATAGAAGGATGGCCACACATGCACATGTGCCATTCGTGTACACAGGCACAAAAGAGAGAGAAAGAATAAGAAGAGAGCATGGAAATTATCTATCATTAGAAGTGCAGCTTGACTGGGATTCCAGCCGTCAGGGTTAACATCTGGCCCTCACAGGTCCAGCTTTCTCTCAGAGGCTGATGCATCATTTGAAGAACTTGTGTGGTTGGTTTATAATGAAGCATCAATTCTCAACAGGACTTAGCATTCATAGGAGTGCTGGGAAGCTGAAGCTCGACAAGGGATCAATCACAGTTAAACAATCTGAGCAGACAGGCCGGGCTGGTCTTGCCATTCTTTTCTTTCTAAAGTGATGGGACGTAGAATGCATAAGTGTTATTCCCAGTTTGATCATTTATCTTTAGCATATCCTTCAGTGTCAAAGTGCCGGCCAAGGAAACAGGCATCAGAGCCATTTCTCAGACCAGACAGTGTGCCACATGTGTGTGTAAGTAAGTAAGTAGGGGTTAATAATGCTCAGTCATTTTCTTAATGTCTCATTCAGCATGCCTCAGGCGTTAGAGCTTGATAAAGGTCAAGACTACTGGTGGTTGCATGTCATCTTGCCTTATTTCATTCTCTTCACTGCACAGCAGGGAGGGGGGGGGCAAGAAGAAAGAAAAGTCAGTGGCCAGCAAGCAATGATACTGATCCAGGGCTCTTCATTCTCAGAACCAGGATCAAAAGACTTATTAGGGAGGCAGTGGGGAGTCAATGAAACAGGGATGACAATATCAAAGGGAAACTATAATATAGCATTTTCAGGTTCATACTTGTATTTTGTGTTTGTACATGTTTACATGCTTTAATGTTAAAAAAAAACACTTTATCTTACTTCTGCCCATGGCTGCTGCACCCTCTGTACACCTTTGGAGTGCCTGTCTCTTTAAGCCCCCCTTCCAAAAAAGCCCAGTTAGCGCTGATTGGTCAGCGTGTTTTGTGGAATCTCTGCTGCGCTCCAGTGTTGTTTTGTGTTGAAAAATCACAAATAAAGGCTGCTGAACCAAATACTATATGTTTCCACAGTAATGTCACCTGAAACTGGGGAGAATTTAACAACATAGGCAGCAAAGATGAGATCTTTCACTGCCGCCAGCATGTAGCTACATGTGACAATGTAACACCACAGTAGCTTAAAAAAAGACCCCCAGTCCTGCCTACCAGGAGCAGATGACCAGTCATAGAAGGCCGGAGAAGGCTAAGTGGTTACGTGTTGCGTAACACTTTCAGAAATCTGAACGTTTGAGCTCACTGGGATTTCTCTAAATTATGTTTAGCTCATTATTTATATAGTGTTGGCCATGATTAACAATAAAATCTGAGTTTATAATATTGAAGATATGACAAAAAATATGGAAAAGCATAATATGTCCACTTTAAATTGATAGAAAGACAGAGATAGAAAGACGAGGAGAGAGAAGTGAGGAAAATGGAGAAGGAGGAGAAAGGGAGCTACAATAGTAGAGAGTAGATTATAGGTCATCCAAGCAGGACTGGAAGCCAGACTTGGCTGCACTTCAACTACACTCTGCACTTTTCAGCTCAAGTGTGCGTCCATTAGTGCACTCCCATTGCACTCAGAAAGCCACGCTCTCTGAGATGCAACCCACATGCACACACAACACAGTCATTTTCTTGGATACTGTTCATACGTGCAAAGCCCCACCGACAAACAGTACAGTTAGCTTACAGCAGCTCTGCCCTCACACACATTTGCTCAAAAAGCTCCGCTGACCTAGTCCTGCTCCGTTTCTCTCTCTCTCCTCTTTTTCTCACACACACACACACACACACACACACACACACACACACACACACACACACACACACACACACACACACACACACACACACACACACACACACACACATACATTCACATTCCTGATCCCTTCACTAGCCACCAGATTGCTTCCCGTCAAAATAAATAATTAAATGCGTGCAATAACAGCTTCCGAAAAAAGATCCCTCAATTAGTGCAAAATGGGTAAATGGTGTGGGGTAGGGGCTGTGCGGGGGGAGTGGAATTTCGGGAACACACACACACACACACAATATATATTACATAAGGCAAATCATGACCCAAGAAGGTTTTCACACAGTTGTGCAAGGGTAATTTGCCCCCTCCCATTTAGCAATCAGCTTAGTGAAGTCTTTTCTCAAATCCTTACAAGTGATCCATGCCCAAAGACTGGCCAGGGAGAGATCTAGATGAGTGCCAAGGAGGGGCAACTGAAGTGTGTGTGTGTGTGTGTGTGTGTGTGTGTGTGTGTGGGGGGGGTGCATTTCCACTGCTGTGTTATCTGGAATAGTGATTCCAAAAAAAGCTTGTAATTCATGCAAGGAAATTTGTGTGTGAATGTGCAAGAGAAAAAGAGATACAAGGTTAGACCTTGGTGTTCCTCTTGAGAAAGGTGCATGCGTAGAGGATCTATGCCAAAGGGTACAGGTTAATAATAATATGTAATGTAATACTATAATGTATACTTTATTAATCCCAAAAGGGGAAATTACAATTTACACTTTGTTGTTATAACACACATTACATACAGGCTTGAATTACACACACATGCTCAGTACCTATACATGCACTAAATGGAGAGATGTCAGAGTGATGATGGCTATGATGAGAGACTGAAACTTCAGATGCGTGTTCATTGACAAGGATTGGCGTGGTTGGGAGTTTTACAGTGAAGATCAGTTATTACATTGGAAGTGCCAAATCCCTTTTGTAGCGATAACAGCTTGATTCAGACATTAATAGGGCTGCAATTAAGAATTGATTTAATTATTACTTAATCTATGGATTATTCTAATTAATAGATTAATTGTATAGTGCATAAAATCAATATAATCCAGGGACAAAGCCTAATGCAAGCAGGGGTCACATTGGGCCCATGTGCCACTTTTCAAAACATCTCTAAGAGACAAAGTAGTGAGTTGTTTCAGTGTTGGCCTGTGACTGTCACACTGTCCTCTGTTGCACCTGAGTGGTCACGTGTTCCATGTACAAATGCTCACATGCCAGTTTCATTTCTGACTCGATGCCATTCAGAAGTCTTTTAGCAGAGCTGGCATCTGGCCAAATTGTACTGTTGACATCAGCCGGGATATAATACTAAACTATGTTCACAGCAGGTGCCAAAACCAAGCCCACAAATGTTTCACAGGGACAAATATATATATAACAGGATAGGCCTAATCTGTGTGTGATAAATGCTCTGACACAACAGCAAACAGATGGATCCCTGGGCCTGGAAACCTACTGAGTAAGCAAACTAAGAGAGAATTAGCACTTGTGTGCTAACACAACTAGCTTTGACAAAGCTGTTCTGTTTGTTAAATGTCATGCATGTTGATTCTGGTATTCAGCAGCGCAGGTCACAGACCTGGAGGGATAGAAGGAGATCAAAGGGATCACTCTGACTAAAGAGAGGGAGTTAGTGAAGGGAATGATAGGGAGAGGCTGATGGTTGCGTAGTGCACGAATGACTGTGGACATGAAGCATACTGACACAGAGCGTCAGATGAACGGATAAAATGATGGGTAAATGTACAAATGAATAAGCTTGATGGTTGAAGGAGTGATGGGCTGGCACGGACAACACGCAGGGGTTGAAGTGCTGAGACCGAGTGAGGAAGGAAGGCAAAAGAAGTGAAAAGAGCTTATGTGTAGAACGGTTGTTTCTCCTTGCTGTGGTTAAGAGTAGGTCAACTTGCAATGATGCTTAGTGCACGGAGGAGAGTGGCTGTATGATGCAGAGCGGGTGAAAATGGGAGCAATGGGCAGAAAATGGAAAGATGTAAGCGGAGAAGGGAAATAGGATGGACAAATCTGGAGTTGGGGAATGAAAAGCTGAAACGCTTGCGCTTAAGTGAGGGTGCATGTCTTGAGAGATATGGGGAGGGACAGAGAGGGTCAATCAGAGATGCAGGGTGAAAGGGCCTTTGATGGATGGAGGGAGGGAGAGTGACAAAGGGGAGAAAATGACAGAGGATGGGGCCACGATGGGGTCTTTGCGGAGGGTCGATTGCGTGACTGAGAGGAAAGTGCACTGCTGTGTGTGTAATGCTCTCAAGACGGATATTAAGACGTCCTGCCCGACTCACACAGTCACTGCCCCTTTTCTCCTTTACTCTCCTCCATTCTGCTCCCTCTCTCGCTCCCTCCGCGTCCACTAATGATCCTCGCGTCCTGCCACACTGCCAGGCTGAGTGATGACCGCTGACAGTCGCACTCAGGCGGAAACGCTGCACCCCCATTCCAGGAGTGCTGTGAGACACACACACACACACACACACACACACACACACACACACACACACACACACACACACACGCACACACAGGTGAAACACTTTCTCACATATATGTATGCTGCTAACGTGTGTGTGTGTGTGTGTGTGTGTGTGTGTGTGTGATCATTACCCTATCTTCAAACACACCGAACCCATCCATGGTACTCACAGTCACACACTTAATGTAAATATGCCTCCGTTCAGCTACATCTGTCTTTAGGAATTTGTATGTGATGGATAGACGTGGGCCATCAAGGTAATCACAGGGTACAGCTAGCACGATAATGAGGATTCCAGTCTGTCTTTTGTCTTGTGAGCTTGATGAAAAATTAATTTATGAAAGCAGACATGGTGAAAATGAGAAGACAATACACAGTAGATAATAGATTTTGAAGTTAACCACTGTTTACCGTACATACACAATGGTTAGCATTTTCATTTTTCATTTTGGTTCTGCAGGTATGGCATCGACATGTAAATTATTCATTTAACATACTGCATATGTAATCCACTTTATTTTGTAATTTAGATGACAGAATTAGACAAAGGGGGATAAATGCACTGAAGTATCTTGTTGACAGCAAAGTGAACTCTTGAACTCAACCTCTTAAAGTATGGTGAGCATTGCCAAAGCAATCCCTTCACAAAGGTTAATTCCCCTCTCAGTACCTCCACTGGTTTCCCTCTATCATGCCTAGAGTGTGTTGGCAGTCAAGACAGGAAACGGGGGAGAAGGGGAGGGAAAGCAGATTGTGGTGCTGCTTGTTTTTAACTCAGTCTGTGGATATAGGCCCAAATGCATGAGAGAGAATCCTATTGAGGTGGTATTTGTAGGTAGGAAATAGAAGTCTCCTACTACTAAAGAAACTTTATATATGTACTGTATGTATGTACAGTGTGTGTATATATATGTGTGTGTGTGTGTATACAGTATGTATATACATCCATCCATCCATCCATCTTCATCCGCTTATCCGGAGTCGGGTCGCGGGGGCAGCAGCTCCAGTAGGGGACCCCAAACTTCCCTTTCCACACATACTGTATGTATATACAGTATATACAGTATGTGTATATATGTATACTGTATGTGTGTATATATATATATATATATATATATATATATATATATATATATATATATATATTCATGAAAATAAAGGAAACGCATTGAATGAATGAACTTTTGACATGTACTGTATGTGTGCATATATACTGTATGTGTGTGTGTGTGTGTGTACATATATATATATATATATATATATATATATATATATATAAATATATAATATACTGTATATGTGTGTGTATATTTATGCATGTATATATGTGTATATATTTATATATATATATATATATATATATATATATATATATAAATGTGTGTACCTAACAAGAACACAGAATTAGATTTTTTTAAAGTTTTGTTTTTTGAGGTACCATAAGTTGGCAATACTGCAGTGATCCAATGGAGTGACTAGAAGCACTCATTTATGATCAACAAATAATTCCCAACATCTATAATGTATCTATACAAATTAGAGGGCATGTTTTTGATAGTCAGCACGTAAAACCTGAAGTTTCATAGTGTTCTGAAAGTGCAGTTTGAAGTCAAATGTATGGTAAGCAGTATATGACATGATGCACAGTGTCACACATTGAATTTAGCTGCACTTGTCTCACCCTCTGCTACCTCAATTCTGTCGTCTAATTTTCCATACTCCCATCCCCATGCTTCTCCCCAATCCCTTTCCATTCTCATACTTCTCACTGTGAGGCACCTTCCATTTTCCCGCCCTAATCCAACCGATCCAAGCCGAGGCTCTGATCCTGACTGCCGAGGAGAGGTTAGGATTTAGGTCACAGCATCTCACTCCTTTAATGAGATGCTGTGAGTGTATGCATGTCGGTGTATGTATGTGTGTCTGTGTATGCGTCTGCACGCTGGATGCTCTTAATCCGTAGTTGGCCTCTATGGTAATGGAGTCCTGGGAAGACGCGTTAACCCGCATTTCTGTTACTCACCACATGTTATCAAAATGTGTCTGACGTCAAACACAGCCAATTGACGATGAAGAGAATAGTCAGTGATGAAGATGCCAAGGCAAAATGTACCCCAAGGGTGAAAGAACGGGTCAGATTCAGCTATAAAAGATGCATGTGAAGCATTAGCATTCCCAAAGAACGAGCTCCAGTTGAGAAGGCACTTTGGCCTTGCCCGCCCTGCGATGCAAGCAGGTTAGGATTCAGCCCATCAGTGAGATGTAATTTCAACTTCTCTGTTGAAGTATAAGGTATTTAAGGGGAAGAAGCGCTTCACCTTGCTCTTCAAAGCCCTGGGGTTTTGTTCCATGCTCTTTCTGAGATGTATCCATGTAGGGGGCAAGGAACGACATTCCTGCCTCTGCAGTTTTAATGTCTACTCATGTTTTTGTTTATCTCAGGATGTGTGCATGCGTTAACGTTAACAAGAAATTGACATGTTCTTAAAAAAGCGATTGTGAGTCATTTTGAAATTTTACACCCAGAAATCTATTGTGCATCATCTTAGCGGGGTGTATGCAAAAGGGAAGGGGATGAACAATCCGTCTGCACTGGGAGGTGAGAGGATGAAAATGAAGGATCACAGTGAATTTGTGTGTGTGTATGTCTGTGTGTGTGTGTGTGTGTGTGTGTGTGTGTGTGTGTGTGTGTGTGTGTGTGTGTGTGTGTGTGTGTGTGTGTGTGTGTGTGTGTGTGTATGTGTGTGTGTGTGTGTGTGTGTGTGTGGGCACGCGAGCCAGGATGTGTGCGTGGGAGAGGGAGTAAAAGAAAGGAAGAGTAGCGCGGGGCTAGTCTTAATTATGTTTTCAGGAGGCTCTTAAAAGGTCATGGCACGCCTCTGCACCCCCTCACCAACACCACACCCCGCCAAAAATTCACTTTCCCCCTTCCCTCCCTTCCTGCTCGCCCTCGCTCACCTCCCCGTTGAGATCTATCCAGTCATCAGCCCCCCATCTGTGCACATTAGCCATTCATGAACACACTCATTAGGGTGGGAGTTTGAAGCGATTGTGTTCACTAGTCTGTGGCTGGAGCGTGGCGATTAATATTTCAGCGTCTCCCGTTGAGGAGCTGAGAGCAAGTTTGGCCCTCTTAGGGTAGAGAGAGAGAGAGAGAGAGAGAGAGAGAGAGAGAGAGAGAGAGAGAGAGAGAGAGAGAGAGAGAGAGAGAGAGAGAGAGAGAGAGAGAGAGAGAGAGAGAGAGAGAGAGAGAGAGAGAGAGAGAGAGAGAGAGAGAGAGAGTGCTTCACCCATCCTGTTTCTCCCCTACAACCCCAACAAGCCTTCCTCCTCCCCCCTTCCCCTCTCTGACAGTCTCTACAACTTACATTACGTTGCCCCCCTATTTCCATTTATTGCACACACACACTCATGATTTGGATACACATTTTTACACACACACACACACACACACACACAAAAGACCCTAACTGAAACTGACTTAATTGGGCTCTTTTTGTCTCAGAAAACAGAGAAGAAGGGGAAGCAACGAGGGAGGGAGGAGGGGAAAATCTTGTCTTTCCTTGTCCCCCATCTCTTCATTCCTCTCAGTTGGCCAGGGTTTAATTTATATTTACGCTATATTCATCTTCTATCGTAATGCAGTCACACTGATTTGGTCAAGCTTGGGTCTGGGTGGATAAGTTTTAGGTGAGTGGCAGGTGGTGCTCAACCATTAATAACCACATGGAGTTCATTCAGACCAAATTGATACTCTCCCTCATTCATACTGTATACTGGTACTTAAAGTATGAGAAATGAAGGCAGCCAAGAGCATCATGGGTTATCATGCAGTCAATATTTGAGGCACTGTTCCTGAATACAGAACACACTTTGACCCTGTCGGAGGTGAGCTCACTTCTCTTTGATTTCACAAGCAGCCTTCTTCTTAGGCCATGTCCACACGAACATGGATTCATTTTCAAACGTCTTTTTCTCTCCATATGAATCTACACCAAGGCAGCACTTTTGAGCACCAACAGTTTATCTCTTTGAGAAAAAAAAGGAAAGATTTGAAAATGCTGGTTCAGTCATTTGGACAGAACATTTAAAAAAAAAAAATCAGCTATTCATTCTCATTTATTGTCATGCATGTTATTGACATGCCATTAATTTGTAATTTACGTTTAACAATGATATATGAATGCCACTGTTCAAACTTATTAGTTTGTAAGGACAATCTTGAGTGATGTCGTCATTGAATCCCCACTTGAGACCCCTTTCTTCTTTATTTCTGAGGCCATGAATGCTATTATGGATGAATTTAGAAATACATTTTCCCATTTTTCTGTCCTTCCATCTAAATCAAAGTGAGACACACCTGAAGAGGAAAGATACGTCTGAAAACTCTGAATGATGCTCATAAATGCTACCTATTAACTAAGGTCAATAGTACTTAGTAAGATGAAAGAAAATAATTTTATTCTAAAACATTTAATATAAATTGACAATTTAATCAAATTATTTAAACTTCTAATCACAGAGACATTTGTAGGCTAAGAAGTTTAAATAATTTGATTAAATTGTCAATTTATATTAAATGGTTTTAGAATAAAATTGTTTTCTTTCATCTTAGTGTGGCAGCCCACAAGTACAATTGACCTTGGCTGTTTGCAGAAGCTTGATAAGTTGTAAATCTTGCATTAGTGTTTTCAACAGCTCCCTTTATTGCCATCATTTGCAATCAAATCACTACTTTATAGTCTGACAACAGAAACTAAAAGATATGGCATTGACAACATCCGTAGTGTGTGGCTGGTGACAGTAGAACACCAAATAAGGGGACGCAGAGTGTATGAGGTGGCTGAGAGGAGCGTTGCCATGCATTGTTTTCAACTATCCAACCAATCCTAATAATTTAGTGATGAGTACATAAATCAAAATGTGATCACAAATAGTGAAACAGCTTGCAGTATGTTATAATATAAATAATAACCATGCAGGCTATACAGACGAATGGTTGCAGTTGTGTACTTTGTTATACAGCCGGATTGTATACAGAAGAAGCACATTGAAGGATAGAGGCTGTCGCTGAAGGTCAAGGCTGGTTAGAAAGACACACAGTTACAGCAGGAACTGCTTTCATACAGCCTTGAATTTCTTTCAAGTGGGCCCCCACATTCAAGACCCTGTCCTTTGTTCCCCTAATTCACCCACCTCTGCCTTCTGCAGACACCCCCCCCCCGCTAACTTTCATTCTAAGCATGCCTTTCTCCATCTTCTTCTCCGTATAGGTGTGAGAATAAGTGGGAGTCTATAGACTGTGCGTGAGTAAGTGGGAGTCGGCATCCTGAAGTCTTGCATGTGGGTAGGCATTCCTAGGAAGCAGGGGTTGGTGCGGCGGGCACACTGATGGCTAATGAAGTTCCTCTGCACCTCATAGCCCTATTAAACCACTGCCCCCTACCTCTACCCACTTCACCCCCCACCTCTTGCCTTGTTTCTCCCTGAGGGAGAGAGTTGGCAGGGAGCAAGCCGGCTGCTATGGCAACAACAAGGAACCATCCCTCTCCCACAGGTCTCCTTAGCAACTGGTAGCTTGGCATTGCAGTAATGAGTGTGCCCGGTGTGCCAGGCTTTGTGTCATGTTGGCATGTGTGTGCAATGTGTGTGACTGAGTGAGTGTGCGTGTGTGTGTGTACACAGGTGTGTGTATGTGTGTTGGTTGTTATAGTTTGCCATTTTAGGTGAGAGTTATATGTGTGATAATAAAGAGATGTGGATCCATTACTTGGTGATGCTCCAAAAGAATTGTGAAGCTTATTTTATTCAAATTTAACCAGGACTTGACTGACTCTACTTGTGTGTGCGTGTGTGTGCGCGTGCGTGCCTGCGCGCGCCTGTGTTTCTGTCACATTATTTGTGCTTCATTGTGATTGCAGTCATTCTTCTCTGTACTGTAAAAACTGAAGCAATTAAAGGACGATCCGATGAATTTTGCATGGCTGCCTATGAGTTTCCTGCTCTGCTGAAATTAAATTAAACACTGATGTTTATTAAAGTGTGATCAGAGGTGTGCACTGACCTTTAGAATGCGGGAAATGAGATTCTCATTGTTATGAATGAGATTATGTGGAGGCCGAATGTGAAAAAAGCCTGGGCTTGCATTGATTCCATCGTTGGCCAATAGTTTCTTTGTATATAGCAGAGGGAGGTTTCGATATAATCAAATCCACACTGTGCCTGTTGGCTATTAAATGGACTGATACAGAAATATAGACACACAGCCGCTCACATAAATGCAGATTGACTCGTGCATGCTTGCACACACGCATATCATGCAGATCTTGTAAAAAGAGCCGTAAAAAGCCTCTCCAGAAACGTGTTGGTCTTTAACAAAAGCATGGCAAGCCCAGTGGAAAATGTTAGTTTACTCCCTAGACAAGGTGTGAAGTGCGAGCAGGCGGCCGGCCCCACAGGTGGCGCAGCCCAAACACCTGTTGTGTGAATCCTCAGTGGGAGGGCGCGAGCTCTGCCTACCTTGCATGTCCCAGTGGAAAAACCACACCCATGCTATCCTGTGGCACATGCTCATTTGTCTGCTCACACCCACTCTGAGGCTCCCCCCGTTTTGTGCGTGGGCATCAGACGTGATGCCCAGATTGTGTCCCCATTTGTGCCCACCGGAAACACTCAGCTGTTACTGGCATTAGGCGAGCGGATTTTCCGATCCCCTGTCCAGGTCTCAGATGCTCTACTAATCTGTCAGCATCTATTTTTACCCACCAAAGCTGTGGCAGCCCTTCTCTATCCCACACCCTGCCACCCCATTGCCAGCTCTTTCCTTGGCGCCAGGGTGGGCACGGCTGATGACTTGCCAGCCATTGGATGTAATTAGTGCACAGTCAGGCCGGAATCCCCTACCAACTCCATTACACCCCTCTCCACAACCCCTTTCTGATCTGAGGCTACCAGACACACTACCACACACTCGCTTTCCATTTTAAGCCTTTTTATAAATGGCACTCCTGCAGTGTTGTGGAATAATAGGGTCAAATACAGAGCACCTTTCACAGTGCTTGAATCACTCTACTGTGCAAACTCAGTCTATTCAAGTGCAATGGCAGCCAAGGGAATGCACATTTGAATTGTACCTGTTCAGATTTTGTGTTGAGATTAAGTGAAAGTTCTGTCCATAATAGGACAGCTGTTGGTGAAAAGTCCTTGAGTTACTCTTGCTCACTTTAGTTTTTTTCAATAATGATTTTAGAAGAAATGAGAGACGGAAGTTTTGGCTCTTTCGAGTAGATCATATTTATTTAACAAGAAATTAGAAATGCTAGCCAATCCTCAGAGACCTCACAGTGATACACTGAGATAGATGCAATTTGTAATCCCAGGTTAATTTCTTCCCCAACAAGGACAGTAATGTGCCTCACATACCAATGCAGTCGTGACCACTGCCGTGGAGGCGATGATGCCATGTGGCAGAGAAGTAACTGTTTCTCACCTCCTTCTAAAAGAGACTCCTTTTTAATCTTTTCAATTTGATTGCATTCCAGAAACAGGCCTGTCTGCCCATCTGTCTCTCTTAAAGAAGCCTCCTAAAGGGATTTTAATCATCTGACTCTGGGCTTCTCAGGCAAATAGCTACTTCTCTCTTTCTCTCTCGCACACACACACACTCGCTCTCTCTCTCAAGCACATACACACAATTTCCAATTTTCTTTCTTGTACTCACTGTCATAGTCTCACTTGTCTTCTCTTACTCTCTGATATCGTCTTAGCTCCATTGTGCCAAATCTGTGCAGCCATTAGGCCCTTTAGTCCCTCTTCAAGTCCCCCTTAGACACATAAAATTCCCCCAACCCTGTCCCTATTAATCCACATGGCTCTAAATTCTTTATTTTCCTTCAAAGGGACAACGCAAGCCGTGACATCAATCATGGAAAGCGAATATTTAGCCGGCGCTAATTTCCACCAATAGCCTGGAGACAGGCTTAGCTGACAAAACTCATTCCTGTGCTGAACAAAACTGCTTGTGTTGGAAGCTCCCCTCCCCCTGATCCCTCCTGCTTTCTGCACAGGCAAAAACAGCATCACAATAAACACAGTTAGTGCGTCTGTTACTCCCCCTTGATTTAGGCTTATCAAATGAATGTGCACCATAGAGGGATACCCTTTGACAATACATAATGGCTCCATTCTGCATGAAATGGTTTGGTAATACCAGTCGAGTGTGGCAAACGGCTTTACCCGGTGCCACTACAAGAACAGCTGCTGTGTTCTTAGCTGGGCAAGCGCACCACGCTGCTTCACCCTTGAGGTTGTTTGAATCGGGTGAGTGGTTTCTTTTTGCTGGTTCCCAGACCCCACTCACAGTCCTTAGTTCGTCACTCTGTTCTGTTTGAATGAGTGCAGATTTGCCACACGATGGTTCCTATAAACCGTTTGACCTGTTTCCTCGCCCTTCTGTGTGTGAGCATGTGTGTGGGTGTGTGAGTGGGAAAAACCCTGAGTGGGTTGTGATGGGGAACTAAAGGGGGATGGGGCAAGTGGGGGGTATTTTGAGGGCACCCCTTTGTGTGGCATGGAGGGGCCCCTTGCGGTACCTCTATATTCCCACCCTTTACCCCCAGGCCCCTCCACCTCCTGCTGTACCCCCCACCACAGGTTATCCTAGATGAACCATTGAGCACAACACAACAGCCCCTACCCCCGTACTCATATTATCCCAGTACTACTGCTTGACTGACATCTTGGGAGAGGCAACAGAGGGACACGACGGGCACCAAGCCAAGTTGCACAAGTGGGCACAGTCATCTAACTGACAAGCCTGTTGCAGTTTTGACATTGTTGTGTGAGCATTGGGGATATGGCATACTAAGCACCCATATTAGCCTCATAATGCAGGTGGATTGTGTAGTTAGTCAGGCCTTGATGTGTGCTAAGCCTCAGCACTGATAGTCATTAAATTTCATTGATTCCAAATAGGCCTCTTCAGTCCCTGAATCAAAACCAAGTTTGCATGGAAGAAGGGAGGTTTTTTTTGGAGTACAGTTGATTGGTATTGTAAGATTTCCAAAAGCCATATGAAAAAATTCTAGTCTTAGTCACTTGTGTGTTGTGTGAAAAAAGTGTCATCATGTCAAATTTGTTCAAAAAGAGCCTAAGCTTTTAATTGGAGGACAAAGAGGGCTGTCGTGCAACTTGGTAGCTATTGTCTAAATCAGCTATTAGGATTTTTAGGCCTTAATGAGAGATGAACCCAAGCTGATTGTTATCCCACAACCAATAGAACCTTCTCCACCTTAATTGGCTTTGATTTGTCCATAAACTCTTGCCCTTATCCTCTTTTACTTTATGTCCAAATTAACCCCTTTTAGCCTGATTGAGTTTTGTAGACTGACAATGATGTGGATATCCCTGATAACAAAACAAAGGAGTCACATCACTACTTGTGACTCTGTCTGTTCTTTTCAGTATTATGGGACCAGGCAGTGCATCTCTCTGTATAAGCCCAGCCACTGCTTCATTCATTATTTAGAGCAATCTCCACTAGGCCCATTGTATTAAAGGGGTATGATTTGAATAGGAAGCAGCCTCCTGGACCCAGACGTGTGATGTGTGTGTTCCTCTCTGTCATTGTATGTTTCTGTGGGCTTCATCCGTCTGCCTTAGCAAGCCAGGGGGCTGAAAGAGAATTTCCATTTTATGAATATTTAATACATAATAAAGTTTTCAATTTTATTCTATTCAACCCGTAGGGGTAAAAATGTGGCAAAGCCAACCCTCAAGGACAGAACACAGAGTAAAGGTAGTTATTTTGATGGAGGCATCAAAAATGTGGTTAACATCAGATCATCGCCTCAGAAATCTACTAAAATTCACAAACATTAGGAATAGTTTAATACCACATCCTATAAGGGGTTTATAGTGTTCCTTTTTCCCACATTTCAAACATCCCTTATGCCGTATTACTATTGGATCATAGCATATCCGGGCAGCATGCTGTGTCTGTGGTGACCTGGCATGGCTCTGTGTGAGACACCCAGCTGGGAGTGCCCTTGGGATTAGCCCAGGATTGTCTGGGATTACTCGGGGATGGAGGGGATTAGCAGTGACTGCTTGTTTCGGGGGCGTGAGGGCCATAGGCTGGCCAAATTGCCCCTGACTCAGACTAAGGGAAAAGCAGGTGGACAGAACCACACCCACAGTGAAACCACCTGCAACCTGAGCTATTCTTAGATCCTAAAACACACAAACAGGATGACAGAGAAAAACATGTGGTGGAAAACTACATAATGGGATGCCAGCAACTAGTGATGATGATGATGATGATGATGCCATGCCTGGCCACTGTCCAAAATCTCTCAAATCTCTCTAGCAGGTGGATTCATCAGATAAAGAGGGTTTGGGATGATGACAAATCCATCCAAGTTCAATGGGGCTGCTCTTCCCTCATACAGGGATAAATCGCGATTTGAATCAGACAGGTCACACAGAGTTGCAGCATGAAGTGGTTCAGCTCTCTGAAAGATGCCCCATTTACAACCAGCCGTCGTGGAATGGCATGAAAGCTTACATATGTTTTAATTCAGGCATGCACGGGACTGGATGGGGATGATTTGGGGTGGTATGATAGGTGGATTATCAAGCCATGGTGAGACAGGGAGTTGGTGCGGCACGTAGAGAAGCCGTCAGAAGCAGGGAGCGGGCATCCCCTGCGGACCTGCACTACCAAGATGAAAGGCTGTTTAGTGTTGGAGCAGCAGCATCAAACAACTGCCTCCTCTTGCATCCTTTACCCCATCCCCCACTCTCCCTCACTCTCCCTCACTCTCTTGACTCTCACCACTATATGATATAGTTCTGCCATGGCACGTTTACCAGGTTGTCATGGTTACCCAATGCCGGAGGTGTCACATTGAGATAACCCAAGGAGGCATTCACAGATCCCATGAATTCAGTTCGCCTCCCATTTATGTGTTCTGCGCCGCAATTTGATTCATTTGTTTCCCTGCCGTGCAATTCAGTGTGAATACAAATAATCCGCAACATAATGGAGATGGTGGGAGTGTGAGTACCCCTCGATCTAAAACAATCTGTTGTCCCAGTATATTCCTAAACCACAGGAGATGCTTTTGATTTGATATTTTCCTGCATGAGCATCAAAATGCCTCACACACAACAAAGAGCAGAATTTCAATGAAAGACTCTGTTGCACTCCAGGAACATTCATCATTCAGTAAACCCTTGAGATGTAAATGATAATAAAAAAACTATATCTTATAAATTACTAAGTCAGTGACTGTACATGCCGGTGTAGAGGATAATGGGAAAGTAATTGGTGACACACTGTGTAATTGAAGACACAGAGATTGAAAGCAGAAGTGGAAAAGACTGTTGTGTGCAAAGAAGTGTGTGAAATAAGAAAAATACAAAATATGTAGTACTCATTGGCAAAAGAGAAAGAGGGGTTGTGATGAAGACAGAACAAGGGAGGGGAAGGGAGATAGGCAGTGAAGGTAGATGTCAGAGGGTAGGATACATCCATTAGCCTTCCTTGCTCCCGGCTCAATCTTCCGTTACATCCCCCAATTCAAGCTTTGAATGCAAAAGAAACAAGGCTGGCACTAAGCCAGACTGGCACCAACTTCAAACATACAGTACGCCCAACCACAGCAGCTTACATCAGCCCAGCTGAAAGAAGAAGTAGAGGAGGACAGATGGATTGATGGAAATGAAAGTGGGAGGATTGATGTGCATAAGGAGACTGTCTCAAGACTGAGTTTTAGGTCGTTTCAGGTTGGTTGAGACTGACAGGGTCATGCTCCGTGCCAGCTGTAGCTGTCTGTCTTCCGAACATGTTTTGTGTTTTTGAATGTGCCTCAATGTTCTGACTTTGGTTGACACTGGTTGCATAGATGGTTGTGTATCTACTTCTGTGTGTTTTGTGGATAATCATAGATGTGGGCGACCTGATCAATTGGTACATTTTTCTTTGACTGAGCATGTATAGGCTGAATGGTTTTTAAGTAGGTTTGTCCTCATTGTTGATTTCAACACTTTTTAAATTCTGGAACATTTTATATGAATCCTGTGCACTCATAACTAATGTACTAATGATAAATTATGTGATCTACGTATTACAATTTAAATACATCTCTCTTTCACTGTGTGTTTGTCTCATCTCTCTGCAGAACTCCATCCGACACAACCTATCCCTCCACACACGTTTTATCAGGGTGCAGAATGAGGGAACAGGGAAGAGTTCCTGGTGGATGCTGAACCCAGATGGAGGAAAGATGGGAAAATCTCCCCGACGGCGAGCAGTCTCCATGGACAACAGCACTAAATACCTAAAAAGCAAAGGCCGCGTCAGAGGCAAGAGGGTTGGCCGTCCTGGGATAGGAGCAGGCTCTGTTGTGGTTGGGCTTCAGGGCTCCCCTGACCAAGGCAGCCCACCACGGAAAGGACTTGCAGGAACTGGAAGTGCATCTGGGACAGATGGAGAGTTTGATGCTTGGACAGACCTCCATTCCAGGGCTAGTTCATCAGCTTCCACATTGAGTGGGCGTCTGTCACCCATTCTCGCAGAGGGAGAGCCAGAGGAACCTGAAGAGGGGGGCCTGTCTTGTTCCACCTCCCCCCACCTCTACCCCTCACCGACCAGTGCCCGCTCTCCACCCATGGGGACAGGGAATCTCTGTCCTCCCCTCGAGCAGCTGCCTCAGCTGGCTAACCTGACAGGTGCCATCAGCCTGGATGAGAAGCTGATGGAGGATAGTTATCATCACCATCACCCACCGCAGCCACAACACCAGCAGCATCCAGCAGTTGGCAGACATAAGCACCAAACCCCTGTCTACCACTACAGTTCTGGAGTGAAGGGGCAGAGCCCCTATGGTGCAGGCGTCTATGGTGCAACAGGCATGGGGATGCTACGCCACCACTCGCCCATGCAGACCATTCAGGAGAACAAGCCAGCAAGTTTCTCTGGAACTATGCGGGCATACTCCGGCACCAATGCCCTACAGAGTCTGCTAACAGGGGGTCCAGCTAGGCAGCAATACTGTTCCAAGGACATGATGCTGGGACAGGAGAGGGAAAGCCATCCTATGATGGGTCAAGCTAGTAATGGAGTAGGCTCCAATCATCACAGCCACCATCCTGGCCACCACAATGGCCACAGACACAATGGACCTCAGAGTCACAGCACAGCTCATAGCCATAACAGAACTCACAGCCATACTAGTAGTCATAATCACAACAATGTCACCAACCACAACTCACCTCACAGCCTCACTCACAACGGTCACAACCTCAGCCAGAGCCATAATCACACACCACCCCGGGCTGTGTCCCTCATTCCACGCGGCAACAGCAATCAGCTGCAGACCTACAACCACAAAGCTCCCTACCTGTACAGCCCCCCATCACATGCACATCTCCCTGCCTCCACCACCCTTCCCCCAAACCCAGCAGGTATGCTTGGCATGCCCCAGGACTCCTGCCACGTGGCCACTGCCCCACACCCCCGTCACAACCATTACTCCGACCCACAACACCAAGGCATGACTAACGGACCATACCACCATGGCCAGGGGATGGGGAATGGTAGTGTTGGTAGCAACTACCATGGCTATCACCAACCTCACCCCCATGAGAGACTACCAGCTGACCTGGACATTGACATGTTCCACGGTAGCTTGGATTGTGATGTGGAGTCCATCCTCCTCCATGACATTATGGACTCTGGGGAGGAAATGGACTTTAACTTTGACTGCTCCCTAGCCCAGGGGGTGGGCATTGGCATGGGCATGGGCATGGGTGTGACCATGGGCATGGGGATGGGAATGAGCAGTCTGACTGGTCCACAGCAAGCTCATAGCAACCAGAGCTGGGTACCTGGCTGAAGTCTAGGACAACACATCTTATCCTCTGAACTAAAAAAACTACCCTACCCATAAAGCACTGTGCTCAACTGTGACATTCCTGACTTGACACAGAGACTATGGGACCAACAGTCCTGTCCCGTTTGTTGTCTTGACTATTCTTCTCTCACCCTATCCTCTTTTGATCCCCCCCCCCCAGAAAGCCCAGTTCATGTCATATTAGGTTTTTCTTCATATTAGCTATTCTGTGATGACAATCTCTTAGCTGTACTTGCCCAACATCGCTTCTCATCTACCATGAGAAATGAACTCTCAATGCACTTTATTGAAAGTGGGTCACATCTTGCAGTGCGACACGTTCACAGAGCAGCCCAGGCAGAGCTTGACATGTTTTGTAGGTTGGCTGCAGTATTTGACGGCAACAAATGAGTAAATTACAAGCTCCGTTGATAGTTAAAGTGTCACATATTGGCATTGGATTCAAATTTGGCTCCTTTTCTAATATGCTGTCATTGTTAGTGGTGTGGACAATCTTCTTTGTTTTGCAAACGATTTGTAATCGCTTTGTGATGAGATCTTACGTTTTTTTTAAACTTTAGCTCAACATCTTAAAGACCAATTTCTTATCATCACTCAACGTACCTAATTTAAAATATGAATGAATACAATATTGTTAAATATAACCCTTATTTGACACTGGGTTGAATGTATTTATGCAGAATATTTAAATAGAGACCTGATCTGAAACCAGTTTATCATTTTAATGTTAATGACTCACATTCTCATCAGATCCAATTAATTATCTTACACCAGCAATCCTGTTATGTAAAGCTACATGCATTCAGTCCTTGGTGCTTTGACATTTCTATTGGATGTAACATTTTGTAAGTGCCCTTTTGCCTTCTGTTAGAGAACATTGTCACTACATCATTAAATGGATTCTATCATTACTGGCTAGCAATTTGGTGAATTAAAATACTGGATCACCTTGTCTCACCTGGGCTTCTTTAGCTAGTCTCTCTCTCTCTCTCTCTCTCTCTCTCTCTCTCTCTCTCTCTCTCTCTCTCTCTCTCTCTCTCTCTCTCTCTCTCTCTCTCTGCCTGCCAGTGGAGACAAAGTGACCATTTCTCACACTGAGCCATTAATGTGGCTTGATTGAAATTCAGCATCTTGCTTTTAATCTCCAAAGTGATGCGGCAGCGATGCGTCATTATTGAGAATCTAACGCGTTGTCCTCCCATCTCTCAACCTGGCCATCCGGGCAGCCACTCGCCCCTCCGACTTACTGTGCCAAGAAAGCAAGACAAAACTGTGATTAACGCCAAGTCACTCTGCCTGCTGTCCTGCTCTGAGAAGAGCCAATGTCACTGTCCACTTGCTTGCTCACAGAGGGTACAAAAAGGAAAATATGGAGACAAGGATAGAACAAAAGTCTGTTGTTGCAGTGGGATCAATCATCAGCCTCAGTTTCCATACACTTTGGGTGTGTGTGTCTGAAAACAGGTAGTGTAATCGTGTTGTAAATCATTTCCAATCTCTGTATTTTGTATTCCCCTGTACCCATGTTTTTCAGAGCTTATACCCTGAGTTTAAATACTCAAATAGGTGCAAAGCAAGGGATTTAAGGAGAAAACAATCAGCCAATCTGGGTGGCATGAATCTATGTCAAACAGGTTTGTAATCCTCCACAGCCATCCACGTCTACTTTTGTGTGTTTATTCTGTTGTCTTGTAGTTGTTGTTGTTGTATTGCTCAAATTCTAAGGACCAACAAGGACAATGCTGAAAAACCCATAGTATAAGGAGTGAATTAAATGGTGAAATGATGTTGGCAGTGCAGTATGACCTTCCTATGCTCCAATAGGCCTACCTTACACCCCTCCCACACGTGCTCTGCCCAATTGTCTGCATTTGTGAGACGGGGAGCCTGAAGCTTGTTTCCCACTGGCCTTGAAAGAGAAAAAAGACCCCTATTCTGTTGTTCCAAGTATCACACACAAAGGAAAAGATGGGGGGTAAGGGTGGGGTGGGGGTTATTGTTACAACCAAAGGTCAAGCACGGCACAGACTATCAGACCCATTACTGCGATAAATACCTTTATTTCAGGGCTTTTAGTCGCGGTGGTTTGAGCTAATCTTTGTGTGGAAAATGCTTGGAATTTCCTAAGCAAATGTCTCACAAAGCATTTATGTTATGACCTATGCTATAGACATTTAACAATGCCCTGCTATTGGAATGAGAGCTATATATGATGTCTAATTTTCCTATATTTATTTATGAAAGAGATTGTTTTTGTCAATCCTAAATGTGGTAGTTGTTTGAGTCAACTCCTATACCCCTCTTCTTTTTCTTCTTCTGTTTATTACGATGTCACTCTCCCTTTGCCTCTTTTCATGACTTTTATTTTGTACAAAATCTATATATTAAGAATATTGTATAATAGTTTTTAAAATCTCAAACTAATATCAGTTTTGTTGTCTATTTCTTTTTTTTAAGAGAATGTATCTCATCATCTGGTGACTGTTAAATAAATTAAATTAAAAATAAATATGAATCTGACCAGATTTGTTTTCGTTCATAAAAACACAACAAATTGACCTTTTCCTTACAATTCAGTCTGAAGTGGATTCTCCTGAGATTACTTGTGCTTGCCAGGTGCTATTTCTTTAATGTGGTCGTATACACTATCAGACAAGATGAATGAATGTGGGTTGCTTGTTAATTTATTTCTTTAGTGTGTCGTTTGTTTCATTTTATTAATAAAGCTTCTTTCACACATGCAGACAACCCCTCTTGGCAGTCATGTTTGACCAGGACACCAAGTTGCTGAGTGGGAGGGAGAAAGAGTGGGATGTATGAATGAAAATGGGAAAAATGTACCTTCACATATGTCGAGAAGCATCAGTGCTAGAGACTGCATGAGAGAGAAATAGGGTGAATTTTTCTGTTTGTGTGAGAGAGTTCCTGACGACCAGAGTTGGCAGGATTGGAGTAATAGGTGTGTGTGTGTGTGTGTGTGTGTGTGTGTGTGTGTGTGTGTGTGTGTGTGTGTGTGTGTGTGCATGAGAGAGATAGCGCTTGTTATGGCCTATGAAGCGGTATAGGTTGGCCACAGCTGTCCTGGTCCCATTGGAGGCGTTTTCACAGGAGGAGTGTGCAGCGCTACAGTGCCATACTGCCAGGCCCCAGGGGAGCCCCCGCCTCTTCACTCACTCAGACATTTGCACAGACACAGAAACACACATTCACACACATACATTTGAAATTACCACAAATTCACACATTTACACAAAGAAGTACACAGCGCAGTTATGAAACCATATGCACCAACCCGCACAGTCAGTCATTTCTCACTTAGATGTACAGTTTTAATTGACTCCACTTGGCAAGTCCTCCCTGCAGGGAAAGGGGTAAGAAATAGAGGGAAAGAGAAAGATGTAGGTGTGGAAGGAGGAAGATGGGCATATATTTAAAGGTAAAGGTGTCCAACACAAAAAAAACATACTTAAAAAGTGTTTTTTGTATTAAAAAAAATGTAGGGGACTGATGAGCTCAAACATTGCCAAGTAAGTTAATAAGATGTTTCATAATTTTACAATTAGACCAAAGTGAGTGTGATTGAGTGTAACTGAGACTGAGAGCCTGGCATGCGGCCAAAGTCTCACTCTTCGCTGCCCATCTCCTGAGAGAGATAGCGGCTGAGGTAGACAGGAAGGCAGTCCACTCCAGGTGCTGCGCCTCAGGGAGGTTCTGCTCTTCTGTTCCTCATTATCAGAGAGAGAGAGAAGCTGTTACAGTGTCATTATTCATCTACTCAAGCATCTGGGAGCAGGTCCTTTCTTACTTGGCCCAGTGATATCGTTGTAGAGACCGCCCTTGGAGGTAAAGGCTGGCTGGGGATACTGCTAACTGCTAACAGACAGACCCACCCAGGCAACGCTCCAGGGTACTGATGTCCTTAAGTGCTTATTAGAATTCAGCATTTCTCACTTTCAGGCTGTGCTGACGTAAAACCCACTATATTTCAACAATTGTTTATATATCAAATTAATCCACTAATATGGAAGGGTGGAGTTTGATGTAATGGAGACTTTTTCTAAGTTACTGCAGCTACTGTTAAAAAGAAATGAATTTAATAATTACTATACCACCAATAGCATAACATCATCATAATTATGTCTATCAACAATGCCTTTTTAAAATGTAACTAAGCTCCACAGATTCAATCAAACTGTGATCCGTGCCTTAAAACAACATTTAAAAGCTTTAGTGCGTATAGTTTCTGTTGCCCCATGAGGAATTTTAAGTAATGAACTGTCCGCGGGTCCATATGATACAAGCCTTCCATGACTGCACACCGCCCCCACCCCTCTACCACGCAGTTGCGAGTAGCCAAGGAGAACTGTCTAAAATCTGTCTTAAATCACAAAGGTTGGTGTAACATGATCTTGATTTTAGACAGGAAGAAAACAGAGTTCAAATATTTCAAACAAAGAGCGATAAACATGGATGACTTTTCACATATTGGTAGATAAACGTTAACATGTGCAAATATTGCTTATTGAAAATATTGGAAACGTTAGGCTTTTACTTCAATGTGTGGTGTTGTTATGAGGATGCCAACTCGTCCGAATGATTGTCTTTGAAAGTGACTTCAAATGGGAAATGTGCTCAGAGAGGACACCAAAAGGCCACCAGGAGAGGTTTGCTGCTGGCTGAGCTGTTGAAGACCGAGGACAAGTGAAGGCCACAGAGATTTAAAAGAATATAAATTGAACACCATGCTTGTATCTGCTCGCCAAGAGCAGTCTTTGTGCTCTGTATTTCCAAGATTGTATCTAAAGATACATGTTTTTGGCCTGAACCTTAAGTACCGTAAAAGCACTTAAGAGACAATCACAGTTCCCAAGATCAAGGGTTTTCTTAACGAGGGGGATGATCCATTGAGGGTTCAACTAAAAGTGAAATGTGACTGTTCTCTCAAAAAAAATGACTGCATCAAACTGATCTTGAAGAAAGCCTGAGGGCCGAAACGCCATTTAAATGAAAGAGAAATGGATATGGAGCCACAGTGTGTGACACAAACAATTCAAATTTGACAGATAATCGTCAATTATTGTTTTACATTGTACAATTGCACACATTTTTTAAAATCTTCTTGCGGTCAAAAGCAGCACAGCATCAAGCGTATAGTCAAAATGTGTTACCTCATAGGGGTTGAGGTGAGGCACATGGGTAGTGTTAGAAGAGCTTGTCAGAAAGGCCTCTGAGACTTTCCTGCTGAAAGTGTTAAAAAGAGTTAAACGCTGTGGTACTGAACTCGCAGACACCAGCAGAATAACAAGACAACAGCATGGTAAAAACTGGCCTCACGGACAGATAGAAACATTTCTTTAAATGCAACAAATGACAACTATGTACATATGTTTCGCTCTCTAAGAACTTGATTTGAAGTGTTAAGAAAGTTAACACTATGGTACGAGATGTTATTTTCGTATAATTCTTTCCAGTTACTCAGACAAATCATGAAAGATTGCACAATTTTAAGTTTTAACGCTGTATATACTACACCACAGAGAGGTCTTTGCATCACTTTACACAACTTGACTTTTCCTCACATTGATGTAAACAAACCTTAACAGCATCAGCAAACATTAATAACTTGGATTCATTTCTTGTCTAGTGTTACAATCTGTATTAAAATACCTGTCAATCTATTTGGGAGTGATTGGAGTTTTCAGTACTGTGTTTTTGGTGGTGAAGCTATTCTTTTCTTTATTTTTGAGCCTTAACAATATCTACCCAACTAGCGTTCTCATAATAAATGTTTTGGGATATCAGTGCATCAACCATGCAATCAACGATTTCTTGTCAGCTCTAGCTGAAAAATAGATTGAATAGCTTACTAAAATAAATCAAGTCCAGTTTTTATGAAACAAGTCTAATAATCTGGTGCATATGGTGCTTGATAACAGTATTTATCTTTAATATGAAACAAACGAGATCTAATCCTTTTAAAACAGGAGCTTGTGACTTTACTAATTTGTATTTGGCAGCGCAATGTGATGTTCATGAGCACACTTTGTAGTTGCTCGAAGGCTTGTATAATGTAAGAAGTATCAACTGCAGTTTGGATTCAATCCAACTGTGATGCACACTGAGGCAATGCAGAAGGAGGTTCAAAAAAATAATTGTGGACACAGCTTGTCCAAGTCTTCATGGCATAGAAAGCTGGGAATCTTCATTTGGGAGTCTACCAGATGCAAATGTTTGAGACCCAAGCCTCCAACTTGCTGGAGTGTCCCTGAACAAGACAATGAATCCCTGCTCGCTTTAGTATCCCTACTCACTTTGACTAACCTCTCCAGGGGTGCTGAGGGGGAAGGATGGGCTCTCTGCTCGGAGAACGATAGAGGATACACAAAAAAGCAGTCACAAAAGGGTACCCAACAGTTAGTTTTAGGCTGAGCTATACTGTTAAGCAAAAGTAACACATTAAATCTGCCTCAGGATTGGGATGCACCAACAATTAATCGATCCATCACTAACCTTGTTTTGTGAAGTTCTTCCTAAATAAAAACTACTAAAGTTTGTAGTTATTTACTGCATTGGGTTGCACCGTTAAAACTTAAATATCTTAGCTAGTAAAGACTTTGCATGTGTAAATGTATTGCTAAGCTCTGTGGTGCAATCGACTTTGTAAACAGGAAGTTACTTTAACATCATATAGCATTTGTAACACAACTGTCCAAAATAATAGCCAAGTGATATATTAAACTTAACTGACTTTATTTAATTTGTATTCTATGTGCAAACATGAAGAAATGTGTGCGTTCCAGATTTAGTAATATTAATTTAGAATTTAGGAGAAATAATCCAATATCCTAACCTACATTATTTGCTAACGTTAGAGCCATGACAGTTTGTTTATTTTTGTGAAATGTAGGCTAATTTAAAATCTTTCCAGTTTATATCCTTATTAAACAGCAATATCAAGTCATATATTGTCAACCATGTTCCATTACTTCATATATTTAATCTAAATAGTTCATATGTTAGCAAGTTAACATTAGCTATGTCATTTGGTTCTGTTGGCTATGTTGCCTGTTACACCTGGCAGTTACTGGGTTTCAATCTGCACAGTTTATGTGGTGCAACCAATTTTAATTTAGCATAAATATCAATTTAGTAAAAACTTAGCTACTATCCTGCCACCAGCAGTTGGTTTTAGTTGGCTGGTGCTTGTAGCAACCACTACAGTTCTATAACAGCTACTGCTCAACTTTTTGACAGATCTGTGTCCAAGCAGATACTGACAGCTACTAATAGAGTGATTTCACACAATTTGCTGCCACTAAAAACTCAAAAGTCCAACCCGTTAACTTCAACCTTTATTAGAAATGTGTTTATCAGAAATGTATTTAGCTTGCTGCAGAAGACTGAACATACAATATAACAATAACAATATAATAATAACTAAGTTTGAACCTATAAACAGTTACATGGGCTAAAATAATAAGAGAAACTGTAAATTTCAACTCAAAGCTCTCTCAAAGCCCATGTCATTAATTATTTCTCAAAAAAAATATACCCCTAAAATGATCCAAACCCCCGAAATAAAACAGATTACGTAATCAATTCAAGCGTCCCTTGGGTATTCAGGTCTACTGAGGTTTTCCTGATTAAAAGAAAATGACCCACCAGGAAATCCTCTTATCCTCTATTGCTCTTTTTCGTGCGTTATTAAACCAATCACTGGCCTTAATGACTCCAAAACCCCACCCTCCTCCACTTCTTCCTCTTGTCCCCATTTCACCCTCTTCCAGTGCAGACAGACAAGACTGATCTAATCAGATCTTTTCTCTTCTCATCCGCCAATGATCCACTCAGGAGTGGGAGAAGAGGAGAGGTGTGTGTCTGTGTGTGTGCACGGAGGGGAGGGGTTGACCTAAAGCGGCGATGACACAATTAATGTCAAATTAATGCTCCTCCTGAGCACAAACCTCTGTCTTCCCTCCTCTCTTCCTCCTTTACAACTCGGATCCTTTTTCACCTCCCTCTTGTATTTCTTCCTGCCCTGACCTCTAAACCTCTTTTCAATAGTTTTAAAATCTCCTGCGGCCAACTTCTTTTTAACCCCATCGTTGCCCTCTTCCTCCTTTCACAGCACACAGGAAGACGGATGTTATTTTTGAAATTTATTTTAAGCCAAAATCCCAACACACACCCGAACCCGAGCATCCAGCCTGCCTCACCCCATCCCTCCCCAACACACATCCAGCCTCTCCTGCTTCTATCTAACCGCACATGGCCTAATCTCACATATGGAGGAGCTCATCTCAGCATTGTGCTATAGCTACTGTGCAGCAAATAGCTTAGCTCGCTCGCACACAGAGTATGATGTGGAGTGCTAATAGGGTATAGGGGGGTGCGTTGAGAGGGATAGCAGAGCGGGGGCCTGATTGGTGTCTCTAATTATGGCTTGATACTAAAGAGTAATTAATGAGTTTGTGGCTGATGGCAGCAGCTTTGGAGCATCAGACTCCATCGCAGGAGATAAGAGCTGTTTGTGCTGAGGCAATGCAGGATCCCACAGGACAGGCATACATACAGGCACACAGATACACTTACACTGAATGTGTATAATTATTAACAGTTACTCTTTTTAATGAAATAGGCTACACTGCTGAGGTGAATCAGGGTCAATAATGTATCTCACAATTGCTTTTATTAAACCAATCAAAGACAATGGAGATTTATAGGTGTTGACATTATATCGTTTTTGGTAGCATCTGTCCTGTACATTCAGTATATTATTGACCAAATGTATTATTCAATTCCAAAAAAACACACCTTCTTACAATTATGTTTTTAAAATGGCAAATACTGTTTGTTGGACTTTTATTTAATTCTTGAACTCAATGACTTCCACATACAAATAAAGACTTAGATACATAAGAAACACATACTGTGAAGGAAATACAACCACGCCCACATGCAGCATACAATACAGTACTGGCGTAGCCAGGAGTTTTGGAAATACAGAGCCTAAACAAACAAGACTCATTTTTAATATTTTTTAAAACATTTTATTTATTCAGTCACAGCAACTGCTCAATCATATTGTATGTGAAATTTTATTTCCCAACATCCCAAATAGTCCAAATGAAATATTTTGGATCTAAATGACTAGAATATGACTGGAAATGACAACCTGTGAAATATCCAACAATTGGAATGTAAATTTCCCAGAATGCTCCAGATTTAAATTTTCATTTCTAAAAGGGTCCCATTTGGGATTACACATTTACACACAGCTTGTCCATCTGTTCACATAAACTTAATGAGACATATGTAACCCCATAGTCCCATATGTAGTATTCTATGCAATTCTTGACTTTACAACAAATCACATATTTAGACTTACATAATTTAGCTGAGAGAAAAAGAAGACAAGTCATAAGAGTAAGCAGGTTTTAAAGTTGCATTAGAGTTACCTTTTCACAGTCAGAGGGCAGAAAATATGATCCAAAACAAAGAATCAAGAAGACATACAGTACTATAACAACAACATGTCTTAAAGTCTTCAAAAATTACTCAGAACATTTCAAAGACTTTACTGTAAAATGAAGTGATTAGTTTTCTTGTGCTACATGAAATTAACATACTGTATATGTGTAAATCAGTGTACTCCAACTACTACTTGTGCTTTTACAAAATCTGGATATTGTTTGGTGAAAATCTGTAATAAGATAAATTGATGAACCTTGTGATAAGTGGTCTGTTTGAGAGACAGATAAAGAGAGATAATGATGCTAAAAGAGAGGAAGAGGAAGTAGGCAGAGATAAATAGGCTACAAAGCTTGAAGGACACTCTGTGTGCCTGTGACTTGGTGTGTGTGTGTTAGGCACTGTGAGACAGAGAGAGGAAGCTGTGTGTGGTTGTAAGAGAAAGGGATAGAGAGAGAGACAGCGCGCTGAGGAGTGTCTCTAAAACAGGGGCAGCTGTAGTGTAGTTAATGAGGCCTGCAGTCGAAAGCCCAGTGTGTGAGCATGTGTGTGAGCATGTGTGTGTGCGTGTGTGTGCGTGTTTCTCTGAGTTTCTCTGAGAGAGAGATCGAGAGACGGTAAATGTGTGTTTTTGTGTGAGCGAGGTGAGTTACCCAGTGTGCAGTCTTGCTTGACCCTCAGTAAGCCTGTCACCTGGAACCAACGGGCCTCAGAGAGGAGAGGGAGAGCAGGAGGGAGGGTGTGGGGATGAAACAGAGACAGTGAGGGGGGAGTTTATAAAAGAGGCGCCTCTCACTCAACTGAATAACTGGAGCAGACTTTAAGCATGGCTGCTAACAAGCTTTCTGTCTCTCTTTCTCCCTCTCTCTCTCTTTCTTTTGAATCTCTCGTTACTCCTGCATTTCTTAGCCTTCTCCAGAGTTGCACTCTAATGAACAGAGTGCGTGCAGTGGCCAGGTTACCATAAGAGATTCCTCACAAGAGCTTCTGATTATAAAACAACCCAAGTAAAGAGACAAAGAGATACAAGCTCCAGCTTTTCACATGTCCCTCACACAGGGAAGTCAGCTGACAGGTGATATGATGTCCACTGCCTTTATAGCAGCATGCTAGGCTAGCCACTAACAGCTGCTCTCCTAGTGGCTCCTTAATGGACTTTTTGTTAGAGATGGTTGCTGTAACAACAAAGTAGCACAAAGTATTTTTAAAATTGAGTGTCAAGTTGTTGTTTTTCTTGGATGAGTTGTTAGAATGGTTCTTAAAGGAAATACACATATTACTGTCTTCCGTAGTTAGTTAGTTTAGTTTATTTCAATCAATCATTCACATAAATACACAACATCACTTACATAACATAAATGGTAAAAAAAAGTGTCACCTTAGTCCATGCAGTGTCATCTTAACTCCTTTATAATCAATACTGATTGAAAAAGTGTAGGTGGACACATTTGCTTATTACACCTACCCTTTTTACATTCTATTTTTTTTTTTTTTTTGTTCTTAGGTCCCTCAGGATATTATCAATTCATATTAAATGTATTAACATTCATTTCTGTATTTATATACTGTATAATATTATCACACATATGTGCTTTCTGTAAATTAAATGACAAGATTGATATTGATCTTAGAAGAAAAGCAAATAATCAGTTTTCCCTTACATTTTCACTTTTCCTTTATAACACATTACACATTGTGCCAGTGCAGTAGACTATTTCAACCTGTTGCTAATGCAGATCAACTCACTATTACAGACATACAGAAACTCATTAAAAAAAAATATGGAAACAGTTTAAAATTATTAATTTGTTTAAAGAAAATAAGGTTTTCAGGACTAAGTTATAGAGAAAATGATCTGATAAGATGAAGAATTTTGCTGTGTGCCACAAGGGGACAGACACAAAGGGAAAGACATCAATTCAATTTCAATTCAATTTTATTTATAGTATCAATTCATAACAAGTGTTATCTTGAGACACTTTACAGATAGAGTAGGTCTAGACCACACTCCAGAATTTACAAGGACCCAACAGTTCTTGTAGTTTCCTCCAGAGCAAGCAACAGAGCAACAGTGGTGAGGAAAAACTTCCTTTTAGGCAGAAACCTCAGACAGACCCAGGCTCTTGGTAGGCGGTGTCTGACGACTGGTTGGGGTTGAAATGAAGAGTGGCATGGCATCACAGAACGTGTAGCGGGACCATGGCAACAGCTGCAAACATGATTTTGGAGTCTCCCTGATCCAAGGAAACATGCTGGGGGAAAAAGAACATAAGGACTCCGGGGAATGACTCCCCAGAGCTAGGTTAGTAGCAAGCATTTCTGGGACATGGATGCACACAAATGGAAAGCTAGAAAGATAGAGGAGAGAGGAGCTCAGTGTGTCAAAGGAAGTCAAAGGAAGTCCCCCAGCTGTCTAAAACTATTACTGCATAACTAAGAGAGACAGGGTAAAGAGAGGAGCCTGGTCGGGATAGAACTCTCCCCAACCGGATCGGGCTGTATGCCCTGCCTCCCTCTAGTTATTATACTGACCCACAGGCTCCCTATACTTATTATATTATTGATTATATGATAGATAGATCTGACAACTATGACGGGAAGCAGGTGGGCCGGGTTAAGCGGACGCTGCGACTCCTCACTCCCTAACAATATTCAATTTTATTTATATAGTGCTAAATCACAACTGGAACCTGGTTCCACAGGAGAGGAGCCTGATAGCTGAACGCTCTGGCTCCCATTCTACTTTTGGAGACTCTAGGAACCACAAGTAACCCTGCATTCTGGGAGCGCAGTGCTCTTGTAGGGTTGTAAGGTACAATGAGCTCTTTAAGATAAGATGGTGCCTGACCATGAAGAGCTTTGTAGGTGAGAAGAAGGATTTTAAATTCTATTCTGGATTTTACAGGAAGCCAATGCAGAGAAGCTAAAACAGGAGAGACGTGATCTCTTTTCCTGATTCCTGTCAGAACACGTGCTGCATCATTCTGGATCAGCTGAAGAGTCTTTATGGACTTTTTCGAGCAGCCAAAAAATATATATATATATATATATATAGACAAGATATTCCTGATTTTTGCAATATTACGTAGGTGAAAAAAGGTGATCCTTGAAATTTGCTTTATGTGAGAATTAAACGACATGTCCTGATCAAAGATAACTCCAAGATTCCTCACAGTCGTGCTGGAGGCCAGGGTGATGCCATCCAGAGTAACAATCTCTTTAGATAATGCATCACGGAGGTGCTTGGGCCTCAGAGCAAGTTTTATCTGAGTTTAACATTAGAAAATTACAGGTCATCCAGGTTTTAATATCCTGAAGGCACATTTGAAGTTTAGCCAACTGATTAGTTTCATCTGGCTTGATCAATAGATATAATTGAGTATCATCTGCATAATAATGAAAGTTTATGGAGTGTTTCCTGATAATATTGCCAAAAGGAAGCATATATAAAGCGAACAGGATTGGACCGAGCACAGATCCTTGTGGGACTCCATGACTAACTTTGGCGTGCACGGAGGATTCATCGTTAACATGAACAAACTGAGATCGATCTGATAAATAAGACTTAAACCAGCTTAAAGCAGTCCCTTTAATCCCAATCAAAATGTTCCGGCTCTGATCTGTTTGACCTGTTGCCCTCAGGAAGGCGCTACAGGTGCATCAGAGCACGGACCAACAGACTCAAGAACAGTTTCTTCCCAAAGGCCATAACCACCCTGAACTCACATATGCACTGACTCCACTCCATAGCCCCCCCCCTGTCTTCTTCCCTCCGACTGTGCAATATTGTTATACTGTTACTGTTATACTGTTATATAATACCTCATAGGACACTGGAATCTATGCAATTTCATTTCATACAGTGCAATATTTAATATATTAACCTTTCCATTTCATTACTGTGCAATATCTATTTATTTAATATTAGTACTTAATCATTTCATTTCATCACTGTGCAATATTATTTATTAATTGTTAACACTTATCTACGTTTACACAATGTGCATTCAAAGCAAAGCTAATTTATATACGTATACAGTTGCTCTCCGGACTCAGGACTGTGCGCCAGCACCCCCCGCCCCTCTCTTTTTTTCTCTGCACTACCTACACTTTAAATCTTTGACTTTATATTTTTTGATTTTTTATATTTTATATTGTTATCTTATATTCTTATATTTTTGTGTCAACGCTGTAAAGGGATTGCTTTAATCTCGTTGCACAAGTACCGTGTACTTGTGTATAATGACAAATAAAGGCATTCTATTCTATTCTATTCTATTCTATTCTATTCTATTCTATTCTGTAATAAGCTATGATGGTCAATGGTATCAAATGCAGCACTAAGATCTAATAACACCAGTACAGAGATAAGTCCTTTGTCTGATGCAATTAGGAGGTCATTAGTAATTTTCACAAGTGCTGTCTCTGTGCTATGATGAACTCTAAATCCTGACTGAAAATCCTCAATTAAGCTGTTGCTATGCAGAAAGTCACACAGCTGTTTGGCGACTGCTTTCTCAAGAATCTTAGAGAGAAATGGAAGGTGGGATATAGGTCTATAGTTGGCTAAAACATCTGGATCAAGGTTGGGCTTTTTCAGAAGAGGTTTAATTACAGCTACTTTAAAGTGCTGTGGTACATAGCCTGTTAATAAAGACAGATTGGTTATATGTAGTAGAGAAGTGTTGACTAAGGGTAAAACTTCTTTAAGTAGCCTAGTCGGGATGGGGTCTAAGAGGCAGGTTGATGGTTTAGATGAAGAAATAATTGAATTAAATTGATAAAGATCAAGTGAAGCAAAGCAGTCTAAACATATATCTGGTTTTACAGCTGTTTCTAAGGTTCCTGAGTTTAAAGATAAGTCAGTGCCAGTTAAAGGCAGGTCTTGGTGAATTTTGCTTCTAATAGTTATAATTTTATCATTGAAGAATCTCATAAAGTCATTACTACTAAGAGCTATGGGAATACTTGGCTCAGTAGAGCTGTGACCTTCCGTCAGCCTGGCTACAGTGCTGAAAAGAAACCTGGGGTTGTTCCTATTTTCCTCTATTAATGACGAGTAGTACGCTGCTCTGGCATTACAGAGGGCCTTCCTATAAGTTTTAAGACTTTCTTGCCAGATTAAACGAGAATTTTCCAATTTGGTGGAACGCCAAATCTTCTCAAGTTTTCGCGATATTTGCTTTAATTTGCGAGTTTCAGTGTTATACCATGGAGCTAACCGTCTTTGTTTTATTATCTTCTTTTTTAGAGGGGCAACAGAGTTGGTATCTATCAAACTTCCTCGGTGGATTCGGTAGCAGTATGTTTTCTATTTGTGAAATATTAAAGCGGCCTAATGGGCAAACAGAGACAAGAGTGGAGATGGATGCTGGTAAACGTGTAACTGAGTACTTCTGATGACTTTGCCAGTGGAGAGGTCTCTCCAGAACAACATACGTCCCCCTGGTATTAGCAGAGGGCCCTGTGGTGGAGCTTCGCCATGGGTTTGCCTATCAGCAAATAAAAAGCGGCCTCTGCAAGCAGTGTGTATGATGGTGGGATTTGGATCGCCATTTTTTTGTCAGCCTGTGAGAGTAGAGTCCTAACAGGCAATCACAGTGGAGGAGGGTGTGTGTGAGGGCATCCATCATAATATTGTCTGCCCAGGGGCCAGTTTCTCACACACTCGAATTATAGAGATAGCAATGACAGTAGCACACACTGTCACTCAGACATGTCTGTGCACGATATACACAAACAAGAAAAAACACACACACACACTCATTCCTCATAAATACAGCTCTGCCAGTGTACCCCTCAGACACACACACACACACACACACACACACACACACACACACACACACACACACACACACACACACACACACATACACACACGCGGTCAGTGCTTTCACATGCTGCCTCTACACACCTCCTAGACACAGCCCCACACACACACCCTTCAGACACACACTCTCCTCTCTCCACTCCACACACACAAACCTTGCCTCTCGCTATTCCTTCAGCAGCAGCAGTAGGCATTGTACAATGTGTGTAGTACAGTGCAGGGTGGTGTAGTGGTGGTGGTGATTCTTTGCTGGGAGGAAAGGCCCAGTCTAGACGGAGGCGATAGACATCTCATTAGGCTCTCACATGCTTTCCCTCCTCTATAGCACCCGCCGGCTAGCAGCCTGTCCTCACTCTGAGGGCCAGAATAGAGAAGGAAGGAGGAAGATTATGGACAACGGAAGGGAGGAAAGGTGAGAGACATCAGTGACAGAAAGAATAGGAAGGCAGAAGAAATGACAAGGATGGGGGCAGGGAGTGAGTGGGAAATTAGACAATGATAATAGCAATAATAGTCTTGATCCTCTAAGCGGCCCACTCCCACAGGCTCGCTCTCTCTTTTTCTCTCTCTCTGTCATGCTCCTTCTCTCCTTCAGTCCCTCTGCCGCCCTCCCTCCAATCTTCCCTCCTGCTGCTGTTTCACTCTTAATTAATTTCTCACTACTCACCAGAGCCCAGAGCTGCAGCTCTCCTCAGCTGGCCTCCGAGGCTACTCTCAGATCAGTGCTCCCGTTGCCTCACATCCACAGCAGCTCATCTCTGCCTACACTACATTCAGCTTCAAATCAGTGCTGAAGGTAGGCCTGCACCGTGACATTGCCACGAGGTATGGATCTACACTTAGTTCAATTTCACTTGCTTAAGACACTGTTAGGCTATGTGCTCTGTCAGTCCATTAGGCTTCACGGGGGTCAGATGATGTTCACTTGGTGTGCGGCAAAGTCAAATGGCCTGCGCTCCAATCAGATTGTTTTCTTCCATAGCCGCAAACCACTTGTGTGACTTTTGAACTTCCCCTGTCATCTGCCTTACATATTTTGGTGCTAATGTAGAGAAATCCAAACAAATTAAACCAAAGACACAAACTTTTACAAGGTGCTTCTTTAACTGACTTGGTTAAAAGTGAAAGCATAAAAAAGGTGGAAAATATGAATCATGTTTATTACACCTTCAATCTTATTTTTGTATTCCTATCAATAAATAATAAAAATAAGTTGTAACAAACTGAATCGTCCCCTAAACAGTTGCAAGGTCAGTTCCATTCTGACCAAATGCAGTTAATGTCTGCTTGCATTAGCAGCACTTAAACACACACACACACACACACAAATACACACGTTTAGCCCTCAGACCTCTGCCTTCCTACCTTCCCAGCCCATAGTAATCCTAGCCCATGGCATACCCTAAAGTACTCACTGAAGTTTTTTTTGCTAGCTACCTAGTGCAGCAAGAAAAGAGGAAGGGACCCTGACCTCAGGTTTACCACCAAACACACACACACACACACACACACACACGCACACACACACACACACACACACACACACACACACACACACACACACACACACACACACACACACACACACACACTGTCTCTTATACTTCAGAGCTCTCTTTCCTTTGCAGGAATTGAGATTCCTTTATTTCTGAGAGTCCTATAGCAGTAATTTTTCAGTGAGTTTGGGGAAGAATGGTAGGACAAAAAGAAAAAGAAAAAAGCAGGGAAATCTCAAGGTCGCTCTGCAGTGTGTAAGGAGACAGAAAAAGACAGAAAGAAAATGTATGGATGAGCTTAAGGGCAGATCTGTGTTGTGACCTTCCTCAGGGGAACCAATCACTATTGGCCTTTAGTCTGACCTTTAACCCCCATGGCCACCAATGTAACTAAGAGTAAACCGCATACAGCACTGCACTCCCTTTTCTCCCAGCCCAACTACTCACAATGTTTATCTTTCCCTTTAGAGACCACTTGGCCTCTCTCTCTCATTCAGTGCACTCTAGTTACCTGGATAGTCTCAGCTGTCTGCAGGTTTTTAAGAATGTCACATCATGAGAAACCGGGGTTGCTAAATTGGGGTAAAAGATGAAAACAGAGAAGGTTAACACGGCTAGATTTCTGCTGAAGAAACCATATTTCTTGTCCATTATGTGTAACAGGGATTTTTTTGTATGTGCATGTATGACACTTCAGACAGCACTGTGTAGCAGCAAAGGGATGAAAGGAAACATCATTACTCATAGCGATGTGTCCTTGGATCCAAAGTGATTAAATTCAAAGTCTGACAAAAACTGAAAAGTTTAAATTAGTCAGTTTCCATGGGCACATTAACCCCATTTCACCCAATAATCAGGTCTCTTTGGTGCATGTTATCATTCTCTCCTTTTGACCAAACCTTGCTCTGTGTCTCCTGTCCTCTTGTCTCCTCTTGTCTCCTCTCTTCTCCTCTCGCCTCCTTTCCTGGTTAAATGAGCCACAGGGGAGCATCAGGCAAGGTATAACCTAGCAGCTGGAGCTTCCAGCTGGGTTAAGAAGGAGAAAAAGAGGGAAAATGAACGAGAAACAGAGTAGATTCTCCTCATGAAGAAAAAGCTAAAAATAGGGCTTACTGGGATAGAGCCTGATGCTCACAGTAAAGTCAAATATGTTCCTTGTTTGAGTACACATTTTACAATATGTTACAGAAAATATGTTCTTTCCCTGCTAAGTTTTTAAACCATCTCCTCCTTTCACACAATCTCCACATAATTGATTTTATGTACATTTGCATGCACTCTTATATCTCAGTTAAGATCTGATTGTTTTTTTTTGGTGAAAACCTGAGTAAAACCATGTATCTGTTTTAAGACAACCGGATGTACTTGCTAAGTCACCCCAATGGAAACTGGGAAACTGTGGAATGTAAACACTTTATCCAGGTTGATGATCACTATCTGCTCTCAACACAGGTGAGTAGTCAACTGGAATAATGAAGAACTTAATCAGAAAAACAACTATTATGATAGATGATATAATGATCATCTACCTGCTGAATGTGTATCACTGCTAGGTATCACTTGGAGCTCTAATTTTTCAGTGCCAGTGATATGGAAAGCAACAGTGTAACAGTATATTCAGACAGGGTAAGATACTGGTGTACATGTAAATGTATACTCAACAGAATTGTGTCTATCTGTTGTTTGAGCCCCATCTATCTTCTCTCATCACTTTGTGAAAGTATCTCTATTTGCTGTCCTTCTTGCTTGTTCACATCTGCAACGACCCTCAGCCCACAAACCAGTAACTTGAGCTTTAAGCTGGAAAAAAGTAATGCCCAAACCTAATGGGAATAGACCACTGGGGCAAATATGATGAAAATCACATGACTAACAAGAACTAGGGGCCTGTTTCACCGCATTTGCAAGATGCAAACTGTGATCTGCAAGTGAGACACATTTTACTAATTAAAACAAATGCCATCCTTGCCTGCCATTCATGAACATGCAAAAGCCCTGTAGGACTTGCAAATTGACAGCACTGCTCACACATCGTTTTCCTGAAATGGGCTCCTGAACCACATAAGCACAAACCTTAACGGAAACATCTCAACCAAATACTGTAACTCAACCATTTCCAAGCCCTTGCTTGAACTTAAGGTATTGTATTTTGGATCACTCTCAGTGTATGCAACCATAATGCCAAAAGATCCCAAAAACTAGACTTCTCTCTAGCCCAAAGAGAGCGTTTATGCCACCTTTGTTTCACGTCGGTTACAAGATTTTCATCATATTTGCTCTTCTCATGCCTCCTAACCTGATGCAAATCAACTTAACCTTGTGAAGACAGGTCCAAAAGCCAAAGCCATCAGCTGTAATCTCTTACAGTAACATGTGATCTTTGTAGCTTCCAATTACCACCTTCATTTGAAAGAAATTGCATGGTTGTCTTGGAAATCACAAAAAGTTATTAACTTTGGCACGCTTAAATGCATGCTGCTGTAGCCCAAAGCTGTCACTTGCCAGTCAGTATAAATCAGATAATTAGAAGAAATAATGTAATATGTTATTAATGGGGTCTAATAGGATGAGGAAGAATTGAAAGCAGTCTGGCTCTAATGGTGAAATTATGTAACTATCCTGATGTTGACATATGGAAGTATACTTACAAAGGTAGTTGTAAGGGGTACTAATCCCGATCATTTGGACTATTCAACATCACCCAAAAATGTGCAGCTTCTAGTACCTTGAACTATGAATTTACACTTAAATTTACAAGTCCTACGATAATTTGATTTGAAATGAATAATGAGATTTAAAAACATGCATAGGGGCTAATCTGGGATTGTTATTTTTGATGCTGTTTTACATATTTTTTGCTACCATTTAATGTTTTATGACAAGTCTACCTCACCATCTGTGCACCATGAAAACCATGATAAATGCAAACGTCTGAACTTGAATGTGGCATCCCATGGGATTTTCTTTATTTATCCTCCATGTTCTCACATTTAGAATAACACTATTATCACATTTAGGAAATATATCAGATCAAACTGTTTGGAATACCCAATGGCATCTCATTCATTATGATTTGAAAACCCCCAAAGTAAACCTAAATCGGACCTGCTATTCTGTACAAGGGAGGAGGGGGAAGGTAAGAGGGTCGATGGTACAGGCCAAGCATGAGCAGGCGAGCAGGCCAAGTAGACAGGGACTGCTCCACAACCTCCCACCCATGAACACTGACACTAATTGAGAGGTCTATGAAATATAGATGATCTCTGAGGTGGCCCCCCTCTCACTCTCACTCGCCCTCTCCTCTCCACTATTCCTCACGTCCTCTGTCTGCCTGCTTGAGTGACTCAATATCAAGATTGCATGCAGACGTCGTGTTGGCATGCACATGCCTCGCTGCACACTAGGTAGATCAGGGATGGTCCAATGGGCATGATCGGTCAACCCAGTCGGTCAGTGTGTGTTTTTAGTGTGAGTGAGACAGAGAAAGCATAAAGAGATAGGAGGCAAAAGTGAATGTAAAGGATTGTTATCTGAACATGAGCAAAAGAGAATACTTGTAAAACTATAATGAGTTTATATGCTTGTATGTGTGTGGTCTTGGTATTTTGTGTTTTTATTCTTGTAATCACAAAATATCCTGACAGGGGTAGAGAAATGTGAGAAAAATACTTAAAAACAAAATTCCCCTTACTTGGGGACTATTTTAATGCTAGGTTTAGGTTGAGGTTGTGGTTAGTTTTTTTTTTTTAGTTTCCCTGTTATTGTCCACATCAGAAGGGACATATTGGTGGTGAGGAGTCATGGTGGGCAATGTGGTGGAGAGGAAGTAGTAAACCGGAAACATACAACCCAAAAGATGCAGTCAAAACTCTCACAATATTGTTGACTAATTTAGGTGACCGTGTAGTGGGTGGCAAATAAGGCTGTGGGAAATTTTGAACAAGTTCCATCTGCCAGCCACAATCAAACACATATTTTTGGTTGCAAATCTGGCCCAGTATCCACAGAAGTGATGTTCATTTTTGTACAATAACAAAATTCAGGTCAGGGTGGTGGATAGGTGTGTATGACTTTAATGCCCAAATCCCAGACCCTGAGACCAACAATGCATTTTGACTTTTTTAACTGTATATGATGCTTCCTTAAAGGAATAGTTTAACCTTTTGAGAAAGATTGTTGGAAACTAGCCAGAGTGTAAAAATAACAAGTTGCAGTGTTATGGGTTACTGCACCCAAAGGAAAGGTTCGCTACGTAACCCCCAGTAGAGAGTGGTATCAATCTTCTCATCTAACTCTCAGCAAGAAAACTAGAAAGTATATTTTCTAAAATGTTAAACTATTCTTTAACCTTAACTTTGAATTTACCCCACCATGGTTGCCATTTGCTAATTTTGTAAAATAAGTCATTTGAAAAGATTTGGCACAAAACACAGAATTGTCCAGCATCAGTGTTCTCTATGATGATAAGGTTGGTGCAAACATTAATGCAAAAATCCGTCAGCCTTAAGCCAGGGTAATACATGTTGTTTTATTTGTGGACAGCAAATTTCTGTCTTGATTCTTCCAGATTTGCAATATCAACATGATTTGCCAAACAAGGCCAGGAGTTCAGGAGGGTGCGTAAATGGAAACACACAGACCATCTATCGGTCAGGTGAGAAAGGGGGCTCCATACTGTCTCTATCGGTCAGGTGAGAAAGGGGGCTCCATACTGTCTCTATCGGTCAGGTGAGAAAGGGGGCTCCATACTGTCTCTATCGGTCAGGTGAGAAAGGGGACTCCATACTGTCTCTGCCTATGTGTTCAGAAAATGTGTTTGGAGCCAATTATCTAGTTGGCGCTTGGCCTTATCATGTATGTAGTGTAGTGAGTGGAGGTCAGGGTTAGAGGTTAGTCTGTTAAGTTCTTCACAAGTGTAATTATTCAAACTTGTGTATGTGTGTGTGTGTGTGTGTTGTGTGTGTGTGTGTGTGTGTGTTTTTAGAGGGAGCACAAGGATGAAGAGGTCACTAACTTGCCCCCGCAGCTACAGACGCAATGTTTAAAGGCCAATGGTAGAGGACAGATGGAGGCGCAATGCCAGTGTGGTTATTTTTAGGGGATCCGCACCAAGCACACAGATTCCACAAAGAAATTACAGTATATCCTTATGTTTCAACTATTTCATCTCTCTTTTTCTCTTTCAATCCCTTAGTCTCTCTGATTTATGTGTTTCTTGTTCAAAGTTTTGGTTATCTTGTGGTTTGGTTTGCATTATAGTTTTTGGCATATGTCAGTTCAGCTGGAATAATATATTTTTGGTTAATTTAATCCAATTGAAATGAAGCAGCTATTTTCACAATGTTATGTGAACATTACAAATGAAAGCGATCAATAGACTACAATAATCTAAATCTAAAGAAGTAGTAGGAAAAATAACTGTGAGAATTTTAAAGATCTGCCCTTGTGTGTGCATATCTGGCAAACCAACGCACACACACACACACACACACACACACACACACACACACACACTCCTGTCCCGCCTTTCAAGAATTCCAGGAGAATGTTGCTTACCATCAGCACTTTGCCTTGGCTGTCAGTCGTCTCCCTGCACTCTGCGATGGCTCACACACAAGTGGGATATCGTAACTCTGTGTGAGTGTGTGAGCGCATGTTGTGTGTGTTCTCATGTGCTGATACACTTGACTGTTAGAGAACATGTGTGTTTGTGCAGGATCAGCTAAAAAGCCTTGGGTCGTTCTCAAACTGTACTGTGGAACAATACTGGGTGTAGCTCAGAGAAGCAGCTCACTCTGTCTGAAAAATAAAAGATCTTAGTTTCGATGGAGTGCCGATGCTCAGTTTTGCCCTTTTCCAGATGATATGTTACACAAGCTGGCATTGGGGTCAGCCATGAAGTCAGTTGTGGAGCTGTGGAAAGTCATTCTGGACAACTCCAGTGGTGTTAAGCCCGTTTAAATCTCATTATCTCCCTTACTGGCATCTGCAATGCAATTTCCACCAAATGTCACATTATAATTTTTTGATAGTCCAAATCAGCTATACTTTACAGGTGAGTGTGTAAAAATCAATAAAGTGAGCTACAGGAGCAAGTCAGGGCATGGGAGAATGAGACAGACAGCAAAAGAAGAACAACAGAGAGTAGTTGCTGTGCTTTCTTAGTGTCCATGAACAGTTGTTTCATCCACTTTTGTCTCTTTCTTTCTTGCTTACAATCCCTTTCACCTTTATTTTTTATTCTATTTACTGTATGTTACCACAGTCTGAATGAATTATATCATATGAAGAGTGGACTGCTGTAAGTTTAACCTCAAACATTTCCATTCCACTGTGTGCTCTCTTACATATTCTCTACATTTATTTGCCTCTTTTAATGCTGTATGTTGTAGTATGCTATAAATGTCAAAGGCAAAGCAAATCTTATATAGATGAATATCTTATCAACCTTTTTTTTGTGACTATTATTGCCATTGTGCATCACACCCCCAACCGGCACTGTCAGACTCCGCCTACCAAGAGCCTGGGTCTGTCCATGGTTTCTTCCTAAAAGTGAGTTTTTCCTCGCCACTGTAGCACTGCTTGCTCTTGGGGGAATTTCTAAAATTGTTTGGGTTTTGTAAATTATAGAGTGTGGTCTAGACCTACACTATCTAGACCTACACTATCTAAAATTATGATTTGATAATATAAATAAAATTTAATTGAAATTGAACCTTTAGTCCATATTTATTTTTGAAATATGCTCAGGGTGGAAAGCACATTGAATGTTCAGCAGAGTGTTTATACAACTACATCTGCTTTAAAGGCCCTACACACCCACACAGGTGTTTTCAATTACTCTGGGTGATTAGACCTTTGCTCAGGTTCAATCGGTTTGCATATGTGCTGTGAATTAATTAATGTGACAAAACTCTATAAACCAATGGGAATGATAACAGTGTATGTTGCCCTGGCCTAACAGATGCAACAAAACCAACAGTAGGTTGTGGGACATGTCAGTCAAGACCAGTCTGTACACACTGATAACGTCCAGAGGTCTTATCAGGCAATATAAGTAAACACACCTGTGTAAATGGACTATATGTGCGCAGACTAGATCTGTTAAGCTAGGCTACTATAGATGAACTAGGCTATAGCTAACTAGCTATATTCCAGTGGCTTTAACATTTAAACATGAACTTATTATTCCTCTGGATATCTTGAGATCTAGATATACAGTATGGTTGCTTCTAATATAAAAAGTGTTGAAGTGGTAATTTGCAGGATGATTTTACTGTTTGATACAATTCAAAAGAGCCCTGGTGCTATTGCTCGGTTAATATGATTTTTTTGAACAGGTGTGCAAGTGCTTACCAATTCCAAGAAAAGGTCTGGTAATTGATTTATTAATTTTTAGCATTTTTCACATTTTGTCCACTATTTGGACCATCCAATAAACCTTTCCACTGGACATTGCTGATGGACATTCTGACTTGTCATAGCGGGAGAAGTACAGACGTAACTAACAGGAACAGAATTGTAATGTAAAGGTATTGTTATAAGTCATTGTAAGACTTGAAAAATTGTATGCTGTATTTGCATATCTACTTTGAAATAATATGATTTTGTGAAATAGGGGCAGGACAAAATAAGATTTGTTTCTACCTGCTCCTTCTCAAACTATTCGTTTCAAATCATTTATGTATATACTTTATGTATATATATATATATATATATACTGTATGTATATATATTAGTAAAATTCAGCCTAATTAATTGTTACACTTGTGCTTGATAAGGTAGTGAAAGGTCTTTTTTCTTGGTTCACGTCAATGCTAACTCCTGCTGCTGCCAGCTCCGGCCGCTTATTGAGCCTCATTGGTAGGTAGCTTGTTACATTAATAATAATAATAATGTATCCCTTATTAATCCCGCAAGAGGAAATTACATTGTTTTCACACTGTTGTTATTATACACAGGCCTGAATTACACACACATGCTCAGTACCGATACATGCACTAAATGGAGAGATGTCAGAGTGAGGAGGCTGGCCATAGAAAGGCACCCTGAGCGGATGGGGGTTTGGTGCCTTGCTCAAGAGCACCTTGGCAGTGCCCAGGAGGTGAACTGACACCTCTCCAGGTACCAGTCCACCACCATACCTTGGTCCGTATGGGCACTTGAACCTGCGACCCTCTGGTTCCCAACCCAACTCCCTTACTGACTGAGCTACTGCCACCCCATCAACAACATTAACACATTAACAATACAGTACAGTACTTTGAAAAGTTGCTGTCCTCCATTTTCCAGACTTCTCTCTTTTGTAGCCCTTCAAACCCCTTTGTGTGTTCTTTCATACGGGCCACAGTCTATCCATCCATCTCTCAAATCATCAGGTTTTTTTTTCTTCACCAACCCTCCCTTCCCCCTCTTTCCCTTGACTGTCCTCCGATTTCTTTCTCCCTCCTCACCCAGGTTTGTCGTCTGCCACTGTGGCATGCTAACACTCTGACAATGCGGGGAGCTGAATAATTGATGTGTGGATGTGAAAGTTTGATGCCTGACTCGCGGGCAGATTGAACCTGCAGGCAGCATGCCTTTGCCCATCAGCCGACTTCCTGCTCTCTGCGCCACTCAACCCTCTCTCTCTCTCACACACACACACACACACACACACACACACACCTTACATGCATATCTCCCAACTGACTGCTCCAATTCTTCTCTCAAGCTCTTTGTAAAACCTCTCAGATGTTTGCTACAACATTCTGTAACTGTTACATGAAAAATTGACCTACAATAAATTATATTTTACCAATAGGCCTACTTGGCCTATCATCTTTATGATACTGATAGAACAACAACATGTATAACATGTGTAACAATATGTTCTTGAATAATAAAAATGTAGTGCACAAGTTAAAAAAACACTGTGGTGTTGACAAAGGAAACAATTTGTTTCATGAAGACATAAAATGCCAGAGTTACAGAAATGGGAAGTATACAACTCAAATGACATTAGGTCTCTACCACACACCACTGTCACATAAACGGAACCTCGCAATATGAAGCATTGTATAGCATGATAGCATGCAAGAAGTAAATAAGAAGTGCTCCACTGGATTCATGAGTCTGTATGTGTGTCATTTCACTTTATTTATCACCCAAAGAGAAAATATTTCCTGTGATGACTAACCAGGCAATGCCTTTTTTTAATATTACCTTTACGAAACAAAGGCTAGCTGTTTGTGGTCCGTTATACCTCAGCAATACGTTTCTCCTTGACACCTTCAATCCACCCAGAAGAAGACGAGATACTGTATCACCAAACTAGAGTAGTCACTATGTGCTGTGTGAGCAAGACTTGGGAAGTACAACTTTCATTACAGTTGACTCATATTTCCCAAGTGATTGGATTTGCTGTATTCATGAATTACTTAAATGATCACGTTAAGTACTTAAATAGAAACTAGTTTACTTAAAATACTTAACTTAGTAGGATATGGCCCACATATCCTGGCTAGTTAACATAGGTAATTCCTTAAAGGACAACCTGTGACTGCATTTACTACTAAAGCATTTAATAATAATACCCGAGGACTGCTTTCTTTCAGCATCTTTCATATTTAGCACATGCACAAATTAGAGATGAAATCACAACTATATTTAGGAACAAGTCATTCTCTTTTGCAGCTAAAAATAACATGGTCAGCATTTTTTTCATCCCAGTACATAATTATATTTACATGAACATGCTCACACTGATTTTATGCAATGAACAGCGTGTATCATGGTGCTGTACATTAACAGCAGAAGGGCTATCTCAGGTTGCAGGTTATGTCCAATCATTGACTTAAAGGTGTTATAAAGTATTATCTGTCTCTGGGAGCAAGGTTACCATAATGCAGTACATTAATCATCTGATAATTTTCTTGATATGTCAATTAATCGCTTGGCTTATGAAATGCCACAAAATACTCTATAAATCATATTTGTTATTGTTATTTTATTAGACCAGTCCTCAAATATATCAGTTTATGATTACTTAAGATAAAGATAACCATGTTATTGTCACATTTGAGAAGATTAAATCATTTGCAAAAATCATAATGTTAAATTTCTGTCCATCTAATTTAATCGACTGATTGTTTCAGCTCTACAGTATATTTCAAGGTATTAAAACCGGCAGAGAGAGAGATGGCCTGACTTGTGCATTTTCTGGGGATACTCCACATTCCAAGACCCCCTGAACTACTCACCACGTGTTCTGCACCCACAACCTGAGCTTGTGTGCAACGAAACGTAGCCGTGGATGCGTAGTTGGCTTGCGTAGGTAGGAAACTCGATATAACGACAAAATGAAGCTGACGCAACCCAGCAAACAGCTTCCCACAGGCTCAAATTCAATAAAATGTTACAAACATCCGACAACAACTGACATTGTGCATTGTAGTCTGTCAATTAAGGCTCAGACAAAATGAAACACATGGATGTAGCTTCAAAGGAGAGATATACTAGCACATTGTGTTGACAAGCCGCGTGGCACCATCTTACTTGTTTAGAATTTAGTAAACTGAGACTAACCATTTCTATATGAAGCCTCGGGTTATGTCTGAAGAACTGCTTCTAGATGTTAAGGAAAAAAACATTTCGCTAATCACACCCTCAAGCATTAAGTCAGTGCTTACGCTCAGATTCAAAATGCCTCGATTTGAGCTTTTTTTTTCCTTTAATCTACAAGGCCTCCCAAGTGTTTATGCTCCTTTAAATATACTGTGGAAATTACTGTTTATAGCCCCAGGGTATGTGTCTCATATTTCCCCCTCAGGTCAGAACTGAAATGGGCCGAGAGTGCCTTCATGAACTTCATCTTAATGGAAAAACGGCTTAAAGCAGCAGCAGGAGGTCTACAGGTGAGTCTAAACTGTTAATGACGAATGTTATGGCAGACTCAAGATAGAGGCGTCCTTGCTTTGTTCAGTCACAATTTAACCAGGCTCGACTCATGAACCTGTGTTTAAAACTGGACTAGAGCATGTTGGAACACAAGTACATAAAGAAATTCTTTGCAAGCATTTTTTTTAAATTTATTTGGGGGTTTTTCCCTTAGTATAGTGGATAGACATGAAAGGGGGAGAGAAATAGATTGACACGAGGCAATGGGCCACAGGTCGGATTCGAACCCTGGCCGCTGCAGGAATCAGCCAACATGGGGCAAACGCACTTACTGGGTGAGCTCGATCATTTTGTTGAATCATGCGATTTGCTGTTTGTTTTATAACCACAGTTGTAAAAAAAAAGGATTGGTTTCAGCTTCTTGCTTGTGAGGATTGGTTGCCTTTTCCCTGTCTTTAAGCTAAGTTTACACTACACAACCTTCAAAGTCTTCAGATCGCTGTACTGTTCACACTACACACCATGCTATCAGGATTCGGGAGTCTTGAAGTCGTTGTGGTTTTCACACTATGTGACTGGCCAGTGACGGGGTTAAACACTACAAGATTGTTTATCAGGAGAAATATCTTGATGAGTCTTCAAACTATGTTTTGTCACGAAAACACACGCGAAGTGACACAGGAAACCATGTGCGAGACAGGATACTTTTATTCAAGCAATCCACAGAACTTTCCTTGTGGTCATGCTTGTTGATGTTGCTATTGGTACACATTCACAAAATAGCCTTTTTCCACCTATAGATCCATGGTTTTCACACAGCTTTACTATTATTGGCCTGTTTCCTCTAGTTGCAACAACAACTTTGGTCCCTGATGCAAATGCAACGTGTGCATTTCCTATTGTTACAGGCGACCCCCCTCCCCCAGGTTTCTCCTCAACCTGGGTCTTGCACGCTCATTTGCTGTGGCTCCCAGACAGGTGCTTCTGCGAAGCGTCTTGAACAGTTCACACATAGTGTGCGAAGACCGATAAGCTAACACCGAGCCAATGGCCGATTGCCTCTGATCTAGGGCGTTTGTCTTACAGCTCTAAAAAATCAGGGCTAGTCATGTAGTGTGAACCAGCCATGCTATGTTAGTAAACTGAATATATTTGGTTTTGGGCCATTAGTCTGAAAAAAAAACAATATGTTTTAGTCGCATCCCTATTTTACAGTATAGGTGTATTTAATGTGTGCCTCCTTATGTGTTTGTATGCATTGTGCTCTATATGATTTCATCCTTGTTCCTCTCTATCTTCCTCTCCCTCTGTACTGTATGTCAATGTGTCATAGAGGAGATGTTAGGGCCCTGCCTGGTGATTTATTTATGATATGACTTTTAATATCATTAACTGGGACATGGGAGTCTGCATCTCAAATAGGCCTGCCGACACCTTTTGTGCAACTACGTGTATGTGTATGTGACAGAGAAAGAAACGGACTGCACTTAAACATTAACTTGTTTGTGTGTGTGTGTCTGTATAGCGTATGCACGTAGGGGTGTCTGTGTGTATACATTGGCACATACATTTACATTTGTGTGTGAGAATTCTTTTTCCATCAAGGATACAATCAAACAAATTGTGTTTATGGCAAAGTGCGTTTGGGCTAGTGAAGAGGTGGACCTCATGACGATTGCCTATGGTGGGGTTGTTATTGAGTTATTGGACAACAGTAGGAAGTCATTGTGTAACGGGCAATAGCCAGCAATGGGGGCCGATACCAATCTGTTAAGCAGCATTGTGTTTGGAGAGGAATGTAGGAGGAGGTGTCTAGTTTCTGTGGTGGGTGAGTGTTTTGTTAGCCAATGTGCGTGCCTGCTTGTGTTTTTCCATTTGATTTATTGCTATGTATTGTCGTTACACGTTTGACTGTTGACACCAAACCCTGCCAAGACAGCTAATGTAAAATTAGTTTTGCCTACTGTATGTTGACATCCAGTTTCCATTTTTTTATATTCTTACTGGATGAGTGTATATATAGTATATATATATTAAATTTAATGACCACAAAGACATATTCCACACATATTTTTGTCAATTAGCTCCATATGTGTGCACAGTTTTTTGTGTCTAACCATACCTATTAGTGACTATAATTAAATGATGAGGAATAGGTGGGTGGATGGAACAGGAGGCAGACAGAGAAGGGGGCGGCTGGAAAGCGTGATTTTAATTTGGTTATGATCTAATTTGCTTTGATTAAAAATGTATGCAAATCCCTCTTAGCATAAGGGATCAGTGAGGAATGGCGACACCGCTCTTGCTCTTTCTCTCTCTCTCTATCTTGCTCTCCCTCCTGCTGTCCCCCCTTCACCTCCTCCTCTACTTTCAGTCCTTCTCATCCCTCTGTCTGTGGCCACTAAAGTAAGATGTGTGAATTGCAGAGCGCGGTGTGTACATGTGTTGTTGGAGGTGTGTTCTTTTGTGAAGCGGCAAGAGGAACCCACTCACTTTAGGTGTTATTGCACCTCATATTTATTGGCTGACTATCTGCTATGGGGTGTGTGTGTGTTTGTTTGTGTGTGTCTGTGTGTGTGTGTGTGTGTGTGTGTGTGTGTGTTTTGGCCTGACCCGTCTGCCAGTGAGCCCTGTGGTAGGAGTGACTTTGCCATATCTCCCAGAGGTTGATCCTCCCCACAGCCCGACACTGAAGGTCACCGCTGAAATGAATGCTATCTCCCCTTTTTCAGTTTCCTTTAAAACTGTTAATTTCTAGTTTTATCTTCATGTCTTTTCTTTCACATACGTAGACACACACAACCTTACCCACAACTTTGTCCAGTCTGTCCTCTGTGCTCCCGGGCAACTGACAACCTTCAGCCGGAGGGGAAAAAAGCAGCGTCACACACAGTGTGCATGTACACCTCCACTGTGTCCATGCTTCTCTCATTCTCTCTCTGTTTTTACCTGCTACTCTGCATTTTGTGTTTGTGATTATATTCCATTGTGTCTGTATTAGGAGCAGGCCATCTAGGTAACTGCATCTATTTGCATGAGGGCTCAGTGTAGTCACGCCACTCAATTTCTTCCCGTCTCTGCACTCTGTCTCAGCCTGTCACCACTGCCTCTCCAAGTTTACTGTAATGAACTCTGGTTTGCCTTTGTGCTCCCCCTTCTCCTGTCTTCTCTTCTATCTCTCTTCTCTTGCTCGCCTGACTCCAGCCAGCCAGTCAGCCAATCAGGCTTTGAAGCAGACATCCAGGCAGCCAGCCTATCTATAAGTCATCCAGCTGTAAGTTAGCCAGTGAGTCAGTTAGCGTGACAGCTGTCATGTTAGGAGGATGACTAATTAGTTGGCCAGCATCACTAAGCCAGTGAGTCAACTAGACTGTCAGTAAAGGTAGGCACAAACATTACAATTGTTTGACTTAGTAACAGTTCGATTTTGGGAGGGGGGGGGTCGATACAGAATAGTATTGCAATATTTTCCGTGGCAATACTGTATTCATACACGCATGCCAAGTATTGATCTTTTTATTATGTGTTGGTCAGTTTGTCTGCTTGACAATCCCATTTTACATCAATAAAATTGAAGTGAGATGAACAAACAGAGAAATGTTCCTTTTTAGATGAAACAGAGGTTGACAACGTTTCCTTTTGGGGACATAATTTGAAATTGGGATAAAAGCTGAAATTGTAAAAAAAAAAAGGTAATAAATTGCAATATATGGCAAAATATTCTATGTTTAAAATCACAATAATATTGTGTTGTGATGATATGGTATAGTGAGGCCTCTGGTGATTCACACCCCTATTAGATTTAGACATCTCTATCTTACAACTAAGAGGACCAAGTGCGTTTCAGTCTTGGCCAATCGCTGTTGACGGCTGGGCGATAAAATACTACAGTGTGTGATGTTTTAAAGAAAAGTTTCACATCACAGTGGCTGAGAAAACCCCAGAAATGCTGCAAAATAATGTGGTCTTTTGTTCAATTCTGGAAAAAAAAAATCAACTTCCATGGATGTGTCCTTGCTCGGGCATATCCGCGCCTAATCGCGTCTTCCCCATTGACTTTGTATGCAAGCGTGCTACTTTGCATTTGAAAAACATGTTTAGTGGAAATAGTTATTTGTGTCTTGTAATTTTCAACAATCTATACATCTCTTCCATTCTAAGCCCGCTAAGCCTGAAAGGTCTTGACAGTTTTTCTATCAGTTTGAAAGTCAGTAAATCAGTCCATTTGTTTACTGAGTCAGTTGGTCAGTCAGTAACACAGCCATTCAGTCAGTCAGTCAGTTGACTCCGTCAGTCAGCCTGTGTCGCTGTGCTCACTTACATAAGCTCGGCAACAGATGCTGAATCATGAGCTGCCCGCTGGAATGCTCTCTCTACCCAGAGGGTGCCAGGAGGGAAGACAACACACACACACACACACACACACACACACACACACACACACACACACACACACACACACACACACACTACACAAACTTAACTGTATGCATCCATGCAAACATTGGCATGCATGTACAAACACACACACACACACACACACACACACACACACACACACATAGTGCTTGTCATGCACTATTTCACATGAGTCGCTCCTCACAGTGGAGAAGAGAGAGAGAAGAGAGAGAGGCACTCACAGGGTTGAGAGTGAGCAGACGAGGTTGAGTGTGAGACAAGAAGACAGAGAGAGCGAGAGAGGTGGAGTGTGACACAAGAACAGAGAGAGAGAGGCTTGCAGATAGACTGACAGAGAGTTTGAGAGAGAGAAGAAAGAAGAGTGAGATCTTCCCTCAGCTGTCTGTGAGGGTTTTGATGTGGTTTAAAGGGTTTTTCAAGTTACGCAACTTTGAAGATGAAGCGTTTGATGTTTAGTTTGCTAGTTTGTTAGCTATTGGATTAATCTCTACCTTCTACCTCTCTTTCTTTGCAATTTATCTGATTAGCGCTAGGGGCTTGCGTCACCCTCTTTTTACCTTTTGTCTAAAACGATACTCAGAAGGGTGTTTTTCAGCGTCTCTTCAGAAACTTGGCACCTATCATCTATTTATGGGAGAAGCAATTGAAACTAGAATAACGGCCCTATTTGCCTGCCTGTCTAGCCTTTCAAAAACACGACTGAAATGGTGATGGAACAATGAAAACTATTTCTCTTTTTTTTTCTTCCCTCTCATCTCCCAGTTTCTCTCACTACCTCTTCCAATCTCGCCTCGCCACGTCCCCTCAGCATGGGTGATTCATTTGTCTCCAACACAATATAGCACAACATGGGCTTGCCACCGTCCATATTGCCACAATGCTTATTTGTCGAACGCCGGGGATTTCATAAATGTATTTCCACATTCTCTCCTTCCAGCATTTTCTTTCTCTGCCCTTCGTCTTTTCCCCTCATTCACTTATTCCCTTTCCTCGCCAGCAGCAACACCCACTTTCCCAGTTTCTCTCTCGCTCAGTTTTTCTCTCTCATCACATGAATGTAAGAATAGAACAGGGGAAGCCCTCTCACCTCTCTCTGCACACTGGCTAATTAGCATATTCATGAGAAGTCCATAAATTATACATGAGATCTGGAGGGGAAACAGAGGCAGAAGAATGAGACGCAGACACACATTCTCTCTCTCTCAGACAGACACACACACACCACACTCACTCCCATATGCAGGTATGCTCACACACATAAATAAAAACAGAACACACACATCCTCACTTTCTCTTCCTCTCACACCATCTCTCAATCACACAACAGACGGAAAGATACAGGCAGGTAATTGGTGAGAGAGTGTGTGGTACAGTACATTGGCAGCATGCAGGGAAGACGGCGTACACAATATTGAAATGGAGAAGTAGAAGTCGCTCTCAGTCAAACTGAAATGCAGTGCACATACAGGCCCAATGCTTAGGTTGGCTGCATTTTTCTCACACTCGAAGGTAAGAGGGTTTAGGCAATTTGAGACACTAAGTAAGGTTAATGCAGCTAGGGTAAATGCTAAAAGGAAATCGTAGAATGAACAAAGTTAAATTAAGACAGATTTTAAGGTCACAGGTTTCCATTATGGAAAACTGAAAGGCCAGAAGGTCCTTGGGATCTTTCCAAAATGTGATATCCATGAAAAAAATCACTGTATAAATAGCTTGAAAGTATTAAAACATCATTTTAGCTGGTAGTTGCCTTTTGGTCGAACAAGATCCTAGAAGGTATGCACCATCATGCAAACTATACCATATTTGTATTAAATCCAATTAATGGGTTTTCCTCTCTTACGTGATTCCATCATTTACACTTTCAAAATAACAGAAAACAAAAAAGTCTGCAAAAGTTTGGGCACCCTGCAGGGTTAATACATTGTACTGCCCCCTTTGGCAAATATCACAGCTTGTAAACGCTTCTTGTAGCCATCCTGTTCCTTACAAAAGTCTTCCAGTTCTTTGAGATTTCTCGGCTGTCTGTCACGCACTGCTCTTTTAAGGTCTATCTATAGATTTTCAGTTATGTTGAGGTCAGGAGATTGTGAAGGCCATGGCAAAACCTTCAGTTTACGCCTCTTGATGTAATCCACCGTGGATTTTGAGGTGTGTTTCGGATCACTATCCATTTGTAGAAGCCATCCTCTCTTTAACTTCAGCTTTTTCACAGATGGCAAAAAAGCGTCCAAAATTTGCTGAAATTTTATTGAATCCATTTTTCCTTCTACTCGTGAAATGTTCCCTGCGCCACTGGCTGCAATACAACCCCAAAGCATGATTGATATATCCCCGTGCAGTTGGACAGAGGTTCTTTTCATTAAATTCTGTGCCCTTTCTTCTCCAAACGTACCTTTGGTCATTCCGGCAAAAAATTTCTATTTTAACCTCATCGGTCCACAGAACTTTTTTCCACAATGCATCAGGCTTGTCTATATGTTCATTTGCAAACTTCAAACGTTGATTTTTGTGGTGAGGACGTAGAAGAAGTTTTCTTCTGAGGACTCTTCCATGAAGACCATATTTGTACAAGTATCTCTTTATAGTGGAATGGTGTAGCACAACTCCAGTGTCTGCCAGGTCTTTCTGGAAGGATCGTGCAGTCAAACGTGGGTTTGGACTTGCTTTTCTCAAAATCCTGCGAGCGGTTCTGTCAGATATTTTTCCAGATCTTGCTTTAATTTCCACTGTTCCTGATGACTGCCATTTCTTAATTACATTCCGAAGAGAGGATATTGGCATCTGAAAACGCTTTGCTATCTTCATATAGCCAATTTTCTATTTTCAGTTTCATTTTTTTAACTGCTTAGAAGAATCTATGGTGCAGATTTTTGGGGCAAGATCAGATGAGTTTGGTCAAAACCTTAAGATTGACATCACCTGGTCTTTCCAAACGACGATTGAGAACAATCCATGACGCTGTCAGGTCTCAGCTTTCCAGGGCTGCAGGGTGCCCAAACTTTTGCAGATGCCATCTTTTCTTTATGCACATTAATAAAAATTTTTACCTGAGGTGCCCAAACGTTCAAGCCCCACTGTACATGTGCTCTAAAATAAATGCAATCAGAAGAAAGCTGACAGGATTTTTTGGATAAAAAGGGTCTTCAGTCTTGAGAAAAAAGCCACTCAATGGCAGCACTTGAAAAGACTTAATATCCCTAAAAATGTTATTTGAATCAATACATAAATTAGCACAAAAAATTGTTTAATGTAAAAAATGCCAGAAAATTGTGAAAAATGCCTGTTACACTTTCCCAAGATGTTGACAATAAATTGCTCGTTTTGTCAGGGGACCAAAAATCAAAAACCTAAAGCCCAGTTTACTACAAGAAACCGAAAAGTAGCAAATCCTCACATTAGACAAGCTGGAACTAGAGTATGTTTGCCATTTTTACTTGAAACATGACTTTTCACGATCAATCAATTATTAAAAATAGCTTCCAACCATGTTTCTGTCAATCTGACTAATTCATAAATGTAGTAATCATTTCAGCTGTATTTCACATACTCCTTTGTCTGTTTTGTTACTTTTTTTGTCAGTTTCAGCAAACATACCCTCATGCCATCACTCTCTCAGTGAAACAGATAATTATCAAATGATAGGGAATCATGCTATATAATATAAGAAATCTTCTAACTAAGTTTTTAATTCTTCGTTGTGTAGCAGGTAACTTGGAAGGTAAAATAATTTGATTGTTCAGTGTGACCAGCTCTGAAATGCGAGGCAATAACTGATTGGGCACTATGCTTCTTCACACAAGTATACAAATGGTGGAATATTTAGGGATCAGAGTTCCACACGTCAAGGAAAACTAAACAGGCACAATTTACATATAGCATTTTCACTCTCCCATACATCTCAGAAATAAACTAGTTTTGTTTGCAAAGTGACTTCATAGAAGTTTTGGATTAAAATACACACCAAGAAGATATATACCGAACACTAAAATTGCAAGCAGCTCTTATACACATTACACATACTGGCAGTTAATTGCTTGCCATCTGCATCTAAAAGCATTGGACTTGCCTCAGTACCTTTCTTCAATAAAATGGATTTAATCTAAAGTATGTAACATATTTGAATTGTGTATTTGTCGCCTCATTTGCGCTTATTAGAAGAACTGCAAACGTGTGACAGTGTGTTGAATAACAGGCTGCCAGATACCTTTGCACCTATATGACAATCACATTTCCACTTATTTTGCATCAAGATACAATGTGCTTCAAAGGCTTGGGAACTGAGTACATTAGATTTTAACAAGATGTGCTGTTATTAGATAATGCTGTGTCGTGTAGATCCATATGCCAGGTACAACTGGATGATAGAAGTCCTGTTAAAATGATGTGGGTGTGGTAAAGTGAAACCACAGCCTGCTGTGGAGGCAATTGATTTCAGAGAGTTGCTGCTACACATGACGATATGTTGAAGTGTGTGATGTTACCCATCTTGCTTGCATAATGCTCTGTCATCATTGTAGCCCGCGCAAAGGCGGTGGGGATCCTGCCATACATGCTAATGTGCTTATGACAATTAGCTGATTCTTGGTGGTTTGGATCTAATTGAAACACAAGGGAATGAAAGTGATTGAGAGATTTGACTCGCCACTATAGATGGAATATTCATGAATATGTTGCCAGGACTTATTGTGTTCCACCAAGTCTGTCATTGTTCACCTGAGAGAATCTGCTTTCTTTCATCCATTATGTTTCCTAAATCAACCGGTTTCTTGATATGGAAACAGAGGCTGAGGATGAATTTTCTCATATGTATGTCATTTATGGAGTTTGTGTATATGAGAGCTCAGACATGCTACTTTTCATGTTTTATATCATTGATTTGTGGTGCACTATATGGGAATTTGTCAGTCTATGTAATTGTCTGCAGGAGTGCTTGTTTCTGTATGTAAACATATCCATGTGTATAACTGTTGTTCACTCCCAAATATCAAAGTAATTGCTAACTAATGCACACCTGTATATGTATATATGTGTGTGTGTGTATATATATATATATATATATGTGTGTCACCACTTAGGATCATGTATAATACAAATTAACAGAGTGATAGATTTTTTTATGATATCCAATATGTTTTTGAAAGGGTTTAAAACATTTTAATTGCTGTATCTCTGAAAACAACTCAGGTTTAGCTAACGTTTTAGGTAACTATTTTGTTAACTCTCATACACAAAATTGGCCTCCATACACTTTCTAATTTTATCATAATTTAGATAATTTCATATTTTCAGTTGAACAATTTGATGCTCTTCTATGGAGCTGAGCAAAATCTCAGACCCTTGTATAGCATATTTGATTCAAACCTGTAGTGTCATATAGCTAAAAACAAAACTCTACTAATTGAAAAATTGACATTTAGTACATATGTGTCTTGAGTTGTGCAAACACATGCAAGAATGAAAACACAGAAATGGAAATGTACTCCACATCTGATGCAAATACTAGAAAACATTCAAGAGTTAAAGAACAAGCATGGCTAGAAATGCACTCCAGCGGCAGTGTGAAATAATTCTAACTTGCTATTTAGTGAGTTAGCATCACTAATGTTATCTTTAGTTGCGTATGTGTTTTGATATTTCTGGTTTTAGGAGCATATTGCTTTTGTCCTCAGGGGTCACCATAGTTTTCAACCAAAAGTGTTTTGCTCTTTCTGCCTGCAAATGTGTGCACCCCTGTCTACATATGTATGTCTACATATGTATGCTCTTATAGTGCGGGTGGCAGGACCTAATATCAGATTATGGATGTAAATTGGCAGAGTGTCTCTCTCTCATTATCACTAATAAGACAATGGCCTTGCTCTCTGCTATCTCTCTTTCTCTCTCTCTCTCTGTGCACACACTGATACGACACACACACATTTAACACAAATATAACCTATTGCTCACCAATAGCATACCAGGGATCTGTTTTCCACAAAAAACAATAAAATGGTCCCAGTATGTGGTGTTGATATACGTATTAATAATAATAATAATAATAGTAATAATAGTAATTCTTTTGTATAGAAACTCCTTTTAAAATAAATCCTCTCTTAACTGAAACCTTTTTCTCCATGTCTCTGGTATACCATCCTACATTATTTTGTAAAGATTCTTTTTTGGTCTTTACCGCCTTTATTTGATAGGACAGCTTGGTGAGAAAGGGAATACATGCAGGAAATCGTCATAGGTCGGATTCGTACCCTGGACCTCAGCGTTGAGGCATAAACCTCTCAATATATGTGTGCCTTCTCTACCCACTAAGCAAACCCAGCCACACTGCATCCTACATTATTAAATGTAACATGTGCACAGCTACTGTCACCTCCCCTGTCCTTGTCTCATACACAATTACACATTTGTACACCACCATTCTTCTCACATCAGTCCAAGGTTACTACACTAAAGGAGACAGATTTATTTCTAGTCACAGATGATGTTTAAGGCAGAACTAACGCTTAACGTACAAACTAACACTCACAATAATTCTCACTACTTTATGTCACAAAGGAACTGCAGTTCATAATCTAAGCAGCAAATCTCTATTACATATGCATTTCTGCCCTGATATGCATTAAGATTGACCATTTCCATAAAAAGTCGCAAGCCATTCTAAAGGTACTGTAGAATCAGAATCAATCATGTAGCTTATTGTATATATGGAGCAGTTCAGAGATATTACCGTAAGTCATTTGTGCATGCTTGTTTGGAAACGTGTGTGTGTGTGTGTGTGTAGATCTATACTTCAAAGGATTGCAGCAAAATTTTTTACAAAATTGTTTGAACCACACCAATACTTTCAATGCAGTCTCTCTTTGTCTCTCCTCTCTGTCTTGCTCTTCTCTCCACAGACCACGGTCGTCCATTGATTTCATTTCAGCTCTTATTCTCAGCTGACATTTCTGTACAGTTAAAGAGAGAGTGAGACTAAAAGAACAATATAACGTGAAGCATATGTGCATACCTGGATGTCTATTGTGAGCACCCACTTGACTACATGTATGTAATACATCTGTATTTGTCTGTCTTGGAAATGTGTAATTATTCTTTTTGTGTATTGCTACAAATGTACTGTACATGTGTCTGTTTGTCCCTACACCTTGTCATTGCGCAATATACTACCATGGTAATGATGTGTAAAGTGATGATGTGCAGCCAGCAACTTGCACCAGGAGGGTCACAACCCTTGGCCTCGGATGCACCCTTGCATACACTTGAGTTTGTGCATGTGTTTCAAGCCAAGCTGGCAGGCGTCTGCTCGCTCCTCTATCCACTGCAGGCCGTCTGCTGTCTTTTATTTCTGCTTTAATGACCTATAAAGGGACTGTTACTTTTTAAATAAACCATAAAGCAAGGGTCATAAAAGGGGAGTGCAATGCTGGGCACAGGCCAATCTCTGAGAGATCTGTGTCTTAGTGTATGTGTATATATATACTATATATGCGCTCGGGTGTGCACATGCGAGTGTGTGCATTTGCATATGTTACCAATGTACGCCAAGTTGAACCCACAGCCAAGCAGATATCATACTCTAGTTTTTATTTTTTTATGGGGTCCAAGGTCCGCAGGCCGGAGTCGAACCCCGGCCCACTGCGTTGAGGAGTAAACCTCTGTAGATGGACGCCCGCTCTACCAACTGAGCCATCCGGCCGCCCTGCTCTAGTCTTTTTAAATGATGAACCTAAATAAGTGGTGACCTTGCTTCACATAGAGATGAGTGGGTGGGTGAGGCGCAGGTCCAAGGCTGGAGCTGTGTTTTTTTTGTTTTTTTCTCATCCTTCCAAGCCACTGTCTTGGAGCTGTTGTAGTGGGTGTAGAAAGAAGCGAGCCTGGGGCGGCTTCAGTAGCGCTTCATACAATGAATAAAACCCCTTTACAGCAACTTATATCACAGAGGACTCTATATGATATTCCGACGACCGAGGAAGCTTATGAAAGTGCTTAGAGATGCTGAGAAGGGGTTGAGGCAGCTTCAACCAAGCACTACTGACATTAATATATGGATCTTAATAGGGGCATGGTGGTGGTATCTGCAGGAGGTGTAATTTCAGTAATGCTTGTGACAGAAAAAAAGAAATAAAAGTTTAGGAAACCGTAAAGTGCCTGTCTTAGAAGAAAGGTCTTTGCACCATGCATATTTACGTCTTAGTTAGAGGAATGTGTGGGTGCAAGTGATCGCTCCTTGTCTCTCTCCTCTACCCCCTCCTTATGCACTGCGATTCTAAAGCCAAACATAAAAAAGGGGGGGGGAAAGAAATAATTGCCCGTTTTAGCAGAGTGTAACGTCGAAAATGTGTGTCGCTCATGCAGAGCTTCAAACAGGCTCGGCGAGGAACAGAGAGCAAATCTTAGCACGCCGTGTTTAGGACATCAAACGGGCCGCAATCAACCGCTTCGCAGAGAGGAGGAGGAGAAGGGGGGACAGGAGGGGCTCAGAGGTGGCAACGGCAGCGGGGGGCTCATTTCCTTTGACGTTCATGCACTTCTTCTTTTCCTATAAGAATAAGTTTAGCTACTTACGAGAGAGAGAGGGAGAGAGAGAAATGGGTGCTACATTAGACATGCGAAAGTGAAACAAAAGCTGCAAGAGGTTATGTAGGTTATGCCGACAGGTACAGATGGATGGACGACACAGGCTGGCTGAGTGAAATCCCTCTGACTTTAAAAATATTTCCCTGAGATGTCATCATCTGTTTGTGGTCTTTTCATAATTAGGAGGTAATCCTATTTTTCATGCAGCTAACAGAATAGACTGATCTTGCTTTTACATAAACACATTTCTTTTTGCAGTACTCAAGATGAGCTGTTTTGTAGGACAATTTCTTGTGTTAATATGTTGATTAAATAGGCCACTGGGGAACTATAGGCAGTCTGGGGGAACTCGTATTAATGTTAAAAAACCTCAACGTGAAATTTTCATGCCATTTCATGCAATTTCACAAAATGGTGAAGAGCAGCCATGACAACTTTCAAGAATCCAAGGTGGCATCCACCAATTGCATTTTTTGTCATACTATCAGTCCATGAATGAAAAATACTCAATATAAAATCACTATTGAGATGCTGGACCCAGTGAGTATTTGGCATTTTTAGCTATGCCAACAGCGCACAGTGCCTCTAGGGTTGGCAATATTGGTCTGTCAGTCAGTCTGTGCACTACTTTGGTCCAGACTTTACTATCTCAACAAACCTTTGGATCTATTATCACGGAGTTGTGTACAGTCATTCATGTCTTCTACTGACTTTTTATCTAATGCCACCAGCTGGTCAAAGATTTCACTTATCAAATTTGGTACCAACACTTTGGTTTATGATCAAATAATGTACCTGCAAAACCCGTCTTCTTCAGCTGTACTTTGTGTTTAGTGATAATGAGCAATCATTAGCATGCTAACACGCAAAACTAATATGCAAACATGCTAGACAGTATACCTTAAACATCACCATGTTAGCATTAAAGTGATGTTAGAATCTAGAATGTAATTTAGTCATTCAGCCTATAAAAATTCAAATTGCTTGTGTTGTCTGACTCATAGTCCAAAAAAGACTATTCTAAAGATGGATATTCAATTTAGAAAGCTCTAAACCAGAATAAAACAGGAAAACCTCTCATTAAAAAGTGAGTGTTTGGCATTTTCACAATTTCTTACTCACTGGATCAAAAGTGTTGCAAATTAATATTATATTACAGACAAATGGCTTCATCACTACTTGTTGTACCTTATTGTATCCAGGATACTGTATATGCATTAATTGGCTCTTATGGTATGTATCGTTAGACACTTAATGCAGAGAAAGACCATTTTCATCCTCAACACTATTAGTGCAGGACTTGTTGTTAGGGATCTTAACATGTGAACATTATTTACATAAACTGCAACACAGATGTTTTTCACCCCAAATATCTGCTGGCAAAAAATTATTAAAAATATCAAAGTATGCCTTTTAATTTATTTTGAAATGTCCTTTTTGCCCTTTATTGGATACTGCCACGATGATGAGCTATTTGTTGCAAGCTGTTCTTTAAATTCAGAGACAAAACATTTCCCCTGGATGCATACTTGAGTGTAAAAGTCTAAGTCTAAACCGGCAGTAGATTGACAAGCTGTAATAAAGTGCTCTTTTATCCGTCTCACACTCAAAGCAGCACTCTGCTCATTCCAGTCTTCATCTTGACTTGTAACTTTTACATTACAAAGATCCTTGCTTCCAATCACCTCTTAAAACAAGTCGTCTCTCCGCTAGTCACTGTGTATTTTTTCTATCCTTGCCTCGCCTCTCCTTCCTTTCCTCTGCCAAGTGGCTTCATGTCTTTCTATCGTAATGTTAATTTACCTGTGATCTTTCATTGCTCTCACTCTCTCCCCGCTCTGCCTCTCTTTTTTTCCCCAATTCTTTCTAGCATCACTCCTGCACTTCTTTTGTCCTTGATTACCTAGTAGTGAGCTCCTGGCTGTGTCTCCCCGCCACTGGGTAATGTACTATTTGCATGCAAATGGCAGTGCCTGGAAAGATTAGACAGGGTGGAGTGGATGGTGGAGGAAGCAAGGGTGGAGGAGGTGATTGAGGAAGGCAGGGAGACAGACAGACTTTATTGAAGGAGGGAAAGGAGGTGGAAAAGAGGCTCAAAACCAGATGAAAGGCAGGGATGAGTGCGTTCTGTTTTTTATCGTTTAGGCTGTCTGGAGGTCTAGATGATTGTCTTCATTAAGACGCTATTATTGACAGTTACGTGTGTGTGTGTGTGTGTGTGTATGCATGTGCATCTCTGCAGCTGTGTGTTTGTGTATGCAAGTGTGTGTGATGCTCAAAGACTGAGAAAGAAAAAGTTTGAACGTCTGTGCCTCAGTATTTACATGTTTATGTGCGCCTAACTAGCTTAGCTCCGAACTTGGGGAAGATAGGGCACTGCGGCATCTCTATTTCTGAAAAATTAAAGCTGGAGACCAAAGGTTTTTTGTCTGGAGAGAGAAGCCCAGGACTCACTGCCTCCTCCCCCTCATCCGACTCCTCCAAATAAATAAGAATTTTTGATTACAGTAATCAGGGTCATTAATAATGCAGATGCTGTGATGATGCAGTGGAGATGAAAGATGGCTCTTCCCAACCATTCTGTGTTAGGAGCGAGGGGAGATGGCTGCTAGCTAGCCACACACACACACACACACACACACACACACACACACACACACACACACACACACACACACACATTCAGCATCAGTGGAGACTTGAGACCCAAAATACAACCTAAAAGAGATATAAAGTTGTAGGGCCATTTTCATTCAACTTCCAATTATTATTTGTTACAACAGTCCCGACTGGTTTCACTGCTGAGTACAAGGGTTACGTTGAGGTCATTTTGAGAGTTGTTGATAGACATAAATATAAGACAGCACAGTAAGTAGCTGTTTACTTTTTATGTTATTTCACAAAGATGATTGGATTTGTAGCATCTGATTGTTATCTTTAGCACTCTTTCAAGGCTCCCTCTTGCACCTACCCCTGTCTTTCTCTCACACACACATATGCACAAAATCAGAACATATTACATACCTCACCTTCCTCACTCTGTCTCTGCCTCACACACACTCCTCACACAGTGTATACCTCTCCTTCCCTGAGGGTGTTGGCAGCGGGCCAGCAGTGGGGAGAGAATGCATAAAGCGCTATTGTGGCTGTTGTCGTTAATCAGGCCTGTATGCTTTCTGACAGCAGCATGCGAGAAAGGGAGACTGTCTCTCCTATAGCCTCTCTATACACTCGCTCTTTTCCATTAGCTTACACCAGCCAGACAGACCGTCTCCATTACAAAATGCTAAAGCGTAATGGCACACAATATCGAAAGAGAAAAGGAGGCAGAGGGAGGGCGAGACGTGGGAGAGAGTTGTATAGCACCAGGGTGGCATAAACTGGATGCCCGGCCACCCCACCAGCATCCTGAAATTCACATTGGAGCTAAGCTGTGGGTGAGTGAACGGTGATACATGAGGGGTTAAAGATGGAGCAGTTTGGGTGTGTGTGAGTGATTTGTTCTTTGTGTGTGTCTGCATGTTGGCTGCTGATCCATCTTTTAGCATATCTGTGAGCATACACTTCTGCCAGGCACATGGATGGACTGTATGTACATCTGGTAACGTGCACGGCCATGCATATGTGGTTATATGTGCGTGTGTGTGTGTGTTCATCACAGACCGTCTCATACAGGTGTAAGCCCCAAACATCTGGCCGGCACATTTCAAATGCTCAGAAAAGCAGGAGGGGTTGGGCGAAGCCACAGTGGAGGGCTGTACCACAGTCATTAAACAGCCAAGGGTTGGGGGGGTGGGGACCAGGACTGCACCACTACAGCATACACCTGCTCCTTGCACGTCTATCTGTCCACAAACCAATATTCTTCCAAAATGTGTTCATGCTCGGTGGCCACCCATTGAAGACGACAAGGCTAAAAAAAAAAGGACATCTGGAGCCAATCATGACCGCAACGGATCATCTGCAGTGACAGGGGAATACCAGTAAACAAATTTAGATGCATTATTTACATGGCAAAAGCCAATCATGAAACAACTCTTTTGATGATTTGACTAAATAGTTGAACGGGCTGTCCCCAGAAGACACATAATACTATCTAAAAACAAAGGTGGTGTCTTGTTATTTGCTGATCTGACAAGGCTGTGCACATAGTTTATTTGGAATCCTTAAAGCTGGTTACATGGTCCCCCCAACATGCTGCTTGGCTAGTCTGAAAAAAAATAAATAAAATAAAATAAAATAATAAAAAAAATATATATATTTTTTACTCTCCAAAGCATAAAATTTGACACTCGCCCCCACTTTCTAGAATGGTTGGCCAGGTGTGGAAAGGTGTGAAAATAGGCAGAGCACCAAGCTTATTTTCTGCGTTGCCAGCAATGGAGGCGTTAGAAAAATGAGGAGGAAGTGACTGAAACCTAAAACAAGAACAACTCATCCCCTACTTTAAATTATACTCTTGTTGCATTTGGTATTAACCCTTGTGTTGTCTTACCGTCAACCATGAAAAAAAAACATTGTGGGTGTTTTTTTATGTTTTGGGTGTTTTTTCTTTGATATTTTCAATGTTGACATTTTCAGCGCTTATTTCAACAGATATATATATATATATATATGTATATGTGTATATATGTGTGTATGTGTGTGTGTGTGTGTGTGTGTGTGTATATATATATATATATATATATATATATATATATATATATGTGTGTGTGTGTGTATATATATATATATATTTTTTTTTTTTCCCTGTGTCTTTGAAGTGCCATAGTTGAGGAAGATTGTGTTAAATTGTCTTTTCTGTTTTATTTTTACATAGGTAAATATTAGGGCTGCCAAAAACACCTGTTAGGCAAGTGCTCAAGCATATTAGTGTCTATACCTTTATTATTTATGACCAACTGATTGTCTTGCCTCATCTTGTAAACACTATTCTGGACAAGGTAAATTTTCTGTTAAGGACATATCTGAAGGTTTTCATTAAGATTTTGTGGGGCCTGTCAGCTTTACTATATTGAGCCGTCACATGTTTTTATAACCAGGTGATATAGGAGTAATAAAAGATGATCTTTGATGGTGGTCAATGCAAAATGAGCATATAAAGTTAAAATGAGTTCATTTTATTCACTGCTGTAGCATCTTGTAATAATGTATACCTAAGGCGTTAACGGTATGTTGATCTTTTGAAGACAGTATTGCCACATTAATGCACACATTACATCATGAGGAGTCCAGTAGCTATCTATAGACAACGCTTGACCTCTGTTGAATTCCAGTTATATATTCTCCAGTAGGGCTTAGCATTGTACACATACACAGCATGGAGTTTACACAAGGGTGATGGAAGCACAGTGCCGGATTTAACATTCACACTATGGGCACTTGCATGTCAGCACACATCAGCTGGAGTCAACTACGCTCATGGTGTACGTGATTCACATGACAGAGTGGAGAATTAGGCTCAGGGGGAAGATTCTGAACAGGGTCGCAGCATCGGTCACGTTGGATTCAAACGATCTCCCAATCGAGCCCACACTCAACCTGCCTGGATTTGGCTCATAGTTGCTTTAGTGTAATTCAGACTGGACGTCCACTCATTTTATCATTTGTTTTCATTTGACAGAGAGTCACTTTATGTGACAGCAGAGTCTCTACCTCGACTCAGCATGAATGTGCAGGTCTAATCTACTCCAGTCACAGCCTGTGAGTCGTGCAGCATGTCATCTGATGCCTGCTATGCCTGCAGATGCCAGGGTGGCTACCTCTGTTGTAAGATAGGGCACAGGTCCCCACCCCTCTGCCTCTATCTGTCTCTCTTCCCCTCTTTTTTTCGCCTTTTTCCTTTCCTTCAATCTCTCGATCTCTTGTCTACTCTCGCCTGCCTCACCCTCCCTCCTCTCACTCACTCCTCTTTTTCACTCCTCTGCACTGACACGTTAGTCAAATCTGCCCATTATGCGCTTTGTTAGTCATGCATTGCTTTTATATCTGGCATAAAGCAGTCAATGACACTGAAAAGTGAGAGCACATGAAAGGAAGAAAAAAATACAGAAAGGAGTGTCATGGTTTGGTAGCCTGACAATGTGAGCATCTAAGAGTAAGAATCAGTCATTAGTGTCACCGTTTGTTTTTCTGAATGCTTTTTCGCCATTGGTGTATACAGGGTAAGACAGAAGGCTTGTTACAATAATTATACACTCTGCTGTACGGCCTATCATTTGGCACAAAAGACAGGAGCATGTGTCTCAACAAGAGCAGGCCACAAGACTTTTACATACAAAGATGTTATGGATGATGTTTGTATTAGTACTCTGTGTGTGTGTGTGCGTGTCTGTGTTATTTGCATATCTCTTGAATTGTTAGTCCGATTTCAAACTCAACAGGTGTCTTGCTATGGGCATGAGTAAGTGCAGTGCCAAGTTTGACGTTGTTTGGATTGGAAATGCAAAAAAATATCATTAAATACAGTATATATTGGTAAAAGAAGCGCACATTGGCTTTTCCTGCTCTAGCCGCTGGCCACTCCCCTTTTCACACTGCACACTGAGTGAACTAGGTCTGCACAATTATGGCCAAAATGATAATAACAGTTATTTTGATCAATATTGAGATCAGGATTAATTATCACAATTATTTGTTGATTTTTTTACCAAAACAAATTTTATTGTTATGGCTATTTATAACTGCTTTCACCTCCATGTTGTGCTATATTCCTCTTATGTTGAAGTTGTATGTTGTACATATACAGCTGCAACACATGTAAATGAAATTATCTGAAATAAATAGCCTAGGATATATTTTTTTTAAGTATTTCTGAGAAAGCTCCTTCACTTGTTTTCAACAATAACTGATTAAAAGGGCTAGGGAAAGAGAGGGCGTGCGATGGTCTGAGATGCACCTCAGACCCACAAAAATGTGCAAAGTAGCACTACTTTGGACTGGCTTTGACTTTGAATAAGCAAATGATTTCCCAAATTTATGGACGTAACAGAATCCCACACATGCAAAGCACAACCAGCTACAGACAACAAGTGGCAGACAGACGCCAACTATAGGAAGGCTATTTATCAGATGAAGCGAGACGTATCTGTATGTATATCTCCATGTTTGGGGGGAAGGTAACCTGCACATCACATGCTGACGCCACATGCAGAACGCTTTATAACAGCGGGGTGGGGGCTGGTGGGGTGTTACAGCCTTTGACTCTTTTCCTGCTATTATATTAAGTTGCTGTGAGCTGGCAGAACATAACGTAATCTCGGAGATTATTCCTTTACAGTGCTGTGCAATGCGATAAAATCTCAGAGTTGCACTGGGCAGACACATTAGTTTTCATCATACTCATCCTGGGTCGGGTTAATTAAGTCTAGGCCTACTGCTAACTTACAATGATAACTTATCGTCGCCAAAATACTCCCGCAAATCAAATCCATACTTTACCGTTAACCGTCAAGCCACTATAGGCTACTGTATGGAAATGAGCACCTCTGCTAAAGTGTTAAATTCGTTAACAATCATACGACACACATCTCTCTCTCTCTCTCTCTCTCTCTCTCTCTCTCTCTTCTCTCTCTCTCTCTCTCTCTCTCTCTTTGTGTACAGACACACACTCAAACGGTCTGGTTCTGGTGGCTGAACGCAGATATGTGCTGATCAGCTCTCATAACGGGCCAGTTGGGTAGCGCACTGAGTCCATAACACTGTCTGTTTAGTCTACATTGTGATATTTTGTGATTACGTTCTGAATCTGCCCCGTTCTTTGTCAGGTGAATACAGTAGTACAATGTCTTTCTGTAAGTAATTTTGGGGTAGCCTACAATTTGGTTTTGAAGAATTCTACAAGCAGCAATACCACAGGCCAGGCAATCACCTGGTCCAAACAGGCACATTTTCAAAGGGCTCTGTACTAGTCATTTAAAATACAAGACACAAGAGTAGTGTTTCAGTACCAAAACAATACTTCAATTCCTCAATTTCATTGGAAATAAGCTAAAGAAATCCAACTCACTGTCCATCACTGTACTCACTTTATTTAAAAATGTTGGTCCTCAGACCATTATCAACTAAAATTCATATCTTCATATCTTACTTTGAAAAATCATGTATTCTTTGTAAAACCTTTTTTTTTTTTTTTTTTTTTTTTAAAGAGCCAACATTCTCGTATGTAAAATGTTGTCTAACCACAGGCAGCTGCACAATAACTTTGCACTAAATAAAATAGTCTAAGATGTATATTTAAATCAGGAACCATCTGATTTAAAAATAAAAAAAAAAAAAAAAACAGTTAATAATATTACAAATGTGACCAGGTACTCAATGCTATGACACATTTTCAGCACCAAAGAATGTCCCATTAGGTCTGAATACTACTTTTATGCAAGCAGTGGGACAGCTATGGCTTCTAAATTTTGTTCCGGGAAACCAGTGGCCGAACTGCTGGAGGCATAAAAGCAATTCTGGATCCTGCACACAGTGTTGCAACTTGTTGAAAATATAGGGCTTTGGCCATGGCTATAGTTGCCTGTGATGGGAGTGAGCTGTGAAGACTATAATCAGTGTCAGCTCACACAGCCAGACCTGACACCGCACACTGAGACGCAATATCTCTCCCTCATGCACACTCATACAAACATACAAACACATATACACATCATGCACACACACTCACACAGACATACACACACACACTCTCTCTCTCTCTCTCTCTCTCTCTGTGTGTTTCACACCCTTTCTTTTTTTTCTTTCTCTCTCTCATGCACAGAAAGATGCTCTGGACCATTACAGTGAGTGACCGAGCACACAGGCATCTGGGGGGGACTGGACAAAGAGATTGTCAATCCACATTCAGTGTGTTGAGTGTGTATTGCTCTCACCAACACGAGGACGGCAGGACTTGTGTCTATCTATGTGACAGTGGATTTGATTTCCAGTGAAGTGTGTGTATGTGTGTGTACATATGTGCATTCTTTGCCTTTTTATCTGGGTATAGCCTCAGAGCAATTCACAGCCTGTCACTCACTCTCTAGGACTGGCAGTGAGAGGTAGAGAAGGATTGGGTGGAGAAAGGAGGACAGACCAAGCGCCAGGAGAAAGAAGAGAGATTAACAACAATTGGGAGATGGAGAGGGCCAGTGAGAGGCTGTGGGGGGTGGGGGAGGGAGCGGACCAAGAGAAGGAAAGGGAGAGATGGTGATATAGAGAGCGGCAGAGGCTGTTTGTTCCCTTGGGTGCATGGGTTAGGGCAGCCCGCGGGCGCAGTTGGCATGCAGCTGGGCGCACTGTCGCTAAGTCCCTCCGGCAGGCTGTGTGCTCGCCCTGCATTCCCTCGGAGAGCAGAGGTCGAAGGGAAAGAGAAGTGTATGTGTGTGTGTGTGTGTGTGTGTAAGTGAATGGATGTGTGTGGCTGCTGCCTCATCAAAAATGCCAACACTGCCACACCATAGCCCATATCTGTTTATGGGCTCATTGCTCAGTCCCGTTGTTGCTCAGGGGGACCATTTGCAGTCACACTTGCATAATGATAATAATAGGGTGACTTGGAGAGTGTGTGTGTGTGTGTGTCTTGACGCAAGTGACGCAAATGTGCTTTTAGCATAGCTTTCTATTTCCTCAGTCCATTCATTTGTCCATCCTTGTCTCCTCAGCTCCCCTTATCCCCCCCACACGCACACACACCTCTTATCCTCCTCCTTATTATCATACTAACTCCAGTCCGCCCTGTTCCTGCCCCGTCCTGCCCCCATCGGCCGAGCACCCACACACATGCCCTGGCACAACCCTGTGGGCACGCCACAAACTGCCGTGTAACGGCCCATTTTAACCATACACTGGACAAAAGGTGGTGATTGCATCACACGCACCACCCGTCTTCTCCCTCCTCCACCAAAACCAATACCCCCCAACCCATCATTAGGTCACATGCCACATTGGGCACACACATTTTTCTTCCTCCCCTTTTCTAATTTTACAGGGCTGAGATTATTTTACACCCAGTGTTTTTTTTTCTTTTTCTTTAACCGCAGGGTGGTTTTACAGAGGGAGAGAGAGAAAAACACAGTAAGCGAGTGGGCCCTACTTTAATTACTATTACTGTGTTGTATGGAAAAATGAAATTGAGTCACACATGGAATGAAACAAGAAAATACGAAATGAAACCCAAAAGTAGAAATAAGTTAAAGAGAAAGAAAACTAAGGAAAATTAGAAGATTCAAGAACTGGTAAGTTTATCTGACTTCAACTGCTGGATGTCTACTCAGTCAACCAGCAGCTGCTCACAAAATTAAGTAAATGCAACTTTTTAAAACAAAATATGTATCTTTATTTTTGAATTAGCTGTATGCTGTTGTGTGTTGACGTAAACTGGAAATCAATTATCTTAAATAGTAGAATTAGCAACTATAGAAACTAAATAGCCAGTCTAACTGAAACCTGTTTTAGACTAGCTACGTATTTTAATGTTTTCCACAAAGCGTACCTCCCATGGAGCCATTTTTATGCTAATAAGGCATCAGGTGCCGTTAGCATTCCGTTGACTGCCATTCATTTTGGCGCCACTTTGACAGCGAATAACTTTACATCTGAAGCGTTTAAAGACTCTATTTGTTAGGGTTAGGATAGTTTATTTCTAAAGAAACACGACAATGTATAAAAGGCTCCATTACCTTCTATCTCACATTATTGCTCCGTAGCAGACGTTTTTGTAAAAATAGACTAACAATTTTGTCATAACCACACCACTTACTGTTGCATAGTCGACAATTACCGTACAGTATAGGACAAGCTAGTGGGAAGTTTCAACTTCCATTAGCTGTCTAAGTTTAATTACTAATGTTAAAGAGCATTTTAGTTAGCAATACTTAGCCTGTGCCTATATTATCTTCTTACATACAGTATACATACGCTCTCCATCTCTGCTGATTTGGGAATGATTGAGATTTCTCTTGGCACAGCTTGCTCACGTCACATTTACGTTGGCATGCTCAGCCATCACCGGAAAAGTGACTCTAATAGACTTAACTGCTATCCGTGGAAAACAACTGGGTCACATTGTCCATTTCTTTTACCCTCTATGCTGTCACCAGGTGTGATGAAGTTGGCTCATCTTTGAGCTAATCAAGTAATCATGCTGTCTTAAAGACTGTGCTTCCATTCTGCCTTTCGCTCTTAGGCCTGCCCGCACAGAGAAGACCCAAGCTTGAGATGGAAGAACCATAAACACCACACCCAACCCCGAGTGATCATGGGGGTGAGGAAGGAGACCACCCACAGCCCATGCCCCCATCCGCCGAAGCGAAAGACAACGCACACAGAATGAAGTGCCTACTCTGCCCCCTGAAAAACTGCAAAACAATGGCCCTCAATAATCAACCGTTGAATCCAAAGAACACCATGGCAAGTTACAACTGTAATACACAACTGGCACACTAGCTTGAGCTATCAGTAAATGCTAGGTAACTTGCTACTTGCGGTTCATGACATGCTGCAGTGTTGTACATTCCTGTCCCTGCACTGCTGCCACAGCTAAAGGAGCCGTGACTGTACTCCATGCCAAACACCCAAACAACACAATCTTTTGACTGCTTTCTTTAATAACTACATAACACAATACTTGTACTTTAACTTTCAGTACTTGAGTAGAAAATGTTTAAATAAATCTCTAGTACTCCATACATGTCTGCCCTTAATAGAATCCCCTGTCAAGATGCCTCTTCTCTGTCTCAAGGCTGTGTCCTGCCAGCAAAACAAACAGCTGATGTAGATGGCCACTGTTTGATCAGATTACGTGGTATAATTATAATTTAATTCATTTGGAACAACGTGATTAATTATTGTTCATTTATCGTTATTGAGGTAAAATATGGGTATATTTAGATCTTAGGTCATATCGTGTGCCCACATGTGTGTCAAAGGCAGAAAAATACGTCTGCCATGCCACATTCCCGCCATCTGACTAACCACATTCCTGCCATAGCCTGGCAATTAAAAACCTTTACCTCCAAATCCCCACCACATAACCTAGCCCAGCAGTGAACTGAGAGCACAGAAAGCCCATTAAAATGGGAAGTGCATGCCAGCTTCATAATCGAAACACATGTAAGCCATTAAGAGTACACTTTGAATTCTTGAGAGAGAAAGAGAGAGAGAGAGAGAGAGAGAGAGAGAGAATTTCGGATTCTCGTATCACTTAAACAACTTCTAAATCAGCAATAGAAGGAAAGAAATGCACATAATAGAAAAAGACAAGAACACAGAAAGTAAATAGAAACTGGGGCATTGATTAGTGGGCCGAATGATAGCACTAATATGGTGTGTTTAAGCACTAAATCCACACTCTTGCTGTGCCTTTGCATCTCAAATAACCCCCCTCAACATCTTTCAGATGGTTTGGCCTCAGGTTATTTGAAACGGGTCCCTATGACGACAGCCCGGCTGGCGGCCAGAGCAACACTCTTTCCTGATGCTGTTTGGAAGTGGCAGGGATCACAGAAGGCCACTTCCGAGCACAAACTCCCTGCAAGCGCTTTCTGTCTTTCTGAGTGAATCTACCTCTTGCACCTCAGCTCAATTGTCACAAGGCAAAATGAACAATTTCTTCCTATATTTTGGTAGTTGTAGGGACCTAATAAAGTTTTCTTTCATGTATCCTTACAAAATTCTCCATCTTTGTTTCCCTTCTGCCTCATTATCTCTCTTTTTATTGCCCTCTTCCTCGATTTGTAATTCTTAATGCAACCTTCCACTGTCTGTGTCGTGTGGTTGTTACGTAAGTGAACCCAGCTTCACACATGCATGCACACTTGCACACATACACAACACACAGTTCCCATTCATAGACCTCTTTCTCTCCTTAGAGACACATTCACAGTGTCTCTGGTCAGGTTTAACAGTTATGTAATGTTGGAGGGAAGCACCAATATATATTTTGGATTTAGGCTGATGATATTTTCTGGTGCCAATATTAAATATCTAAAATCCTACAAGGATTTAGTTTTTTAGTTTTAGTTTCTATCATGCAGTAAAAGCATTTGAGAAGCATTTGACATAGAAGTTAAACTCTGGCACTCTGGATAACATGATCAAAAAATGAACAAAAAATAACTCAAATAAATGCATAGGTAAATTAACAAATTGATGCTTTGTTGTATATTTTAAATGAAAAATCTGAGAATGAAATTAATGAAATAAATATAAATAAAATAATACGGGATTCCCCTCAAACAGTTACGTGATCAAATACTGTATAATGCATCATATCCATTGTAGGATTTCCTCCAGGAAACTGGTAAGCCACCCTGAGCCTGATTAAGCGGATCAATTGAGATCGTAATGACGGCCTAAACAATAGTTACTCATTAAATAAGCAGTATTTCCTGTATCAAATAGTGATATTTTTCACTGAATATATACATTTCCCTATAGTTCATACTTATGTTGTTGTTGGTGGACCTAATTTTGTTAATAATTGTTAGAAATTAGCCAATCTGTAGGTTGGTGGTTCAATCCTTGGCCTTGCAGTCTCATTTCGAAGTGTCCTTGAGCAAGACACTGAACCCAGAGTGGCCCCCGATGCTGTGCCTTTGGAGTGTAAATGTGTGTGTGTTTATCTGATGAGCAGGTGGCACCTTGTATGGCAGTCTTGGCCACTATGTTAAAGCGCTCTGAGTAGTCGTTGTGTAAGAACAGTCCATTTACATCTCTGATAAAATCCTATATAGCATCAGATGTGTATGAAGATGAATCGATTGTACTAGACTTGTAACAAAAAGTCTAATGGATCGGCTAGTGAGCTAGTTTGTCTTTCTGTGTTTAGAAGTGTCCTGGGCAGAGAGAGGTTCAACACTGCAGCGGCATGGGACGCACACTACTGAGAGGAAGTCTCACACACAAACAGTTTCCACGAGCTATTTCCAAAGTTTTCTTCGTCCTCTTTTTTGTTCTTTATTATTCTTCCGTTGTCCCTCTGACTTTCTCTTCCTATTGTTGTTTTGATTCCACTGATGTTTTTTATATTCCTTTTTTTCTGTCTTTCTTATTGTCAAATCCCTCATGCATTCTCTTTGAACGTGTGGACGCACACTCCCATTCACAAGCCCAGATCACAAACGCTCTCGCTGACGCCCTCGTGCATCTCTCCTATTCCCCCTGTCTCTTCCTTTCTCCCCTAACATATTCTTTGTATTCCCTCCATCAGTTCTTCTTTCTCTCTTTTCTTCTTTGCCTTTGTTAAATGTTTCTGCCTTCCCCCTCTCCCTCAATCCTTAAAACTTCCCCTAAGATGCTCTCTGTTTTTCACTCCCTCACTTCCTTTCCTCTCTCTCCTGCCTGCCTCGCTGTCTTTGATCCCTTGGTCACTGTGTTAGTCATCCTAGTAGATTGCTGTGGGCTTATTGACCAGGGTCACAGCAGAGGGATCCCCATTCAGCCCCCCCTTCAGTGCAACATGGACATGTCTAGCACATGGCGTCATAAAGGCCGGATTCTCTCTCTCTCTCTCTGCAGTCTGTAACCTTCTTACACATCCATTAAATCTTTTCTCCCTCTTTCCTGTTGTTGAAGCACTTGTATTTGTGTGTGAAAATGTATATACATACAGTATGCCATTTTCATTCAAATGTGCATACATAATGTGTATTAATGTGTTTAAGTTGTAAGCTTTTAAATACTCTGACACTGTTTACAACTGTGAAAGCCAACCGTCATCCTATGTCAGATAATTGCAGGTAAAACACACTTCAAAAAGCATGTCAAGTTGTAAACATTCAAAACAAACAAAACATGTCTGTCGTTCTATCCGTTGAGAAGCTCAACCACTAAACGATGGAACATGCTTCTTTGGGCTGCACATACTGCTGCGAATGTACGCAGGTGTCGCACGTAGATGTTTGCAAGGCTGTTTTTTTTTTTTTTTACTTCTAAACATTTAGATTTTTCCCTTTTGAACCTCCCTCAAATGACAAATTCTACCAAATCCAACCGTATAACTATGTACTATAAATGGTTAATGAATCAACCTCTTTGCTCTGTTGAAGCAGTGTTTCCAGACAATCTTGGCTCATACTTAAATAAAGCAGCTTGTTTTTGAAATTCATTGACGGTTAAATGCTCTGACTTGTTTGTGGCACATTTCAGCCACCGCTGTCTGCACGTATAGGGTCAGGTGGACATTCGGGGATAATAAGCAGACAGGGATGAACAGACAGAAAAAGGTGGGGATTGAAAAAAAGAAAAGCAGGAGCAGATGTTAACTGCCCAATGACATTGCAGAAGGGTAATTGTACAGTGACTGGATTCCTCTGGAGCGAGCAGTCTATATGTGCACGCATAGACTTGTGTTTGTACAGTATTTGTGTGCATGTAAGGGTGTGCGTGTGTACATTGCAGCCACAGACAGACACATGGGAGCCTGAGGAGCGTTGAATATTACAGAGGAGTGGACCACAGAGGGACCAGGCCCATAGCCAACAGACAGGCCCCACTCATAAATCCTCTCAACACTGACGCCTTTTCTCTCTGTCTTATGTGTGTGTGTTCTCACTCATCCATTTTGTGTGTCTTTCTCTTTAGCTGGGAGAATAGTCATCATATGAACACTAGGGCTGTAACCTCCCAGTTGACTGGTCGATTTATTGGTTGATACGTTCTGGCTCGACCAAAATTCAGATTGGTCGATTTTTTTGCCGTGTTAATTTCATCAGGTGGAAGCATGGGCCGTTACGGTCTATGGGTGGAAAGCACTAATTGCTAATGGGGGTGTTTACAGAGCACCCCTGTTTCACAGGTAACAGTCAGTCTGTAATTTACAGTCGGTCCTCCTCTACCATGTCGAAGACGTCGGCAGTGTGGCAGCATTTTACAAAAATAGATAACAGAAAAAAGTCAAATGCACAGTTTGCATATCGCAGCTCGACTACAAACATGGCATATCACCTAAAAACGGTAAGCTAACCTGTCTGCGTTAGGTTGCCCTGTCTGTTTGGAGTAGGCTGTATGAACATATCAGAGTTGGCATATTTCATAGTCTAATAATCGTTTTATAACTACCGGCGCACCCACCCGTTCCCCAGACACACCCACACCACGCTGGATGTTAAGCCTCTATCATCCAAACGCTAAAATAATATCACGGAAGGAGTTGTCGACTTTATGTCTCAGGATATGAGGCTGATGCTGCGTTGTCAGAGCCGACAGACGAGTCATTTCACTGCAAAACAATTAGGTCCAAAACGATTTAATATACTGCAAATAGCCTACAAGGACAAGTACTGCAGGACAGTACAGTTAATTAATCTAGCATTTTACCATTTTAATATGCATTCCCCCAGCCTGCCTATGGTTCCCCAGGGGCTAGAAATGGTGATAGGTGTAAACCGAGCCCTGGGTATCCTGCTCTGCCTTTTGAGAAAATTAAAGCTCAGATGGGCCGATCTGGAATCTTGCTCCTTATGAGGGCATAAGGAGCAAGGTTACCTCCCCTTTCTCTGCTTTGCCCACCCAGAGAATTTGGTCCATCCATGAGAAAGAGAGAGACATCATGGCTTTCAAACCATAGACAGTTAAAAAAATGGACCAATAGATCCTGTTGTTCTGGACGGAGACCAGCGAAGGCCATTAGAAGCACTTTCTAATGGCCTTCACTGACTGCTGAGCGTTACTGCGCAGCCTTCAACTGAGCTTGATGACGTAGATGTGCCAAGAGAAATCTCAATCATTCGGAATCTTGCAGAGACAGAGAGCGTAGGTATGTGTAAGGAGATAACATAGGCACAGGCTGATTATTGCTAACTAAAATACTAGTTAACATTAGTAATTAAACCTAAACAGCTAATGTAAGTCAAAACTGTCTGCAAGCTTCTCCTGACAATATGGTGATTTGTCGACTATGCGGCGGCAAGTCGTTTTGTTACGACACAATTGTTAGCCTATTTTTACAAAAAAGTGCTACAGAGCCATAACGTGAGGTATAATGTAATGGAGCCTTTAATACATTGTCATGTTTCTTTAGAAATGAACAATGGACCACTTAAGTTTTTAAATGCTTCCAATGTAAAGTTATTCACTGTCAAAGTGGCGCCAAAATGAATGGCAGTCAATGGAATGTTGGCAGTGGGTGAGTGCTTTGTATAGCATTACAAAGGCGCCATAGGAGCTATGCTTTGTGGACGCCCGCTTACCCCCTTGTTTCAAACGAGCAAAGTAGCGGTTGGTTAAGTCTCCTCCTCAATAGCTACAGACACAGAAATGGCACGTCCTAAGAAAAGCTCATTGTGGGACTGGCTCTAGTGGCTGTAATTCTGCACCAAGGCTGAATGTTGGGAAAGAGACTTCAGATATAGTATAAGGGGACAACTAAGGCCTATGTTATGGGACCTTTAATTGACAATGGTTTTGCGTAGTGTTCCTGAGCCCACGTGGTAATATCCTTTACATAATAATGTCGGTTTTTAATGCAGTGTCGCCTGAGTGATCGAAGGTCACAGGCAATCAATGTTGGTTTTCAGCCTTCTCACTTACGTTTATACTTGAGTGATAGATCTGAATACTAATTCCACCACTGGTTTTGACACAGTAAGGGAAGTGTCACTAGAGACACTAAACACATTAATCATCCATTGGATTAGTCCATAAGCTTATCCACTTATCCCCTATGGAGCAACACACTAAGATTTGTGTGTATTGGCTCATCTGCTGCTGTTGAGGTTTAAGGCCAGACCGCTCTATCTGAGCCTTTTGACCTTATAGGCCAACAACAAACTGTAGATAACTTTGGCAGGGGAGAAGGTGGGAGGCCAGTGTGGGCCGGCTTTTGCTCGAACAGAACCTGTTAGTACGATGTGTTGTCTGACAACTGTGACATCAAAAGTTTACTTTCTTAAACTTTCACTTGTTCTGAGCAGCCATACTGGAAGGCAGAGTGAAAAGCCAGCTGTCACAACAAGGGGAGAGATGCTGTATAAATATAGGGATAATGGCACACATTGTCTCTCATTGAAGACATTCATTATGCTGAACTTGGTTGTTTGCATAAAAATTTATATTTTGTCAAGACTGAAAAAAGGGAGCTTGAGAGGGAAGTTAAAAAGGGGGTGCGGCTTCTAGCTCACCCAGTAAGAGCGTTCACCCCATGTTGGCTGAGTCCTGCAGGTTTGAATCCGACCTGCGGCCCTTTGCTTCTTGGCATCCCCCATCTCTCTCCCCCTTTCATCTCCATCCACTGTCACTTTAAGAAAGGGAAAAGCCCAAAAAATAATCTTAAAATAAAAGTGGGTGTGAATGTTAAATTGTCTGTTTTGGAAAGTTACAGAAATGGTCGGACATAGCTCCTCTTAATCCATCCGTCCGAAAGGTGCAGCAGAAAAAGAGCTCTCTAAAGTTATTTGAAAGTCTGATAAGCAGGTCTGACAGAGTATATTGGCAGTGTATAATGCCAGTCACACACAAATAATGGCATGTGCCATTGGCATATATGTTTTTCTCCCATCTTACCGGTCTTTCTTCCTTTCTAGGTAGCACGATCAGGCATTGCCACCCTGGAAAATAAAAATCACCTCCTACCTTAGAACCTACCTCACATTGTATTAAAGTGTAAAAATACAAATCCCAGAAGAAACACTGTTTCATTGCAAAAATTAGGTTTGACAGTTGCTGTTCAAAACCCACACAGCAGTGCAGTTACAACAAAGATGGCTACCATTCCTGCCCCTCTGTCCACCTTCACTTCCTCCCTTTGCTCCCCCAGCTGAGGTGTCAGCAAGGCAGACATTTTTTTTCAGCAGGCAAAGTGTGTTGTGAGTGGCAGAAATGAGATTGATTTAATCAGAGAGCCTATAATTACATTGCTCCTGTTGTTGTCATTGATGCTGACAACAGCCAGCCCTCCTATCTGCCTGTCCTTCAGTATGACTATATCTCTTTGTCTACCAGCTGAAGCCTGTCTCACTGTCGCTCTGCCTGTTTCTCACTCTGCCTCTCTCTTGTGTTCCTGTATGAACCTGCTACCTGCCTTCCTGTCTGTCTGGTTATACACAACTGAAAAAAGCATGCACTTTTGTGTTTCTTTTAATGGCCATGTAAGAAGCAGTGCAATTACTTGTTTCTTTGCATGTTTCTCTGACACACACATACAGGAACGCTTTTTTGCCAGAGGGGACAAAGAGCATGGCAGCCTGGAATGGCAGCTCAAAACCAGTGACCTTGATTCACAACCTTCCGCTGGAGTCTTTGTCCTGCTTTCATGTCTATCTCGTCTGTGTCTTTACTGCCGCATGTTTCCGTCCCTGTCTTACCTTGTGTAAAATGTACTCTCTGTTGTAATGACTGACCTTGTGCATCCTACAACTTTTGCAACACCTGCTGCCTTTGGGTCTAATCTCAGCCATTCACACCGCAGTCTGTCTCACGGTTTGATTCAGGCTAATTCAGTTAAAGTGCTCAGTTTACCTGCATTTAAGGTTTTTTTGTAGCATATAACCTTTATTTAAAAGACAGGATTTCCATGTCCAATTTAAACATGGAAATACTTATTTGAATCCTTTACTATAATTTTGAGAGATATGTTTGCTGGGGTTTTTGTTGGTGTTCTTGCCAGTAGTACAATATAAAAGTCCTTATTCATTCATAAGCATGTTCAAAATTAACTAAATGAGCTAAACCACAAAATAAACTAAACAGTTTAATGGCAATTTCAGCTGCATGGTTATTGCAAATGGAAACTGTAAATGTCTACTTTAAAACAAACCCAATCACAGCCAAAACTAAATATGTGAGATGGCATGTGTGTGTTTATGCAGAACTTGTATGACGAGAAGTTTCTCTAATATTGCCTAATAAAGGTTATACAACCTTTATCTCCCTGTGTCTCTGAGGAACATTGACAAGAAAGCAGAGGTTCTTAAACAGCCCAACTGGTTATAAGAAAGGCATAAAAACACATTGGTGGGGTTGTTGAAGCTTCAAGTTTACATCAAAAATATCTTCTTTGCTGTAGTTGTTGAGCAGTGTTTTGCCGTGCTGTACTGCAACAAGTGTGTGTGTGTTGGCGCGAGGCGTGTGGGGGGGTCATAGCTCAACTGCTGGCCAATCAGAGCTCCTGCTGCCACATTCGGAGACCCAAAGTGTTACCAAAATGAAATGATTAAATGTAACATTAAGAAATAAGCATCTGAATAAATACATGCAAAATATGGAATATGAACTATGAAAATATTTTAGAATTAGGACATTTGGAATTTGAAACAGCGGGAATAAAAATAGTAATGACTTGCAGTAATGTGTGAAGGAGCAAGTAAGGTTAGGTACTGAAACCTAAGCCTGCTAATAAATAAACGGTGTCTACCGGACCAATTAGCGACTCTGATTTCGGTACCACTGAAACACCTGTGCGTTTCTTTGACACTCCGAAACGGATGTTAGAGACAACAAAAGCATCGCTGCACATGACGCTAGTTAACACTACACATGGTTAAAATGCTGACATCTAAACGGTGTAAAGTGTGTTTTACTGTAGAGGATTCCAACATAGGGATGTACAACAAAACAAGACAAACTGGTAAGCCTCGTGGGCCATTCAAAGGTTTTGTAAAATACCCTTTTTCCCATCTGGTGGTTGTTTTTTGTTATTTAAGAGCAATTTACTGGTGAAATAAGTTGTGGTTATTGTTATTAAATTTTTAATAAATCATTTAATTTTGACCATTAGCAATAAACAAGCTTTTTCTTAATGTCAATGTTGTTTTGTCCGCTTCCTTTTTTCTTTTAAATCCGGCAACGTTTTAAAATCTGAATCCATTTCTATGATTATTTCATAATGTTAATATTGAGCTCTTGGGGTTTCCATAAATTGTGGGCTGGGCAGAGCTAATGTTGACAGACAAGATGAATTGTGAGATGGAATATGATAAAAAATTAAATCCTTTTGATAATACATGTTTCAATTCCATTTTAAAAAAAAATCTATTTTTTATTCAACATTTAAAGGCAAAATTAAGAAATTGAATAATTGGCAAATTTAATTGTCTTTAGCCCCTTTAAAATAAATATTAACATCACTAAAGCTGCTCTTGTACTCTGGCTTTGGTAATTCTAGTGCAGTAGATGTCAAGACATTGATATTGCGTCACTAAAAATGTCAGTAAATAATTCTAGGAAATTAGAGCTGCAGGTCCCGTAGCCTTGCTGGTTCAGTAGCTGGTGCGTCCGACTGCCTGTTGGTCCACTTCCATGTTTGACATGGCAGGGTGCAGCGTGGTGAACTCTGCTGCCTGGTCTGACACTGCTTATCCCCCACACAGTGAGATTCCGACACCGCTAGCAAGACAGAAAGGCATAGGTCAACCCCTCTCTTCTCCCCCCCCCATCACCCTCAATGCCAGCGGTCGGAGCAGACTCCCAATTTAGTGACTGTGATTCCCTCATAAACAAGGTCAAAGACATTGGAATCAAAGATTAGGGAATGTCAGAGTTTGGATCAAGGAAGCAAAGGGGGAGAGGACAAACTGAGAGATGTAGCAGCGGAAAAAGAGATATAGAGGCTGGTTGAGTCAGGTTGGAGGGAGGGAATAACCGGGAGGAAAGAGAGAAACTGAAAGAAGGGAAAAAGAGATTTGAGAGAGAAAGAAAATGCAGAATTAATATTCACAGACTCCCAGTGCTTCCTAAATATTTTATTACTTCCAGCTGTTTGATGTTAAGGAGACTCACCAGAGAGCCCCCAACTCTCTCTCTCTTTCTCTCTCTCTCTCTCTCTCTCTCTCTCACTAATAAAAAGGATATATGCACACTATCAAAAAGCCACATGCAAGTAAATACCAACTACACACACACAAACAAAGTTACAACCACAAACTCCCAGTTACATAAACACCAACACATACACACTATGAACACACAAGCATGGACAACAGCAATTACACAAATGTGCACAGCATGAAACACACAATAAAAACATGCATGTTTACAGCCCCAAACTAGCACACACCAAACCGCATGCAGCATGGATACATACCCATGCATAACCATAACACACAAAAGTAAAAGTCTTTAAAAAATAATAATAATAATAATAAGCTCACCACTGACTGTACATTGATCATAATCTGTCTTTCAGCAGTTCTGTCACGTTTATTAATTTATTTATTGGCTTATTTATTTATTTGTGCTCTTATTATCTGTTGGACTGACTGTCTTTGTATTTGCCAGCTTGGTTCCGAGGGGAGAGCGGGAGAACATTCATCTTCTGATGAGAGTAGTCATTAATTCAAAACAGGCCCATCCCTCGCTCTCTCCATTTGTCAGTCTGTTTCTTTCTCTGTGTCCATCACACAGGCTCTCTCGCTCTCTGTCTCTGCCTATCAACACAACTTTCTGCCACTGTCTCTCCCTCTGTGTCAGTCTGCCTCTCCTTTGTGTTTTCCAGTCTTGACCAATGCCCCCACCCAGCCAACATCTGGGACAAACACAGAGTAGTCACTCTGGATCTCAGATGATTAAACCTCCGCTATGTCCTGCCCTGCTCTCTGTCATCACCTAAACTACATTTTAAAGCAGCCAAACTCAATTTCTTCAGACAACTGAAAGAGCATAAAACAGTGATTTAATGGGAGAGTTGTCTTCTTATCTTACTGTAATTACTACACAGACTTACTTAATTGTTCTTAAAACTCAGTTTTTTCCCATCCACACCAAAATGTGAGGCCAGATATTTCCGATTTCACTAGGTAGGGCTGAACAATTAATCAGAATTTTATCCAAATCGCAATATGGACTAGTGCAACATCAAAATCACAGGAGGTGGAATATTTATTAAAGGCAAATTATGTGTCAAAATACCATTCTGAATGAAGTCAGCCTACAAATCGTATATTATGACTTGATCCCTGCAAAATGATGATGCCATGTTCATTTTAATATATTTATTATGAGAATAAATTATTGTAATTTCTCATTAATTTTCATAATTATTCTGAATAATAATGCAAAAATTATGATTCACACTAATATCGTGAACCATATCCCAATAATCAATCTAATTATTTTTCCAAATATCAGCTTTGTATGGATGGGTTGTAAAATTGGCTTTCACCTCAAAGATCATAAGGTAAACCGCAGGAATATGGTGTTCACGTTATGAAGTGTTCTACCAGGAATGTGTAAATGAGTGTACAATTTTTGATTGGCCATCACATTGCGTTGCTGGATTATGTTGCATTGTGTTGTGGCAAAAGTTGATCCAGCTTTTATTTTTGCAAAAGCCCTCTTTATCAGTTGCATTGTCCAGCGCTCTCATTGAAATGAACAGGCTTTTGAACACTGTTTTTTTTCACACAGTGCAATGTTGGTCTGAACATAGCTTTACTGTGGACATACTCTAATTTGTATCCCCATCTAATTCTTTCTCTGTCTCTCTCTCTTCCCTCTATCGCACCCCCTGTGATCCGTCTACCTCCCGTGTTCCCAAGCCTGTTAATCAGCAGATTGTTAATGAAGGCCTGAGTTCAAAGACACAGAGAGAGAGAGGGGCACAGAGTGGTAAGAGAGGGAGGAGTTCTAGACCAACTGTCTGTTTGTCAAAACATGTCCACCCGTCTGTCTCTTTGCCTCTCTTCTCTGATGTGAGTCCCTCAATGAGCTCCCCGCGAGGACCACAACACAGCATTTGCTCATTGGGTTTCCCTTTCATGTTCCATTAAATGTGAAGGAGACAGAGAGACAGCCAGAGAGGGTGAGAGAGATTAATTACATGTTTCAATAATGGAGATTAATTAGTATTATTTAAACACTGACAGTATCAACTAGACGTCAAGCATTTTGCGAGGCACACACTAGACTTCTTACTTTAATGGGTAAATTCATGTCTCTCGGTGGCAGCCTAAAAGTCATCTATTTACATCTTTCCCTTCCTTCTACTGCTCCTTCAAAACTGTACATCAACCGCTGGCATCTGAAATTGTTGTTTTCATGCATATCATTTCATGTTTTTTCCTACCTATATTAAGTTTTGCATACTTCAAATATTCTTCCTGACATTTAACTTTTGCTGCTTTTCCAGTACATAGACACAGCTTTAATGAAAGTCAACAGCAGAGAAAACTCTCAAAGTCGAAATGGTCAAGTTAGAAGCAGTGACAAGTCAAACCCTTCCCCTCCCATTCCTTCTCCTGGTGGATGCCGACACATAAGTGGCAGTACAGAAACAGAAAAATCATGCATAGTGGCTGTGAAGATGTCACACAGCCCCTAAAGACACGCCAGCACTCTCCAGCCTTGGCTCCAATTTGAGAGGGTGACAGGAAAAAGTGAGGGGAGAGGGAAAGATGGCAGAGAGTTACTGTAGAGAGGAAAGCGTGTGCTCTAAAACCACATCCCAACACCACAAGCTGACTTCACCCTTTTTAACAGCACCATATTTCCCCAAAATGTATAAGACGTAGCATGTGATAGCTAAATGGCAGTGAAATCTCTGATAATCCTGGGAGCAGTTTTTCTCTAGCGGGGAATGGCTGTCTGCTGGAATAATTTACAAGGGAGTGACGAGGAGATCTATAATTGTTCAAATAAAGAGAACAAGTAAAAAAAATAACTCAAAGCATATTCATGGCCTTCAGATAAATTGCAGGGGTGAAAATGTATTAACTGGACAGCAAAGAAAAAAAAACATTTCTGGTATACAGTATGACATACTGACCAGTTTTAGACATGGTTCTTTGAGCTTGTGAAATCATAGAAATTGCTCTTTGGTTCCCTAAAAATGAGTCCAATAAACATCTACACAATGTTAAGCACAATCTTCCAAATGTCCGTATGTGTGTGCCCTGTGTTTGAGATGTTCCAATCTCCTCTATCCATCAACTTCTTTATAAAAAATGTTGCTGATCCAGAGGAGGTAGGTATGTGGTTTTCTTCTGCAAAGACCAGGTTCACATTTATACATTTATAGCTTTACATGCCCTGGCACTTGAGAGATGTCCAGTATTGACTTTAAGTCTTTTACTATTGAGCAGCTCCAACACTGAAGCGCAGCATGAAGCTTCACTCAATCTGTGCCGAGATATGCTACTTTGGTGTAAAGGTTTGAGATGTATACTGAAGTAACAAGATCTCTGGTTGAACTCTCACAAGACGGAGATGAGGGATGTGAAGAAAAACCAAACAGCAGGAATCCGCCTCATACTCTGCTCGACAGGGTGCACTTGTGTGCGTGCGTGCATGTGTGTACGTTTGTGTGCGTGTATGTTGTGAGTGTTTGTGTATCCTTTCTCCAGCAGGACCCCCAGATCAAAACCACAAACCCACTCTCCCTCCCCATGCCTCTCTCTGTCTCTCTTTCTCCGTCTCTCCACCCCCTCTCTCATTAAAAACTGCAGGCCCTGGCTTCTAATTAAATCCCACTTGAAAAGTCTTAAAGTCAGCCTCAGATTGATTCAATTAGCATTTCTGAACAGAGAACATTGCCTAAAAGGATTAATAAATTGGACGAAAAAATTCCTTCTTTCTGCGCCACGCCATCAGAGCTTGTAAGACAACATCCAAAGAGAAATATCCCCCCTTAACAAACGTCTATCCAACATATGCTCTTGCTCTCTCTCTTGCACATCCCTCCCAAGATGCCAGCAGAGATGAGTGTGTGTGTGTGTGTGTGTGTGTCCTCGTCTGTGGAACAAGCGCAGAGTCCTCAGAGGCACAGTTGGGAAAGAACACGCAATCTGACTCACTGTGTGTACATGTGCACATATGTGTGTGTGCGCATGTCTATTTATGCCTGTGTGTGTCTGGGTATTTGTGAGAGGGGCGACTTTGTTGGAGCGTGCCAGAGTGCTGAAAGTGACAAGGAGGCACAGTGGGAAAAGATCCTTGCTGTACTGTCTATGTGTGTAGAAACAGACCACGGCGGTGGAGCAGTGCCATTGGCTAGTGGACACCTACAGCAACATGTTTTGAAATCCAAAAACACATCACCAGCTAAGAGAGCCAGATTCAATTAGTGTGATAAAATGAAAAGAGCATGTAAGACATTTGAAACAGACCAAAAACTGACACCGCTGCCAAATGAGAAAACACTCATTTGGATTGACACAAAAGGTCCGTCTTGAAATTGTACTTTCACAGGCTCTTTGTGTATTTGTGTTATATGTAACTCTGAAACAATCCCTACAAGTGCTGTTCTTTGTATATAGTGATTTTATTGGATCAGTGAAGATAATTTTGATACTGTGAATACATAAATTATGATGTACCTAAAGACTTTTACTCACTGTAATCATGAGTTTTTCTTTAATAAAAACATTTAGCAAGACTCAGAATTGTATGTACTAATATGTTTTGTGCATACAATGTGTTGAACCTTGGGAAAGTGTTTATGCTAAAGCTGACCGTTGGTTGGGACACATTGTCACTGTTTTTATTTGCTAGTCAAACTGGCTTGTATAATGGCTGATGACTGCTGGTAGCTCAGTGGTTAAAGCCTTAATAGTGAAAAAACTGGAACCACATGGAGATCTTGACAAATAGGCACACAATATACATAGGCTTGGCTTCACTGCATAGCACTCGGTTTGCTTATAATACAGAGCTATAGAAACTAAAATACAATTAGTCCTCGAATACATCAATTGATTTTTACATAAAATTGAGAAAATTTTCCTTAAATAAATAAAATCCATAATCATTAGAATAAAAGTCTGAGAGTTGAAAGCAGATAGTGAGCATTGAAAATGAAGTGTTACTGTGCTATGCTCAGAGAAAAGCACAAAATGATCATAAAATGAATGTAGGGACAGGAAAGTAGCAGAATGTGGCCCTGTTTTGTATAAAACAACACTGACCCCTAGTGATATCAGTTAGGATCATCCAGAAAGGGATTTGCATAATGCCTGTGTGAAAAACCTTATGTCTCTGCATGAGGACGGTGAATACTTAATATTTCTGTATGAGGGTGTTCCGGTAGGTGTATGTTGTATTTTATTTTGTGTGTGTGTGTTCATACTGTGTGTGCCGGTTATGTGCATCTGTGTTTATTTCACCTCGTATGTACAATCATGAGAATTTAATTTAAGTACTGTGTGTGTGTTTGTGTGTGTGTGTGTGTGTGTGTGTGTGTCGTAATAATGGTGCCTGGTGGACTGGGGCTTCCTTTGATGCGATGAAGGCTGACAGGCGTGAAACAGGTCCAATCAGGCGCGTGGGCACTGCCAATTAACCCTTTTCACCGTGTGAAACCAAACATAATTGCCTGGGATGCAGGGGGCCACTGGGCCATGGCCTGCCCAGCGTAGGCTGAAATGGGCATTAGCAGTGCTGCCAGGTGACCATTACACACAATTGAACTGCTGGGTGTTTCTCCAAATCACACAGTTACAGTTGCTACCCAGACGTAATTGGCATGGCATTACCAAATGGCTCCTATTTCTAATTTTCACACCTACACAATTTATCTGAAATATCTTTAGCGATATTGTACTGTGCCAGGTTTATTACAGGCATACTGTATTTCAGTGATATTTTGCTCTGATTTCACTCTGAGCGTGGATTTTGTTATGTTTGAGTTATTAAATTTTTCTATTTGTACATTTTGACGTGGCCATGATTCTGTTCAGAATGTTATAATAATCTCGACTGGAACAAATAGTGGTTAAAAAATTAAGCTTTGTGTTCACTGATAATTACATTTTATTCATGATATGCCTAAAGGCAAATACTCACACATTCTTAGTCAAACACCCAAAACTAGAGCACAGTTTAAATTAAACTAGGGCAGTACTCTGTACGGCAGTAATGCTGCAATAATAATGTTTACTAAACTTCCACTCTTTATTATTTTTCTTTTAATATTCTTGCAAAAAATGAATGATCACAGTTATCAACATTGTGCGATAAAATAACTGCTTATTAATGAGACCTTGTTTTGAAATCAAGAGCTACACTCAAACAGAAACTCAATTCCTTCAGCATTCTTATAAGCAATTCAGCAATCTCAGCAATGCTTGTTGGAGGACTGGAAATTGTTGGAATGGGATACATAATATAAAACACAATTTTTGCAATATCATTAAACTATCTTATTAAATTGATAAGCAGGCTGTATGCTGTACATATAATACATATACACTCAGATGCCAGTTTATTAGGTACACTTAGCTAAAATGAATGCAGTCTATTATAACCAGCATCCAAAATAACTTAAACCTGTAAATGACAACATACCATTCATGAAGGTAGAATTTATTGCAGGCCTGCAATTTATATTAGACTGCATTCATTTTAGCTAGGTATGCCTACCAGTTGTTTGTTGTTTACCCTGTGGCTTAAACTGGATAAGATTTTTTTATTTTTTACATTTCATACATTTTTTTCTTCCCCTCCCGTGCTTGAAAACGTTTGGCCGCCAGGGGTCGTTGTTTTGCCCTTTATCCATCCTCCAGCCTGCCTAACTGACTGCCAACAACAAATGTTGGCAAAACACCCCCCTCCTCATCGTGTAGGGGGAAAAAATGGCCGACAAGCGCTAAATCCACATCAGAAACAAACACACACGTTAAAAAGCAAGGTAAACATCTCCGGATACACCGAGCAACGTCGCCTATTAGGCTCGACTTCAGCGCTGAGCCCAGATTACCACAGGCTGGTCTCTGAGTGCTGGTGTGCTCCCGTTTTGCTAATGCTAATATTTATAATCAGGTCAATGACTAGCAAGACACCTAGCATGCTAAGCTAGCATCCCGGGAAGTGGGCATGACTGTGTAGCCGTGCGTAGCATAGCATGCTGGAAGTGGTGTTTGCACGTCTGCATGCGTGTTTGGTTTTGATTCAGTGTTTTTTTCGTTCATACCTTAGAGGCTACCGTTAGTGTAGCGTTAACGGCTGAATAACATAATTAGGGATATTGTCACGTAAATGAGCATCTAACGCGCATGCAAATATTTCACAGGACGGAGCGGTGGATGGGGAGGTGGTCCCATGTGCTGGCTTTGTGTTTTGAAAGCTCAACACATTACGGCAATGTGAGACGCGACATTTTGGCTATGAATGGAAACGGTGTCCCGTGTAGATATCAGAGAAGTGGTACTAGCTGGGCGTTGAGTTGTAAACACTTGCTGGGTTAGCAACAGGAGGAGGGTGTACCTGCTGAGCTCTTTAATGCCAGTCCAACTGTCACTTTCCCAGACGGAAGAACAGGGACCGGGCCGCTTTAATTTGGACGCCACCCCCCTTGGCGGAAGAAAAAGGCGCACTTCCATCGAAAAGGAAGTCATCTGTGGAGGAGAAACGCCGCTAAACGGTTATGAAGTTATAAGGTGGGTATGTTTATAACAACAGCACCCTATTTAAGTTACCATGTGGGTCCTGTGTCATTGGTCTTTTACGGATTGTTGCTATGCGAGAACATTTAACGTTAATTTACAACTGCTCTTACAATAAAGCTGTGTTGTTTTTTAGGAAAATTCAAATATTTGGCAGATGGTTAACAAGTGACGCTGTGTAACGTTAATAACTCGTATTTGATTTCTCACGTTAAATTTGTGTACATGTTTAACAAAAAAAAGTCTGTCACTGCAGCCCTATCCTATGATAAACTACATCTAATCGGAAGTTTGGATTATTTGGATTTATATTATGTTTAATAAATATCAAATGGGACCGTGGGACTGGAGAAACAACTAGCTGAAGGCTTGTTCATAGCAGTCTGACCTGTTGACCTGGATGTTGTGTCTGGTTGGTAATGTTGGTTTTCCCAGGGTTTGGATTGCAGGATAATTCATTAAGTCTGAAAACATTGACCTTCTCTAAACCCCTGTTCACCGATTGACAAGACATTGTGTGAACATTTAGCACTGTAAAGCAAAGTTTTCCTTAAACAAAAACAATGTTTTATTTTTTTATGAGATTATTGCATGGTAATGTTTAATATGTGGAATAACAATATTAGCAATTGGGGCTGAGTAATATATATGACACAATTAAAGAGGTGTTAATTCAAAATGGTGGTTTTGGAGGCTGTAGTTTGTGCTGAGCTTTAAACTGAGGGGTGTACTACAGGGTGTGCCTGGAGAGAAGTACTGTGTGCTGCAAAGCTAATGAGGGCAGCTTGCTGGTTTCCCTTTGAAACACAGTACTGTTAACATGTGGTAGCCTAACCCTGGGTCTGAATATTGCTTGGTCTTTTATTGGTGTGATCAGTTATTTGAGTTAACTCTTAGGCTTTTTATTACCGTGTTGTTAACCCCCTTACATAAGGTTTATGCCCCCCCCCTCCTTTTTTTTAAAGTGGGGTTGTATGAGGTACTTATCAGGGGCCCTTTTTGATGGGGAACTGATTTACCGCTTTACATTCTTCAAAGCCACCTGACTCCTTTGACAAAAACAGCAATTTTACTTGGCAGAACACATGACTTGCTGGTCTACCGCTGCCTTGAACAGTTTGTGTTAATGTGTGACTTTAGTGGAGTCAAGTGTTAATTCTGGAAAAAAGTCACAGAATACAATAACTAACTAAAGTGGTAAAACCATTCTAAATATACAGTTGTGCTCTTAAGTTTACATATCCATGCTTAAGTTGACTAAAAAGAGGAATAAAAAAAACATGTTTTAGAAATTTATCTAAATGCCTTAATTAAAAAATGAGGTAAAATCCAACCTTTAAGGACACCAATTTTCTTTGTGAATGAATAATGTATTGTAAATAAATAAATCTTCTTCCTTAAAATACAGAGGGCATAAGTATACACCCCCCCTATGTTAAATTCCCATAGAAGCAGGCAGAGTTTTTATTTTTTAAAGGCCAGTTATTTCATGGATTACTATGCATCCTGATAAAGGTCTCTTGGCCTTTGGAAATAAAATAGCCCCCCACATCATCACATACCCTTTGCCATACATAGAGTTTGGCATGGGATACTTTCCATAAAATCATCTCTCAATGCAAATCAAACCGACTATTAGTCTAACTGAAATAAAACCATGCCAATCTCTAGGTATGGTGAAGTGTATATGATGATATGGGGCTATTTTAATTCCAAAGGCCAAGGGAATTTTATCAGGATGCATAGTATCCTGTTCCATGAAATAACTGGCCATTAAAAATAAAAATGTGCCTGGCTCTATGGGAATTTAATATAGGGGTGTGTATACTTATGCACTCTGTATTTTAAGGAAGAACATTTATTTATTTACAATACATTATTCATTCACAAAGAAAATTGGTGTCCTTAAAGGTTGGATTTTACATAATTTATTAATTAAGGCATTAAGATCAATTTCCAAAACATTCTTTTTTATTCCTCTTTTTAGTCAACTTAAGCATGGGCATGTAAACTTATGAGCACCACTGTAGCTTATGTACACTTAAACAGATTTTTTTTAAGGTGGCCTAAATACATTAGCTGACTATGGATAAGTACCCCATTCAACCCCACTTCAAAAAAAAATTATCCCTTTAAGCTGCACCTTAAATCACAAGGGGCACATAAATCACCAAACACTACTTATTTACAGGCGAGTCGATTTACTGTCTTATATAATCTACAAAGGGACCCCAAATCATAACAAATTTATAGTCAGATGCTGAGTATCAAATTCCCTCCAGATATTAAAAGAAACCATATAATTGAGCAACAAGGAGGGGAGCGAGATTTCCATTCTCTCAAAATAACCCTTTTAGCTATAACCATAAAAAAACATGAAAGCCTGCTGGGTCTCTAATGCCAGTTTTAGGGAGCTTTCAGAACAACCCTAAACAGCATGGCCCTTAAGTAGATTTAAGGTTGGAGAAATCCATACTGTCTGACAGCATCATTCTTTTTCAGCTTGTTCCAGCTCTTTGTTTATACTATATTATGTTATACTGAATGAAATATTGGACTCTAGTGTTCTATAGCTGCACTATTCCATCAAATGGAAATATTCTAGATGTCATGTGCATGATATTAAACATTTCCCCCAAATTCCTCCTGACATATTGATGTATCTTCAAAACATTTTATCAACTAGAATTTGAAATAAAGTTTAAATGAAGGTTTGACTGTAGCACAAGCTTGTAATGACTCACATACAAGTGGATCAGCAAGTTTTAAGGGAGTATGGTCCTTTAAATACATTCAATTACATTTTTTGATGCTCGTTCCTTGTTTTTAGGGTTACACTATTGCATCAAATGCATATTTTAGATGTGTGTCATTTCTCCAAACTCAAGGTATGTTATATTTGATTTAGAGCTGGGCAATATATCTATATTGCGATATGAGATTTGATATCGTCTTAGATTTTGGATATTGTAATATCGTGACATAAGTGTTGTCTTTTACTGGTTTTAAAGACTGCATTACAGTAAAGTTATGTACTTTTCTGAATTTACCAGACTGTTCTAACTATTCTATTATTTGCCTTTTCCCCACTTAGACAGTATGTCCACATTACTGATTATTATTCATCTAAAATCCTATGGCGTTTTTCATTACATGGGACCTGCTTGACTCGGCCGCGGTGCCTCGTCCTCCTTTTTCCATTGCAGATTTAGTACAGCTTCATGCGTGAGGCGAGCGTGGCTGGTTGTCATAGCGCTGTGACGTTTTAAACAAGGACCCTTTAAGTGTTCGGCCTGGTATGTTGATGTACCCCAAAAAAAGTATCTGTATTATTGTATTGCCATTACCTATTTTCCATTTTTTTCCTGTTTTCATACAGAAGTTTAGTTGGCTAAATATATCACATTTCTTTTAGTTGGATATTGGATTTGAAAAGAAGGAAATGGTTTGTCCATAACATTGCACTTTAGATGTGTGTGAACTTCCTACACCAGGAGTCATTTATATATAGTGATTGATTATCTGTTCAAAACATGTTTTATGCAAAATGTAAAGTATTCTATTAAAAAAAAAGATCAAAAATAAATATGAATAGAAGTGGATTGAAAAAAATAAAATTAGAATCTTCTAAAATCGGTATCTGCAGGTTAAATGCAATGAAAAATCGGAATTGGTGCATCTCTAATATCGAGGTATTTGGTCAGGAATATTGTGCTATCTGATTTTTTTAATTATTTTTTTTCCTATCACCAAGCCCAAATTTGATTATATTTAAGCAATAGTGTGATAAAATAAAATGTCACAGTAACAACAAACAAGAGTCACCAAATTATTATCTTTATTTGACACAGCTGTGTTTCTATGGTTCACACAGCTGTAACAGCTACTTGTGTGGCTTATTTTCTTGTCTTTAAAGGGGAGGACACTGTTGTGTTGTGAGCTTGGTCAGTATTGTTGGAGCATGAGGAAACCTGTGCCACAGAAAGGTAAGAAATTATCATACCATGTTCTCTGTATAATTTGTAACAAACAAATATTCATTGTAGCTTTCAAATAAAAGTATAAGTATGGCACATTTAAAGTTTGAGTTCATTAAAACCCATATTTTTGTTTTTACTGTGCAGGCAGCTTTATATATTATCTTGTAATAGTCTTGTAATCCCAGACAATGTTGGGAGCACTGAGTGTAGCAGGCATTGAAAGGTACTGATGTGAAAATCACCCGAGCTTGAGAGCTTATTCTATCGTTCTTGGCTCCTCTAGCTATAGAGTGGAAAGATGCCAGAAGGATCAAGCATGCCCGGAGTGGACGGCCCTCCCGGGTGCCCTCACAGTACCAAGGTAAATAACCCACAGCAGCCGGTGATATATGAGATCAGTTTTGGGCAATTCCAAAATTAAACCGTGCCCAAGGATTTGCCTCAGCATTGTTTCATTAATCATCAAGACAAATGTTGCTATAAATGTTGAAAATAGATTTTAAGCTTTGTGTGTCTTTGTTGTTTTGGGGCCCACAATACATGTACAATACAGTACATGTATTGTGTACAGTATCATGTATTGTGTACATGTATTGTATACAGTATCAAAATGATACTGAACATTTATAAAAACTTTCCACAACTGTAAAAACACAACGTTAAGGGCAACTATTATGTAGCATTTTCAGGATTATACTATAATAGTAACTTTAACTAACTAAAATAGTGTATATATATATATAGAGTATATCTCTATAGCAGGACTTTGTACTGTGAAAACAATCACCAATAAAGGCTTCTAAACCAAATACTACACAACCGCAAATGTCCCAGCAGTAAAGTGACCCACAATTGGGGAGAAATGACTAGCATTGTTCTGCCAACATTACAGCAATCTCGCGTTAGCATGCAGCTACCTAATACTAAGTGCTAGGTTAACATTAGATTGTTATGGAACAAAGCAGCACTTTCTACTGTCAAAAATCGCAGATGAAGGCTTCTGATCCAAACACCACCCAATCTGCCATGTTTTAGCGGTAATGCAACCCAAAATTGGGGAGAATTTAACTAACTACAGCATGTAGCTACTATAATTAGCACTGGACACTAATAGAATATAGCAGCACTTTCTACAGTCAAAAATTGCAGATAAAGGCTTTTAAACCAAATACTACATAACCGGAAATGTTTTAGAAGTAATGTGACTCGGAATTGGGGAGAATTTAATAACACTGGCAGCCAAGATGACATTTTACTGTTGTTAGCATGTAGCTTACTGCTGTTAGCATGTAGCTGCATGCGACAATGTAGTAGCTTAAAAAATTAAAACACTGCAGTCCTGCCTACCTGGAGCAGATGACCAATCATAGAAGGCCAGCTTAGAGTTGCGTAACACTTAGCCGAGAGTAGAAAAAACTGTTGAAACCAGAGCGTTAAGAACAGTTGGAAATCTGTAAATCTGGAAGAACGTTTTAGTTCAGTATTTGATTTTTGGCCACATTTAACATGAAAATCTGACATTATGACATTGTACATATGACAGAAAATATGGAAAAGCATAATATGTCCACTTTAACAATATTGTAATAATATATGAATTTCTTGTTGTTCCTTATGTTCTGCTATAGGACATTTCAGTTGGGAGAAATACCTGAAAGAGACGGGTGCTGCCGCTGCACCCTCTGCTTGCTTCAGACAGGTGAGCAAGATTGAAAGGTCCACTTTCAACTGTCTTTATCAAACCTATTTGTAAGCATATCTTTTTCGGTGATTTAATTACACAAAATTATTTCTGCTCTGCTGATATTATGTTGCCTATCTCCAATTAACACTTGTCTATCGTCACTATCTAGAGCCTCACACCTCCACTTAACGAGTTCAAAGCCGGTATGAAGCTGGAGGCCCAGGACCCTCGAAACACAACGTCCACCTGCATCGCCACAGTGGTGGGCCTAACAGGCTCGCGGCTGCGGCTGCGCTTGGATGGGTCTGATAACAAGAACGACTTCTGGCGCCTCGTGGACTCCTCAGAGATACAGCCAATTGGCAACTGTGAAAAGAATGGAGGCATGCTGCAGCCACCACTTGGTAAGGACGCTCACACAGGTTTTCTACTAACACAGTAGCTTTTTAGCACTGAATGTCAATGTCTATGAATAACTTCTAGACACAGCTTAGAAAGCCTCCTAGCTAGGAAATGTCTGTATTGAATACCCATTGGATAAAAGTCTGACTATTGACTGTTATCACAAAGTGTTGTAGACTGTTGGCTGCAACTAATTATTTTTTTCATTATTAATTTTTCTGCTAGTTATTTTCTTTATTAATAGTTAGGTCTATGAAATGTCAAAATATGGTGAAAACTCATCAGAATTTCTCAGAGCCAAGGTGGTGTCCCCAGGTGTCTTTTTCCATTATTTTTTCTATGTCAACATCACCATGTTCATCACACAACCCTTGGGTCTGAAGCTGGCATAGTTATAACAACAATTCTCCTCTTCTTTAGGTTTCCGTCTCAATGCATCCTCGTGGCCCATGTTCCTTCTGAAAACACTAAATGGAGCTGAAATGGCACCCTCTCGCATATTTCACAAGGTACCTGTACAAGACTCACAAGCTTTACATGCGGTTCTACATCTCCAACATGCATATACTCACATATGCCAACTTCATATAGCTGACTTCCTTTCTTTCCATGTTTCTCAGCAGGAGCCTCCCGCCCCAGAGCAGAACTCTTTCCAGATAGGCATGAAGCTGGAGGCGGTGGACCGTAAAAATCCCCACTTTATCTGCCCGGCGACAGTGGGTGCACTGCGTGGCGTCGAGGTGCTGGTCACCTTTGATGGCTGGCGAGGAGCCTTTGACTACTACTGCCGCTATGACTCGCGAGACATCTTCCCTGTAGGCTGGTGCACCCTCACTGGAGACAACCTTCAGCCGCCTGGCACTAAAGGTCTGAACCCAAACATTGGGGGGGGGGGACCACATGTCATTTTCACCTCCACTATATTGTTAAGGCAGAACACCAGAGAGGCATTTAGTTTTAAATCTCATCATTTAAACCAAATATATCTACATTGCTAGATAACACTAGAGTATGTGAGTAGTTTGGAATGAACTGACCCTTTAAAGCCACTTACACTATTGGTACACCTGTGCAGGCGTTTTCACTTATTCTCCTGATTGGTGTTTTCAAGATAGCGGAAGTGTGCTAAAATGGGCTTCTTGACATGTCCCTCTCTCTCTCCAGTTACAACTTACAATGTTATCCTTGTTGTTTGTATGTTGAGATTGACGATCACAAAACATTCCCTCCATAGCTCTAACCACTTTTGACCAGAGCAAAGATCAGTGAGGGTTACTGAAAATACCTGTGTCAGTGTGCAGCTCCGTTAACAACGGGGGTGGGCACACATTACATTATGCCCCTTTCCAAGACATATTTATATTTATTATATTGTACCCAAATTGTAATCATTTGAATTTGATTAACACATCCACGACTAAGTCCCAACAAAAATGTAACTTTATAACCATCATAAGGGTGTACTTTGTCTCCTACCTATGTGTTGGATTGCATTGCACTGTAAAGATGTTGCTTTTGTTTGTATGTCCACCTACTATATTTTACATTCATGCTGATAAAATCTGAGACCCATTTGTACAGAAAATCCAGTGCATAACAAGCACTTTTGTTGTGCTTATTTTAGGACAACCTTGAGTGGTAGTTTCTTTACTTTTTGTCTGCTTTGCTTTTAAATTTAAGAACTGCTCAACGCAATAAGCAGCAGATTTCATCAACATATTCTTCTGGAGTTTTCCTATTACTTCACATGATATTTGTGGGTTTGGTTGGTAAGTACATCATCTGCGTGAAGGCATCATTAGCAACACAGTTGATCAAGTCATCAACATGAGTTTAGTGTTGAATCTCTCTCCACATAACTTTTTAACTGTTTGCAAAAGTGACTTCTTTTAATTTGTAAATGTTAATACATGCATGTCTGTGGTCTTGCCTGGCCTTGTGACACAATCGGACGGTGACCACAACTACACGATACGCTGCTTTTTTAGTTCCTTTCAGCAAACAAGGAGATTTCTTGTCACCAGTCAGTTTCTCTTTAAGCTGAAGCATTTCAGAAGTTGTGGCCACGTTTACTTTCTCAACATAAATAACCAGAGGAAGCAATTTGTCATACAGGAAACCTAAAAAGATTAAGTAGATACAAGGGTTATCAGCCACATTGTGAGCTGTACTCTGTTACTTCTGTTAGAATCTACAGTATCTAAAGGAGTGGAGAAGGAAGCAGGGATATAGGGAGGCAGGACATGCCTTTATAGCCTGCTAGTGTTTTATGAAGGCCTGGCGCTCCCCCAATTGGCAGAGTCGGGCCATGACGTGGTTGAAATGAGCCTGGATGCCCCTCTACAGGCCTCTCGTTGGCACCCTAGTTAACAGCGTATGATTAGACACCTCGGAGAGAAATGAGTTAAGAGAGGGGATAGAAACAAAGGGATAAGTCAGACGTACGCTGTAAGAAGTAGATTGTTTACAGTGTCAGCAGATGGTGGGAGGAGAGACTAAGAGAAAGGAGTGAAAAAAAGAAAGGAGGAGCAACGCCGAGGAATAGTGGGAGAGGAGGACAGGGCAGGAGGACAGGGTGAATCTCAGGACAGCTGTGCAGAAAACCACCCACTTTTAACTTTTGTTTGGACACAAGAGGTGAGTAAAGATGAATGAAATTACAGAAATGCAGTCGGAGTGATAGACAGAAATCTTGTGTGAAGTTATCTTCTTGTAATATGAAGCTGGCAGTGGTGGCTTTGTGAACTCAATGAACTCGGTGCACTCGTGAGGGAGGAAGAGAAGAAAAAAAGGTTTGCCAGTTATGTGTTTGTTTGGCTGTATTTACAAGCAGTGCCATTGATTAATGAACATGTAACCTCACGCTCTTTAAACCTTTTAAACATTTTATCTAGGATTGGTTCAATCTGTTCAGGATCAATTAGGTGTCTTGTTTTTTTCTTAGCTTCACAGTAGCTCCCCTATGAAAAGTTGCATTGATTGATGTGCCCATGTTAACGTGTGTTTAATAAATACAGCCCCACGGGCCTAGACCTGTGTTAATGAATGTGGCCGCTCTTCTTGTAAATCTGTCCATGGTTGATCGTGCGTGTGTGTGTGTGTGTGTTTGCAGATGCATGTGAAGCCAACTATCCTTGCTATACTGTGGTTCATTCTTCCCCCAGTGTGTTTATTTTTTCATGCACACATTCTTGATGTTTTTCCGGCTGTATTGGCCTATTTAACTTGACCTATATAAGCTTATTTGGTTATTTTTATGTATTTAATATATGCCCAGATCTAAATGATTTTAACATGCTGATGTTCCCTCAGTGGTGTGATTTCTGAAATGCTTCCTGTCAAGAAAGGAAGGGTGTGCGTTCATGGGTGGGAGTGTGAGAGATAAATTTTAAGACCGTCTCACAGCTGTCAGCAGCTTACTTCTTTATTAGGGTTTATTCCTAGGCTTTTAAGGTATTCGCGCATTTCTTCTTTGTATTCTTGCCAGCAGGGAATTGAAGGTAGACCAAAAGAAAATCATCTTGAGCACTTCTGTTCTTTCTTTCCCTTCACCTCTTGTCTGATATCTTTCAGTCCTTGTTTTTCCTCCGCTTCATCTTTTGTTGGTTGTAATGTATCACAGTATATGCAGGTAATGCCTGTTTGTCTGATTTCACAATACAACAAACTGACATATTGTTGACCACCTTAATGATACATACAGTGAGGAAAATAAGTATTTGAACACCCTGCTATTTTGCAAGTTCTCCCACTTAGAAATCATGGAGGGGTCTGAAATTGTCATCGTAGGTGCATGTCCACTGTGAGAGACATAATCTAAAAAACAAAATCCAGAAATCACAATGTATGATTTTTTTAACTATTTATTTGTATGATACAGCTGCAAATAAGTATTTGAACACCTGTCTATCAGCTACAATTCTGACCCTCAAAGACCTGTTAGTCTGCCTTCAAAATGTCCACCTCCATTCCATTTATTATCCTAAATTAGATGCACCTGTTTGAGGTCGTTAGCTGCATAAAGACACCTGTCCACCCCATACAATCAGTAAGAATCCAACTACTAACATGGCCCAGACCAAAGAGCTGTCCAAAGACACTAGAGACAAAATTGTACACCTCCACAAGGCTGGAAAGGGCTACGGAAATTGCCAAGCAGCTTGGTGAAAAAAGGTCCACTGTTGGAGCAATCATTAGAAAATGGAAGAAGCTAAACATGACTGTCAATCTCCCTCGGACTTGGGCTCCATGCAAGATCTCACCTCGTGGGGTCTCAATGATCCTAAGCAAGGTGAGAAATCAGCCCAAAACTACACTGGAGGAGCTGGTCAATGACCTGAAAAGAGCTGGGACAACCGTTTCCAAGGTTACTGTTGGTAATACACTAAGACGTCATGGTTTGAAATCATGCATGGCAGGGAAGGTTCCCCTGCTTAAACCAGCACATGTCAAGGCCCGTCTTAAGTTTGCCAATGACCATTTGGATGATCCAGAGGAGTCATGGGAGAAAGTGGTCAGAACACCATCCCTACTTTTAAGCTTGGGGGTGGTAGCATCATGCTTTGGGGGTGTTTTTCTGCACATGGAACAGGGTGACTGCACTGTATTACGGAGAGGATGACCGGGGCCAAGTATTGCGAGATTTTGGAGAACAACCTCCTTCCCTCAGTTAGAGCATTGAAGATGGGTCGAGGCTGGGTCTTCCAACATGACAATGACCCGAAGCACACAGCCAGGATAACCAAGGAGTGGCTCTGTAAGAAGCATACCAAGGTTCTGGCGTGGCCTAGCCAGTCTCCAGACCTAAACCCAATAGAGAATCTTTGGAGTGAGCTCAAACTCCGTGTTTCTCAGCGACAGCCCAGAAACCTGACCTAGAGAAGATCTGTGTGGAGGAGTGGGCCAAAATCCCTTCTGCAGTGTGTGCAAACCTGGTGAAAAACTACAGGAAACGTTTGACCTCTGGAATTGCAAACAAAGGCTACTCTACCAAATATTAACATTGATTTTCTCAGGTGTTCAAATACTTATTTGCAGCTGTATCATACAAATAAATAGTTTAAAAATCATACATTGTGATTACTGGATTTTTTTTATGGATTATGTCTCTCACAGTGGACATGCACCTATGACGACAATTTCAGACCCCTCCATGATTTCTAAGTGGGAAAACTTGCAAAATAGCAGGGTGTTCAAATACTTATTTTCCTCACTGTATGTTCTTGCTAAACCTTACTGTTATCTGGCCATGCAGATGGTTAGGCTTTATTTGCTCAGGTGTTTAGCTATCAGTCCCTGAGATTAACCCTGTCACTCAGCTTTGAGTACTGCAAGCTAAATTAACCTAATTTGTATTGACGAAGTTTGAAGTTTTGTCATACATTTTTTGTAATGTGGATGAACCAACCTTTTAATATTGCTGGAGAAAGTACTAGGGCTGTAATCAACCAAAGAAAATCTTGGTCGACTAAAGTCGTGAACATTTTGACTAAAAATCGACTGGGGGGGGGTGCGGAAAAAAATGCTAGATTAATTAACTGTACTGTCCTGCAGTACTTGTCCTTGTAGGCTATTTGCAGTACATTAAATCGTTTTGGACCTAATTGTTTTGCAGTGAAATGACTCGTCTGTCGGCTCTGACAACGCAGCATCAGCCTCATATCCTGAGACATAAAGTCGACAACTCCTTCCGTGATATTATTTTAGCGTTTGGATGATAGAGGCTTAACATCCAGCGTGGTGTGGGTGTGTCTGGGGAACGGGTGGGTGCGCCGGTAGTTATAAAACGATTATTAGACTATGAAATATGCCAACTCTGATATGTTCATACAGCCTACTCCAAACAGACAGGGCAACCTAACGCAGACAGGTTAGCTTACCGTTTTTAGGTGATATGCCATGTTTGTAGTCGAGCTGCGATATGCAAACTGTTGCTTACAAACTTTGCATTCAACTTTTTTCCGTTATCTATTTTTGTAAAATGCTGCCACACTGCCGATGTCTTCGACATGGTAGAGGAGGACTGACTGTAAATTAAACACTCACAATTAAATAAATATTCAGCAAACCATCAGACGAAGGCTTTCTAGTACTTTCTTCAATCTGTCTCCGGTGGGTTGGGCTAATCCAAAAAAGGTGAAAACAAGGGGGGTGTTCTGAAGACAGACTGTTACCTGTGAAACAGGGGTGCTCTGTAAACACCCCCATTAGCAATTAGTGCTTTCCTGCTTACGGTCTATGCTTCCAACCATAAACCGTCAATAATATACAGTGTATGCTTCCACCTGATGAAATTAACACGGCAAAAAATAGACCAATCAGAATTTTGGTCGAGCCAGAACGTATCAACCAATAAATCGACCAGTCGACTGGGAGGTTACAGCCCTAGAAAGTACCAGGATTACCATTTGCAAGGTATTTTGTGTAACATGATAGAATGATTAATTAGATGTTGTAGGCATCTACTATTTCCCCAATTAATCTGACTACCAGGAAGAGACATCAAATTGCAGTAAATTTCTCAAGAGTTAAGTTTTGTGACCTTATTTATATGCGGGGAAAGCCAACTTTGAGTTCACTGGAAGGTCAAAATTCACAATGAGCAGTCTTCTGAAGCGAACTGGAGCATGCACGTCTTAATGTACCCTTTCACCCTCTTTACTTCTCTCCAACTGCTCACTCTCTCACTGTGAAACACTCTCCAGTCTGTGAGGTGTAGTGTGCTGTCTTCATGCTTTTAACTAAGGAAGGAAGTTCAATTTGAGGAAAAACAAAGTTTTGCTAAGAATGTTTTGCCTTCTCTGCTGTTTTGCTGTTGTCAGAAACTTTGAGCTCAGGTGTTATGAACAGTCTGGATTTAGTTCTGCATTAAACATAACTGAAATATTTGGGAATGTGCGTGCGAGCGTCACAACTTTTTGGGTTAGAATTAGAGCCAAACAGGGACATTGTAGCCAACAGCGTAAAGGCTTCTTGGACTTGTGTGCAGACATATTCTGCTTTGTGTTGGTCTTATGTGTGTGTTACATGCCAAGTGTGTAGAGTAGATGATTTTGAATGTTTCTCAATTACATCTGTCATTAACGTGAGATAATCACAATATGGAGTCTAGATTTCAGACTAAATACTCACAGTGGGGGAGAAAAAGATTTCTAAACTCGCAAATGCAATTAATGAGAAATTAACTACTCTGACTGTTCAAACATTATTAAATTGTATGTACCCCCTCTGATTAAATCGGAAGCCTGAAGCTATAATTGTTATTTTGTTATTTTTCCTTGTTTTGCCACAGTTTTTTACTCAACTCTCCTTTTTTGTGTGTATCTCTACATCCTTGCCCATGCAGTAGTGTTGCCTAAGAGCCTTGGGACATTGACAGACGGGAGCGTGGAGAGCCCAGCCATGCACCCCACGCCCACAGTGGGCAGACCTCTAGGTCAGAGAGGACGCAAGCCAGGCCGCAGAAAAACCAAATTGACAGGGCCCTGGAATCAGAAGGGCTCAGTGTTGGGACCGCCGAGTATCCAGCCAGGCAAAGGCCTGGAGTCCATCAAGATCCCCAAGAAACGAGGGCCCAAGCCTGGCAGTAAGGTAGGCATGAAGTGATTTAGAGATACCATCAGGGCAGACAATTACCTTTAATATCAGGTTCAGTTCACCCAAATTACAAAAACATAGCTTCTCATTTATGTCAAGATTCCCGCTTCTTCCACCGTATCAAAGCGTCAGTACGGCCTCTGCAGCGGGGAGTGAGGCTGACAGGCCACAGTGTTTGCTAACGTTAGCTTCTTGTCTCATCTGGGATCTGATTAACAGTAATTTCATCAAATTCAGTGCCCACAAAGCTATTTTCCAAGCTACTGGCTTGCATCTCTGTTTGTCACTCTGCCTGAGGAGTCACTGTTGTACTCGTGCTGTTGTTTATTTGGGTGTCATGACTGATGCGAGTGACGACGTCCTGTCACTGTTCCAGGGGATCACCCTCAGAGTCGTGTAATTACAACTTCAAGGCATTTCATAAAATTCTAAAGCAGCGACGGCAATAATATAGCAGCAGTGGCATGCAGAAACATTGTGTGTTGCCGTTGGATTTTTCAATGCTGTGAGCATCACAGACAAAATTCTATTCCAATGTGTTGGGGTGTCAAGAGAAATGTCCATGGCACATATGTCTAAACCAAGGGACTAAAACCAAAGTACTCTATTAACGTGGCTAAATACTATTTCAGGTAAATTAAAGGGGAACTATGCATTTTAACTTAATTTACCTTAATGAACAGCTTCGGAGTCATTAGAATGGTTATATGACTTTTGAGTTGAATGATGGTAGTCTCACTTGCCCCTAGCACCTGTGAGCGGAAAAACCACCCTTGCAACTTTCAGCCGGCGTGATATCAGGTCTTGCGATGTAACAAATTGCTTCACGGCACTGCACACATGTGCCCATAAAGGAACGGGCTAACAAGGTAGCGGTGGAGTTTTTTACACTAACGTCATGGCTGAGCTGGCAAAAAAGAAGCAGTAAGCTAGGAAAGCATTGTCGGAGGAACAAAAAAAGAGGAAACGGCAGACTGACCGAACAAGATGTAAGACACAAGTTAACACTGGAGCTGCAAAATATCTATTTCAAAGCTGTAGGGGGAACTCTATAGAGAAACCTGCTTGCAAAAAGCGCCAAAAAACTGCCCAAACTGCATAGCGCCCCTTAAAAATGAGTTGACTGACGTCTCAAAATGAGTCCTTATTTCTGTGACACACAGGGCATCTTTTTTTGGTCACATCTTGTTCTCTGTTGGAGGAGCACTATCATTTTAGAGTGTCACAGAATGAAGAGTAACCCACTTGACTCTGTCTCCTTTGCTCTTGGTACAGTTGGGCTGGGCAAAAAGAGCTGGTTGGCTAGAAGATGCCATGGCTGGCCCAGGACGGCCAGTGACAGGCCCAGGGCGAACCAGAGGCAGACTGCCTGCCAACTGGGCACAGAGGATAGCTCTGCAGGAGGCCCAGACTCCGGCAGAACCTATCAAGATCCCAAAGAAAAGAGGGCCCAAGCCTGGCAGCAAGGTAGCCATCCAGTCCATACATACATACACATTAACACAGGCTTCACTGAACCACAGAATTTCACATTAAAGCGTTTGGCTGCATGATGAGGGAACTTATTGGAACACATCATACTTCAACTTCTTTACACAGAGGAAGTTATTCAGTCCGTAACTATCCCAGTTAGACTGGATGACCCATCAAGAGAATATGTTTCAAAATACTAAGTAAATGGAAAAAGGATCTATTTTTCATCATGATGGTTGTCTTGGGTTAAAATGTATAAATACCATCCTGTTTGTTAATTTTTTTAAGGGAGGCAGACTGAGCTTGTTTTCATTTAAGAGGCAACAACGGTATAAAAACACACAGTGGTTGTCCAGCTGTTGTATGCTAGCAAAGTAAGTAGCTTATCTCATCAGGTCCCAATAATGTACTGAAGAGAGATGATTGAAATTACTCGTCCGAGTCATGAATTTCCATTTTGTTTTCTGATCGTACACTGTCTTATATTTACAGGAAAGCTCTTTATTTTAAGAGTTCAAATATGAAAATAATAACAAAGCGCAACATAAGAATCACATTTGATGCAAATCACTGTTCAAATCTGCACATCAAATGTAGTGATAGTAAGGAACCAAGAGAGAGACAAATGCTGAAACATGTCTGAATGTGTGTTTGTATCCAGAGAAAACCACGCGTGGTACCTAATCCAGTCCCCACGTCTCCCACCATCAGCACTCCAGAGCCCGACACCAGCACCGTGCCTCTGGACAATGCCACCATCCCCAACTCTGCACTACAGGCCCCCACAGGTACACAATGTCCTCAGACCTGGACATACTGCACATTATTACTGAAGTCTATAGCTGTCTAGGATGTTCAGGACATATGTCACCGCCTTCAGTGTAGAATCTGAGAAAAAGTTGTTAATACATGCATAGAAGCAGTGCCGGTTCTAGCCCTTTGGTTGCCCTAGGCGAGATATAGTTTGTTTGTTTTTTTAACCTTTTTCTGAATCAATTAATGCTGGAAATATCTTTATGTGAAGGGAAACATAGATTACAATCCAAATATAAAAACATAATGGAATATATTGCAGTAAGGCTCTCAGGCATTCTGTATTGCTTTCATCTATTTATTTTCCTGTAGGCAACTGCCTAAGTCAACTATAGCAATCGCCAGCCCTGCATACAAGGTTTAAAATAGACATAGTGGTCCCGATTTATTAAATTACAGTAACAATTTGTTGATCAAATAAGTCACATATTCTTTAACATTGACTCCTCTGCTTGTTGCTTTCCCCCCTAGTTTGTGTGTACCTAAACAAGTACGGCAAGGTGGGACCCCATTTGGACCTGCGGCGTATTCAGCAGCTCCCGGACCACTTTGGGCCAGGCCGGGCCTCCTCGGTGCTTCAGCAGTGTGTTCAGGCTTGTGTGGACTCCTCGCACAACCAGGGCACAGTCTTTGCCTGCCTCAAGTCTGGGCAAGGAGGTGAAGTCATTTCAGGTGGGGCTAAACTATGGAATGCCGTTTTATTCAATATTAAATAAATAATAAATCAATCAATAAATATGCCTTTGAAATACATCATGAAATAAGTAAATGAGGCAATTGATACATAAATGATTAAATAAATGTAAATATTCATATAACATAAATCAGTTTGTTAAATAAATATATTAGTTTTTAGGTTTTAGTTATAATTATTTCATGATACTTTTCATAAGTCTTTTTTATTTTTCATAAGTCTTATATGCAAATCAGGGGGCGTGGGTATCTCTCACATTCAGAACAGAGCCGTTGGCAAAAAGACCGGCGAAGTGAGAGCACCACGACCGGTAGCTCGTGGAGCTCTACCCAGCGCACAGCCACCTATTCTGGGGTAACTGGGGTAATTTCTTGGATTCAGTTGAATGTGAATTAGTGCAGACATTTGCCTAGCTCACTTAACGCCTCAGCTAATGTTGTGTCAACTGTGTCATGTCTTTTCTCCAACGCTCCCTTGTTGCAACCTTTCAATAATCCGAAAAATTAACTTTGGTACTACAGCCCACTGGTCCGATGTCCCTTTGGTTTGAAAAAATAAACCCTCTGCTCCGACATCCCATCCCAGGAGTTGGCTATCCTAACCTTAACCACTCAAGGTCAAATGCCTAACCCCAACCCAGAAGCGGAGTGGCAATCAGGAGAGTTGGGACTTTTCCTGGTAGGCCAGTAGTGTTTCGAGGCCGCAAGGGCCAGTATGATAGTGCTGCCCTTGCGCACGTACCCGCCCCTGCACCTGTTATGGGAGGTGATCCACAAAAGCCTATATGGTCGGAACAATGGGATGTTGGAGCAGAGGTTTTGTTTGTTTTTTAAAACAAAGGGTTATTGAGAGGTCGGATCAACAGCGCGTAGGAGAATTGGTCAGTCGCCATGTCAACCTGCAGTGGATACAGACCGACTGGTCAGGTCAGCAGTAGTGGGTGGTGTAGTTACCCCAGAATAGGGTGACTGTGTGCTGGGTATAGAGCCCCGCAAACTGCCAGTCGTGTTGCTCCTTCAGGTCAGCGCTAGTTGGTGGTTCATTTACCCCAGAATAGGTGACTGTGTGCTGGGTAGAGCCCACGGCTGTATTCTGAATGTGAGAAGTAGCCATGCCCCCTGATTGGCATATAAGAATTGGAAGTATATAGAGAGGGAAATCAATAATAGAATGGCATTATGAAATAAAAGTACCATGAAATAATTAAAAGTAAAACCTTTTAAGATATTTATATAACTAATTGATTAATTTTTATATGAATATTTAGATTTATTTAATTATTTATGTATTTATTACCACATTTATTTATTTTATGTGTTTCAAAGGCTTATTTATTTATTCATGTATATATGTATGCATTTATTTATGTTTTCCTTTATTTAATATTGAATAAAACAGCATTCCATATAAAACCCTCATTAAAAGGAATATGACTCTCCTGCTTCTGTGGAAAGTCTTCATGAACCAGCATTTTAGGAGGATTTTGCTTTATTGTTTACTTGTTTATTGTAGCGTTCACATCTTTGTTCAATTAACAGAATGTAGTGCTGTTTTAAAATAACCCCCACCAAAAAATGACCAGGCCATATGGAGCATTCAAATCTGTTGTAATTGTTACTTCAAATTTGTATAAAGCTCCCTTTTACATCAGCAAACATATTTCTTTTGCCATCATTTTCCCATGTCAAACAAAAGACTGTACACTATATTGAGCAGAGTTGGATTTTCTGTTCTTTTCCCGTTTGCCATGTCTAGCCTGCTTTGACAAGCAGCAGCACACCCTGACCCTGCCCACAGTCAGCAGTGTCACTTACGTCCTCCGTTTCCTGGAGAAACTCTGCCACAACCTTCACTGCGATCCTCTGTTTGGCAGCCAGCCTGTAGCCAGAGGAGGCCTGCACTACGACAGTCACACATACATTACAGGTCAGTGCTATTGTTCTTTTGCTGTGACTTCACCAGCACCTCTACATTGGTTAGTGTTAATGCCATGTTTGATTCACAGCGGCTATGTTGAAAATGTTGTCCTTTGAAATAAATCTGATGGGGTGTCAGCTTTAATGCATTTTCTAATATGCTGGAAACCAAAACTAGACTCTACAGAGTCCAGATAGCAGTTTAAGTGCACGTGTACATTTTGTTGAAGTTGACAAGAATACGAGAATAAAACAGCGCTACATAATACAAATAATACAGATTCCGCTCTTAATAGGATTTGGAATCTTTGCTCACCTCGTGATTCAATTGCAATTCAGAGGACAACGATTCAATTCTAAACCGATTATCAATACTACAATTATTTTATGTACATTTCCATGTGTGATTTAAAAAAAATACATTTAAATCTGTTTGTTAAATGTATTGTAAGTTTGTTAGATTTTTACATATACAGTATTTGTCATACACAAGTTTTAATGAAGTGTTTTGTCTACTGAGGTTTTTATTTTGTAGTCATTCCATACTTAACCCTTAAACATGTTTGTGAAAGTCACCTCCTCTCACAGTAATCTTCCATGTCAGAGACTCAGTCATGTTTAAAGGAGGATAACTGGCTTCTTAGAACATGAAACATATATATATATATATATATATATATATATATATATATATATATATATATATATATATATATATATATATATATATATATATACAAAAAAGAATGTTCTCCTTTTTGGCCATTTTTGTGTTTTTTCTCTTTACTCTTGCCTTAACTCTGAGTTGTTGTCCATAATCCCATCCTCTTTTAGTCACTCTGTTTTCTGATGTGTACATGTCTGGAGACAGTAATGTTTAAATAATAAACACATTTAAAAAAAATAAAAAAAATTGAATAATCAATAACTTTTGAGCATTGAATTGTGTTAGAGGGAATCTCGATGCATCTAAGACATGCGTCATTTTGTAACACATGTTATATTGCCTCGCTGATAGCATGGCCCTTCCTCATACTCTGCAACTGATGAACTAGCAGTAGTTACTGCACGCCTCACTCTGTAGCTAAAGGAGAGAGCTCAACACACAGGGTGAAAAGAGGAGCTGCAGCAATGTGCAGTACTGCCAATATATGATGTTTTCTTAAAATTAAACCACATAAACCTATTCTGGTAAAACCTCAAAATTCAAAATGAGCACTTTAAGATACCATCTTTAAGGGCACCAGTATTGTTTTTTTATTGTTTGTGTTTTAGATTAAAAACTCCCTACAGCAAAAGGAAATCTTGTTTGCCTTTCTCATGTGGAGATTTTGGCAGTAACCTAAGCAACAAATCTTGTAAATACTCAAGGGAGGTGCACCATGTGCCCCCCCTGAGTATCTGAACAGTATGCTTTTAACACTGCTGTACAAAAGACAAATAACTTGTGCAATGCCTAGAGTAGGGATTGACTGATATGGATTTTCTTAGTGCAGATAAAAAAAAAAAATTTTTCATCAGCCTTAGCTGATGACCAATACAGGCTGCCAATTTTCTTGAGCTGCATATGGTTAACTGTGCAAGGGTAAAAAGCTTTTATCAACATCTACAACACAGCCGTGATGATGTATTGCTTGCTGACATATTATACTCAGGTCTTCACAAAATGTCCTTTATCAACACATTTAAATAATTTAAGAAAACAATAAACCAGAAAAGGAGTCATTGAAATAAAGTACTCGATTTGTAATTTGAGACTGTCATGGTGCTAGTGGTGCAGGGGCAGCGCATGGGCTGCACGTGAACTGCAGAGTCTCCAGCAACACAGAGCTGCCTGTGGAAATGCTGATGCATTTTCGTTTTCTAAAGTCATTAATTAATTCATTGATTGATTAATCGTAAAACATGATACATAACAGTATTCACTGAGGCAAACCATATTGACTGTACTTTGACAGGTTCTATGTTTTCAAATTACAAAAATGTTGTTTTTTGCCATTCAGCCTCTTTTAACAAAAATAAGAATGAAACCAAATCATATACAGTCTGATCCACTTATCTGAACCTTTCTCACCTCTACCGGTATCATAATTCATCTGTGGCTTGTTCCTGCATGTATGCTGGTTTTTAGAGAGGAGAAGTTTTGGAGACGGCCTAACAACGGGCCCGGGCCGAGGCACCAAGCGGTTCCTTCAGGACTACAACATTTCACTGCCTCAGAAAATAGCCAAAATCCCCCGGCACTCCACTGATGGTATGTGACTTTTGTGATTTTTCTTTTTTCTCCACCCTGACCTCATTCCTGTACCTCATTAATTATAAAATGCACGATTTTCTGCTTGTTTATATTCAGACAGAGTTAGTGACAAATATGATTCTCTCCCCCAAGGATGTGTCCTCTCCCCTCTCCTCTTTGTTTAATACACAAATGACTGTGTTCACAATATGATGGAAGACAGGTTTTTAAATTTGCAGATGACTCTGTCATTGTGTCTCTTCTTAATGAAAGTGTGATTGACCATGGACCAATAGTGAAGGATTTGAATGATTGGTGTAAGCACTCCTTTTTAAACATAAATGTCTCCAAGACCAAATAACTAATTATTGATTTTTTGAAACAGTGCCCCTCTCTTAACCCACCGTCATTGATGGCCAACCTGTTAAAACGGTACATGAATATAACTACCTTGGCACAATAGTTGATAGCAAGCTATGTTTTGAACCACACACTGATGCTGTTTGTGCCAAAGCCCATCAGCGTATGTACTTTTATCGTAAACTGAGGAATTTTAGCATTGACCGTAACTTTATAAAATGTTTTATTACTGTTTTATTGAGTCTGTTTTGACCTTCTGTTTAATCGGCTGGTTTGATTTCCTGTCCATTTAAAAAAAAAAATAACAAAAAAAAACACGGACTACAGAGTATCGTCAGGACATGTAGCAAGATTACAGGCATCAACTTCCCCACTCTCTCCCACATCTACTCCAACAGAAGCGAAGAAGGCCCAATCCATTGCAGCTGACCCTAGCCATCCCTTGTATGGCCAGTTTAAGCTACTTCCCTCAGGCCATAGGTACTCCATGCCCAGATGCAGGTCCAACAGACTCAGAAACTCTTTCATCCCAACTTCCATTTCCATTTTAAACAATTTGCCAGAACTGTTTTAAATGTATTTATTTAATGTTGTGTTTTAGATTATGTGGGTATTTCATGTTTTGATGTATTGCTGTGTGTCTTGTCCTTATGTCTGTCTACTGGCTGTACAAACAATTGCCCCTCTGGGACAATAAAGTTACCTTGACCTTGTAATAGACATTGCTATTACAAGTAGTCAGACAGCTGTCATATCTGGACAAAGAATAATGCCAGGACTACATATTTGGATTTTCTGATAGGTTTGCTTGCCCATAATTTATCACTTTTAAAGACTGGATTTGATTCCACTATTAGAACAGTAATATTTCTCCTATTTATTGGAGGATTAGCTGTTGTTCACCCCTACATTTGATAGATATGGCAGGTGCCTGAATTTTACCATACCCCCTTTTTTAATGCCTTTTGATAGTATTTTTATTTATTTGTGAGTTAAATGAATAATTAAACAAGCATTCCACTCAAGTGTATTTGTTCAAGTAATCAGTGTCTCTCAGCTCTACACCACGTTTTATGTAGGACATTTAATTCTAATAAGCGACTGCTCTAAGTTGTCCAGTAAAGCTTTATATAATCATATAAAAGGAGGTAGTGAAACAGAAGAAGCTCTTGGCTCAGGAGTAAGTCGTATTACGTTCTGGGGCAGGAGGTTAATCATTTAATCGTCTTTCAATTTCCTTAGATTTTAATTAAGTAAATGGAATATTTGAAGAGATTTATGTGAAAGGGTAATATCCCCCTCATATTAACAGGGCCTTCCACTTTTCCAGAAGGCTAGAACACACACTCAAATCCTTGTCATAATTTCTGACGGTTACAGGCTGGTGGTCCCTTTTGTTACTTTGGTTACCGTATTTTCCCGAACTATAAATGGCTCTAAAGTATAAGTCGCATCAGTCAAAAAATGCGTCATGATGAGGGAAAAAACATAGATAAGTCACATTTATTTAGAAATTTATTTCACAAAATCCAAGACTAAGAACAAACATTTAATCTAGAAAGGCAAGTTATTCAACTACACAATAGCACACAGAACAACATGCTGAATAGGTGTCTGGTATGTTAATGTAACACTTATTTAACATTATCCAGCTACACAATAGCATAAATTAACATAACAAGCCAGCGAACCAAGCTCTCGATCTCATTCCACATCACTGCGCCCTATTGCGGCTGTATATGGTGATGTATACTCCTTGGTTCATGCAAGTCAGTATGAACTAACATTTAAAAACATGTTAAATTATATATATTTTGATATATAAGTCGCACCTGACTATAAGTCACAGGGTCAGCCGAACTATGAAAAAAGGGTGACTTAAAGTTCGGAAACTACATCTATGTATTTTGTTCATTGTCCCCAGGTGAGTCCTTAATGGAGAAGAGTGTTGCCGTGTCAGAGCACTTAAAGAAGAGCCCTCTCTCTCCAAACTCTACAGTACAAACTCACAGCCTGAGGTCTCCCTCCAAGCTGCTGCATCACAACAACTCCACCGGTAGGAAGAGACACTAATACAGGAAGCATTGTCACTGTCTGCGTTTGCACATACATCAGTGTAGTAATTGTAATGCTCCCAAGTGGGTGATCAAACCAAAAGCAGCCCGTGTATTTATATTTATTTTTTAAAACGGCAACAGACTGGAAAGGTGTTTGAAGGCTTGTCAGACACTAAATATATTAGTAAAATTATAAAATACTCAGCAATCATTTCTTTCATTGCAAAGAACAAAACTAAACTGTAGAAATACAGCATTACCTTACATAGTAATCTACCAGGACTCAGCGCTCGCTCATATTTAATTGCCACTTTGATGGATGACGACCCTGCTTTTTATTTGGCTGGAGCCCTCTGCATTGGCACTTCTGCTGGTCAGTCTGATGGTGAGAAGTATAATTTGAGCTTTAGTTACTTTTTCAAAAGGAATTAGGCAGGTTTTACAACTTCATCATAACAGCACAGGTAGCAGTGATTAGCAGATGTCTGATTTATGTGATAGCTTCAATTTAAATTGGCCCATTATCAACATCTTGTATTTTTTCAGAATTGTATTTTGGTATTATAGTGCTTGGTGAGTTAATGGTTAATTGCAAGATATTTAAGTAATAGAATGGCATAGAACGATGAAATACCCAATGAATTGACTGTCTTCATGGATTGCACTTTCAGGCTCAGCTAGTTTCCGGGAGAGCCCGAGGCCGAATGGCCAGGACCCCAACCTGTGGACAGTAGAGGACGTCATGCACTATATCAGAGATATCGACCCAGTGCTGGCACCACATGCTGACCTTTTCAGAAAACATGTATGTATTCTCTCATAATGGTAAAGATGCTTAGATTAACTACATTAGAAAATGTCCATGTACATATACACTTGTTGGACATATTACACTAGATATTGAGTCACATTTAACTTTGTGGATGGCTTTGCTAAAAAACAACAAAAAAGTCTTTCAATCTTCCCTCAATCTCTCTGCTACAGGAGATTGACGGGAAAGCCCTCCTGTTGCTGCGTAGTGACATGATGATGAAATACATGGGCTTGAAGCTCGGCCCCGCCCTCAAACTCACCTTCCATATCGACAAGCTCAAACGGGCTTGAGGAGGTCAGCTGACCGGCCGTAGCCTTCCAAAGGACTGAACTACAACCCCATCTCCCTGTTCTAAGATCAGTATGTTATGCATTGCATATTGGACATATACTGACAATTTTTATGTAGCAACTTCCATCAGACCACGGTATCTGGTATTACATACCCCTGTCCTGGCCTCATCCAATGAGGAATGTTTATTTTGTGTAGCACAATCTAGTCCTAAGGCAGCATGGGATATGTAGGATTACCGACTTGTCCTCCATCTGTTTTGCATTTCAGTACAACTTGAAGTTATATGTGGCCATTTTAACTGTAAGAGGCTTTTTGGCCAGCTTTTATTATGTTACATTTATTTTGTGCATTTCATATTTTGTACTGGCTATATGGCCTTGTATTTTTGCCCTGTTCAACAGTTTGTGTTGGGTATGCTAAAAGAACCCTAAAGGAAGAAAAGAAACACTACTCGCATCCCCGTTACTTGGAAATGCTTTTGGTTAACGTCTCAGTTTGAGGCACAATTTTGCAACTTCGACAATATTAATAGGGAGGAGGAGAAACACGCTTTATGAAAGAAAGAAAGAAAAAACACTTTATTCTGAAAATACTGCCATAAGGAAATCTGTTTCTTTATTCTTATTCTGGATGTTGTTTACAATGCCTTGTCTTGTCTTTGTTATTTGTACTTTTTTTAATTTTATACTATATTATTAGAGTTCCTACGTGGAGAGCCCTATCATACTTAACATTGTTCAATAAATATATAATAATTCAAAAGTTTTTTTCTTTTCTCTGTGCTTTTTGCTCTGCAACCTCAACCTTTTAAGGCACAACTGTGTGTTTTCACTACTGTTGTTCACTTATTATTTTAATTAGTACAATATTTTGTGCCTTTTCATATAGAATTATTTCATGCCAACTACTGAGTTAAAGTTATTAATTAATAATTAGATAATTAGATTTTGAAGAATACATTTAGTGCCATTTACTTTTTGTTTTTTAATGTAGTGACACTAGTTCACCAACAGGGGGCAGCACAACCTTGTCTACTTTATGCAGTCCTCTCCTTGCTGTTTCTCCTTGGGACTCATACACTGCCATGGTTGGCCATATCTCCATCTGGTAGACTCAGCAAGATAATCCAGTGATATTTCTACATCACGTAAAGATTTCTTCCTAATATGGTTGTTATTATTGTGTTGCTTCGTTGTCAGTATTTCTTCTGTATTTCATGTATTCTCCATTATTTAACAAACCTGTCTTTTATGATTATGTCAACCTATTGTTCATGCTGTTTCTGGTAAATGTTGCTGTCATTGTTTGTCAGTACATGAGTGGGCTATTAGGCTTGTAGGCGAAAAATGACTTGTGTCTACTGAAGCAACTCAGCACAAGACAGAAAATCTAACCACATCCTCCTAGTGAAAACAGGAAAACATATCACGTAAGGTTGAAAACAGTGACCAAACCCACTGATTCTAACTGACATGGATGAGTATGAATGCATTCCTCTGTGTGTGTGAGCATATGACACATTCTCACAGTCAGTCTTCTGCTCAGGCGCATGTGACAAGCTCCGAGCTCGTGGCTGATGCCTGTGCTTGTTGATGTGTAATAGTAGCCAAAGTGTTGTGGATGAAGCCAGTGCTATTTCTAGAAATAACAGCTCCTTGTGCTGCATATTGTGCTTGTGAAGTGAGTTTTAACTTTAGTGTCTAACACTAAACTGTGATTTTTATCGGGCACCATTCTTGTGTTACTGATATTGCAACAGGCAGGGGTCTTTTAAGTATTAAGGTGAATATTCAACATGACTGGCTTGGTTGTCCGAAAACATAGAGGGAAGATTGATTATCTTAATTGTTATGACCTACGATGGTATCGGGTATTTTGGGGGAATTCAGCCTCGTATATTTACCAACAATTCTGTGCAGGGCTCCTGAGTCATCCACTGTCTTTGCCCCAACAGTCGTACACTAAATAGAGCAACAAGACAGTTTCAGTATGTATGAAAGGAAGTTTTGCGGGCTTGCAGATCAGTCATAACTGTAATAAGAAAAAACGGCTTTCATTAGGTGTCCTCCTCTTGCATGGAAATACAATAGTCTTTGCAGAATCAGTGTGGTTGTATTCTGAAAACAAGTGTGGGCAGTTAGAGAGAAACAAAACATAAATAAGGTGTTCAGTCCACTACTTTCTCTCCAGCGGAAACCAAAAGTCCCAGCATGTTGTTAGGCTGAAAGTTGAGGTACTGCTGGCCTCTGGTCTTTGTGTGTCTGTGAAGCCCTCAGTTATAAAAGACTACTTGAATTTCTTTGTCAGGTGGATCTTTGGATCATGTTTCCATTATCTAAATGTATCAAGAGTTGGGACGACCACAGTTCTGTTACTCCGGATACAAAACATCTGTCGCTGTTTACAGTTTATTATTTCTATATATTTTATCTGTATTATATGTTATAGCTTTAAAATGTATTATTTAGCAATGCAGTGAGTTCCTACAACACATTCTGGACACTTTTGTCTGTTATTGGTCAGTCGAAATAAATTTCTGACGGTTTATATAACCAAATAATGATGGATGGAAAACGAAAATGTGATCACACATCAGAGGAACAATAACATCTCAGCAAAGTACACCCAAAGCCTTTTTACGTAGGTTATACATGACACTGGCAGGCCAGGTTTATCTACGAATGTTTCTAAAATCTGATTTCATTACCTTCTATAAATGAGGCTGCTGACATGCTTTGCTTGCTTGTCTCTAGTGACTTTTGATTTGGAGATAATGGCTGCTAAGAATGATGACAACTTGACAGAACTTGACAGCCCTCACCCCAACACGCTTACCCTGTCAGCCTGGTGCCTGCAGATGGTGTGGGCCGGCTAATGTCAGGATTTTCCTACAAGGAATATGTTGGGCACACGGCCGCATGGGTATTATGTGCCCACAATTGCAATAAAATGAAAAGCACGGATTACACATAAACATATATGAAAACCAACAAATACACAGGTGAATATGACGTATGGTTTTTCATGGCATTAATGCGATATTACAGTGGGAGACTTCACTGGCAAGATAGCACTTAAAGCCTCACAAGAACTGCTCTTGTATTAATTCCACCCCCAGCCTATAGTCTGTTACGCAGTCTTTGGTAGCATGTGCTTGCCACTGTCACCAGATTAGCACGCAGGCTTAAAGCTCTGCTCACAAAGACACTGTGTACAGAACATAGCCTGTGCTAATACTGTTTCACTCTATTCTAACCTACTAACCTGTAACTCCTCCCGGGCAAGCCAACATAATTTCCCTGCTCACTTTAAACGATCCTGAGTCAAATAAAACTGCCAGTACAGGAGGTGAAGACAATAGAATGCACTTCTGAAAAAGCTTTGCAACAAAATAATACCTTTGTGAAGCGTATGGTGTTCAATCTTTGAGACTGTCAGATTCACCTTTATATTATATTGTACAGAAAGGTGTCATGACAAGAATATCTTGTTGACTAGGGCCACAACAAAGATTAAATTCATAGTTGATTAATCTGTCAATTATTTACTCAATTAATGGATTAGTTGTTTGGTCTACAAAATGTCAAAAAAGGGTGAATGTCAGTGTTTCCAAAGCCCAAGATGATGTCCTCAGATGTGTAGTTTTGTCCACAACTCAAAGATATTCAGTTCTGTTCAAGTGTTGAAACTAAAAAATATTCACATTTAAGAAGCTGGAATCAGATTTTCAAAGAGTCTTAATCAATTATCAAATAGTTAGCGATAAATTTAATAGTCGACCACTACTCAATGAATGGATTAATCTTTGCAGCTCCATTACTGACACACTGTCAACGTTTAATCTTCAAGAGGGTCCAACACATTCTCACTCCCATCTCGTAAAATACGGACGCTTGTCGTTATTGATGCTAAATATCATATTGCTTTAGATTGTATTACACTGCACAAATGTTGCAGTTAAATGTTACTATCTCCTTGTAATCAGCTTGGTACGTTTTGATACATTAAACTGTAAAATACCAACAATAAAAGGAGTTTGAGAGGCAATTCAAGCTTATTTTTCATGACTGTATTAGTTAGAATCACGTAATAAAATCCCCTTTCCATGCTGTTAACAAACTAACAAACATTTTAACAAGGGACCAGCTCTGCTGGGTATGTGCTGACACTAAGGTTAACTTTCTGCCACTGTTCAACACTGAAGCTGCGGCTCTGCTCAGTTTGGCTCAACTGTGTAAATCACACAACCCTTAAATATTTACCACCGTTAGACATTGTTGGGACACCTCGGTGTGTTTGAGCTGGCTCGACGGAGAAGTGTCAGCTGTGTGCAGGAAAATAAATTATTTACACCCACTCCTTTGACTTCAAAGAGCTGGCAAACCATTCAACCCCAGATTTGGGGAGGGGGGTCAGAGGAGGAGTTGCTAGTCACTAGGCAACCTCTATGTCACCTGCCCCGACATGCCAAAATCAGCAACTTACCTCTGCACAAGGTACACGGCTGCATTTAAAGGCCTCCTCAGCAGGATCATATGGAAAACTACTAAGACACAGCTAAACTATGTGGCTCTGGGAAACAAGCGTGATGTGATTATATTGCTTTTTCCCTTTGTGTGAGAAAGAGAAACGGTTTTGTTGCTCAGAAGATGTGTGGCTTTACTAAAAGCCTGCAAGCAGAAGCCAAACGTGCAACAACTGACATTTACCAGAGAAAGCCTAAAATATCTGTGCTATGTTAAGTGTTTTTTCTGATGGGAATTGGACGCAAGGCGAGAGAAGAGTAGCATCCAATAAGAGTGCATGTCAGGTGGAGATACAAGGTGACTATTCAGCTAGAAAATCAGGAAGTTCAGCTTGAGCAACATGTCCACTGAATGAACCCTAGCCCCTGCCAGCACACAGATTCGCACACCACTACACACACCATACCTGCACAAGGTGAACACAAAACATGCCGAAAACCTTCAAACTTTCTTGTTGGAGCAGACAAGTTAAAACGTGCCGTCTTCTCACCATATTCACACAGAGATGAAAACATGTCATCTGTTATCAATAAATAATTCATCTGGGAAACTTAACTTTTTTCTCACTTACACTGTATATTGCAATCTTTGCTTTACAGTCATTTACACTGGGGGGGTTCTTTTTCTAAATCCCAGAATGATCACTCCAATGAAAGAGAACGGTCAGTTTAGTCATACTGTACATCTTTATAAATGAATGTTTTGGATGTACTATTACTTATGGGAGTTTCTCATTTACACCAATAATGGATCCCCCATAATCTACCAACATTATGTAGGTGTAAGGATCACAATGACCAGAGATAAAAAAAATCCTTTATCTTCCCCTGACTCCACACTGATATTGAGGTATCCCTGTTAGCCTGTTTGATCAGGTTGTGTGCTGATGCTGTGTGTGAGTGTGTGTCCGCATGCGAAGACCTAGCCATGCGTGACAACAGCAAATGACCACCTTATCCATCACTGGCACTAGGGCCTGAGATTACCATGAGCTCAGGCTTGGCACCAGCTGGATCAAAACCTGAAAAGACAACTAGACAATGCTCAATGCATAGATTTATACAGTTCATCTACAGATATGTGGCAGAAGAGAGGAATGTTATCTAGATTACATTTAGCTTACCTTGTGTGATGTTTATTGAAGGGGTTTTAAATGGAATCATAAAAGTGGTGTGGGAAAACCCAGCTAAGAAATCCCCGGGCACTAGAAGAAAAGAAATCCCTCCACCTAATTTCTAGTTGTAAATGGAAGAGCTCCTTACATTTTTCTCTCACACGCTTTCTTATGTCTTGTCTCTTTCACTTTGCCTCTCTATCAGAATGTGGCTTTTGGTCTCTGACTTATATTGAGAAACCAGCAAGCTGCCACAGGAAGACTGTATTCTATTGAGCAGTTGCGGTGGGTGGGCTGAAAACAAGAGAATAAGAAGAGCAGAAGTAACTGTAAACGTCTCTGAGTGTCCCACCCTGCTTAGCATGCGTCTAGACTGGCCTCTATGAGGCAGGCAGCAGTCATAACAAGGGATTGAGAGAGCAAACAGGGCTGTTTAGCATAGTTAACCATTTGTCTATAGAGTCACACTCAAGAAACCAAACCTCTGCATTTAGTTGGGGCTAAACAAGGAGCTCACAGTGCAGCATACAATTATGAGATAAATAAGGAGACAGAGTTCTGACAGTGTGCCAGCATGCCCCATGTGCCACACACACCAGAAGCCCATCTCACCAGATTGGCACTGGGCAAGGGATCTTCAACCGTTACAAAGCACTGGGCCAAGGCTGTTGGCCTACTTATTAGCCATTCTCTTGACAGTGCAAAGCCAAGAAAATCCTCACACACACCCTTAAGCTAGTCTCTGCAACCAGCCTGCATTCAGGCCAGGATGTTTCAGTTTGGATCATCCACGATACCGTTTTCCAAATTGAGCACATCAGCCTTTAACACAATTGGATAAATGAGAGGAGATGAGGGTGCTTTAAGAGCAGAGTTGACTGACAAATTGAGCAATCAACAAACACTATTTGTGGTTTGCAAGCAACTGTGCTCTCATTTTCCCCTTGTTACTCACTAAAGATTCCTTTGTTGACAATGTGAAAAGCTAGACGCAGAGATGACAATCCCAACATGACCTCAATCAAGCATTTTCATAGCCCGCAGGCACAAAACAATCCAACAAACTCAGGCACTGCAGAGAATCTCTTTACCCTCATTTCATAATGAATGCAATTATATGAGGAAAATTGTTGCACTGCTCCAATTGGCTGTGCCTTAGACTAGACAGGAGAGGGGTGATTCAGAATTTGCACAAGTCGTTTGTCATTATTTGGAGCCAGTAGTTTCTCTGACCATCCACTGGGAGAGTTGAGGGAACGCAGTACTGTCTTTAAGTCCGAGCTTACAAGCTTCGAGTCAGTTAAACCCCCATCAAGGTAAGCATTCTTTGGCCATTTTCACCTCCCCCAACCACACACAAACACACATTACTCTTTACACACAGAAAAGAAACAAATGTTTGTTGTTCTGTAGAGAAACCACTGTTATTCAAATGTGGATTTTGTAAGCCCATCAACCTTTGAATGAATATCCTGCCATTATGGTAAACATTCTTACCACCTATAATGTCTTATAATATCCTATAATAATTTGCATAGATAATCATCAAGATAACATGTTGAATAGTAAATCACAGATCACTACCTGAGATCTCATGTCAGATGTACACTGACACCCCACAAGTGCTCTATCGCTAACCAACAGAGAAACATGTAATTCACCAAAGGAGTATTGTGTATATTTATATATATATATATATATATATATATAGTGTATCTGTTTTAAATGTTTCCATCCCAAGCTGAAGTTTCCCTTCACCCACAGGTTAACTTAAGCACTTAGCTAGCTCTCCACTGCCTGGGGGAAGAACTGTGCAATGAATGGAAAAGCAGGCCACATTTCTATCCAGGCCATCTTTATTGATCCTCAATACCCCCTTCACAAAGACCATCCCCCACCTTGACGACAAAAAGGGGACAATATAAACAACCAATAAATAAGAATCTGCGTGATTAAGGCGGTTCTACATCTCCAATAGAACACAACAGTGTGGACATGTTGGAGTTATACAGCTTCATACAGGAAAAGCAGTAGATTTTTGAGAACATCACATCTAAGAAGGCAGCACTTTACCAAAAGATCTGGATGAGGCTCCCTTTCAAATGAGATAACATTGTACTTCTATCGTGCCTGAGTTATGATAGAAAACCCAGGCTCTCTTTTAAATGACCTTGTCATCTGAGCTTATTTAAATTCTAGGCCAAATAGAATGAGCGGAAAAAAATCACAAGCAGAGAAGTTAATTTAAATTGTCTCCCCCATCTTACTCTCAGAAAAAAAAATCATTAAAACCACTTGGTTCCCAAAATGGAGAAGGTGGTTATTCTTTATATCAGTTTTCTCAGACAGGAATAAATAAATACACCTTTGTACTGGTAAACTGTCTTGGAGTCCAGGCTTGGAGGCTACACAGTGTCATAGCATTGTTCAGAGTGGCTTTTAAGAATTTCAGCATTTTTTTATTACATTCATGTCCAGGAAATAGGAGAAGTGAAATTCGACCTTGAAGGCAGCCACCCTCGGGCCACTAGAACATGCAGGATTCAAGCACTGTGTGTTCCCTGTAGATATCCAGAGTTCTCTTCTGCGCACCCTGCCTGCCGCAGCTGGGCTTAGTTGTACAGGGAGGTGCTCAGTAAATAAAAAGGTGAAAAGATGAGCACTCTTCATCCACCCTGGACAATTCTCACTCTTCTGTCTCCATTTGCACCCATTGGCAAATCCGGTCCTCTCAGCAACTAACGGTACTGGGCTGCTGTTTGCTGACAAAGTCTGAGATGAAGTCAAACTCATTTTGGCCCAGGAAGAGTTCTGGCAGCTCTTGGACCCGATCCAAGCCAAGCTCCATGACCAGCGAGGTCAGAACCTCCTCGTCAATCATATCTGCGTCCATGCCATTCAGGGCCAGTGCAGGCCCGGCCATGTGCTGCATGTTAGCCAACTGGGCTGGGTTCATGCGATACTGGCCCGTGGGCCCCATGTGGTTCCCACCCATAGGCCCCAGTGGGTGTCCATGGTACTGGGTGTTTAGTTTTTGCAGCTGCATGCTGGCCATTAGCTGCTGGGACGTTAACCCTCCGTTCACAAACTGCTGTTGCTGCTGCGGGTGCTGCTGGTGCTGTTGCGGGTGCGGGTGCTGTTGTTGCTGCTGCGGGTGTTGTTGCTGCTGCGGGTGTTGTTGCTGCTGCGGGTGCTGAACTTGTTGCTGGTGCTGCTGCTGTTGTTGTTGTTGGTGTTGCTGTGGATGCATGTGATGCTGTTGCTGAGGGTGATGCTGTTGCTGCTGGGGCGGGCCATTATACATCATGTTACCAGATGTCATCTGGTGGTGACCCATCTGGCCCCCATTCAGTTGTCCATTCATGGGTCCACCCACCATGCCCTGCCGCTGCCTCATGGCAGTTTCCATGTTGGCCTGGGCACCACCATAGTGCATCATCTGGCCATTGGGCAACGCGCGCATGCCCTGCTGGTTGGGATGCTGCGGGTGACCTGCCTGCAGGCCACCGTTCATGCCCATCCTGTAACCGTGGATACTGGCGCCCGCTGAACTGTGATTCATGGGCATCATCAGATGGTCTGCCATGCCTCTTGTCTATGAAAAAGAGAGGAGACACTGTTAGAACATCGCAAAGGGCAGACAAGATGTTTGGAAAGCATTTTAAGGGGAGGTGCTGCTGGATTATGGCTGACATGAGCATATGTAGCGGTCCATTTGAACTAGTATCACTACTAAGGTATACTGCCATTGTGTTGACGGTGACAAGATATTGTAGGCTACGTTGCTACATTTCATACCCAGCCAATTGACTTCTCTTACAGTGACCACACAATTAATTTCACTGAAAACACACACAGGCAATAGTCCTTTTAATGTCACAATTCCACCTCTCAAGTTAAACCAACAAAACGCTTCCGTAAAATATATATATGCACGCTAGTTTTGCGAACACTGAAAATCTTGCTCGTGTATTTAGTCCTCCTAAAGCTCCCCACCTCTTTGTGCCAGGGAATGGACGCCCAGGTCGGAAATACAGGTTAACATACATTGTTTGGGTGCGTTTTAGATGCGGATAATTCATGCACGAAGGGATCGACAAAACGGAGGAAAAATGCGTGCATCGCGTAATGCATTGCTTAAATCCCATCTCCGTTGCATGTCAACTGAGGCAGAAAAATCTGTTACATTTTACGCACGTAAGGTTGCAACAAAGAACACTGACATCACCCAACAGCTGAATCACCACATTTCCAACAAGGCATACATTCAACAAAGGCTTCGGTTTTCTCCGACTACTTTTGTGCCGATTTATTTAAAAGGTTGTATTCAATAACCGTGTACACTGTAGCCTAATATTATTAATTTGGTTATAATCTTTTAAAGAAGGGAATGCAAACAATGGAGCAGCAGTCCCGGAGACCATCACAGACCACAACCACAATTTCTCCAACAAATACATCCGATAAAAATCACTTACCCGTATCCGCTACCTTTTCACAAAGTTGCGCGACTTTGCCTCGACTCCGTCTATAAAAACAGTTTTCCTCTGTAAAGCGAAGCTCCTCTGAATTACAGTATATATTCCACAGGGTTACGCTTCATGCTCAAGCGGGGACGGTGTGCACAAAGACTGCCGCATCAGATCTTGAAACGACTGCCTATTTTCTGGGTCAACTCAGGGATTATGTACATCTAACAAGCTCAGAGGAAGGCAGTGAGGAGAGGTGGAGCCTCGGTCCTGCCTCTTCTTTGTTCCTATTGGCCCTACTTAATATAATTGTGCATGGGCGTAGAAAAAAAGGGCAGTTCGAGAGCTGTGACACAGTAGCCAATTTAAATACCCTCCTCCCCACTGTTTCTTTTTTAAAGGAAAATTTGGACATCTTGTATGTCTTCATAACTGCTGCTGTCGTGATTGAATAATAAAAATGATAGATAGATAGATAGATAGATAGATAGATAGATAATATTATTGATATATTTCTTTATGCATGTACTGTATGTAGGAGTAAGCATGCTTGCTTATATCTGCCAGTGTGTTTCAGACAGCATAACATTAGTGTAGAAATTCAAGTTCCTAACTTGTCTGCACCAACTTATCTTTTTGGTCTATGTGCATATGTAACAAGCGTGTTGCATCTGGCATGTGCACATACACTTCATTTCCAAGCTCACTGTTGGTCCATATGACCCACCAGTCTGCTGTGTGTTCGCCTCGGTGAGGCAGTGGAGGGAGGGCAGAGGAATGTAGCCTGTATTCTATTCTGGGCCACACTAGCTGAAGCGGCAGTGCAACTACTGCTGTGCATGGTTGTGCGTTTGGCTGGTTTACGTGTATGGACTGTGGATGCAGGCATGTGTGTATGTTTCCGTGTGTGTGTGTGTACCTCTACTCTGCAGATGCACATGTCTCTTGATTGCCCACTTCAGGACAACAACCTCTTGCCTGCAATTGCAAATGAATGGCACCACTTGGGGAGAGCAAGCCAATCTATTGTCCTAGGAATTCAACGATAAATGGGCAACTACTGGCAGGCATTTTGTCATTGTTTGACATTGTCCATCCACTTTAAGCTAGTGTTAATAAGCCACTCCCAGGTATGGATACTATCTGAAAAACTCACCCAGCCAGTCAGTTCAAACAAAACACACAATCAACATATGTTTCTGTTGTGCTGTGAGGATCACTCTTTTAGTAGAGTGTCTTCTGAGCAAGGTTACTGCAGCCTGTGACAATATGACAAACACACATTTTAAAATGCATCAAAACAATCCTTATTGTCATCCCAGGGCCAAAAGCTCCTAATGGTGTCATTTGCATTAGAGAGCGCAGGCAATGTGTCCATGGAGCTCACCAATCACACCACTGCGTCTGTTTAAAACCCAAGATATTTGCATATAATCGCAATCAGCAATGATTGTAATGGAAGATGTGCATTTTGTAATTATATATCCATTGAACAGACTTGCATGGTTGTAATTAGATAGAGGATACACTGCAATTATATCCCTTAATGGCTGTTTTCTGTATATTGTGTATCTTTTACTTTCTCTGGCTGTGGTCTAGGGTTTGGTAGAAGAGTCTCCACACACCTTGCCTTGAGCCATTTATTGACTTCTATACTTTTGTGTGTGTGTGTGTTTTATTCCAGGGATAAAGAGCAAGAGAGAGAGAGAACAAGTTCATGCGACTGTGTTTATAGCAGCAATAGGCTGGAAGCGTTGCTTCCATTCCCAGCTTGGACACACCCCTGTGCCACACTGTAAAATACACAATAAAAATGATGCAGTTGCAGGATCAGTTCATTTCATACAGGTTTCACCTCCTAAAATGGGTCCAAATAATTAGCAGCTTAGCTTTACTTATTTGTGTTCTCAGCTAATCAGTATGACTATAAGCTTTTCCAACCTTTGATGAGTCTCCCCCCTAAGACCTCATTGTGGCCGGGGTTGGCTCAGTTGGTAGAGCAGGCGCACATTTACGTAGACGTTTATGCGTTGACACAGAGGACCAGGGTTTGAGTCCGACCTGTGACAATTTCCTGCATGTCCTCCCTCTCTTTCCCCTTTCTCACCTAGCTGTCCTCTCCATTAACGGTGGAAAAGCCCCAAAAAGTGACAGCAGGCAATAACTTAGCTAATAACTGCTTTGTCAGATCACTGTGTACAGCTCAGCCTACTCTGTCTGTGCATCATCTGCCTATAGCACTCGGCATGTAATTACCACTGTCTGAGGTGACTGCACTAACTCCAACAACCTTCCTAGCTGTTATGAAGTTGGCCATAAAGATCAAAAATATCTAGCTGCCGCTTCCAGGCCCTCTACGTCAGACTTTGAAGGAGCCAACAGTCTGTAGAAATGTAGAGGCCAATGTTTATTGCTCCTCAGCAGTGTCTTGGAGAGTGTGGAGAGCCCCCCTGAAGCAAAGGCACTCACTGGAGTGTAGTGGAGTGGAAGTCTGATGCTCTGCACAGAGGAACTGCCTGCAGGATGATGTGTTTACTACCAGCTTTATCCCTGGTTCTGCAAGTTGGTAGAGGAGAAGCTTATAGGAACTGCAAACCCAAAACCGAAGAACAAGAAAATGGTGGAAGTTCTTACATGTGGCATCCAGCCAACATACCAACTCTGTTTGGTGGGTACCTGTTGCACTCGTCTGCACAGCATCTCTACCTGAAACTTATCTGAAGTAGGCCGTCCTAATACATTATACACTTAAATTACAATACAATTACTTTTAGCAATTCTTTATCCTAAATCCTGTATGTTCATGATAGTATTGCTAGGTTTGATCTCAGGCCGGGTTCAAACAGCCTGCGTCAGCCTGACGATGGTCTGGCAAAAACGCAGGTCTTTTCTATTCATTTTGTTGAGACTGACTCAACTTTTGAAGAAATGCAACCTCATGTCACACTGCGGTGGCCAATCATACAATCGGAGATCAGACTTGTCGGTGTGTTTTGAGCTATGGTTTGAGGCGGTGTGAGAATCCTGTACAGTAAACGGAAAGCATCACTGTCTTTATTGCTGCCACAAGAACTTTTTAAAACACAGAGGGTAAAAAACAAAGCATAAGCACACAACTGCCTGGGAGTTTGTGTAATACCTTAAACAACAAAAAAACCTGTCTTCAAAAAGACCTTGTGTCTTTTCTTTCTTTCTCTCTCTCCTGTAAAAAAAAAAAGCTGCCTTCAAGTGCGGTCGGGAACTTCAAAATCTGTAAACGATCTGACAAAACAGTAAAATATAATGTCCACTTGTGCTTTGTTGGGGGGTTTAAGAACAAAACACACGTCACACAAATGGGCCGTTTCATTGACACCACCCCCCCGCCACACCACCCTGCGGAACATCGTGGATTGCGTTTTTTGGGTGTGAATGCCCCGTCAGGCCTGTAGCTGTGTGACACCACATTCTTTGTCTGTGGTCTGAGATAAATTACTTATCCTGTGTCTACAGAAGAATAGATGGGCAAACTCATGGACAGCGCTATGTGCTACAGTAATCATCTACCAGTGAAGACTGAACTGATCACACAAGTCATCTTTAATCTCTGCCACTATCAACCTAAACCATCTGACTCAATTCTGCCTACCTACTAATCCTCCCAACACTGTCTCTACCAGTAATTATTGCCATTGTTAGCAATGTATAGAGCCTCATGGCTGGTACAGACATGCGTTTATAGAGGTGGAGCCATAGGGCTGAGTACTGAGTACTGAGATAGTGCTGCCACATCCTGAAAATATGCAAGTTTCAGTTGCATCACTGGATTGCCGGTACGGCCATTCCTAATACACAATGTGTTGGCTCATCTCTGATAAAACAGATACTCACTGTATGTTTTTTTTATTTTTCTAAATATATGTGCACATGGTGTTCCAGCAGGTAATTGAAATATAAATAATTGAAACTACTTTTTTCTGCTGCTTCTAGTAGTAAAAAAATCATAAATGTAAGCCTTTTCAGCAGTGCCATTTACAGGAGTCCACCAGGCTAACACAATCACCTAAACAGTTGCAACATAACATGTAAATGGATAACACATTTTTCAAAACATCCCAGAAGTTTGCTCGCGACCTTTCTAAACTCAAGACATGAATTAATTATAAAACACTTTCAACCTATTTTGTTATAATTGCTACACAGTATTGGAAATGGACAGTCACTGTATTCACCAGGACAAAGTGTGTCCTTGTATGTACATTTCCCCAGAGATGTGAAACCAAAAGTCAGTTTGCCTCTCTCTCAGTGTGGGGGAGGGTTGTTATTGTTCTGGTAAATGAGAGAGTCTCTATAAATACTCCCAAGGCTTCCTTCTCCAACTCAACCACCAATCAACAGTCACTGTTCAGCCGAGCAGCTGAGAGAGAGCAATAAGCCTGAGTCAAGGCTAACGGGGGAGGGTCTGACTCAAACATGCTGTGGTGGAGAAGTGGGTGAGGGACTTTGGAAGTGAGGGAGGGGGAGAAACCTTGTAACTGCCACTCACATAACTGAGGCTACAAGTGGGGGTGAGGCTTGAGTGAAAGTGGTGGGGTGGGGGGAACGCACCACATTAAAGCAGCTTTCCAATTTTTGTGAATGTTCCATGTGAAGTTAAATTAACATTTTTTTTCTACAAAAACAACTTTGGGCTGTCACTGTTTGTCAGTGATACAATTGATTGGCTTGTTTTTTTACACACTTATTTCCTGGCACTTGAAAAGCCGGCCTGATCTCCATATGACTAACAAACTACAAATTAAAAAGATCCCAAAATAGAGTTGGTAAGAATAGGCTCATAGTTTGTGTGGAGAAAATTAGGTCAGTCCTGTTGGGCTAGGCAATATAATTGAAATCAATATCACAATATTAATTAGATTTTTCCCCCAATATCTGTCGGCAGTTAGCTGTCCACTGGTATTGCATAGCACAACATTTTACACACGTAAAACTAAATCTTCAAACTTTTTTTTTAGTTTGATTACAAATTGGTTCAATGTATTGGACAACCGATTTATGTCACATATTAGCATGGTAAAATGTCATGTCGTCATAATATGATTCCGCTGAGAGATGATACATAGTAATGGGATCGCAGCGATCTAGAAGTCCGACCGTGTTGGAAGGCAAAAGTGTTTAAGTGCTTCTGAACAGGAACATGTTAAGGCTTTAACACCTGGGTTTGGTCTCCCTCTAAAAAATGCATGCTGCATGGTACGGCACGGCTTAACTTGTGTGGAACTGTTCTTTTGGGTTTTCCATTGGGAAAGTTGGGAATAGTACCTGGTACTTTTTGGGTACAACCTTGGTTGAGGTTTCAAGCAAGCTGACAGTGGATTGTTCAGAGAGAATCCCAATAGAATCGGTACTTGCATATCACAGGACTGCACAAAGTTTTTTATGCTTTTGAACCAGATTTTTTAATGCCAGACTGTAAAACCACAGCGTGGTCAATTGACAAAGTACAGACAGTTCTCTGTTTGGTTGCCGATAAAGCGATCAAGCGTGAGAACACATTGTGTTTGTGTCACATAGAAGATGATGTTACAGTACGTCAATTTCACTACTACTACATTACTATGACAATTAGCTACGAAAACAAAATCGAGTAAAGTACATGGTATCAAAGGTGAGCCAAGCCAAGCCAAGTCAAACTATGCCGTGTTAATTCAGAATAAGTAATGCAGGGTTTGAACATGTTTATCAAGCTTTCCTTTGTCATCCCTCATGCAACTACTTCTGTAAAACCAAGCACAACACCATTATTACCTCAGAAGAAAGACTGATTATGTGCTGTTATTGCTATTTGTTTCATTCATTCTACATTCTCCAACCCCTCCCCTCTCATTGACAGCAGGCTTTTTTGCCCCTAACTCCCCTAAGTTCAGAATTAACTCTTTTCCCTTAAGGCATGGTCAGATAACATGTCCTATGACTTTGTTGAAACAAACTGAGGCCTTTAGTAGAGAAGAGTTGTCTTAATGTCTTAAAGAATGCAAAGTTCCTCTTAGCTGAGAAAGTTGAGACCATAAAGGGATTTCTGAGGCACCAGATAACAACTGAAATAACTTCCCTACTGCAGCTGAGAATTTTTAGCATACTTATCATGAGCAAAGACATGATACATAGAATTAGTGCTTGCAGGTGTTCACACACCCCAACGCTGACTTAATGCGAGCTATACAAACACAACGAGTTGACTCCCTGGTTTCATGTATCCACTCTTGGCTCATTACCAAGCAATGCCATTCATTCACAGTCAGCACCACAAGCCCACTGCCTGCATTTCCAAGCAACATCATTCTCCAGCATTTACTAGCCTGAGGGATCATTGTTGACACAAACACTAATCATGTCCCCTTCACTGCACTTCCTGCCTTACAGCCACTGATGACGTTTCTAGTTACCTTCAGGAACATGAACATGCATTGCAGGAGTGCAGGGGAAACACAGCCAGGATGGACAAGAAGAGCCAATACAACCTGTCAAACAAGTATATGTATAACAACAAGTTGTATGGAAAGAGTGAGAAAACACAGTGACGATTTGAAGAATGACCTAATAATCATTCATTATCTCCCAGCAATGTTAATGAGGTGAAGACTCTTAAATAATTAGCAATGTGACTGAAGCATATTTCCATAGCAGTAGCCTGAGGACATGGAGGACATTGGGGACAAGTGTGGAAGGGAATATGGGATGCACCAGGCACAAAAAAGAACAGCCCTCACACCAGCTTAGCAAACAATAACTATCCTGATAGAGGACTCTAGGATGCATGGACAGAGAGATAGAGATAGACAGAAGAGAAATAATGGAGCTTTATGCAATATTGAGACAAGAATGACCCATAGAGGAAATAACACATTGAAATAGTTATGTCTATACGTAGTGGGCGTTAAAGTTGTTCACCCAGCAGCCTTCATTATCTCGTCTGTCTCATTTCAAGAGGGGCAGGCCAGGGCCTTCAGGCCTTTCTAACACACAAATCAACGGGGAGCTGCGGCCAGCTAGCACCCCAGCCTGCCATGGGACTATTCATCTTGCACAAAACACACAAAAGAGCAGACCATGAGCCACATTCTTGACATCCAACCTCATCACCCCCACTACCCTCCCACCCCCGGGCCTGACTAGCGCCCCTCCCCCAGTGCCTCACACCAGTCAGGGGCAGACAGGAGCTGCTATGCTACACTACCTAACTGGCTGGCTGGCTGGCTGGTTGGAGTTGTTTAGGAGGAAGGGATGCATGGAGGGAAGGGAGGGTGTTGGAGAGAGGGGGCAGGGATGTTTTCTCTTTAGTCAGCTAATTGACTCACAGATGTCAGAAGAAGTCAGGTTTGTGGCAAGGCTAAAGCACCGGGTGACACTTTTCCCCTCCACAAACAAACATAACACCCATGCATGTGCACGCAGGAAAATATTGTGCACCCGCCTGCACACATGCAAGCGAGAGAAAGAGAGAGAGAGAGGGAACAGACATGTTCCCTCTCTCTCTCTCTCTCTCTCTCTCTCTCTCTCTCTCTCTCACACACACACACACACACACACACACACACACACACCTCTTCAGTAAACAGATATGTATCTGTGTTGTACAGGGGGATTGGAGGTGGGCTTTTTTCATTCATCCAAAATAAATCTTAAGGTATAAATATGACAGTGAGCTGTAAGAGAGTTCTGACTGTAGCTCAGCCCCACATAAACACCAGGAAGTAACAGCCTTTTATGGACAATAACAATCTGGATTGGTTTGGGCATAATTTCATTTTTCAGTTTGCCATCTGGGGAGCCTCTTTGGCTGTCAAGCTAAAGCAGGTTTCATCTACTGATACATTGGTGCAATAACACTTGATGCCGTTCAAACGCTTTATAATCTATGATATGACCTATTTTCATGCCAAGGTTTCATGTCATGCCATGTTTGCACACTGAAGTTTCATCTCCTACATGTATGCACTGCAGAATTCTATGAACACCCAAACCACTGACAGCTGTGTATTTGTGTGTGTGCATCTGTCCTCATGTTCATGTGTTTATGTGTTCCAACTAGACTGCTAAACAGCTGAGCCCAAATTGAATGTCAGTGCTGTCATTCCCTATATTTACCAAATGACTCACTCACAGCAGAAATCTGTTTGGACACATAGTTAGTATTCAAGCAGTTGGTTACAACATTGTTGACAGCAGCAAAATAATTAGGAGGGAAAGTGTAGGGGAATAGGGAAAATATTGGTGAATTACAATGATGGACTGCTCATACACTACAAAACCAGGGTAGAGTAGGCTACATTTGGTCTCTGGGGTGGAAATTAAAGAATAGCCAAGCTCTAAAGTCAAGCACAAAGTTGAGACATCTGTACATTTTCGGAGATATTTATCCCCCAGAGAGACATTCAGAAGAGCAATCATCCTGTACTACCAAGAAAACACAAATCATGCATTATTGATTTCCCTTAAAAGCTGTGTGCCTGGGTGAAGTTCTCTCTGTGGCCTTTGTCCATTGGTCTTCCCATCATGAGGTCTGTTAATGGTGAAGCCATATCCCGTTCCTACCCAGGCCGGGCACTGACAGCTAGACGTCCCCTCCAGGAAACAGTTAGTTCGCCTTCCTGACCAGGGAGCCCTATCTGTGTTACACCACCATTGCTTCTAAATGTTGAGCAACGTCCTGGTGAGCACATGTCTAATCGGGTTAACACATATGCTGTACATACACATCCACAGGCTTCAGCATAGACATATAAACACATACACACAACACACGCATGCACACACACACACACACACACACACACACACACACACACACACATACACAGGCCAACCCACTGCCCGTTAGAGCTGTATAGTCTGTCTGTCTTCTTCCTGTTTTTCCACTCACCCACACTGTTGTCACTCTGGCCAGGAAGCTGTGGGAGAGATACGCATGACAAAGTCTCTCTTTATTAAATTGGCAGAGTGTTTGTAGTGCTTTTGGAGTCTGTGTGTGTGTGTGTGTGTGTTTGAAAGAGAGAGGAAGAGAGAGAAAGAGAGAGAAGTAGAGCTAGCACTAGAGAGATGGGGGTGGGGACCTAAGCCAAGGGCTGGAGGGTAATCCAAGATCCACTCTAGGCTCATCCCTGGATATTGCTGTTTGAAACCATGAATCAAGAACAGAGAATACAGAATAAAAACCAAAAGGCCCCTCTCATGTATCCATAACAATATCCATCCACTGTAATAAACTGTTGAATAACATTTTCAGATACTGATTTAATAAATACCTGAACTGCATTTCAAGCATTTTGGTAATTATCCAATGAATATAATATGCACAGTGCAATTATAAATTAACTATTATCTACAATAGACACTGACAGTCAGAAATGAGATGAAAGTAGCATAACAGAGAAATCATAGACAGTTAATGTCAGTGGAATTATCGCAATCAGATTTGCTTGTAGAGGCAAACTAAACTGGAGCTGAGCTTCACTCAGTTCTTTGACTTGAATTATGTTGAATAGCTCAACAGTAACCACACACTTTTTGAACCGCTTCGGTTCTGTGAGCGATTTTTCCCATTTAATTGCTCCATGTTTCAGAAAATACTTATATAAGGAGTTGTAAGCCTGGAACCAAACAAACCCAAATACTGGATGAATTGTGAACATACATTTTTTTGATTTGGTGTAAAAAAAAACATTTTGAAAACAGGATAAAAGACAAATATACAAGACTGTGCACATAAACAATCTTAGACTTCAGTAGTAACAGCTCACGGTTTGCATGTGCGGTAGTCTCGCTTTGCCAGACCTTCCTCCACAGTGCTGCAAAGAGGGTCTGGCGAGTCCACACAGCATTCCGGTATGGAAGAAAAACGTGCTCTGGGTTATTGGCATTTCTTTAAACCAATCACAATTGTCTTAGTTGCGCTAAGCGCTGTAGGAAGCAAATAGCCTTGTGAAGGAACTTGTCTGTGTAGAACATGTGTACGTTCAAAGGTTGTTTTAGTCGTGCAACAGAAAACTCAGATTGGACAGATAGTCTAGCTGTTTGGATTTACCCTGCAGAGATCTGAGCAATGGTTAACCACAATCCTCATGAATCGACTGCAGTTTAAAATGTCAACACACAGAAAGCCCAAGGTATCAAGGATATCTGGCCTAAAAGAGTCAAATCCGGCGCAATTTCCGTCGGCCACGGCGCAATCCAGGAAGTGGAACGTTGTGGATATTTACTACGGGTGTGGTAAACATTTTAATTGTAACAGGGAGCTCCCCCAATCAGAGATTTCTCTGTTACATTTAGGATTGTGGGTAGTGTAGTACTTTTCCATGACAAAATAAAACATAACATCATTTCACAATCTTGTAGCTCATGGAGAGGTACCTTGGATGGTTAAGACGTTATGGCTAATAATCAAAACCTGGATTCAGAAAATAAATAAAAGATTTTTTTCTTCTGAAATTATACTGTTAAGGTCTCATCAAACCCTTCAGCTATAAAACTGTTTATTGTGGCTGAAAAAGTATTTTCTTTAGTCCAAAGAAGATTGCTCTGTACAATAGTCTCTGACATTTAAAGGTCCCATGGCATGAACATTTCACTTTATGATTTTTTTTAACATTAATATGAGTTCCCCCAGCCTGCCATGGTCCCCCAGTGGCTAGAAATGGTGATAGGAGTAAACCGAGCCCTGGGTATCCTGCTCTGTCTTTGAAAAAATGAAAGCTCAGATGAGCCAATCTGGAATCTTGCTCTTTATGAGGTCATGAGGGCAAGGTTACCTCCCCTTTCTCTGTTTTGCCCACCCAGAAAATGGCCACAACCACAGCCTCCACCTTGCCCCCCTCTCTCCTCAAAAGCTACAGACTCATAAATGGCACATACTAAGGTAAGTTCATTGTGGGACTGGCTCTAGTGGTTGTAATTCCTCACCAAGGCTACATTTTGGGAAAGAGACTTCAGATATGGTATAAGGGGACCACTAAGGTCAATAACACCATGACACCATGTCATGGGACCTTTAATATCAAACATACTATATCTTGGCTTGCCAAACAAAGTCACACATTTTGCATTTTGGCGATGAGAGGGAACATTTATTTATATTTATTGTGACATCTTTTTTTTAATGAAGAGCAACTACAAGCTCAGATATTTATTGGCCATATATAGTTTTAACCTTTGTGTTTTCATTTTCTGAACAGACTCTGGCTGTTAGAATATCACTGAGGAAAAACATTTTGTATTAGTATAAAACACCCCATTCTTATTTTCATTTCTGCGGGCAGCAAACAGTTGTGTACAGTCTCCACGTCCATGTGCAGGAGATAACGACAGGGAGGACAGAGGACAAGATAAGACATTGTGCTCTGCGGTCAGGGAGTACGCCCTCCTCTCCCTCCTCCATTCTCCCTCCTCTGTTCTGTCCCTCTTATCTGCTGCCTCTGGCTTGACCTCCACCCTGCTGCATGGTGTTTAGTCAGGGGAGAAAACAGCATGGGACTGGAACAAGTACAAGTGGACTCTTTTAAAAACATTCTCCAGACCACTCCTCTCATAGAAAAAGAAAGTTAATAATGCTTCAAAAAGAGCTATCATACTGTTACCATCACTTTCACATTTTATGCAATGTCAAGTCAAGACAACTTTATTGTCATTTCTGCAATATTTGCCTGACATACAAAGGTATCAAAACTATGTTTCTCTCCAACCAACGGTGCAATAAGTGCAGGTACAACAAGGATAAAGGTAAAAGATAAGTAATATATACAATTAAAAAGATAAAAAGAACACAAGTAATGTAAACAGTACAGTAGGTAAATTCTAAATCCATATGCTTATTAGAGTTAGGGCTGTTTGAGCTGCATGCTCATTGTTTTAATTAAAAACATTTACCTGAAACATATGTGAAGACATTTCAAACATGAAAACCCATTGATTATGGCAGTGTTACTGCAGAAATTTTATCTGGCATGTTTGCATGGGAAAAATGGCTGATTTAAGACCAAAATAACATTTCACTGCACACACCTCTTTTATTACTGCTTTCTACATTCCTCAGTACAGCGCTTATCAGTGCACTTTAGCCTTTTCATTTCATTTCATTTTAAGGTGCTCTACACCACTGCATAATTACATTATAGGCACTTGATCAACTTGTGTAGCCACTGCTTTAAAATTGAAATGAACATATCAACACACTGATTAAGACAAGGGGGCTGGAAACATGCATTCCTTTCATCAGTACTAATGCATAATTGGTGGCTTTTTGTGTTGTAGTTTTATTTATTTTTTTGCATTTTTCATAAGAATAATTTCTTGAGTGTTATTATATGAATCAACCTGAAACAGACTGTGTGTTTGCAGTTTGATCGGGTTTCCAGTATAATGTACAGTCAATTTTAGTGCCAGTTGGCTACCTATTGAATTATTATAAGCAATATTTTACTCTTAGTGCCAATATTATGAAGAAAATCACTTTTGGGATTTGGGGTGTTATTTTGTGTCTCTGATGCTTCCACACACATACAAACTTGGAAAGAAAACTATCCATGCTGTTTTGAGTGAGATACAGGTTTCTGGATGTGTCCCGCTTTCAGTCTCCGGGTGAGCTGTTCAAAATCTGCACGACTTTCCACGTAACTAGCCGAGACGAGGTGACTAACCGTAGGACATGCTAGCGCTAGCATGCTAGCTCGTTCTCAATGGCAAAACACTGCTACAACACACACTATTTCACGATAATCTACAAAAGAACTACTGCCATGTCCCTGTTCTGCAGGTATTCAACAAGTGTAGAAGAAGTCTCCGAGCTAATCCTGCCTTGTACTGACCAAAGTTGGAGAAAGAGTTATCTAGCTGATGCGATCTTACCTAGCTACTGTGTATATGTGACTCCCAACAAAGATAGTATAGAAATGGGATGTCTCACTCTGTAGCTAAAACAAGTGACATGTCTCACTCTTTAGCTAAAACAGAGACCCAAACACACAGAGAGAAAAGAGAATCTGCAGCAATGTGCAGTACAACAAAAATATGGTGTTTTTTGAAAACAAAACCATGTAAACTTATTCTGGTACAACCTCAAAATACAATTATGACCATGAAAATGAGCATAATATGGCCACTTTAATGACCATTGAGGAGGTTAACCTGATTTGTAATGGTGTTAAGTAACAAATACAGAACAGAGCTAGAAAAACACTTTTTCTGGGATTTGGGTTGTTATTTTGTATCTTTGGTGCTTCCACACGCATACAAACTTGGGAAAAAAACAAACATCCATGCTGTTTTGAGCGAGACGCGTTTCTGAATGTGTCCCGCCTTCAGGCTCCGGATGTTGTTATCGGCCAAAACATTTGGTGTGCGCTAACCATTTTAGCTAATACCACGTCAGCTAGCTGTATCTCTAACTTCGGTCAGTACAAGGCAGGATTAGCCTGGAGACTTATTCTAAACAAGGGTGCACTTCCAACTTTGCATGTTTCTAGTAATTTCTTTTGTAGATGAATCGACTGCAGTTTTCGAAGTGTTTTGCCATTGAGAACGAGGTGGCTAACTGCTAGCAATGCTAGCTTCTAGCTAGTAGTGCACGGGGCATCATTTTTTTGATTATTCTGACACTAAATGAATGCAGCACATCTCGCAATGTTAACAAAACAAAGTGTAAAATAATTTGTCCTAAATGCAATTAGCTGGTCACCCTATTTTTGGCCCACTCTAAACCTTTCCAGCAGTTTTCATGGAAATTGGGCCAATAGTTTTTCTGTAATCCTGCTGACAGACAACCATACCAACAATCAAACAGACAAACAAAACATAGCCTCCTTGTTGGAAGTAAATATATAGATCATCTCTCAGTGCAGACTTTGTGTTTCAGCCTTTTCTGAATATGGTCTTCTGAATCTTACATTTTTAAATTAATTAGAGTTGTCACATAACTGTGCCTGTCACAGTTTACACAAGCAATGTTTCTGCTGTATGAAAACATGGAGATATTAGCTGCTGTTGGAACTGCAACGATTACGACATATAGCATACGTTGAAAACTGAAAAAGAGTTGTGGTTTTAAAATAAAAAAGGAACCTTAGGTTCAAATTCACTTTTCACTGAATTGCGACAGGCCTGTAACAAATTCTGTGTGTGTAAAGGTTGCATTGGTCACTCTCATCTGAATGAAAAACAACAAGAAACTGTTTTCACCTGGGGAAAAAAATGGAAACACTTTAGTTTATTTGACTGTAAAAACAAAGAATGAAATAATTCAGCATTATCATTGACTTTTACTTTTTTCCTCTTATTTATTAAATTATCACAAAACATGAATACGTATCACAACTCTCCCATTCATAACAGCCACGAGCCAACCACTGTAGGTATGTCAGTGTGCTTCTCAGTAGTAGATGATCATGTGATTGTGTGGAAAAAGTGACGGAAATACATACTCTCTATAGTTCTTTACTGTCATAAGATGAATTGTACAACAGTTACAGGCAGTCAAGGGTTCAGAAATCATTATTGCTATTAAAATGCAGCAAAACAATGTTTAACTACTGCGGTATGTACAGTATAGTATGTTCATTATGGCTAATGATGCCTCTACCAACCCTCTTATTTTGACCTGAGAGATTCAATGGATGCCTGAGTTTAGAGGAAATAACTCCTTGCAGGGATTCATGTGGCTTGGCTTGGTCCTCCATCAGACATTATTAGCCATGTTAGTTTTGGAAAACTAATGAAAATGTATGTTAATTCATTGTGTAAGTGACTGCAAGCTGGTCAGAGTGCCTCAACAGATCTGGAAAAATGAATCCCTGCCCATGTTATGATGTCAGTATGTTTGACACAAACTATTTTGTATGACATGTTGTTTGATCACTACTGAGAGCAGAATTGTCATCTACTGTGTCACTTTTCCTCTCTGATCTCTCTGCTTTAGCTAAGGGCGCACACTTTTGATTATTCTCTCCTGGATGGCATCCTAAATTTCATTCTTGTGGAAGTTTAAAAAATCTCTCACTTCCACTTTTAGAGAAATGTCATGAAGCAAATGTTTGCTAAATGGGCAGCAATCAGCTACTGGCTTGCAAAGGCTTTTACTATTAACCAGTTTTACTTTTTGTTCCAGCTGGATCAGAGGAAATGTTATGCAGAAGGTAACTTCACACCTGCAGTTGCATTTTGGGAGGTGTGAAGTTTATTCAAAAATTGGTAACACAAGGTCAGTTTGCCATTTCTGCCAAGGGGAAGAATAAAAGTAGAAGCCATTCCCAAGTCAGCTTTAGTAACCAAGTGTTTAGTAACACTTTCTTGACAAATACTGTGATCGCCCTGTTGTGGAGTGCCATTCTGCCATGAGGAACTCAAACACCTACACAAACCAAACAACACTGCTGATGTGTTAGAGCAATCTCAGAAACACTTTTTGAAATGCTTTGCAGTTTAGAGCTTTGAAAAACCACTGCAATGTTCTCTTGTAATGTTTCATAAACATGCTGCCCTGCTGAAATCATCACACATTCTCCATAAGAAGTGGAAAAGCAACAATAGTTGGAGTGGGACAAAGACATCCTTATTTGACTATGGCAGCATTTCAACTAAAGGAGCAGAGCATAGCTCGTTTCCATCTCTTACCAAAAAGACAATGATGACATTATCTCTGAAATAGGATGAAGTGCCACAAGCTGCCTCTTGTGGGGATTTCCTGGCAATGTGGTGATCAGGACACAAACCTCCTTACACATACATAAATACCATAGCCTATTTGATGGGCTTTGATTGACTTATATACTGCTTCAGCTAGGCAGACAAACACAACTCCCCTGCATTATAAAGGTGTAAGAACATGAGTGTTTGACTTGTGATGCATATAAGTCATGAACAAATTCCTAGGATGACAAGGGCAACTCAGAATTAGTCACAGTTGTCTCGATTCCCCGTAAGTTATTCTCTTGTTCAGACATCAAGCTTTACTTGACTGATAATGTCCCAGTTTCTGTACTCAATTGAGGATAGCAGGAAGGCAGCATTTGACAAAGAACAAAATGAAGCCTGTAACTACAAAACACTTTTCTTTTATTTAGTCACGACAACGTTACTGTGACAAACAGGAGTGCCTTCCACATTAAGCTCTTTCACTGTCAAGACAATTTCATCTCCAAAACTGGCAGCTGCTTCAGTTTCTATAAGAGGTTTTTGCAGCAATGAGGCAGTAGAAGAGCTACAGTTTACAGCAGCTTCCTTGGTTCAACTGAATTCAATACAGGATAAAAATCAACAGCAGAGGAGTCTTTGTCAGTGTCTCCTTCTGACTCACTGCTTTGTTCCCTGTCATAATACAGCTGTACCTGGAGCCACAAGGCTTTTCCAAATCCCTAAAGCATGTATGGGAAGCTGTGGAAATCAATGAGCTTCAAGTGCTAAATTGTTTGCAAGTCATTGATCGAGTAGAATCTACATCTCTGTTATTCAATCCGCTTAATAGCAACCTATTATTGTTTCCCTTGCTTCAAATCCCGAGTTCAAGTCCCCTTGCCTAGATTTGATTCCAAAGAGACAAATCTATGTATCGATTTCTCACTTGTTTTCCTTAGCTAACCTTTGCAGGTGAGAGGGGGAATTCATAACTATGTGGGACTGTGTATCAATGAATGGTGGCAAGACACTTACACGTGAACCACCATTGCTAGCCATCATCATGTTTCTGGGGGTTGACAGGTTTAGCTGTCCACAGACCTAAAACAGTCAAGTCAAATCAGTGTGTCGGACCACTGAATACACTTCATTCTGCCCAGCATGACATGACCTTTAGATACTGTGAATGCATTTTTATATGATTAAAACCACTGTTCCATGACTGCTTAAATGCAGCTGCTCATTGAGCACAGATTTGATAGCTTCTGTTCAGTTTAACTAGGAGAAACTAAATGAAAGAAAGGCTTAGACAGTTATTAATTAAATGTATGTCATACACTGCACTGTTAATTACTGCACTATATATTAAAAATATAAAACTATATATATACTGTATATTATATATATATATATATATATTTTCCCTTTGGCATTTTAGGCCTTTTTATTTGATAGGACAGCTTAGATATGAAAGGGGAGAAAGAAGGGGAATGACATGCAGCAAAGGGCCGCAAGTCCGAGCTTATGCATATGGGCGTGCGTTCTACCAGGTGAGCTACCCAGGCACCCATACACTGCACAATATAGTGGGGAGAAAGTGGGAAAGCTGGGGAGATATGTGAGTGCTGAGTTTTGATTTCAACCTTTCTTCAACCCCATAAAGGCACCGAATATTCTTGATGGATGTATTTCTCAGTATCGCTGTGTTCAGAAGATTGTGCCATTCTGCAACTTTTGCACACAGAAATTTAAGTGACGAGTCCATCATGTTTTTTTAATACTCCGTGTCCTCCTTGGCTACTAGCAACTGCATGGGGTAGGGGTGGTGGAGGCTTGCATCATGTGGACGCCGCGGACAGTTTTGTTGTTATTACTTAGAAAGGAATTCTAAGTAATGACAACAAAACTGTGGGGGCAGATGAAACTATACGCACTATAGCTTTAATCGTTTTACAACCCCTCTGTCCGATTCTGATTCATTTCTATGTTAGTGTAGGGTTTATCCACCCTTTGTAATATGGATAAACTCTCTAGTGGACCACACATCTTTAAAAGTGTGATGCAACAAGCTAACCTGAGCGGAAACAGATTAATCCAATAAGTAAAAAGGTATTTTTGCACTTGACAAGTATTACAGAAAAAGGCGCAATCCTCTATAAAAACATGTCTGGGAGTGCAACAACAAAGTGGAGAGGTGTCCCCTTTGTATTAATGAGATGGGGATTGCATAATCAATATTTGAAGGGCAAGGTGAGTAATTTATGTGTTCACTGACACAGTGACCATGTTGCTGAGTGCGACCTCGTCACCATAGTCTCTCCAGACTCCAGGGTCTTCAAGTGGGAATGCTCGTAAATAATGTTAGTGCAGTGTGCTCATGTGTTTTGGGGGAGGGTCAGGAGGCTTGAGGCATTGATCAGCGCTTGTGTGCATTTTTTGGGACTTTGCATTATATATGCCCTTGTGTGTGTGATAGTGCACACATGGTATATTGTATTACAGGCCACAGCATCCAATCTTCCTCCCTTTTCCTCTTCTATCCAAGGAGACCCCCACTCTGTTCCTCCACCAGGCTTATCTTGCCCAGCCGTTCATTCTTGAGAGAAGTAGCATTTGGCAAAAAGAGACATCTGCTCAGTGAGAGAATGCCCTAATTATTCATGACCATTTAACCATTCAGGATTTGGTCTGCAAGGCATATGTGGTGTTTCTCATAAGTGCGCGTCAGCCACACTTGTTAGATGGCAGTTTCATTACTGTTGTGTTTTGTATTCTGTACCTCCAAATTATTACAAAACAGCACTCAAAAATTCTGTTTTGTCTTCCAGATGATCGGTATTATAATTCAAGACAAACTATAGTTGTGTTTGTTGAAAAGAGAAAAACACAACACAAGATTGGGGATGGTGTGTTTTTTCTCCCCTTATTTTTCCTTTGGTGTGATTTTAAGTTTTGCTGCAGTTTGGATGTCTATTTTCAAACCTGTGTGACATCCCATTGATACATATATTGCTAGGCTCTCTGTTTTTTCTCAGGTGTCCTCAGGAAGTACTCTATAGAGGGGACCACACAAACCCAAACAAACAAACCAAATTGCTCTCCAAAATGGTTTCTTTTTTTCAAGCTCTCTCTGCCTTTCTCCTCCCTCCCTCTCCCTTCTTCTTTTTGTCCTTATCATAACAAAACCTTGTCACCACGGTAGCTGTGGCCACGTAAATCAGCCCGGCCAGCATCATCTGTTCCCAGCTGTTTACCTCCAGCCAAACAAAGGAGTCTGCCTTTTTGTTGTCGCTGGGGTGGAGTGCTGCGTCGGCTGAGGGCTGTTATTCAACAGCGCATGCTGCTATCAGCCCCCCACTCTGAAAAGGCCAATTCAACACAGGAAATCAATGGAATAGGAGGCAAGGAAGGAATATGTCAATGTGGGGGTTGTTGGACACTTAGAAACTATAAGCAATCCTTCTTTCCCAAAGGAGCCAAGACAGACGGGGCACAAAAGAGGCAAATCACAAGCAAACGTGAAAAGCAAATAAATAGTTGTGCATCCCCTCCCTTCTCAGCTCAGGTGTATGCAGGGGCTGTTCTCCGGGGAGGAGGGGGTTCAGTTTGTGTCTCCAGAGGAGGCTTAGCAAGCGTTGGTAGGAGCTGCGAGGTCTCGTTTGCATCTGCAAATGAGACAGAACCCGGCTGGCCCATGTCACCTTGGCAACAGGCCATCAGCACCTCCCTCTATGCTATATTAGCAGCCATGGTTGTCTGTCTGCTTGTCAGTCTGCACCCTGCCTCCCTCCATCATTCCACTGCGGGTCTCATCACCACAGCAGTAGCAGTAGCAGAATCCGTCTACCTGGCTAGACCGTTAGGATTTAGCTTCTCCCTAAATTGTTGATCGAGGCCATCAAATAAAGACAAAATCAGTATTATAAAAGATGAATGCACAAGGCTTTTGTGGGTGTCCCAGTGAATCTGACTCAAAGCGAAGATTTGGCAGCAGTAACATGCTGTTGTCATGAAATTTACATGGTGTGCCTGTGCCAAGTGATGGGAGGCTGGCAGCCTGGGTTCTTTAGTTTTTTTGGGATAATGCGTGCTGTTGATCAATTAAGTGCCAGCCAACAAGTTGCATACAAATACCAGGCAGGTCGGTGACACTGCAACTACAGACAGATAGAAGAAGCACACAGAGCTAACTCAGCTTTTCAATTATCTTCACTATTGATTTTTAGAAGGTTGCTGATGTGTTGGGTACGCTGCTCAAAGTGAGCAGCTGTTTCAGTGTCATGTGTCACACAGATCAGCGACAAAATGTTGCACATCATGTTTCTCTCTTCCTCTTTTTGTTGAACTATTTTTAAAACACACAGGAATGTCAAATGCTGTCTATCACAAAATGCTACGTGGCCACAGAGGTTTGTTGTCTGTCACTTTTTCCACCTTGATCTTTATTGTTTGTACTGTACTGTAATTACAAATATATGATATCAACTAAATAAATAAGCTTTCTTTCTTTCTTTCCTCATTTTTGCTGTCCTTTTCAAGCTTGTGCCTCCCCTCCCCCTCTTATAACATGCCACACTCTTCCTGTTTACTCTTGATACAACTGAAGAGAAGAGGAGAGAAGAAGATTTAGTTTGGGATTGGCTTTTTTTCTAATTTCTGCAAGAAATGCACCACATGTAGTCGACATTATAAAAATCCTGTCAAGTTACATCTTATAAATTCCACTTCAGTCTTACCTAAATGCTTGATTTTTGTAATCTTACTGATTAAGCTGTTGTATTTCAGTTCATTTCAAGATTTGAATCAAACTAGGTGTGTTCACAGTATTACACACAGAGTGACAGACAGTGCCTGCCCTCCCATTCAAATGATGCAAATATGAGTTCAGTAGATGGGATCCAGACAGTACAGGCTGAAAGAAATTAAACTCAACTGATGCAACTCTGCTTGACTGGAAGTCAGCGTCTGCTTACATCATCACATCCAAAGTGGCTGTGCCTATAAGAAAATAAGTGATTGGAAAATACATGCTTACTCCACATACATTCATTCATTGAGTAATGTATAATCAACTTTGTAAACATTCAGTATTTTTTCACTGTAAAAATCGTTGGAAATAAAAGACATGGCTCCTTTTGTAAGAACCATGTGAAGTATTTAATGTAATTGCTGTTGGGGTAGAACAAGTAGGTTGCTTGGATACTCATCAATAATGCATTTTTCACAGCTTATAGAACGTTTTATGTCACTAATAACAGTATGCCGTTATAGAGCTCCTCGGTCTACAGCTTAACCTTTTAACATATACGTGATCATGACACTTAAATGATAATTTACCTTGGGTGTAATACTTAGATGTTAATGTGACCTATTCGGGTATTCATGTAAAAAGAGTCCAACACCTTCTGACCTTTGAGCCCATGTGTGCAGCGTGCTTATGTTTGCCTTGGCGACCAGTGTAACGCTAACCCCCGCGCTGTGACCACAGCGTGTGTAACTTAATCACATCCGGTGTGATTGGCAACACTGATGAATGTCCACTTTGTTTGCACAGCACATTCATCCCCCCTCAGGTTGTATGCAACCAAGACTAAATCTAATTAAACAAGACTACCGATGCTCCCTGCCCCCAATGCCATTCCATCAGCACAGAGGGACTGATGGTCCCTGTGTATTCTGTGGCATAGTATGAATTCTTTTGTTTTCTAACTCAGACATTAGGATCAGTCCTCCCACACGTGTGACCCATTTTTCAGACATCCTGTAGGCAATGAGCCACACCTCCGACTGCCTCCTCTGATTTTTTTATCACAGGTCACAGCACCTCTTTATATGCTCTATGGATTGAAGCCATTCCAGTGTTCATTGACTCTTTGTCATTGTGGTAAGATCGTCTTTGGTCATGAGGGTAAATTGGAAATGGATCAATGCAGAGTGAAGTAGTGACAGGGGTAAAGAGGGTTCATGTGTCCTTTTCAATACAATGTCCTTTTCTTATAGAGGCTCTGCCCTTGTTGAAACTGATCAATGGCCATCTTGTGTGGCTCACACATCCTGGTTAGTGAGATATAATATGGAATATATTCTTAATAAATCATTATTGATACACATTTGACAAAGAAGGTGTACCATTGTTTGAAGATAAGAAACAATACTATACTGTATGTTCAACTCTAATATAGTTACACATTGTCACTCTAGTTCTATGGGGAAAGAAATTACATAATTGTGATTGAATAACAAATGCACACAAGTCATAGCACACATCTAGATAAACCGTGGACCTATTGCGACTTAAACTTACCTGCACTGAATAGCTATTTTCAATAATACAACCAGTTAAAAAGATGTATCACCCTTGTTGATATTTTTCTGAAAAAGTTATTTTAGTAGTTTTATCTACACTGACAGCAGCTGTTTGATCAGCTTGATATCAAGTATCTCTAGAAACTTCCCAAAATACTCCTGCAGCACAGTCAGTGTGTTCCAACAGTCCTATTTTGTTCTAAAATATGGCTAAATACTGGAGATGTTTCAATCCCATTTTTCCTTCCCGATACCAATTCCGATACCTGAACCTTAGTATCGGCCAACACTAAGTACCAAAATGCTAACAATGGGTTAAGAATATACTGTATGGTTGTGATATGATTGCTATCATTGTTGTATGGCTTGCTTCAGGTTAAACGCTTTGTGAAACATGAAGAAATACATACAGAGAATAAATGGCATATAATAATAGAACTTTCTTTTATTATCTAGTTGGACAGTCAGTCATGACGGAAAAAGAACACGGATAAACTAAAGTAGATTTTCTTCTGGGCTAAATTATGTGTTATCAGATTGGTACATAGACTTGCGTACTCGCCGATACCAACACTAGCATTTTAGACCGTATCGGAGGCTTTTCCAATGTGCCAGGTCTGCGTGAGTTGCAATTGAGTGACAACATCTCAAAAACAGATATCTGGCCCATGTGTTCCACCTCTTTTGCTCTCTAAACGTACTGTTTACTTACATGCAACCAAAGCACGGTTGTACTTGATTGGTCAATACTACTCAGACTACAACCAGACTACAAATCAGAATGTTTCTGATACCAAAATCTTGTCCCGTTGCCTACAGATTCTGCATTTATATGCCGATATCTGTTCATATAGATTAGTTACAACCTGGCTATCATAGTTACCCTGATTAGTTTGCCTCCTGCTCAGTCATTGTAGTAGAAGTTCACAGATTTTCTTGCAGGGCTCATCGCCAAAACAGTTGACTCAAAAACACTTGACTCAAGACAATTAATTCTCCTAATCAGTGGAAGAGCAGGACCATTGCATGTGCATGCCTGTAATCTCAAAAGTATGTATATTTGGAACATACTGAGATAGACAGTGGAGAAGTGGCTGCCACCTTTGCACATTGCTGAGATGAGAGCAGCAAAGGAGGCACTCTTTATAGAAAGGAGTCGGTGGAAGCACACAGAGCAGAGAAATTAGCAGGTAGCTTACTCCTCTTGTTCAGCCACTTGACCTACTAGGCATCAGTGATAGGTTTGCTGTGAGAGCTTAGTCTATACAAGGCTAGGCTGGTAAGCTACGGATGGCTTTTGAAAAGCAGTTAACTGCTACATATTTTCATTTGGAGAAGAAACCCAAGTCATCACAAATTACTGTAGGACTCTAAAATCATAAGCTACGCTAATCATCCCTCACCATATTGTTGTCTAGGGAACTAAAGATGAGGGTCATCCCAATTTGAAGGCTCATCCTGATTGACGTGGTACACAAGCAAATATCAGGACGGTAATAGGTGGCTTCTTTATACAAACCTGTTAGAGAGTAAGGTTGTGTTAAATATTAACTAAACAGCAGATTAAGTTTTTGTACTCACCTTCAAGTAACATATTGTGACAAAAAGTAAGTGCAACCACATGGAATGGAAATAGAGTGATTATGGTTTGTGAAAAGAACATACTGTATTCATGAATTGTTTTTGCAATCAAGATGATACTCTCACCGATCGAGATAGACATGCAAATAGGTTGATGTGATAGGTCAACAACATAGACTTTGGCAGGTTAATTATGCTGGAAGAACTTTAAAATTACAGTTTGTGTCTGGCTAGATTCATTCTCCAAACTGTCCTTGAAAGACTGCAGTGAGCCTAGATGACAATAACAAAGTAATGCTTGCTGATAAGGAGCAGCAAAGAAGTGAAAGCCTGAAGGTCACTCCTGGTTGTGCTGGGAGCTCCCAGAGCGTAGAGGATTCTGCTGACATCCGCCATCTTTGTTCTGCGTAATTGGCTAAAAGACTGAGCAGCTATATTTACACATCCCCTGAAGAACATTAATTACAGACTGAGAGAGAGAAAGAAGTATCATCACTTTGCTGTTAGCTGCACATATGAATGCTTATTAAGGATGGTAGATACTATACTTGCTCTGTTACCATTTAAAATCATAGGTAGGAAACAGACGGGTTAAATAGGCCTATTAAGCACGAGTGTTCACTTATACATATGTGGTTGAGTAGGATTCTGCATTAAGCGGACATAGCTGACTGCTGATATTTTCTTTACAACCCATACTACACAGCTACTGTAAGGTGATAGGTAAGGTTTTAGTCTTCTTCATCTGCTTTCACTGCAGGTGAAGATTTCTGTCTTTTCACAGATTCCTTCTTGACAATCTTTGAAAAGAAAATGTCTAAGATGTTGCATTCACCTGTGGATCATACATAGTGATGAAACCAGTGATATAAATAGCAGGAGGAAAGAAAGAGCCATCAAGAATTATAAATGCTCTGCAGCGATGATTGGGCTGATCATTTTAAGGAGGAAAAGGAAACAGCGGTGAATGGAGAAGAGGAAGAGGAGAAAAATTGCAAATACATGAGCGTTCTGTCAGCAGAATTGCCAAACATTGCTGCTCATCACGTTGATTATGCCCAAGGAACAGGCCTACTGTTTAAATGAGGGTTGGTGAGTGATTAAGCAATAATATTGGTTGATACAATAACATGATTGTATGTATACTTAATCAGCCACTGTGCTTTGGTGTAGAACCACCATTAGGACAATTAGCACACAACTAACACTGATGGAGTTTGGCATAGGACTGGACTTGTGTGGTGGTTTTTCGGTTTTGGTGAGTTTTCATGCATGGGAACATGGATTTCTTAGGAATAATAATAATAATAATAATCATAATAATAATACTGGCAAAAACAATAGGGTCTATGCAGCTTTCTGCTCGGCCCCTAATCATGGTCTATTGAGGCTTTTGCTAATGCCAAGTTTGCATCTCTTTGGTTTATGACTAAATATTTGCAAAACGAATGTCACTCCCATCAGTGCCACAGAACCGCTAGCATGACTGTAGACCATAAGCACTAATTCTTTAGACAGATTATTTCTATACAATAACTCAGTCGTGCAGTAGCTACTCCTGAACATGTCTTGTTTATTTGTGGGAATAAACTAAAACCCCGTCCAACAACAAAATTAATCCAGGAGACTAGATATAGCAATAACTTTTATGTTTACAGTGTTATTGTGTGTATTTGCATGTGTGTTCACACAAGGGTACAGGGTTACAGTACTAAATATTTACAAGGATTTAGTCAAACATTCAACAACACACACACCCCTCTTTATGTGTTTGTACATTGGTAGTCACATGAATGGTTTAGGCAAAAGTGAGAGACCTCACCTTTTCCTGCTGTTCACAGTTTATATCCTGATTTTTTGTGAACAAAATACATTTTGTAGGAGTGTCGTGTAGTTTTGACTCTGAGAGATTCAGTTTGAAACAGCCAATTTTTTTTTTTTCGCCATTCCACTGCTGGGGATGCCTGTCAGGGACCTTGTTAACCACTTCCTGTTATTGTCTATCACAGGAAGTGGATGGCCACTTACATTGCAGAAGTTCAATGGCAGACTTTCAGTGTTCCTGTGTGTGTGTGTGTGTGTGTGTGTTTGTGTGTTCATATTTTGCGACAGATAGGTCACAGATTATCCAACACATTCAGGAAACTGGAAAAAAAACATAGACATCCAGAATCAAAAAACAAACAAAAAATGTGACCACTCTCATTGTAAAATCAGTCCAACTATTTATTATGTACAATCAGGGCCAATTTGCCATAATACCCCACCCAGTGATCATTATACTAGTCATTTGTGCAGCATCAAAAGCAGCACAGTGGGGTAATTCACTTCACAGCACAGCCCACAGAAACTTTAATCATTATGACAGTTAATTTTACTATAATACATTTACAATAGATCCTTCAAAGTTTACTTTCAAAAGGCACTTGATTAAGTATAGTGCTGTGCAAGAAATACAATGGGAACACTTTACCAGAATCGTGATAAAAGGCAGCAGGGATGTGAACAATCTGTATCCTCAAGCTATTTATTTAATACTTCACACTGAAATTCTGATGAAATACTACACAGAAGGTTTGGCAATTCAACCGTTTGGATGATGTGACAATATAATTTGCAGCTGCAAGACACCTGTGACTTGACATGACTGAAAAAGACAATGTGAGAGTAAACCATTAGCTGCTCTGGGGACCTAAAAATCAAATCTTTAAAAGTGATTCATGACAAACTGAGACCACAATGCTTCACTTTATGGCCACTCCTGCCACAGAGAATAACATACCTCTCCAAGTAAAGCACTTTTAGAATTTTTATTCAGCCTTTAGAAATTATTTCTGAAGCTGAGTAAAGGGTAATTACAGTAGCACATAATCATGAACACAATAGCGAGATAAATCCTGTTCACAGGCATTGTTGCATCTTGTCTGATGTTTGTTAAATTACATCATGCCACACTGCAAATCTTTGAGTTTATGATTTGTGACCAGTACGGCTTATTATTTGGAGTAACCGAGAGCGCTGATGCAATTGATCGCAACCGTCTAATCATTTCCCATGGAGAATGTTTTTGTGCCACTCTCTCTCATAAATCCAGTTTTCTTTTTTGTTTGGGTTTTAAACCTTCAACCTTACGCCTGAAACCTATTGACACAGATGTCAATCATAGTGTTCATATTTATTTTTATTTTGTATTTATCTAGATATGGAGCTTCTTATTATTATATAACCCCAAATACTGGTTAAAGGAGACATAAGAAACTGACAGAGAGTGCAAGCGTGAGGGAAGAAGAAAAACAGTTCTTGCTGAGGAGGATGGGGAGTTGGCTGATGTAATTGAGATAGAATGAGATGGTATCAGCACTGGGGTCGCCATGAATAAACACAGGGAGGGCATGGAGGACAATTGAGTGTGTGAAGGAGAAAGAGGCCAACCCTGTGTGTGTGTGTGTGTGTGTGTGTGTGTGTGTGTGTGTGTGTGTGTAAGCATTCTCCTATATGCCTTTGAGCATATGTGTAGCTTGCACGCATGTCCATGTGTGTATGTGTGTGTAAAGATCATCCTTGTGGTGGGGGGAGGGGAAGCCTTCGCTTTAAGCCCTGGAACTGACTGACTGATGCTTTCTCCTGTGGAGCGCTGGCTGTGTTTGTGCAGCATGGAATAAAGACCTCGCTCTCGGGAAATACCCAGGGGATCATCTCCTACACAAAACACCATCACACACAACGTTGTTCTCTCTTTGTCTTGCCCAAAAGGTCTATCTCCCAAATGTATTTACTCAAACTCCATGCGCTCATGCACACACTTATCACAGACACATCATCCACATCAACAATCAACAACTAGCACACAATAGAAACTGACTGCAATCGAGGGTGATCATAAGAGAACCACTTTAATTATTATCAAGTATCTGCAAATAAATGCTAGCATTCGTTCCACAAAATGCTTCCAGATGGGTTGGGTTTACACATCTTTACACTAAAAACAATGTCTGGTAGTCTGTCACAAATAATTGTCACTGAATTTACTTTTTGATACCTCATGTGCAACATGTGAACTTGGCTTAAAGATCACAATGCATACCAAACAGAGGCTTGTGTGTCATTAGCAAAATAAATTTAATAACATATGGCCTTGATCGAACCTGGGGTTTCTGGGTTGGAATGGGTGGGACAAACTGCCAGCTTCTGGCACTGCAGATTTAGTTACTGTTCCCTTCCCCCACATGATAAAAAAGGGCAAGTCTTTTAGGATGAGTAGAGTTGGAATCTACTCAACATCTATAGACTTCCAAAAAGTGTATATTTAAAATCGACGTAAAGTAAAATGACATTTTGGGATTTAAGCTTATTCAATTTTTTTAAGTAGATGAGAAGATTGATAATATGTATGTGTCTTCTAAGTATGAAGCTAGAGCCATGAGACAATTAGCATAGCCTGCCTTTTTCCAAATTTAAAAGAATCTGCCTACCTTAGGGTGACCAGACGTCCCCGGTTTTGGTGACCTGTCCCCGGCTGGATCTGTCCCCGGAAATGTCCCCGGTTTTCACTGTGACTGACAGACCCGAAATTGGAATGAAAGAAAGAAAACATTGACCAAACGTAGCCAATAGTCGCTCAAGACAGCTCAGAGCCAGCGCTGCTCAGAGCTCAGAGATGTTTTAGAAAGCCGTATTTTATGATGCTAAAAATACTGATTATTTACATGGAGTCTGGTGGGTTTAACGAACGCACTTTTATGTTTTAAAAAAGGATCTTAATTTTTAACAGAAAGGTTGACCTCCTTAGGATCAGACCTTTAGGGGGGCTCAGCCCCAAATGAGAACAGCTCTAGGTCTAGTGTCCCCATTTGAATTTTTACAAAATTAAAAACATGACGTGTTTTGGAGGTATATACGCTTCTGAGCTGAAAATGCCCATGGATTTTGTCTGAGAATTCTGGTCACCTTAGCCTACCTACATCTCTAATGTTCACAAGTTACTGTATATCTTGTTTGTTTATTTCACACACAAACAGAAGTGTGAGAAAATGACAAGTTGTGTTTTTTACGAAGAGTTAATTGAGTGCAGTGACTATTTCGTGGCTGCAAGTGTCTTCCTGGAGTCTGCACTAGTTGCCTGGCAACCTCATGGTAACCACAAGATTCATGGGAATTTGAGTTTTCCACTCTTTTGTATTGTAGGCCTACTGAATTTAAGGGTCTTTAAACACATTACATTGACATTTTACTTCCACTACCTTGTTCAGGTAAAAATCTATCAAACACATATCATTACATCAGGCATTGAGTCTGTTCTTGAGCATCTGTGGCTGACCGTTACTTGCAGTTTTGCAATGTGTCCTAGTGTGGTGAATGGTCAGTCAACTGAGCATGTTGAAAAGTCGGCAAGAGATACCTGTACAGTAAATGTTTAATCTAGCAAAACAATGATTTTGCCGATTGCAATGTGCGAGGTTGATCTGTCTTCCCAAAAAACACCCACCAGTAATCAAACCCCTGGTCTCTGCAAGCCAGTATGTTGAAAGGTAGTATTGTGTTGGAAAATGTTTGTATTTGTATTTGAGCACAGACCTCTGTTATTTCATCTGAAAACCTTAAACTGCATTTCCAGGTACAGTCTCAAGGAAAAGACATTCTGGGAAATATTTGATCATGTGAATCATTAACTGGGTCAATTTAGATGATGCAGGCTGATGAAAAGAGGGTTTAATGTAGCAGTCTATGATCTCGAACTAAAAATCATTTGAGCTGGCTCTAAAAAGCTCAGACACAAGAAGTTCACTTTAAAGTCTTGTGGCAAAGTTATACTGTGCACAGCCTTCTGTTAATACTTGTGAGATATATTTTACTTAAGAGAGGGATTTTTTTCTGCTATTAATCTGCTTTGGAGCCATGCTGATTGTCTCAGTCTGTCTAAGTGATGGCTCTCTGACTGTGTAAATGCACGCCGCTCTATTTTGTGTTGTTTTATTTCAGGGGAATATGCACATACAGAATCAGAATCAGCTTTATTTGCCAGATATGAGGACGCATACTGTATGAGGAATTTTGCTTTGGATTGTATTGCTCACAATGTGCTTACTCATACAAAACAAACAACAAAACAAACAATATATAAACACTATAAACAGAAACAATATATACAGGTTGAGGCAATAGTGCAATGAAGAGTGCATAGTATGCAGGAGGAAATTATAATTATGATTATACTATTATTATTTTAATTATGGAGCATAGTGCAAAGGGTGCTGGAATAAACAGTATTATGCTAGTGCGTATAGACATACACAAACACACAAACTTGTCAAAAACAAAGACAGACATATCTGCTGTGAATGTAAGCATGTCCTGGCTAGTTTCCCTGGAAGCAGCCTTTGGAGAGCCTAGGGCACTGAATGAGGCCTTTTGAGTCCTGGCTGGTGAGGGGCAGGTCCATTGTTAAGGACAGCTGGTCCTCTTGTTTCTTGCTTTCTCTCTGGAGGCAATGGGCACCCAATATGAGGAGATTGGGTTTCTACCACACACTCCCTCCCAGCCCCCCACGCATCTGCAGCAGCATTGACTGTGACTCTCTACCCTTCTGTCTGAGGCCACTTTTAGACTCTATTGACTAGAAAAAAGGTCTGGGGATGAGAAGAATGCGTGTAGCCAATAACTTTATTTTGCAGGCAAATCTAGAAATAAAAAACTACAATAATACAAAAAACCTGCATTAAATAGGATGTGTAATAAATAAAAGCACTGTAGAATTAAGTTGCTGCATTCTCAGCTATAAACGTGAGATACATGAGTCAAGTTCAAATTGTAAAAAATGGTTTGCATATACAACACTATTTTCCTTTTTTATATTACATGATCTTACAGCTGTTCACTGTTAAGTATTCCTGGTATTAAAGCTACGCAGCTCTTTTGTAGTATGATTCCTGAATGGCTTCTCAAACACCACACACAGCTCTGAGCTCATTCTTGTCGCCACAGCTCGTCCTTCTGTAACTCCATCCCCCCAATCCTCCACCCCTCTCCTTTTTCCCACACTCTCCTCCTTCCTTCCCGGCCTGAGGGAGCTCTCTGATTGGGTGAATAGAGCTGCTTTCTGTAGAGTGTGCTCCGTCTGTCACTATCCTTGTGGCAGGAGAGTGGAATGAAATAAAGCTCCCAAACTGGGCTATTAACGGCTATTTTCATCCCTGCACACCTTTTTTTGTGGGCTCATGCTCTAAATTTAGATCTGGCACCAGTGGCGCTAATGAAATGCGTCCCCTTTTTTGCTGGTTTAAATCTATTTATGTAATCTCTATGTTGCATCAACAGGAGCAGGCCATATCTCACCATATGGGCCTGATCCTGCACTTATCTTCTCCTCTCCTTGCTGTCTTTACAAACTCAGGCCTATGTTTTTTCTTCTGCAGCTCATGTAGGTCAGGTGCATGCACTGGAAAGTGGGAGTTCAGGGTTTGGAGCAACATGTTTTCATTTAGATCCGGAGCACCAATCCAAGGAAAACATGCTGGGTGTGACCTACAAGTTCCAGCCAGTATCCTGTCATTCCAGTGCACAATGCAGGGAGGGAGGTGACAAATCCCTAAGCCACTTTGTGTCAGATACAGGCACACATAGAGTGGTGTTCCATGTGACAGATGCTGCACGCAGGGCCGTGTTCAAAATCAATGGCAGTTCATTGAATGCTCTATGCATTGTTTTGCTAAAAATAATAATAAATTGAAATAAATAAATACATTAATAAAGCAAGCAGTTAAAATAAAAATCTGCATGTGCTGGCATTCATCAGTATGCAGTAATGTCATAAACATCCCAAAGACACAACCATCCATGGAAGGATTTGTTTGTGTGACCTGCTTTTGTTGTAAATGAACTTTGGTATTTGAGGGGGAAAAAGAAAGTCAGCAAGCATTCTCAACAACTGAGCAGAGTTTGTGATGTGAAAGACAGGTATGTGCCCAAAAATTGGGGCTGAATTATAACTACAGTGTTTCATCAGCACGTCCTACATAAAAGGTGATTATAAGAATAAAGCACCATTCTCAGTTTCTACACAGCTACATTCAAGTGCACGTGGCAGCATTCCGCTCTCTCTCCTGTGTGTGTTTTCTGAATAGAGATACTATGGGTCAGTGGAGCAGCTGGTGACTGGGAGGAAGAACTTAACCAGGCATCCTTTGTGGATCAGCTGTCTCTGGCCGAGCTTTGTCATTCCAAATTGGGTTCCTCACATCCAGAGCCTGGGGAGGTTTTGACATGTAAATGGATGACTGAGATCTCCAAAGCTTCACGATTACTCACTAAAATGCTATGGGGGCCAAAAACGGTTCCCCCGAGATGCACCGCTGGGGGGGAGGGGGGCGCTCACCCCAGACTGAAGTGTGCCTCACAGGCTGGAATTATGTTAATGATTAAGCTTCCGTCTGGACAGCAAATACTCCCCACCCTAATGTGATATTGGGTTATGCAATAAATACACCTGACTTGATTATAATATTTATTTATCTGTTTATTCATTTAACATGGCAATACTGATGAACAGTGCTACGTGGGGGAAAGAGAAATGCAACAGATGTTACAAATTATGTCTAAGTCAATTTGCAGCCTCTGTTCCCTTTTGGTGTCAGAATTAGTTTAGCATTAATTTAAATTTGAGTATAACAACTGAACAGAGAAAACAGACTGTGTGCATGTGTCAATGTGTGTATATATTGTACAAGACCATGTGCAGTGACGTGGAAAACATGTCCCATTCAGTGTTCCCATCGATGTCATTGTTTAAAAGTCCAGTGTGTAACGTCTTTAGTTGTTTATTATCAAAATTGGTGTTGCCCGTTCACAAGCTTGTCCTTTTTTTCATAAATATTGACCACCACCATCAATTCCAAGTATTCCTATTGGCTTGAAATTTTACATTTGCATTTGCATGAACTGAGGTAGACGCTCCATATTCATGCACCATAGCCGGTAAGAGACACACAGGACATACTGCTCCGCCTTTTGCGTTTTCGCTGTCACAAGATAAATTCACAGGTGCTGCTAATGCTGCTAATGGGTATCTTAGCTTCCTGGCCCCGGCAAGTTTAAAGAAGAAAACATAGAGGACCACATGTATTCAAAATCCAAATTTCTGGAACAGGAGTCTTCGTCTTCGCCCAGAAAAAGACGGATATTGAAAAGAGCAAGAAACCGGCTTTTTGAAGCGTGAAGGCTACCGTAGCTGTAATACGTACTTTGAAATGCGTGGTGCGAGAGAGCTGATTGCGATATATGATCAATGCTAGATGGGAGAAATTCCTTCACATTGGACCTTTAAGCCATTGTTTCACTGAAAACTTTAAATTCTGATTGTGTTTATGGTTAAAGTGGTAAGGCATTACATATTTGAAGTAGTAAGGCATTGAAGTGGTAAGTCATTACATATTAACAAACACTGATTACATTTCAGATTTATATATAGTTATGTTATGTGGGGGAGTGGTGAGCTAGAGGTTAAAAGAAGCGAACTTCTGACCGGGAGGTCATCGGTTCAATCCCCAGACCAACAGGATAAAATCTGGGTGGGGAAAGTGAACGAGTAGCACTCATCACCACCACTGAGGTGCCATTGAGCAAGGCCCTTAACCCCAACCGCTCCTGTGGAGCTGCTCAGTGGCCTGTGGTTGTACTAGGAAGCTTCCAGGTATGAATGTGTATCTGTGTAAATGTGACAGGTTGTCGTTGCAAAATGAGAATCTGTTCTCAATTGACTTGGACAAATCAAGGTTAAATAAAAAATGTAAAATACAGGTATAGGTATATCTTGTTAAAATATGAAAATAATAGTAATTTCAAAGGTTAATTTTATTAAAGGGCTTGTTAAACACAATAACTTTTGGGTGCATGAGGACAATTCAATCAAATCAATTTGCTTTTTAAAGTAGATGTACTCGAAATACTGAAAAAAACAATGGACTGAGATTGCTTCCACGCGGCTGTCACAGACCGTTCCCAGATATGCCACATGCACTAACGTGCACGCGCTGCCGGACCGGCTATCAAAACACAGAACAGAGAAGCTCAACACACACAGAGGGAGCGTGGCTTCACTCTCTGCTCAGGATGCCATTACTCCGCTATATCTTTACAACGCAAATATGTGTGTGCTGCTATATTAATGTTCTGACTGTCAAGTACAGCCTCTTTAAAAAAATGGATTTTGTATTCATTTATTTTGATCATTATTTAGTTTTCACCGGTTTTCACCACAATGTCTAATTGCCTAAATGCAAAGTTTGTAGAGATCCACACATTTAAACTACAGCAAAGGTGAAGGAGAGTAAGGGTAGCTAAAAGAGTTTCACCTTGTTGTTGTTTTGAAGTGAAAATATTATCAACCACGCTGTTGAAATATAAGTGACTGCCTTGTGACTTTGATGCAGGTGCAGAGTATGCAAATTAAGAAGAGTCAAACAAATGTGCCTTTTCAGTTTCACAATGATAAGGATATATTAAATTAGAAAACGTTTCAGATTTCAGTTTTAACTTTAATGTATATGCATGAGAGCAATTAGCAAACAGGAAAGCTGAACACACAAGAATAAGTAGAAAATGAACTGCACGGAAAGCCATATTATACAAGCCTAACCTTTGATCATTTCAGAAGCTCTATAAAATGAAGCTTATGGCCAGACAGCAACGCCCCAGTGAGCTGGTGTTCGGGACGTCTGTGTGCCACATGTGTGCACGGCTGTAAAAACAACCAACACTTCTAACTCGCTCACTCACAGAGAAGCTGCCCAAATGTTGATGAATGTTTTAACCAAGAGAGCAAACATACAAGGATTACTCGGCACATTTGAACCGACGCCAGAGCTACAAATATCAGTGCACTAACACAAACAAAATACTCCATAGCCTCAGTAATACACCACATCACACATCTGGAGCGTGTGTCTCATTTTTGTAAGAGAGGAGAAAACCAATAGCAGAGAGCCACTGAGCAGCCTGAGCAGTAGGCACACAGGAAGTGAAATTTGCTCAATATACTGTAGCCTGCAGCAGTTTGAGGGATAACTGCTGACACTCCTAGCTTAGTAGATAGCCATTCCATGAGGCAGTGGTCAGGGAAACCCTCTGTTACTGACAGCTCACTGAAGCACAGCACACAGAAAGGACATGACATGAAGCATGTAAACATGGATTTACCCATGTCCTCCATACTGCCTGCACAGCTTATTGTAGAAGGATTCTGGCAACATAATAAACCAGGAATTGCTGCCTGCTGCGGCAGAGTGCTTCTTTCCAGGCTGCCCTACTTTCTGCCTGTAGTTGTTGACTTGGTTTATATGTTCTGAATGGCCACTAATAGCTGTGTTTTTTTCTTTATGGAATGGCTCTACAGTTGTTGGCAGAAAACAGGGCTACTGCTGTGCCTGCTTTTTTCAACAATGGTATCAGGGTTGTGATGCCGTCTGTGTACACAAGGAAACATTCATCAAACCCACAGATAAAACCATGATAATGACTTTTAATTGACAGCAGAACAAACAGTTTAAGTTGCCTAATGCGTTTCCTTGATGTAATGCACTTAATAATATATTTACATTTAATGCAAATCAGACGGTAACTGATCTGATATGTCTTTGCAGCATGGTGACGCAGTAAGGGGGGGGGGGGGGTTGAGGAGATGAACAGAGCAGCAGATAATGACCTCAGCTTCCATCTGCTGGCCACCGTGGGGCGGAGACACCTTCAACCTGCCACCGGTTGGTCGCCACGGCAATCTGCCGCTCCCCATCGTCCTGGCGACATCTGCTTTTGGGTGACTGAAAGATGAATGCAGCACCAGCCTCATGGGTACAGAACAGACATCATGCAGGCCACTAGACACACACAGGAACACTGCGGCACAGATGGCCAGACACACACAACTGTGGAGATTACAATCCATGCATTATCCCTGTTTCTAACCTCTCAGTAAAGTGGATGTAATATAATGTCAGATTTGTAGTGCTGTTATCTCACAATAGTTTTGGGTCTCTTCCTAAAGAGCTGGCATTGGCAGCCACTGGCAGTTTATTTAATACCCACACTTCCACCTGTTTCAGGATCATTGTTTATGCCTGTTTGAGTTCATACTAATTGGTTTGTTTTTAGAGCTTGGGGAATAAATTCTGTTGTTTACTATTACTCTGTATCTATGGCAATATCGTTTAGCTTGACTAGAGTCCCCAGCCACAGCTGTCATAGTTATTTAGTGCCTCTGCGGTAACTTTTGTAACACCCATCTTGCAAACAAGTGTTTTCACAAAGTGAGATCCTGAGAAACAGGTGAAGCACTGGGAATGTGGTGATTACACACAAAGCAGTGGGAAAAAAGTAACAAAACCACCTTATGTGTTGAGTTCACTTTTAGGAGGAAAGCTGGAGGGAGAACAGAGAGAGAGAGAGAGAGACAGAGAGAGAGAGAGAGAGGAAATTAGGGGTGGGGTGGCAGTGACAGAGGAACAGTAAAGCAGAAGAAGCAAAGGGAAAAGGGGAAATGAAGCTGAGTGCAAATTCCTTCAGGAAGACTTCTAAATCTTCTTCTAAATCTAACTTCAATCACCATCATCTCTCCCTACAACTGTCAATAACTGTCAGCTGTTAAAAGGCGTTCACTTTTCAGTAAACCAACCAGAATTGGCCACAAAATTCATGATCCAATCATAGCATCGCATCCTGCGTTAAATGTCTTCTCTCCTTGCAATCAGCTGTCTTTTCAGGCAGACGTGCAACTCTCCTCCTCCCCTTCCACGTCCATGCATCGTCAACCCCGGCAACTCGAGTTCCTTTCTGGCAGACAGCTCCCTTTCCCTCTCCACCACCGCCAGCGTCTAGGCTCCATCGGGGGGAATATGTCTGGCTTTTCTACCCCTTTAAAATATTTTTAACGATAGAGTCCAATCCCCAAAAACTCTGTACATTTCTTATTATGTACATGTACAATAAATCTTTGCATATATGCAACAAAGTCTCTCCTGATTGAATTCAGGTCAGTGTTATGGATTATGCATGCCAGGCTATGCATTTTCATCCACCTCTGGTTTGGAGAGAGAAAGACACTTGATGGGAAAAAGCATTTGAGTGATAGATGGATAAATGGAGAGCATAAGAGAGCAGCACAAAAGTGAAAACATGATCAATTGTAATTGGCTTTCACAATTTCTCAGGGAGCAGGGCTGGAACTTTGTCGCAATCATCTCATGAGACAGCCGTTAAATTTAAATGGAGTGCTGACAGATTATGCCAGGTTTGAAATATCATACTATATGCTCAGTTGGATGAATGTGATCCAAAACAACAAGACAGCTTTTTGAAATTAAGAAAGTAAAGCTGGGTCCTGGCTTTTGCAGCAGCAACAAAGAACACTAATTGTTAGCTAAAACAGACCAAACTTTAATGGGTTGATTTCAGTTTTCTAAAATACTAGGCCAGCTTAGTTTATAAATTGCTATTCCAGGGACGACCCCATGTTTCCTGTAGTTTGATTAAGCAGCACTCTTTAGAGTCCAGAATGTTCTTTTTATGGGCGTTTGAGGAAAAGAATAATTCCCAGGCCAGTGTCAAAGGAGTTAAAGTCCAAAAATGTGTCAGTGTTTATAATTTGGATCATCTTGGGTATACTGATTTCTGTGCTGAGTCTGATTTAGCTTGAAGTATTATCTTTTACCACAGTAACGGTTTAAGTAAGCATTTGGTAAAATAATTGCTATATATCACATAAAACTATGCTTAATTGAGTTACAACCCACATATGAGAAATCCCTCCCACTTGGCATTTAAAGGGCCATGCCATCCTCTCTAATGTGGGAGAATAGGTGACAATTTGTTCTTAAGATTTCACTAAAGTTCTGTGTTTTTACATGTGTTCCCTCATCTCAATGCCGTTAGCACTGCTGTCTCTGCAGCGGGACAAGCCTGGTTGACAGGTGGCTTAAACTGGACTTTCAAGTCCATCTCTCAGAAAAAGCTTATTTGTCACAAAGGTCAGAAACAATGAAGATCCTCTATCTATACAAGTTTATCAACCATATACCATGTCAAACAACCATTATTAACCTGTCATAGATATACAGTTACAATTTGATATAGTGTTTCTTGCTACCTAACACATGTATAGAAAGTCCTGAGAAATATATCTGGGTGTAGCTGTTTGAATTTTCATCACCAGCTAGTCTGTTACTGTCTGGGCAGTTAGCGTGCAGTAAAATGAAAACATTAGCTAAAAGAGGCTAAAGCAGCTTCAGAGGTGGCTGGTAATTCTCTGTCACCTATTTCACATTTGAGTGATTACATTTTAATATAAAATAATGGCAATTAATGGAGCTTTTAAAGGCAATAAAAACAAACGTTAACAAAAAAAATGTACTTCCTTGCGTGGCTTGTTTTTGCTTGCAGTAACTGTTATAAAGCAACTGACTTGTGGAAGATTCACCAGCCTGTTTCTGGCTTTACAGACTCTGCAAATTTAACATCACACTCTGAAGATTCCACTCGCTACCCCTAGCCAAGTGTGGAGGCCCACAACGCACACACACGCACACACACACACACACACACACACACACACACACACACACACACACACACACAAAATCACATGTCCCTCAATACACATGTGGGCACATACACACCCATGCATTCATGCTGACTTACATGTGCACACACACAAACACTTACCCAATCCCTGCTGTGCCTGTAAAATCAGCATAGCTCTCAGAAATTCCACTAACACCTCCCACCCCATGTGGACACACACACACACACACACACACACACACACACACACTCCTGTGATCCCACACAATTAATGTGAAATCACATCCATCTTCCACCCTTCTGCCCCTCCCCTGTTCTCCATTACAAATAGCTGAGGATTGCATTCTCTCCCTCTGGCCTTGCCTGATGTTGTTTTTACTTGTTGTGTGCAATACTCTCCCTTATGTAAGACAAAATTACCCAACGTGAGTGTTATTCTCAGTGGGGGAGATTGCACTGGAGCATTCCAAACTCAATGAGAGATGGAGAGACATTGAGAGAGAGGTGAGAGGGAGATAATCTTTCCTTAATGATTATTTTTTATGGCAGCCATGCTTCACTAGATGGCCTACAATGAAGATAGAGGGAAAACAGCAGAGTGAGGTATTCTGCAAAAGTCATGAGTCAGATTCAAACTCACGAGCACCTGCTGAGCTACCACGATGCCTGAGAGTCAACAATCTTAAATGGATTATTTCTTTGCAGATGTAACCCCCTCCTCAGCATGAGTACTGAGTATTCCTTGATAAACATTGACCGAGAGATAAGGAGGCAGTGTGTGCAGTTAAGATCCTGTTTATCCTGTAGAGAGTCACAGGGGGCAGGAATTTAGCATCCAACTTTAAATAACCTGAACTGGTACTAATACACTGTGTATAGACGGAAAGAGAAGTTGCAAGCATCACGTCCACATATGAAATGCTAAGGCGTGGAATGGGAGCTTTCACAGAGAAACAACAGAGGTGCAGGAAATGTCTGTCAATACTGTAGCTTTTTGTTTGTCATGCTTCATGAACTATGGACAACAACTGACACTTTTGCCTGGAATGACACGTCTTTGAAGCGCAGTCTCTTGGTGGACCTTGATGAACCTTTGGTCTCTGTAGCAAGTCAGCGTTACATCCACGTTGGTTTGTATTAAATAGTTCACAATCCACAAGGGCCAAATTGCTTTCGTCTGGGTCATGTTCCTGCATTCTTCCATACATGTGATCCAAAGTGATACGTCCTCTAATCAAGTTATTCATTGTCCTTGTGATCTTTCATGAAGTCTTCTCACAGACAAGCAAGGGGCTGAGAAACTGACAGAGACAGATCCTCTATTGATAGGCAACCAAAATAGTACAGTTCATTGTATATGGTACTGTAGCTCGTTTGTGAGCATAATACACTGGCAAGAGCACATGAGGTGTGGGACAGGAATGGAGACATGTCTGCAGGGTAAACATGAAAGCAATAGAATAGTGCTGGTGCTCATATAGAAGTATACTGCATTTGTACCATCTAATAAATTTGGAAATTTGGAAATTAAAGCCAAAAAATACACTAATCAATATTTCTATTAGAACAATGCCAACCGAATATTTGCAAAGGTAAAGGTGATGTTTGTAGTGATCCAATTTTACTGTTAAATTACCCTTATCAACCTTGTTTCCAGAAGCAACAGGATGTGAAAAAGCTCAGATAAATCCACTGTAGGCTACCTGGCCAGCATCAAACAACATGTACACAAAGTTAGCTAGTGAACATAGTAGAGTATTTAGCAGCCAAAGACCCAGGAGTTCCCTCAGGAGTTGGTGGAGACAAAAGAAAGTTAAAATAGAGAGTGAATATTGGACTCACATTCTTAAGGTCGCTAAAATACAACTTTGAATGAATGCAAATGTAGCTTATTGTCTGTTGGATGTTTGCCTTTCACCATAACAACGTCATAAGGATATGTCATATAATGCTTTCAGGACATATGCTTGTCTTTGGGAAATATGAGGAGGGAAACCAAACTTTAAGGCCATGAACTATTTGGAGCTTGATGGAAACTGAAGTATCAGCAGCCAGCCCCACGTTGCCTATATAGCCTGTAAAGGATGCTGCCAATGCTAAGTGGTGTAAGCAAGCTGAACAGTCTTTAATGCATGAAGAGGTTGAAATTATTGAATAACTGTGTTAGAAAATAAAAGGACTGCTTGTTCACCCTAGCCTAGCATCTGACTTGAGAATGATATGGCGTGAAGTGCTGATGCACGTGGTCACAAGGCATCAGGGTGCATCTCTTCCCTATCTTGGGTATCATCCGTTATCAGACCCGATGTCCAGGGCGTTAACAATGCCACTTCAGTTATTTTGGGGAGCAACACTGAGTATGACACAAATTTAAGATGCAGGGAAATAATCTCTGATTTTGATTTGATAAAACAAACAAAAAAAACAGTTGTACTTTTGACTGGAATTATTGCTTTTTTATGAAAAGAGTTGGCTGTGGGACAATCATCTTTATATGGCTACCTGTTTTTATTTGAAACCTTCAATGTGCTTTTAAATTAAAACAGAATATGAAGCTGTGTTTTTAATGTAAGAGCAACAAAATAATCCCTCTCCGGCTTTGAAGTATTGATCTTGTCACCAATCTACCATTAATAAACTCTTCAAAGAACATGAAATAGCAGTCCCGGTCAAAGGCCACAACCCTAATACTGGGGGCTTGTTTGCACATTACACACATTATTTATAATGGCATACATGGCTTGATGAATGAGCTCCCATGATCCTATTCTCAATCGCTCATTGAGCAGGCATGTCTTCTTGAAGGGGGGCTCAGTGAAGAAAAAAGAGTAGAGCATGCGTTTTAAATTAATCAGTCCTTCTCATTTCCCCCTCTCCTCCCAGGAAGACAGACCTCTCCTGGAGGGGGGTCTGCGGCAGTGGGAAGGGAAAAAAACATAACACTGTCATCTGTTTTCAGGGAGCTGGCAGAGACCCAGCCTCTATCTGTGCTTTGGCTAGGAGAAAGAATAGAGAGATATGGAAAGGAAGAGTGAAATGAGGGAGAGGAGGAGTTGGGGGGTAGAGGAGAGAGAGGATGGACAGAATAGGGAAAGGGAACGGTGCAGAAGGAGGAAGGTTGAGATGAGCAATAAGCATGAGCGAGCAGGAGGCCACATGCTAGGAGTTGGGTCGGGATATAGCCAAGGATCATGGGATATGCTGGCCTCCATGCGTGTACAAAGGCAGCTCACAGATGACAGTGCAGTGGCATACCGGGCACTGATCTAGAGCCTCATCCCCAATGGGAAGAATTTCTCTTTCACTCTATCTGAGTGTCTCTCTCCCGCTCTCTCTCTTAAAATCACTCAATTTCTATTTCTCTCTATTTCACTAACTTTCTGTCTCATCTCTCTATTGCCATTCTCGGTCCCATGTTATACAATAAACTCTCTCCCTCAGTGCCTTTCTTCACTGGTGCTCATAATCAAATTAGATTTGCTCCAAGTAGTGGGAGGAAAGACTAACTCTTAGTGCAGACAACAAACAGACAACGCCCTTCAACTGACATTTGTTTTCTCAATAATTTGTGGCTTAGGCAATGAGAAGAGAATGATAGATGTCACACTCCCACACAGGCACGCTCGCACACACACATGTACACGCTCGCTTAGCGTAAGCAGAGTATTGACTAGGTTTAAGACAATGGCAACAAACTCAGAGGCTTTCTCCAGAGGTCTTTGAACTGGCTTTCTCAGTGAGACCATTGTCTCACTCCTGCAACCGCACCTGACCTTGTTGTCACATGGGTCACATGTCACTGCAGCTAGCAGGGAATTCAAATGTGTGTGTGTGTGTCAGTGTGTCAGAGTGTATGTCAACTAAAATCTTGTACATTTTCAGTACTATCTATCACATATTGGTAGAAGTGTTGGTTTACTAAATATTATTTAAGTATTGCATAATGATTCTTCTATATCATTTTAAGTTGGATACCTTTAGATTTTGGACTGTTGGTCAGACAATAGCAAGCAACTTTGTACTGTGAAATCAGTGGTGGCAATTATATTATTTATTTCTGAAATATTTTTAGACTACACTATTATTTGATTAATGAACATAAGTAGATTTATTGAAAATATTCATTGATCATTGATTATTTCCAGTCCTATAACACAAGATGTACGCCCTGCTTCTGTTTGATTTGTTTGATCAAGAGAAGCCCTTGTATTCTGTCTGTCACCTGGTTTAGATTGTTAAGTGTGTGTTTTTGCTCTGCTAAGTACTGCATTGATCATCATTATCCATGCTATCCACATGCCTAACCATTTGTCGCCACAGCCACTGTGTATCCAGCCCACCAAGCACGAGCAGCCATCATGACACTAATTGCCCAAGAGCTCACTTTTCCTCTGAATGGTTTGTACGGCATTGAGCCATCTGTGTTCCCGATCGATCTATCTTGCACATTCCAAAACTACAAAAGGACAGGGAAAGGCACCAAACTTCTATTCATAAATAATGTGTATCGGGTGCGGGGGATGTAGGCTACTGTTTCTTTGCCTGTCTGTTTGAGCAGGGAGTTGGACGTCTCCAGACCACTGGAGGTCTGGGAGAGTGAGGCAGCTCATGACATCTGACCCTAGTGCTATCTAACTTCACAGGGTGGGGGTGAAGAAAACTCTGCCAACACAAACTGATATTTTACTTTGGGAGAATGTTTCTTGCCTCCTTTTAACTTGTGGACATTTTAGTTTGTATTTACATTTTGGTTTTAAACCAGTTTACTCTTATACCACCACATAATATGTAATAGATGATTGTATTGGTAACACGTTACAATAAGGGTACATTAATTAGCATTAGTTAATGCATTAAGTGTCTATCTATGTATCTATCCATCTTAATGTTAATTCATTTAGATTTAGCCATGCTTGCTAATATGCTAATAGGAGTATGTGTTAGAGCTAATCTAACAGCTAAGATACCTCTTAATTACCCTGATATTATTTTGTTTCTCTCATTTAATAACTCATAGCTGTTTTCTATCGCCTTTATTTTGAAAAGATTGAAACCGGATGTACTATAAGAGGGCTGCGGCCGCAGGCAACATGTGCTGCTCATACTCTGCTAAAGAAAGCAACATGTTTGTATGCTTTTCTTGTTTATCATCTGGCTGATAAGGACACAAGGGTTGTCAGTATTTCCTCTAATATTCTTTGTATTTTAAATCACTTCATGCTATGCCGTTTAAGAGTTTTACGGACTTGGAGATGAGTATGTGCAAGTAAAGCTAGCATGTTAAGATATTAGCGTGCAGTTAAAGGAGAATTCCGGCCAATTTTTATGTTAATATTGATCGCTATAAATATGCGAGTACTTACGATTAAACCCCCCCCCCCGACCTGAAACGGTGCAGGCAACACTGAGCAGCTGCAGCTACGTGTACAAGCTTCCACTGAGCTAAAACGGCAGTTAACGGGGCAAGTTGAAGAGTGCCTTTGTGTCTCTTAACAGACACACAATGCAGTTAATATGTCTGTACAACCATGCCTTCGTGGTGACAAATTGTAGTTTATATCTTCCTCATAAAAAGGTAATTGAGCACTGTAGTAGTAATGACCATATCAGTAACTATGTCACTACATGGAATTACCTATTTTTGAGGATATAAAACACATCTTGATGTTACATAATGGCCCTTTTCATGTTGTACAGATATATTAATTGCATTGTGTGTCTGTTAAGAAGCGTAAAGGCACTCTAAAACCTGCCCCGTTAACTGCCGTTTAAGCTCAGTGGAAGCTTGTACACGTAGCTGCAGCTGCTCAGTGTTGCCTGCACCGATTCAGGTCGGGGGGGGGGGTTTCAATCGAAAGTACTTGCATATTTATAGCAATCAAGATTAACGTAAAAATTGGCCGGAATTCTCCTTTAATATCACCAGGCTAATGAGCCTGTTTAGCTACATGAAACGGTGTAACTTGAGAGATAGAAATACAATTACTATAGTATATTGGATGTGACAGGAGGAGAATAATTTTATATGTCATTTAATGTTTTATTTGGCCTTTAATTTAGGTTGATTTCTGCAAAGACAGTGAATAAACCATCCAAACATGAAGACCATCGTTTAGCTAGGGAGGCTACACTATGATAATGATTGTTTATGGTCCATAGTATACTGTGATAAATACAAACAAACATGTGAATGTTGTGATTGCTGACTGTCAGATGCATCAGTGCATTAATATTCTGGACACAATCTAGATAATGAATTATCATGATCGTCAAGGTAGCTCACTAATCACTTGGTAAAGTGTGTACCATTAAGGCTGCCCTATCATGTTTTGTTATTAATCATTTGAGTGTACAATATACTGTATGTTAAGATCTGACGTTGATCTTGTGAATGATCAATCCTTGCATCCGTAGCTTGTGCATGCATTTAAAAGAAATTGATATGTCCCATTTGGTTTGTTAGGTTTCAAGAGAGGAAAACTATCCAGAAGACACGGCAGTGAAGGTGACAAGAGGGAGGAAATGTCAAGTACAATCTCCATACAGGACTTGCATTGTTAAAGCTCTGAGTCTTCAGCGGAAAGAAAGAAGAAAACTGACAATCAGATAATCAAATGAAAACCTTGTTTACATTTTGAATATGTGTGCATAACAGAAGCTTGCCATGAAGATTTGATTTCACATTGGCAATGTTTCACTAATGTTTAAAAGCTGTGTGAGTGTTTAAGTCAAAGAGTATTAATAAACTATGAATCATTGTTTAGTAATGCTTATTCAACACTCTTCTGCATTTATCAAGTGTTAGTTATGGTGGATATGATTTCAACTTTACAACAAGGCTCACAAAGAGCATTAATAACTGTTTAGTTATTTTAAGTAATGCTTATTCAGTATTATTATACATTAATCAAGTATTAGTTACGGTGCATATGTTTTAAACTTTACAATAAATCTATCAAAGAGCATAAATAACTTTTTAATTATGGTTTAGTAATGCTTACATAGCATGCACAATAATTGATTTAGGTTGGGCTTTAAGTTAATGTCTACATGAAGACAAAGGAGCTAGCAAACCTCTGCATGGAGACTATGTATTGAGTATTTTCACTGATGTCACCCTCTACCAAAAGCTAAGTCATACATTGGAGGATGGATAGTGGACAAAAGTATGTGGATAACCATAACCCGAAAATAAACAATAAAACGTTTTTTCATAATGAGATGTGTTGATTTTTATTTAAAAAGTACTGTCTCCATACATGTACAAATCAGAAAACAGAATGACTGAAAAAGGATGGGATAATGGACAACAACTTAGAGTGTAGGCAAGAGTGCGGAAAAAAAAACACAAAAAGGGCCAAAAGGAGAAAAAAAACGTTTTGTTTATATGCACATGGACTATTAAGTCATGCATAAAATAATTAGGCAAAACACCAAAAGGCTGTTCATCTACTTTATCCCATTACATCTGACCACCTCATGTTTCATGTTCTAAGAAGCCAATTATCCTCCTTTAAACATGACTCTGACATGGAAGATTACTGTGAGAGTAGGTGACTTTCATAAGCATGTTTAAGGCTTAAGCATGGAATGACTTCAAAATTAAAACCCCAGTAGACCATAAAATTTCATTAAAACTTGTGTGTGACAAATACTGTATAGCCTATGTCAAAATCTAACAAACTCAGATTTAAATCTATATTTTCATATTATTATTATATAATAATTGATACTGTTTATTGATCCCCAGTGGGTAAATTACAATTTACACTCTGTTTTGTTAGTAATCACTACACACAGGTCCTATTCATGCACAAATGGAGAGATGTCAGAGTAAGTGGGCTGCCAGCTGGACCAGCACCCTGAGCAGTTGGGGGGAGTATGGTGCCTTGCTCAAGAGCACCTGGCAGTGCCCAGGTGGAAAAGTGGCATTTCTCCAGCTACCAATCCACACTCCCTACTTTGGTCCATACAGGGACTTAGTCCGTACGGGGACTTTAACTGGGAACCCTCCGGTTCCCAACTCAACTCAAGCTACTGCCACCCCAAATCATGCATGGAAATGAACATAAAAACATTGTTGCATCAAGATGCACTGATAATGGTTTTAGAATCAAATTGTTGGCCTCTGAAATGGAATTGAATCGAATCGTGAGGTGCTAATATTGCATTAACTAATGATATAATAGACACCTTAAACTGTAATTAACAGTTAGGTAGGGCATTAACTGATGGTAAATGATATATCAATTAATACCTTTGTTAAAGGTTCTCTAAGCAACGTCATGCGGTTTTTAGGCTACAACATTTTTTTGTCACATACAGCAAATGTGGGGGGTTGGGGGTTAGTGCAGGGAAGCATGGCAGGGAGAGGGAGGGGACGGGAGGAGGAGGGGCGAGCTAGTCTTGTTTTGTTTGAAAATGCTTTGAACGTCAACAAGAAGTAACGTCACCCAACATCGCTTAGAGCACCTTTAACATGAACAAACACGAACATTGTTTATAAATGTTTATTAGACACCTTATTTAACTGTAAGAACTAATTCATGCATTAAGTAATGCTAATTAATGTACTCTTATTGTAAAGTGTTACCATCATATTTAATAGAGAGCGGTACAGGTGCTCAGTAATAATACACCTAAAACATAATAATTAGTGACGAGAGAAGAGTAGGAAGATACATTTAAATGTGAAAAAGGCCAAGATATTTTAACTTTATTTACTGTAATATAACTTATTCACATTAGCTCCAGCAAATATTAGTAACATAAGAAAGTAAGTGTGTGTTTCACAAAATGACAAACTATTATTACAAAAGATCTCTCCAGACTCATTTGGCTTTTCTTGCTCTTTGGAGAAGGCAAAAACAGGATCCAGGTAATCATTAACTGAGCTGTCACAGCTGACTTTGGCCACAGTCAAACATACAACCAAAAGACATGCAGGAGGTTAATGTGTGTCTGTGCTCACTAGTACGATGTAATTGAAGGGAACAGCTTATGAAAATGAGGTGGCAGGGATGAGGTCTTTAATTAGATCAAGATCATGGACAGAAATCAATTAAAATCACTACTTTCATTACCCAGCGAAACTGGAACAGAACGACATTGAATACATGAAGGACAACTTTAATATCTCACAGACTGTGTTCAGTGGTTTTGAGGGACCATTGCTCTATTTTGTAGTGCCTCTCTTGACTAAACCAGAATGTATAAGGGTATCTGTTTACACCAGCATGAATCTCTTTGTTGCTTTCTTAATCCTCCCATAAAGTCAAGTGGTTTCAATGTGTGTTTCAATATGTGTTAATAACCATGTTAAAAGCTCAATTTATCCTGTATAAATATCATACATATATATATATATATATATATATATATATATATATATATATATATATATATATATGCAACATAGAACTTATATGCCATCTAGTGGTGAAAATGATGTTTGAAAGAACAAATAAAAGAATAGATAGCAGGTGACAGGATCATAAGAAAAAAATAATGATTGATAAATCAAGATGTTTTGAATTTGTTAGTAAAGAAAATATAACAAAAATAAATATACATATCATATAAATGAGATTATATTGCAAGATATAACCAAAAAGAAGAATTGTCATGGCAAAGATGTCAGTTTACACAAGAGCAGAACAATTTCATTAACTCATTTCATAAAGCTGATCAATTTTCAAAAATAGGTTAAGATAAGATACAACTTTATTTAAATTGCTGTGCAAAACAGTTGCAATACAAAGTGGGAGGGGTTCAAATATAAAAGTCTAAGATAACCAAAATAATTAACAGGGTTCAAAATTAGCACCATTTACCAGCCAAGTGCTGGTAGAATATGCATATGGATGGTAGATTTGCTTCACCAGCCAAAAAAACGATGGTAATCTATTAAGTGCCTAGTAACATTTTGACATTCACACAGCATTTGGCTGATGGATGAAAAAGTTCATTTTGAACCTGCAAACAAAGTACAAATCCAAAATATATAGCTAAAATATATGCAATGCCAAAGTCAGGTTAACCGTTAACAGTAGTCTATGGATCATAACAATATAAACATGTTGACAGTAGTGATCTGTCTAGGTAGGGTATCATCATATATATAATCTGAGGTAGGTAGTGTTAATAGCCTATATGGTTGATACAGAAATAGTTGAACTTGTTAATGTCCATCATATTATGGATATAATTGCACTTGCGTTGACCTTGAAATGCTTCACTCTCTCCAATGCATGTGACGTCACACGGTGGTGAAACCACTACTGGTTTTGAAACCAGAGGGAGCCTCTCAGCGGGACTAAAGCCGTGGACTCGGTCATCTAACCCTGAATTCATCACCTCATTGGTGGATCCTGTGGGGGCGTTAGACTAAGTTCTGCCTGCGAGGCTAGAAGAGGGCATAGCATTACCCACGAACCAGTGAAACGTAGTGGACGTTTCTCTAGCGAATCACCCATGGATGTATTATAAGAACCGACTCATCGACCTTGTCACATGGGTGTTTTATTATCCGTTTTATCCACTCTTTTGGGAGCAGTGGCGATTGAATGTGAACCTGGCACTTATACACAATTGCGCATGTACTAAACGGAAGCATGATTTTGTGGATTATCTTTATACATCCATGTTTTGATTTCACTCCTGATTGCGAATCGAGTGACTAGTTCCCTTTTTATGAGTCGTTCAAAAACTCCGATTCGTTTTCAAACCTAACATCACTAAAAACAAGCTGTATAGGAGGACAACAAACACGTGTTTCTACTGCAGCAGGAGCGTGGAGACTGATGCTTCGTCAACTCACAACATTGAAACGCTAACGTCTTTTTCTTTAGCTGTCTGGTGAGTGTGTGTGTGTGTGTGTTTTGACATTCATGGTGTGCTAGACTGCTAATAATAGCTTAACATACTTCCAAGTTAGTCGTTGTCTCAAAATTGGTCACAGTTACTAGCTAACCTAGCTAACATTAGCTATAGCTAACTTAACTGCCTGCAAAACTGGTTGTGTCGAAGCAGTTATTTTGCGCTGACGTTAGGGCAATCTTCCCAAGTAACGTTAGCTCCAGTTTAACAGCTTTGTATGATATGTTATATACATTATTTACTGACAATTAGGCCTAGCATTTAACATAATAATGGAGTGTTGGATTCACAGTAAGCTGGCAGGAGCCTCCTACATATTTGCTTTCTTGTTGTGTTGCTGGTATTTCCCGCCGTTTCAGTTCCTATAATGTTGTTGAACAGCCTGCAGTAATTGTAAGCTATGATTTGCACCCCTTCTTACTTTTGGATTTACTCGTTTAATGTCACCATGCCACCATATGCATCACACTCCCCACCCAGATGTAAACAAATAGGTTGCACCTCCAAGTTTGAAATGACATGTCATGACTGTCACCACAGCCAGATTAACTTTATTTTATTTTTTTATTATTTAAAATGTCTTGTATAGCTGATACATTGATAAGGTGTTTTGAAAACAGGAATAAAATGAGTAAAACTGATCACACATTTTAAATGTGAAACAGTGAGAAGTTGGATAACATCTTTATGTATGTACAGTGAGGAAAATAAGTATTTGAACACCCTGCAATTTTGCAAGTTCTCCCACTTAGAAATCATGAAGGGGTCTGACATTATCATCGTAGGTGCATGTCCACTGTGAGACATATTCTTAAAAAAAAAAAATAAAAAATCCAGAAATCACAATGTATGATTTTTTAACTATTTGTATGATACAGCTGCAAATAAGTATTTGAACATATCAGCTAGAATTCTGACTCTTAAAGACCTGTTAGTCTGCCTTCAAAATGTCCACCTCCACTCCATTTATCCGAGGGAGATTGACAGTCATGTTTAGCTTCTTCCATTTTCTAATGATTGCTCCAACAGTGGACCTTTTTTCACCAAGCTGCTTGGCAATTTCCCCGTAGCCCTTTCCAGCCTTGTGGAGGTGTACAATTTTGTCTCTAGTGTCTTTGGACAGCTCTTTGGTCTGGGCCATGTTAGTTGTTGGATTCCTACTGATTGTATGGGGTGGACAGGTGTCTTTATGCAGCTAACGACCTCAAACAGGTGCATCTAATTTAGGATAATAAATGGAGTGGAGGTGGACATTTTGAAGGCAGACTAACAGGTCTTTGAGGGTCAGAATTGTAGCTGATAGACAGGTGTTCAAATACTTATTTGCAGCTGTATCATACAAATAAATAGTTAAAAAATCATACATTGTGATTTCTGGATTTTTTTTAAGATTATGTCTCTCACAATGGAGATGCACCTACGATGACAATTTCAGACCCCTCCATGATTTCTAAGTGGGAGAACTTGCAAAATAGAAGGGTGTTCAAATATTGTGTAGTTGTATGTCCAGCACCAAATTAAATTGATGGAGACTTTTAACAATAGAGCACATTCACAGCCTTTATTCCATCAGCTCTTCATCTCACATGTAGTTGATAAGGATTAGTTGAAAATGTAGTGCAACGTTTTTTCTTTTAGTCTACACATCTCACTATGAAGTACATCCTGGTTACCGGGGGGTGTCATATCTGGTATTGGTAAAGGCATCATTGCCAGCAGCGTGGGAACAATCCTAAAGTCCTGCGGCCTTCACGTCACAGCCATCAAAATTGATCCATACATCAATATTGACGCTGGCACCTTTTCTCCATATGAACATGGTGAGTAATTGAGTGCTTTCAACCAGGTTGCTTTGCATTGTCTTTCACGTATCATCTGCTGTTTATTTATGTGGTTTAGTCCTGCAGTTTATTTTGACAAGCTGTGGTGTGGCAGCATGTCACCTTGTGGTTAAACAGCCCACCCTCAGCTAAGGGGCATGGGGTTCATACAGTAGACTAGGGATCAACCGGTAATGATTTTTCAAGGCTGATACCGATTATTAGTAGTTAATGAAACCGAAAAATTTGGAACCAATATACATTTACTGTGAAAATGAAAATCATTAAGTCAAGATTTTGGACACAACTTTACACACAACGCTTTAAAGCAATTATTTAATGGATTATGAACTTTCAACATAATGCACAGTAAAAGATATTCAGATGTTGTTGTTGGCGAGACTATAAGTCAGACTTAGTGGAGAGTGAAACTGATTCAGAGGGACAGATACCGCCATAGCGGAGCCAAAATATGCACTTTTTAATTTATTAACTTTATCAGTAATCAGTAGGGTGGAACGGTACACAGATGTCATGGTTCAATTGATACTGCGGTTGAGACATCATGGTTCGGTACAATGGATCAAAACAAAAATGCAGAAGACAGATTTGTTTTGTTTATTGTTTCTCAGGCTGTACCACCTAGTGTCATACAGTCTCTCCCCTGAGCTAGCTGCAACAGCCTGAAGTGTGTAAAGTCAGATGTAAACAGTAAATATGTACCCCACATCATCTTCAGACTCCATCTGAAACTTGTAAACAAAATAAGACAATCCGCTATAAAACTGAAAATATTCTGTTTTCTGCAAAGACAAACTAAATCACCTGATTAATGCTAAACTCTTGCATATATAGGCGGAACTCGGCTTCATGTGGCACGCCAATCAGAGCTATACCTGCGTATCTAACAGTAGTTCCGCATTACATTAAATAATATAATGCACAAGTTTTATTTATTTTATACTGTGTATTCTCCGTGTAAATTTATGCACCAAACCGTGACGCTCGTACTGTTTTGTTTCAATACGAATACGTGAACCGTTCCACCCCTAGTAATCAGGTAATAAAACCCAGCTACAGGTAATCGGCAAACTGACAAACAGCCCGATAATCGTCCAGGGCTAATGATCCGTCTGTCCCTACAGTAGGCAGTTATGTCAGTGAACATTTCTACCAGTTCTACCAATAATTGGATATGTGCAGGTGAAGTTTTTGTTCTCGATGATGGCGGGGAGGTGGATTTGGACTTGGGGAACTATGAGCGTTTCCTGGACATCTGTCTTACCAAAGACAACAACCTAACCACTGGACGGATCTACCAGTCGGTCATCAACAAGGAGAGGAGGGGGAGACTACCTGGGAAAGACTGTACAGGGTGAGTGAGTGCGGCTACTCCAAAATATGCACGCTCCCCTCTCATGTTTAAATTCTGCACCCCCACCTTTAACTAAGGTTCGGTCCCTGTCCGGTGACTTGTTTGCATTTGTGTTTTCCAGTGTGTCTGTAGAACAGATAATTTGTCAGGAGCTGTATTTTTCTTCAATGGTATATACAATAAGCAGTGATGATTGGTTTTATATTATTTTTTATTCAATAAATCTGTTTAGTGGTACCACACATCACGGATGCCATCCAGGAGTGGGTGATGAAGCAGGCCAGGATCTCGGTAGATAGTGATGGTGTGGAGCCTCAAGTTTGTGTCATAGAGGTAAGTTGTACTTGTCTCTGTTCTCATGACGTAATGATTATGTAAAAAGGCCTAACTGGGTTTTTGGATTTAATGCCAAAGAACGAAAACCTTAACTGTCAAGTCAAAAGTGTCATTTTTTTTTGTGTGTTTAAGAGGTATAGAAAAAGTTTTTGATCAGTATTGAAACCAAACATGTTTCCTGATGCAATATAACATATTGGCACCATTCAGCAAGCAGATAAATTGCTGAATTTACACAAATGAGTTTGTTTATCCTGTATCCAGCAGTTCTCTTCTCATTGTATACATCAAAACCAGCTACTGACACTTCCTTAACTTTTTTTATACTGTACTTTCCAAGGCGCTGAGAACCATCCTGTGAGTTTGTCTATGCAGATCTGTGGGCTAAACATGTTTTGTGTAAACAGCTGGGAGGCACAGTGGGGGACATTGAGAGTATGCCCTTCATCGAGGCCTTCAGACAGTTCCAGTTCAAGGTGAAGAAGGAGAACTTCTGCAACATCCATGTCAGCCTGGTACCACAGGTAGGGCACACAGGTGAACACGCATGTTGAGTAGAATGCGATAACTGCAGGATCAAAGTCAAAGTCAAAGTACTTTTTATTGGTCTCCCTAAGGAGAAATTTGCTTTGGACACTGAGCAACTTACTTAGCTGCAAAAGTTACAGACATAACGACAAGCACAGGGTTAAAAACAATTAAAGGACAACATACAGCAAACATATATGGGCTACTCGAGGGCCTGTGCAAATTGCAGATATACGATGTCTTATACTAAATAAGATAAAAGCCATACTTCAAAACAAAACCAATTTCATTCATCCATCACAGTCACAGATATACATAAAAATAATCATAGTCATACATTCATCTCTGTTCATTAATGAGCTTTACTGCAATAGGGACAAATGAGTGCTTATATCTGTTATATTTGCACAAAGGAACCCTGTACCTCTTTCCTGAATTCAACAGCTCAAACTGTGAAAACAAAACATGAGAGTTATCAGACAGAATGGTCTTAGCCTGCCTGATTGTTGCCTGTTCAAAAAGCTCCAGCGGGTTGAGAGGTGCAGGTGTTCCCATAATTTTACCTGCCGTCTTAACCAGATTAAAAATCTGGGTTTTAGATTTTACTGTCAAATTCCCAAACCAGCTGGTAATACCATACAGAAGAATTGACTCTATTGTTGCTCTATAGAAGATTAACATAATATTTTTACAGACCCCAAACACTCTAAGCCTGCGCAAGAAGTGGAGACGCTGATGAGTTCTGGCACAGACATTTGTCACATGTGTGCACCAACTCAAGTCCTTGTCAATGTACACTCCTAGATATTTAAAAGAGGACACCTGCTTGATGTCATGACCATGGATGGATACAGAGATCTGGGGTCTACTAGCATTTCCAGAGTTTTGCTTGTGTTAATATGAAGTTGGTGTGAATCACACCAGTTGACAAACTTGTCCACAGCAACCTGATGGACGCTTGTGTTGCTTTCTCTAGTCAGCAAACTGAGGAGGACAGTGTCACTACATCTGTGCTTTGTTTTTTGAAGGAAAGGTGCTAGAGAACAGTAAAAATGCTTTATTCATCACACACATTTATGCTACAATTTGGAGGTGGCTTTGCTTTTGTGTCCTCAGCCGAATACCACGGGAGAGCAAAAAACTAAACCGACCCAGAACAGTGTCAGAGAGCTCAGAGGGCTGGGCTTGTCTCCAGACTTGGTGAGTCTGATTAGAATTTGCCCTTAAAACTTGGCGTTCCCTCCTGTATTCCAGATATAAATAGGCCAAGCGTCTACTTTCCCTTTTACGTGTAGAAATCTAAATCCAATGATTCTTGGTTATGTGTTCATTTCTTAGTGTACACAACCTAATCAAATCTGACATATGACGTAAAATATAAGATGTTTATATAGGAATATTTTAGTCTATATCCATGTCATGTTGCACATTATCATAAAAATGAACATATTAATTATTTTCAGATAATGTGCCGCTGTTCATCACCCCTAGAAACCGCTGTCAAGGAGAAGATCTCCATGTTTTGTCATGTGGAGCCCACACAGGTGAAGTAGTGTGACTTTGCTGTGTAACAAAAAACAAGCTCACTTGAAGATTTATGTGAAGACTATGCTGCTAACATTAGTAATGAACTAATACAATTCACGTTGTCAACCCCATACATCTGAAGGTGTGGTATTCTATTTGATAATACAAAAGGTGTTTAGTTTAGTCTCTCTGCTGTTGTTGTTTTTCACATACAACTAGGCTGGCTAAGGTTAACTTAACTGATGTTATAGATGTCCACTAAAACAAGCGCTAAGGTTGGCTAATGTCAGCCATTGGAGCTAACATATGGCTGTGACAGACAACAGCAGAGAGAAACAGACTTACTTTCTGATTGGAAGCACCAGGTGAAGTTGTGAAAGCTGTTGCTGTAGATGTAACGGTCGGCTTTCTTCTTCTCCAGCATTTAAGGGTAGACTAGAAAGTTTTTTGAAGATAATTTATTTTGGGGACTTTTAGGCCTTTATTTTCACAGGACAGAGAAAGACAGACATGAAAGGAGAGAGAGAGAGAGAGAGAGAGAGAGAGGGGGGAATGACATGCATCAAAGGCCCGCAGGTCGGAGTCAAACCCACAGCTGCTGCGTTGGGGAGTAAACTTCTACATATGTGCGCCTGCTCTTCCAAAAGAGCTAACCCGGCCACAGCAGACTAGAACACTTGTAGGTGTTAGGGTTGCACAGTTAATTGCAATATGGAGTACTGCTGGTATCGCAGGTGGGGCCCCATTTTTTGTTAAAGTAAAAATGTGTCAAACCATTCTGAATGAAGTGTTGTGGTGCTGCAGAGATATCCACGCCTACAAATTGTATCTTACAGACTAAAGAAAAATCTTTATGTACAGATCCTCGCAAAAATCACACTGTAAAATATTTTAATATTTTTCAATGAAAATGACTAATGATACAAAAATGATCATTCTCTCTAATATCGTGAATCATAATGCAGTATCAGTCAAAATAATTGCAAATGGATCATTTTCTCATATCGTGCAGCCCTAGTAGTTGTACTTACTTCCTCTGTCAGGTCCTGAAAAATTGCATCCTCGGGTACCTATGGTATTGTAGAAAAGGGAGTACCGTCATGTTTTCAGAATTTTGGTACAAAAGTACCGGTTTGTGTGACATTGCTACAGTATGCTACTATCAGTTAGGGTTGATATTGAGTTGTTTCTGCAAAGAAATGAATAACATTTAACAGGCTACCATACACAATGCATAGGAATTCTATATAGCAAATAATAACAATAAACCCAATATTAAATACATTATCTTAACGCATTGCTACTATTTCAGCATGTAAATAACGCACCTAAAATACAAACTCGAGCAACGGCATTCAACAATCGCTATTATATTGATGCAACAGCCAGGCTAGCTATGTTCTTGCTGGTGAAGAACACAAACAACAAACACCAGTTAACTTAATTTAAATTTGCAAAAAACTATAGACAATACAATAACAGTCTTAAATGAACTGACAACATAAGTAATACGACTTACAGTTCTCAAGGACGCATTGTTATCCTTTCCAGGTGATCTGTGTCCATGACGTCTCCTCAGTCTACAGAGTGCCCCTGCTGCTGGAGGACCAGGGTGTTGTGAGCTACCTCTGTCAGCGGCTGAGCCTGCCCATCGAGATGAGGCCCAGGAGGATGCTCGCAAAGTGGAAGGAGATGGCTGACAGGTGAGGACGTTTTGGCTGCTAATCAGGCACTTCTCGGAATAGTGTTACAAATTCTGAAAGAACTTGAACTCTGAAAGACAATTGTTCACCAGTAACAGCACACTGAGGAGGTTAAATCATATGAATACTGTAATTCACTCTCTTCTCAGATCTGCCCGTCTCTTGGAGCATGTCTCTATAGCGCTGGTGGGGAAATACACAAAGTTATCTGACTCCTACACCTCCGTTATAAAGGCCCTAGAGCACTCCGCCCTCGCCGTTAATCACAAACTAGAGGTCAAGGTATGGAAGCATTTCACATTTTTATGATTTTTGTGTAATGATTTCTGGACTTTGCAACACTGCTTTGCAGTGTGTGTGTTGAATGGTGCTGTTTGTTATTACAGTACATAGACTCTGCAGACCTTGAGACTACCACTCTGCAAAATGAGCCAGTGAAATATCATGAGGCCTGGCAAAAACTCTGCAGTTCTCAGTGAGTAGGCAAGCTCTCTGGTGATGCGGTGTCCTGGTGTATGCCACATGATGGCAGCAGAGTGCTGTCATGCCCAGTTGTTTATGCAGCTTCATAAAATGCTCAACGACTTCTGCAGGGCAGCAATATTTAAATGTTTAGTTATTTGAAGCAACTCCACTTAGCAGTGACAACTTCCCTTATTCTAAGTTTAAAATCATTTTAAGGTATAAGAAGAAAGCAGGTGTAGGCTAATCAGATTATGAGCAATCAGATCAGCCTAGTTTTGTAGCCTTTAGTATGTCATTAGATTGATGGGTGTTCAGCATTCTGCCCCTAGACCACCTCTAAATATGGAGGGACGCAGGATTTTAATACAGAGATCACAGAAAGTAGTGGGTGCCTCAGGAACAATTCTCCAATGTATGTGTAAATTTGCTCAAAATACTCCCAATTACGTATGTATTTGAATCATATTTATGGTCTGAAAGGATTTAAACACTTTTTGGTTTTTATGTCATGTATGATGACATGCCAGAAAATTGTTTAAATTTGTATTACAATTATTACAAGCAAATACAAGTTGTATCTCATCACCTTAATTTACAGACATATTAATGTATATCTTTGCACAGTGTTTTGTAGTAGTATTATAGTATATAGTACATTTTGTACTAGCAGTAATCTTTACACTGTTAGCTGTAATGTGTCTCTGTATACAGGAGTTTATATTGTTTGTTTCAAGGATAATCTGAACTAATTTATAAAATGTCTCTCTTTCCTTCCTCCCCACAGTGGTGTGTTGGTACCAGGAGGTTTTGGTGTAAGAGGGACAGAAGGCAAGATGCTAGCTATTAACTGGGCGAGGAAACAGAATAAGCCATTCCTAGGTAAGAGAGATTCGCATCTATGTTGTCTCATAAGTTCTACCTTCTCCTTGACAAAGATATGTTAGCAGTGTTTGGTATGCAGCTTCATACTTAACATTAATGTGGTTAAAACAACAACGTCGCGCAGTGTCCTGAGGAAGTTATTTGCTTTGAACTCAGGTTGTATTGTTTCACAAGACTGAAACCTCGTAAATAAGTATTAAATGCAAACCTTAAACCAAATCTAATTGATTACACAAGTATTGATTACACAAGTATTCCACCACTTTGTTTGGACACATGTATTTAGATTAAGCATGTTCAGTTTAAGGCTAATTACCTGTATGGTGCCCTCATGCTGTTTCGATGTGAAGAGTAAAATACAACGAAATGTTGAAGGAACAACTGCCGCAGTTGGCCAAAGATCTGTCACTTGGGATGAATTGTATTCTCTTGCAAAACATCAACATGAAATATATAGCCCAGCAGGAACTTAGCGTTGCAATTTCAGCTTCAGATTGGGAGGGGGATTCTGGATAGAATTAATGGCAGTTCTATAAACTCTAGACATCTTTAATACAATTTAAAGAAGTCCACAGGCTTCATTACGCTAAAGCCAGGCTCCATGCCATATACCCTAGCATCTCTCCCAAATGTGATAAATGTAAACACCACTCAGTGACCCTTACCCATCAGTTTTGGTCTTGTCCTAAATTCTTTCTGGTCTCTCATATTTGACCTTTCTCAAAACTATTGCCCCTGACCCACTCCTTGCCATCTTTGGTTCAGTGGTGTCTAATCCCAACTTTACAAACTATGAAGGGCAAGCCATGTCCCTAAACACTTTGGTGGCCAGGGGCATTATTTTGCAGCAGTGGAAATCTGAGACCTAATTCAAGACTTAATTCAAAGAATTAATTCAGAGACTTAATTCAAAGCTGAAATTGCTGCCACATGAAAATGATGGACCTGATTAAGGGCATGAATACTTGTGTAATCAGCTACTTTTCTGTTATATTTGTACATCATTTAGATCAATTTGTAGAGATTTATTCTGTTTTTGACATTAAAGAATCTTTGTTGATCAGAAAATGCTTAATCATAAAAGTCCAAAGAGAGGTGAATACTTTTTATAGGCACTTTAAAATCACATGCAATGTTAGTCAAGTAAGTGGTTTGCACAGTGGGGCTCGTGTTGAGTCTTTCTTTATTCATGAGTCCTTATAATAGCTCTCATTATGCAAGAATCCTGCTGGTCTTGTTTTGTGCAGGAGTTTGTTTGGGCATGCAGCTGGCAGTGTGTGAGTTCGCCCGCAATGTTCTTGGATGGGAAGGTAAGAAAATTGCGCAGTTCAGCTGGGGCCATTGTTTAAAAAAAGGAATTTGATTCCTACTGTTTTTAATTTAATGATATAGGAACAATAGCCCAAATGGTAAGTTTCTTCTTAAATCAGTTTTGCTTATCTTTTTTCAGATGCCAACTCCACAGAATTTAATCCGGAATCCAGTCACCCCGTGGTAGGTTATCCCCTTTATTTCTTCGTTTGTGCATCCTCAGTTCCTTTCCTCGCCTTCTCTCCTTGCATCTTGGTCCCTCCCACACGATGGAAAGTGCCTACTACAGGACTTTAGCCCTGATTGTCTGCTCGCCCACAATATCGGGGCTCTTAGACAAAAGGCCCATATTGAAGGCAAATTGGTATTGGCTCGGTACTGGCATGCAAACACTTGAGCGCAACCTGTAAACCAATAAACGCGAGACGAGAGGCTTGCTGGTCCCTCTGGACACAGTCCAGATATCTAACAGGCTAAATGTCTGGAGCTGTCGGCACTCTGCTGGAGAGCTACAGCCAATAAGAGCACAAGACACAAGCGGAGGGTTGCCTTTTACTTTACTGTCTGTGTTGCATTTTCAACACAGACCAAAGTTGTGTCACATAGAGAAAATAGGCCATTAATGCATAGTGAAGATATGTGGAAATATTTTTTAAACATGTGTGCCAACAAAGACACCCCCTAAATGCGCCCAAGTCTGATCTTTATTTTTCTACTTTGTTTTATCGCTGCAAATCAGCAACCAATAACGTGGAGCGCTTGTTTCTGGGGGACATCTAAAAATACCGTCTCTCGTATGGGTTTACGTCATGTCCCGTGTCACTTCTTGCGTGTGTTTTTGCAACAAACAGTTTGGACACTAGTTGAAAGATCTAGTAGTGTTTGAGCCCCTGTTGCCGGTCAGTCAGTCAGTTGGTGTGAAAAAAAGACAAAGAACAGTAATGCGAACCGTCCACTTTGAAAGTCTTGTAGTTGGAACTCTGAAGAGGAGGCAAGGAAGAGACATGAGGAGTTGAGGTAACACGCATTTAAAAAAATTTGATATCCGTGCTTTGGAGCCGTTGTTTTAAAACGTCAATTAAATACGACGTGTGGCGCAGCTGTCAAGGTTTGTATATTCCAGGTGTGTGTCATGCCCCAGGTACAGAAAAGACTTCGGCGAAGGATACACCTGTATGTCCTTGCTCATGGCTCCTCAGGTAAGCCTCCTTGCTTCTCTCTCCTTGAGATGCCTTTTAGTACTTGAGACAACCTTCAAGATGGCGCTCTTTGATTTGTGGGTTGCAGGCAGGAGGATGGAGGAGAGAGGAGATGAGGAGGCACAAAGTAGAGAAATAAAGAAGAGACCATTTCTTCTGAGCTCATATAAGATATCAGCCGAGTCTTCATAGGAATTTGTTTATTATCCTATTTGATATTGACAGGTGATTGACATGCCAGAGCACAACCCAGGGCAGATGGGTGGGACTATGAGGTTGGGGAAGAGGCGGACGATTTTCAAATCCAGCACCAGTGTACTGAGTATGTAGCTTACTTGAATTAATGGTGGACTGTTGGCTTTTCCCAGCTTGATTTTCTGACGACTGGTATTTCATTGTTTTAGGAAAACTGTATGGAGATGTGGAATATGTTGACGAGAGGCACAGACACAGATTTGAGGTAAACAAATGTTTCCAGACTTTTGTCTGGGGGTGCAAAAGAAATGCATACTCAACAGTAATCTTATTCTCCTGGTACATGCTGCAGGCACTTGAGGCTCCGTTTTAATCTTCTGTTTTTCATCTTTGTTTCCAGAATTTAGTTTTGGCAGTATTATGGGATTGCCTCATAGCCTTATTTCTTAAAAACCTTTCCTGAATCCTTGAACCATTGCTCATTTTAGGTGAACCCAGAGCTTAAGCACCACTTTGAAAAAAGGGGTCTTCAGTTTGTCGGCGAGGATGTGGAAGGAGAGAGAATGGAGGTCATTGAATTGGATGGTAAGTGGAAAGTTTTATTAAAATAAGCATCCATGCGCGGTTGCTAATGAATGTAACATTCTGAATATCTTCTTAAAGCTTTTACCTGGCTGATCTTTAGGATGTGAGCTTACATCTCTTTTGTTTCTTCTACAAGCTTTGCCTTAAATTGTCATTTATGTTGTTTATGTTAGCCCTATATTCAGACAGGCACGTCTAAAATACGCTAGATCTATGTTTGATAGAGCCGCAGGGCGTTGCAAAGGCCGGCCTGGAAGTGGAACAGCTAAAGCGTCCGGTCAATTTAAAAAACATTACTACACTTTACTTAAACATCTAAAACACAGCCACAAATCTTTGATCCATGTCGTTCATAACTGGACTAAATGGAAGAAACCACTTTAAATATACAAAGGAAAAATGACCAAATCTGCCAGTTGGGCAGGCAAAACTGTCTGCTTCTGAAACACTCACGGTGTGGTGTGACGTACCATGGCGCAGCCGGAAAGCGGTGCATCAGCGCCTGTTGGAATCACGGTGTGAGCCATGTGTTTTATATAAGTCGCATGCTAACTGTGTCATATGTAGCTTATGTAGTGGAGGTGAATAAATGTCTGTATTAATCCATTTGTCTTGTTTCAGATCATTGTTACTTTGTTGGAGTGCAGTTCCACCCAGAGTTCACCTCGAGGCCCATCAAACCCTCTCCTCCATACTTTGGTCTCCTGCTGGCTGCTGCAGGGAAACTCCAGAGCTACCTGGCCAAGGGCTGCCGTCTCTCGCCACGGTAAGCTCTGACACCGCAATGTGTTATTCAAACGTCAGTGGTGGAAAGTTAGAATTAAATTACCGTGTGATGCCAGTTTATAGGTTAGATGTATCTATTCTCTGACATTCCACTATGTTTTTTCTACAATAATGCATTAAATGTAAACCTATGTATGATTTCAGTGCTTTATATCCATTTTATTTTTCTTTCTACTGGCTAATTCAATTTAAAAGTAGTTCTTTATGGAGTGGCATCCAATCACATTTAAATACATGGAATATATTGTTTCCTATTTAATCTGGTAACTGACATTAATACTGATTGGTTAAAAACAAATATCTACCTTCCCTATGATTGGGACATTACGTACATGGGGCAACAATTTTGACCATAGGTAATAAAAACAAAGACATTACACTTTTGTTTTTATTAAACCCTTCACACTATACATTGTTGCTATTTTTATGAGTCATTGACTTTACTGAAATGTCAACCTGAATGGAAATTTACAAGCCTATTTTTATTCAGTGTCTTAATCTACTCTCTTACAGTTAGTTTACTGCAGCACTATGTCATCTTTGCACCTGCAATCACAATAAAAGCAATCCCTGTCAGGCATTAGTGCTATAATAGTCATTTTATGTATTCATCTGCCATTGCAGGGACACTTACAGCGACCGCAGTGGCAGCAGCTCTCCTGAAGTTGACATCTCTGAGCTGAAGTTCCCCTCTTTGTCTTGATACTAAAGCATGTGCAGTTGTTTTGTTTGTGTGTGACTCATGCAGAAGAATGCCCAGAGTAAAAAAAGAGAACTCTGCTCATAACTGATGCCACAATACTTCCATTCGGATAGGTACAATATGTTGCTAAGTATGTTAAGTATTCACTGATTGTATAAAGGTTCAGGGATTTCTTGGTGTTAACTCTGTGGGGCTTTAGATTTGCTGCAATAGGCAGATGATGTGTTGTATGGGGAATTGTAATAGAGACATTTGGAAAACCCGTTGAGAAAAGGAATTTAAAAATAAAAGAGAGTGAGATATGAATGGTTAGAACCATCAGCCTGTCAGTATAAACTTTGTGCTATTTTTGCGTGTGTGGGTTGGAATCTGACCGGCATCCCTTGGCTGCATGTCATTCCCTTATCTCTCCCTTTTCTTATCTATCTGTACTATTATGACAAATAGACATATTATTAGATTTATTTCTTTTGAAATGTTTGTTGGTCTTACAATTTTATGTATTAATGTATTTCTCCTTTTAGGTTTAATACCAGTTTCCATATCATAACTCTCATTCAGGGTTACTCGACAAAAGTGAGTAAGTTACATGCCATTCAGGCTTTTAATACTCTTGCACTGTAGTATATGGGGTGTACATGCAAATCTGTACGAGTATGATATTAAACTGGACTACAAAGGTGTGCTTTAGTGACTGGGTTTTGAATGTGAATGATTTTATTTTGTCATAAAGTGAATTGTTAGGCATCAGCAAATATCACAAGGATGATGGGTTATTCATTTCTTCATGAAAGTTGTACATGATTATGCACTTTGGGGTGATATTTCCTTAAACCTGACCTCACCACTTATGCTTGCATGACTTTTATATTTGAAACTTTTAATCTGCTGACATCGACAAATTTTGAACTCCATTGCCTTTTTATGAATTATACAGATGCACAGTCATATGACAATCCGGCCAACTCAGTGACCCTTGAGTCAACATTATTAACTGAAAAAGAAAGCTGATGGCATATGAAAACTGATGTATTTAAACTGAAAGGAAAAACCTAAAGATCTGATTTCAAAACATCAGTAGCAGCCAACTGTAGATGATAAGCATCAAGCTTCCATGTTACATTTTCTCTTGGAGTCAAACTTAGTGGCTAGTTGCAGTAAATCATTGCTACCGCTGCCTTCGTTTATCAGTTTGTCACCTAAATGTATGAAAACATGCCAAATTTGTATTTATTTACATATTCATGAAGTTCATATGCATGTGTGGTTAAATATGTGTGTTCATATGCATGTGTGATTAAATATGTGTGTTCATTCTGAATAAATATATTTGTATTCCTCTTGAAAATCTGGCCTTTATTCTAGTGGAGCTGATTAGCATAGCAAGTTCTGCTTTTTACCAGTGATACTCACACACACAGCTTAAAGAGACTTAAAAGCTTTGTCTTCACTAATAGCACTGTTTAACCACTGGTGTATTTATTTATATACAAAACTAAAAGTCTAAAGTGCTCTAGCAGACCCTAGATGCTGTCCAATTCATTATACCCCATAATATGAAAAAACAGCAGCTGAGGTTTACCAAAATACAATTACTCTGTTGCTATGATTTAATTGCCTAGTGACAATCGTGTAATGAATTTAGGTGAGATTTATTTTTTTGTTCAGTTTATAGTTTTTATATATATATATACATACATACATACATACATACATACATACATACACTCACTCACTCACTACCGGTCAAAAGTTTGGGGTCACATAGAAATTCCCATTGCACTCCATTGTAGACAGAATGCCAGCTGAGATCAGTTGGATTGTTTTTTTAACCAGGGCAGCCGTTTTCAGATTACATTATGTGCTTACATAATAGTAAAATGGTTCTCCAATGTTTTTCTAGTTTTTTATTTTTAAATGATAGATTAGTACACAGAATGTGCCTTTGGAACATTGGATGAATGGTTGCTGATAATGGGCAATGTAGATATTGCATTAAAGATCAGCCCCCCCACCCAAATTGGCAGGTATTCTGTCTATAATGGAGTGGTATGGAAATGTATAAGTGACCCCAAACTTTTGACCGGTAGTGTGTGTGTGTGTGTGTATATATATATATATATATATATCTATCTATCTCTCTCTCAAATTCCCAGGCCTCTGGTAGAGGACCCGAGCTTGAGGATGACACATACCACCCCACAAGGGGTGAGAGGGGGATTTTTTTTTATATATATATTTTTAGAAAACACCTGTTAGAGTAATTTACCTGTATTCAATACTAAAATGGTCACAATGACTACATTAAAGTAAGTAGACATGTTGTCATTTCTAAAAATAACATTACACCTCAACAAAGCTATTGTGGAAAATTGAATTGCATGTCCTATTGTTTCCTTAGGGAATGTAAAGCTGTATTGTTTACAACTTCCCTTTTTAGGCTGCAATGTTCACTCCATGCCAATAACTATAGAGTGATTGTGTTGACAGTTACAACAGTAACAGTTACTCACCCACTGTCTATGTCTGTTAATGATGACATGTAGTTGTCACCCCCGCCCACACACACACACCTGACCCATCTGACCCTCCCAACAGCCCTCCCTGTGTCCTTGTGCTGCCCCGCCTTTTGTCAAGTTTCAACTGGCAAATTTTAGAAGTCGACACTCCTTCACGACAGCACTCAGTACTTCACAGCACTGAGCACTCATGCGCATGCTTACAGTAGCAGTTAAGATCAGCAACTTGGATGAGAACTACAGCTCTACTCTACTGGGATCTACTTTGTGGGACAGATTTTCTCCAAATACCTGCTTTTGAAGAGGTTTTGATGAATCACCATGGGAATGAGACTGAGACTTGTGCTGAAGCTATCAACTGCATAGGATTGTGGGATGATCAACACAGACTGCTCTACTGATTGCGACATTAATAAGGAGTGGCTGCTGTGTTTGTTTCTCAACATTTGGAGCGTCAAGGGACCAACTGGTGGGAAGCTGATGTGGAGTTGCTAGTCTATTGCAAGTTTCTTTTTTTCTGTCTTTCTCCAACCCCTATAGTACCACAACTTCTTCTTTACACCTCTGTATCCCCACATGCTCTATTCACCATCATCGCTCTTTTCCACTACCAGCAACAATGGACCTGACTTTGTGGCAGTACCAGTTCAGGATCATCATGCTGGGGGACTCCACAGTGGGCAAGTCATCCTTGCTGAAGCGCTACACCGAAGACTTGTTCCTGGAGTCCATCAACCAGACAGTGGGTGTAGACTTCTATGTTCACTTCCTGGATGTGGAGCCGGGGGTCCGTGTCAAGTTGCAGTTTTGGGACACAGCTGGACAGGAGAGGTTCAGGTGAGGATGCACCAGGCCTTGTAGAGCTATGTCTCTTTGTGTAAGACAGTATGAAAATTTATAAAGTTACTCGTGTTCATGCAAATATAATATCCAAATAAACTACCACTGGTTACCCGTTCACACTAGAGCTGTTCATCAGTGTTTGCATTAAGATATGACTGTGTATCCACCCTGTCGCCCTCACAAGATCAGTGTGCAATGTGTACAAATAGATGCAGTAATGCAGTGGAAAAGGCATTATTCTTAATGGGAAAAAAAGTAATGACACATTTCCTATTGTCTCTAAAATCATTATATCAGTTCTCCAGTTGAAAGAAGCATAGCAGATTGCAAACTGCCTGTTTACCTCCTCTCTGCATGGTATCTGTTGCTTGCTTATCCCATGAGTCAGCCTAAAAACTCAGCCAAATCCGGTTTGTTTTCTTAAAGAATTAGTGAAGTAGTTTGTTTTTAGTAGCTGGCTGCTGGGAGGACTGTTTGACAAGCCTATCCTTTGGTTAAATCTCAAACTCATGGGAGAACAGCATGCCTCTGTCAGTTTCATGATTAGGGGGAGAAAAACACAATGCTGATCAATTTCTCTTACAGAGAAACAGACTGTCAATTTGCTTATCTTAAGAAGCTTAACTCAAACAGTACAGAGAATCCGCTGATTATTTGATCACTGGAACAGGAAATACGTTTTCATGTATTGAAATTCAAAGCTCCTCACTCTTTCTTTGTTTCTCCCACGTGTCTGTCCTCTTCTTTCCGCAGATCAGTGACCCGTTCTTATTACCGCAACTCAGTCGGAGGCCTGCTGGTGTTTGACATGACCAACCAAGACTCCTTTGACCATATTAAGGAGTGGCATGCTGAAGTGTGCGAGCGAGTGCAGCCACATAAAGTTCTGTTTGTTCTGGTGGGCCAAAAGAGCGACCGAGATGCTCAGGGGGAGAGGGTGGTGAGTCGGGAAGAGGCTGAGAAACTGGCCAGGCAGCTAGAGGTGCCCTATGTGGAGGCCTCTGCTAGGACAGGTGAGGGCGTGAGGGACGCCTTTGAGCTGCTCACTCGGCGGGTCTACCAGGGTCTGTTGAGTGGAGAGGTAGAGCTGCAGGAGGGCTGGGATGGAGTGAAGTGCGCTACACCACATACACTGCAGTTGCAGAGAGCCAACCTGGCACAGCCCAGCACAGCCTCCAAGAACAACAAGTGTTGTGCTTAAACTGTGGACTGGTGAACTGTAGAACCTGAACCGGCCCCCAGGAAGATGGATTTGTAGTGGTATGTTTACTGTAATAACGTGACCATCACCTTGCACCTATTTTGTAAAGAGACAATCTTAAGCATTTAATGTCAGAGACCGATGTGTGAGAGTGGGACTTTGTTGACATTCCTGAAATGGATTAAGGTTTAACTTTAGAAATAAAGATTTGTTTAACTGATATTTTTAGTCCAGCCTGAAAAAAAACCTTTTAAACCTAAAAACTATTGGATGGATTACCATTCAGTTTAGAAACTGGACAACCCTGGGGCCAAAGGTCACTTTCCTCCATCATATTTAGCACAGACATTCATGGTCCCCGGAGGATAATTTCCTTGTGACTTTTGTGATCCCCTGCCTTTTCATCTAGCACCACCAGCTGGTTATTTTTGGTTTTTAGGGAAATATCTTCACAACTATATATTCAAGGTCCCTTTAATCTAGCGCCATCATCAGGTTTAAAATTAGAATACTTTTGTACGTGGTTTTTGAAAACTGATGACATTGCCATCTGACACAAGCTAAACTAAAATGGCAAACATGGTCATTTTAATAATACATTTTATTTGATGGTGCCTTTCAGGACCTCCAAAGCCACCTTATAGTAGTTAAAAACATGCTCAGATATAACAGCGAGACATGCCGGCAAGGACATACACAAAACCCAACGGAACAAGAGACATATGACACCAATATGATCTATATCAGCATGTTAGTATTGTTACTGTGAGCATGTAGCTCAAAGTGTGCCTTTCTCACAAAGTTGCTAGTGTAGCTGTAAACTTGTTAAATTGCTAAATCTATAGATTTTTCCATTTATAGGACTCTTAGAAAGTGACATAGAGGTCCATGCTCCCTTAGGTAAGTTTCTAGGCCCACAGCTGATTAGACTAACATGGACTGATGAGGCCATTGCCTACCTCAGTTCAGAAGGGCAGGAGATGTAATGACATATTGAGCCAAAGCCATTGGTGCAGGATGAAGCTGCATGGAAGGGATACGATCGTAGCTTCTCTATTGATTTTTGGACCTAAAGACTTGTACAGTGATAAAATAGTTGCCAACCTTATGCCTCAAAGGGCCTATGATATAACTGAGTGGTAGCAAGTTGATTAAGAAAGATTTGTACTTTGGTTACAATATTCATTTTTTTCTTTTTGCTTGGGAAATACTTGGCATTATCAGCTCTCAAAGACCTGTTTTTCCTCATAACCTGCACACCATCTGTGATTTCTGTCTGTTTTCTAGTTCTGTCTGTTCTGATGATTGGCAGCAACCAGGTGCCCCGGTGGAGATTAGAAACATCCCCCTATGAATTAATGCCTTGGTCCTGAATATTTGACTGGGAAAGGCTTTTTTGCATCACCAATAATTGCGCAGCTGCATGCTTAAAGTGAGTGATTTTTTCAGGGGCTGTTTTTGAAATGAATTAAATGAAATAACTCTAGGGAGTCCCTTGGATATTGTGTTTTTGAAATATTGTGAAGTTTCCATGGCAATTACTGTCCATCTGGCAGATGAACGGCCTCCTGTGTTTCTGCAACCAAAACACAGACAACTGATTTAGCTTCCTAAAAGACACCCAGATTAAAGATCACTGATGCGCAAAAATGTCTGTATACAGGTTATTGTCCATTGTTCTCTGCAGATATTGAGCAAGTGAACTGCTTTTACATAAGCTACAAGGTAAAATCCTTTTCTTTAACTCATTACCCTTTCCCCTGCATGTAGAACTCATGGCTTTTTCTAAATTCAGTCTGGCAAAAGATGCCATATATATTTTTGATAACAGATCAGTCATTTATTCATTTTTTTTATCTGACATTGTGAAAGGTAAACATCTTGGCACCACTTCTATTCATATTTTGATCAAATTTGCTGAAATAGACAAAAGTAAAAATAAAATTTACATGGACAGTTGAAATAAATGTTAATGTAATAAAACCTACAACCAGTAACGATACAAAACATCAAATATCTAACAGAGGCAAATTTATAGCCACCATTTGTAGTAGGAATTTGGTATTATAGATCCCCTTAAAACAACTAAACAGCGTTGTGTGAGTAGAGTGGGTAAACAGGTGAGCTATAATCCACTACATACTCAGTTATGATCTATTATATGCAAGATAACACCAAACATCATTTTTAACATTCACATCCAAATGCTCTAGAGTATCAAAATGCAATCCGGATGCAGCAGTGGTCACCAAAAAGAAGTATTCCAGTAAATGTTTATTGACAAAAATGCAATGAATAGAGTTCTGCCAGGCTTAGCTTAATGGCAAAACAAAATCATGAGACAAGAATTACATTGTGTGATGGTGCTGGCAAAACACTCAAACATTAGTGAGACATAACAATGAAACACTATCTAATGTCAAATGGAGAAAAAAAAATTCCCACCCAAACCATCTTTCTTCCTTATTAGTCAAAATAATCCCAACTGAAAAAGAAAAAACAAGACTAGTGTACAGTCTTGCTACTTTTTGGTTGTCTTGCGGATCAGCGCCATTCTCTGAAATGAAAACAAAAACTAGTTAAGCCCACTGTACATGTTGTACAATAACAATGAATATCCTAATATGAACAACAGAAACAAAGCCTTCTATTGCTCACCTGTTTGTGAGCCTCTGTGGTGCAAGCCTTCTTGAACGGCCGGATCTCATCTGAGCCATAACCAGGAATCCACATGTTCCACTGGCGCTCTGAGGAAAGCAATGCACAATGTCAGCAGGACACAGGCTGTATGCAGTACTCCTTTAATTATAACAAGTAAATGTCCTATAAGGGCCATAACTTCATTGCCAAGTAACTTACTCTATCCTCATAGTGTCATACTTGCAAGATCTAACTTCCATCTCATTTCCAAAAATTGTTAATGGTGTTATCGGGGCTATAAATCAAATAATTTCAACTTGGGCAACTGCCTTGATTATACTTACAATGGGACAGTCTATGTGTACTTTAAACTGGACACAGCAAAGCAGAGTTGCCAATTTTCCTAACAGTGGTTTGGTTGCTATGTTACTCCCAAACTATACTGTCTATAAAGCTTTCTGACTGAATGTTTGCAGTCACTAAACGAGATGAGCACAAAGGACTCACTCGGGGGTAAAACATTTTTTTGGCCTTACATTTTCAAAGATCTTTTTTTAGTATTTTCTCTACAGCACATGGATCCATGAATGCTTCCCATTAAGATGCCATTTGTCGGTTTTTGTAAATTCAAAAACATTAAATCTGCTCCCTTCAATTCTCACAGATGTCAGTAAATGTTTGAACATGACTGCCATTATTGTTCAAAGTAACACATTGGGTAAAAAGAAATGATGATTCACACATCAAATTGACAAAGTATGTGTAAGTCCCCAAAGCATTTCTGAAAGCAAATACAGGTCATCCATCATATGTATTCCTGAGATCATTTTTTTTGTGACCCATGGAGACACACGCAACTCACCCATGTGAAAATATTCAGCGTTATAACCTGTAAACTTACCAAGATGTAATTGAACATCCTTCACCTCCAAGGTGTTGGACTTACGATGGCGAGCCAGTTGACAGGCCGCTGTCACTACGCTCTCTATGAAGTCATCTGCAATTTGTAGGAGCATCTGAGAAGAGACAAGCATTTTGAAAACAATCAATCATGCTCAGTAAAGGAAAGCAACGTTCCACACTGGCTGGACTATCGCTTATATTTCAGCTCACACCATTTTTCATGCAGCCAGGCTTTCAACAGAATAAGATTTCCAAATGATGGATGTGGCAGTAGGTTAGAGAAGCTAGAGAGCAACAAGAACCTGCGAGATGCAAGTGATATAATCTCACACCAAAAAGTCCACTGCTGCTTATGATTACACTTTTAGAAAAATGTTAGAGCAGAATTAATTTAAAAATCGGCAATCAAAACCACTGACTGACCTCCTCAACATCCTCATCCAGCTGCTCGTTTGGATCAATCTCTCTCACCAGATCCTGCAGCTTCTTCTTACTGAGCACCTGGAGAGAAAGTAGATGTATCCATTCACCCAGTTACAAAAGAGTACAGGTGTGCCCATGTGTATAGTAGTCTAATAATAATAATTTAAAAATAACTTTCATAGAAATGCAGCACAACGTGCTTCACAAAAGGCAAAATAATTTGAATCTAAATATAAAAAATGACAAGCCACCCATGAGTTTTTTTTTTCCCATTAAAACCCAAAACCCACAAAACAGGTTATGGGGCTGAAACATAATACTGAGCATGTGTAAAAAAAATAAATTGTTATGCCAAATATAATACGGTTACAAAAAACAACTTTAATCGGCCACTCTTAATTGTTTGCAGGGGGAATGAATAAGACAGATTTCACAGTGGGAATGTCTCACACTTTAGGTAGCTCTCGCATTGAGGAGTTAATTATAAAAATAATTAATTGTGAATGTCATAAAGACTAACTAGTAAACTTTTAGTCTGGTAGGAAACTACACAACCTGGGCTATGGTATCAAACTTTTACAAAATATCAACATGCATATTACATATATGTAATTCCTTTTTAACCGCATAACTTTGAAGCCCATATTTGCAAGGTAGGTAGGAAGATTTGTCTATGCCGTTTTCCAGACACCAAGTCATTGGGACTATATACAGATGGTGCGCATCAACCTAACCCAAAAGAGTCATCTTTGGGTTTAGTGAATTAAGAAAAAAAAGAATGTGACAGACCTGAGATCCCTCTGGACTACTTCTGCCAGCAGGGCCAGGGGTCCCAACCTTCACTGCTGTTGCGGTGCTGTTAGCCATGCTGGTGGCCACAGGAAGAGTGGAAGGACTCTGGAGTTTCACAAGAGGCAAATCTGTCCGTGCCGGTATGTGTCAGAGTCCTGAGTGACAGTCCGAGATTGGCACAGATGTGACAGATTATCGTTCACAGGGACTCCGTATATCTGGGGGAAATAGTAAGGATGTAGCTAACGTTACACAAGTTAGCATCACAGAAGCAATGGGTTGATAAACAGTTTTTTTCCAGTTCTAGTAAATATTATCTGCTCTATTTCTTTCATTTTACTATATTGTGGTGTATATTTCATTTTCCGTTGTTGCCTCCCGACTTTCTTAAACAGTTTTAATATGTTTCCTCATATAAAGCACTTTGTAACATTGAACGGAAGTATATAGCTAGCTAGTTAACTAGCATTATTATTACCATTAACAGTAGCTAACGTTTCAAAACCCAGAAACTAGCTAAACCGTTCCAACAACGCTGTAGGATATAACGCTAACGTTACTCAAATATTGACAGATAGCAAAATAACACATTCGTTAAATAATAAGACCTCACATGTATGTATTAAGAGACTGTGCAGTTTCGACAAATAAAGCAAAATACAGTTGCTAACATAACGTTATGTGCTAAAAACAATAGCGGCTATCAAGCTTGGAATTTAGCCTGACAGGCTAACATTAGCTGCTAATCTAGCGGTGGGGTTTTATGCACGGTGCATCCTAAAATTACGCGTTAAATAGACAATTTACCCAAAAAAACAAACACTATCTGTCCATGTTTCGGCGTCGTTGCGACGACAATGAGTGAGTTTGATGCCGTTTGATCCCCAAATTGCCTCGGCACAGCTAGAAAAATGAGCGAGGTTGTCTTTCACTACTTCCGCTTTGTTTATGTCTATTTCCTGTGGACACATGTCGCCTCTACTCTGCAGCCTGCTGGATGTTTGTGGAACTACATCAGGAATCAACACATTGGCAATGTTAACATTGGAAAGTTGTGAATTCAATACACAGAGGCCTAGTTTAGTAGTAGTAGTAGTAGTAATAATAATAATAATAATAATAATAGTAACTAAAAACACATGTTTATAAGATAATGGCAATTAAGCATGTTCATAAAGTCAAGACAATTTTAAGAAGTTAAATGTTGTTTTTCTGGTAACTATATTTACCAGAAAAATATATAATCACAATGCAACCAAAAGTTTAAACTACTAAAATTTATGAAACTATTATATGGAATGACATGCTCAGTAAAACATCTCACAGCCAGTTTACGTTAATATTTTTGGAAAGTATCTAATACAGCCAAACCACCTTGCGACTGGAACGATGTTGTTTTTTTAAATTATTAATGTGCTTTATTCTTCCTAATAAATCATAGGAAGTCGTTAAAATCCTTAGCAGGGATGGTCATTTACATACTTAAAGTTAAGACATAAATAGATAAAGGCCTACAGTAAACAGAGTGGGAGAGACCCTCGGTTACATTATAATAGGGTAATAGGGTCTGTGTGTGGTTTTTAGATACATACATATTGTATATTTGAAAAATATTTGCTCCATTTTTTATGATTTCTGAAACATAATTTATTAGGATTCAAATTTTTAACAAATATGCAGCAACACATCCAGCCCTAACTGAAAGTGGAAACAGTTAGTCTAAAGATGACTCTGTAACATGAAGTCTGCGTCCAGCAAACGATCTCTGACACTATCTGAGAGACTGAATCTCTTTCGATTCCGCGTCCTTTGCAGTTTGAGTTAATAGCGAATCAATCAAAGGTCAAAACAAATGAAGCGAAACATGTTTGCTTGTTCGGCATAACATTTCACAACGGAACTTGCGAGGCTTTGCGATAATAGCCTATGTCTTCTATAGACTTCTATCCACTCCTGTTGAATTTAATCAGAAAAGAAAACCCTCAATAACAAGCTCAGACTTGTTAACCTAGGGCCGAATCACCTCAGAGACTAATGACGCACTGGAAGTGAATTTGATTATCGGACCAACAGTAGTTCCTTATTTCTCGTTAACATAAACAATATTTCAGGCGTGAATTCTCCTCAGAAGGGAGTCATACGAGACAGAGACATTATAATAAGGCGTAATGAGCAATTCAATTGTTGGCAATATAATGTTTTGGATGGTTAGTTTTTTCGTGCTTTCAGAATGTTAGACTATCATACTGAGCCTATATACTTCCTGAAAACATAAGCCACACCTACACCTACTTATAAATAAATACTGAGCCAACTTTCATTTCAGATTAGACGCTTCAAAGGAAAGTGCGCACCATTTTTCGAAATACTGAAAAGGTCTCTTCGCAGTCATGAAGGTCCTTCTACTTGCTGCAGTGGTCGCCCTGATTCATGGCAGTTATGGTAAATATATTATGCCATGTAATCTTATACAATGTTCTTAATTATTTAATGATATTGCTGCTCTAATGTTACATTGGTTCAAGTGTGTGGTTCTGTTTTTTTCTCTTTCAAAAATAGGCTATATTTATACAGTTACTGTTGGGAGTTTTTCTGTCTGTTTGTTTGTTTGTGTGTGTGTGTGTGTGTGTGTGTGTGTGTGTGCGCACGCGCGTGCGCGAGCGTGTGTTCCTGTTTGTCTGCTCGCCTGTTTGTTTCTGAGTGCGTATGTCCTCTAGAGAAAACACTTTATTTTCTCTTCTGTCACACTGATGTGTTTTCCCCTGGTGGCTCTCAAACAGGAAATGTTTGGGGAATTATCAAGGGACTGACGAGAAGTACAATTAAATATTTTGTGTTTAGACGTACTGTTTACAGAGACCTGTGAAAAAGTAAAGTAAACTGTTTTGTAGTGTAAGAATTATTTCCTGAGGTGAAAAGAAAAGAAAAAGTTAAAGCCTCTGTTGTTACATGCATCAGTAAAGTGGAAGAACCTGTTGCTGGTCATGTGGCCATGGTGACTTTAAAAGTTGACAGTTTTCCCACAGGAGCCTGAAACAAATGTCAGGAAGAGGAAGTGATTGTTTTCACAGTGTTGCCCAGAATAGCAACTAGATCCCTAGCGAGGCCCCTGTCTATTCATGTTATGATCAATAACCTGCATGTGTAATCTCTGTCCACATGCAGCCACTTTGCTCATTAAAGGGCCAACCCAGCCGGTTCTGGAAGGAGAGGAATTCACTCTGGAGTGTCTATACTCAGACTCTGAGCTCAACATCAGCCAGGTCCATTTCCAGGTCTTCTCCAAGGTAATCCAAATGGGTCGGTGGGTTTTAAAGGAAATGGATTTAATACCTTTTGAAGTTGTGAAAAAAGATTGATTATTTCATTATGTTTTTTACACACAGGCTGATACTGTACATAACAAAAGAAGTGCAGTCATAAAATTTATAGCCCAAACTTATTTGCAATGGTTGTCCTTATATGGGCATTCAACTGCTCTATGTAAATATCACATCATCGAGCAGCTGGCTTCTCTGTGGTTCAGCACAATGGAGAATTGTACAAAGACATGACATATATCCATCTGATAACTCTTTAAAGTAATGTGGGATTATTCAAAATAAATCTGTCACAGTAGGTTTTCAGTAGTGTGTTTGTGAAGTAAATAAAAAAACGTAATAAAGTTTATTAAAACTCTTTATTTCCCTTCACCAGCACATACAGAGCTGGCGTACAGTTTGGGATCGATCTTGGGAGCAATCTTGGGAGCGATCTTGGGAGCGATCTTGGTGCTTTTTTGGACTCCGCTCAATGGAAGTTGCGCGGACTGCAGAACGTCTCCTGCTGGACATCTCCCGTGCAGGAAGTTTCAATGAGGGACCCTACCGCTGTGTGTCCGACAATGAAAATGTGACTGCCCCAGACAACTCGTCCCAGCCGCTGGCTGTCAAAGTTCATTGTGAGTGCCTGGTTGATAATGGGTAGGAGCTGTCTGCTAAAAGTCTGTGGAACAATGACTCTGTGATGCTGTATTTGCCTTTTATGTGTCCTGTAAATGTCATAGAGATTTCTGCAGGAATCTGAGAAAAAGCTAGTTAAAAATGTAACTTTCAAAAAAAGATACACAGCTTCTGTGTTTTACTTTCCAATAAGGAACCGTGTAGCATTGCTGAGAATACTGACAAAAAAGGAAGTATAAAAAACACCATTGGTTAACAGTGTACGCCAGAAGACGGAACACAGTGACTCTGAAACCTTGCAATTTCCGTCTTATTTCCAACCAGCAGGAGGTAAACACAATTTTTCAGATATGGACTGAGCTTTCTTCACAGTGAGGGATAGAAAACACATGAATAGTTAATAAGACAAGACATATCTATGCAATGCAGCTGCAGAGGGTGTACAACAAAACAACTGCAAAAAGTACAGATCCAGTGAAAGCCTTGTATTGCTATGATAGGTTGACTACGGTTGTTTCATGTATTTTTCACTCCAAGCAAACAAACAGGCATTCTCCTGGCAGGGCTCAGGTTTGAAGTTATCAGTGTAGGACACACAGTTGCATGAAACTGCATCCAAGGCGTAGCTATAGTCCGATTATCAGTGTCCTCTATCTTCTCAGTGGCCATCAAATCGACCGTAATGCTGTTTGATGGGCTCCTCAGCCTCATGGGGGGAATCAATAAGAGGCAAAGATTAGGAGGAGAAAGAAGCCAAGAGCTGGATGGACGTGGGCCATCTATTGAGATGGAATATGGGTCATTATTCACAACACTGCCTCTCTAAAGACTTCAATAAGATGAAGCCTATTATCATTAATATTGATTGCTTGGTACCACTGGGAGGTTTTCATACTTGAGCCTATATAAATAGATATACTCAAAAGGTCTGAGTGTTTAGCAACTACTAACCCTGCAAACACGTGTTCAGTCACGTCCCAAACTCTTGAAGAGGTAGCTTCAGCATACATGACATTTTCTTGCTTTATTAATGCTTGATCATTCCCTCCTTATTCCCCCTGGGTTGTAGATATGGGGGAGCTGTCACTGTCCAGGGAAGGCTACACCAGCTACCTGGGTGTCCCACAGGAGCTGAAGGTGCGACTCGGGGATGATGTGGTGGTGAAGTGCTCTGCCAGCTCATCAGAGGAGCCAATTTACTCCTGGAATAAAGACGTGAGAAAGCCTTTAGGATTGTGCATAGTGGCAATGTTCTCATTATGCTTTTGGAAACTTGTCATTCTCTCTCCGGCTCCCTCCCTCCATTTTCAATGTGACCTCTTTATTTCTCTCCTGTCGTGTTCCAGTCTCTCTAGGTTGCTCTTTCTCTCTGGGCTTTGCTCAAAGCATTCAATTTTCTGTCCTCCGCTAACACTGTCAAGAGTTTCTCAAGCCACTTGTTTCCCCTCAGCTGTCGTATTACCATCCCCTCCTCTGAAGAAGTGCTCGGTATTTAAGTGACCGGTTGGCTTAGGCCCACCACTCGCTGGGGACTGCAGCTTGCCCACTTATAGAGGATTAATAGTTTAATGAGGTCTAGACAAGAGCCAGTCAACCTGAAAACAATTATGTGGATAGATTTCTAATGATTTTTTTGTGTTTGGTTAACCAGTATTGAATTATTCAACTGAGCTCTTTGCTGAGCTAAGAAACACTCGCCCGAGGGAAATTAAGACGTCTGTGTGTAAAATGCCAAAGTGACAATAGGCATGTAGAAAAAGAAGTTGATGAGCTGAGAGATACACTGGACTGGGCCCTTGTGGTGAGAAAGTGGTATTACACTTTAAGGTGTCATCAAAATCAACACTACTGCCACCAGCAAGTCCCAGGTTGTAATGAAGCCACGCAACCATGAAGCTATCTTGGGAACAGGCAGACATAATTGCCAAGTTCGTCTTTTGTTATTCTTTTAGATAAGTCAGCCCAAGGTTAATATGCTTGTTAAAAGGTCACTGTTAATCCGGGTTTTAAATGGGCTTACAAGTCCAAATCCAATTCAGTGGACATTTTATACTGCTAATACTGTTTGTATTCCACATGTTTTTTTTAGGTTTTTTTGCCATTATTTGTTGGATATACAGCACTGTCACTTTGATGAATAATTATTATTATTATTGTCAGCATGACTGACAGGTCCATCACTGTGTGGAGTTGGAAATCATTAAGGCACCAGCACTCATGATTCACCTGTCGATCTATTTTTGCGCCATTTACATAAGTCACAAGACGTTTGAAAAAGAAATGAAACAAGGAAACAATAAGATGGAGTGTTTGTGTTTGTGTGTTGCATGTGTGTGTGTTAGCTTACAGTAAGTATGACAGGAATGGATATGGGGCAGAAATCGGCATCAAAATGGCCCACTTTGACAGACAGCCGCCGTGGGCATATTGGCCACCGGTAATGACAGCAGGACAGAGGCAGAAACGGGCCACTGCTTTGGGAGCCAGTGGATTTGCATACAAAATGCTGCTTTGGCCAGACCTGGCCTTTATGGGAAATCCTCTTAATTCAGATCCATTCAAATTGAAATGGACTTTCTTGGCAGGAACTGCAGCTCCCAGGAGCCAAATCATTTGCATGGTGTAATGTCTTTTTTTCTTTTTCTTTACCCACGCCTTCATGTTCGTTTGTTTTCCAATCCTTGTGTTTGGCTTATTATTTGTTTCCTCCCATGTCGGCTCTATCTCATAATAGCGTTGCTATTTTTGTGTCAACAATTCATCCCGTTCCCCCGCCATCTCATTATGTGTTGTGTTAACAGTCTGTTATTGCGACATTATTCTTTGCGGATGATGGTGTTATCTGGGTTATTGACTTGTGTCGAAGTGTGTTCATTCATTGGGATTACCGCTCAGGTAAATACACTTCATTTGGGAATTTGGGGACTGTTCTCTGAGGGCCGGCACCAGCAGATATTCCTTTCTTTCTGCCTGTGCCACGCAGCCATTGGCAGTATCTCTGTTTCTCCCTTTCTTGTTCTATTTCGTTCTCTTTTTGTCCTTCTTTCACTCGCACAAATCAGCCAAAATAACACTTTCTCCCTTTTTTCCTTTCTTTCTCTGTTTTACGCTCATCATGTCTGACGGTCTCCATTTCTCTCGCTGTCTCCCTCTTGCCAACTAGCATCGTCTATTCTCCATCTTTTTATGCTCTCAGCACAATTTAAATATGTAGGAGTTTGTTGATTCTCTCAGCGCTGGCAAACAATCCAGCCAGTTTTGTTTCTTCTACTTTCACTCTCCTACGCTCTCTTGTGTATTCTCCATCTTTCACTCTCAGGGTAACGACTGGATCCTGCCTTCTTCTACACTGACGCTGAGGAAGATGACAGCGATGGATGAAGGACAGTACACTTGCATGGCCGTGCATCCCTCTGTGGAGTCACTGAGCAAGAAACGCAGCTTCAGCATCACCGTGCTGTCGGGTAAGAAAAGCCTTTAGATCTAACTGGACAAGTCCTGTTGTCCTTTATACTGACTGAGTGTAGAGCTGTCGTTTCCCGCTTCCTGTATGGGTTTTCTTTGTAACTGTTCAGCTGCCAACTGCCCCTAAGCAAAAACAAAAAAAACATTGTGTTCTACTTCTCTCTTTCTCTTCCGCTTGAATGAGGGAATGTTGTGCAGTCACGTCATCAAGAGCATATGCAGAAGTTCTCATTGTTGTGAAAACTTTAAAGCCGTACATTTCAAAAGAACTACAGGGTTGAGGTTACATTTATCTGCACGCAAAAATGATAATAAAAAGTAGTAAAAAGACTTTAGATTAAATATCCACAATAAATGAACAAAACAACCAAAAACAATAAATAAAATGATTGAAAACAAACAAGCATGCAAATGGAAATTATTGCGGCCGGAAAATTTATCAAGCTCATTTTTATTTATCATACGATTAATTGATTTATTGCATATTGCGACAGGCCTAACTGTGACGCTATAATAAAGAGAGGTGAAGACATTTATGAAAGCACCTCACTTTAAAAATGGTGACAAAGAAGTCTCCCATTTAATTACCTTTAAAATGTCAAATAGAAATAGCTAAGATGATAGGGGACATTGATAGATTTTAAATAATAATAACATGAATGGCAATGACAGAACTGCGCCAACTTCAAATGATAAGAGGATCATTATTAGATAAAAAAGCAATGGTTTTATCTGACCTTTTGAGTTTTTTAATCTTTTGACAGAAATTCCAGGTCACACATAAATGTGAGCACGCGGGCAAGCTTAGAGTTTAGTTAGAAATACTCATTAGCCACCAGAAACTGAAATGTACTGATTGAACTTTAGTTATTGTTTGTTTCAAATGATGTTGTATTGTCTTCTGAGATTTACTTGCACCCATGGGATAATGATGGGATGATACTAATTAGTGAGTCTGCAGACACTCCTTGATTAGAAGTCTGGCTGTCTGTTAGCTTTTGTAGGTGGATGTCTACAAAGTGACAGTTTTTTTCTTTGTCTGAATGACTGACAAACTGTCTTATTTCCCATGAAGCGTGAAAGTTGTATTCAAGTGGAGAACTAATTTCATTACAACATTATAGCTAATCCAATTTACGGCACTTCATCTGTCTTCATCAACTCTATCAGTGACCTGTGAGATGACTGCACTGTGCTAATGCACTGCAGTTTTTAAACACTGTCCTCTCACCCTGTAGGATTCAAAAGTCTGGGGATTTCAATCGTTGAAATTATGCAACCTCTAAAAATCCAATTAAACCAATGCATGTTATTTATTATGGTAGAGTTGTCTTATTACTTCAGCAATTGACTCATTGGTCACTGCGCTCCACAGTGTCTCCAGTAGTTTTCTTTGAAGCACTTGTAGTAATTAAAAAGGTAATCATTTCGAAATGCTGGAATAATGTTTGTGCAAATGTTTTATATAATTTGTTAATCTATGCACATGAAGGGATTAATCCTGATTTTAAAATTATAAAAGGCAGACTTCTTGACAACCGGTGCTGCGTAAGGCAGCATGGCCATCTGAACTCTGACACTATTTTCTTTTACAAAAAAACAAACAAATAAACAAATAAACAAACAAAAACAAACAAACAGGAGGTTGGCTTTAGACGCGGGGCCTGGAAGAGGGAAGCTCGTAGCTTTGCTGATCTCTGAGTCTGTGTGATGCATGTTTCCCTTCATGGCTGACTGATCTGTCCCACAGAGGATGCCGCCTGGTATGAGTCTAGTAATGGCCGTCTCATCTTGATGACCTCGGCGGCGGGTGTCTCTCTCTTTGTGTTCATCCTCTCCGTGAGTGTATTCCTGTGCCGCAGGGCTAAGCAGACCAAGACCAGCAAGGGACCCATGTAAGAAACCACTGTTTGAGTGTTTGTGTTCACCCCTCGTTCATAATAAGCAATTTCTTTTCTTGTTATCTTGAGCTTTATTTTAAATTCAAAATGTAATGGATAACATGCCTCTGAATGTGTAATGTGTGTGCGCCTGTGTGATTGTTTGATTTCTTTACTGCTCTTTGTCCACACTCACCTTCCTATTTTCCCTAGCTCAGCCTCGGTCTCCCCTGCAGTTTAACTTTATATTATGGATATTGTTATTGCTGCAATATTTCATTCTGTCTGTGTGTGTGTGTGTGTGTGCGCACCTTGATATACCTCACACTATGTGTGTGTTATGTATGCCAAGTGATCTTCAGAAAACCTTTCCACATGTGCAGTAGAGTGCCTGTGTGTTTTTTATGTTTTAAAAGGTATTATCCACATTGAATATTAAAGTCCATCTCAGCAGGTCTGACCTACTTGACCCCACCCTTGATTTCTTCCATGCTCCCAAGTGTCGCCACACACTTGTAAAAAACCCTGAGCTAATGGCACCAGTTTTAATTCTGCAATAGTATATCAAGTATGAAAAAGGCTACAGAAGTGATAAGAACAGTAGCAGAAGTCCCATGTAAACCCACTGCTGACAGCATGTTGATGTGAACTGTGTCCACATGCAGCTTCGCTCATTAACTTCTTTTCAATATGGGCTTAAAAGAGCCTTTTCAAAGGGCATAATTTCCTAAGGAGCCTGCTTCATACATGATTTCTGTGTCTTTGTGGTGGCGTAGAATATAAAGTTAAATCCTTGAATGTGCGCCTGAGCATGTGTGCATACAAAAGAAAGACAGAGAGCTAAAGAGAAAAATGGACTTTCACATCAACAGCCAGCTGTGGCTCCAATCGTTCGCTTCTAGTCTATAATTTCCTCTCTTACACTTTTCTAGTGCCTACTGTGAGGTCGATATACAGATAATAATTCTCCTTTGTCTTTCCTTCTCTTTTTTTTCTCTCTCCAGTGATGACCGATCTCAGAAAAAGCCCATCTACAAAGCCAGTGTGGAGTCCCTGCCCTCCACCTGCGCAGACAAACAACCTCTGGTTTGACTGCCCAGGTAGGTGGAAGGAGGAAGAGTAGGGAGGAAGATGGAGCAAAAGATGAAGACGATGGAGTGGGTGGCCAGAAAATGAGTGATGGCATAGAGGGGATACTTATAGAGGAAGGGGGTGGTATAGGGTTATGGATGGTCACATTGGGGGAGAGGAGAGAGGGAGGAAGGGAGGTAAGAGGGGCATTTGGAGACTGTAGGGAAGGGAGATCAAAATCAGAAACAAGCTCGGTGTGAAAAAACTGAAGGGCAAATAATCGCTTTAGAGACACAGGCTGCTCTGCTTGTGGGTGTAGGCTTCAGTTATTCAAAAAGGTGGGCAATTTTCTCTTCATTTATTCTGCAGTGTGAAAAATGGTGAGCTACATTCTATGAAACGATGGGAAATTAGTCAGTTGTTTTGTAAGAGCTGTAAAGACTCCACATTCAATTCTCTCTCTTTTACAAACATAATTAGCCAGCTGCGTATTATATACATATTACATATTCTATTATGAATGAGCCATTTAGGCTAAGGTTGTACTTTGTTGATTTCTTTCCCTTTTCAGCCTCAGAAAGAAGGTTGTTATAATCTCTTTATCTCGACAGCTCCTAAAGCATGTTGCACTCTTACTATGTAATTCACTGTACTTTGGATTTCTTTGACATTAAATGGATTTCAGAAAATAATATTTGCTGTACTCCTGTGTGACATTGATTTCGGTCCATTTTAGAGATACAAAAGAGGTTGGGGAGTATTGACAACATGGTGAAAGCTAGACATGCTTGCTCGCTTGGCCGCACATCTTCTCCCACCCAGCGCCATCTCAGGCTTGCATCAGCTTGTTTACCAACTTACTCTGGAGCAATGACCTTTACTGAAAGTATTGTGCCTGTGCATGCCTGTTTCTCACTATCTGCCTGGAGGCACAAAAGCAGTAAGTTCAGCTCACAAACACATGCATGAACTAAAAAGCTCACACTTACACAGTGAGAATAATAGTAAAGTCCATCCATTACAGGAGTAGGTCGGGTTAGCCACTGCTAGTTCTACTTCAGTATGAACTAGATTTAGTCTATTCTGATTCCTCCAAAATTAAACACCATGGACTACAACTTCATCTTTTTAATTTTCTCCTCTGTTGCTTCGTAACCCTTAACGCCACAGCACCATCGCTTATTACCATAACCGTGGTAATAATGTAGAGAATTTCATTACGCTTGTCTGTTGAAGTTATGTTGGGTTTTATGTGGTTTTATTATCGTGTGTGGTTGACCGTAGGCCCTCGTTAATAATGGGCGAAGCGGCAGTTCAACAATGACACTCCATTAACAGGTGCATGCGCCACAGAGCACAGCCAGGATAATGTTATTAAACTGATTATTCAAGGCCCCTGTACAGCTTGTCTCTGCTGCAACCATTCTTTGTCGAGCATTTTACAGACTCCTTGTATTTCTTTTCCAGCTCTACAAACTTCTGCTTACTTTATGTCTTAAGCCATGCCCAGGAATAAAGAGAAAACAGATGGGGCGACTTTAAGCTAAACAGACTTTTCAAAAATCTTCACGCTCTGTAGGAAAAAAAATACAAATGCCCTCCTGCATGTGAAATGCCAGAGAGCACCATCCTGTTTTGGCCTTTGAGTCGGTCATGAGTGAAAAGCTGTGTGCTCCCTAGTGATTTTTGGTCCTGGGGCTTTAACAGGTTTGCCAGAAAAAGACAAGATTATGTATCAGGAATTTCACAGAGTGGTAGCTGTCCCTGAGGTACATGGCTCTGGTCTGGGGTGAGAGTAGTGTGGTTTACAGTGACATTTTGACCCCTGAAAGTGCCTCATGGATAAACCACCGTACAACAGCTTAGGGCACTGCAGGAGCTGTGCAGAGAATACAAAGCAGCCTAAATGTGTTGTCTGGTGCAAACAGGGTCCTGACAGGAAAAGGATGCAGATCTGTGACAGTTAGTCTGCAAACGTCCTGCCAGCCCTCAGTACACTGACCTACAAGTAAAGGTGAGTTATAGCAAACATGACACCTCATCGACTAATGCAACAAAGTGCCAGGCATTCGTAACTGTATGCCATCGCCCAGTGATGTTCTTGTCACGGTCACTTGGTTTTGTGTGTGCATCGTGCATATGTTGTGTCAAATGGCTGAAAATGAAGGAGTGGAGTTCGCTGGAGAAGCAGGTGTTTTCCACTCATTACTTCCTGACAATGCCCCATCTGGTGCGGGGGAGCTGCTGCCACGACTCCCTGCCAACTGGGGAGCAAACACTCGCAGAGAGGCTGACAGGGAAAAATGGGATGGGAGTCTGGGAATGAGTTGGGCAGATACTATCCTCGCCAAAACAACAAGGTTAACATTTGTGTTGAGAAAGAAAATCACAGAGGGGTAGAGAGCCTGAAGTTGAGAATTTCACACAGATCCACGCAAAAAGAGGTCAGAGATGAGGGGAGAGTTCAAAACAGCTTTATGGAAGCCAAGAGTAGAAATATTAATATTGATGCTTTGATGCATTACTGCTTGTTTGAACTTCTCTGACAGTTTGAACCAAAGTGACCAAAGTGTCAGGATTCGTGTCAGATGAGAGAGAGAGAGAGAGAGAGAGAGAGAGAGAGAGAGAGAGAGAGAGAGAGAGAGAGAGAGAGAGAGAGAGAGATGTAAGCAGATTTGAGACCCATGACGTGCTATTCCGAAAGTTACCTAAAGAGAGCGCCAAAGATGGTTAAAAAAAGATGCCTCCAGGCCTTGGATGCTACAAGCCCATGGTATAACACTAGATTAGGAGGGGAAAAAGAGATGTGGAAAGAGAAACAATTTTCATAATGGAGCCGCGCTCTCTGACTGGAAAACACAATTATGGGCAGACTGTGGCCACAGCATGAGGGCAAAGTTAAAGAGCCCCTTTAGCGGGACCTAATAGGCCCTGACTACAGATGAGCAGAAACACGGTTCGTCCGGAGCACAAGTTTTTGTTCCGGGCCATTACCGTCATTGTAAACGGTGATTTTGCCGAATGCACTTAGGTCTGTCCACTGCTCTCCTTGATGCAAAGACAGTTGCACATATTCTTATTTGGCAGTGAGTCAATATAACCTTTCCTCCAGGGTTGATCACCAAACCCTCAATAATCATTTATAAAGACAATTAATCTAACAGAAAATCATTATAGACCTGAGTCCACCTGATTACTGACATGCGGATAAATTAGCACATAGCATGTTCTGACTTCAGGACAGGCCTTGAATAATTGTCTGTACCATTAGCCTCTATAATAATAAATAACAATAAACATTTGGGCCATTTTCGTCATCAAAATCAGCTACACATCATTTTTTGTCCGTGCAACTGAATTTTAAATCAACTAGTTATTGCGTCGGAATGTGAATGTTGGTTATCAATCACATTTAGAGCGAATTGATTTCAATTAATTGGAAGACGCACCCCTCCTTCCCTCGCTCTCTCCTCTTATGAAGGCGATTTATTTTCCAAGCCCAGCCCTTCTTTCTCGTCCGCACACCCCTCCACCTGCTCCTGCTCTCTGCAATTGGTCGGAAAGACACACAGGCCCGCCCTTCTGGCACGACTTTAAATATATTTACAATGTAAATCAAGCAGGAAAAACCTGCCAAGCCAACATATTCAGGCATTACGAAGGAGGGAAAGTGGTTGTGTGTGTGAGAGGGAGCATTACTATGTAAAGACCTGCCACGATACGCACTGAGCACTTGGCAAAACACACACTCGCTCACGCGCAGTCGGCACGCACGCGCACTCACACACATTTACAGACGCAGAAGGAGCTGTCGGAGAGTGAACCTGCGGGTTCATGTCACTCTGATTTCTCCAAGGAAGAGGAATACTGAGGAAGAGATCAGAGGGGAATATCAGCGACAGCGATGGCTTTCGCGACCGTGTGGAACTACTGCGTCCCTCTCACCATCTTCGCCGTCGCCTGCCTGGTGCGCACTGGTAAGACTCGGAACGAGAGAGTGAATGAGGGTGATGTGAATGAGAAGAGTGGTAAGCCGACTCGATGTGTTGTGGCTTTTCCGTGCAAGTTTCCCTAAGTACTCTAAGAATAATCTGAATAACGCTTAAACATGCACCGGGCTTATTCTGACTTGTCAGGCATGGCAAGGGGTAGAGGCGCTCACGGCGGGACAAGAACACGTGCAGTTATGCCAGTTTACAATCATGCTGCAGACTAGTGTTAGTATTCACTACATGGTAATTACAATCAAAGCCCATTGCGCAAGTCTGGGCCACATCCTCCTGCTATTTGGGTATGAGTCATTGTGTTGACCACTTCTCGGGAACGATTAGGCTGGAAAGAACCCCGAAACACATCACAGTGAAAACAAAAGTGAAATGCGCAAGCTTACTGTCACTTTTTGCCAACGCAGAATTGTTTTATGAAATCTTTCCATGCTTCGTTGACCCGCGTACGTCACGGGATTTTGATTATTTCCTCAAGATTGTCTTTGGGTTTTTTTGTATCATAGCTCCTGCGTGAGACGGGACCAGATCCCCGGGAGACGTAACAGCCATAAATGTGAGCTCCGAATGAATATTCAGACAGCCACATGAGAGCTCATAACAAATGCCCGCAGTGGCTAGACATGTGTCACACACATCAGACCCAGCAGTAGTGTTGTTACTGGTTTATATTCTGCAGCAGTGTGAGGCTCTGAAAGGACCTTTGAGACCTCACCTTATCAGATACAATAACATCGAACAATCAATTGCAAAGCCTTGTAGTGTCACCTGCAGTGCCTTTGTTGCTTTTACTCTCCCCACTGGACCATCTCAGTCTGGGATGGTCCTGCACTGCTCCCTTATATGCACAACATATTTCATGATGACTGCCCTATAACAAGTGCATCTGCTGCAAAAATAGTGATTTTGGATTAAGCTCAATTATCACTCTGAGCAACTTTAGCCTTATGGTATTTTGTGCCATCTGCTTGGATGTGGTAAAATACAATCTCAGAACAAAGGTTATTAAATTCCACCCAAAGCTTGCTGTAGTTCTGACTGAGCAAGAATGACAATGAGTGCACACTGTTTCCTCATTGGTTTGTGTCCTGTGGTTGTTGTGCTCCATGAGGCTTTTGTTGACGTTGTCCTGAGTTATTGAAAGGGTTAAGTGCAAGGTTAGACACTGTCACAGTCAGACCTGTGCTATGCTGTTGTGATTATGTCTCTTTTACATAGGGAGTGCTACATTGCTCTATAGCCATTTCTCTGGCTGCACTGATACCAACCTCCTGGCCAGCCCATGGCCTGTGTATTGATTTCTTCCTTTGTGTGTGTGTGTGTGTGTGTGTGTGTGTGTGTGTCTGTGGATCTATTTGTATGTCTGCTCCTGTAGCAGTTGAGTGTTGATTTTGCATAAGAGTGTAGGTGTTTGTATGTCAGTCTAGCTGGAGTACTGTGTAGGAGATTCGTATGTGTGTTTCTGGGCATCCATTTTTGAACGTATGTGTCTGTGTGTGTTTGTGTGTGTTGCATACAGTGTCGGGGTTTTGCCTGAGCTCTAGGCAACCTCTGCTGGGGGCTGTTCACTGATCACTGTCATTAATCTAGCCACTGACAGGGGCAGAGAGAGACAGGGGGCTGGGGGTGGAGGGGTGTTACAGGCAGGGGGTGGATGGAGGAAGGAGGGATCGAGAGAAGGAAATATAGAGATGTATTTTTTTCTGAACACCCTGTGCAGATGCACATATACTTTGCACGTGTAAAAAATCTGTATTTATGATAACAAATCAGCATGCCTTTGCCATTTTTCCTCCACAGAGGCAAACCTAATCTAGTGGAAAAGAAAAAGGAGAAAAAGGTGGGAGGGAATGGTGGTTTGGGGTTGTTATTATACCAAGATAGATATGGACAGATTGATTGGGCAGATAAGACGGATGAGCAGACAGATAGATTGAGAGGATGCTGTGAAGATGGCGAGGCTGGAAGACTTGGCCCTCCTTTGAAGAATGAAGGAGAGACAGAGGGATTGAAAGATGGAGGGAGCAAGAAAGGCAGAAAAGAGCGAGTGAGAGAGGAAGACTGGGTGAAGGAAGGCAGAAAGACTTCACAGTGTGTCTGACGGGCAGGCCTGAGGGACACACATACACACACACACACACACACTCACACACACACACACACACACAATCACTCACAAACAGAGTCAGCAATGTGTGTTTGTGCACTGAGTGCATGGCTTTGTGGGGGTGGCTGATCCACAGTTGCTGTGGGCCTAACTTAAACCCCACGTATAGTAACAAATGCTGTTAACTCCACCTCTGCTACTTGCCCAACCTTAATCGCTACCACACATTCCTCCATCATTTCCATGATTCCCCCTCCTCCCTACTCCCCTCCAATGCCTCCATTACCACCTGCCTTATCGCTATGTGCATTAAATCTCCTCCATTTGTTTATTTGAATGTGTCCAATGAGAGCCATCCGTTTTGAACTTGTTTCCCATCATGCTGTTTGGACCTTGGCTGGAGCTCTGGTGGTTGAAAAACAGCAGCAGTTGGACGGACTTGTGGGAGGAGATTTGAATACCAATTATAGCTTGTATATGTACACACACACACACACACACACACACACACACGCACACCGGCCATGCATAAATCAATGTCGCTGTGAGTCACAGAAGGGAGGCCTGGTGTGTAAAGGCAAACATCAAGGGAAACGCTGTACACACAAAAACAAAAAATGTGGACACGCATGAGCAAATGTATAGGTGCAGAAACACAGGCGTACACCTACACATACACTTAGACTACAGAAAAGTGTACGTAGACTATAGACAATAGATCATCTACAATAGAGTTTCTTTTGAACATAGGAATAGGACTGCTAATGTGAGAGTTTGTCCAAGCCCAGTTGCAGTTGTTGATGCTTGTCAGATGCAGTTTGCATCATGCCAGAGTTAAGATTACCTTTTTACTTTCTTCTACATTGCGCAGCGCTTGCTATTTCAGCATCTTTCTTTGTTCCCTAATGCGGTGAAAAAGTCTTCACGGTAAGCCAAGTTGTATCCTTTGATCCAAACCTTGGAGGATAATTCACTCTCAAAATAAAATAAACTTGTCGACAGTTTAATTAAAAGAGCGAGACCTCTCTTCCTTGCTTTCTGCCCTGCCATCTGCTGGTTCACAGTGCACATTTGAGATCAGATTGACATCAGATTTCAGTGTTCACTTCTTTCTTTGTTTCTGTGATCCCCTGTCTTTTGTAGGACTAAATAATTGGACAAGCTGAACTTGGCAGACGTTGCTGGCATGCCCGTCACCACAAGAGAAGCTGAAATTGGTCTTACAAAAAAACCCCGCTGCCTACTGCTGTCGTGCACGGCCCTGTTTGATCAGCCAATGCAGTCTTAAAGGGTCCTGACAGGGTGGCCCGTTATCTCAGCTGAGCAACTGCTCACACATAAGCTCCATAAACAAATTGAACTGTCCCCCTTTTTGGGCAAGTCATGACTGGGAGAGTTACGGAGCTTAGTGTGGGCTGGTTTTATTCTCCCCTGGGCTTTTATCGGTCCATTACTCAGAAGCAGAAGAAGTTCCTAGACTCACTGTTTAGTGCAGGAGATGTATTCTACAGTAATTATCTACTAATCCGCCCCCTAGTCTTCATTGCGATCCAGAATTCCTTGTTTTGAACTGCTGTTGTTTCACACAATGATTGCATTGCAATCTCCTCCAATATTATAGACAAGGTATAGAGGGGATTTTATTTTTACATTGACTTATTAAATAGAAATAAAGGGAAATCAGACATGCCAAGTCATTTTGTTTCTACTGCAAGAACACATCGGACGTGGCCGTTACACTTCCCTCTTCACATCCTGTTTACAGCACTGCGATTCAGTCTATGTCTTGTCCTCATGGAGAAGTTTATGTATAAACAGAATGCATGAGGCACAATGATTGAAGGGGGCACCCAAAGACACCAATGGGCAATTGAAGCCTTAAGTCTCATTTGACCATTTGTTTAACTGTCCATTAGTGAAACTTTCTATCAATCTAATCAGGCCAGGGCTAATGTAGAAACACTCTTTATAGCTGCCACCTCATCTCCTTCCCATTACTATTCCCCAGACAGTTCCGCCTGTGATTATCATAATGGTGATCTATGTCGTCCTTATGTGTCGCTCTCTGAGAACAACTGGCATTTCCCCAACTTTGCCGCTGAAAGTTTTTTATGCTGAGTAGGATGCCAAGGACGTCTCCTCCATTTTTTGGCATCAGAAGCCTGCCAATCAATCCAACGCTTTTAACTCCATCTGATCTGATTGGCTCAGTATGAAAAGAGAAACGCCCCCGGATGCAGCTTCCCATCCTCTGACCCCATGTCCCCTGAGCCAGCAGCTTTTCTCCAGCCACTGACCCCTCTTGCTGTATATTTGTCTTTGCCATGGCAGTGAGAAATCAGTAAACAGCGATTCCCTCCGCACTGCTTCTTGGCACTACACACAAAGGCAGTTGCTATGTTTATTCTTTCTACTGGGCTGCAAGGTGTAATGTTTTAAGCCAATCAAAGTTGAATTGCGTTCTAGGAAACGGGCATTGAGGGAGAGATGGGATCCTGAGTCTGAAAAAACATTAAAACACCCAACGCCCGGGGGGTGAGCATTCCTTGCTATTGGTGACACAGTTTCCATGACTAAGAGTAAATGTTTATACCTCTTGCTTGGCCCTGGGCTTGTTTAACACCCTCCCACGTTGCAGTGACACCTGTCTCCGAAACTCCAGCAGGGCCTAGCGCTAACTTGGCCAGACTGAGGCCTCCAGTGGCGCCAGTAACCAAGGTGATTATCCCCACTCAGATGCTGCGATGGAGCCCTCCCAGCTGTGATTTGCTGAGAGAGGCTGATTGAGCTGAAAAGGGCAAGTGCCTAAAATTGAAGAGCTGAAAACTGTGTACTGTGCCATTGCGGAGGCTAATACACATCCCATCTGTAAGACTTGATGTAGAGACAAGAGGAGGGAATGGCTACTAATGAGGTGTTCGTCCAGGGGTAAGGAGGATCAGTTGAGGACGTAAACCCAGGTGAAACTCTCAAAGCTGGGAACACAGGTTTCCAACAAGACCCCATTTCCCTTTACCATTGGGAGGTCTGTGTGCCCAGTGGAGGCTAGCTGATGAGGAGTCACCAGGCTTAGCAGGGGCACAGGGAGACTGATGGGGTCAGAGAGGTAGAGTGAAACAGAGAGGGGGAGAGATGGCTGGTTGCACAGTGTATAAAAGAGTGAAGGAAGGGAGCAAGGAAGGGGGGGAGCACTACAGGCATGCGTCACAGACCAGTGAAGCAGGGAGCAGCAGAGGAGAAAGTTAGGCAGAGAGGAGTCCAACAAACAAGTGAATGATTGCAGGATTTCAGCTCTGAAATGGGAGGGTGTAAAAAAAAAAGGACAAGGAAGAGAGAGCAACCCCTGCTGCGCCAAATGACGGATTTAGAAGGCCAAAAATGTGAGGAAGGAGAGAAGGGTGAGATTAAGAAGGTGGGAACAAAGCTGAAAAATACAGGGTGGTGGTGTGAGAGGAAGAGAAGGAGGAAGGCGAGGAGGAGGAGGAGGAGGAGGATGAGGAGGAGATGGATGGTGATACACAGAGATAAAGACAGAGAGAGGGCCAGCACTGTGTAGGTGACCAGACCAGAGAGACGCGGTATCATGATCGATGAGGTCACAGTATGCACACACAAACACTATCACACCCCCCCACCACACAAACACACACAGACTAAAGCGAACAAGTATTGGAATTATTTCCCAGCATCTCATGGCTGGCCCTCCCACATTTAGAGAAGCTGTGCTTCTGCTAGAAGAATTAAACACCCACACACGCACAGGACTATTCATCTGTCTGCCATTTAGAATCCTGCTTCGTATCATCGCCATTAATAGGTTGGCTTTGATGAGATTGTCGGATGCTGAAAATTGCCAGTCAAAGCAGTGCACTATCTACTGGGAAATCTGATGGAGGTTTTGTGAAGGCGGACACAACAATGCTGAAGAGGTCTCGGATGAGTTTTCTATCTTAGAAAACTCTCAAAATGTCTCTCCCACTAGTGGCAAATTCATTTGAACTATGACCACGTCTTCCATCAATAAAGTGCTTTTGTCAGTTGCAGTAACCTCGGTAAGGACATATTTTTTTCTGTTATTATTCAAGTGTAATCTGACCTGATAAGCTCGTACTGATGAGTTTAAAGCATTTTGAAACACTTGAAGTTGGGAGGTACATAAAAGGGCTGTTTGCCTAATGTTTCACAAAACCACACATTCTGCTTTACTGTATGCGCTTAAAAAACTAAATGATCTCACTTAGTGAAAGACAAGTGATAACAGCAGCTGCCAATGGATCAAACTCAGATTGACCAACTCGATTCTGGACATATGCCAAGTGATTGTTGACATAGCTACTGACGAAAAAAAATCTACTGCAGCTTTGGCGATACTTCCCAGACACACACCTCCACTCTCTCTGCCACTTGTCTCTATCTGTCTTTTTCTTTTTCTCAGGTCTGAGACAAAAGCTTCAACATCAGGACTAGTAAGCTTTGATCCACTTCATTAACAAACCGACAACAACCATTAATTATAGGGAATTAATTAGCAGCACATGAAAACAATCCTTGAGAAGTCGGCCGCTCTCAAAGACCCCCAAGCGCTTTTAGGAAGGAGAGTGAGAAAAAGAAAACAATGGACAAATGGAAGAAAAAAGGGAAAAAATGAGGGGAATGAGCCTGCGGTCATGACCGCAATCCTTCTTTTGAGATTCATAAGGCCATCAATTCATGCTCTGCTTTTCAGCAGGGCCAAACAAAAGTGAGGCTATGCAGTCTTCTGCACTCAAGTAAAGGGAGAAGAAACAAAGCCGGGCCAAATTGAATTGGTGCTACGATTGTTTCTGCAGAGATTGTTACAGTTGGCAAGGCCACTTAAAAAGTGGCCGAGCACCAACAACCTTGAGGAGAGCACGGGCTGGTTCTATCCCAGGATTCATTTTCCCCTGTGAAGCTTAAGGGGCATTCAAGTGCATGACTGCTGATTCACCTTATGGCCATTATCAGGTACACCCTGTCTCCCCTCACCTCCCATAGTGCACCAGCAAACTGTAACGGGGCTTTGACTCATGCCCACAGACGTGTTCCTATCTCCGTGTCCATCTGTCTGCTGAATAATGTTATCATGGACTGCAGAAGGGCCGTGTCTCTCCTTTCTGGCCATTGCAGTAGAGGAATGGAACAGCTGTACACTGTGATATTGAATAAGTTTGACACAAGCCTTGGGCATTGGGTGCAGTTGCGGAGAAACAGTGGTTCATAGCAACTGGCACCCGCTGGGCCATACTGGTGAACTGAGCTGAGAAGCAGCTTGCAGAGGCCAGTGGGGTTCTGTGGTTGGTACCAAAGTCATTTTTTTTGTTTTTGTGGACTCTGTAGCCATGGACAGCAAGTGGTTTTTGTGTCTGCAATATAGATCCTACAGTTTGGAGAGCCGCAGAGTACACACAGCTTGGCACTTTTGCCTCTTGACTGCATATACTGTGACATACTTTATTGCAAGAGAAACTAATAAAAGAAAGCTGTGGGGGGATTTTCTTTCATTCTTGATTGTTTTTTTGCTTCCCAGGGGCCAAGATGGCTGTCATCTGTCCTCCCATTTATCCGATCAACTCTGTCCACTGTTTTAGTCACTGAGCCTGCAGTTTCCTGTATATCTGACCCAAAATTACCCATGAAACTAGGGCTGCAAGATATGAGGAAATATCTAATATGCAAATATTTTGACTGATATTGTGATTGCAATATGATTCAAGATATTGGATGCAATGATTAGTTTTGTATTATTATTCTCATATTCATTGAAATCTAAAAATTTGAGAAGAATCTGTACTGAACAAAGACTTTTTCCTTTGTGTAGGATACAATTCGTAGGCATAGACGTCTCTGCAGCAATGTTTTGACACATATTTTGCCTTTAACAAATATTGCGGCCCCCTGGCGATTTGGATATTGCACTAATCCATGTTGTGATTTCGATAAAGTTTTGATTAATTGGGTAGCCAGCATTTTACTCCCATTAAATATGTATTTCATGTAAACATATATGTTCTTTTATTCAGTATTAGAAAAATATAAAACAATGGATGTGATTACAAGTGCAATACATTGCTCTGAGTCTTGCATAGTTTTAGTGTAGACTTAAATTGCATGAATCTGTGATTATGTAAAGGCACTATGAAGCGACACTTGATGCATGCTTTGTAAGGCAGGAAATTGAAGCTGCCAACAAAGATGAAGTCTCAACAATCTGAAGGAAGATTGAATGAGGAAGTGTGGGTCTGCAAAATGACCAGAATTTATCAACGTCAGGATTTGATCAACTAAGATAACGGCAGAGACGTTGCCCATATCTGGTTCATGTGTCACTGTTGGTTAGATAACGGCACCAAATGCAGGACAAAACATAATTAAACATTTTTGACAACTTTCTTGGATACATTTTACTCTGGATAATTAAAAGGTTAATTAACTAAGAAAACATTGTGGTACCAAGACTACACTTATTAATGCTGACTTTCTCATCATTATTTTAGCATAAACTTGAGTAAAAGTCATACTTATGGATGTAATTTGTTGTAGAAAAAGAAGAAGAAATTGCTCCCTAGAAGAAGTTTTTTTTTTTTTTTAAGATAATTTTTTGGGCATTTTCGGCCTTTTTTAAAATTTATATTTTGGACCGTTGAAGACATGAAAGGGGAGAGAGTGAGGGGAATGAAATGCCACAGGGCCGCAGGTTGGAGTCAAACCCGTGGCCGCTGCATTGAGGAGTAAACCTCCATATATGGGCTTGCGCTCTACCAGGTGAGCTACCCAGGCACTGAGTTAATTTGGCCAACTGCTACTTTGGTGCAATGAGTCGCCCCCAATTTCCACCGGATGCGGAACGGCTGCGGATCGGCTCCGCTGTGTGTTGGCTCCGTGCTCCACCGTCCGTCAATACCCATCAGGTCCGGATTTGTTGCGGAACGGCTGCGACCATGACCTACAGCTGAAGTCAACGAGGACCCAGAAGATCTCGCAAATTCATGTAGAATAGAACCACAAAAACAACAAGAGTTTGTTTCCATCCAGAGGAGTAGAGGGGAAACAACTCTGAGCTGAGTTTTCAAGGGAAATATGATCCGTCTTGAGCACGGTCTATTTTATTTTGAAAATTAACCGGATGTTTTATTTAGTTTCTGTGCTTGACTTCCTGTCCCACACTATCTGCCGCGTGCTGAATTGCTGCAGAGCTCTGCTCTGGAGGGCTGTGGCTCGCCAGAGCAGGGACGGAGTCGGGAGGTAGCCGTTCCACAGTCAGTGGAAATACACACATTGACTTTAATGGAAACCTAATGACACCTCCGCCGTTACGCATCTGGTGGAATTTGGGGGTCAGGGAAGTTAAACAGTAGCAAAGCATCCTTAATTTAGGTACAAAATCATAACTTAAAATCCTAATTTGATTAGTAGTATAGATTCATTATCAACACTATCATATATTTATCATATATCATACATATTTTTCCTATGCTTCTGAACCAATTTACTCAAAACCATGTGAACATTGGTGGCAGAGGTGGTGGTGGTGGGGGGGGGAGTGGGGTGGTTTGTGACAGCACACTCTTGTATATGCAAATATATTTGATGCTTATTTACCATGGAGATGGATTTGAGTTGTGCTGTGGAGAAAGTGATTTATGAGCTTATGGGGAAATTAAAAACAAAGAAACCATAGGTAATTAAAAAACAGGTTGATCCCAAATGATGACTTGTATAAATCTTTGGCCGTGTTACAGAAGTGTGCACAAATCTGTAGCAAAACAGACAAGCAGGATGGCAGTTTGGCTCCGGCACGCATACATGCACGACCGCTCGCACAGACACACACACAAACACACAAACACACACACATTTGCATATGCATAAAACAACAAACATTACACTGCACTCGGGAGACTGTCGAGACCTTTTGGAGTTTCCAAACTTATTTACTGCAGCGTGTTGTGACTTGATGCTCTGTGCCTTTTTAAATGTCATGTACCCTCTCTGGCCTCCTTTTTAATTCCCCAGGATAGTGTTGACAGAAAGAGGGACACACCTGGTGATTGTGTTTCAAGTACACAATAATATTCACAAATGCAGAAAGACAGTGTTTTCAGACTTGTTTTTTAAATTTTTTATTCATGTAGCACTCGTTTTCTGCCTTTTGTTCTCAAAGAAAACCTGTTTACACTCTTGATCACTGTACTGGTTCTCCTCTCCCTGCCTTTTTTATACCTTGTCACCCCACCCCCCCCCCCAGTGGTAATCTCCATTTACAGTATCTTCCCAATAAGTGCATGTGTCCGCATGAATCTGCTCCTACTGTTAGTGAGAGTTTGCAATGAGAAGGAGACTCAATGATAGTTGGAAAGACATATTTTGGTGAAGGGGAAGAGGGACATTTCGTTGCCAGAATTTGGATTTGATGGACCTTTTGGCTAACAGTCTCTCCTGCCTCCCTGCTGCTTGCACCCCTTTCCCGTCTCCTCTTCCTATCTACCTGTTATACTGTAGCCGCAGGCCAAGTGTGGAGAGGTTGACAGTGAGAGGAAGGGAGAAGAAGAGAGGGAGGATTGACAGGGCCCAGGTGGCCAGTTTGAACGCCTGTGCTTCTGCTTTCTCATTTGCATAGACAAAATGGTTTTTTGCCTTCTGTCTGATTTTCAGCACTCTGCTTCCATTTACACACGCTGCATAGATTCATTTCCAATATTATATTTGTTTTCTCCCTGCCTCTTCTCCCGCTGCTGTTCTTGTTTCTCAGTATAAGTTACACTTTCACTTCCTTCCTTTACGTTTAACTTTCTGTTTTCTTTTTTCATAGACAATTTACCTTCTTGCCTCATCTCTCTTGCTTTGGGCTAGCTGAACTGAGCATTTTACTTATGTGCTGCACTACATTATTCTGAAGGTGGATGTTTATTTCAGTCTTCCCAACCATCTAGATTTATCTCTCACCTAACCTTTTCTTACTCCCATGACTGTTCTTTATTAACCCTATATCTCCTCTCCCCATTCCAACCCCCACTCCTTTTGCTCCTCCTGAAGACATAACTAATAGACATTGCATAACTATGTTTTTCTATTATTTGCAGCAAAGCAAAGAGTTTAGCCCCTTCATATTTAATTCCTTCATCTACTTCCTACCAATCTCTGTTGATCAGGCCATCACTCACAAACAAACAAACACACACATTATCATTCTTCTTTCCTACTCTATTGTTTCCATCTCTCCTCTCCCACCTCTCTGACCATTATATATCATGATGCACCTCTTCTTGGCATTTTGGCCATTTTACAGTTGTGTGTGCTGCTGTGTAGGTGTGTGTTTAAAGGGGCTGAGTAGTATTCTTCTCACACATGCAGGCACATACACATGCATCATTGTCCTGGCATTTTTGTCATGCCAAACACACTCCTGACTGGCTCAGCTTGAGCCTAATTCTAAATTGTGCACAAGCAAGCATGCTCTTGAAAATATCTTTAAATCTTTTGAGCACTTTATTCCAACCTAAACACACCTTCCTTTTAGAGATATGCCTGGTTCTCATCCGTGAAATTACACACAGCTATATAGAAGCGCACATATATGCTTCCACATACATACAGGGGACAATGTCTGTCAGACACACACACACACACAAAACACCCATCAGGTTCCCTCAGAATTGCTGAATTGAGTTATGTAGCCTGTCAGTCAACTCCCAGCTTCTACACATACACACACCCCTGACAGATTCCTTCCACACACACAACCGCCCTCCTGACGGTGCATATTTCGCATTGGGGAAGGGACTCAATTATGGCGAAGGTGAAAGAAGCAATAAACACGGCACAGATACAGTGAGGCGCGCTCAGCAGCACTTCAGTCAATCACATAGCCAGGTAGGTAGCTGCTGTCGCTTTGCTCATCCAGTTGTGAAGTGCTGAGAATGGCCAGGGGTGGTGGATGGATAGAGGGAGGGAAGGAATGGGAGGGGGGTGTAGCGGAGCAAAATTCTGCCATCTGACCCTCCTGAAAATGATGTGGCTGTGGCTGTAACCAACTTACATGGAACTGCCACGGAGAGGACAGAGAGGTGGGATGGATGGAGGGAGGAAAGCAGTGGGAGATGATAACATCCCACCTTCATTTCAGCCCACAGCATACTAACGAATAGATAGTTATATTCTGTAAACAAACACATGCACACACTTGACACTTGTCACTGGCACTGCTACATGATTTGGTCATCCACCCACACTAAAGGACCAACAGCACAATCACACAAAATAGTGCGTCATTTGCCCAGGATGCATCTGTTGTACTTTTCTCTTTGCATGTGTGGGTGTATGTGTGAGGCTAATATAACCAACACCTCGCCTGATGTTGTTACTGCCAGTAGGCTACTAACGCAGTGGGTTGAATATATTCTGAACATTATGCACATTTGACTGCTTATTATCACCTTACAATTAAACGAGTCAAGTCTACAAACATCAACTATTAATTCAAGATCCTTTCTGAATGATTATGTTTTTGCAAATGAATATCAAAAGCAGGTTTTCTTCTTTAGAGATGGGCTGTGATTTTGACCTAAACATGAATAAAGGATAATTCTGGTTTATTACAACTTGGATCTTACTGATGTAGTGTTGTAGGGTTATGATAACATTGTACAAGGTAATTGCTGAGATTGGGGAACAAGGCGCCCTTGCTATAATGTCAAATGGGGCGAAACAAGAAGCGCAGTCAGATGTACATGCACATAGTAGTTCATTGAAGGGTGCACTTGCTTCAAGTTGAGTGGTTTAGGTTATGTGGCTAACAGTTGGCTCGTTTACAACCTGTCTGACCATCTGGCTGTTTGTGTTTCTTGCCACCTACTTTGGCGAATAGAATATTATCATAACCAATAAAGATGATGGCAGAAGCTACAAAAATAACATCCAAGTTGTTAAAAACTAGAACTGTCAAATGGAAGTACCAGTCCCTGTTGCAGATTTTAGTGAGCTAGGACACAAATGTGTTATTGATTATGAAATTTGTCACAAACTTGACAGTGAGTGGGTTACACCAGACTTACCAAAAGTAAAGAATAAAAAAGAGTCAGATAGCTGACAATTGTGCTCCATCTCAGCCATAACAGGGAGCCTGTCTGTGTTGCACAAGTGTTGTTAACTTACCCAAGTGTCAAAGAATAAGAATATATCATACATCAATCCTGCAAGTATGGTGATTTAGCTGAAATGTATTGAAGGAAAGCAATGCAAATGTTTCTGTATGATCCAGACAATCTGTTGCCATCATTGGATCAAACTAACTTTCTCATACTGGTAGTTGGCAATGATCTGCCTTACACCCACCCACACATACACACACACTTCTGACAAGTTCTTTCTCTGTGTTCCCTCACATGTAGACATTCAAGCCAACAGATGGAGTTCTGTACATATACGCGTGCAATACACACAAATACAGATAGATGAGTGAGCACCCACTTGATCTTGCACACATGTCTTACTGTGACACTTTAGGAGTCACATTAACAGCATCGCACGAAGCTAGACTTAATAACTACAGCAGAGGTAGAGAGCGAGGAAGTGACTGCCTACTGAGAATCTAATAGTTCCAGCAGCTCTCTCTGACTCACCTCAGCTACCTTTCGATCCTATCTTGTCTCCCTCCATCTTTTATTCATTTCTTTTTCCCTCAGCACATCCGTATTTCTCTCTGCCTCCTCCCCTGTCTCCCTCTCTTCCCAACCCATCCTCTTCTGAATCTACCACCATGGCTTGCCTTTTGGCAGTTCCTCCTCCATTTCACCTGCGCTGATCTCTCCCTCTGTGTCTTTTTCCTCTTGGCCTCCCATACTCTCCATCATCACCTCTTTTGCTCAGTCTCAGTATCAGATCCCATTCTTTTGTACTTGGCTCAAATCTCTGCTTCTCTCTTTCTGTCCCTTAATCTGCACCTACTTCCAGAAGTGTAAATTGGCAGAGATTTATGGAGGGAAAGTCTAAAGGAGAGGGGAGGAAAAAAAGTTGAGGTCAGGCATATACCGTGCCATTCTGTATAAAGTATCAAAACAACACATCCACCAGCTTTAGATTAATCTAATTAATTGCCTGTGCAATGACACTGTCGTTATTGTTTTGTGTTATTAATAAAAAGAGTCAATCAATAATCAGGTTGAAGGGGAACAAAACAAGGAGAGATGGGGACAGGGCACAGGGACACACTTGGTGCAGCTCGGACATTGTTATTAGTTGCTGCTGCCCTTTTAATGAGGGTTATTTAATGGGCCAGAAAACAGGCACACACAGCAAGATGCAAACTGAATGCTGATTTGCAACGGCAAGTACAAACCAAAGTCTGAAGAAATTCCTTTTATACTAAACTGAAAACCATGGGAGTGAAATATGAAGGTGTCGTAAAAAGCAAAGAGCTCGGCCAAAACCCCCCACCCCACCATCTCTCGCTAATGTATGTCGTTTGTTCCACTTTCATCCTCATTTACCTCTTTCTGCTCTTTCTTTATCTCTCTTCTTCCCTCTCTTCCCTTTCCCCACAGTGCCTTTATGGGAAATGTATTCATTACAGGACAATAAACGCATGATTGGAAAGAGTGGACTGTCTTTCAGAACAGGGTGTTAAAAGGCAGGACAGGAGGGAGAGTATGTGATCGCATTACACACCTGATGTCTTCACTCAGAGGTAGCATTGATTTTCTCTGCATCGCTGCTTACTCCGCAACATCATATCACCTGATTGGAGCACCTGTGATATTAGCTATTAGTGTTAAGGAGAATTCTAGGAAATCAGCTGTGGTTAACAGCTACACTCAAATATAGAGCTATTCACCTTTTATGAATGCAACATGGGTTTCAGAGCCACTTTGGCGATGCTATATTTACATTTATGATTGTCTGGATCCAAGTGTGACACTTGTTCAATTATGGGATGTGTCTCCCCTGTGTAAACATAGCACAGCGGAATAATGTAATTCACTGTAATAAAGACATCTCAAAGATGGATGACAGAGCAATGCAGTCACAGAACCTCATCTGCATGGTGTTAGTTCAGACTGGGTTATCATTTCCAACTTTTCTTTCCATTATCCCCGTCTGCTCTTATTTTCTTCTCTACTCATAAAACAGTGAGGGTTTAGGATTTATTTTTTACATTATGCTAATGACAGTTCAGTTTAAAGACATACGTTGTTATGGCACATGACAACACTTTACAAACCTAGACATTGAAAAACATGTCTGCACTAGTGTTAGACTGATAAAATGGCCATAACAATATATTGGCAGATAGCTTATTAGACAGTGTTTAATAAAAAAAATGCAGAATAGAAATGACAAAGATATGTTTGAGGTAATTTAAAAACTGTTCCACTATAACAAATTAAAGGGATTTATCAAAAATGTTTCTTTATGTTAGGTGTTTAAGTAAGAAAACAATTATAGGACAATTTATCATTATCAGTCTGGCTATCATTCATTCTCAGTAGTAGACTTAGTTCCGTTTGTAGCATCAGACCAACACATGATTTACATAAACTTGCAATAGAGTTGCACGTCAGAGACATGTAGCCTACTTTTGTCATGATATTGGTGCAACAATGCTATTTTCTTTTATAATTACACATTTAATATTTCCTTTGAACATAAATTACTTTACGATTTTATAACTAGCCATGGGATGAAAACACCTTATCCAAAGATTCTTCTTCTTTTTGCTTTATTTCTCTCTGAAAAGATGCCAAAGTGGTGACATCATCATTGGCCTCCCTAAGCCATAATTTAATAATTTGTAAAAGATTAATTTAGCCAGCAGACACTTTTATTACATTCTGGCACAGAAAAGCTCTCTGGCATTTAATTGGAAAACATTCCAGTAACCGGAATAATACAACATCTACACTGCACTGCACTTCAAAGACAATAGAAGAAGAAAATGTCCATCTTATACAAACCACTGCAGCAATAAAAGCAAAATAACTGACATTGTAAAAACAAATGGTCAGGTGATGGGAGATGGATAGTATCCTATAAGACAAAGAGGTTTCAGCTTTAGTTTAATCAAAAATAGCACAAGTAGTTTTTGTCTTGCTTTCCAACATCCAATACAACATCCAATAAATGTCTGTCCTCCTGAAGAGTACTTAAACCTTAGGCTTAATAACAGAATTTATCAAGCACACCAGAGACCAGTTCACCGAGCTTAGTTCCCTAAAGTGTGAGCTCCGGCTGCCCATTTTGTACGTATATTGAGCCGAAGCAGTGCAAATGCAGGTGTTTTATAGTTGATGCTCCAGGGTGATTCAGATGATCAAAACTGAAAGTCTAAATATGGACAAAAGCAGAAATATGCATGTGTATTAACCCCTGTGTATGCATTGTTCTGTCAAATTCACCTTAAGTCATTGTGAAATTTTGGGGGCACACGTGTGATGCCTGTTCGCACAATTATCCAATAATGGATGTCAACAAATCCCTATTTGACCTTATTTGGACATAAAGCACATTTGTTTTGTCCTGAACTTGGTATTGGCAATATCCTCTCACCGCTCCATAGCAGTCATTTTTGTAATTACATATATCCATTACACGCTAATATGTTGTCAGCCTTAACAGTCTGTTAATGGCGCATGTTCACCTGATAGTACTATATAATCTCTTGCACGTTATTACAGCACAATTTGAACATGCGGTATGTTACAGTAACACATCTGTCTGCACAAATCCTCATGTAGAAAGTAGGATGCAATCACTCACCAATGTTATGTAGAGCTGTGTTGAGAATGTGCTGAGTCCGACGGCATGATGTGCTTGAAAGATTAAGGCTCCAAATAAAATGTAGCCCAAAGCCCAAATTTCCTCTTTGATGTTATCTTTCTCTTTGGCAGATTTGCAATTTCACAGTCAGGCCAGGGCACTCGTCGAGGTCTATTGTTTAAGCACGGTGTCAAGCATGTGTGGGTGTTAGCGCTGAAACAATTACTTGATTAATCGAGGTGTCAGAGGTCCAAAAAATTAAACAACAATTATTTTGGAAACCGATGAAGTGTTTAAAGGCTTGCAATTCAGTGTTGCACTGGGAAGACTCGGACAAGAATGATTCAAATTGAGGCTAATATATCCTGACTTTTAGTCCTAGTTTATAACACAGTTAATGTTAGCTGAGATAACCCTGATGACATCACTATGACATCATTGGGGGGGTGTCAGACTTGACAAAGCTCCTTCATAGACCAAAGACATGATGCAACTGTTTTCTCTAGATAAGTAGTACTTACAATGATGAATACACTGACCTTCTTGTTAAGCCTTGTATATAAAATTGACAAAGATTGACAAGATCTTCACGTATAAAATTGTCAAGTTATTTATTGAGCAACTGTGGCAGACTTTTGATGGTTTTTGCTTGTCAAAATGAGGAATTTGTCTTTGTTTTATATTATTTGGAACATCTTTTGAGTTTTAATCTTTTGGTTGAACAAAACAAGCTATTTGAGATGTCTCCTTCAATTCTGAGAAATTGTGATTTTTAATTCACTGACTAAACGATTAACTTATCCAAACAGAAATGAACAGCAACTTGAAAATTGTTCAGCCTAGAGGGAGCATATACAGTAAATGCTCATTAATTCTTTCTGTGCATGTTTTTGTTTATGTGAATCATGTGAGAAGAGTACAAGGGTCTGTTTCTGGTTGATGTACGATGCATTGCCTGCCCACGTTGGGAAGCCTATGGTTATAGTTGTTCTGAACAGCCATCCTATAAGGCAGGACTTGAAAAAAGGGAGAAGCGCTATCATATAAATATGGGGATAAAGGCACACATTTTCAGACTTTCTCTCCTGGAAGACAGTCATAGTGTTGCATGTTCACATGAAAAATGCCACAAATACTTGTGTACCAAATTAAGAAAATAGAGCTAAAGAGAGAACTCAGCGTTCTTTTATCACCTCTGCACAGCTGGCCAGTCACTGAGTGGAATTCACTGAATGTGAATGTTGTGAGAATTACAGAATTGGTCAGACGCAGCCTCCCAACACTGGGAAGGTATTGAAGAAGGTTGTTTCTGAAGCTATCTGGTATACAGTAAGTCTACAGTAAGTCTACTGTATACCGGCCCCTTAAATCAAACAAATTTGATTGCAAGTCCCTTTACACATTCACAGGTAGATGTGTGTGTATGTGTCTGCATATTTATTGACATGCAGACAAATCACTTCCTTATCTCGGTGAAGTAGCGACTAATCAGTATGGATCTCAGTCAGCAAAGATTTATCTTGGCTGTGTAGAAAAGATCTACATTATTTGAAGTTGAAAGGCATCAGTTATCAGACCAAACTGCTAATAGAGGGCCCCATTTCAGAAAGCAGGTTTAGTGAAAACTCTGAGTTTATTAACCCTGAGATGAGGAAAACTTTGGGTTGTCTGTTTCAGAAAGGGAGGTAACTTCACCTCAGAGTCAGTTACTATGGTAACTGAGTCTGTGAACCTAACCTGGTCGGGAGTATGTTTTCTTCAACAAACCTTGAGTTTCTCTGATGGTGTGTCTCTAATCGCGCACTTACAGACAGTACACTTTGTGCACTACGTACTGTCTTGCATAGTGCGTACATTTTAACAGAGGAGTGTAGTCTCAAATCGCACACTGCCATGTGCACTTATCGGAAATTACATATTTCATCCCTTCTTCTTCTGTACAATTGGGAATTTCACCAAGGGGAGTGCATTCCACTCTATTGTTTTTCGCGAAAAATAATTCCTGCTTTGTTTTTGATATTTTAACAAAAATAAATGTGATTTTGTTTTTATTTGCTCCGTGTCACGCCAGGATGACGACTGCGCCACCGCCGTAACACTAAAATCTTCTACAATGGGACAAAAGTTTAACACAAACAACAATATACTACAACACATGTAACTTTAGCTTAGAACTTATTTGCCAATATGGTTAAACTGCCGCTGTTAGCTAGCTAAGGTTGGCTTGCTAGCACGTCAAATTACGGTACTAATAAAGGTTATAATTTGTGGTACAAAAATCATTACCGACTGTAAAATTAACCAAATATACATATACAGGTGGCTTATATGTTATAAGTATAGCAAAAAGACTCACGATCAACTTTGTATTGCTCCGTTGGTCTTGCTATCACGTCTTCGGCCGCCATTATCAAAAGTTTTTCAACTCTTGTTAGCTCCGCCCCTTCCGCTACGTAGCCAAGATGGCGACCGTTGAGTGTGGAAAGTGTCCATGGATCTACACTCAACTTTCTGACCGTTTTGAGTGCACCATCCGGGTACAAGTGCACTGCATTTGACAGCACTTCGACAATGTGAACGCACTATGTACTCAAATAGTTAGTATTTAGTACAGAAGTGCGTGATTTGAGTTGCACCACGAGTCTCCTCCCTCTGACTCAGCGCTCTTTCATTTCCTCATTCATTCAGTCTGTATCCAGCACATTTCAGCGCAGTTTGTTATCTGCATGAATAAAAAAAAAACAGCGTTGGTATATTAATCGTGTTAGGCAGACTATAAAATGTTTTTTTTTTTCTTTCTCTAAAACCATGGCATTTCCTTGTGTCAACGATCCCATTGATGAAAAAGCTGCTTTACTTCGCAGGGTGTTATATGTCGGGAGATGATATTGAAGTCCTGACAGTTTAATTTTCAGATAACTTATTATTTGAGCGTTATCATTTTTCTTCCCAGTCTGTTATGCAGCCTATAGGCTATATTACCCCATATCACTCATGTCACCCATCTTGGACATGCTCTCACAGCAGATTATTTGTGATTATTTGTAACATTAGTGATGCGGAGCATATTAGTAAAGCCACTGTAAAGCGCCGTCAGAAGAATGTGACTCACGCTGAAACATTTTTGTAGAGTTCCCTAGACACAAACCAGTAAGAGACATTAAAAATGAGTTAAACAGTAGGCTATAATTTCAGGTGAATGATGGTAAACCCTTTGGAATAAGAGGTTATTAATTCTAATTCTGTTAATGATGGTGCTGGAGCCTCAGCATGGGATTAGTAGGCGTAGTACTTTTTCGCCCGCAGTATTGCAACTAAATTGAATAGATTATGGGTTCAATACCATTTCACCAGTAATTAAATATGATATACACTATATTGGAATATACACATTTACTCTAGCAGCAATTTTCTCCCACGCAAATTCTCTCTCTTTTTCAGCAGCTGCTGTTTTTTTTTTAACTCGCTGTATTGTAATGGGAAAATTCTAAAAATCTTCTGTTTTTGCGTCCTTTTATGGTTGATTTTCACATGCTGAGATAAAAAGGGAAGCTTGAAATCTTTTCTGTTACTCTTGTTTTACCTACGGGACTAGAAAAAAGGTCTATCTCCTGTTCATTCTTTCTCTCCTTCACCTCGGGGTGAATGGTGTGCAGAGGGGAAGAAGCAAAGTGGCAACAAGACTGTCTCATGTGTTTTAGATTGTCTATCAGAAATGTTGAGTCATGTTTTCCACATTGTGCTGTGTGAAATTGTTATCCCTATACCTGCCGGTATAAATAAAATCCAGACCAAACTTGGTTTCAGTTCTCAACTCTCTTATTTTTGTTTCACTCTCAAAAACACTCTGCTGCAACAGAAACTTCCACAACAATATGTGTGTATGAGTATCTCCGCCGACCCGTTTTGTTTGTGGTTATTAACATGGTACATTTTAGTATCATGGCTCCATTCATGCTGCCTTTTCATTGTGGTGGTGCACATACGTGAACCTACTCTGAGTTGATTGAATCAACTCATATCAGCTGTTCTGAAACCAAAAACTCTGAGTTTCCCATCTTAGGGTAGATCAACTCAGAGATCAGTGCTAGACTCAGTTTGTTAAACCTCTTGAAATGGGCCCTGCAGCATTATTCACCACCTGAAACAAACCGCACAAAGGGAGAAAGAGAGTATGTTTCTCACTATAACTCAGATGACAGTTATCTTTCACCTGTGCATCTTTACTTTTGCTTTTTCATTTGAAAGTATTAATGTGTTTCAAGAGATGTGGGGCTTTGCGTGGGGGTTAGCGTGTGTGTGGGATCTGTGTGTGCGTACTTAGACTTTTTTGTTGCTATTTCTGTTTTCAAAGAGTACAAAGAGACCATGGTGGGAGTGAAATCTCAGCCTCTAGTGCTATAGGCCTCTGATGGAGAGATTAGCAGGGAGAACTGTGAAATAAAGAGTGTTAATTAAAAGCAGAGTGGAGGTGTGGGAAAATCAGGTAAGAGAGATAACATGGGCCAGTGAACTGAATAAAAAATGATTTACCTACACACACACACACACACACACACACACACACATAAAACCCCATTTTAACCTAAGAAGATAGGGGTTGAGGGATAAAATGAGCAAGTTAGTGATGTGGAAAGTGTGCAAGAAAGGGAGGACCGCAGAGTAAGAGGCAGAGGGAATAAGGGATTAAAAGAATCTGTTTTTAATCCTGCTGTTTGTGTCTTTTGGTGATACACATTTTATATTTAAATTTTAAAGGGTGAACTGGTGTATATTAGGGCTGCATGATATGAGCAAAATATGCAATATGCAATAACAAGGTTGAAGATAACAATATTACTTGCGATAAATAAACAGATATCTAATTTTTATATTTTCACTTTCTGTATTCTGCTAGAATACAACAAATTGCTTGTTGAATTTAAAACAAATAAAAGAGAAATAATTCCCAATATTACTAAACATTGAATTGAATACATAAGACATGACATGAAAGAATGACAGTTACATTTTAATGTGCAGTTTTTCTTATTTTTTTCTGTCAACTAACACAAAAAATCTCTGAGTGTCTTTCGCGATATGGAGCAGCGTTCACAATGTATTTATTGTGGCAGTTGATATTGCGATAACAATACAAAAAAACTATATATTGTGCAGCCCTATTGTGTTTGTGTCCTTGTGCTTGTTCCAGGAGGTCAATGCCAAAGCCATCGTGGCTGTGATGGCAGATTAAGAAGAGGAAGGAAACTATCTGCCTCACTTCTTGGTGTTTGAAGCAGAGTAAATGGAAGGAGATAACTTTTGAGTCAGACACCAGAGATTGCAGTTTCTAAGTATAACACAATTACAGAGAGAAATAATGTTTCTGTGTCTGAAAAGGGTGAGGAGGTAAGGAAAGAAAAGAATGAAGAAGGTCGAAAGATGGCTTATAAAAACAGTGTTAACCAACAAAGTTGGGAGTTATGGGGGCCGATGTTGGAGAAATTTGCAGAGGTGGAAAGGGCAGTAGAGAGAAAGCATGAAAAGAGAGAGGCAGCGAGCAAAAGGGATTAATCGAAACGGATTTTAATCCCGCTGGTGATATTTGGGTGAGTTATATTTGGGGGCTGCCAAGGGGTAGGAATTTCAAGGGAGGGTGAGAAAACGAGAGAGAGAGAGAAAAAGAGGGTAGGGAAGTGGGGATTACATTTGTAAATCATTTTAATGACGCCTCTCCTCTGCATTAGGGGGCAGCCAGGAGGCCAAACAAACAGTGTGTAATTAGAGCAAGGGAAATAGAGATGACGAGAGAGCTGGGGCAAGGGAAAGTCATTTGGTAAAGTAAAGGATTGGAACAGGAGACCTTTGGACAATAATGGTTATGGCTCTCATTATATGGTGCCGCCGTTAAGAAATGAGACCTGACAAAGTCTGTGTAACCACCGAGGAAGAGGATGGTGAAGCTGCTGGCGGCGGTGACGTCGGTTAGCGTTGCGATGATGATGGTTGTGGTGGAGGTAATAATGTAAGATACCATCCTCATGAGAGGAGGAGGATGATGGGGATGAAGATACCGTTGTAATGCTGATAAGGATCATGATGGTTGGAATTATGATTACAGTAATGGAGGTGATGAATGTGATCACAGTGTCATGGTTGCCAGTGCTGTCAGTTCTGCTAATTATCCATCCATCCAATATACCCATTTATCCTGTGCAGGGTCACAGGAGGGCTGGTGCTTTTCCCAGCATGCATTAGGTAAGAGGTATATCACAGGGGTATCATGTACAGTATAGTCGTACATTCACATTAACGCCATTAGAGATCTAACTGAACCTGAACTGTCCTTGAACTGGTCTGTTGTTGGGGTTGGAGCCCTTGTTCTGCCGAACCTGCTCATTCTTGTTATGTTTTTGGCTGTTCCACATAATCGTGTGTCTGAGAAGTCAGAATGCCCTTTTGGCTCCATCATACTTACCAGTAGTCGAACATGCAGTGTCTTTTTTTCACCTGCAGAAAAATGAGAAAGCAAATAAAAGGTTACAGGACTCCCTCAGCTTATATGAAGTGATGACATTTCTTCTCTACCAAAATGGATTATTGTGAGATTTCATAGGACTAGAACTAACATTTATTTTTACGATTGATTGATCTGTCGATTGTTTTCTTGTTTAATCTATAAAATGTGTAAAGTGTAAACAACATAACCACAATTTTCCAGAGCCCAAGGTCTTCAAATAGCTCTTGTTAAAGACCAAAGATCAGTTTCCAGTTTTGTAAAACGGAGCGAAGCAGCTCACGTTTGAAAAGCTGGATCCTTCAAATGTTTGGCGTTTGTGCTTGATAGATAATTTAAAAGCTAATATCAAAATATTCGGTATTTCGCGTTGACTAATGTAGCTGAGTGTAAATTCTTTCATGGAGATTTCAATAACTTTATCATTTATATCCTATACTGATCAGCTGTTTTGTGGCGCTACCTTCAGTTAAACGAATCACTATTGGCCATGTGTTCACAAGCCAATCACAGCTGTCCAATCCGTTGGTTCCCTCGTTCCTGTCTTCATGCTCCTTCACCTCAACATCAGTGTCTAGACTCCATTGGGGGATATGTCTGGGTTTCTCTTTAACCCTTGAAAACATAATTTATACGATAGTCTAATCTCATATAGTTCACATGTAGCTTACTAATAAAGTTTTACATATCTGCAACGAAGTCTCTCCTGATTGAAATCAGCCAATCAACTAATCATTTCATCCTTGATTTTAAATTTTATGTTATACTTGAAAAATATGATGTATGTTAAAGAATATGAGCATCGTTTTTTAGGCCTATGTTATCAGAATACTCCTATGCCCATTTGTACATTGGAAGAGTTGTAACCATCCCTCCTGTTCATACTGGCTCAATAAGGTTCCCTTCCTTTTTGTGATTACAGTGTAAAACAAGCAGGGCTAAATCCACTTCAACTGGATCTACGTACATTAATATGCTTTCAGCAGCCTGAGATGGACAGATGCAGTGGTTATCTTCCAAAGTTAGTCTTTGTAGTGTGAAATTCTTTCTTTGTGTTTGCCCAGACAGTCTTTCTGAAGTGTAGGGATAGTAAGAGGGATTTTCTTTTTTGTGGTCATTTTAAGCCCTTATTATAGAGATGACAGAGATGAGAGATACGAGTACAACATGCATCAAAAGTAAAATAATGGGACGTTGCACTTCATGGTCAGTGCCTTAAACCCATAGGCCACCAGGCTGCTGAATTTTATACTTAAAAGACTGTAACTTTGAAAGATGCCCACTGGATTTATCTAACTCAAACTTCTCAAGACTCATAGATGCTTTTGCTGAATTTTGGTATGCAATTTTTTTCTTTTATTACTTTTATTTAAATCATGTAAGGAAAGGATCTAATTGCCTTCTTGCAGCAACCAATAACAACACGCATATTAATATTGTTAAAAGGCAGGCTTCAACAACAAAGTGGGTGTTTATGTCTTTTGTCAGCAGATGAATGGCTTTATGGCAATGACAAACATTTCACATAATGCATATGATCAATATGGTTGTAATAACGATCAGTTACAGTAATGGCAGTGCTGTGGGCACCTGTGATGATGACAATGATGTAAGTCAAAGCATGTACGCATGTAATTTCATTATGGGTCAGCCCCAATGTATGAAGCTCGTTTTCTCTCACATGTTGACAGTGGTGTTTCCATCATTACCACTGTGCCAACAATGAAAATGAAGAAAATGAAGTGTTATGACACTGTCATCAATCATCTTACAGGGCCGGAGGGATTGCCCCGTTGTCGTTCCTTTCTGACCTCCTTTCACACTTACACCAATTCATAATTCATGTGTTGGCTGCTGGATGGTGATACCAAGATGGTATCTGCTGTACACGGACGATTTGGACGGATGTTTGTTTAGCTTGAGAGCTGCATATAAATGGACGCAGGTGGGAAAGGGAAACCATATAGGCTTATCTAAGGTGCAACAAATGCTGGCTCGGGAGTGAATGAAGGGAAAGATGAAAAGGAGCCAGGTGGAGAAGTTAGGCGCTGTGCACTCAGCTGATGCATAGCTGTGTGTGTGATTGCAGATGTGTTAAACGGAGTGGAGAAGATAGGGGGGATTGTGTGAAAGAGGAAACTGATGAGAAGAGGGGTGTGATTACGGTGTGTGAGTGTTGGTGTGTCCCATGACTATAGGCATGTCTGTGTTTGATTACTCTCTGTCCTGTCGCCTCTGGGTCTGTGTCTACATAGACCCTCTCATTTGCACCATATATACACACACACACACTTTAAATCCATTGTGTGAATCCAGCCAAGGGCCACAGGGCAAGCAGGAAAAGCACCTCAGAGACACAACATCTCTCTTGCCCCCTCTTTTTCACTCTCTGATCTCTCCCTCCCTCAATTTTACCCCATTTCCTCCTCACCCTCTCTCCTAAATCCTCATCTCCATATTCATAGACAGAGGGGCTCTTTAAGAGGGCTGCTATCTGAAATGGGCTGGCAGCACCTCTTGTTTGTGGCTCTCCAAATGGAGAAAAGCCATTTCCTCTTCCTGTCAAGCATGGAGGTATGCTAGTGTGTGCATGAATGTGTTTTCACAGTGTTTTTTTAGTTTTAAAAAACTAAAAAAAAAAGTTTTAACTTTGGTTCTCATTTAATTTTACGAGCCGCATGCATCACAAACGCTACTACTTTCTTCTGTGACTTTTAAAGCTCTCCCAAGTGCTGTTATGCTCTCCCTTTCTCTTCATTGAGGCCTCTGTGTTTACAGGCTTGTGGTGATGTGCAATGTGCTATAGGTGCCCAAAAGAATGTGTTTGGTTTGGTTAAATTCATCGAGTACATGTCCTTAGTTTTTGTCTTTGTCAATGTCTTTCATAGAGCAAATAACGTTTCCCGTAGACATGTATATTTTCCGACTGGAAACCCAGAATATCCGACACTCCATGTAAAATTGAACACAACAAACAACAGTCCGTTCCCCTCGCCTGGCCTCATGGTGGTACCAAAGTCGGAAGAAAGCGGCAGAGTCCTATTTGATTATGACTGTGTCAGATAATAGCAAGTCCCTTGCAGTAGAAGATGTTAAAATATGTGGACAGTTTATTACAGGGAAACATCACACAAATTTGAAAGTAGCCTACATTTTGAGAAACGAACACAAGGAGGATAACTTAGCTTACCTTAAGGTAAAGGAGAACAACAAGCCCCCTTTCCCCGAAAACAGAGGCTAACCCTGGTAACGTTATGGTCATTGATGTATGGATAGGTAGGGCCAGCAGCATGACGGAGACAACCGCAGGACAGAGAACACTACAGGCTGCTTTCACCGGCGACCGGATAGCTGGTTAGTAAATACACAGGAACACCAAAAGCGGAGGGAACGTGGGTTAATATGTGGATTAATACTGGAATGTCTACACAACTGTGTGAGTCAATTGCCACTTTATTCGAACCAAAGTTCAAAACACCTGTTGATGTCTGTCTTCTTTAGTCTGTTGACTATTTAGGTTTTTCCAGGAACACATCAAACACATTCTGCACTTCGGCGTCTTGTGTTGACGGTTTACTTATATGTGCTCGTCATCATATGTACATTGTATGTACTGGTGTTATTGTTGAATAAATATTTCTAAAATTGTATGTTTTTGTTGAGTTATTATTACACAGTACCTTTTCTGACCTTTTCAATTCCCCCGACAAATAACCCATATTACAAAAAAGACTAAAACTAATAAAAACTAAACAATAACAAAGAATTTTCAAAAAATAGAATCTAAACTAGCACACAAACCCACTTTAAAAACTAATTAAAACTAATCTGAATTGGAAAACAAAAAGTCAAAATTAAATAAAAATAAAACTAATATATATAATATATATAATAACCTTGGTTTGGTACTGCCAATTTGTTTTGTCTTGTTATGGTTAAAAAATAAATCATGGCATGGAATCGTGAATCAATTCTAAGCAAAAAAATAGTGATTCGTATCATTTTTTTATTTCACAGTTTTGCAGGCTGAGGCCAACTGTTGGGAACTAAACCTCACTTCCACTTTCACAATCACACTTCTCTTAAAATCCTTAGACTGCAGCAGTGCTGGAAGAAGTGGGAAAATACAGAAATGCAGCACCAAAGGCAGAATCAAAAAAGTAGGGGACTTGGTTAGCAGTTTTCTTTATTTTACTTCACATGAATGCTCACATTAATAAAAAAACAGTGAGTGAAATTGATTTTCAAATTGTGAAAGTTTTCATACTTTATACAGCTCTGCAAAGCATGATTGATGGCTTCTTGTTCAGTGATAAATTATCTGTGCAGACCGATGTTTCCAGAGTTGTTTTCTGTGCTGTTTGAATATGAATGGGAGTGAATGGTATTGCATTAAAAACACATTAAAGAAGAAGAAGATGTATTAAAATATAAAAGGAAAAACTCAAATATAAACCAAAACATCGAAGATACTTTAATGTATGAGACTTTTTAAGCTGCATTTGTGTTTGGTTCAAACACTATAATACAATAGAAATGTATTTAATTAAATGCTAGAATATTCTCATAATGAAAACTCCATAAATAACACTTGATTACCAGTATGCATAATTGCATTGGTGGAATAAATCCAATTCATGTAACACTGGCATCACAACCCACTGTTTCTGCAGTAGAATGACGCAACCCCATTTTTTAAATTCAGAATGAATTAACATACAAACACTAGACTACATAGTAATTCAACACAGTTTTAGAGCCTGAGGGATGAGGAGAAGTAAGAGAAAGAGAGGGAAGGTGAATGCAACAAGAGGGGAGGCAAATCTAAAAATGAAACTGCAAGTTCAGGAGTGGTGAGGAGTCAAGAGTTGTCTTCGCCTACCCTCACCTTCTCCCCCCATGTGTTTTTTTTTTTACTTTCTCATCTTCGCCGTATCCATGATGCAACTGAGGGCAATGGCTGCTTTACTCAGAGATTTATTGAATCATCATCAGAAAAAAATAGCGGCTGATGAAGGAGGTGACAAAGAACGTCTTTCTCTCATGTTCTCTGTACGTTTTTCTTTCCCTTTCTCTCTCCCTGTGTCTACCTCCTACTTTCTTTGGATAGAGTGCACCTCTGAAGGATCAAAGACATGATGTTGCATTAATGGTACGTCACGTGTTGACTTGTGTCTAGCCAGCCCAGGAACACTGACTCCGAGTCAGGCTGTTGCATCACAGAGTCAAATGTTCGAAGCTTTTGTCTCTTAAATCCTAGATCCCACAGAGCTTTAGGTAAAACACGGGTGGCTGAGGGCTGCTGTAGATTTTTGGAGGGTTGTCTTTCTGCAGAGACAAACAGATGGATGGATAGATTGCTAGATAGTTGAAGATAAATAAATAGATGGATAGGCTGCAATAATGATCATGTTTCATCCATGTCTCCTAAAAAAAAAAGAGAACTAATTTGGATTTGCACATTTCTTTCATGAAATGTTGTTTAATAAAGGTTTTAATCAACATAGTGAGGAAACCTTTCAACTAATCATATCTGCAAACTGTTCTATCTGTTCTGCATTATTAACACTTTTAATTGTTTTCCCTACAACATCAGGTCCTAGAAGCTAAAGCGTGATTAACAGTGTTCTGGTCATGTCCAGACAATTCAAAGCACTTGGTTAAAATCCTAAGAGAATACTATTGGCTTGCGTCTCTGTAAGGCTGTGTTTGGGCACAATGCCAATGTTAACCTGCTGATGTTTAGCAAGTATAAAGTTAACCATGTTTATAATCTTAATTTAGCATGCTTACATTAATTAGCACTAGGTGGAGCTGAGGTGGATGGGAATGTCATTAGTTGTATAAATATATAATAATTTAGACCTGATTATATTGCTAGATGAGAAGTTAAGGGGTCAACAAAGTTGTTACGATTCATCCTGTGGGGAGCATGCATGTCTTTGCAATCCTCATGGCAATTCATCCAATGGTTGTTGAGCTATTTAAGTCTGGACCAGAGTGGTGCTCTGACTAAGTGACTGACATGCTTAAAATCCTGAAATGCCATAGAGCGACCCCACTGGTGTGGCTAGTCAAAATCTAAGCTAATTTTCATCAATAAAATTGCCATTTTTGGCTTTGCCATATTTATATATTTATAAGTGTTTCCCAACCAAGAGGTTTAGTAGCCTTAGCAGAATAACTGTTGGGATGAGGGATGCAATCCTCAGATTCCGTCGCCACTCTGTACACCCAACCATTGTCACACTTACACAGAAGGTACGTGCATCTTATCAGTCCTGAAAAAACATCTGTCATTTAAACATACTGTATCCTGTGACGCAGACATATGAGGATGTGTAAGAACTTGTCTTGATGCCTAAAAACAGAAACGTAAAAGATGTACACACACACACACAATCTTCACACTGTACATTTATCCTCATTTACTCCTCATGCCTCCCCTCCTACTCTCCCTCTCCACTCACTAAACCTTTTTTTTCTCAGCGTTCTCTGTGGGCTGATTTCCTCCCCCCTCCATCCTTCTCTCTCCTTTCTCCCCATTCTTTTCATTTTTCACTTTTCCCTTGTTTATTTCCCCCGCCTGGTTCCCTTTTCTTTCCAATCCCCTACTTGTCTTTTCTCCTTCCACCTGCTCTCATTTCTCTCCCTGGCTCATTTTCTCCTTCTCCCCCTGTCTCCTAGTGTATCGCTGCAGACTCTTGTAGTCAATTATCCCTTCTGTTAATGAGCAGATAAATCTAATTGCTCTCTCCTTTAGGGCTTGACGTCGTTTCTCTTCTCTGTCTTTCTAAGCTCACGGGGCACGCATCATTCTCTCCACCATCATTTTTCAACCCTTTCTCCATACAGTGGCACCGTTTTCAGTGGTACCTCTTTTTCATCCTCTTCTGTGGCCTTCTGCCTTACAAGGACATTGTTATTCCTGTTGGTTTTCCTATCTGCATTTTTCATGTCATCCCTATTCATTTTTTCCCGCTGCCCTGACCTGTTATTTCACCTCACCTCAGCTGACTCTCCACCTTCACCTCAACTCCACTCCTGCTCACTTCATCACTCCTCAACTTCTCTCAGCTTCAGTGTGACCAGTAGTTTAAGAGGGATGATGGGCTGTAAAGGACTGGTGGCCATAGGGATTGATAGCGACAGAGGGCATGGGTGGTTTATCCTCTCCGCTCATAGGGTCAGTTCTATCGCAGATAGTCTCTCCACTATCGACAGAGAAGTGAAATAGTGGAACTGCAAAATGAGGGTTTTAATTATGAATACTGAAACACTTAGTCCATTAAGCAATTATTTGATCAACAGAAAATGTATTGGCTGCTATTTTAATAAGTATTTAAGTACTATGTTAGGCAGAAATATTAAAAGACCACTGGTTCCAGCTTCTAATATGTGAATATGTACTGTTTTACTTAGTCTAATATGAGTTTGGACTGTTGGCAGATAAAATAAGCAATATGAAGATGTCACCTCAGGCTCTTATAAATTGAGACTATTTGTCACAATTTTCTGACAATTTGGAGACCAAATAAGTATAAAATGAATCAGGAAAATAACCAATAATTAATCAATGATGAATTATAATTAGTTGCAGCCCTCAATGCAAGTAAAAAAAGAACTGAATGTGGTGGCGTCTGCAAAACTGATCCTTGTGTGCACTTTAATAAGCTGCATTAGGTTCATTTAGTAGCTTTTCTTTTGACTGTTTTTAGAGTCTTATTTTTTTTTAGCAATTTTATTCTTGTGAAGCACGTTGTGACTCTGCTTTGTTTAAGGTGCTACTGTATGCTAAATACACTTTACTTTAATCCCGCTGTGCAGTGAGCAGTGCACCTCCTGCTACAGTCACAGTACGGTGAAAACTGATGTATCAACACTCTATAATGTATGTGAAATGTTGGCAGAGGAGGCATCTTATTGACATAATTGATGTCACTGGATGACAAGGAGACTGTAATAGCAGACATTACACAGTATAGTAGCAAACAACATGGAGATAGCCCTGAATCAGCTTGCTGTGCAATGCAGGGGTCAGCATGAATTATCGGTTACTGTCACACTTGAAACAAAGATGGCCAAGCAAGCATGGCAATACTGAAGAATGCTCATGTCATGATTTAAACCTGGTACGTCCACGTAAACACAATGGATGGGTCAATATTATATTGGAAGTCTAAATGTATAGGTGTGGGAATCACCAGAGGCCCCACGATACGATATCATGACGATACTTATGTCATGATACAGTGTTATTGCAATTCAAACATATTGCGATATTCTGCAATATATTGCAATTTATTATTGACAGTCACCCCTGCTGAACTTACCAGAAAAAAACTCAATGGCATCATCTAATGGACTAAAAAAAACGTCATTTATTTATTTATTTTAGTAACAAAAAGCAAAATTCACATATGCAATTTATAATAATAAAAGATTGATACTTGGTGTATCTATACAGAATCGCCACGTAAAATATCGCAATACTATGCTGTATTGATTTTTTTTTTTACCACACCTTGTTTAATTTGCAGTGCAGCCACACAGACATGTCGAGTCAGCATATCAGCAGCACAGTCTATGATGTATTGGTCAGTGTTGGTTCTATCAATAAAATTTGGTTCTATCAATAAAACTATTAAGCTATAAAACAAGCTTTAGTCAGTGTGGAAAAAGGTTATGTCTGACTAGTGAAATGCATTCAAATTTTTGGCCAATACAAACTGCTGCACAGTGTCATTGTCAAGACTTTGCCAACTCTTTTCCCAAGAAATCTGTGGCGATCCAAAAATATGATGCTGACAAATTATATTTTCTATAGTCTCTGCTGAAACGCTATTGAAGACAGTACAAATTCCAATCCACTTTTTATGCAGGTATTCAAAGTAACTGACAGAGATGGCCAGTCTTAAATACATCTCTTCAGAAACCTCACAAACACCAGAGATGGGAAGTAACAAATAATTTGTTACTGTACTCAAGTAGATTTTTCTGATATTTTTACTTTACTATTTTTTTGTGGTGAGTTTTTACTTTTACTCCTCACATTTTAACACAAATATCAGTACTTTCTACTCCTACATTTTACAAAATTGGTTCGTTACTTTAGTTTTGTACAATACGTTGTCATGTTGGAGAATACCGCTGACACTAGTCCTCCACTAACAAGTTTCAAATCATTTCACTGGAGTTATTGTTATTATTGTTTGCGTCATCAATACCATATTCAATCTAATTGGGTGGGAATGGATTGTACGTTGCATTTGACACACCACTAAGCCGACTCGACAGATTCGGCGCCATTCATTCGTGGCAAACCATTGCGGCTTGATGGCGCTAACGTTAGCACATCATAGTATGGACGGCGACATGATTGAAAATGAAGAAAACAGAGATCCCAGAGATTCGGCAGACAAGCAGCAAGACATTCCCAATCATCCTCAGCCTTATCTGAGAGAGATGTTTGAGATAGTAGGCATCAAGAATGACTCCTGGCCAATGTGCGTAACTCTTCTTAATTGTCTGTTTAGTAATTCATATGTTATCCTTTATTTTCTTTCCAAAAGCCATATTTGAGCACATACACATACATGTAGAGTCCTTTAAATGTTAAGGGGGAAGATTAAAAAAGAGAAACTGGATCTGTGAATTCTCACAGAATCACAACTGAATTCATATCTTGCTACTCGGTCAGAATCTTATTAACCTGGAGTCCCAGTCTCTGGCACAATCATCATAATCATATATGTAATGTTTTAAGGCTGTTGGCAGACATCCATTTAAAATCTAGGCCACGGCATATAAAGAGCCTTTTTTCTATGTTCATTGAAGTTTCTCAGTGTGCACTCTAGAAACGTGGTCCAGGTAGCTTTGCATAAAAAATGGTAGTCATTCGCTAGGCTACTTTTTACTTTTATACTTTAAGTAAATTTCCAAGCCTGTACTTTGTTACTTTTATTTGAGTAAAGAACTTAAATCAGTACTTCCACTTTTACCAGAGTATTTTTATAACACAAGTATCTGTACTTCTTAAGTACGGGAAGTGAGTACTTTTGCCATCTTTGACAAACACCATTTCTGTGTTTTTCTACAGTTCATGTGTCTCCTGGCAAATAGATAGCCGCAAGGATTTCCTGCATTGCTGAAGGGGAAAAATAATTCTTCCATTGGAGTAAGGGGAGACAAAATAAAATCCCTTCCAGAAAAAAATGAGTTATTGAAAGGGTGAAAATAATCTTTAAGTGTAACGTGCCATAACTACACTGTCAAAGCAATGTATGTGTTTCATTACACATTGTGCAGATGTGTTTTGTGCAGGCACACCAGAATAGTGCGGGCACGGCACCCACATGTATTTTGTGCCGGTAGGATTTAAGTCTTGGTGATGTAATGATACACATAACGTCACAGTATTTGGAAAGCCAGAGGGTGCTAAAATTAATCTGTCATAATCATGGTAGACCTGTGAGGGGTTCAGAAAAACACACACACACTCTCACACGGGAGAAAGGACACATCACAACATCCCCAAACATAGGTAGAAATTATATTTCACATAATTTAAACTTGAACCTACATAGACATACCACTATCTGCCAGAGAAGCCAATATATATATAATATATATATGAAAGCACTGGGATGAAGAAATGCAGGAACATCAACCTGCTGCTATGCATGTACACAGTTGGATGTAGAAAATTAGAAATAGAATGTAAGAACATCACACACATACACCGTAGGGAATACAAACAAAGAGAGTGATGAGCCATCATATGGTGTTGTCAAGTTGTGGGATACATTTATGTACAGATGAAATGAGTCTCTGTGCATTTAATTTAAGTAAAAATGAAATGTTGTATCAAAGCATATCCAAGAAGCTTTTATGTGTACAAGTGTTTATGTGTCAGTGTGTGTGTGTCTACTTCCAAGCAGGTCAGATTTAGTTCATTTCCACCTCATCTACCTCCAGCTCGTCATCCCCTGTTGAGCCAATCAGATTCCTCTGAGACAACGTATGTCTCCAGCAGTGCCCTGAAAACCGAGCTCAGTGATGAACGGTAGCCTGGTGCATTTCTGTCGACCAGGCAACACACACACAAATCCCGAATTCTCCCGATTGGCCGGGCTCTTTGACATCACTCCAGAGCCATGTGGGAGGTGATAAAAAGGGGATAAGGATGGTTGGGCAATGATAAAAGAGGTAGATAAGGCAATTTGGAGCCACACCCATTTAGTGGCTCTACTGTCATCAAATGCAGCTCCCATCAAGAGCCAGCCAATCTTGGCCAACCCACACACAGGTCAATGGCAAGGCCTCTGGCTGCCCACATCAAAGATGGTCATTACATGCCAAATTGGAAAGCATGCTGTTTCATCAGAAGCCTGCAAGTGTGATGTGTGTTTGGAAAGAAAGAAAACTTGGGAATGATTACAGGAAGCAATCAAAGCCCTTAGTAGAGCAGGAATGAAGCATTCAAATCAAAGTAATAATTCCTATTTTTTTATGAAATGTGAAATATGATTTGGCCTGAGGGTAGAGTTGGATAAAACTACATTGCATAGTTTGGTTTAGAGTGAAATTCATAAAAACATAATTACAGTACTGCTTAAGCTCAGAAAATGCTAAACAAGGTAGAACTAGAGCAAAAAAATGCAGTAAAGAATAATCCTTAGAATTTAATATTAACCTTGGGAATATAGTCACAAAAAAACTAGTTAAAGTCCAAACTGCTGACCTGAAAAGCAACTGACACAGCCGCAGTGACTGCTGTGATTCTCATCACTGCCTCACAGGAGAAAGGCACATTTCATTTCTGCCCTTTTATTGGAAAGCGGTCCGATGTGATTGATTCCATTGGAAGATACACCTTGATAATATTGATTATCTGCCCTGCCTTGGGCAACAGTGAGATGAAATCTCCTGTAAACAGCTCAAAGCCATTTTTATCCAAACACAGTCCTGTTTATCTTGTGGGGAACAAGAAGCAGCAGATTGGACGCTGGGGAGGTTTCAGGGTCCCAAGGAGAGGAATTTTTTTAATGGATTTTTAGATTTTACCCCCAAATCTTTCTTGTTGGTTATTGGCTGGAACGCTGGAACACTGTTTGTGTATGCTTTGTGGTGGAAGTGGGCACAGTTTATTTTTGTTGCCGTTTGTAGGCCCTGGGCTGTCTACAGAGACCGCATTTTTTTTATAGTGTGTTGTGGGGACTGGCAGCTCGTGGATAGTGAGTAGATGTTTGCTGTATGTGACAACAAATGTAGCCTAAAACACGAGTGGCATCGCTTAGAGCACCTTTTTAATATTGATAACTCATAGGCAAAAATAAGTCAAAGTCAAATGAGGATTTCTGGTACTTTCATTTGTAGTTGTGGGTGTTATTTCCCGGTAGACTTGAGACTTAACTTTCCAGATCGTCCATTTAGTCTTCCTTTCGGGTGCTGGTAAGGTACTATTATAGGTTAGAGTGAAGGCCCCTATTCATTATGCATAAGTTGAGGGTGCTTCTGGAAATTCATGCAAATGTGATTTATAAATAGCAGCTGTTGGCAAAAAGATGATGTTCAGTTCAAAGTCAGCTATCTCAGGTGTAGTCGCTGTGCTCAAGGAGCGTTACTTGAGCTAACTGGCTTTGACCATTGCCAAGTGTATACTTCAATATTCTGTAGGATGACTTCGATTTAAAATTCCTGTTATTGCAGCTGATCTGATCTGGAAGCAACAGGGGGCCGAAACAATTCATAATGTGTCTGGCTATTGTTCGTTTTTGCTTTCACTTTTATGAAAGGTAATTAAGTATAGCAGATCATGAAAAGGCTTGATCTGTGAGAATCAAAAAGCAACGTAGTTCATGTACAATGAAGCTTTTGAAATGAATTTCGAAGGGGAAAATGAGGCACTTGAGGAGCGGAGAAGAGCTGATTAATGGTAGGGAACACGTGTGATTGATTATACGATGAACTTAATCTTTTATTTCCCTCCCACTCTCCTGCAGCCTCCCTTTTTCATATTAAAGCCCCCCTTCGCTGACCTCAACACCCCTGTGAATGTTTGAAGCTTTTTTTTTTTTTAAACACTCCATTTTGAAGAAGGATGTGTGATTATCTCACTTACAGCTCTTCAAATCAAATGCTGTTCACCAAGTGCAGCTGATGTATCGGCGCAGAGATGCACAGCTTTCTTTTCCTCTCCCAAAATCAGTGTTTCCCATTATGCCGAGCATACTCAAGGATAAGGCAGAAAAGATTGTCTGAAAAATCTCAGAAGAGCCAAGTACCAAAATAAAATAGTTTGAAACATGTTACAAATGTTTGTGTAGTGCTCGAAACTGCAAGTGTCGAGATTACTTTTTTTAACTCGAAAACAGAGAAAATTGATTTTGAAAACCACACAACTCACTACCAGACAAATAAGTGTTATATGTGTACGTCAGTATTGATTAACCCTATATAACCCCTGCAGAAATATATTTTGATTTGATTTTATTGATCATTAAAGGTCTTGCTTGTTCCACCTTTTGGAAAAAAACAAAACAAAAAAAACTGCAGAGTCACTTATTGAGCAGTTACTCTGAACGAAGATGTAGAAGGAGAGTATGTTCTGTTTTTATACCATGGTCTAGGTGAATACTCGCTTTTGATTGGGTGCAGGTTGTTTGTAAAAAAGTGACAGTAGGAGTAGGACACCTACTAAAGGAGTATCGGTGAAACTGACTGTTAACTGTTCTAAATCAATGTGCTACATTTAAACAAAATGGAAATGTGGATCTGTTATTTCCAACTTGTCCCCTGACACCAGAGTTACTGTTCACTGTTCAGGTTGCTACTTTAGGTTGCGGCCGACTATAATGTCACACATCACCGATAAAATTGTTCGTAATAGTCCTTATATTGTTTTTGGGCACAATGACATGGCTGGGTAGCTAGCTCGTCTTGTTGTTCAAAATAATGTCAAATTATTTTTACTGATAGCCAACTGTACACAATGTCATTGACTTTGTATCTTGCTAGCATAGCGTTAGCTTTCTGGCTTGTAGCTGAGCAGACTATAAATATCTCCCGTTGCTAAGGGAGGCAAGTCGTATCTAAGGTCCTTCCCATTTCCTGGAGGAGTGAACAACGTTTGCATTGCATAAGAAACTTATAGGATGGGAAGGATTGTTCTAGGTATTAAGGAAATCATTAGGCATAACCAGGGAAACAGTTATTGTTTGTACAAATTTGGATTTTGATTGTAAAACTTATTAAAATATAAACTATTGTTTTAAAAATTGGGAGTGTTAATACCCTTCGAGGTGTCCATTTTGACTTCGGTCGAGGCAATCAAAGTTTTTACAAACAATAACACTCCGCTGCACGTCCATTTATACCTGACAATGGCCACTTCACTGGGCATTAACCCTTACTTAGATAATATAATGAAGTGCAGATTCTGCAGACGGAGGTCCATCGGACAAAAAATAAATACTTTTTTTTTTCTTCACACCAACAAGACAATATGGTTATTCATTTTTTGCTGGGAAGACTTTTAATTTAGACTTGAACCTGAACATTGCGTTACATGCTGAATTAGGTTTTGCCTTCATTCATCACTAACACAGAACTTGTGCACATGAATCAAACATACTACTAATGTTTGCAATTTGAATCAATGAATGTTCCTGGATCTTCTAGCCTGTTAAATAGACAATTTGCCTTGTTTCCAATCTTGTAATGACCTAAGGGGGGAAAAGGTGCATTAGTGCAGGAAGTGAGTTTGCAAGCTCTGTCTACTGGCCCAGTGGTAATTATTGTTGCATTAAAACAATTCAGTTGAAATAAATAGAGTATGTACAGTACAGTACTCCTTGTGTGTCTGGAAAATGGTAGTCTCGCTTTGCCAGACCTTTCTCCACAGCGTTGCGGAGGAGGGTCTGACAAATCCAAACAGCATTAAGGGATGCCATTTCTTTAAACCAGTCACAATCGTCTTTGGCGGCGCTAAGCATTGGCCAGAGCCAAGGTGCTGCTGCAAAATAGCCTCAGAAAGGAACTTGTTTTGGTGGAACATGTATGTTCAAAGGTTGTTTTAGTAACAACAGACAGAAAACTGCAACAGAAAACAATTATTGGACAGATAGTCTAGCTAGCAACAGAGCAATCCCGGAAGTGGAATTTTGTTATAGACTAGTGGAATGGAAACAACAGGGTTTGTCAGAGAGAATGATGAGCTGCAAGTTCTGTAGGTAGAGAAAACACTGATTGGTCAGTTGGTTCATCGGTCTGGGTCTGAGGAGTCCCCAGAAAGCTCCTGATCTCTGACTGCAGACAGAGCTTGCACTCATCTGACTCCACTGCCTTGACAGTCTTATGTGGGCCCACATCACTTTTCTCCTGTATGTCTCACCCGGCTCTGGTTGATCATGGTGACGTGTCTTCTCCTGCCCGTTTCTTCTGTGTGGTAACATTGTGCTTTTATGGTAGCTTCAGTCAGAGTGAAAGAGTGTGTGCTGACTCGCATCATGGCAGAAGATTTTTTGGCCTGTAAAACCCAGTATTCCTGGAAATAGCTTCAGCGTGTTAGGCTTTATTTCAACAAATAAAATGACAAAGCACAGGGACAAAGCGGTTAAAGGATTGTGGTGGTAATATTAATAGAAAAAGAAAATAAAAAAGGCAAGAGGCTTATAAAACAACACTCTTTAAACATAATAGGCCACAAAGGCTAAATGACAAAAGCACTACTGAGCTTGGTTGAGCATACTAAATGGCAACAAAATCTAACCAAGAGGAAATAACAGTGGATATTTACACAAAAGTATTTCCACAAATTAAACAACACTGGTCAGTAGGAAAGGAAGGCAATACATCAATGTATGCCTTACTTTCTGGCTCACATTTCTATTCCATGTAAACAACACAGTTTCTCCTACATTTTTTAATGCATTATCCATGTGTAGATTACAAGTCAGATTCTTGCTTGAAACACATCCATAAGACACATGACAGTTGATCGACACCTTAAGGCCCTGACACACCAACCCAACAGCTGACCGTTGGCAGAAAAGGCAGTCACGAGTTAGCCAAAAAAAGTCCCTTGGAACACACCGAAGCGATGCCGACTGCAGCTGATTGGATGAACGTGTCACATGCGTCTGGTTTCTCTGGAAATTTAAAGCCAGACTGTCATGGTGGCTTGTTCAGAATACAATCTCATATTTTACTAAAATAGTTCACCGAAACGTGTTTCTGAAAACATTTTAAGCAAGAAATAGGCCATACAGTTGCTCAATCTGTCTTCATTTCAGATCGACAGTTTAAAAGACTTTAGTCCGATTTTTAGAGACTTTAGTCACACTCGTCCTGCTCATAATTTCCAGGTTAGCACTCCACCAATCAGATTGGTCATTTAAGTGACTGCCAGCAGTGCCCACCTTCCAACCGAGCATGTCATATCGGCCAAAATGAAGGCCGCCCGCCCCTCCGATGGATGACGGCACGGAACACACCAAACAGACTCGAGTCACCGACCTCGCCAGACTGTCTGACAGCCGATTATCGGGTTGGTGTGTCAGGGCAGTTAGATGTGGTGGGGACTGAACCTGTGGACCTTCTGTTGAAGGTAAATCCTCTTTAACTTTTGCTTCAGCTTTTCATTCTCCAAACTACCACAGTGCTTCCGTGATAAAAGTAAAGACAAACTTAGCTATTTTTTTATTTTAAAGAAACAACAGTCAAGAGTCCTCTTTGTACCAGTCTGTCTGAACGAATAAATTGCATTGGTTTCCTGCTGAGCACATTGTTTTCTAGTACTTATCTGCAAATTTGCTGCCAGTTATCAAAGTCATTGCCGGGAATGAACAATTGAAAAAGGAAAATGTTTCCTCCTCAATAAAAAGAACATGTTGCATTAACATTGATGGATTGCAGCTGCAAATTGACAAGACTTTGAATCACACAGATACAGTTGCACACAGACACTTCAGAATATAAAAACTACTTTAAAACTGCACCACACTGAATGACAGCGCAGGTCAGTCAAAGGTAGTAAGAACAATGGTTGAGATAAAAAAACACAGAAAGACAACTCAATAACCCCTGTGTTTTCCTTCAAGTTGATTGTTCTTTTTTTGTAGGTAAACTTCTCAATGTCTCCAAAGTTTTCTTTGGGCATTGCAAGCCACATGAGAGAGCAACACAGTTTCTGAATTACAGAGGCTGTTAAGACTGTTAGTCTGCCGTTTCAAGTCAGCGATGGATGCTCCTGCACCGCTTATAAGCTAAGCCAGGCTATGACAGGTAATCACTATTATGCCTGCATTTCCATTTGGGTTACTGATCACAGCATAAAAGCCCATCGCCCTGATTTGTGTGCGCTATAAAGCTTGGGGAGTGAAATGAAAGAAAAGTGGGATGTGGGAATGGTGCTGAGTAAAGTGGAGAGATAGAAAGATATAAGTGTTGGAAGAGGTGTGATAATGAGAGAATGGAGACAGGGATATATGGAGGTGGAAGCAGAGGGTGTCTGAAAACTATTCTCATATGGAGATGTGGAGATTGGACAGGAGGATGAGAGACTGAAAGAATGACAAGTGTGTGGGCCAATCAATAAGATCCTGTCAGGCAGATGGCAAATTGGAGAGTGGCATGACACTGAGACAAATTGACACAATCAGATCTACGAAGATGAAATGTCGTTTGAGGGTGTGTGTGTGTGCAGCGCACGCCTGTATGTGACATACAGAAGACAAATGGCTGAACACCACACACATGCATGGAGAAAGAGAAGCAGAGAGAAGGGGGAAGAGGATTCCGAGCGGAAAGGGGAAATGAGAGGGAAAGCTAGTGGCAGAAAGGGAAGGTGTGTGTGTGTTTGACAAAGAGTGCATAGACCATAACCTTAAATCTGTCAGCATTGAGGCCAATATTCTCATCCTCCGTCCTTGTGTCACTCACACATTCCTTTTCCATCTCAGTTTTACACCCACCCCTCTTTGCAATTGCTCATAAATTTTTCAGTGTCAATCTGGCTTGTGCCCTCAGCCCTACTATCTTCTCCACTCTCAGCTTTTTTTGTTTCTTCGCCACTTTTCTCAGTTCCTGTATTTTCCTTCTCACTCTATGTTCCTTCCCCTTGGATTTCTATTGTTGCTGCTGCTGTTGCTGCGTGCCTTTGGTTAATATGTTTGCTTGTGCTCGTGTGTTTAGGGCCTGTTCGTACCCATTCAGCTTTAGTATATTCAGTCAGTAGCCTACCATTTGTCTTTTTTGTTTGTTTCTGAGCGAGAGATAGATAAATATAATTAGACAAATGAAATAGCGCTTTTCCTGTTTTATCTTTCTTTGCTCCTCCTCTGTTGGGCATAATCTATCTCTGGCTCCTTCCTTCCGTTGCCCCTTTTACCCTTTCCTGTTTTCTCCCTCTTGTTTCTCTCCCCCTCCCTCTCTGTTTTTTGCTCTCTCCCTCCAGCTCTTGCCCTAATGTATTTTCATTTGGGCTGTGAAAGTTACTGTTTGAATAGGCATATTTGTCCTGGTTAATAGCATACCTCCTCGCTCACTATGTGATTTAGCTCCTTGGCCTTATCTTCTGCAAACACAACCACTTCTTTGTATATCTGGGGGCTTCTTACTCTCTCTCACTCTTTCTCTTTCTGTTTTGTCCCCCTCTGCGTGGCTCTCTGTTTCCGCCCACACCTCTAGCCATTGCAAAACCCCACGGCTTTATCGAGAGAAGAAAAAAAGAAACGTAAATAGGTGACAATCATGCGTTTTGTATGTGCAGCTATGATAACGGTAGCATTTTGTCATTACACCAGTGTGGGTCGCTTTTAACCCTTCATCTAATGAACAGCAGGTGGCTGAATGAAAAGATTCACAATTCTCTTTTAGCTTGAAAAACCCTGCAGCTCCGGTATTTCCACGGGGAGTTTATTTTTTATGCACTCGTTTATTTGAAAAATTACAATTTATCTGACAACATGAGGTGTTTGAATCTACCTTTAGGTACAATCTAGGTGGGAAAAAAAGACAAATGTCTGTCTTCACCTCTTTGAAAATATCACCAAGGTTACAATCCCCTTAGCTCCTCCAGTGGACCTGCTTGGTGTTATACTAGAAGACTGCAGTTGTACTGGGGTGCTCCCTGGTGTGGCTGTGTGTAACTGTGAATGTGAATGAATATAGCCACACTGAAAACACTGTCCATGGCTCTAAAGTGTTTAAAAGGAATAGTTTTGAAACACCTGTAGCTCATGTATCTACAAGTACACACTTGCCAATTTGTATATTGCCAATGATACTCTGCACTCATCTTATTCTCAAATTACTTACCACTTTTTTATTCTAGCTCTTATCTGTACAACTTTAAACATTAATTCCGGTAAGTCATCAAAATGCTATAATCTGTACTATAATGAATAAATGAAAGGTAAAATCGACATTTCCCTTGATACAAATTATTAATTTATTTTGTATTGAAGAATGATGCTTTCATGACAATCTCTGAGTGGATGTCATAGCTTACCCATCTTTTTTTTAATCTACCACAGTGCTGATTACTATCTATGTCTGACAGAATGTGTTGTTCTCATCTCAAATGTCAGTGGTTTTGCAACAGGAAACTCTTTCTGTGTCACAAATATCCAGCAAACATGGAGCCATACCCCAGGAGAGAGATGCTTCCAAAACCCAATTACATTGTCCTTTGAAACCATCAGTCAGCCATTGCGTGCATCTGCACGAACTGGGGGAACAAGCCAGACTGTTGTTCTGTAGATTGAAAGAACATACCGCATTTTTCTCTCTCTGGGTTTTCACAAACTAAAAAGAAGGACAAATTCATGTGGAGCTTTTTTTGTGGTTTGTTGTTCAACATTTCCAACTGACCTTCGACACTCCTCCAGCTTAAGCACCTATGTTTGTATTGGATTGATATTTGAGGCACAGCTGTCTGTGAATGGGGACTTACAGATGTGATAAACACAAAGCAAAAACACGTACAGTACAATTAAAGCATGCACACACTGGCACGCACATTCACACACATAGACTTACACTATGTGACGCTCATGCCTGTACACACATATTGAGTTCTTATGTAAGATTTACGTAATCAATGTCTTGAGACTGTAGCTGTTCTGACTTTGTCTGGCCTGTGCATGGGGAGCCCTGGGAATTGCATCAGCATTGTAGCACTCAAAAAGCAGCAAGAAATGGGACCCGACCCCCTTTAGCCTAATTGGTCTGATGTTGGTAAAGCCAACATCAGACTGTGTGTACAGAAGGACATTTAGTCTTTTTAAAATATTAAGTGGAGCACTTGGACTTGAGGTTACATTTTCATTTCCTGTTTTCTTTTGAACCACAGCGGGGGAAGGTTTTACATGCCCTTTAATGTCCTTCCTTTTCATAGTATCTAATAACTGTCTGTAAAGATGATGGCAGCCATTTAATAAGTAATACATAAGTAGAATCAAGCATTCATTTTGTGTAGTTTGACAGAAATAGTAGGTGAAAGGCCTTTCTTTTGTCTGTTGGTATATAGGTTGTGAATGATGGAAGGCAGGTTTTAACAGGTATAGTATGCAGAATGTGCATACCTGGTATGGTCTTTCTTTTGAGTGAACTCTACAAACTCAGCCCTCTGCTGAATATGATTGTCCATGATACCTAAAATTAAACTGCTCTTGAAAGACATGACATTTTGACATGACACAATCTAGGTATTTATTGACCACTTATTTATGGGAATAAGAATAAGGTGTAAACAAAACAACCCTGAAATGCAAAGCCAATTGTGTTTACAACAAATACCTTAACATGAAATATGAATGCGTTTTCTAGTAGGTCATTCTCTTTTGTGGCCTTTATAAATCTGGAAATTGCTATTAGATACCAGCATCTCTATCGGCTTCTCTTAACAGTCAGTACCGCTGCTCATTTTCAGGTGCTCTCAGTGTACCGATTCAGTGGCACCTGAATTGACTTTGTTGTCACCTACACAAATGCATCAAGGAAAAAGAGTTATGATGGAAATGTATGAATAAATAACTTGTTGTGATGCAAACATGCCCTGAAAGCATTCAGATGTCAGGAATGGTGCTTGAGGGTTGAAAATAAACTCAAAAGGATGTTGTTGACACATATTACAATTACAATAAAACCTGTTTAGGATGTGAGTCAGCTAAAGATTACTGGGTGTATGGGTGTGTGTGAACACTCTTTGTGCTGGTACCGGTGTGCAGAGTTTCAGTGTTTGGCAAAAAAAGTCCAGATCCCACTCCTGAAATGTCTACTCTTAACTGCAGTAAGAAATTGCTTATTCACATCCAGTGTTCACCATTTCCCAGCACCCTCTATTTGCATATTTGTGTCACTGTGCTGCAGGTACCGTGTGTGGGTGTCCGTGTTTGGCATTGAGCTTTTTCACTGTATGCCAGTGATTTTTCTCAGGGACAAGGCTAGGTCATGTTTTTACTTGTTAGTTTTGGGATGCCGGCTGTGTGTGTGTGTGTGTGTGTGTGTCTTGGTAATTTAGTATCTGCCTGTCTCTCTTATTGGCAACATGTGTTTGTCTCTCTGTCATTGTCTCTATCTGTATGTCTGTCTCTATCTGTCTACATTTTTTGTGTTCATTTCCATGAACACAAATTGACAAATCTTAAGTTAATCTTAACTCTTATGGATAATTAACTGAAAAAACATCCCAACTAGGCTAGAAAAATAGACATGAAAAAAGTTTGTGGGGTGAGTATAGGTCAATTCCTTTATAAGTAAAAGGTGAATAGTCTGATGCTGTAGAGTATTTGCAAATGCAGGCAACTGTGACACAGTAAATCTGTCCTAACGTACGTGCTCAGCTTTAAAACATTACCGGTGGGGTCTCCTGGAAGCTTTTCCTAGCTGCTACAGGTTGTAAAATGGAAATGAAGCCAGCGTGTAAGTGCCTAAAACTGCAGTTCCTGGAATGGCCACTTGAGGCTGTCTCCAAAAGGGAGTCAATCCCCATAGACCCTCATGTTAAAATTTACAGCAGACATATTTACATGTTGGTAAAGCTTGGTAGCTTGGTAGGTTTTGGTGTCTAATTTTTGAGATTTTTTATAACTCATCTGTTTAAATTATATTAAGGTTTGAAGTTATGCGTAATTAAGGGTGCCTCACTTTGTGTGACAGGTAGACTGCAATAACAGGAGGCGAGCATAGTCTGTCGGCTTTATCCGGTTCTCCTCACGAGAGAGAGTCACAGAGACATACGTCCATCTTTTATACCGTCTATGTTTCACAAATGCAGTAAAGTCTTCATGTGTGAAAGCAAGTCATGATAGCACTTGTTGTGCATTTGTTTATTTGCAGTGGCGTTTGCGTGTGTTTACGTGTGTGTGGAGGTTGGAGTGTAATGTGTGTTTCTGTGTCAGACTGTCTGCTCGGATGAGTGCCAGAGGTGTTGTGTTGGGTGTGAGATGTGTTGCGGACGTATGTTTATTTATATTACTTTGCATTTGTGTCAAAACGTCAGCCGGGATTAACGTCACTGGGATTGCAAGTGTTTAAGCCCACTGGGGTTGAGTGTCAGTGTCTGTGTTCGCTTAGATCTCTTTGAGTGTCGATGAAATGTTTCGTCAAACTGCCTGTTTATATGAATGTCATTATTTAATGACTTTTTTTAATGTCATTTGTTTCTATTTTCATCCATTTGTTGTTGTGTGAACATGCGTGTGCTTGTTTATGCGTGTGCATTGTACCTGTGGATGTGAGGCTGTGCACTTGTTACATGCATGTCCACTGCAGCAGCAGTAAATTGGTAGATTAGTACATGAGGCTCTGTTAGCAGGCTCAGAGCCATGTTTCTCCCTGCAGTTCATTAGACTGTCCCTCCGTCTGTCTGCTTGGCTAATAGGCTTTATATCTTGTTGGCTGCTTGGATCCCAGTATCTCTGGGTGCTTAAAAGCCTGAGAATATCTTAAATTGTCTAAATGAAAATGTCCTTGATTCAATTCAGTTTAGATACCTTATTTTCCCCTTGCAGTTTCTTTATTCAGGAGGAGTAACAGAGAAGAGGACTAAAAGTACAACAAACATCTTTTTAATCGTATCTGCATCACGAAACACATTTGCACTTAATGTCCCTGAACAATTCCCTGGTGTCCTTTTGTTTCTATTGCTAATGTACAATCTAAAATTTCAGTCCATGTGCATGCAGGCTGGTTGGGTTAGCTTTGTCTCTCGACTGGTAGCATCTAACTTAACTTCTGGTTTGAGTTGATGAATGAGTGAATGAGTGAATGGTTGAATAGGTAGCCTCTTCCTGTCTTGGTCTTCTCTAACCATGCTTTTCTTATTCCCTCTTTCTCCCTGTTCTCTCATCCGTGGAAAACGGGATATCAACAAACATTAATTTTGCCTCGCTCTTATTTCTCTTTTGCTTCCATCATCCTCTCTTCCCTACTTTTATCCTCATCTTCTATACCCCTTGCTCACTCGCATCTGCTTTTCCTCCTGTTCACTTTTTTGACCTATTCCTCACACCTCCCTAATCCCTGCATGCTCCTCTGTCTCACTCTCTCACATCCATTGTAACAGCATGTTATTTCTTTTACTGAGGAAGTTTCAGTGGCTGTATGAATCTGTCAGCCTGAGCGATGTCATTTTTTTCTCCTTCTCTTGTACCACTGCCTTGATCTTTCTTGCTCCCTTTTCTTCTATTTTCCATTTCTCTTATCTTTCCTTCTTCTTTCCCTCCTGTCGTTCCTCACCTCACAGGCTAAACCTCAATATCCAACTGAGTTTTATTAGTACGACATTCATGGCCGCAAAGCCATTTATCCCAGTCTGGCCCCCCCACCTCTCCCTTCCTCTCTCTCTCTCTCTCTCTCTCTCACACACACACACACTCTCACACACACACACCTTTTCAATTTCTGTGGTGATTTTTGGATCCTCTGATCTACTTTTTTCTTTCTTTCATCCCACAACTTTTCACTCACCACACCTCATCTCTCCCTCTATCTGCCCCTTCTCTTTCTCAATGCAGTCATTCATCCCATTTTTATATCTGTCTGTGTCTCTCTGTCAGTCATTTTCCTTCTCTTTCTCTCTCTTCTTTTTCTCTGAGTAGGCTCTCAGGTTCCATTAGGGTTCCAGTCAAAATAAAGACAGTGCTTTGTAATTCAGGAGAGGAAGAATACAAAAACTAAATAAAGATTAAAGGAGTGAAGGCAGAGAGAAAGCCTGCTGGTAACTGGAGTAGGGCAAAGTATCTTGTTCTTTATCATCTCTATTCTTTTTCTCTTTTTCTCAATTTCAATGTCTTTTTCCCCCGTCTTTCTTTCTTTCTCTCTCTCTCTCTCTCTCTCTCTCTCTCTCTCTCTCTCGTTATCCAGGCCTCCAGAGGGATCTGCTTTAGAGCGGCATGAAAATCAATCATTCCCTCTGTCCTGTCTACCCCTCTTTCATCTTTCTACGACGTGTGGTGTGGTGGTTCTTTCAACCTTCCTCTTTTGTGCTCCCTCTTGTTCTTTTTGGGAGGCTCAATCCCATCCACTTTAAAAACAAATCACTTGGTATTTGTTTAAGGTGGAGGGGGGCCAATAAAACAAAGCAACCCCAGTTTGGTCTCTCCACACACTCCTGAAAACACTTGGCTCCATGATCTGCATAGTGATTGGACTGCAAGAGGGTTGTTCATGTTTTTGAGGTGTGTCCTTTTTAATTCTAAGAGTGGCTGCCTGGTCTGTCGGGACGGTAATCCAATCGGTTGTCCTGTTTAAAAGACTAAATTAACCCCTGTCTAACCTCCAGTCTTCCTCTGTCTGCTCTGTCTTATTCCCCTAGGCAGTGGAGCGGAGTGAGAAAGAACGAAGGGAGGAAGAGACAGAAAGGGAGACAGACACAACAAGGATTTCAAACCATGCTATTGTGTTGTAGAAGGATTTAGGAGCCAGTGTGAATGAGTCTGTGTGTGTGTTGCTCTGCTCTTGTGAGAACCAGTCTGAGTTCTAGACCTTGAGAGCGAGGACATCTCAAGTGAGGATAGTTTGGTCCGAACTTAATTAACGGATCAGTTCATCCAAATTACAAGAAAAAAAGACAATAAAAACAAACCTCTCTACCTCTCTGGAGGTATATTAGACTAGATCTGATTTGATTTGCCCAGATTGTATATACCAGTCTAATATTTCAGCCTTCACGTCAATACAGTGAAGGTTTGTGTTGGTAACAGCATTGAAAACTAACATTGGAAACGTTTTGTGGATTATCCAAATGTACAAAAATAGATTTTGGAAATGGATAGTTTTTTACCCAAAGGACTTTACAATGTGCCTTTCATTGTAAACACACACACACACACACACACACACACACACAATTGTTGTGGTTCAAAGGCAAGTCACATGTGGACATGAACTTCCAGGAATTGAACCACTAAACCTGCAATCAATGGACGACTCACTCTACCTCTTTAAATCTTATGTTTTTTGTGTGCTGTGAGCCATGAATAAAGTCCCATTCATCTCCAGTGTAAAGGATAGGAGGCAGAAATTTCACAGATGGATATTTTAAAACAAAAATATCTGCCCTTCAGGAGTATGTGAGAAAATATGGGTCTCTACTTTGGGTGAAATTACCTTTTTAAAAGAGAGCCTTTTGTGGCTCCAGAGGTACCTGTGTGTCCGATAAATTGCCTTAAAATGTCACTTGAGTCAGTGTTGGTTGGGTTTGAAGACCGAAAAGTTTGAAAATGATGAAGTTAGTGGAGTTAGAAAGAAGTTAGCTTACGAGACCTCTGAAGCGCACTCCTTATCTTTGCTTGAGGCTCTCAGCTTGAGGCTAAACTAGCCACTACTAGCCAGATACCCCAGATATAGAATCTCACACAGAACTGTCAGCAGTCCAGTTGCATTATGGCTAATGTTGGCACCAAGAAGAATGTGAGAAATAAAAAAAATGTATGTGAGTGTTTAAGACTAAAAATGGTTAAGAATAAGGCCTGATAGTTCAGGTTTAAGTAATTATGCAATTAATAAAGAGCTGTCATTATTAGAAATAAGATGATGTTTTTGTGCGTCACTCCATCCCTAAAGCATGCACACACACACACACACACACACACACACACACACACACACACAAAAAAACAATTATTTTGTTTTCCCCTTTCGGAAATGAAAACTGAGGCAAATAGAATGCCTTATACACTCCCATAAATGCTTGAGGCGATGAAAGATTTATTTGTAAGACAGGGTGCCAAACCCCCTGGAGCTTTCATCATATTAAAATTCTATATGTTTGGTTGTATTCACCAACCCCTTCCTGATATACACACACGCGCACACGCACCTTTTATTTCCAGCACTGTTCAATTTGTTATTCTAAAAATGCAAACCAATATGTGCTTTTGTGTTTGTTGTGTTTTTTCTCATTCCCTGCTATTCACAGGACTTTCTCTCCTTCTTTCTTTCTTTCTTCCTCCACCTCCTTCCTCCCTCTTCCTACCCCTCCCTTTGTCTATTTACTCCATCGTCGGTCCCCAGGAGTCATATCTAAAGTGTCCATTGGGGATTCAGTGCTTTCATTAAAGTCATTACGCAATTGTTTGCTCTTGCCTTTCCATCCCTCTCTCCCTCTCTCTCCTCTCTCCTCTTCTTCTCTCCTGCCATACTCGCTTGCTTGCTGCTGTCATATACATACTGTATGAAAAATATCAGAGTGATATATTTATTTTCTCATTGCTTTTTAGCTTCAGCCTTTCTGATTTCCTCACTCTCCTGCTCCAGTTTCTTCCTTCCATCTCATCTCATCTCATCTCATCTCTATTCTTGTTTCCATCACTCTCATCTGTCTCATAGCCTTCCCTTTCTTTAACTTTCTATTTCTCAGTTTCTGTCTCTTTCTCCTTTTCTCTATAGCCTCCTCTGTTTCGCATTATAATCTCCTCATCTTCTCTGTTACCTACCTTTCTCTCCCGGTGTGCAGCTTTCCTTAATAACATGGAATGTACATGTAAATCCCGTGTCTGTTTTTATATCTGTTATCCATACCTCCTATGATCTAACTATGAATTAACTATCTCTCTCTCTCACTCTCTGGTTTGATATATATATATATTACCCTTTGTGTCCCAGATGTGAATGGGGGACCCTTGGGGGACAACACCTCCTTACAGCCTTGTGAATTCAGGGCCCAACATGAATATTTCAAACTCTGCCTTGTTCCTGTTTACTTAATGACAGAGCTAATTCAAATAGCTCCATTGATTAAAAATTCATTTTATTTGTTAGATGCTTGCCTTTTTTTATTCCTGCCACTGCCTACATAAACAGACTGCGTGTTTGTGAGGCGTTATGATACTTGCTTTGTACTTCTGTGATCCCCTTTGAGTGTGTTACATGTATCGTGTAGAAGAGCACACATGTATGTGTTATGTATGTGTGTGTCTGCGAGTGTTTGCATGGCCTAATTTTCACATTGTTTAGATTTCCCCATCTTTCCTCCAGAGGCCTTGCTATCACAGCAGAACAACTTCCTTTATCACAAGCAGAGAACACAGAAACCATACCGCTGTAATGCATTCAGACCTCCTGTATTCCATCTTCTCATTTATCTTCACATTTATTTGAACAATTGCTGCTGTTCCATCTTTTTGCCCTTGATCACTCTCTTTCTCCTTCCCTCCACTCTCTTTTTTATATTCTCCTAACAACTTTCATCCTGAAAACAAGCCTCTGTTTATTCTTTATATCTATTTTGGTAAGTTTGTCTCTTTGGTCAATGCCAGTCCACAACACTGTGTTCACTCTGAAGGCAGCAGTCATGATGGGAATGATTAACAACTCACTGTGTGTGTGTGTGTGTGTGTGTGTGTGTGTGCGTGTGTCTTATTTAACTACATTCATGGGGTCCAAAAACTGAGAATACAGTATACTTGTGGGGTCCGAATAGCTTTGTGGGGCCAAAATTCTGGACCCCACAAATTTAAAGGGCTGTTTAAGGGTTAAGACTTGGTTTTGGGACTAGGGTTAGAATTAGGTTATGGTTAGGGTAAGGGTTAAAGTTAGGCATTTAGTTGTGATGGTTAAGGTTAGGGTAAGGGGCTAAGGAATGCATTATGTCAATGGCGGGTCTCCACAAAGATAGTGAGACGTGTGTGTCTGTGTGTGCGTGTGTCTTAAAGCTTTTTTTTTTAAAGTATTTGCAGGTTTTTTTGCAAGTAGGGACAATGTGTGTGTGGGCAGGTGCGCACGCATGCTCGGCTCACAGATCCCAAGTGACAGCTGATCACAAGCCTTCTGCATCAACGCATGTCTTACTTTAAGTCCTCTATTCTTCATCTCTCCACTGATCTCCCCCTTTCCGACTCTCCACGCATCCCTCCTCTCTGATCCTCCTCTTTGGGTCGTTTACACTCTCCATCTCAACTGCTCCCTTCTATTCTCTATCCCTTTCTAACTCTTCCAGATGTCGGGAAAAAAAATCTCTCTTTCATTTGATTTTATCCCCCCCCCCCACCTCATCTAATCTTGTCACAGGGCCCTAGCAAGTGAGGAAAAGAAAAGGAGTGCGTTTAAAATGGGGCCTTTATTCATGTAGTTCTTCCTTTTGTTCTTCTTATATGTCGCATTTTTGCCGGAAGGGCGAGCTTGTCGCTCATATCTGAGAGAAGAAAAACGAAAGAAAAATAATGCCACGGAGGAGTGAGAGATGGTGCAGAACAGCAGGAAACAGAGAGGGAGGGTTGTCAAGCCACGTCAGAGTCAGAGCAAAGAAGGGACAGGAGAGGGAAAGAATGCGGTGGAGGTGTCAAATCTGTTTATCTTCCTAAAGAAAGTGACAATCGTTTACCAGCTAACAATCCATTCGTGCTGCTGCACTTCTCTCAGACTCCCTAGCTTCTGCCTCTTATTCTGTCTTTCACTCTATTTCCCTCCCTCTCCCCTAGAGTGTGCTTTCCGAAGCGGTCCTGCCAATTTACTGTAACTCTCCATCATCTTTTTTCTGTTTTCCTCATTTTCCTTTTTCATCTCCCTGCATTTCCTTTCTCAATCAAATATACAGGGACTTTTCTTGCAAGTCCCCCTTCTCTTTCTCTCTTTTCTCTCCTTTTTACAAACATTCACTCATGTTTTCTTACATCAGTGTCACAGCACTTTATCTTGACATTTTAAAACCGAGGTGCTCTTTCTCCAGGAAAAATGTCTCCACATACCTGGTGTTGGGCTTACTAATGTGCTTGAGTGTGTGCTTGTGTTACCCGGCCTTTATTCAAGAATGTGTGTATGCCTTCCTTTTCTTGAAGTACTTTGATGCCCTCAGGCTCAGAATCACACAATTCCTATTGTCTGTGTGCTGATGTCAACTTTGACAACAATCTGTGTGTGTGTGCGTGCGCGCATGGGTTTATGTGTGGAGATTTCAAGATTACTTGTGTGGACAAGGATAAATAATTGATTATGCTGGATATATAGCCGCCATTGTCTCCAACATGAGGTGTGATGGATGCGTTGCTAAGAGAGTAGAGTGTGTGTATATACAGTATATGTATGTGGTTGCGCTCTCACAAATAGTAATTATCACTGGAAGGTTGCTGTCCTATGGTCAAATGCCAAATGTTTTGTTCTGATTTGCTCCAGGTTTATTGGATGATTGAGGTACAAGACTTCTACTAATGCTCTGTTGTGCTATAATTTATGTGTGTGTGTGTCTGTGTGTGTGTGTGGTATGTATTGTGTGCCTCTTCCTACACCGTGTTAGGAAAGGACACGATTTGGAGCTAAAACAAAGAAAAGGAGTGCCATAGGTGATTTAATAAGGGTAAATCCTGTTACGTGTGTGCAGACACATTGAATGTTTTAAAAGGATAATTCCTGTTTGTGACAACTTGGGTCACACCTTTTTCATAAATTCTACCAGTTATATCATGATATTTCACTCAACAAGTTACTGCGTATTTTGCTACAATGAAGTCTTATGGTGCAATAAGCACACTCAAAAGGTTGTAAACAGACTTTAAACAAGTTCTACACTTTGAGGCAAAAACCTGAAGTAAAGACATCCTGTAGGCAAGTACAGTACTTCATGGTCAAAGTTGTTCCATAGAGTGGGCCAGTAAAAAAATCTTTAAAACATCAGTTTGGATAAAATGTTTAGTACATCCACAGTGTAAGTAATACTTTTTTACTTACAAGATTGATGTTTATTGTTAGTGAGTACAATGCTATTAATACCTATCATCAATTATATTATTCTATTCTATTATCATAGAAACAATCGCCCAACCAACAAAAATAAGAGAGTTATAAACCATAATTTTCCTTTAGGAACGTGATCAAGATAACAGACAACAGCAAGACTCCGACACACTTGGCTCTTTTGTTACAATTTTTTACAATCACTTTGCTACTAATTTCAGAACCTTTGGCATTTTTCAAAACTAGACACAAAACTCAAAACGGTCATCACTTGTAACACAGGCTGTTGTTCAAAACATTGCATTGTGCATTCATACCTTTAAAGAAATCTTGCACTTGCACAATCATTGGTCCAAAAAACTAATTAATGATGAAATATCATTGAAATGTTACTTTAGATAGATAGATAGTCATTGTTTGTACAATCATTAAATAGTGTAGTACAAAATAGGTGAAACATTTTCATTATGGTACTAGATGAAAATACATCCCTGTAAAAGCACTGCAGTAGTAGAGAGAATACTACAGACACAGTGGAATCATTGAATAAAAATACAGTACAATCACAACAAAGGTTTATTTGAATCCAATCTAAATAATTAGCTAGGAAATAGAAAGAAAAGCAGTGTTATATGCATACGTATATGTATATATATGTGTATATGTATAGCCCTCCATCACTCTCCTTCTTGGTCAAATAGCCCTTACACAGCCTGGAGGTGTGTTTGGGGTCATTGTTCTGTTGAAAAATAAATGATGGTTCAACTAAATGCAAACTGGATGGGATGGCATGCCGCTGCAGGATGCTGTGGTAGCCATGCTGGTTCAGTATGCCCTCAATTTTTAATAAAACCCCAACATTGTCACCAGCAAAGCACCCCCACACCATCACACCTCCTCCTCCATGCGTCACGGTGAGAACCAGGCTTGTAGAATCCATCCGGTCACCTTTTCTCCGTTGCGCAAAGACACGGTGGTTGGAACCAAAGATCTCAAATTTGGACTCATCAGACCAAAACCCAGATTTCCACTGGTCTAATGTCCATTCCTTGTGTTTCTAGGCCCAAACAAATCTCTTCTGCTTGTTACCTCTCCTTAGCAGTGGTTTCCTAGCTGCTATTTGACCATGAAGGCCTGATTTGTGCAGTCTCCTCTTAACAATTGTTCTAGAGATGTGTCTGCTGCTAGAACTTTGTGTGGTATTCATCTGGTCTCTAATCTGAGCTGCTGTTAACTTGCGATTTCTGAGGCTGGTGACTCGGATGAACTTATCCTCAGCAGCAGAGGTGACTGTGGGTCTTCCTTTCCTGGGGTAGTCCTCATGTGAGCCAGTTTTGTTGTAGCACTTGATGTTTTTTGCGACTGCCACATTCAAAGTTTTGTTTTCCGGACTGACTGACCTTCATTTCTTAAAGTAATGATGTTTTTTTACTTAGCTGATTGGTTCTTGCCATAATATGAATTCTAACAGTTGTCCAATAGGGGCTGTGTATCAACCTGATTCTGCAAACACAACTGATGGTCCCAACATTAATAAGGCAAGAAATTCCACAAATTAACCCTGACAAGGACCTGACCATTTCAGGTAACTACCTCATTGCATTTCAAAAAAAGCAAAGGGTGGCTAAAGAAACTAAATACTAGACATGTTTTCAGTTATTTCCACTTTTTTTTAATTCCATATGTGTTCATTCATAGTTTTGATGCCTTCAGTAATAATAAATATATATATATACTTATAGCATGGGCAGTTCAGAGGGCCTGCATGCATAAAGTGCAGTACTGTAAATATGAAGTAAAGGGGGGTAACAGTGTTTGATAAACAGTAACATTAGGGATGATGAAATATTACATCCATGTCTCCATACAACTCTGCATTAAGATGCTCACAGTTACTTATCATTTTGAGCCATTGTATCAATTGATAGTTAGATCACTGTAGTGAAATGAATAGACAATCACTTGAAATGTAATGTGTTTTTTTTGAAGTAGTAGTAGTTAAGTTTTGTCATATTGAATAGGTGATTTTTGTCAAATGATCTTAGGTTTATGTGTATTGTATCCAAGCAATTGAAACAAGTGTTAGAGTTTTGAAAACAATGTGCATTTTGGTCATTGGTTGTGAGTTTTGTGTCTAGAGTTTTTGAAAAATTTGAAAAATTACATCATTGTAAAAAAACTGTACATTGTAAAAAAAACTGTAAAGAGTACCGTAGCTGTCCTGAGCATTGGAAACACTGTGAGCAACACCGTTCTCAGACTGAAATGTCACTTATGCATGCTCTGGACTGTGTGTGTGTGTGTGTGTGTGTGTCATTTGTGTGTGTCTAAGAGTACTTGAGTGAGAGAAATGGAGATAAAATGTGCCTTTTCGTGTGTGTGTGTGTGTGTGTGTGTGTGTAAGCCTGTGGATCAGAGAGCTGGTTAAATGAGAGGGGTAATACTGTAGCTTTGTCAGAGCAACGAGGGGCCTAACTCAGCATTAGTCCGACTGATCTCCATTTGTTCCACCCGCACAGAGAAGAGGGAAACAGCGAGACAGAGGCAGCGTGATGAATTACATAACCATTTGGGAGTTTGGATGGGGCAGAAAGGTTCAAAGGGAAGACAGATGGAGGAAAGCATACAGAAAAAAGAGGATAGAGAGAAATTTTGACGCCATCTAAATTTGTACTGTTTACATGTGAAAACGATGGCGTCCACACTAGTGTTTTCACTCATGTTGGAGCTCAATTCTCCCTCTCTACACGAAGGCTGGAATTATTATTCTCTGAAGATGCGAGTGAACGTCACTCTACTTAGGTAAGTATGTTATAACCATATATGTTGCACCAAACTTCCCAAATGTTAAAAATGTGTTGTGAACCTGAGCATCCAGCAGGCTGATTAGTTGATCTAAATCCTGTTGTGTGGCATGATGACTTAATATGTACTGCCCAGAGAACCATGTTCCAACCTTAAAACACAGCGCTAGCGTTTTCAGATTTGTTTTGAAAAAAATCTCTTTAAGTGTGGTCAGAGATCAAAACCAAGAAAAAAAAGATGCATTTCTTAATATGGCCTACTGTAGTAGTACTCTAAAAGAACATACAGAATTTTAAAGGAGAAAAAAATGATGGCACAGAAAAGATGAAGTGGGGAGCAAAGAACTCTGGAGCTTTGTTGCTCGTGTATTGTTTCCCATCCTCATTCGCCCTTTCTCCACCATTGCAGTCCTTTGATCTGAGCTCATGCCAAATTTAGAGATGTGGTTTAACCCTAACCTTTCGTCATCTTACTTTCTCTCTCTCTCTCTCTCTCTTTCTCTCTTTCTCTCTCTCTCGTGCACACACACAGATCATTTTCTCACACTGTTCCTGTCTCACACACACGCTGCACAAATCCATGCAGTCACATGGCTTCATGCTGTTATAATTTGGGTTCTGCGTGAGTGGGTGCGTGACGGTGACAGTTAGAGGACGGCATGAATAGAGCTGCCACCCAGTCGTCGGGTTGAGGCATGCTCATAGACCCAAACCCTGCCGGTCTGCCTAACCAACAACGCATCTATTACAATTATAACCAAGGTAATAATTACCAATGTAATTATCATACACCGGAAATCTCACTCATGCACTCGCTGTGCCACCGAAATGAATTCTTTGAAAAATTACAGAATTATTTTTCTTTTTAACAGTCGCAAGGCTCAAAGACTGTAATCTGTTTTCTGGAATGAAGAGATGCTATGCATACTCAAAAAGCAAGAATGCACAAAAGGTATAATTAAGATATCAAAAAGCACATGATGTTATCAAAAGAAGAAGGTTATCATAGTATGGGAAAATGGAAGTTGAACAACACTGCCTGAGATACAAATAAAGATTACATTGTGAAAAACAAACAAATACATCACAAGAATAGTCCATGAAAAGGAACATGCTCTGACAAAGACGGCCTTTGTATTGGGAAAAGGGAAGAGATTGTGAGAGGTGGTAAGTGGAAAAACCTGTTTACACCTTCTACCTACCTCTTTCCATCTTTGTTTTTATTGGCCCTTGCCATTTGTCTGCTGTTTTTTTATCTCTACATGTATACATGGTTTATATGTTTTGCCAACTCTTGTCTTATGACGAAAATATTCACCTTTAATTCATGTTTTTTGATTTTCATTGTCACATTTTGTATATGAAATAAATGCCAACAACGCTGTTGCAGATGGGGAAAAAATGGCTCGAACTTCATTGAAAGAGAGGAAGATCAAATATACGTAATGATTGATTTAGAGTAAAAACCCTTAACAATAACTACCCTATGAGAGGGCACTCCTTTATACACTTAACAGGAGCCTTTCTTGCTCTGAGAGGGAGTGTCTGTCATGTTTGTCAATGCCGTCTACATTAAAAAAAAATACAATAGGCAGGTATACCTTTATGCAACAGTAAACAGTACAGAATAGGGGACAACAAAGGTCCCTGGCTGGATTCAAACTGCAGTCGTTAAAGATATGATATATAGTATTTACTGATGTAAATTCCACACTATAATAAGACTAAAGTACAGCACACATCGTATTAAATGTGAGTGCTTGCTCATGTCGACCTTATCGGAGACAATTACTTGCTCAGGTCTCCTTTTTTTGATAAAATCTCTTTTTCTAAGAGAGACCTTGCAGCACATAATATTACATAAATACTTAAATAGGCAACGATGAATATACAAAACTATCAAAAGAAAGTTATATAATTATACATTTAGACATTGGCCAACAGTGATAGTGTCCAGATCCTTTAAAACTGACAAACTGACTCCACCACCTCTGACAATTTCAAGTCTGTCTGTACATTGTTCCAGGAGAAAAGGGCAACTCCCATCTCTGTCCAAACTCAGGGAGATATAGAGCTATCCTGTCCCAATCCTACTGTGACCTTTAAATTCTTAACATCGAAGTGGTCAAGGATGCATTTAAGAAACCCAGACCTAAAATGAAGCCCACAGAAATAAATGTTAAGGGTTGGCTGGCTGTAATGGGCTGATATGGTGTGTTTATGTTACACCATGTGTAATATTATTATACCCACCCTGACCTTGCTGCTGGCAGGCTTCCAATTTGAGTCGGTGGACCACAGTGAGAGCGTGCGAGGGGAGAGGTAGTATAGCGCCGTGAGCATCTGAGACCAGTTTTTTGGAATGAGGTTGTTGGCGGTGGTTTGTCTGAGCCCGAGGGGGCGCGCATTAGCTGCGGTCACAGGGTGTATAGAGAGATTTTGTGTCCGTTTGTGCACATATGTTTATGTGATCGCCGACGAGCGACCTGTTCATGTGCAATTCACTGTGTGCAGGTGATGTGTTATCTGAACATGAGGGTACAAACAGCGGTTTATGATGAGGTATGAGTACATTTTTTGTGTTTGACACCACCATATACATTTTTGTACATGATGTATTGGCACACGTGGGCAATGTAGTACCAGTACGTGTTGTGCAAACAGAGTTTTCTCTCACTGTGACAGGTGAGAAGTCAGGACAAGATGGAGCACGGGAGAGAGAGATACAGCAGGTGAGCTCAGTGAGAAAGCTATGTCAGCCAACACTTTCTAATGAGCCCTGGCACCTGTCCTGCAGCAGGGAGGGAGGGATAGAAAAACAGGGAAGTAAGGAGGGGATAAAGGGTGAGTCAAGAAGATGATTATGCAATACAGCTATAGATATTTCATTTTTTACATTATTTACTTTCTGATGCCACTGCAAAACGTCCTCAGATTTTTTTTTAATGATTTTTTTCATTTTTATGTGAGAATCGTTCAGTTGTTGAAATCATCTGTGATCGCCAGAGAGAAAATGCAGGGAACAAAGAAAGGAGAGAAGGAGTGAGCAGCGGAGATGCAGATGGGGAGAAAATGGCTCAAGGCTCAAAGTTGATTGAGAGAGACGAGGATAAAATGAAAGTATGAGAGAGAATAATGAGAGAGAGGGAGAAAGAGATTGATGAATGGCAGAATAAAACAAGGAAGATGAAAAAGAGGAAAATAAAGATGAAGAGGCATCTAAATAAGTGATCTGCTCAAGTTGATCTGTTCAATAGAACAGGAACAAATGAGATAACCCCTGGAGGAAAAAAAACATAAGAGCTAGAGAGGAGTGGGAGTAAATGAGTGAAGTGATGGTGAGTGAGTAAAGGTGGATGAGAGCGTGAACTGGGGAGGAGGAAGGACTAGCTGCAAGACAGGAGAGTTAGAGGAGAGCAAGATCAGAGTCTTTGTAACAAAACATCTCTGTCTGCCAGTTACTTCTTGATAATGACTTTTCTCATTCAACACCCAGTCTCTTACCCATGCTATTCAGCCAACCTGCCCACATGGGTCAAGTGATATTGACCTGAATCCTAAGTACTCATGGAACACCTCTGGACCCGTCTCACAGAGCCAGATTCATTAACAAGCACACTGAGAGCTTGGAGGCGATGTGCTGCCCTCCGCTATGTATTCATATACTTCATCTTCGGAGAGCATACTGTACTGGAGCTGCAAGTAATTCAGAAACTAAAAGATGCTTGTAGAAAGATTCTACAGTTTTCAAAGTTCGTGTAAATCTCTTTCAGGCCAGTAGGGTTAAACATCAGTTTGAACATTGTGGGTACTACTGTGTTTCTTCAGCTGCTGAGGTAGCACTTCTGAGGCAGAGCACAGAGATTCATGATGTTGATGCTCAGAAATGTCTTTTGCCGTCCTGTGGGTTGAGGCGCAGGTAGGTGTTACATTTGGGAAGTGCTGACTGTAGTCACAGCAGGATTTGAAGAGCGTTTAGTGAACATTAGAATTGTGTCTTTGTGCGGGAAATTCTGTTATGGGTGATGGCAGCACGATGATCCGCAGGGTTTACCTTTTATTTTGTCATCTAAGCCAGATGCTTTGTAAACGCTTGGCATAAATAAGGACATAAGGAGGTGTTAGGCTACATAACATCCTGTGTATGCAATTAGCACATTGCTGTTATTTCACAGACCAGGATAACATTGTAACTGTGGATTGCGAGCCAGAATCGGGAGCTGGCCATTAACAGGTGTTTAAATAAATAAACTAGAAACATCAACTTGCTCTACAAAGCAAGAAAGCGGAATAATATCAAAACATAATGAAGGGGATAATTATAGTAATGAGTGGAGTGTTTGTGCCCATAAACCCATTTACCTGACTGCATAGGAACACAAACTCACTTCAATGTTAACAGAATGACAGTGAACACTTAAAGTGCCATGTAAATGAGGATCATTTGTACCCACTTCTTACATGATGATAAAACGCAATCAACAATTTGTATAATTGGAATAAGGTGGAATTAGTTTGAAATTCACATACAGGTAGCCTTAACATCCATTTAGAGAGGGTGAAGACTTATCCTCTTGCTATTCCTTTTTTTAGCAACGCAAGCCCTCAACCCACCTCCTCCTTCTCTGTCTACTCAATTAATTACAGCTTCGGTTCTCTTCTCCGCCTTCCACCTCTCATCACTCCATCATAGGAAAGAGGTAAAAATCCCTCTCACCCCGACTCCCCCCCCTCCCTTGCACACCTTCATCCTGTCTTTTTTTTTTGCACTTCCTCTAATCCTTACATGTCGCCTCATTTCTTCCTCTCTCTCTCCCTTCACACTATCTTTCTTTCTATCTACCCCTCCGGAATAGCCATCTCTCCATCTTTTCCTCTCTATTACTCTATTGGCTTACCTCCCAGCTCCCTCATCTTTCCGTCTCACTTCATCCAATCGTCCCTCTATTTCCAAAGCGCAGCCTCTTCTTCTCTTTCTGTCAGTGGAATGAATGATAAAGATCTTTAATTAATCAATCCACATACTGTTGCCGACACTGTCTCTCTCTGTCTTGCGTCTCTGGCTCTGCCACTGGAAAGAAAATGACCTTTACCACCTTTTCTATAATTCATAAAAAAATACAAGAATATTATTCTTCTATATTTGGTGAGGTCAGTGTGGCTCTGACCTTTGCACGCCTGACCGAGCATTCACACAAGGAATTGGGTAAAAGGTACTTGCATTATGAATCTGAATTAAAAAATAAAAATGGTGTTTTAGTGCAGCATTATTTAAGTCAGGTTAAATAAACTACTTGAAGAATATTGAGCAATTTAATTCTTTTATATCATGTTTGGCATTCACTATTAAAATTCTCCGACAAAGGAAATGTAGCTTTAAATAACTTGATGAAAAGATGTACGACACATTGACCCTCATGGCTCTGTAGACATGGAAAGTACCATTTGTAATTTAAAAGGCCCACTCACCCTGGTCTCCCATAGGCCTGATCAGTAATCAACCAGTTCAGCTGGACAAACTACAATAACTATAACTTCCATTTGTTTTCAGAACTGCGGCATGCACTTGTCCCTCTCACATCACGTCTCCCCCGGGTGCTGCTAGAAGATGTCTGCTATATACAATCCTAACTGGAGGGATACATTTATGGATGCCTGGAAAGATTCCTGCATGGCACTGCTGTCTTTCATGTTATTGCAGCAGACAAAAATCCTGCTTGAGTTACATTTTGGCCTGTTTTCACCAAATTTGTGGCACCGAGAGCAAACAATGTGTCCGTTCACTCTGTTGGCCTCTTTCTATCGGATTAGCATGTTTTGAATTTTGACAATAGTGTACTCACCGTAAGTTACTCTGAACAAGCCTTGATCAGATGCCTAAAATGTTATGTCTCTTGTGTCTTTCTTTGATGTACAACACTATATTTTTCCTTTCCTTGTCTGTTGGCATCATGGTTTCTTAGCCTTTCCCCTCTCTACAAACTCATGCTTACTTTTCCTTGTAGTGATGAGAAAGGAGCCATTCACACAGATGTTTACACATTACACCATCACACATACAGACTCACTGTGAGCCACGATTGTCTTCTGCAGACAATAAGAGCGAAGAGTGACCTCTTGCAACATCTCTGTGTCTCACACTATCTCTCTGTAATCCCTCATCTCTCCCTTTCCTCATCTACACCTGCTTCCACTCACACTCCGCGATTCCACTGTTCCTGTCTTGTTCTGCTCTGTGTTTTCTCTCTTTCTTTGCCAATCTGTTTTCTTTGCTTTTGTCTTTTGCTCCTGCCTCTTTCTTCATCTCTTCTTTATTCCCTGTTTGCTCTTCCTCATTTTGTTGTTTGGCCTCTTTTTATCAATCTTGCTCTCCTTGTCTTATCACTGGTATTCCTTTTACCAAACATGGTATTTTCTTTTTATATTAAGTACTTTATGCCAAATGAACGTAATGTGCAAGTTTATCTCTACTCTGTCCTTTTACTTCTCTTATTTAGCTTATGTAGCCTCTTAGATCCACTCTTGGCTGTATGTTTACCTCTCCAATTAAATTAAATCAATGAAAATTAGAATTAATTACGCTTCCTTCACTTGCAAGCACGGAAAATGACTTCATGTTACAAGGGCATATTTCACTTGTGTAACAAAAAGCCAAGACACTCAGGCAATATGTCTAAAGGGATAAACATTAATTAAATTGTGTAATTAAAAGACACTGCAAAGTCGGAAAGATGGTCATGCACAATTTAGCACAGCTGAGCATATTACAAACCCCAGTTTGATAGGTTGCAGCTTCTGTGAATGACATTGATATGAATTATTTTATTTGGTACAACATTGACACCCTTTACAGTACGTCAAGTTGATCACCAAATGGATAATTTGTATATATTTGAAAATGTATTTTTAGAACATTGTATTAAATCTTATGTAAAGTGTGGCCAGGTTGGGTCAGTGGTAGAGCAGGCGCACATGAACTGAGAAGTTTATGCCTTGGCGCAGATGTCCAGGGTTCTCACAAAGAGGTAGATTTAGTAGCTCTTCTGGAGCATGATCTTCATCAGCACATGGTGATTGTTGTCATGGAATTGTAGATGTTTAAATGTAACAAAAAAGATATATGCACTTTGCTTAAAATCTAAAATTTAAACTTCATTCTTGACAAGATATTGTAGATTCTACTGATACAGTCCAAGTTATATGACTGAAAGCTCCCGAACAGCAACTAAATTGACCTTTTGGTGGGTGGTAAGTGAGTGGTGATGATTTAAAATGAACTTAAATGAACTTCATAACATTGATAGCTGGGGTCATATAATTTTAAATGGGTTAGAAATCCAAGGTAACCTTCATGAACTCTGGGCTTATATGTTAACTTAGCCGTGCTGTGATGTTGCGAGGTGCACTGCTAACAACGTCACTAAAATGCCTCATTCACTTTTGAATTTCACTCCTCTATCAAGTAGACATGTTCCTAATAAAGCCTACTAAGAAATGTAGAATGTGCATAATAGTACAATAACCTTTGATCACTTTACCAAACTCTAGATTACTTAATTAACAAGCAGAGAAAAGCTTAGGCTAACTAACTTTTTGACCCTCGAAAAAGATTGAAAATGATTTCTCACAATGCTGTAAAAATAAAATACCCAGTAAGCACTAAAGCGAGAGGTACAGTGGGGGAGAATTTTTGTTCCTTGAAACATTGAGTCATTGTCAATCAGTACACTGTCTCAACTACATGAAATAGCTTTTCAAATTTCAGCATTTTTGAATGGCTTATTTCATACATATAATACACTGGCTGCCACTGTATTAAACAATGGAAATCAAAATGGAGCCCTGGTGCATATTGAAAATGTGGACATCATGTTTAATGCATCAATCTCTGATTAATTATCCCTTTTGAGATTATGCCATGTTGAAACTGTTTTGGCAACTGTAGCCCCTCCGCTGTGCTTGGAGTTTCTGAATATTATAGGAAGGGAAGAAAACAAATGGACTTACATTGACACATGGCCAGCAAGTTTTTTTTTTCCATCATATTTATAACTCGCTCTCTCTGGTGTCTGTTTTTGTTTCCATCTATCTTGCATTTCTGCTTTCTTCCATCTCCCTTTTCCTCATCTCCCTCACTGTCAGCATGTGTGTCCGCTGTCTGGTAAAAAATAATTATTTGAAAGATTAATTGCAACCTACTGTAATGTGGTTACTGTCAGCAGCCCCTCGGGACCATACAGAAAGTGGAAAAGAAAGAAAGAGCAAGATAGGGAGTAAATGCAACAAGGGAGCTGTTAACAGACTTGGTTTGAGAGTGAAAAAAGAAAAGAAGAGATAACCTATGAGAGGGTATGAGAAGGAGGGAATACAGAGGCGCTGAAAGGGATGTAGAAAGGGAGAGAAAATGAAAAGGAGTGAGAGACGGAAACAGCGAGGAAGGGAGGGGTTGGGCTAGAGAAAATGGAATTGGAGACTACTGTAGCGTTACTCTATCTAGATGGAAAAGTAAGGATATAGGTGGATTCAACACTGTGTGAGAGAGGCTCAGGCAGTAGGTTATATGCTTTTGTGATGAGTTTGTGTGCATGTGCTTGAATGTACTTGCATGTGCATGTCCGGGTGAGAATAAGTGACTGCACTGTTCTTCTCTGGGGGGATGCAGCACTGAGTAGCTCATAGATACAACCCGCTGTAGTTGCACACTGAGAATCTCAGCGTGCATAGAGTGAGCGTGTCAACACCTAACATACCTCTCATAATCTAGACTAAACCAAATTGACTTTATCTACAACTTAAATATTGAGTTTCAAATGAAGAAAGCACACCATTCATTAACCACTTCCTGTGAAGACTTTAAATCCAACTCGTACTTATTTAAACCAGACCACAACTACTCTAAGCCCACCAACATGATGTATGGGTGTTCCCCAAGGCTCAGTGCTTGGACGTTCTTTTAAAAAAACTAAACATTTACATGCTTCCATTACACCACATTATAAACAGTAACAAACTATTATAATTATGCAGACGGCAACCAAATTTACCTTGCTCTGTCACCAAGCACCAAATGGGCATTGAAAAAAAACAGATTGGATGTGCCTAAACTTCTTTAGCTAAATGCAGACAAAACTGAGCTAATTAAAATAAAAAGGAAGGTTAAAGGTAGATGTCCACAGAGGCATTGGACGTTTGATGGGCGTGCCTGTATACTGACCTGATTCTGACACGGCAGTTGTTCTTTTTCCATGACCAATGACAGAGAAAAACATACAGGCTTCATCCTCCTACAACAAGCGCAAACACTTTACTGCGCATGGTTGGACAAAACGATTACACTCATGGACTGTCTGCTCCTGGATTTCAAAACTGACTGCAGTTTGGTCGGAAACGTTCTCTTATTTTACAAAAATAGTTAACCCAAATGTGTTTCTGAAAACATTTTAGATGAAAAATAATTTAATTTTAATTTAAATCTGATTATTGATTCCCAATGGGGAAATTACAATTTACAATTTACACTCTGTGAGTTATCACACACAGTCCTGAACTACACACACACACGCTCAGGATCTATACATGTACTAATGGAGAGATGTCAGAGTGAGTGGGCTGCCAGCCAAAACAGCACCCTGAGCGGTTGGCTGGCAACCGCTGGAGGGGTACAGTGCCTTGCTCAAGAGCACCTGGCAGTGCCCAGGAGGTGAAGTGGCATCTCTCCAGACACCAATTCACACTCCTTACTTCTTGGTACATACGGGGACTTTAACCAGTGACCCTCCGGTTCCCTCCCGGACTCCCTACAGACTGAGCTACTGCCACCCCTAAGCTATGATGTTGCTCTATCTTCATTTTAGCTTGACAACATTTAGTTAAAAAGATTTTTGGAAGTGTTGAGAACCGGTGAGCTGCGCTAGACGCCCCTGATTTGCATAAAGTAGCCTGCACCTCAACTTTATGCAAATTAGGAGTGGGCAACTCAATGCCCCGTCTCTCGAAACTCGCACGATTTTTACCAGAATGCCTTGCGAGGCTGCTTACATGGACAAGCAAAGGGAAGCGCTATTCCTGTGGATGTGTACCATTAGAGGTAGTGCCCATCTTGACTTTCTGTCTCTGAAAACCAAAAACCAAGTCAGTAATCTTGGAGGTATATCTCAATAATAGCTACGTCAAATGAATTACAAAGTCTTCATCCTACCATCTTAAAAACATAGAAATTATCAGGAGATTTCTTATCCAGGCAGGGCTTGGAGAAAGCTATTTTCCCATGCTTTTATTTCCACCAGGTTCAATTACTGTAATGGTATTTTCTCAGCTGAATCAAAATGCTGCTGCTAGAGTTCAAGAAAAGTTAACTCATCACTCCAGTTCTGAGGGCTCTAAACTGTTCCCGGTGTGTCACAGACTAGAGTTTAAAGTATTGCTACTTTTCTATAAATATCTCAATGGTTCAGGACCAAAATACATTATGATTGTCTTTTATGGTAAAATATGACAAAATATGAACCACCTCAGCCTCTCAGGTCATCCGGTAGAGGGGCTGCTAATTGTCCCCAGGCGGCAAAGTAAAAGTGGAGCATGGCATTTAGTCACTGTGTACCACAGAGCTGGAACAACCTTCCAAATTATATTAGACTTTAGACTTTGATCGCTTTTCAATCGAAGTTAAAAACATTTATATTCTGCACTGCCTGTCACTGAACCTTTAATACCAAGCATGAACCATCTTATGTCTCTGTTCATAACCTTTTATTTTCCTTTTACATTTTATATTCTTTTAATTTGCATTTTATTGTTTGTTTTAAAGCATTAAGTAAAGCACTTAGGTTTTGTGTAGGTTGTACACACATTGAGGACCACAAAGGAAGTAAGCCCTGTACTTTATTGTGTTTTTATCCTTGATTGTATTTGATGTCTTTATTTCATGTGTAAGGCATTTTTGATTCAATTAAATAAATCATATCAAATGAAAATGCAATGGAGATACACTTGCCTTGCATTGCATTACTCTCTGTGTGATTAGATTTCTTATTGATAATATTTTGAAACCGTGTGTGTAATGAGTCGACATGGGAAGTTTCTTTTTCTGCCCTTTTTCCTTAATTTTAAGTTTTTTCTGCATTTAGAATCTTAAAAAAAAAAATCATAGAGCAGGTAATGGTACCAGTAATAGCACTGGCACTAAAATATATGTTGATGCAATTTGCATACTGTTTAACACAGGGCACAACTGTAGCTGTCAGTGTCCTCGAGGATCCTCCCGGCGCTGCTTCATCAATTACTTTCTCTACTACTACTCAATAACTACTGGCAGACTCAAGTACAACAGTAAATGAGATTCTTACATCATACGACATGGGCCAATAATCGCTTTGGAAGCTCATTGCTTGCATTAGATTTGGTGGCCAGGGACTGCAATTCTGCACAAATATAATACTAACTGCATACAGGCCAGCAAATCTGTTTATGAACACAGCACTAATTCATTTATGCAATATTTTTTATACCATATGTCTAAGTTTTGGCCCACCAATATCAGTTTCAGCATTATCAGCATCTTCATTGAACTTCTTCTGGCTGGCCCGAGCACACATTTTGATCACTTTCACATATTTCATTAACTGGCCAGTAACATAGAACAAAATTGTGACAAAACTATATCAGGAGGGTGTGATGAAAAAATTGGATGATAATATGAGTGTTGGTATGTACAGACATAGCCACATGAACACCGGACACCATCTACAGTTTTACTGAGTCGTGGGCAGACATGTGCAACTCGGCTAATTAATGTAACACACACACAGTTACTCTTGTAAGATTGTTGGAATTGTGTAACAGACCTTACAAACAGCATAGATCTGTTGTGAGCAGCTGTGATTAATGCAGATGCTGCAGCAACACTGCCCTCTTTGCCCTCTCTACGTCCACAGTGCAGACACAGGAGGGAGAAGGTATTGCATTACATGTTAAAGGTTTTGAGGTTTATCTTAGACTGCACATCTTCATCGAATACCTATACAGGGATTCATGTTTTTCTTCCTCTTTCTCACAAACAAAATTGATTCATTGTGTTGCACATGATTGAATTGTTGAATTTGTATACAAAAGAAACATTTGCTTACTGCAGCAAATGCACAAAGCAGAACAGAAAACAGTAGGGCTCCTGCTGTGACAATATGAGTGACGTCTGGCAAATAGTGATATTAATTTTATGCACTGCAGAGTGCTCTATTGTTGAAAATGCAGGTACATGCGGTCTTTTTGAAATGTGGCGGAAATTGAAGCAATCCAGTACAATGGCAATTTATTTCATCGTGAAGCCTGTAGGTTTGTATTTTTATTGAGACTGTGTTCACTCCACTCAATGGTTATTTTTTAGGCTTTTTGGTACTTTGTGTTTTTGAGCTGTAGTGCATTATATTGGCCGGTGTTATGAATATAACATAGTAGCAGTTTTTGCATTAGATTTCATGTGTTTGCCGTTAGCAGTCTCACACAGAGACAAGGAGAGGGCTGGTGAAACCACACAGACGGCCAGCAGGTGGTTCATCTTAGCGAGTCATGTTGGTCAGTTTATAAAGCTGTTACATTCTGATGCTCCAATCAACCCACACACTGGGCAACCCACCAGTATTCATCCTGCTGGCCCCATATGTGTGTATTCATGTGTTTTTTTTGTATTTGTGAGTATGTCTTTATGCCTATTTAACTGTACATTGACTCTTGTTCATTATGTATGTGTGCGTGTATGTATTATGCTACTCTACCTGATGACCGGTCTATATATGTAAGTGCACGTGTGTCTGCGCGTGCTTTAAAGGAATACTTCACATTAAAATGATCATTTTTATATCAATTACTCAACCCATGTTACCTTGAAGAAAATGCTTTTTTTTGCATGCCTCCAGAAATGGAGAACATTCTTGAGAATTTTCTCCGCTTTGCAAGCCTTTTTCTTCAAGAATTCAAGGTAACAGGAGGTGATTCATTTCTATGCAAATGATGATTTTGAGGGTGAAGTATTTCTTTTAAGTTTAACCTCCTACTGAGCCACATGACCACAACCACGCAACCACTTTTTGAGAGTAGGTTACGCATACACGCAGTGAAAATAAGTCACTACAAGATAAAACCTGTTGTGGTGAGTGAGTGAGGGAAGGAGGACCCAAAAGCAGAGGAGTAGCAGGCAGGAGGGAGCTTCAAAAAGGGCTTTATTTCATCAGTCCAACAAAACACAGGGAACAAAAGGCAAAATCCAAAAATCCAAAAACAGGCACAGTGGAAGGCAATACTATAACAGGGTAAACTACACAGGGGAAAACTCACGAGGGGATAAAGCTGGTACGACTCACAGGGAAGGTCAGGAACAAGGCAAGAACATAGACACGGCCACATTGACAAGACATATGGATCTGGCAAGAGACAAAGGGGACACTGGGGTTAAATACAAGAGATAACAGGGAACAGGTGAGACATCAGGTGAACCACATTAGGGCGGGGCAGGACAATCAGACCGTCAATCGTAAAGCTAGGCAAGACGAGACAAGACAGGAAACCATACTATCAAAATAAAACAGGAAGCAGAACAAACAGACACAGGGGAACACAAGACAGGACCAACAACACAAGACTGGGGAGAAAACCGAAACAAAAGCACAGGGAAGGCCCCATTTGGCCTTAAAAATAAACCCAAACAAAAACCCCAAACCACAACAACAAAAAAACTAACATCAGTATAAGAAAACATCTAAAGTGAGGACTCAAAAATCAATCAGTCCATAAATAGTGGGCAATTTTCACATTTCTTTTTATTTAAAGAGCTTTATTCTGTCTGTTTATTCTATCCGTCTCTCTGTCAGCCTGTCTGTCTGTCTATCTGTCTGTCATCTCTGCTGGAGAGTTTTCTTTCTCTTTCCTTTGGTGGCTAGATTTTAAAATGTCAAATGAGAACCAAAGAGCAGTGGTTTAATTTGTCTTTGATACAAAATGTTCCTTTCTCACATAAATACAGGTAAGTGTACACACACACGCATACACACACATACAAATCCCAGCCAGAGAGGAGTCAAACATCCTTTTAGAGATATTCACACAAATGCTGTAATGAGCTCTTCAAGCCTTGCACACACAGGCTGGCTTTCCCGTGCATATTCACCAAACTCAAACATTAACAGGCTAAAAGATTGGGTACACACACACACACCACATACATAATCCTGTGTGCGTGTGTGTGTGTGTGTGTGTGTGTGTGTGCGTGCATGCGTGCATGCTCAGTCAACTATCTCTGTCTCAGTGTTTGACCACAGTAGATGGATTGGCTCGCCTTGGTCTCCCAGTCCCTAGTCTTCACTTTCTTCTCAGCGGAACAAACCATCAAGTTCTCACTTAGAGGCCAACCTTTGGGCCGGGGAAGCACAAAGCTAAACTACCTCCACTCTAAGGGTCAGGTGATCCTCAATCAGAACTAAATTAAACATTGTGTTGTCTGACCACTTCCGACCACATGAAAAGTGTTTCTAGCTGTTCCAAGGGGCCACACTGGAAGGCAGAGTGAAAATCCAGTCATTATAGAAAAGGGGGAAAGATGTTATTCCGTGTAAATATGGTAATAACTGTGCACATTTACGGACACTCTCTCCTGGAAGACACTCAGTGTTTTACTCAACAAAAAGAAAAAAAGACAGAGGGTGAAGCTGAAACCCCGCCTACTGTACTTCCTCCACATAGCTGGCTAATCACAGCATAAAGGGGGTGTGAATTTCGGATTGACAGTTTTGAAAAGTAAAGAATCTGGTATTGAAAGCACTTAGTATACTGGCCAGAGTGTTATTTGGATAAATCCCCACACGCTGGCCTCAGGTTATCGTGTGGTCGGGGAAAATGTAGCTGGATGTAAGCCTGCTTAGAAGTGTTTGGGGACTGTTTAGTAGTTCAAAGTTAAGAACTATGACATAAGTTGTACTTACCTTTTTCTACAATAACTCACTTTAAATGTCAACATAGCATATGTCACAATAGTATTTATATGTTTATTTTGATGACTCCTCCATCATAAAATCTGATGGACGAAGGACAACGAGGAACTACATTTATGGACCTCTATCAAATCATTACATTGTCCTTGTTTAGTTGTTTGAGATCGAAATAGAACAAAAGATGTAAATAAAAGCAGCTAAATTGTTGGTTTGGCTGAACTGAAACATAGTATAGTTGACCGTTGTGAACTTATTAAGTGGTGTTCACACGTAAACAGCATGTTCAGCTCAGTGTGGACGTAGTCTGAGAGCAAAACATTTTCAGCCAGCATAATATCGGTTTGTGTCTCTTGCTTAAAACAAATGTGCCTGTGGGGCACTTGTTTATGTGCTTTTGTGTATTTGGACCTGATTGTTTGTGCCCTTATCTACATATAACCAATGTTCGTGATGAGAGGCAATCAATCGTCCAACTATGCCATTAGAAGCAGCCTGTGTGTGTGTGTGTGTGTGTGTGTGGAAGGGTTCATTTGTGTTGAGCTATTTAGATTCACAAAGCAGCAGAGAGAGAGAGAGGGTAGAACTGACTGAAATGGACAGGGAACAAATGGAGTGGAAGGAAAAAACAAGATCTGTGGCAGAGAGAAAGAGGGACAGATTAGATGGGAGGGGTGTAGAGCAAGTGAGAGAATGGGATGAGAGAAGTGTCATGGAAGGCCAACAAGTCAAAGTCAGCGTTTAATCCCCGAGACGACTCACAGGCGGGACAGAAATCCGCCTCACTACAAGTTACCAACCACACAAACACACAAACAATATCATGCGTCATCACGTGTTCACGAGGTTCAACCTTACTGTCTACTCAGTGCTATTGCGCGCTCACACACCAACATCTTTGTTTTCTCACACAGTGCTGTATTTTTCCATACATTTTCTTAAATGCACACCTGGTGACCATTATGAATAAGGACAAAGGGTCGTATCCAGAAATAGTGAGGAGTGCAAAATTTCTCTAGTGCACCCCCAAGTATTTGACTAGACACTAAACAAGTATGTAAAAGAGGTTTAATTTATTCATTTAACTGTTCAATTAAATTTTCTGTACATTCTAATTCCCTACAAGAAGGGCTGTTTCACAGAATTATCCACACTGTTAAACATATTGGACTTGGATACATTTGAGAGAGAAATACTAAATCCTTTAATTTTAACATGTTTGCCTAAATAGGCCTTTAAGTCTCTTTGGGTTATTGGAGTGTCTTTTTGCATATGCACTGTAGCCTACATGGTTTGATGATCTGCTGGTATGTGTTTTCCTAGAGCTCTACTGCTGCACCAAGACAAGAACATTACTTACTTGAGAGCAAATTGCTTAATTCACAAGCCATTTAGCACTGATCTCTTCCACTCCAGTAACTAGATTCTCTTGTCTGCAGTACTTTCACTAGCATTGGCCTCCGAATTCCTTTCTTCATTACATTTAGCATTAGCCTAGCTAAAGGCGCTGTACCGCCCTTAATTAAGTCTGTTTTAGCACAAAGCATTTCAGATCACGTTAGCGCGCTAACTGAAGCGGGACCACTCTGTCTTGCCTAGTTGCCTCTCTCATCACACGCCTGTTTCTCTTCTCTGGCTTTACTTCTTTGTCTCTTCTTGCCCTCCCTGGTCTCATTTTCTCCTGGGGTCACTGGTCAACCATGACACAGACGAGAACTGTCTTTGTGCAGTATTCCAACCCGAGAAGAACCTTTTACTGAGATTTAGACCCCTGTCATAGGAACATGTGTTCAGGTTAGGAGTCTATTTTAAGCCAATATTAGAATCAGGTGGTTAGGCTAAGGGTTAGGCTAAGGGTGAGACATGTGAGAGTGAAGAGTTAATAATAAGGTTAAGGCCTGGGAAATGGCCTTGTACCTGTAGCTAAGACAGTAGGAAACACACACATACTGTATGTACACACCTACATTCTTTCCTTTTATTACCTCTTTCCGCTTCACTTCACCCCCTCCATCTTTCCAAGATGTGCGTATGCATGTAAGCTCATGTGCACTCACTTAATTGAAGCTCGTCTGGTGGCTCAAATTTGATTGGAGCAAGGGATGTGCAGTGGATGAATGCAGGGAGGGAGATGAGGAGAGGAGTGGATGACATGATCAAGTGGAGAGTGGGATGGGAACATTGAGGCAGGGTGAAGGATATCTGTCCAACAGAGGAGAGTGATGATTAGTGGTTTTAACTTCCTTTTTTTGTCGGCAGTGATGACGACAGTGGTTTATGTCATGAGAAGCTTTGCAAGCGAGAAGACAAATCCTCTACAGGTGTCCATGAGAGGTTCTAGTGGTTAACATAATTGGTCAGAAAAGCAATCAGGAGTCCTGTTTAAAGCTGATTGCGTGGCACACGTGCCTCAGGCAAATTTCTTGCTCAAGTTGAGAAACCTCTAACGCGAGCGCCTCTTACATGTTAAACTGCCACTTTGCAACAAGATGAACATAAGTGAACATTTCAGAGCTAAAGGGACACAGACTCAGTCACACAGCATTTCACATACACAAGAGTGACAGGTCCAGGGATCTGCACATGTTTTGAACAAGCCAGACAAAGCAATACAACAACCATAACCCTATAACATGTAGTACTTTACATAAAATAGAATTTTGAGATACTTGAGGATTCCTATTTTTTGCTACTATATACTCTAGTTGTCAAATGTCAAGGTTTTACATGAGTTTACATGAGTAATGAATCAGAATAAACTCTCCATTGCTTATCCTAATTGAAATATTCAGTTGTAATTGTATGAACAGTATTAAGCTCCTTTATAGCCCGTGAATAATGTCTTAAGTAAACATTATCACTCTTGCATGTATTAGCATAATGCTGGTTTGCTATTACTAGACATGTTGTCTGGTCTGTTTTAACCTAAATGGAGATGCAAATAGACGTTGTGTTTTGCATTTTTATAAGAATACTATAAACAGGCCAGTAAAGCTTCTTGAGTTTAACTGACCTAAGGAGGGGAAGTCAACAGGACAGAGAGACAGATGAAGGGAGAGCATGATAGCATGAAAGAGACGAAATGAGAGACAGAGATGAACAACGATGACACAGAAACACCTCTGAAGAAGATGAACAACAGATAGTATCTGTCATTGAAGAGGAGTGATGGATGATAGACGGCAGCAACAGAGGACAAGACGACTGTTAACTCTCACAACAGTCATCATCTGACCTGCCTAGAATAATCGTCCTGTCCTGGCTGCCCAGTGACATCACTGCTACTTACTGTAGTCGTTGGGCGCTAGTGTCGCCGCGGCAACTGGCTCTCCTCCAGCTGTTGCCAGGCGGCAGTCTCCATGGAGATGTATATATTTGGGGCGTAGGTGGAGCTGGTACAAGGAGTGGATGGAAAAAGGGGTGTGTGTGTGTGTGTGTGTGTGCCTGTAGCTAAGACAGTAGAAAACACACACATACTGTATGTACACACCTATATTCTTTCGTTTTATTCCCTCTTTCCCGCTTCACTTCACCCCCTCATCTCTCCAACTACCTCTCTGCCCTCTCTTGTAATCAGATGTGAGTAATACATATTGTCACCACTAAGCAAAGTCACTACTCCTCTCTTTTTTGCAGTTGCAACACATTGCATATACACACATACTTTCCATGTATACATCACCTTCTTTGCCATAGGCAACACATTTGGCTCTCTGCACTTAAGTGCTGCAATGCCCAACACAGTATATATTGTAATAAGTGTTTTATTGAGTATCCTTCTTAACCAGCGTAAGCATATGAACTGAGACTAATAGATACACACATACTCACATCATCAACTAGCTATGGGACTAATTGTGCTTGGAGGTTTTTACAGTATCTGTGGTAATATCAACACAGTGTGGCTATCTGTTTAAATGAGCTACAGAAACCTCACAGGGTTACAATCCTGTTACAGTCCAAGAAAATAAATGCATTTAGTGTTGTTTGCTATTTATTTTTCAGAAAATCGATTCGCAGAGTTGGTAAATTAAAGTATAAAAGGCAATTTCACTCATTCAATAACTTATTTCTGGTGATATTCCAGTGAGCTTAGCATGGAGCTCATATTGCCTCATGGTGACATAATGACTGTTGAAACCAATTCCGGGAAGTCAAATGTAATTCGAAGAGTATCACATCACAATTGATACTAATGAAATTACTATTCAAATGTGTATTTTTTATAAATGTGTTTGCCAGCATTAGCAAAACTCGCCCTTCTCAAAAAAACGAATGCTTTTGTCACGTTACTTTTTGATAAACAATCAAATTTGCAGGCGTGAGTAACACAAGATTCAAGATTCCTTTATTCATCATTTTTATGCAACAGCACCACATAAAAACAAAATTGTGTTTCACACATCCAGTCAATAAATAAGGTAACACAAAACATTGTCATATCTTAGGGCACGGAGCTAACTTTACAGTAGAATGATTGAGTAACTTTAGTAGTGCAGTTTTAACATGAATTTAAAATTGACATCCACCAAGTCAAAATGCTTTTGTTGTCATTAATTAGCTCATTTCCTAACTGAGTCGCGGCTTAATGTTAACATTATAGGACCTCAGCAACAGGACAGAGGGGTGCTGTTTCGCTCCACAAGCTAAAAAAGAAAATTATAATGGAATTACTTTGATAAGGGAAATGGCAAAATCAGTTAGTTAGTTAGTTAGTTTTTATATTTTAAATTATGTTTTATATTTTCATTAGAAGGCCAGGCTTCCATTGGCCCCCTAGAGTAACCATCACTATATGCAATCAATTATTCATCACACATCCCCAGATGATTGTGACTGATTGAACTATTTACCTCATCATTTCCCGGCTGGAGAATATTTCAGGTTTTCTGCTTTTGTTACATGCTGCTTTTAATAATTACGTGAAAACATTTGTATCTTGTCCAAGCCTTATCAGTCACTGTCATCTGCTGAGCTGAGGCTCATGGCACCTTGTCTGCTCTGATCAATTTAGTTAGCAGGAAGTCTAAACAATACCCTCACTCATTAGTGCCTTTCCTGTGTGAAGAATAGCTGCTTTTGTCCTGTTTTTGTTTGATCTTATATAGAAGTGTATTAATTTGCTAAGGCGTTAGCAAGGGCTTTCAGTAATTTGGACGTGGCCTGCCTCTGCTAATAGCTACAGAAAAACCTGGGTAATAGCAAACATTAGCATTTCTAATTCTGTGTCTGAGTATAATGTGCATTTTTAAGTCTAAAAGTAGTGTGTGTTCATTTGTGCTGTACCACCTGTAGATGAAGTCATCGTTTAGCATTCCCATGTTTTATAATGGTTTTACCTGCAAATGTTTCCTGTAAATGTAATTTGCAAGAAGGGTAGGAACTGCCTCCAGCCAGGTAGTTCAACAAGACTTTTCCAAATGTTATCATTCAAATTGCTCCAGAACTGTTGACGTTAAAATGTTATTTTAGACCCTCAGTAGAAGCACAGGCTGTTAAAACACAATATTTGTGCCTGCAGGGATTAGTATTGTTACTCTGTGAACTGAGACTCCCTGGCTAGCCCTGATCTAGTGTGTAGTTGCAGCTCTGCCAGTTTTTCTGCCAGGCACTTTAATCAGCTCCTCATTGCAGCATGAATTCCCTATGTAGGTCTGGCCTCCCTCCCCTTGCGCCTGGCAGCCTGTTATTTTTCCCTGCCACATTGACAGCACATCAACCTGTAAGTGTCATTTTGCTATCAACACACACGGCTCCCAAGAGCTTTTTTTGTTATTAAAAAATGGGACACGCTCCCTTTGCCACGAGAGTACCAAATGTTTTTGTGTGTATATGTGTGTGTGTGTTAATGTTCATTTTGGCTACAGAGAGACAGTGCTATTACTAAGAGTAACCCCTGTGTTCCCCTGGAGGAATCAATAAATCAAGAATTATTTGTGTGCATCTCTGTGTGTATGTGAGTGCCATAAAAGCATCTTTTAGAGCTCCAAGGAATAGGTGTACTTAGTCTCGCATGAAATACTGTGTGTGTGTGTGTGTGTGTGTGTGATATGTGTGATATGTGTTGTTATGTTATGTGTGAATGTTACAAAAAGCTCAATACTGCAAGAAAAATACCATTCAGGAAATCCTGTTTTTCCTCATTTTGTGGTCTCAATTATATTTTTTTTAGTGATCAATTTTATCAATTTTTTAGTTATCAATTTGTGTGTGTGTGTGTGTGTGTGTGGTGTGCACATTAATGCCATTTTTTAGGAGGCACACTCACAGGCTTTAGCCTCGCTTAAATCTGTGCCATATTAGTATTTATATATTCAACTTCATTTTCCACTCGTATACACACAAGCACATAGGTGCACAATTAACACACACACACACACACAGAATGCTTTATTTATTTGTGGGAGTTTAAAGCTAATTAGTTTGAGTCCAAGGGAAAACAGTAATTGCCTCCCAAGAGTAAAGGGGGATGACAAAGGGAAAGAGCAAAGATGGAGGCCTAGAGAGAGAATTTAAATTGAAAGAAAGAGAAAGTCGTGGAGTAAGAGAAGCTTTGTCTGCAGTATGTTTTGACATGTACAGTCTTGAAACATGCCCCCTGTGCATGTGTCTTTTAGAGTGTGTCAGGAAAGTGCAGATCACTGTTGATGGTGGCTGAAACAGTGTCCTGTGTGTGTAAGTGCGCGTCAATCCACGCTCGCTCAGCTAATGGTGTGTTTGCAAGCGTGGGCGGAGAGTGAGACATCCCTAACAGACACAGACAATACTGTATAATTTGAGTGACGGAGGGAATGAGAGGTTAGCAATGTGACAGAGAGAGGAAAAGCTGTGTAAAAATGTAATTGGAATTGATGTTTAAGGAGAAACACTAAGACAGGAAGAGATGCAGAAAGACACACTGACAAAGTTACATGAAAGAGAGATGCAAAAGAGCCCAGTGGCGAAATGCAGCAGAGATTGAGAGATAGGAGGAAAGACAGAGGGAGGAATGCAATTCAATGAGATAAAAGATGAAGAAGTAAAAAAATAGGACACCTCAGAGGTTTTTTTTATTTTTTGCTCAGACAATCAATCATTCTATTAATCTCAATCCTTCCCCATCTTTCTATGAATCTAATCCTGACTCCTGCCCCCAACACACACCTATTGTTTTTTAAGTTTTGTCTTTGCTTCAAATCTGTTCTTTAGCAGTCCAAGGTGTTGTCAACAACCCATTGCTCAATAATAAAAAATAATGACATTACTCTACTAGCTACATACAGAAATAACAGATGTAGGCTTACATTACTTGTACATACTAGATACATACTACATACTAGAATAACTTTTGCTCAGCCCTTCTTCTGAACTCCAAAGGCACCGTACAACACATGTAGCAGCCAGTTTATGGTTTGTAGGTATTTACACACATGTTGTGGTCGAACATAGTATTTCTTTAACTATTTCTTCTTTTTAAAGCTGACAGTCTGAGATTCACACCTACTTAATGCAGTGAGCAACAGTAAGTCATTTTATTTCAGGGTCTCTTTTTTAATGCTACTACTTCACTAATATTTTACACCTTTCATGTGTACAGTACAACCAATTGCAACAGTATGTGGGCTGTTATCTCCATGTTTGAAAGATTATGGTCCCTCTCGTCTCCCTTTGACAGCGTTCTGCCACTCCCAACAGGTATAAACACTTTTGCATCGGACGACATGTTGTACAATACCTGTAAATGAAAAAAACATTTAATTTCAGTTAATATAAAACACATCTTAGTAAATTAGTAAAAACTGACACATTGTACACAAACAAAGTAAAAACAATAAATTAGAAAAGATGATCTGCTGTGAGCACGGCCTATTTTATTTTGAAAAGAAAGAAAAGAAGCTCTGCGGATAGCCGGGGCTGTGCTGGAGTCGGAACGCAGCCATTCTGCAGTTAGTGAAAATACACACATTGACTTTAATGGAAACCTAATGAATCCGCTGCCATTCCATAGCGGATCCGCAGCCATTCCACGCCCGGTGAAAATTAGGCTTCTCTTCTCAGTTTGCACTGGAAGCGCTGTAACACATGTTCCCTTGCAATACTTTATTGAAACAGGTCTACTGGTGGTTCAGAGGTAAAACTGACTCAAGAAGCTAGTAGTAGTAGTTGCAAAGGTGCATGTAGCACCTTTAAACTACCCTAATCAAGGGTTAACAAAATATTTCTGCTCATTTTTCTCCTGCATGTAGCAGATCCTTGTATCTTTTAAGGCCATTATCACATTAGTCACTTGCTTACTCCTTGGTGCTCTAAACTCACCTGTTCATCTCTCTGTGTCTGTTTCTCTCTCCACTCAGCTATCTGACCTTGCTTCATAGCGCTCTCTTTCTTTCTGGATATCTGGTCTATTGAATCCCTGGCTTATTCTCTGTAGTTTAGTTAGACGAACTTTGCATGTCTCAGTCTACTTGTATGTGTATATATTCTTTAATTTAACTATCTTTATCAGCAGGGTCATGGACAATATGAAACGCCAAAGCAATTCATTATATGAACTCAGGGGCGTTGGACTGGGGGGGGGTATTGGACTGAGTACCAAAAAGATGCTAGAATTAATAGCTGTGGATGGGCGAAGGGGCCCATAGAAAATGTCTTTTTACTCAGCCCAGTATTTGTACTACACCGCTGTATGAGCTAATGATGTTAAATTAACCAAGTTGATCAACACTATGTTTATCAACTATCAATTTTGTCTTTACTCATTTCCTCACCTCTTCCCACTCTCCATATCTGTTTCATCTCTATTCAAGAGAATATATCCTATTTAAGATGGCTTATTGGCATGATGAAATCCTTCTCTCGTTGCCAAAGTACAAGTGCAAATCCCATTACCCATTACCAGTACATCTCAGTTTAGATTAAATAAAATAAGCAAGCACATCTTTTCAAATCATTTAAATATAAAGGGCTTTTTGGCCTCATCTGTTTTCTCCTGAAGAAAAAAACAGTTCACAAAGATATAGTTTTTAATTTTTTAAATGGGTATGTAATTTCCTAAAAGGGCTGGACACCGGTGTTTTTAGCAAACATTACTCCAACAATAGTTGTAATAATTGTTGTTTTGTATTTTCAGTCGTGGATTGATACATATTTGATTCCCTAGCATGTATACAGCAGCAGAATAGTGTATCTTGACTCAAAATAAACAATATAAAATAGTTACCATATTAGTTTTTAGACAGCAATGGCACAGAGGATGCTGGCTTTACTGGTTTGGATCTCTTCAGAATCAGAATCAGCTTTATTTGCCAGGCATAAGGACACATACAAGGATTTTTTCTTTGGAGCATCGTTACTCACACTGTGCTTACACATTCAAAACAACCAAAACAAAATATACACACTAACATATACACAATATATACCTACTCTAAACAGAAACAATATAGAGGCATGAGTGCAATGAAGAGATCAATAACATTATTTAAATGTGAAACATAGTGCAAAGGATACTGGGATAAAAAGTATTATGTTATTATATTACAATATGAACAGTATGAACAGTATTAACATATGAACACTTATGTATTAGGAAATGAGAATGCTGAATAAATAAAACATAATAAGTGAGATGTGAGAATGGGAATGATGAATAATACTAAATAAGTGGAATAATAAGTGGAACCAGTAAGCAGGTGATGTAGAGACAGTGTTGCTGGGTTATTGACCAGAATAGAACCTGACACTGTGGGTCAGAAGTCAGCTGTTCATCAGAAAGATGGCTTGTGGGTAGAAACTGTTCCTGAGTCTGTTGGTTTTGGCGTACAGTGCTCTGTAGCGCCTACCAGAGGGGAGAAGCTGGAACAGGTTGTGTCCGGGGTGAGATGGGTCTGCAGTGATGGTTCCTGCCCGTTTCCTGACTCTGGAGGAGTATAAGTCATGGACGGAGGGCAGGTTGGCACCAATGATCTTTTCTGCAGTCCTAACTGTCCATTGTAGTCTGCTCCTGTCCTTTTTGGTGGCAGATCCAAACCAGAGAGTGATGGACGTGCAGAGGACAGACTGGACAATGGCTGTGTAGAAGTGGACCAGCAGCTCCTTAGGCAGGTTGAGCTTCCTGAGCTGGCGCAGGAAGCACATCCTCTGCTGGGCCTTTTTGATGATGGTGTCTGTGTTGGGCTCCCACTTCAGGTCCTGGGATATAGTGGATCCCAGAAACCTGAAGGATTCCACAGCAGACACAGGGCTGTTGAGTATGGTGATGGGGGGAAGAGTGGGGGGTCTCTTCCTGAAGTCCACGATCATCTCCACAGTTTTGAGCGTGTTGAGCTCAAGGTTGTTCTGACTGCATGAGGCCGATGACCGTTGTGTCGTCAGCGAACTTTAGGAGTTTAACAGAAGGGTCTCCTGAGGTGCAGTCATTGGTGTAGAGTATAGAATATTACTAGCCTTATTCTTTTATCACCTTTTCTCGTTTTTCCTTCTCTCACCCACCACTTCTCTCTCTCGCCGGTCTCACATCAGTTAAAAATAAATTCAAAGACGCTTTATTGACATGATTAAATCCTTCACACATTGCTCAAGCCCATGTGCAAATCACATTACTGATACATCTCAATTTAGATTAAATAAAAAGTCCTTACAAATTATGCAAAAATATGATATGCAGCAAACATTTTCTCATGGCTTCGATCAGAGAGCTTTAGTGACCTTTATCAAAAAGGATGACAGTTTGTTTATTCTTGAGGGGAAATTGTGAGTTTAAACCAATAAATGGACTGCTGACATAAATTCGATATCAAAGTGGGAGGTATGAAATGTTAGAGAGACTACAGCTTGTCACTTGGAGATGTTAATAATAGTTCCAGCTGTTTACATGAACGTACATTGCAAAATTTGAGAAGTCTAATATGTACAAAATATAAAAATGAAATGCTCTCCATCTGTTTAGTCAGTTTCTTCCTCTCTCTGACTTCTATGCTGTCCCTTTTTACCAGTCTGTCTGTCAGACTCTGTCTTCTGTGCTGCTCTTTAAATGTATTATAAAGCCATTTTCTTACAGTAGCCACTCTGTCTCAGAGCCTCCCCCTGTACCCGCTCTCTCCCCTCCTACCGGTTCAAATCAATGAAACTGCACAGGCCCTTCCTTCCCCCTCTGACTTTCTGAATACTGTTCTCTCTCTCGTTATCTGAATACTTTCCCCTCCCGTTGCGTTTTCTCCCTCTCTGCCTCTCTTTTTGAATACATTCGCCCCCGCCTCAATTTTCACATTTCTTTTTATTTAAAGATCTTTATTCTGTCTGTTTATTCTGTCCGTCTCTCTGTCAGCCTGTCTGTCTGTCTGTCTCTCTGTCTGTCATCTCTGCTGGAGAGTTTTCATAAAACTTTCTCTGTCCTTTGGTGGCTAGGTTTTAAAATGTCAAATGAGAACCAGAGAGCAGTGATTTAATTTTTCTTTGATACACAATGTTCCTTTCTCACATAAATACAGGCGAGTAAGTACACACACACACGCACACACACACACACACACACACACACACACACACACACACACTTACAGACTCAAACATTAATGAATGCTTCCTCCACTTCACCACACACACTCACACACACACACACACACACACAGACTCAAACATTAATGAAATCTTCCTCCACTTTTACACACACACACACACACACACACACACAAACACACACATATTTGCATCCTCCATTGCTCACCAGGGCCTGAAGTTAACAGTGGCAGGTGGATTTAAAAATCTGTCACTTTTTCCCAGCCACTTTTTTTGCCTCATAAAGGTGAAAAACAAGAATTGCTGTGTCTCTATGAGACTACTCGTGGACATTGCGTCATCACATGATGTAGGAGGGGGGCCCGCCTTGATATTCCAGCATAAAACCATAATTTCCTATACTGGGCTGGGACACACATGCATACAGTTTGATAAAGTACTTATTGGACTTTAACTTATCATTGCACCTACAATAATGTAGCTGTCCTCAATTTAGGTCATTCTGTACATCTTATCTGCGGTTTTTCCTGTATCCACCGTGTGAATGTGTGTGTTTGTGTGTATGCGCGTGTCAGTCACACACGTCTCGTCTTCATATCAGAATCAAGGAGATTAATTTGATCCATTCTCACTCCCACTTGGTCAGTGGCTGCACATGGGACTGCTGGGATTGTCGCGAGTAATACAAATGTGATAGGGGGCCCCGGCTGTCAAGCAATGTCTTCCAGTGATGCAGGACCCTGATTGGTCCGGGCCAGTAAGCAACTGTGTACCCTGCTGCCAATAGTTACGCATCTGAATCACTTAATTCTGATTGGCTACCAGCCAACTTGGCAGATAGATTGACAGTGTTACCCGCTAATTGCAAAATTCACCCGCTTTTCACAGGTGGACGGGTGTTAATTTCATGCCCTGTTGCTCACACACTACATTTGATGACTCATACTAATAGGTAATGCTGTCTATGGAAGCACATATTTGGTTCTCATAAAGACAGCAAAACACACATATACACAGTGTAATGTAGACTGGTGATGGTGTCTAATTTTTACCTTGTTGACATGCCTCATGTAGGTTTAGTAGTAACAAATCCTGTGAACACTTCTGCTCTTCAACAACACAACCAATTACAGCAGGGATATTGAGCAACGGTTTTTAAATTCTCCAGAGCAGAGGATGTGAACAAACAGAGTCGTACGACAGCCATGTTCTGGTATACTCTCACAACATTTTAACTTTAACGTTTATCCGGCAGGATATGGGGAATAGGAAGTGACTTTGCCACATTGTTGATGCTGGCATGTAATTTGTTGTGGAGTGGTGGAAGCAAATTAGTGATGCTAATCTCTGTTATGGAGAATTTGTTTAATTGGAAATCCTCATGATGGAAAAGAAAAGAAATGAGGAAAAAAAAGGCGAGTGCTTTTGTGTCTGGTTAACCACTCAAAAGATTTGTTGGATCTGAAAAAAGAAGTTTAATTTCACAGCTACTTGGGGACGTCTTTGTGAACGTGGCTGTGTGCAGGAGTGTCTGTTTACTGCTGCTGATGTTTCTCTCCCTGTCGGGATGTCTGCATGCATGTTTCTGTTTGTGTACACTTGCACAGTATTTTTCTTGTTATAGACTGTCAATAATCATGTGTGTGTATGCATGTAGTTTAACATGATTCAATGTCAATAGTGAAGTCTGTGTGCACGAGTGTTTAGCAGCAGCTGTGTTTGTCTGCAAAGGAAATGGATGGAAAGCTCTTTGTCCAATCGCAAATAGGCTGCGAGTTTGACTGTTATTCAGAGAAGGAATGAAAGAGTTGCAGCTTATTTCAGATGGGTTTTGGAAAATGACAGGAAAACAAATGTTTGCAAATGAGAGAAACAGAGGAGGAGGTAAATGTGTAACTTGATAAAGTGAAAGGGATGTTTTTTCACAACAGCAGTAGAAGAAGGATGGGGAAAGAGGAAAATGGAATGCTATTCTGACTGACACTTTTATGACAATGGACAGAGAGAGGGCAAAAACGAGAGAGTGATGAGTAGTGATTGAGTAGAAAGGTTCAATGGCAAAAACGCTGGGTGGAGAGAGAGAGAGAGAGAGAGAGAGTGAGACGGACAGGGTCATGCCAGTTTTTCCACCATTGTCAAAGTCAAATGCCGCCGGTCGCTCGAGAAACATGCAAATGAAATGCAAATGAGCTGAACCGTGGGCAGAGAGGGGCGGTCTTCATGTTGACGTTGTCATGGAAATGCCCAGTGACACACAGAAGCCCACGTTTTTGTGTTTGTGTGCAGGCATGTGGCTGGATAGATAGATTGGTCAAGGGGTGGGAGAGCGATATAAAAGAGGGGTGGACAGACATCTAATGAAGATGAAAGAGTTAGAGACTATTTACCTCAGAGTTAAAGATGGAGTGGATGGAGAACTTTATCTGGGCAATAACGCAAAATACTGGAGAATGCTGAAACAAATTTAATAGAGGTGAACTGAGTAATAGGCGAGGGTAAACAATTTACGTTATTAGTGGAAAATGAGACAAGACAAGTGGAGAGGTGGGAAGTAATAAAGCAGACAAGGCAGAGAGAAGAGAGTCTGTCTGTGTCATCTGCTCATCACTCTCTATTCTCCGTCCTTCAGGTTATTCTTCCTCTCCTTTATTCATGCATAGCAGCTCCCGGCAATTCCTCTGTCCGTTTTCAAGGTTCAATCTCTGCGGCGGCCGCTAAACTCTGTTGAAGCACCATTAGGCCATACAGGTACTAAAGCTGTTAAGTGAAACGCATGCATGCACACTGGGAGCATGAGTAAATCCCTCATCCCATATTTATTTTCTCCTGGTTCAGTCTTACAACGATACTGCAGGTAGTAACCTTTTAAGTAAGGTCAAAGTATTACACTGACAACATCTCAACCAACCAGTCTGTAGTTCCCTCCTTTTAACTTTGAGTGGCAGCGAAAGCAGCGCAAACTCGTTGTTCCCAACCACTTCCTCTTGGGAACAGAGCCAGAGTGAGCAGAAGTCAATAAAGTATGCAGTTTAAAGTGGAGATTCAACAGCAACTGCCATTGTTATGTGCATACCAATATGATGTGGTATGCAGAGAAACAAACTCTTAATTACATTATAAGTCAGAAGCCAATTGAGATCCCTAAAAAAAAATATAAGTACAGGAGGGCGAGCTGGATGAGGTAATGACTCTCAGCAGCAGCAACAATGGACAACGAAAAAAGATGTAGAGATAATGAAGAAGAAACATCACATAAACTACGAAGGGCAAATGAGAGAGAGAGAGAGAGAGACAGAACAACAGAGGGAGATAAACAGTTGGAGAGAGGCATATAGCTGAGGATGCAGAGTGCACAGGAGGTATGGAAATGAGAGGAGGGATACGGAAAAAGGAGGGAAGTGAGGGAAGGAAGTGAAACTAAGAGGAGAGGGGGATGACAGATGAGGGAGGGGAGCAGTCGTGCAGGAAAGGGCTGTGAGGCGAGAGAGAGGACTAACAGAGGGCCGTGTTTTACAAATTGCCATTTGAGAGGAGCCAACGGAGGGATGATGGGGAAAAAAAATACAACAACTACAGACCGGCTCCAGATTGCACACAGCGAGAGATGTACTCAGGCACCTCCAAACACTGCATCATGCACACATGGGTGGATGCACACAGACACACAAACACAAATGATTCAGGCAGATAGAGATACACACAAACATGATTTGATGTGAAAATCGAGGTAGCACTCTCATCTCTTGTCTGTGAACTCATCCCAACCTCTCATTGGCTAGCCTTATTCACTGACTTAAACTTACCAAATGCCAGTTCTCATGAGACTAAGAGAAATCTGCTTTCTTGCTTTGACTCTCTTATAAGACTTGCTGGTGTTGTGTCAAAGCCTGTTTTCTTATCAATTTGTGTTTTAACTTCCCTTTTACTGAACCCAACCTTAGCCCTAACCCCAACCAGTCATCATTTTGACCGGAAATCCTAACCAATTGGGAGGAAACTGTATTTGTAGATGAGATTTCAACATAACATGGTAACAGTGTTCTCTCCTGATCTGGCTTTCCAAAACTTAATTTGCAAATTTGTAATTGATTGACACAGATGTGTCTGGACAGAAATGCCACATTTCCGATGGCAGTAAAGTGTCACAGGGCATGATTTTTGCTCCTTTTTGTACATGCAGAATTTCACAATGTTCCGGGAATGTCAAGGCACAGTGTGATTGGATAGTTTGTCACCATTGTAATAATGGCTTCTTCCTTAAACGGAAAAGAAATGAGAAACTATCATGTCTTAAGTCACTCATTTACATAAATATAAAGTTTGACATTTTATTTCTATTTATTTCTATTCTCATCCAGAGGATGGAAGCGGTTGATCGTGTCCTCACCTTGTCTTCATTTTAAATGTGTGAGAAAGACCTGTTTTGATATGTTTGGACATTTTTTGTTCTTCTGTGCTCATTCCTGCTTTATTATCTTCCCCAACATCTGTTTCAGCAAGAACTGCAGTGAATTATTATTGGCATGCAGTTTATTTTTGACTTAAAACATACAGTAACTTTGTACATAAATAACATGGTGCTAACCTGAAGCCAAAACCCAAGACAAACTTTTGAAGAAACATTTTGCAAAAACTTTCTTGTTCTGTATACCTAAAAATAAGAGTACAGAAGAACAACAGCACACTCACACACAGTTACAGAGACACTCTCATTGGCCCTCATTTATTGACCTAATGTAGAAACCAGCGCAGATATTCGACCCAAAATCCTCTTACGACAGGTTTCACGTGGGATTCATGAAACGTTCGTATCACACCAATCAGAGTGTAAGAATGGTCGTACATTGATAAATGCAGCGGCTGGAAACGATCGTAATTTAAATATCACACCCCAATTTATTCTCGGCTTTGAGGCCTTGAAGCACTTTTCAGAGGTGGAGATTGAAACCCTGACATCTCAATTTAATTTGCAGTAATGAGTGTACTATTTGGAAGCCTAAAAACTGGTATTTGGCTGTAGGAAGAATGCGGAATAGAAAGAGATCACTGATGCGGTCAACAGTGTTACTAAATTGGACTCCAGTTTATTTAATTTATACATCTTTGACTTATGTATGCTATACTCCTAATAGTAATATACAGGCTTATATTGCAATCAATTAGGCCTACATGGTGTACCTGTATTTAAATAAACACACAGTAACAGAGTTTTTGCAATTTGCACTTCACACATGTTTTATTCATGAGTGAGAGCGCGTGTCCTCTGCCCCCCCGTGCTGGACCACCACCCCGACCCTGTCTCCTGACAGGAGAGGGGCTGAAACAAAAACCTGAAGAATAAATAAAAATGTTGTGCATTGTCATGTTTCCTGAATTGAATAGCATTGCCAAACATAACACTATACCTTTTGAAAGCGAGGAATAATATCCTGTCTCATTCGTATAGCCCCAGATTTTCTGGCGTGTATAGTAGCCCCCCCTCCATTGTGGCTCATGTGTGTAGGCTACAGAGCACTGCTTTGCTTGGCTCATAGAAGTCTTCTAAAAGAGCCAGACCGATAAGTGATCAACTGATGACTTCTCCTTCTCTTGTAACACGCTACACCGCAAGTCCACCCTGACTCAAAAACTTGCGTACACAAGTTCAGACCAGACGTGAGATTTTTTCACAGCCGGCGCTCACGTTCAAATTGATAAATGCCTTGCTTTGAGTAGGAATCGGCGTACACCCATCCTACGCCTGTTTTAGGTTGTACGCACGTTTCATAAATGAGTGCCATTGTCTTTGTCCCTATCTGTTAAGCCCTCCAGTCCCACCAGGTGCTCACTCTGGAGCGTATCTCTCCAGACGCCTTGCTGACACTCCTTTCTCTTGGCCCTTATTCTTCCTCTTCCAGCTCCACGCTCCAGCAACACAGGACATCATAAAAGTCCCATCAGCACAGCATCACTTTTCTTCCCCACCCACTGTCCTTCCCTCCCACCTCCCAGCCTTACAGTCGCTCCACTTCCCTCCAGTTCACTCTGGCCATCAGCAGCAAATAAGGAAGGAGACTGAAAATATAACTATAAATGTCCTCCTCCCCGGTAGTTTTACTCCAATAACACTTTAATTTCAGAAATAGGTATATTTAGCTAAATTGTATTTGCCAGGCCATATAAAAATAGTGAAAGTGGTAATCCCAAGTTTAATATTTATTGTTTTTGGCACCTATCTTCACCTGTACATACTATACTTATGAAATCTGTTTGTTGAATCCCCCCCACCCTCAACTGTAGAATTGTGTTAAACTGTTGGCAGTGTGTGTGCGCATTTCTGTCTAGCAGAGCAAAAGATACAAACATAATAAGGACATATTCAAAAAAACATACCTCCAAAGCGCCACAAGTTGTCAAATAGTCAACTTTAATGTTTTGTATGAGGCGACAATTCATTTGCTCAGCCAAAGAAATAAATGCCACCACAACAACAACAGTAGACACCACAGTTTACACGATACACAGATGAAAATCTGCTGTGGCATTCATTAGAACCATATCAGCTGTTGATTATATAACTGCTAATAAAGATTGTATAGCCAATAGTTCCTTCCAGTTTAACTGGAAGTATTTATTATAATTTAACGTAGTCCTGAGCCCAACTATTGAACAATTCAAAATAATGTAGAAACTTTGATTTTGCATATCTAGTCACTTCTGTTCCACTCTATCTGAGATAAATGTCCTAACTACAGCCTATTGTGCTTTATAACAACTAGAATTGATTATATATGCTATGGCCTATCTTGCCTGTCGGTGCTGCTGAAATAACAGCTGGTTCAGAATGCCCCAGCAAGACTTTTTATGTAGAATCAGCCGCAGGGCACATAATCGCCCCTATTTTTGATTTTGTGTCACTGAATGCTGGTAAAATGCAATGTTGATTTCAAGATTCTGTAAAACCTGTATGTCTCTCTGCAATCAGACCCCGCTTATATTTGTACTTTACAGACTGGACACATTTTGCTGGCTATTCCTCAGTCAAGTTTCAGGATCAGTGAGCCCTTAGGGTCTACAGTAGCTTTCTTTTTGCCGTTAGGTTGATCAGACAGGTTTAAAGTGTTTCCATGCACCGATTCATACAAAGTGTCCTTTCATTGATAAATGTGTTTGACTGTGAAGTCTGTTTTGCCATTTGTTTTGCTTTATTGACTTTGTGCACTTTGTGACACTCGCAATATAAATTTGTTACACAAAGATTACCTAGAATAACAACTGTAAACCTTTCTTATGAAATGTGTGTAGTTGAATTACTACACACACACACACACACACACACACACACACACGTACACACAAACCCACACAGTTGTGTATGGCTCTCAAGGTTGACAAGTTAGATAAAAGCTCTTAGGTAGAATAACACTCTACTGCTTCTTCAGCTTTTTTCACTTTCACTGTGTTATCCTCATTGATTTTATTTTCAAACCGCCATCCATATTTCAGACACCACTTAATTTCCATAAATTATATAGCTGTTTGTTTACCATTAGAAGGTTTTAAATGTTGCTTCACATTGGCCTCATACACAATGAGATTATTGCCACAATTGAGTGAAATTGCCCTTTCAAAGCGAGTGACGCAGTGTTGTATTACTTGGTGTGCCATTCAGGTAGTGTGAGAACTGTGTCACACTGTTCTGTCTCATACTTTGACTAGGGCCTTGCCCATTCTGCTCTGTCAATATAGGGCAGATCCACTTGGGGAATGGACTGAATACATGAGCCATTTGGAGTAGAGCCTTTTCATGCACTGCCTTTCTCATGGGCTTTCAGAATCCTGTGTGTGTGTGTGTGTGTGTCAACAAAGGCTGATGATAGGCTGACGTAACAAGGCACAACGATGACAAGAAATAGTTTAGAGGTTAGCCTGACTGTCACATCAGCTTTGATTAATGTGCAGAAGGTCAATGATGATGTTGTTGTTGTTATTGTTGGTGGTGGTTAGTGGTTAGTGGTTAGTGGTGTGTGTGTGTGCGTGCGTGGCGTGCGTGCGTTCGTGCGCTGAAATTAATGCAATTTAAAGTATTAACAAATGATCTAAAATTGAATCAATCATTTAAAATCCTGATAAAAATCAGATCATAAAACCACCATTTTCTGCTCTTTTTTTTACTGTTCTCTTTCATTTATCTAGACAAGGAATCTTCAAAAGGGGGTCCAACACCCCAAATTATTGTTTAATTTGAGGTTTTTTAAATTAAAAAGTCTTAACGTTGAATCCAACATATTATTAGCAAACATAAATCCCCACTGCTAACTGTCCCATAGCTAAGGTAGTCACTAAGGCCATCCACATACACAGTTCATCCAAAGGGTTCACTGTGCCACATGTAAATTTAACATTTAAACATGAATTATAAAATAATTTATTAATTAGTAGGCCATTTTAATAGCTTAGTATCCTATATGTAAAAATGTATAAAGGCTGTAGGCTGCCATACACATTATTGTAGGCCCAGTCTATTATTACTTCATTTTATGCAATATATGTTATAGGCTGGTCCTTGCTCCATGTCTCTTTTAGTTAAAGGGTCCTTGGCTTAAAAAATCATTGATAGACCCCTGATCTAGACTATGGTCAGTCAGGGTGACTGCGGCCCAGGGGCCCAATAGGGCAAAGGACCCATATAAGCCAAAGCCTCTGTGTGAATGAAATGTAAGCTTTCACATTGTAGAATTTAAAAAAGCAAAAAGTCTTTCTGCCTAACCCAACTAACCCAACTTGTGAAATAACCCAAATATTCTCTTTGAAGTTGCAAGAAAGAAACAATTGTGACTTCTTCAAAGGGTTTGTGTGTGTGTGTGTTTGTGTTTGTGTGTGTGTGTGTGTGTGTGTGTGTGTGTGTGTGTCGCCTCATGCTTTCTGTAGGATGGTTACAGTAGGTCTTCGGCTCTGCAGTGACACCGTGCATTATGGGCACTTCAAAACTGCAAAAAGAGATAAAGAATTCTCTAACTGGTCACTTGACCACCAAAATTAGAAAGAGATGGGTGGGCTTTTACACATCCAAACCCAGGGAACCATCATCTCATAATTTGTCTAGGATTTAGAGGGACTCTGGTGCATAACCAGCATCTCATTTGCATTCTATTGTTTGTCCAAATGTCTCTTAACTTTCTATTACCGCAAAATTTTCTGAGCCGTCTCTTCACAAAAGGACCTTATTTACTGTAAACAGCAGTGATTAGAGTATTCTTGCCGCAGGACCCACAACAACCCTATGGGTATTGATGTATGGGTGTGTAGGGAAATAAAAAAATGAGAGTAAACTTTTCTGTTTCTTTGAGAAAATAGGGGTCTGTGAAAAAAACAAGACAATTAGCTGTGCGTGACTCTGACTTTCTCACCTTGGTTTGTAAAACAGTGGGACTACAGAGCTGATAGACTGTGTGACTTTATAGAGGCTATGATTGTTGATATGGACAAACAACTCTGCAGTGTTTACTGTGGTGTTTATTGGTTGCCGTATTAGCTGAGTGTTGTTATCTCAGCCTGTGGTGCTTACTCGGCTTCCATTGTCCCGCACTAGGGTTTCAAAGTCAGTGGATAAGTATGGGAGCAGGAAAAGTAGAGAAGAGGAAGACAATGGAGGAGGGAAAGGATTAAAAAAAAGAGAGAACGCTTTTGTCTGCTTTTATTTTACGGCTCACAATGACCTTTAGTGTTTGACAATTGAGATGGGAGGGAGGAAAAGAGAGATGAGCAGGGGACAGATGTGACAGATGATGCAGCAGCGTACTGTAAACGGTAAATAATCCCAGCAGAGAGAGAGAGAGAGTGTGTGTGTGTGTGTGTGTGTGTGTGTTTGGGCAGGGGTGATCTGGAATAATGGAAAGAATGCATAGGAGGAAAGGAGAGAGGAGGAGTGGACAGTCAATTATGTGGGGAATGGGGTATGTCAAAAATGTGTGGCCTCATGAAAATGCAGCATAGTAGCCTCCTCTGCACATGGAAAAAGTGAAATATCTCGGGATGACATTAAAACATATTTTTCTTGGGAATAAATTGCATGCAATTACTTAGATTTTCTGTAGTAATCAAGCTACATTTTTCTTCCACTTGTTTGATTCTGCCCACATACAGACATGCATTTGCACTCTCTCACATACTTGCAAACTCACATACTTGTGCGCACATACACACAAAGACGCCCTTATCTTCCCTGCCTCGGTTTGTGTCTTTCCTGGTGAATAAACAATAACTCATCTTTGTGACAATAAAAGTTGACACCCCACCCTTCCCATGAGCATCTATTCACTATGAATGGCCCTCAATGCACAATGAAGGAGCTCCACACACACTTGGCGCGCGCGTCTTCCCTTTTCTCTCCTCTCCTTCGCCTAACTGCATCTCTGCTACCCACACCCCCACCCCTCAACACCCCCTACCCCCCACCCCCTACCCCTTAAGCTAAATTCAAATCATGCAGGTTGCTTGATGAATCCATTGTTACCAAAGCACTTCACATACAAAGCTAAATGTGGGCTGAATTAATGGAGGCTCAGGACCAAATAGCTTTCAAAAGGCAGCTCCTCTTCAGCTTTTCTCATTGCTCATGTTCATCCCTCACTCTTCGTTTTTGCTTTCTTTCTTGTATATTTTGTCTCCTGCTCACTCTCTCTCTCCCCCCACCCCCTTCCTCAGGGCTTAGATAAATACCCTTTCTACTTCTTCCTCCTCCTCTCAAATGAAAATTCTCCCCATAGCTTTCTCTGATGCCTTTTATCTTTTCTGGTTTCTGTGTTTTTATCAATCATGTTGCATATCTCTCCTGCTTACTCCCTCTCTGTCTCCTGAATTCTTTCTGTTTTCCCTTTTCTCATGCTGTCATCACAAATTACCTCTCTTCTCAGTCTCTCCTTCTTAGCGCAGCGTTTTGTTGTTGGCCTCCATCTCCCAATCGCATGCTCTTTTTCTTTTCTTCTCTTACTCATCTGTCCCTCTATCTCTCTTTTATGAGTGGCAGGGTGTCTACAGTTCTCCAGGGTGTGTTTGGTGTCATGGTGAAGCTTGTCTTGTCGCCGCAGGCAGCTTTCATCACCGCTGGCCTTAAAGGAGCACACACACATATGTTAAGATACTGACTCCGTGTCTCTTAGGGACAACTTTGCCCTAAGGGCTGTACCATTATGTTTTCTTGAATGCCATGAGCTTATGTTTTTATGTTTGTGAGGGTGTGTCCATGCGATGACTCTACACAGGGTTATTATCTTTTTCAATTTGCATTTTTCTGCTCCCTGACTGCACGGACATATGTCCCCATGCTCTAGTATATTGTAGGGTAACATCAGCCGTTAATTCACATTTCATCTTTGTGTGGCTATAATTTGTGTGTCTGTGTCCCTGTGCTCCAATATTACACCAGCGGTTCCTCTTTGTGTGTGTGTGTGTGTGTGTGTGTGTGTGTGTGTGTGCTGCCTATTTAGCAGAGATGGCAAAAGTACTCACTTTCCGTACTTAAGTAGAAGTACAGATACTTAAAAAATACTCTGGTAAAAGTGGAAGTACTGATCTAACTTATTTACTCAAGTAAAAGTAACAAAGTACAAGCTTGGAAATTTACTTAAAGTATAAAAGTAGCAGTAGCCTTGTGAATGTCAACCATTGTTTATGCAAAGCTACCTGGAGCACACAGATGTTACTAGAGAGCACGCTGAGGAACTTCAGTGGATATGGAGAACACGGTCTTTATGTGGCAATGGCTACATTTTAAATGGATGTCTGCCAATAGGCCTAAAACATAACATATATGATTATTACGACAGAAACTGGTACTCCAGGTTACTGACTAAGATTCTGACTCATTAGCAAGATATGAATTCAGTTGTGATTCTGTGAGAATTCACAGATCCACTTTCTATTTTTAATCTTCCCCTTAACATTTAAATTAATCTACATGTATGTGTGTGTGCTCAAGTATGGATCTCTGTTTTCTTCATTTTCAATCATGTCGCCCTCCATGCTACTATGTGCTAACGTTAGCGCCATCAAGCCGCAGTGATTTGCTGTGAATGAATGCAGAATGCCAAATCTGTTGAGTTGTCTTAGTCGTGCGGCAAATGCAACGTAGGCCTACAGTAGATATATTCCCATCCATTTAGATTGAATATGGTATTGATGACGTAAACAATAATAACGATAACTCCAGTGAAATGATGTGAAAGTTGAGGACTAGATTAGGACTGTCTTAAAGCTGATTCTGGTTTCCAACCTGGTCCAAGGTGTGTCTGTTAAAACAGACGGAGACAACTTCTCTCCAGCTAAGTTTCCATCCACTTGTCAATTGAATTACAGTATCTGAAGTTCGGTTAAAATAAAAAAAAAACTCATGCGAATAAAGCTGGTGAAACTGATGCTTCATTAAGATCAACGTGCAACCTAGGTAACAGGTGAAGAACACACCAAAACCACTAGCTAACTTACTTTAAATGTGCAAGAACTATAGACCGATAACAGGCTTAAGTGAACTGACAACATGAGTTATACGACTTACAGTTCTCAAAGAGACACACACACAATCTCAGCTGATTATCCTCCGGAGAACTCTCTTTTTCTTTTCTTTCACTTTTTTCTCCCGCTCGCGCACCCGTCATGACAACCTTGTGTACAAAACTAAAGTAACGAGCCAATTTTGTAAAATGTAAGGAGTAGAAAGTACCGATATTTGTGTTAAAATGTGAGGAGTAGAAAGTACCGATATTTGTGTTAAAATGTGAGGAGTAGAAGTAAAAAGTCGCCACAAAAATAAATAGTAAAGTAAAAATATCAGAAAAATCTACTTGAGTACAGTAACGAAGTATTTGTACTTCGTTACTTCGCATCTCTGCTATTTAGCCCCTCCCCTCTGCAGTCCTCTCTTTGAACTCTGCTCCAGTGTTCACTGCTGCAACTGCTGGACACAAGGACCATACCAATTAGATTTGGGAACACACACACATACACATACACACACACACACACACACACACAGGCTCACCAGTTTTTAACTATTTTTACCCAATAAAAAACTACCTGGAGTTTTATAGTAAGGAACACAGCAGATCTGTTCAAATTGATTTTTAGTTGAATTTTATTGCACTGTTTCCTTCTGCAAGAGGAAACTGTTCACCGCAGTTAACAGCAAACCAAGGTCCCTCTGTGGCAAACACAACTCAAAATATGTTTCTGCTAATAGATGGAGAAGTAAAACTGAGAAGAAATTGCAGGGGCTTTTGGAGGGCTTATCTGCAGCAAAATCAGCAGCCCCTGCATTTTCTCCTCAGTTTTACTTCTCCATCTATTAGCAGAAACATATTCTGAGTTGTGTTTGAAAGTAATAAACAACAATATAATAAGATAAAAAAAAATATTTTATCATCCAGTATTCACTAAGAGTCCTGCATTCTTAAAATAAAAGTGGAAAATAATGAGCTTCCAACAATGTGTTAGATGTGGACACTGCACATGTGGAGCGAGTACACACTGAGGCATCAATACATGTGAGACGGAGAGAACGGCGAAGGACAGCGATGAAAGCCAAAAAATTGCGTCATGTGGAGAAGATGAAACACAGGACACAAAGAACAATAGACAAGAGAGAGATAGTGTAACGATTTATCAATACCCAGCAAGAAGCAGAATGTGACAAACAGATAAGAAGTGGCATGATGCATGATGCCATGAAGAAGGACAAATGGGGGTGAAGGAGGGAGTGGCAGTGGGAGAAGGATAGAGTCAAGGAGAGGTAGCACGATGGAGGTGGGAGGAGCTGGAAGCGGTTGTAGTAGGGTATTGAACAAAAACAACAGAGAGAGAGAAGGGGGGGCAGAGAGGAAGAGGAGCTGGTGAAGCGATGAGGCGAAAAAGCACAGCACACCAGGGAGACATAGAAATGATGGAAGGATCGCAGCTGAGGCACAGGGACAGACGGATAGACGGAGACACATAGATAGAGGAGGACAGAGGTAGGGATGGATTGAGACTAAAAGCAGCATGTTTTCAGTGATTTCTTCGCCTAGTGTTTTCATATCAGCATCAAGGGCCGCAGTAGGAGTGAAGATCCTAACCCTTAAAGTGAGAGGTGCTGCCAGTTCCAATATTTTTGTCACCACTATAAAGTTTTTTTTTTCAGATTTGAATATCCTCAATGTTTCTAAACATCGAAAAACTGGAGTTTCCTGGGTAAATTAAAGGTAGCTATAGGACTATGTGATGGTCATCAGTTCTAATTATTTCAACTTTGTTTAACATAGTGAATGGCTCTGATCAACTGTAAGTTGTGCATGCAACATACTTTTTAGCTCAGTAATTGGCTGTTTCTCACCAAAATGCACCTTGGGAGTTTCTATGTGAGCTCTCTACCCATGCACGCAAATGTACAAAAGTTTGTACTTGACTTTTTATCAGAGAGTCAGATATTTTGTAAAGCAGTTGCTCATTTTTTCTACTGATTATTTAACCATGAGAGTTTCTAATAATCCAAATGTATGAAGCCCCATTTGCCAGTTACCAAACATTGGTTTTGCAGAATATGAACAGGATGTGTATTTCCAAAACACTGGATGCCCAAAATATCTCTTTATTTCACATCACTAGAGTAGAAGAAGAAAATAGATGCAGTATGGCATGAGAAAGAGAGAGAGAGGGAGTCATAAAGAGTGTGGGACATAGATAGAGTAAGGCTGGTAGTATGCCAGCGGATTATCAGGCTGATTTACAGCGGATTTGCCCACCCTGACAATTGGATCAAATGCTTGATCGGAACCAGTGGTCAGCCTAAATTTATCTGGTAGAGGGAGGGATTCCATTTCAGCTAACCCTGTAAAGCTACCCCAATAATGTAACATGCCTGATAATTATAACCCAGCATCTGTACAGATCCTGACCAAATCCTGCCACAGATTCAGCCCAACAGCAGATCCGACAGTAGCCATCGAGAGAAGAGTGTATTATTGTGTGAGGGAAGGCTGAGCATGCCGAGTCTGATCATCTACCTTCATTGTTGTTTTTATTGGGGTTTCATTGAATCAAGTGTGTTCTTGTGAGAGTCCTAAAGTCACTGTCACATACTGTAAGGAGCCTGCAGGATCATCTCTGCTTTATTGTTGACGTATAACATTGTTGGTTGTTTAAGTTTGTGCCTCTCTTTTTTATATTTTTTTCCCAGTGGTGTGTTAAAAGAGCCACACAGTAGTTCATTATTTCACCATCAGAAGATGCCATTTTTTACTGCCATTTTTACTCCGCTTGAAAAACAACCTGGCAGGAGACTTGAAAATTGCCTAAGACAGAAAATCCATCGCAGTTAAAAATAAAGCCTTGATTTGGTCTTGTTAGTGTTCTGTTTTATTATTACCGGTATCTCATTGTGCCAGAAAGTCCCCAGGTTCAGTGCTTTCATATCACTGCGTTACATTGTGCTCCGCTTACTGTCAATCACCTGACACCAACGAAAATAAATAAAATTCTCTGGCGGGACTTAATCCCTCTCAAAACATGTTGCAATACAAACACTGACACAGACTAAAATATTGTCATAGTCATGTCTTTATTAGTCGGGATAAGAAGCACATTTCAAGCTAGATTTGACAAGATGAAATCTGGAAAACAATTACTAGAAAATCCAATTCTTTGTAATGCAAATGTTTCTGGTAAATGTAAACTAGAAAAAGGAATGCAAAATATCTGTAACCTGTAAATGACACAAAAATGACAGTCATTCATGTGTCTCTAATCTGTCTATGAGTATACTGGTAGAAAACACAGCCCTCACTTACGATGTGTATCCGATGCAGTACTGTACATAGGTTTGGGGTTTTAAAGTTATTGAATGCCTCCTACACACAGAGAGAAAGAGAGAGAGGAGTAGCAAGAATGAAGTTTGAGTGCTCTGACATCAATAACTGTGTCAAAAGAACAAAATAGGGTGAAAAGATTAACAGAGAAAAAGAGAGGAAAGTTTGTGCTGGTGACACTGAAGCCTTATTGACTAACCCTCCCCCCTTCCCTTCCCCTTCTCCTCTGGATCGTAGTAGTTTTCCCAGGGGAGCAACTCACCTGATTGGGTGCCTGACTTGAGGTCTGAAGTTGAGCGTGTTTCCTAATAGGTGGTTGCTAGGCAATGGATGTTAGTATGAGAGCTGGGTTTGGAGAGAGAACCAGCTGCAAAGGATGATTGTGTGTGTGTGTGTGTGTGTGTGTGTGTGTGTGTGTGTGTGTGTGTGTGTGTGTGTGTGTGTGTTTGCATGCATGAGTGTGTTCCATGGTGCTTGGTTCCTTCCAAAATAAATCCATGATTGAACTGCACAATTGCACATGTATCAATTAAATGGTGTAAGTGTATTTATGTGTGTGTCAGTGTGATAGCCTCCTGCAGGCAGAGAAGTGTAATAACTATTATTGTCAAACCCTTGGCTGAAGCTTACTTATGCAAAACATGCTTTCAGTTACACACACCCACGCACGCACCCACTCACACACACACACAGTGCCTTATTAGGCCTGTTTGTGACTGCTGCAACTTAATTTAGTCCCCTGCTGGGGGTGTTGTTCTCTTTATTAAAATTACCAACAGGTGTACTGGGAACCTCACAGATAAATCACTGCCTGATAGCAGCAGTGTTAAAAGCATTAGTCATGCTAGTTGGGGTCTGACTCCTAATTTCCACCTGGTGCGGAACGGCTGTGAATCTGCTCCGGAACGGCGGCAGAGTCATTAGGTTTCCAATAAAGTCAATGTGTGTATTTTCACTGACTGCGGAACGGCTGCGTTCCAACTCCGGCACAGCTCCGACGATCCACAGCCCTGTTGGTTTTGGGGTTCTATTCTACATGAATTCACAAGATCTTGTGGGTCCTTGTGACTTCAACACAGTCAGTCATGGCCGCAGCCGTTCCGCAACAAATCTGCAACAACCTAGTGGGTATTGACGGACGGTGGAGCACGGAGCTGACATGCAGCGGAGCCCATTTGCAGCCATTCTCTAACCGGTGGAAATTAAGAGTAATTCTTTATCTTGGGGTTAGTCTCTGAAAGTTGTCAAATCCCCCAAGTTTTCACAAGCTGGTTAACCAACCGAGCTGTTGAAGTAAAACTAAATGAAAATTGTAATTTCTATTTAAAAAGACGCTAGAGGTGTATAAAATTCAGGCTGTTAATTGCTCCAAGCTACTTCAGCTCATTTGGTGGATCCCTCTACTGTGGCTTTGCAGACTCTCTGTCCACTTTGAGTCCTCCAGGAATAAAAAGAGGAATATGCGTGCATGTGTCCTTTGCTCTGAGTGGCATGGTGTACTATTGGCTTCATTAATGTGCCCATATTATGTGCATTTTTAGGTTCATAATTGTAATTTGAGGTTGTACCAGAATAGGTTTCCATGGTTTCATTTTCAAAAACATGTGTGTTTAGATCTCTGTTTTAACTACAGAGTGAGACATCTCACTTCTTTACTATCTTTGTTTGGGGAGTCGCACATGCGCAGTAGCTAGGTAAGATCGTATCAGCTAGATAACTCTTTCTCTAACTTTGGTCAGTTCAAGGCAGGATTAGCTGGGAGACTTCTTCTAAACAAGGGCACACTTGTGGAATACCTGAAGAACAGGGACATGTATGTAGTTTTTGTAGATTATGGTGAACTAGTGTGTGTTGTAGCAGTGTTTTGCCATTGAGAACGAGCTAGCATGCTATGGTTAGCCACCTTGTCTCGGCTAGTGACGTAGAAAGCCCTGCAGATTTTGAACTCACCCGGAGACTAAAGACAGAGGACATTCAGAAACCTGTATCTCACTCAACACAGCGTGGATGTTTTTTTTTTACAAGTTTGTATGCGTGTACCAGAGACACAAACATAACACTCCAAATCCCAGAAAAAGTGTTTTTTTCATAATATGGGCACTTTAAAGCAGTTTGAACTAGTATGGTCATACCTGCTCTAAAATAAACAAGGGGATGAAAAACTCTCAGATCAATTGATACATTTTTTATTTCTTTTACTTTGGCACCAGAGGGATGGAGGCTGAGCCATTTTTGCTCCTCTTGGCCCGGCTGTAATCCACTGAGTGCTGTGTGTGATTGACAGCCCTTATGGGTAAAAAAGGGATTTGACAGCTTTTCACATTAGTTTTATTTCTTTAATATTTAAACTCATAATAATCAATCAAAAGTCTAGTTACAGAACAATTAGCAAATTGAAGACAAGAGCTATTGTTGAGGTCTGCCAGTATTTGTATAAATGTGGTCATCTCTGCTTATTAAAAGTATGATTAATAAATTGCAGATATGTCAGCATCATTATTCTCACACAGTAGTGACTGTGTGTGTGTGTACGTGCATGTGTGCGTGCATGCGTGCGTTTTGGTGGCCATATTTTAATTTCTCAGGCCAGTGTAATGCTTATTACTTAGGTAAAACAGTGGTGGTGCATTATAAATGAATAAACAGAGCCTGAGGGTACAGTAGTTAGCCAACTGGCTGCTCAGCAGTGGTGAGTGCGAGAGGGACAGATAAACAAATACGCTGCATTTGACATCTATAGCTATCTGATGTCAGCAAAAGAAACGTACTTTGAACACAAAGAATGTCACCCTTGTTTTTTCTCCTCAGAGGAAAAAGAAAACATGAAAATAGAAAAATAACAAAGCCTCAAAAAAACAAAGGACTGGAAGGAATTAAATCAAAAACCCATACGCCCTGTCATGTTCCTGGACTTGAGACAGCAGTGGCAGGAAGACAGATGGTGGAAAAGAGAGCAAAGTTATAGCCTGAAGAAAAGTGATAAACTTGATCTGATCCAATAAATCATACTTGCTTAATCTATCAATAATCATTACTCTAATCCAAATAACCAAACAAATGCCTCTCAAACCACAATTAGTAACCTCATCATCTGTCACAATTAGTGAGATAGTCATTTGTGTGCATTGATCATCATTTGTCTGATATGATCATTTAACTGTGATGTGGGAAGCTAAAATGTTCATGGGTGCAATTTTATTTGTAAAGCACAAAGTCATACAAAAGCAATTTGAGTGTTAAAACTAGAAATGAATTAAAATCTTCTTTTTACAATGCAAATATTTGCTGTATATAATGTAGATGCCAGATCAATATGATGAAGAAGGAAAAGCTCTAATCTCCAAATAACACTGTGCCATTTTTTCAATATCTTTTCTCGCATTCCAGTAAAAGGAGGGAAAACAATCTGTAAGAAAAACAGATAAACAAATTGATGTGTGTGTTCTCTCGGCAGATAGAAAGGCAAAAATGAAAAAGCCAAGAAGTGAAATGAGGCAGACTGCTGTCAGTGTCACCTTGTAGGAACAGGAAGTGAGTGTCCCAGTGAGGGATGTTCGGTAAAAGTCAGACTAAAAAGAGGAGGACGAGGTTGGACAAAGAGAAGACAGGCGGATGAAAGAGGAGGGGATTTTCTGACAGATTGTCATTAAGAAGGACAGCTGCCTTTTTCCACCGTGACTTCTAATCTATAATCCACATGCACACATACACACAGACAGATAAAGGTGTGAACATGCTCAGACACAAAAACTTGCTCACATTTTCATTTTTCACTTCCAGGTACTGTAGTGATTACAATTAAGATCTGTGTTTCAAGAGAAACTTCTGCAAATATAAGTGACAATAAAAATGCACAATCTAATTTAATAACATGTTCAGTCAAAATACTCATCATCAAGCAATCATTACAATTCTTGTAAAATTATGATAGGAGGAGAGATTTTAATTTCACAGTGCTTTGCAGCCAGTTTTGTTTTACAAGGTGCAGAAATCAGCCATGTTTAGAATTTATGCACAATCTATTTAATTGGGATGTGATCTGTGAACTGTTACCATAATTATTGGACTTTAAAAAGACAGTAGAGATGCGAACATGGGCAGCTTCCAGAGAAAAGTTTAAAAAGGAACACAAGAGCCGTATTTTCAAATATGGATCACAACGTGGGTGTCGAATTATCTGCAGTAATACCCACATGCAGATGTACAGGCAAGCAAACACAGGACAGGTTTTTCAAGTCCAACTTAATATGATACTTACATGACATACTGTATGTATGCCGAAAAGAGTTATTAATCGTCTCTATAGTGGCTGTGAAGCGATACCCTCTTCCACTGTAAAAGATGTGTTCAGACAGTTTAGAAGTGGCATGTTTGCGTACAAAGTCAATGGAAAGATGCGAGTGGACCTGATTAGCTACAAATTGGCTTGTGGCTTTGTTAACTTTGACAAAGACAAATCAAAAATGTTTCAACTTGAGCAAAAAATCTGGCTTCAATCCAATTAAGTGCCAGTTGTTAAAGTTAGTAAAATCAAGGTTTCTTCATCCATCTCCCTTAGTGCCATAGTTCTGGCAACAAACTGGATGTCAGGATGTATCCCTCTGCCACAATTAGGCAAGGAAACACAAAGAGGAAATATTGTAAAGATGATAGTCAGACAGGTGTGAATTAACTAATTAAATACACCCTCTCTTTCTCTGACTCCTACAAGTCCATAAATCAGTGAATAATCAAGCTGACATACCTACAGTTTATTAATGTACTGTAGCTTTAATATGCAGAGAGAGAGAGAACTGAGTAGAAAGAAGGACAGAGAAGGAGAGGAAGACAGAGAGAGGGGGAGAAAGGAGATGAAAACCAGGAAGCGAGAGTGGAATAGGAACAGATGAAAGGGAGAGAATGGAAAGAGGAACGTGGGAGAGATAGAAGTGGGAGAGTGATAGGGAAGCAGTGGAGCAAATCAAAGGAAAATTAAGTGCATTTACATATTTAGATGAGCGCTTCTAGTCTGCCTGTCTAATTATTTCATCTCCATTTTTCATTTGCACACTGTTCAATCCAAAAAGCAGCAGGCCGTGAGGAAAGTTCTCCCTCCCTCCTTCCTCACCATTACTTTATCGCATTCACACTTGTCCCCCTCTCACTTTCTCGGACTCTCCACCCCTTGCAGCAGCCTTTCGTTATCCGGGTCATTACCATACGCTTTTGTCCATTCGCACTTGTTCTCCCTATCTCCCTTGCCCCCTGTTCCTGCTGTCTCTCGCCATGTTTTATGCATACGAGGAAGCTGGCCCTCGTGTGTGTGTGTGTGTGTATATATATGTGTATATCTGCGTGTATACGTACAGTATATACTGTATACATGTGTGTTTATATATATATATATGTGTGTGTAGATATATATGAGTGTGTGTGTGTGTGTGTGTGTGTGTGTGCGCAAGTGCCTGCGTGCACCCACCCACTATTAAACCTTTCAAAGTAGCATGAACCAGGTGAGGAGAAGCCAAGCCACGTTAACCTTCTATCACTGATTTTCCCCTTTCGTTTATGCCTTTCTTCACACTGCATAAATCTGTCTTACTCCCGCTCACCCAATCTTACCTTCCCTCCCTTTTCTCCTCACCTCTCTCTCCGTCTGTCTCTCTGCCTCCCTGCTGCTCATCACTTTGTTTGTATCTCCTGTTTCTCTACATTACTTCCATTTGGTACTATGAATGTCCCCCTCCTTCTACACCCACACTCATCAGCACAATCTATTAGTGTGTTTGTGTGTGTGTGTGTGTGATAGCGCATCCTTGCTTTGAGGCCTGTATGTGTGTTTCTGTTTATGTGAGCCTCTTTGCTTGTATTAGTGTGTATAGGCCAAATTGTGTCTCTGTGCAGCATGTACCGTACGTGTGTGTGTGAGTGAGTGAATGCATGCATGCAAGTGTGTCTGCTGGCATAAAAGGTTGTTATGTGCTTTAGGTGTTAATTGGTTGAGGAGCTTCGTTAATATTCTCCTTGCGAGCCTGCTCGTCAGGAACAGAGCCGGCAAACTGATGAGTGTGTGATTTTCCTCCAGAGAGAAAGAGAGAGAAAAGGAGAAAAGAATAACAGGAGTAACTTCAGTGCAACGACCCTCTGTAAGGTCATAGTGGAGAGTAGAAAAGAGTAGAGAAAGAAAAGGATCGGAAAAAAGCAACAGAGGCAGAGAGAGGGCAAGCAGGGAGAGAGACAGACCAACAGGGAGGGGTCGGGAAAGCAGCAGACAGAGTGGAAAAAGACAGAAAGAAATTGAAGGAGGGAGGGGAAAGAGAGATGTGATAAAAAAGCCATAAAGGGTTCCATTGAAGCATTGGGTGAAAGGAAAGATTATATCATGCGAGGGAGAAATTATCCCTTTGTTAGGCGTTTGTGAATTGGCGGAATGGGGGCAAGGCGGTTGGCCGGGTACCCCCAGGCGAGGTGGCACATACCCGCTTAATTCTAATCACCCACACTATGACACAGCAGCACACAGCTAACCTAGTCCAGACCCCGCTTCCAGCTACACCAAAATATAAAAAACCATCCTCCTGCAGAGCGCACAAAAATGTAAGATCACAAGCTGTGGCCTTGACAGGTTGATATGCACATCAATAACACATCACACGCATATACCTGGAATGTAGAGAGCAAGATAGTGAACTGGTGCATGCATATATAGGCATAGTGACAACCTATCTGTCACACCTATCTGTCACACACACATCAGGGAACAAAGAAGCGTACCGCACGTGTAACACGTAAATGTTAGCACATGCACAGGGAACACACAAAGATGACTTCAGCGGAGAAAACAGTGAGCAGAGAGTTGTGGCCTGTCACTGGGAGGTATGATGCCACATGGATAATGAGTGTTACTCCCAGCGGGTAGCTTTGTAGCATGTGGCTCACAACACACACAGAAACACTCGTTAGGAAGCTCTGACAGTACGTTCTCAACTTGGCAGGTAACACTGTTTGCATGTATCTGACTGAATAAGGGATGACTGAGTTTAGCGTTCTATTGCATCGTAATGGATGGGGGGGGGGCTTGCCTGGTTCTGCATAATATAATACACCTGTAATGCATTCCTATACTTCAACTGTGTGTCTTTTTGTGAATGCATGTACGAGAACAGCAAGGGCCAAGACTGCATTAAAAAGCATCCAGCCTTGTTGGCCTATATACTCTAACACCTTGTATCTGGTGGTTCTCTTTATCTGAGCAAAGAACAAAACTGCAGCTACCATTCCAATATTCACAATAGTGATGACTGTTATCTTTTTTGAAGCCCTTTTATTTTTTTTTACATATAACCTGTATGGCTGCTGTGATAACGTTTTGCCTGTACCTGTTCTGTTTGAACTAGAGCTACTATTCATAAAATGCCATTGTTTTTAATCCCCTGAGAGTAGCTTTGACTCAGTATTCCAGGGCCTACTCAGTCATTCACAATGCAACCCCACTTTGTCTCCTTCAAAATACCTACATATACTAATTTGTTTTGCCAATTACATTTTGTAGGAAAATAAATTGCTGCCGGGATTACATTTAGTGGATTAGATTTACGTTTTTTCAGTCCAGGATGTTTGATTGTCTTGTAGCACACAAGTCATAGGGAGGAGGTTAGGATTACATTATGTCATTTAGCTGACACTTTTATGCAAAGAGACTTACATATGTCAGAGGTCACACACCTCTGGAGCAACTAGAGGTTAAGTTGTCTTGTTCAGGGATAACATTGGTTGTTGTTTTGCAGTGAGAATTGAACCCAGGTCTCCAACACCAAAGGCATGTGTCATATCCACTGCACCATCACCACCCAAGGAAATCAGGGGTTTTAGTTCAGTTCTGAAAAGATTCTGTGTGTTGTGATTCATCCTAGGCAAAAGAAACGTAATTGTATTAAGTTGGTTCATTTTAAAGAAAGAGAAAGATTTTGTTGAGACAAATTGCAGCTCTGGCTCACATTAATGTATGTCCCCGAGACAAGTAGTAGGTAGTTTACAGGATGAAAGTATGTAAGAACGGTTCCGAGTTCTGTGTTACCTGAATTCAACACAATTAATTAAATGACAAGCATTGCTATTGAGCTTTGACTTGCTTCTTCTTCTACACTAGCACCAATCATCAATAGCGTTTTCAAATTTCAGTTCTGGCAGTCTGTCATTTTGAGAGTGATTTGTTGTAAAATACATGCTTAGTTCTTTGCCAGGCTCAAAAAGAATAAGCTGAACGTGTCCCCGTAAATGCACAGTTGACGCATGTTAGATTGGGATGAATCTAATAATAGGATGTCTACAATGGCTACCACAGTGACTTTATTGTCTTTTCTTCTACCCTGTAAAACCAATGAAAAGACAGTGCCAGGTCTATTGTCTGCCGGAAAATGAGCTTAATCTCCTGGTTTACTATACAGAAAAGGTGAGCCCAAGTAGGAGTATATGAAAAAACACACTGCCATGATCATGTATTCACATTCAAAACATGTCATTTAAAAAAATGAGTGATTCAAATACTAAAATCTGTTTTGTATTTGGTATTTATGATGTTATGATGTCCTTGTTAAACATTAAGCCCATTGATTTTGCAGTATCTTTAACAGTAGTTATATAGTAGTAGTATACTACTATGTATTTTATATACTGTAGAGAATCCCAGAGGATATTACTCAATCAGGAGAGTTCAGATAAAGCTTTCTTTCGAGTGATTAAACTTTTCTGCTAGTCTGGGACTTTGTGGCAACTCCATAAAAATACTTTATAAAAAAGAAAAGGGGAAAACAATGAAAACAAAGCTTGAAACTACTATTTGAATTGCACTTTAGAATCCACACAAACACAATCTATTTTCATGAATTTCTATATGTATGGGTTCACATGTCTATATTAATGTAACCACAATTTCTTGGATGTTCACTTGTGCTGAAACGCCCTAGGAGAGATGTTCATTTGATTTATCTTTACCTTTCAAGAACACATGCTCTCCTTTACACTTTGCCAGCTAATAAACCCTCAAGATCCACACCTACACAGACTCGTATGCATGTAACCCCCACAACACGCTCATACACACACACACATTCTCCCAACCCACTCGCTCGCACAACCTCAAGGGAGACATAAGAAATAAATTCGACACTTCCGCTTACCCGTGAAGTGCCTTAAGGACAAAAAGAAATTTAATCTCGGATAAGCCTCCCGATAGAATCTCTGCATTAGCCCTTTGCTGCTGGTTCGCAGCTATCCCATCAACCCTTACCTCCCACACCTTGGCCCGATTCCCTTGAATCTCTCCTCTACACTGCTTGTTTTGTTGCAAATTGTCTCTCCTCTCCTCCCTTGCGTCTCTCTGACTGTCTCACCACTTCTTTTCACTTTCTTTTTCTCTCCTTGGTCCTTTGTCTTTAGATGGACTCTTTTCTTCACTTTACTTCTATGTTAGTCCCTCTATCCTTGTCTCCCACTGCATGTCTCCACAGCTTCTTTCCATTCTTCCCAACAGCCTCCATCTCTCTCTCTATTCCCAGTTGTGGAACATACTGTATATATCTATATTTCTGTTCCTCTCCCATGTCGGAGCGCTTTAATACCATTGGTATTAAATGCTGGCAGGACCTCCTCGGCATACTTAAGCAGGCAGGGATCCTTGTAAGGCTGTTTGAGTGCTTAATATTTTCAGCACGCCGCTGACTTAAGCCCCTTAAGTGCTTTGGCAACACTTATTCCACGGTGGCACCAATGAAGCCCATTAAAAAATTTGATTTGGATGAGAGAGACAGAGATAGAGGGGGGAAAAAAATAAGGAAGGGGGGATAGGGGATACAATTTGCCATTACCACCCTTCCTTCCTCACACACTGCGACAAAAACAAATACACCCATCAGGGGGTTGCCCACATAGGGACTTTGACACACAAATACGCGCACACACACACTTGCCAGTAGGGCAATGGTAGCAATGTGTTCTTGTTTTTGTCTGTAATTATGTCTATAAAGCCCTTTGTAATGACCTTATTTTGTTAAAAGCCTTTGATAAATACATTTTACTTTATTTAAGTTAATAATAGGGAACAGCCTGTTTCAAATGTAATGCATTAAGATGTTTGTAAATTCAGTGTGTGGCAGATTAGAACTGAATGTTTATCATCACTTGATTAAGAACACGAAGAGGTGCTATTATAATAGCAGGACTGTGTTGCCTTTCACATTTTACAAGACAATGAAAGTCATAGACACACAGTCGAGTGTAGTTAGCATCCACCATTGGCTTTGTATTGCCAGTTTTATTGCCAGTAGCAGTAATGTTGTAACATGTGGCAATGAGCATAAACAAAGGAAATGCATTATGCACGATGTGTTGATGCAAAATATACTGACAGGTTGTACTAGCAACGTAGGCAGTGATTTCTGTTTCATCATTGTAAAAATATGAAGCTGATATCTTTTCATGAGCCAGGTTCACATCAGCATAATTCACAACACAGTCATAGTCACATTCAACTCTGCTACATCCACATCCACTTTGAATGCCACACATAAACATGTACAGAGTTCTTGTCACCAGACAGCCATGCGCATCCCTGCAGCCATAAAAACGGCCATTTAACATAAAGAGGCACTATGATGCCTCTGTGTGTGCTCGCAAGGATAAATTAATGGGTAGTAGATACTGAAAGGGCCAAACAGACAGCCAAATGTACACTCTGTTTCAGTCAACGCTGGACAGACGAGTACATTCAGACACACGCCGCCACTGTTTGTTGACCTGAAAGAGAATCATTGTCACTGCTTCCATCCACACACACACTCATCTCTAACCTTCACAAAATAGTATGCAAAATATGCAGACACTGATCCCACACTGACACACACACACTCTAAGTAAGGGGGAGGGTGATCAGGGTTATATAAACAAGTGGAACACAGAAAACGAATAGAAGGATGTGATCATCAGTCATACCACATTGGGATTACAGCAATTTGCAAATTTTCATAGATCAACAGTAAGGAAGTGAAGCGAAAGGAGGACAAACTTGTAGGAACTAACAAGCTCCTACGGATTGACTGGAGGACTAAAGGAAGAGGCGAGAGAAGAAGGATCAACTAAACCCAATTTGATGAGTTATATTTGAGCTTGTGAATAGACTTTTTTTGCAGTCCATCTGCTGCCAGGCCCCAGACCTGCCAGACCACAGTTGCTGGTGCACACACAACATTGAGTAATCTTCTCGGCTTCAGCCAGTTGACTGGTGAAGTCAGTGTCGTAGAGAAGATTGGCGATGATCTGCTTTCGGCTTTGCCAGAAGTGTCAGGGCCATCGCTGTTAGAGCACATTGTGTTTTGCAGTGACGCAGAGAGTGAGAGAGTGCGGGCAGTAGTAGTAATGGTAATCTAAGGATGACACCCACACTTTATTCCATCAGAAGTGCTTAGTGAGGTGTGTGGTGTGGCTCATAACACTTTTTCTCTGTACTACAAACACACACACATTTTAATTTGAACTCACAAACACAAGAGTTACACACTCCCAGAGACCGATGATGCATTGGATTGGAACTCTGTCCGGATCTTAAACACAGCAGACTTTCAGATCAGGGTGTATGAGTGAGTGTAGCTGAAGTGCACCCAGTGGCGCATGTTAGAAAGGTAGAGTTAGGCAGGTCGATGTTGCACGATTACACTGTCAGATAGCCTGTGATTATTCTGAGGAGTCTAAAATTACCATGTAACATCACTGTCCCTTTATGCTACAGTGTAAACATGATTGCGTATTGAAAGAGATAACATTCAAATGAATAATGGTAGATACCTCATGAAAGTATAGTCTCTGGGGTAAAATAGACTAAAAAGTGTAATATCTGAAACTAAAGCGTCTGACTGCAGTTTGCTCAACCTCTTGCAGGTTGGCTATTCTACACGGGGCAAGCACTTCCACTCTGTCTTTATAGAGCGGCACTCAAGCTCAATGGATTTTATTTAACCTTACCTATCTCCAGATGAGTTGTAGTAAGATAGTGTCTCCAGCTCTCCAGAGGCCTGGCCGGTTTGGTTATAGCTCAAAAGAACATTGACTTCTGTCTACCGATTTGTCTGGTGAGAAGTGCAGAAGCCCTGTTTAACTCATTAAAATACAATGTGTTAGAGAATGAACAATGTTGCCCTAGATTTCTCTCTGTCCTCAAGGGCACGATAGCTCTATTTCAAAAGTCAGCATTCAGTCAACATCAGTAGACATAAACTTGACTTGCTTTGGAAGACAGTTTCTCAGCCTGTATCTGACTGAAATATAGTACTATTGATGTTTTCCTTTCCTTGGAGCAGTGTGGTTTGACCTACACAATACAAGCAGTCTGTTGTTGTGGTTCATTTTGTGGCTGTGATTGTTGAAGCGCCCTGTGCTAAGAACTAGCCTAGCTACCAGTTTGACACTGTAGTCGATGATGAGCTAATTAAGTTGTCCCTTATTTGGTTAGTGGAATGGTTGCCATTACTAAATACCCTTGCTGCTAAAGAACAAAATATTTCAGGTCTGCTTTGGTCACTTTTGGTATTGGTTTTTGTGGTTTATTGATATGAGAGTTGGGCTTTAGTTTCTGGAGGCTAGGAGTTCTTTGGTAGAAAATAGCTAGCCTAGCAGTGTTTGCTTGGTTGTCGTTTTGAGACTGAGCTCCTCTACGGCTTTGTAGCAGCAGAACCCCTGCACCGTATGGATGTAAGACAATGCATTTTGTAAGTACTTTCTAAACAGCACAAGGTGCTAAGGTCAACAGTGGAACCTTTTGTTGCTCTAAGCTCATCTTTGTGTGCATTGTGATATAGTTTCTAAATCGCTATCTCTGTTAGCGCCCTGAGCTCTTGCCAAACGTCTGTGGATTGCATGCAAGCTCTGGCTACAATTCAGTGTTATGTGAATTAGCAGCTAAAGCAGTTTCTTTGCATGTGTTGTGATGCAGTGTAGCACATAAGAGTCCTTTCTTTAAGTGTTGTCCTCAAACAGCAAGTTCTGTCTGATTGCACTGAAGTAAAGCTGGGCAGTTAGCGTGTGCACGTGTCTGCAGCATTGCAGTTGAGAACAAATCAGAGTGTGTGTGTATGTGGGCTGGTCTGGCTATAGCAGTGCAGGCAGGGTCACAGAGGAGCCATTGATCAAACGTGCATATACACACATACACACACACACACAGATTCTCAATACACAATGAGGCCTGTCCTCTGCCTCCTCCTCCCTCCCCCCTTCTCTCTGGCCCTACGCAGCCTGGTCCTGGTCCTGCTCTGCATCACTCGTAAGTCATGCACGCATTAACACCCACATGTGCGAACACACACACATACACAGATTAAATGAGACGTGCAGCATCGATTCTAGAGGGAAACTCAGCTATCATTAAACACCAAATAAGTCAGGGAAACAAGCACATAATATTCACATGTATACTCCTTTCACATTTCAGCCAGGACTTGGTAATAGCCAAAGCACAAGCTCCTTGTTCTTTAATTTAAAGTCCCTGCAGATATTTCTCCAAATGTTACAATGTGATGCTTCCGTTATATAAAAAGAGAACAAAATTGTGTGTACGATACTAATTGGTGTAAATTGATATGGAATGAGATCCAGTGCATTGCCCAGCACATGACCACAGGAGGATTAGCTTGCGATGGAATCACAAAGTGAGAGCTTCAGATGAATTGTTCAAAATGCTGGTAATTAAGTTAGAAATGGTGATTAAGAATAGAGAGAATTGGAAGACAGGCGCATAAGCCCAAGAGGTGACAGTACTGGGGAATGAGAGACCAGGCACAGAAAGACAGTGGACGGATGGATAACAATACTTAAAGGGAAACAGACATTTCTCTCTGTTTTCAAGAAAGATATGAGTGGCTGAAACCTATTTCTCAGCTCTCCTCTGAAGAACGTTATAAAAGAAAGTTGGACCCCAGAGTGGGAGAGATATAGTGAGCCAAATGGAGAGAGACAGACTGACACAAGTAAAGAAGGCCTGGCCAGATAGTAAGTTTTACTGTATGTGATGTAGCACCAGAGGCAGAAAAAGAGAAATCGAGAGAAAGAGATGGAGAACAACGCAGTCTGTGTGTGTGTGCAAGAAAGACAGAGATGGAGGGGGCACAAGATAATACAAGGCCTAAAAAAACTGTGTAAGGTCGAGATTTTAAACCAAGAGTCAAAAGATTGATTGAACACAAGGCGGAGATGGTGAGAAAAAGCAATACATGAATTAAAGTGGGATAAGTCACTAGGTGCTATTAATACCTTCATTATTAACTACCGTCATTGTTATTAGGCAGGGAGATTTTCTTATCCCGATGGGAAACAAGTGTTGTGCCACTGTGCACAGTTCCTTCTCTTCCTTTTTAGCATATTAGATCAACATAAGGATATTGTGTTTTATGGGATGTTGAGGGGGTGCTGGGTGAGGGTGACAATGGGGGAGAGAGGGATACAGAGCAAGAGTTTCTTGGCAGTCAGAGTGGTTATGTAATTCATGCCAGTAGAGCAGTTTTGAATGTGAACACATATACTCTCTCGTACATTACATTTTTAATGCACAAACACACACAAAGACACACACTTTGCTTTCAAATACATTCACACAATTGTACATTTCGCTTTCACATACACATTAATTGGCGTCACACACAACTGTGCCACAGATACACACCAAAGGGATGGCAGCCAGGGCTGGATTTTGAAGGGGTGTTAAGACCAGTTCTTTTGGCTGTGGCGAATCTCCAGTGTGGTAGCTGCTGCGTAATAGCCCTGTAAATTTCCTTTAAGCTGCTGTTGGGGTGTGTATGTGTTGGCCATTGTCGCAGCCAAGTTGTTGGGGCTGTGACAGACCCAGGCCATAAAACGCTGAACAGTAGATAGAGCTAACCAGCTTTGACTGTCAGGAGAGGAGACAGGAAAGAGAGGTAGAAAGGATAGAGAGAGCAAAATAGTGGTTTGTGAAGGGTAAGAAGAGGTGAATAAGAGAGCAGAATAAGTAATGGGATGGGTGGACAAGAGGAGAGGAGAGCGCTCAGGGAAATGCAATGCAGAGGGGGAGAGGGAAGAAGAGGGGATGGGGTAAGAGGTGATTGAAATACGCATAAGGGCTGGAGAGAAATAAAGATGCGAAGGTCAAAACGAGAGCTGCAGGAGCAGGGAGGAGAGGGGAGGTAGTAAAAGGAGAAGGTGATGAGAGAAAGAAGACAACAGATTTCAATGCTGAGGATGACTGGTGAGCAAAGCCACAGTGTTAAAAACAGGATGTAAAATATAGAAATATTAATGAAAGTAAAGGTTTCTAATGAGAGGTCAAGAGTGAACATAGACAAAGTTATGCTGATATTGCTGATTAGCAGTCCAGTGCTCACAGACACAGTTTGGGTGATGGAGAGAGGGTCTGCCATGAAGCAAGAGATTAGGAAACACAGGCTGAGAGAGAGAGAGAGAGAAACTGAAGAGATGATTAAGCTAAACAACTGGCAATTAAAAGAAGCAAAAGTAGAGAAGATGAAAGAGGGAGAGAAAATTCAGAGAGATATTCAGTCTCCTGTTCCAATCATTTGTTTTGTCCTCTTGTCCTATTCACTCCTCTTCACTCTTTCCCTTGCTCCCTCTCTTTTGCTCTTCCGGCACACTATAAAAACAGCACGATTATGCTGCAGACTTGAGCTGCAGAACAAATCACATTTAGTGAAGGAGAGTGTGGAGATAGAACCAGCAGAGAGGGGGGAAAAGATTCCCACTGAGTCAGAAAAAGGGAGAGAGAGAGAGATTGCAAGGCGAATGAAAGTCTATTGCAGCTTGAAAGGAAACTATTGCAAAGGGGGGAGCAACATGAAGAAAGAAATTGAATGAGGGACAGGAGTGATGAGATGGACTAAAGAGACAGCAGCTAACAGGAGAAAGAAAGAAAGTTTTAACTATTCTCCTGAGGTCCAGGAGAGAAAGAGAGAGTCTTTAAGACAGCGCTGGTGAGGAAGATGCATGACGAGCGATGCAATAAAAGATAGCAGGGAAGAGAAGAAGGAAAAAGACAGGAAGAATGGAAAAGGGACTGATGAAGGAAGGTGGAATCAAGGATTAGATCAGGCAGAAGGTGGGGAGAAGAGGGATGGAAAGACTGTGGCTTTGAATAAGAGGAGAAAGAGAACAATGGTGAGAATGAGATTAGACAGGAAGGCAGCAGGAGGAGAGAATTATGAGTTGTGGACTAAGGTGAAGCGGCGGCGGTGGTGGGGGATTTACTCATATAAGGGAAGAAAAGAAGCACAGGGGAAAGCGACAGAACGAAGGTAATGAGAGACGAGAGCAAGATTTGCTAAGGATTATGTATTATTTATAGGGAGCTTTTTTCTTTGCACTGGATTGGATTGGCAGAGTTCTGTCTCCCTCAGAGAGATGGAGTGATAATTTTAGACTGGGAAGAGAAAGGGGGATAGGGAAAGAGGAGAGTTGTGGGTCTGCAGAGGGAGGTGTGGAGGAAAAGAACCTCAATGTCAGCTATTTTATAGAGTTAGTACACCGCAAAACTCTGTGATTAACCTGGAGCAAGTGTGCATACACACATAAGCTACAGAAGCTCACACATAAACATTGTAAACTTAATTTGCATACATACTGTGGAAACAGGCTCGCCTCGCCGACTCGGGGGATAACTGGGAAAAAATGTGCATCCAGATGGGGAGATAGAGAAGTTGCCAACTGACGACCCCATAAGAGTGGAAACTATGAGCTGCTTGTTATTGTTTTAATTAAAGCAGCAATAGCATGCAGGGTTGTGCATTGTAGTCTCCTGCATCGGTTCCCCTGTAAACCGTGGCCAGCATGCACAGAAAACACAAGCTCTTGGCCCACATCCAATTGAAAGATAATGAGAGATAATGAATAGGGAGACAGTGACTGCACTACTTCAAGGATACATGGAGGGGGCTTGTTTGGGGCAAATGGAGACAGCTCATCTCTTTTGTGGCTTGTCTTTTTCTTCTATCTTTTCCTCTCTCCACTTTCAGAGACATGGAGAGAGAGAAATAAGGGCAGAGTGAAACCGAGGGAGAGAGAGACACAGCAAGGCGGTAATTCAGCCAGCGAACCCTGCACCATTGAGGCAGTTTCTAGAATTTACCGTGACCAAGGGTGAGCCAGCAGTCCACCTGGCTGACTCCCAAATCCCCCTCTTTTAACTCTCCACACCTCTCCCTCTGTCCCCTCCCTCCCTCCCTCGGCTTATAACTCAACCCCATTGTGGGACCATTAGGAAGGGCCCCTGGACAGCCTTGTCTTATGAATTTGCACGCCTATTATTTATTTATTTGTTTATGTATTTTGAAATGATGGCCCTTCTCAGATCTCTATTGCTGTAGTAAATAAAGGTTCCTTTTTTCCAGTGACAGGGGAGGTAGAGGCATTTCAAATGATGAGAAACACCAGTTCACTGCTATGAAATACTGCCCCCGCTTGGTTGGAGAGAGAAGTGATTGTTGTTCACCCTCCTGTTTTATTTATCCGTTGATCATAGCAGTCAGTGCACCATGGTATCGATTGCTCTCAGCATTCTCTTTTAATATGATTCCACTCTTGTGGAGTATTTTATTATGGGCACAGATTTTAATGGGGGCCAGATTAATACCTCTATCCCAGAGGTTGATTCCGCCCCCCTCCTTTTCATTCCCTCTCTGTGCTATACCATTGCTGGTAAACGGAAGCAAAGGCTCATGGCCTTGATGTGAATGGCAGCCTATAAAACCGCTGCGTTATGAGCGGGAGTGGAAGAATATGCGTCATCTCTCTCGTATATTTTGTCCAGCCCCCGCCAGCTGCATTATTATACACAAACCATCACTTCCTAACTCCCTGCTATAATTTTCTGGTTAGAGCCCTATTCCCCCACCGTCTCTCCATCCCTCTGTTCCCTTTGCCCAGATTGATCACCACCAGCAGCCAGCAGATGTTTCTGGGTGGCATCTCAGCAGGCAACAGCGGATGCCAGCCATCTCGCTTGCAACAACAAATTTATATTTTTAAATTTCTTTGTCGCTTTTATTTGCGCTCAACTGCTACGCCATTGAAGCTAATTTCCTTTAAAGCGTTGACAGCTGTCAGGAGAAGTGGATGTACAAACGGACGGCTTATTAGTTTTTCTGGCCTCCTCCCAGAAGCAATCTTTGGACCACTTGTCTGGAGTCGCTCTCCCACCTGAAGTCCTGTTTCTCTGTTGGTTCTGATAGGTCACTAATCACACTGCACTGACTTGGCCGGGATGCACGACAGGAATATTACAATTAACATTGTTTAAAACAATGGCAGCCTAGCCTGGTTGCCATGGTGATGAGTAATAACAGCCATTACAAAAATAATTGGGATGGCTGTGGCAGGCCCTGATGGCCCCGATATGAATCACAATATTGATGCAAAGAATGGGAGCAATAATGACTACAATTAGTGGTAATTGTCAAGTTTTTTCTCTGTTCCATAGAGTATTAGAGTCCCCTTTGTCTTTATCCCCTCTTGGTTTCTTTCCGTCTTCAGTTCAATACTGTCTCTCTGTTTCCCCTGATGTGATGAATATGTAGGCTTTGAGTATTTCATTAAAAGAGATTAAAATCGAGGGGAGAATTAAATTTGGAGGAAGTTGCCGGGATCAGATGATGTCAAAGCAGCTTAATTGCAATATGCCAACCCCTGCATATGCACGGCCAATGCACATACCCACCTATTGTGCGCAAACACCCACACACACACACACACACACACCCACCCACACACACGCACACACACTGAAACTTAGGACACACTTGGTTGCAGATATAGACATTAATTTTGGCCCAAAGCAGTCAAGTCAGCAACTCCTGCCATGGCAGCGACCATCTGTTTGTCTCACATTTCCAGCCTTCTGAAGGTGTTTTAAAGAGCTCTGCTAGACCCAGCAGTGAAATATGTATAGTCCCGTCGTCTTCATCGGCACTTCTTATTGCCTGCTTTATCATCGTGCTTCGATATTGATGTTGTTCCTTCTCTAAATCACCCCCAGTGCCAAAACTTTGCCTGGAAGAGAGGGGATGCAAATAGGGATGCAAATTGGTAAATACTAGTTTTGGGAGCCCAGCAGGCTGGTACTCTCTTCAATGCAATCACTTGCACTGCTGGCTTGAGCCTCATGGCTAATTGCGCATAAATCATTTGAATTCCAATTGCGAGCACTGTGTCCATTGTGCTCAGCGGGAGGTGTGACTTAGCTGAGCTGTGTCAACAGCCTGACCCACAAACACTGAGGGCGCTTCCAATCAAAGCATAATCAACCTCCTCATTACTGACTCTTGGGCTGTCAGCAACATCAAAGAGGCGCTCTGCTGTTTCTCAACCCCCTTGTCTAATAATATTTGGTTTAGTAGCCATAAAAGTTCGTTTGAAAAGAATGTACAAAAGTTAGTGTCACTCAGCATGACTTTTTGCTAAGTGTGTATATTTTTAACTTTTATTTGTATGGCACCTTTAAAAACAACAGCTTACAAAGTGCTTCAATACACATAACTAGACAGATGCAACAAAAGATGGGGCAGCTCTGAAGGACAGGAAGGAGAAAAAGAAAATTTGCAAGTAGATCGAAGATATGTGGAGGAGTAAGTAAGTAAGTGGCAATGAACAGAGAAAAGGCAAAAGGATGAAAAGATAAAAAAGACAGCATCACATAAAAATCAAGTCTATAACAATGTGTTTTAAGCAGTGACTTAAAAGAAGTCACTGATTCAGCAAGCCTTATCTCTTCAGGCAGGTCGTTCGAAGCCGAGGCGCCCTGACTGAGAAGGCACGATCACCTCTGGTTACAATCCTCGACCTTGAAACGGTTAAAAGGGCCAAGGATCTAAGATTGCGTCCAGGCTCATATGGGACAAGTATCTCCAAGATATAATCAGGGGCCAGATCGTGACAAGCCATAAATGTGATTAGTAAATTCTGGAAATCAATTCTAAAACGGACAGGGAGCCAGTGAAGTGAAGCTAGGATCGGAGTAATGTGTTGTTGTCTGTTAAAACTAGTGAGAAGCCAGGCTTTTGATATGCATTCTCATTTGTAAGTGCAGACACATGCACATTCATACGGGTGTCTGTGTGTGTATGGGCATATTCACTTCCCCCAAAAACAAGACATGACATGCTCAACTCACACATGAGGCTAGACTTTAAAGAATGGGTGCTGGATCCTTACAATAATACGGATAATTATGTTACTGTTTTTGCTGATTACTTACACACTGAAATAAGTATTACACAATGATCAAAACCTTACATTCAAGGGGCAAAACATTGGCCCAGATGTGCACCACCATAAGCACAATGTCAGCCTCACACCTTTTTCAAAAAAATACACAGTGATTTGCAAAGCACTAAACACACTTGTATACATCGTGATGAAACTTCCTTGCAATTCCAAAGCACTGATTACCACAGCCATGAGCCAGTCTGTGAAACAGCCATCATGTACACAAACACATGATTGCCTAATTGTAGACACACCACTCAGGTTTAAAAAAAAAAATACAGCAGGTAAGTCTGGTATTTTCTGTACTGTATTTTCAGTTTTTCAGAGTTTTTATTTAGTTTGTTGTGTTTTTTTACTGTAGTTGTAACCTGTACTGGATACAGTATTTTATGTTTGTCTGTTGTTTGCTGAGCTAACGGTGTTATGCACACAACTGTAGTACTGTAGCATGAAAACTGGGACAGGTTTGTTGTGATTCTCCATGTTGACTGATTTGGGTATATGGAGAGAAATAAATTATATTTTCCTCAGTCTGCAGCATTGGTCTTGTGTAGTATTTGGTGAACTTATTGTATATTTGCACTTTCTCTATGTACTTCATTTACACTGAGAAGTAGAATTGCTAAAGGTGTTTTAGGTTAGCATCAGCAGTGTGTAACTGGTTCAAACAGAATTAAGCCACATGAAACGTGTGTGTTTCATATGGTAACAACATATGGTATTTATAAATTAGTGTTTCATTTTGCAAATAGTCTGAGGTGTTGCTAATTGAGTGTAGTGTTTTGAAGAAACGGTCCCTGTTTTCAAGATAGTGCTTAAGTAATCGAAAAAAACTGTAAGGCAAGACTAGGACAGCACTCAAACACACAATATTTATTCCCAAAAGTAGAGAATGTACCCCCCCAGCACTTTCCAAATACCTGTAATTAGGACCATTACATCGGGATAATGGAGTGTAATCAAACTGTATGGTTTGGCACCAGGAAAAATGGCATTAAGAATGTGTGAAGTGCATTCGAGGCTGCCACGATGGTCTCACTGCTCTACACTTTGGCCAGCTTTCACACTGAGGCGTTCACAGATTCATACGATAAGACTGCAGTTTAAACTATTAATATACACACATGTGGTGGCAGTCCAGTCTGTGTGTGCATGCGTGTGTGTGTGTGTGTGTGTGTGTGTGTGTGTGCGCTGGAGTGTGTGCTGAAGTGTGTCTAAATTCAGGACAGACAGCCACTTAGGCACTTAATAAGGCATTATGTATTCAAATGTGTGTGTTGATGCGTTCAGTTAGACTAGCCAGAGGCAATAGGCCTGTTTGCATGTGTGTGTTTGTGCACGTAAAAAGATGAATAGCAGTAATTATAATCCTCCCGATTATAATCATAAGAACGCATTGTTCTTAAGGACTCTTTTTACTTGTTGAGTCCTTCACTGTCTTTTCTCTCACTCTCAATCTCTTTATCTCTATCACTCTGTCTCCTTCTCTCTTCTCCCCCTCTTCATTTCTCCCTTGTTGTGTCCATATGATGAATAGCGAGTAAATGAAGGATGTCTTAAGTACCTAATTTTGAAAGGTTCTTTCTCAAGCGCAGTGCAAATTGAACAATTTTCTCTGCATCTGTTCCTCCTATTTGTCCCTCTCCTCTTCTCTGCCTCAATTTGGTCCTCTTCATTGCCCACCTTCTATATCATTATATCAACATTCATCTTTCTCTGTTTCAGCCCGTTGTCAGGCAGTGCAGGCGGAGAATGTGACAGTCTTGGAGGGAGGTACGGCCCAGATCTCCTGCCGCCTGCAGAACTACGATGGATCAATCGTGGTTATCCAGAATCCCCGCCGGCAGACCCTCTTCTTTAATGGCACGCGAGGTGTGGAGCTCTGTGCACATTTGTCTCTGTGGACAAACCCAGTCTATCTGTGTTTGTGCATTTGCCGTCATTTCCATTTGAATCCAGTCTTTTAAAGACATTAGCAATGACTCACCAACACTTTGAAGTGATTCCATTCCACATTAAAAAGTCAGATAACCCCAGAGTTAATTTAGATGATGGTTTTCCTCTCTGCCCTAACAGTGTGACTGCTTTAACTGTTTTAAAAGCATGGTTCAAAGCTCTCTGCATAATCCACTTTTAACCCCTGTGATGAGATCAGAACTTATTACAGCTCCTCATTAGAGCATGGCCTTGGCAATCACATGTTTTTTTAAAGAACACGTTATGGTAAATTATCATTGTAACCAATATTATAATGAAGGCAGATTTCCTTGAGGGCCTTGGGGTAGGCAAACACTATTTTTTTCCTAACTAATTATAGCAAAAGCTGCCACCTTAGCCAGCTTTTGTGTTAGTGCTGCTAGGAAACCTCTGAGCAAAAGAACGATCAAGGATAGAACATTGCCTTTGAAACTCCTGTTCAGATTAATTGGAGCAAAGTTTTGGCGTTATGTTTTATGTAAGCAATAGTTGTTTATGCCCTACGTAATCTATGTAATAAAATTCTTAAGACGTTAGCTCAGACTTAAGACTATGGTGTAAAATTGTGGGGGGTGAATTTGAACATTTTTATTTATTTTATTTAGCCTTTATTTAACCGGGTAGGCTGTTGAGAACAGGTTTTCATTTGCAACGGCGACCTGGCCAAGAAAATCGTATGAATGCTGGACAACATAGAGTTTCACATTCAATACAATAAAGGAATACAGAATACAAAAGGCTACATAAAGGACAGATTAAGTAGGCATTACAAAGCCGGTGCAAAGTGAAGTGTAAGTAAAACAAAGGATTTGCGAAAGTGCTATATAGTGATATATACTGTATATTCAAAATAGTTTTAGTTGTTTGAGAGACTACGTTAACCTACCAAACCTACAACCCAATGAATGCTTTGGTTAGTGTTAAAAATAATTAGAAAAGTATGCTAAACCACTAGCAGCTGCTAGTTTGACCTGTTATTGGCTGTGGAAGCTTTGTGAATGAGTCCCTTTTACTCCAAATAAACAACAACATGCACACAAAAAACAAGGACACTGCATGATCAATAAACAAATTGTAGACTGAAGGGTTAGCACATTCAGTCTCATTGACATGCTGCTCCAAAAATAGTTTTGAATGGTTACGATTCTAAAAAGCATTGTTCTGCTGTTGTAGTATTGTGACAGGTGCTTATTATCCCAGTGTGATTTAGACTCTTAGAGTCTGTTTGCTGAGCTAACTTCATTCAAGCTGCTCTTGCTGAATGTTACTGAATTCCAACGTAGTATAATATTACACATTATTTTTTTAAATCTCATTCTGCTACTTTTACACAGGACATATTGTTGAACTGTGATTCATTAATTCAGTTTAATCTGATTTAATTAGTTGAGAGAGAACTGACGGCCGCATCAGATGGCAAAAAAGGTTTGTTCCTAATATTACAGTGTTTGTATTTGTCTTAGGGTTTTTTGAGCATGTGATAGATAAATAACTCCTTAGCTGCAAGGACTATGCAAGTGCCAGTCTCACACAGCCTTAACATGGCTGCATATTCATCATCTCTCCAGTATATAAAATGGCAAATTCATTCAAGTGCTAGTAGTGTGTTTTAGGTTGACATCCTCAAGTGTAGTAGCATAGTTAAAGAAATTAATTGTGAAAGTGCTGCCAGATCCAGAGCTGCAGTTAAACCTCCACATGATAAGGAGAAGGCAAACAATCACACACTAGCTTATATGAAGATAAACTTTGCTCAAACTGTCCAAGAACTGCTTTAACATACATGAACCTGTGTTTTTAACCACCGAAAATAAATGCAAAACCTTGCAACTAATAATTTATTTATAGTGTAATATTTCTATACGTAAAATTGTCCGCTTGAACACATTTTCACATGTCTATTCATTACAACTTCTAGCACTTGTAATTACATTGATACAACAACCAAGACTCCCACACTACAACAGTAGTCACTAAAGATTTCCGGAACAGTACGCCAAGATCAGACTAAATTACTGAAGAAAAAAAAAGCTGATTTCACTGTTCACTGGTACAGCATTCAAATACTTTAGTTTTACACAACTTTTCTTCAAGATCACGGAGCAGCCTTAATTAGGTAGTAGAGGTCGCTGCTTTTGGAAACTTTACTTTTAACTCTTCCCCCCAATTCTATAAGATCAGCACTGCTGGTAAGTTCCATTAAGTATTTAAACAGAGCCGTCTCGTATGCTCTCCCACAAGACATGGACTTGAACCGTTTGGAAAGCACGATGAAGCCTAATCAGAGCGAGGAGGAAGACAGAATTGGAAAGCTAGAATGAAAAAAAGAGAATAAATGAAGAAAGGAGTGGGGGAGGATGAGACAAAGGAGTGTCAGGCAATGGCGAGAGAAACAGCACTGGGAAATGATCCAAAGGTTAGGCAAGGTATAAAGTATAGATGGCTTCCTGTTAATAATTCAGCTCCCGTAAGCACTGAAAAGTCTCGTTGGGGACATTTTCTGGGAGCGTGAATTACATCTCACTCTAGATCTTTCCACCTCCATGTTTGCTCCATCACTCGCTGTAGGGTTCTTCTATTGCTGCCTATTGCCCATCTGGCACCCAGATATCAGGCTAACAAACTGAGGCCTGTCTGTGTCGAGCCATTCCACGCTAACTGCTCAAAAGAGGGGCTGCAGTAAGTGCTGTGAATTAGGCTGCCTGGTTTGCAGGAGAGCAACCAGCTGGGGGGGGGTGTTTTATGAGATTGTGGGGAATGATAGCTATAATAGAGCAATGGAACTAACCAAATGGACCCTTTCTCCACAGTGGTCCATATCTCTCTTTCTCCCCCTATTGCCAACTCTCGTCAGCATGCAAATGAGATAGGACAATAAAGGTGAAGTTGGACTTGAACAGAAGTCTGACATTTAGTTGCCATTTGGTGCATAGAGGGGAAAAAAGATTTACCTGTCTGTGGGGAATAGCTCACAATGCTCTCGCCGCCATCCAGTGGATGGGACTCTAGTTTAGTTGGGTGTACTTCCAGGAAGAGTGGACTTACTACATTGCTCCAGGCCACTCTCTCTGTCCCCTTTGGATTTCTGTCTGTATTGATTTTATTTTTTCCCGCCTGTCTCATTATGGAGCTATATTAGACTTTTTCTCTCATTCATTCTGTCTTTCTTTCTCATCCACTCTCTTTGGCACACATGCCCACACAAAGCCAATATCTATACTCTAGTATGAATTATGTTGCGAGATGGCCGGTTGTTACATCCAGGGTAGTGTCTGCTGGTCCCTACGTAAGCCGAAGCCAACGCGAAGGGTGTAAATAGAGATGGGGAGTGAGGGAGAGATTTCACAGTCAAGTCGATACAAAGTAAATCTTGAATAAGAATCTATGGACATCGAGCCATTGTCACCCATAGGCTGTTATTAGTGTTATTTGTTATTCTCAAATTGTGGTTCTTACCATTGATTCTAGTCTTTCTTGAGAAACAAAAGGAAAAGTGTTACACATTCAACTCTTCTCATCCTTTGTACTTTCCTTTCTTTCTCCCATATGCATTATGGGGTTGGTAAGCGAGTGTAGCTCATTGGACTAGAGGTCCAGAATTGGACGTAAAAAGAGAGAAAGAAAGTAAAGTGTTTTTACTCATTGTTTCTAATCTTTGGTTATTTTTTATCCTCTGAATTGTACAAAGTTTACACTGTGAACAATTGTAGTATTTAGCCTTACTTACTCTAAGGACAGCACTACCCAATTAAAAAGCTTTCCTGCAATCATTTTTGGTTGTGCATTAAGCACTATATTTGCATAGCAGTCTTCAAAAGAGTTACCAAGTTCTTCAGCGAGTAAAACCATTATGATTAAAACCTAATAAAATCAACAATAAAAATCAACTCATTGCCAGACACTAATTAGAAATGGGCTTACAGAGGAATAAAACAAGCAGTTACAAAGAGAATGAATGAATATATTCTGGTTTAGGCTCTAGTCCAATCAGTGCTTGGGAAAATGAACAACAGTCTCTCTCAATGCTGGAAATGAGTGAACCAAGACATCTATTATGTTGTATTAATGTACAGCCTGGAGCTGCTCCGTCGAGACTGACTATGCAAACTCTGTTTGAAATTCTTTATATCAAACTGAGCTTTAGAATTAGCAGCAACCAGTCTGGGGTGCTGTCCCAGTCACTATTTCTCTCATGTTTTGCAATTTTTCCTCTGCAGAACTGTCCATGGGAGTGAAATCAGATATTGAAGGGTGGTGAAAACTCTATTCTCATTCCAGATTGTGGGAAATAGAACTGGATGTTTGCAAATACAGAACAAACTATCTTGAGGCTAAGGAATAACTGATTCCAAAGCTGAAAATGTTATACCACTCAATTAAAGCAGCCCTTCACTTCACTTGTATGATGTACTTGCCAATGCCTGCAGAAAGATAAATGTACTGCATTTGTAGACATTCATTAACACAGATACATGGTGTTATTGATGCAAAGTGTCGTCAACAAGGCCTGGCCAATGTCATTCAATTGCAGATCAACAAAGCAAAGCACTTTTCGCCCTGCAACTTTGGACTTGTAGTTTCAATCTAAGCTGTGCCCTTATCGGCAAGAAAAGTAGAAGCAATTCCAGCAACTGTCACTTTCTTGGCCAGTAAATGGCAACATCAGCAAACCTACAGCTGTAGGTCTGAACACAATCACTTCCCTGTATGTGGTGCAGCTTTGCATTAGCATAGCTCCATGCACACCTCTGAATCGCTGGTTACATGGAAGATTTTCTAGCAATTCAAGTAGGACTAGTGTTGTGGTCAATGACAGTTGTTGAAACAAAAGAGCCAAGCCAATTAGTGTGGGGCAGGTAAAATGCCAAAAATGACGCGCCACCAGAACCTTTGTCTATTATGATACCAGCAACGATTTAGTCACTGATAAAACTACGAGATTGGAGGAATCTCTTTCTTATCACTCGAGTGAGCTAACTCCCTCTGAGCTGGGCTAATAATTCGCCAAGTCTGCTAGTTGACATGCCTACCTCTGTAACCCACTGGATGGTGCCATGTCATTTCTCCATTGAAATAACCCGGAAAAAAAACTCTCTGCTCCGACATCCCATTGTTCTGACCATAAAGCTAGGCTTTTGTGGATCACCTGCCATAATCTAAAGTCTGAATCAACAATAACAAGTGAAATTACTTTTCTCTAGCTTATTAACAGATTTAAATGTTTATCCAGCCTAGTCCACACAATCTCTGCACCGGTTTACGTGCAGTTTAGGATCCAAAATTGCCCGTAATCTAACCCCATTTGTACAGGTCCTATTCCCTGACCAATTGGCTATCCTAACCTTAACCATTCAAGGTCAAATACCTAACCCCAACCAATCGGCTATCCTAACCTGTATAAAAAGCCTATATGGTCGGAACAGTGGGATGTCGGAGCAGAGTTTTTTTTTTTCGAAACAAAGGGAAGTCGGACTAGTGGGCTGTAGAACCAAAGGAAAGGAAAAAAGGCTAAAGTGTATTAAAGCTAGTTCTTTAATATGAGACTTATTTTGGCAGTCTTAGCTTGTGTGTGTATGTGGTGTATTTCAAACAAGCAAAGCACCATGACAAAAACTATTCTTAACGCTTTGTGTCTGTCCCTGAAGCATTATGAAAAAATGAACTCAATTACACTGACCCAGAGTAAAATATTTTCTGTTGTTTTCCATTTGTTTTTACACATGAATAAAGTATTTAGCATTTATTTTAATTTAGTCACACTTCACAGACAGAGTGTGCTTTTTCTACCAATGACTGATGTACTAACCTTCCCTTTCCTTGATCTTGCCTCTCTTTCTGTCACTTGCTCCCCTCATCCTCCATCTTCTCTAACATCACACCTCCCCTATTTTCCCTCACACCTCGTCTTCCTCTCCCCACTCCCCTCTTTTTCAACAACCCCATCCCACGCTATCCTGCTCCCCCCGACCCCCCCCTCCATGCCACTTATACTCCTGCCGTTATCTTTGTCCACCTCCAGCTCTGAAGGATGACCGTTTCCAGATGGTGCTCTTCACGCCACGGCTGGTGCGCATCACGTTGACCAATGTCAGTGTGACGGATGAGGGCGGCTACTTCTGCCAGCTCTACACGGATGACACGCACCACCAGGTGGCGACTCTCTCAGTTTCTGTGCCCCCGGAGACACCCACGGTGGAGGTGAAGCAGGAGGCCATGGAGGGCGGCGAGGTGGAGCTCACCTGTATATCGCCACGCAGCAAGCCGGCTGCCACCCTGCGCTGGATGCGTAACGGCCGTGAGATACCAGGTACCTGGCTGACAGTGGACGAATGGATGGTTTGATAAATATGAGAGATTAATGAGGATACTAATGGGGGGGGTATAGGACAGGTGAAGTGAAATGGGTGGATAATATCACAAAATAAGTGCTGAATAAAAGAGGATTAATGGATGGGTGATTGATGGATTGACAGAGGAACTGGCAGATGGATCAGTTGATGAGAGCAGGTTAAGATGAATGGATGAAGAAAATTACGGTTTTGGCTGTGGGGCTGCTAAAGTCTTTAATCTCCTCCTGTTTCCATGATTTTGATCAAGTGTTCTTTGCAATATTTATAGGCGACAATCTTGTTTCAAATGATCAAACACACTTTGTGAGATGTGAACTGTGTTCACTTTACTGTCTCCATTCCTTCGAGGATGAGTCATAAGTTCATAAAAGTAAATATCTACATGTGTTGATCCGTTTGTTGAGAAGGCAGACATCAACTGCAAGTATAAGATAGATTTCAATGCTGTTTTTTTAAGGTGTCCACTAGTCAAATTCTCTGTCAAAACAGATGCACTTTGCACTTCACCGTTAAATCAGAATGTGTGTAATTGTATAATGCTTCGTTTTGATTTGAATTACTTGAAAGACTTGTTCAATTGACTTCGCACAAACAACATATTTAGAGACTCATTTATGCAAAGCATGTCTAATTCAGGCCTATTGCTATTATTTTTTATTCAATTTATCTCAGACTTTTAAACAATACAGACAGTGTTGTTTAAAAGTACAAATCACAGTCAAATGGTTTGCATTATTCATTAATTCCTACTCACCGCCCTCAAATAACTTACACGGATCAGAAGAAATAGTGTGCGATAATCTGGTGTCAACTGTTTTCGGGACATGCAGTTAGCAATGTTTTGCGCTTTCAAACTTCATGTCAGCCATCGTCTCTTTTACTTGCTATTTTTGTCTGACACTCAACGTCTCTTTCATGCAGTCTCTTCCCTTTTTTCTCTCTGTCGTAACAGGCCTGTCACCATCATTCTGTCTCTCCCCTGTCTGTCCTTCTACTTTGCTCCCTTCCCTTTCTTTTTATCTAATTTTTCTTTCTTTTCCCCTTTAAATTTCACTGGTGACAAAGACGTGACACTCTTCATCTTGCAAAGTGCTTTAAGAATCAAGGAGACAGAGAGGGGCCGCACTTTTGTCTCTCTCTTCTCATCTTCTTTTACTAATGCTCCTCCCCTCTCCTCCTGTTTCCTCTCTTCTTCTTCCCTCGTGTTTCATCTCATTTCATCCTATTTCCACGCCTCTTTTCTCCCATCCCTCCCCAACCCTCCCCTCTCTTTTGGCCCTGAGATAAATGAACTGTGACACTAAAGGTTGGAGGCAGATCCCAACAGATATGGGAAAGCACACTCTAATTAAGACACTATCGCTGCCTTATTCCTCCTCATCTGCACCCACCGCCGTCCTCTCTCACGCTTCAATTGGGCCTGCTCTCATTTGCTCGCCGGCAATAATTGAAAACTCAGCGTGATATAAGTAATATTGTTGTATTCTGCCTCAACAAGCACAAAGTCCCAATACGTGACCGTGTCACTGCACTGTTCCTCCCTCCTTCTGTCTCTCCTCATCGTCTCTTCTTGCATCTGTCTTCCACTCGGCATCTGGCCTGGCTCTCTTATCATCCTCTTTCATGCCTGGACTTGTCTCGCCGCAGCCCTCCTCCCCACCCTACCCCATCAGTCATGCCCGTTTTGCTGCCCTCTCTGTCTCTCATCTATGAGTACCTCTCTCCTTTGCCTTTCTTCTCTCGCCCAGCTCCTTTGACGGCCCTCTCTCTCCGTTTCTGGCTCAGTTAAAATCTCAATTCAGTTATGCATATTTACTCTTTTATCCCTCTCTCTCCCTCATCTCTGTCTCACATTCTTTCACGCACACACAATATTCAGTTGATTTGCCATCTGCAAACAAACAGTTCTGCTGCTCATAATTGCCATGAAATAAAGATGCAAATTGCTTCTCTTTTCTCCTTTATTATATTCCCACCACCCATCCTCCCCTCTACCTGTACTTGGTCCTGCTGTAAAATGCTCATTCATAAGTCACACACTTCTTCCAACTTCTTCAGTCTGCTTACTTCTTCGATCCATCTCTGTGCTCTCCTCTAAAAGTCTCCTCTTTCTACTCCCTCCGTCCTCCCCTTCTCTCTCCCTCTCCCACCATAGGTGTGATGTCTCAGCAGGGAAAGAGGGAAATCAGGAATGTTTTGGCTGCTAGCTTGTTTTTTGGCCCCCCAACCTGTTTTCTTTCCTTTCATCATCTCATTGCGTCTTTCTCTCTCCAGGTGTGGTATCCCAGCAGGACAACGCAAAGACATTCAGCGTGTCCAGCACTATCCGGATCCCGGTAGAAAGGAAAGACAACGGGGCGGCGCTGAGCTGCGAGGCGTTCCACCCAGCACTTGGCGGGCAGAAGAGGATTCGACACTATCGCCTGGATGTGTACTGTAAGTCTCTCCTTCAGTCAAAGTGTGTTTGTGTGTGTGCACTTAATAACAATGTGCTTTCAATCCATCTTGGCAACAAATGAAGTAACATAACGTTCATTGCCAAATATTTAAAAAAAAAAAAATCATTGATTATTCCATCTGTATAGCTGTTCCTACTTCAGTACTATTTATTATAGTGTTTTACTTTAATGCTAGCAATACTTTTGTCAGGGTAGCAGCCTCATTTTTCAAATGGCGGATATCTCATTTTAGACTGAAGTCCAGTATTTTAATAGTGATATTCAAATCTGCCCTGTATGAGACCTGTTCTCTTTAAAACCTAATAAATACAAATTGCGAGAGCTGGCAGTAACGGTCCTGTGGCCAGGTTAGGGTCCTGGCCTGCAGTTTAGGGAGTTAACCAACATCAGCTGAGAAAACCTGGGTCACATTAGTATGTGCAATGACCCCCTTACTGTTCTGGGATTGATAGATTTTGCTGGCCTGTATGCACAATTTGGTGTGCTGTGAAATCCCTTTACACACGTCCATTTGAGGCAGGCGAAAGCAAACAGTGACTACTGAGAGATTTAAATTTATAATTGGCTTAAGTCTAATATTCACTCAGGGCAAAAGGTTCAGATAGACCCATGTTTTTAATTTAAGATGAATTCTCAATATTTTTACAGTAGGATTAATCTTGAAAATGTCAGACAGCTTTCAAATCTAGGCTATATGCTTAGGAAAATCTGAAATGCATCATTTAATGAATTTCAAATGTAAATCCATTTCTTTGCTTCTAATCCCATCAAACATGTTTAGTTTGCTTCTATTACTTTACTTTTGACTTTTCTGTCTTTTGTTTTTTGATATGAGGACAAACAAAACATTATTTATTTTTTTTACAATGCAGGAAGGATTGGTCTTTGATATTATTTATTTGTCTTATTTTGTCTGCAAATCCCTTTTTTAAATTCAGAAAACTCATTCAGAAAAAAAATCACTTGAAAGGCACCAGATTGAGATTTTCAGTCATTAGTTATCAATACTACGATGAAGTTAATTTTCTTCTCCAATGTCACTGTGATGCTATTCAACAAGGCAATACATACTCGGTTATTCAATTTGTTCTCTTCTCGTATTAGTATTACTGACAGTTCAATATGATTCTCATCCCACAATATGTCAAATAATCTTGGATAGCCAAACATTCCACAGGCATAAATAAGTATTTACCATGGGTGATATTAGTCATATTTTTCAAGCTTTTCTACATCAGTCCTTGGGTACAATTGATTTCCACATGTATACTAATGTTGGTTGATAGATCACAATGATTAATATTCAACAATGTTGTCAATCTGTGAGCTGGTGGTTCCTCCAGCCAGACAACTCGTAATAATGACCAACTGTCAACATGGATTTGGCTTCCCATCGCTCTGTTACTGAAGCAAGTGCAGTACAGCAGCTGCTGGAGCGGTGGGCTGCTTATGATACAGGTGTCTCAACCATAGGATTGTTGGCTGGTTGCCTTGGAAACAAATGTTAAAGACCCTTTTTCCTGTCACTTTCTCACTTTTCCCTTGTACCTCCTTTTTGTTCCCTCGCTCCCTGTTTGTCTCTCATTTCTAAATCTTCTTTTCTGTCCTCTCTGATTTCCGCTTCTTTTTCATCCCTTCATTTAATTTTCTATGGCGTCCCTGTTTTTTTCTCTCATATGTGTAAACTTTATTTATTTATTTCTACCCACAGTTGCACCAACAGTGAGAATTGTTCCTCCCTCTGGCATTTTGCGAGAGGGCGACTCGCTCAGCCTCACCTGCTCTGTCACTGGGAACCCTCTGTAAGTCTGTGTGTGTGTGTGTGTGTGTGTGTGTGTGTGTGTGTGTGTGTGTGTGTGTGTGTGTGTGTGTGTGTGTGTGTCATGCACATTCACACATACTGCACATAAACAAACAGGTTACTGCTGTACAGCACAATAGTAGTATTGACAGTAAAGATAACAAAAAAATATAACAAAAAAGCTAAGGGAGAAACCTCATTTCCCTGGCACACATTTTCCACTTTATTCAACAATGCAGCACTCTTGATTGATGGGAGGCCTATAACAGCCCCACAATGGGAATAGGGGGGTTCATTATCTAAAAGACACCTTTAGCAAGACTGGCTTGTTACCTTTTTCCCAACCTACAAAAAGCCTTCAGTCTGCCACGTTCCTCATTTTTCTTTTACCTTCAATTAAGATCAGCACTCAAGGCATAGGGTGTCTCCTGGCGAGAGAGAGAGAGACATTATTCACTATGCAGCCAAAAACAACCTGTGGTATGGTATCCAGGCACCAAGAAAAACTTTGAACACTTGGTACAGCATTGCTGACTGTTTAAAGGCCATGCTGTAGGCTGGTGCTGTGGCCTTCTTGCTTCTGTTGGCACATGTTTGGTCCTTTGTCTTGTTTTATATCTGTGTGTGTGTGTGTGTGTGTGTGTGTGTGTCTGCTTTTGTGTGCATTTGTGTGTCTGTTTCTGTGTGTGTTTATGCATTTTCTCTTGTTCCATAATAATTCCTAACAAAATATTTAGAAAGCATGAAAGCGTTTCTTGACAAATCGGCTGAAAGATACACAGAAAGAGTTTGATTGACATGCAAGATGTTGCCAAGTTCAACGTCAACCCTTGCTGCAACCCGGTCTCACGGCAGTTCGATAAATGTTATCTTGGTCTATTGATTCGTCAATAGATTTAGTTCAGTTCAGCTTTCTGAGAGTGAGGCCCAAATTTATCCCAGAGCAATGTGTAAAGAGACAGTTTGGCCCTAAAGCTGAAAAGTTGGTTTTGAAATTTCTCAAATCTCTTGTGAACCTACCTGCTCCAGTGGAGTTTTTCACTGGCTGCAACAGTAGTTTTCCTGGATGGCTACCAAATGTTTGAGAGCAAAGCAGGGCATCACTTATAAGGAAAACATATACACTTTATCAGCCTTTAATACAGGTTTCAAAGAAATAAAAAGGAAAATTTGTGAGAGCTTCTTCCAGCTTAGCCAGCTGCCAATAACAGATCTTCTCTCTTTAATATGTGTTGTTGAAATGAACACAAAGTTGACCTCTTTCTATATAATTACCATCCCATTATTCCAGGGGCCTTTCTTAGAAACTTCAAGTAATTACCAAGTACAACTAATCTCCTCCATCTTTACTATATTCCCTATAATTACTACAAGATATTTTGGTTGGTTCTAGGAAACCATCCTTAGAACTGAACAGCAACCTTATCAATTCTTCCCTGGGAAATAAAATAAAAAAAAAAAATTAAGTGTGACCACATACTGTCCTTGACATATGAGGAAGGCCCCCTTTGGGCCATGTAATCCCACATGCATCATCCCTTGAATTATAATTGAAGTCAAACTAAGGGTGTCTAATATATCACATGTATATTTCCAGTATCATAAACCAATCAGGATATTGTTGTCATGTTGTCATCATTATCATGACACCATAGTGCCAAAGATGTAGTGTGCTTCTATGTTTGATCACAACCAGAAGAGTTTTATCTGTGCTATCACCTGACATTAAATGTTTAACAGATGGATTAAAAAAAACCCTGATCCATATTTTAATGCATAAAGGACAGAGAGTAAAAGAGCTTAACAAGAAGGCAGAGAGGTTACTAGAAGAGTAGTCTGTATCCACGACGTTCCACTTTCAGGATTGCTCCATTGCCAACGGAAATTCTGCCAGATTTCACTCTTTTCGTCCCGCTGTCCTCCTTGTACGATGATCTACCAGCTTACACTTTCTTGTGTTGGCATTTTAAACTCTCATGGGATTTATGAGGACTATGGTTAACTGCTACTCAGATCTCTGTTAATCTAGAGTTTACTGTTGTACGACTAAAACAAGTTCTGACAAAACAAGCTCCTTCCCGAGGCTATTTTGCAGAGGCACCCTGACTCTGGCCGGTGCTTAGCACCACCCACGATGATTGTGATTGGTTTAAAGAAATGCCAATAAACCACAGCACGTTTTTCTCCCATCCTAGAATGCTGCGTGGACTAGCCAGACTCTCCTCTGCAGTGCTGTGGAGGAAGGTCTGGCAAAACGAGACTACTAGAAGAGTGTAAATGTGGACATATCATAGACTTGTATGCAGCTCTGTGTGTGATAGAACTTCTAAACCCAATCTGTAGTCAACACTTTTAAGAGCCAGCTTTGAAACAAAGTCTTTTCTAGTGTGTCCACGGCCCTTTGTGCACTTTCCAGAAGGGTATTGGGTCCTAAGCTGTTAAACCTTCCCCTAGATGGTCCGTCTGTCTGTGGGCATCAAGTCCACTTAAACTCCCCAGTAGTGCTCAGCCAAAGTGTGTGTGTGTGTGTGTGTGTGTGTGTGTGTGTGTGTGTGTGTGTGTGAGATGATTTAAATGAAATCCCACAGTGGGGACTGGCTGAGAAGTGTATTGGCTATAGCCTCATTAAAGCTTTGTAACGGTTGGTTGGGGACTGTGTGTGTGTGTTTGTGGTACACTCACACAAATGTGACAGTGAGAGATGGGACATCAGGCCATTCTGGAGTCTGACCCTCATCTCATGCTGGACTCCACACACACACACATACACACACACACACACACACACACACACACACATTGCAGTCCCCTTGTCGTCCTCCCATTTGCTCTCTGGCCCTGTTAACTACCAGTTAAGTATTAATGACCAATTATATGCCATTTCCTTTTGGTGGAGGGGTACACTCATTGTTTGTCTCTTATTAGGAGGAGAGATGGAGCCTCGTCGTTTGCGTAATTGCCTGCTTACTCGTGTGTTAGCGTTTGAAGGAATTAATGTGTGTGGGAGTACACTTAAATATGCGCATGTTCATAAGAGAGGAACAGTGAGAGATTTAGTTAGTGTGTGTGGGATCAGTGTGAGGGTGTGTGTGTGTGACTAAGCAAGAAAGAGGTTTAATTAAACGTCCTGAGGGATTTAAACCCAGATGAGTCAGGATTGTAATCTGGCCAGGGTGGCATGAGCCATGACACTCAGCCAGACACACACACACACACACACACACACACACATACACATACACAGCGTTGTTCACCAAGATGTCTCTGTAATCCTCGCACCTCCTGTCTGCTATGCCTTCTCGTCTTTCATGACCAATTCATTTTATCTGCCTGCTCCTTCCCTTCATCTCCCAGCACACCATCTCTTCTTGTCTCCCCTCTACCTGTACTAACACTCTTTCTACTCGTCTCCCTTCTGCACATCTGACACCCTATTTCTCTCTCATCTGGCCTCCTTTACATCCTGCCAAGCCTTTCACACCATCGCCGCCCTCTGACCATCCATCTCCTAGTTTGTCAGGATGCAACCCTCTGTTGCCATTGGCTCCCTCTCCAAGCTCCTTTTATACTTTCTTCTCATGTCATCTTCTCCTGTGGACCTTTTTACGCTCCATTTTCACCTTTCTTTTTATAGCATCTCCCAGTGCCTGCGCTTCGATTCTTTGTCTCCTCTCACTTCCTCATTTTTAATACCCTTTAGCACCTCAGGCTTTACTAAATGTGTTTAAGACTAGGACTCTACTCGTTGTGTTAGTTAGAGATATAGTTGTTGTGGTGTGTGCAGGTTTCACAATCCCTTAGCAGCTGCATGTAACATGCAGCTGCTAAGGGACAACTTAACTAGAGTTAAGTAGAAATAGGACAACTTAACTAGAGTTATCAGGAGTCCTATTTGTTTTGAAAGCTAATGGTCTCCCATAGCTCCAACCCCTGGACCAGTCTCTCCACTGAGACATAACTGTAATATAATTACCAACTTTAAAATGGCACTGCTTGTTACAACAACAAAAAGAAAAAACGTTCGCCACATTAAACACATTACTGTCACACATACTAAGTAATGCATTACTGCATAACACCTGTGGTTGTAGAGGTAATAGAAAAACTAGCTGTATTCAAATAGCATACAGTCGAGGTTGAACGTTATGCTGTTGCAGTTTTAACTTTGGATATTTGCATATGAGTGCGCGTACATGTGGGAGGCTATGAGAAGCTGACTCAGGGTCAACTTTTTTAAGGTTGGAGTTCTAAACTGAATAGCCACAGCTAGCAATTGTTTTAAATATCAATGAATCTGATGACATCATGATGTGAGCCAAATAAACTGTGTGAAATGTGAGTGTCTTGTCCTTGTCTCCAAATCTGAGATTTCTGATTTCTGTGATCTCTGTTCACTGTCTTATAAAACAAAGGGATGCATTAATTCCTCACCTTTGAAACATCTCTCGGTCTTCTTCCCATCAGGCCCAGGAACATTCAGTGGTCCAAGATTAATGACACCTTACCCGAGAGGGCAGAGATTTCCGGCCCCACCTTTCAGATTTCCCGTCTCAGCCAATCACACAACGGAACGTACTGCCAGGCCCAGAACAACTATGGACGTGCTGCCGATCATTACAACCTACTGGTGTATGGTGAGTAACGATAGTTGACAGTTAATTATATGTTGCAAGTCTTCTTAGATTTTGGAGTGCTTGAAAAGTTTGCTACATTGATCTGTTATTTCTCCATTGTTTTCCTTTCTATCTTAGGTAGTTGTAAAGTGTTCAGAATATTGATGTTTATTGCATCTTTGTTGTGTTTCTTGTTCTTGGTGATATTTATTTTGAGAAATCTTTTTAAATTTTATCGATCCTTTTATCTTCCCACTGACTTTAGAGTCCGGCTACTCTGGCACTGGGCAACAGACCCATTAAATCCTGATTCTTGTCTCATCTGTCTTTCGGCTTTATTTGTTTTCCTGATTCGGTACACAGCAGAAAACCTCTACTAAACCTCCTGTGAGATTGATTCAACAGAGATATTGATTCCAAAAGAAGACATAGGCTACCAGGTACAGATACTAGTCACCAACATCATTATTCAGGATTTCTCTTGTAAAGAAATACAGATTTGAGATGTTTTGACAACTAAATGAACTTCACAAGCGGACACATAGAAGACAAAATAGACAGCATATGTTAACAGACAAAGTAAAGCAATTCTGAAGCTGTTGGAGCTCTGCATTTTACATGGTAGTATTTGGGAACATCTGTTGCATTTAAAATTCAGGTGGGTAAGGGGCTTTTGTTGTCAAGATTTATTTAGTTATTTATTACAAACGCTGCACCTCGATTCACTGGTGGTTGCTAAATTCTTAATGAAGGTTGACCCAGATAGACTGCACACACAGTGGCTCAAAGAAGATGACGGTGGAGCTTGCAACATCAAATGAAGATCTTGTATCATGATGAAGTTATTTTTCAGAAAATGTGACAAATTGGCCAACTTTCTCCCTAAGTTTGAAGCACATTTTGAAAACAACCTTTTGATGCATGTTAATGTTGCGTCAGCCACTCATAAAAACCACTGAGTACACTTGCAGTCAAAAAGGGACAGCATTGGAATTGTAAGATTTTAATGGGACAGCAGCAAAGCTAAATTGCCAAGCTAGCTCATCATTAGAGGCGTCTTTGGGTTACACATCCAATCCGTTTGTGGTTTGGCCTAATTACATGCACACTCCTGTCACTCAGCAAGTTTACTCTGTTTTAATCTCTCCGCCTGCTGGCTGCTCCTGTCATTGCACCCAAGCATCTCAATTGGAGATCAGAAACAGTGGGACAGATGGAGGGAGTATAGAGACATTATATCTTATGTAACATTTTCATCTATCCGTCACACTCTCTGTCTCTCTCACATGCGCGCACAACAATCACACACTCTTGTACAAGCATGTCTAGCATCAAACAGCACACATAATGGCGGCTTTCCACAGGCATCAGGGGTGGCAACAGTGGCAAGATGAAAGGTGACATCCCCACCCACTTCCCTTCCTCCCTCTCGCTCTATCTCTCACTATCCTGGAAGGTTAGACATGTCGTGCTTTGATGTGCTTTGCCACCGCTGTGGAAAAATGTCTTTCCGCTGTCTTTCTCCCTCCTCCTTAGCCTCCTCGCTCACCAATTTTAAACTGCCTTTTTCATTTATTCTTCTTTGAGCCACTTATTTCCTACATTTCATCATTTATCTTTTTATTTCATGCCTTTGCTTCTTGCTGATCATTTATTTGATTTATCTTGCTTGTTCTATTTTTTTTTTATTATCCTCTCTCACACATTTAATGTAAGGAATCTAGCTTGGACCAAAATCTACAATAGTTCAGAAATCCACATAACCAACATAAGCCAGGCATCAACTCCTCTGCTCTGAACCACGGATTTCCAGCAATCAGCGTCTTAAATCCTCCTGCAGTAGCTCCGTATCAAGGGTGGTTTGCTGTACTTACGAAAAATATGTACTTGCCCACTGGGCAGATTGTTTCTAACCTTATCTCAAAGAGCTCAGAGTTGTTGATTCATCCATCATATTAATCTGTAGACGACTGAAAGTCATTCTTAATTTTCCTGTACGCTACAAATCCTTGCATTACGGCTATACTGCTTCCAATGAAATGTGTATCTTTGTAAATGTTACATAATTTAAAAACAAAACGGTGTATATTATGTACATCACTGCCTATGCAAATAAACCAGCAAGGATGATTTAATATGGTGATGAGAAGTGCTACTTTCTGATGATTAAATACAAAGATCATCAGCCAATATTAAAAATGAATATGATTCCACTCTGTTAAATATGTTAAGCTCAATCTAACCCACTCTAACATGGAGTGCTTTTTTCCATCTGAGCACCCACCTTGTTATTGTAGGTGTAAATAGTGAATATCTCATTTTGTAACAAAGCTCTGTACTTACTCCTACAGACTTTGTGATAGAAAAAAGATCAATAGGTATCATTCTTGCTCTTTTCTCTTCATTTTCCCTTTTTTATACTCTGTGAGCTTATTTTTTATTTCTATTGCAACTATTTCATCCTCTCCATCCCCCTTTCTCTTCTCTTCTGTTTTTCTCTCCTGCTTGCCTTTTTCTCTCCTCCTGCCCATTCCTTTCCTCGACATCCAACCTCTCTTTTATTTTGCCCGCTGTTCTCGCCTCTTTTACACCTCCTGTCCACTTCCTCTTCCTCTCTCCGCTCCTCCCCCACCCTTTCAAGTGTTTTTCACCTTGCCACCAGTTTGCCCTCCGTTCAGCTGCAGTTCAATTTTTCCTTGAAAGGTCGTGGGTTACTTAGAAATATGACACAGATATGAATAAGTTTGGGGTTGGGGTGGAGGGACAGATGGAGGGAAGAAGTAGGGGGCGAGAGAGTAGGAGGAAGTGATGGAGGGATGAAAGGGGAAAGAAGAAAGGACGGTAGAGGTTGAATGCAGGTTAATATTCAGTACCACAGCTTGTCAGATAAACGGAATGTCAGTTTAGTTGGCTCCTAGCCTTCCCGGTGGGAATCCCAGGGTGCACTGAGGGAGGAAGGGGGGCAAGGAGGGAGCGCTAGTGGATGTGTGTTGTAAAGGATGAGTCAGCAGAAAAGAAACTATCTTATTGCAGGTGCAGAAAAACTACCAGTGCTCTCTCGTCGCTCTCCTTCTCATTTCGTGTCAACCTTCCCTCTGCGAGAGTTATCTGCCATCAGGGTCTGTACACCAAGAACAAACTCAGGCAAAAGTGGCTGACAATTTGTCACAGATGCTTTTGGCGCTGCCACTTTATGAGGGGAGACGGGCGTAATGCTGGCGAAGGAGAACAGAGAGCGAGAGGTGGGAAGCTCTCCGGGGGAGCCCGGGCCGTGGCTTAGACGTGATGCATTGTAGCTGAGCTTTATTTGACTGGTCACGCTCTGTGTGCGAGTGTGTGTGCGTGCTCTTTGATGTGTTTATGATTTAGAGATTTTTTGGATGTTTGCGTACAACAACAATGAAATGAAATTACTGCAATTTTCAGAAAATTACTAATGATGTATAATGTTAAAGAGTTGTTACTGAGTGCAAACACTTGGACACATGACCCACACACACACACACACACACACATACACAGCAAGTACCTGCGGAATGGGAAAAGGATGTTTCATCTCTGTGCCACGATTGTTAAGGAGAAATTGGATTGTGTGTGTGTGTGTGTGTGTGTGTGTGTGTGTGTGTGTGTGTACAAACAAAGATGCATGTGAATGTGTGTGCATGTGACTTGGAGGAGAGTGTTGCTGATTGTCTGGTGAAAGCCCGGAGGGCTGTCTTATGTAATTGAACTGAGCTGCTACACTCATAGATGAATCGCCAAGCCAATAAAACCCATTAGAATTGAATTGCATGAGAGAGTGTGGGAGATAGAGAGAAAAAAAAGAGAGAGGGAAAGGTACAGAAGAGATAAGAAGTGTTAGTTTGCATATGTGTAACACACTTATGTGTGTGTGGGTGTGTGGGTGTGTGGGTGTGGGTGTGTAAATTTCAGCCAAACAGAGCAGGAAGTGAGCACGGAGGAGAATAGAGGGACTAATGGTTTCATAGTAAGATTCATGGAAAGCAGCAGGGGAGTGATAGAAAGATCAAATGAAAGGTACATAGAAAGATTGAAAAGGAAGCTAGGTGACCAGGGATTAGTCTGTGTCTCCTCGGCTGTTGTAATGAGGCGTCAGGATAATTGGAATGAAAAACAGACCTCCATTTAATGAAGTGAGGCTTTCAAAAAACCTAGAATGAGAATGAAAGTGGAAAAAGGTTGAGGGCTGGTGGCAGAGGAAGCCAGACAAAGATAATGCAGAGCCAATTTTGTAGTTTTCTCCCACACATGACAACGCACCTTTATTGGCTTCTGAGTGAATTTTGAATGAGTCTTCAGCCAATCAGTGTTGGCCTAAATGGCCTCAGCAGTGGACCCCTGACCAGTGTCCAGCATTCAGTGCACTGATTGACAGTTGGAGCCATCACTGCTGTGGGCAAGGCCCTTATAATCAGGAACACCGAACATGAAAGAAAAACAGGGTTCATCCAAAATGGCGGCCCAGTATCCTCAGGCGCACTTCTGCAAGAATGAGATACGTGAAGAAAACGTCATTATCGCAAGTGCTGCCACATCCATCCCTGGAAATAACATGGGCTGTGTGCCTGATTGGCAGCCATATAGAGTTAATGAATAACAATATGATGTGGGGAAAAAGGACGCTATCAGCCAAGAGGACGACAGCTGTATGGCATTCTCCTTAATTAAGTTGAAGAGAGGCAGTGAGGGAACGTAGTAACCAAGGAGTGAAACCAGAGCGGCAGCCGAATGAAAGAAAGTGAAGGAGGGAGGTGGTGCAAATGAGGAAAAGAGAGTTTGGTTGAAGGAGAACAAGAAAAAAGAAGTGAGAAATTGCTATACAACGATAAGAATAAGTTGGAAATAGTGAGAAAGAACCATTTTTAGGTCAGTCGTGATAGTCAAGAAAAATTAATCAGCGTACAGTTAATTAGTGCAGCAACCCCGGCCATTAATCCTCAGGCTCAAGTGACAATCACACACATATGTACTTGTATGCGCACACACATGCAACATATATGCACTCACTCGAGCAGGAACAGACACACATGCTTACATCATCTTAGGGTAATTACTCTCTATTTGGTCCAGCTTTTGTTCTCCCCTTCTCTCTTTTACTTTACCTAACAGAAAACTCTGCTCATCTCTTTGTCTTTCCCACAAAATACACTACGCATCATGTTACATTTTTTTTACAGAGAAAAGAAGACCAAGCCTGGGCTTGAAGGGAAAAAAACACAGAAGCGAGGAGGTATAGTGCTGACATAAGAAGAGTGCAAAAAGAGATTGATGATCTCAGGGCCAGTGGGAGAAAGGGAGAGAAGAGACAGAGGAATACTTACCAATAAATTACTCCTGAGTAGAAAGGGCAATGTGTGTGTGTGTGTGTGTGTGTGTGTGTGTGTGTGTGTGTGTGTGTGTGTGTGTGTGTGTGTGTGTGTGTGTGTGTGTGTGTGTGTGTGTGTGTGTGTGTATGTGTGTGTGGGCGCTCTCCAATTATGCATTTATGTGTAAATGTGCATGAACATGTGGTCTGGGTATGGGTGCACAAGCCTGCAGGTATTTTAAAAAAGCTGTGTGTATATCTATGTGTGTGAGACTACCTCGGACGTTGCGGTTTTATAGAGATCGTTTGATGAAGTGGCATATTATTCACTCTTAAAGTGCTGATGCAAACACAGACACGCATATTAACACCCACTCTTCCATCTAGTACCTTTTAGTTCTTGTCAGGCATTATTTTCTGTCTTTAACGGCAATATGAACATTGTGGCTCAGCCATTGATTCGGAAAATGTGTCAAGATCCAAGCTATTGTTTAGCATTGAATGAGACATTCCCTGCATGGCACTTTTCCATTTGGAATGCATCTGTCACAGACAATGTCTCTGTCTCTACTGCCATTGTGCCATAGAAAATGTGTCAGTGATAGAGAATGTGTTCCTATATATTCCAATTGCCTCGTAGATGAATGTCAGTCTGCCAGATATGATTCTCTACAGCCCCTGCCTTAAAGCATGCCTTCCCTATTGTAAATGTCCTCTTTGACCCCCTAGGCTGCTGTAGAATGCCAGAGAACAGCATTTGTCCTTGTCGCTTCTCAGGGGTCATCGATTCCATTTGGGAAAATAATTAGAAACATTTGTCTCTGGTAACAAAATGGCATTGGGCTTAATTGCTGATCAGCGTGTTTGAAATAAGTTGTTCCTCCAGTTCTTATGTTTTACATCTTCTCCTCTTTCTCAAAACTCATTGGAAGAAGCAAGCTGTCTTTGAGACTGCCGTCCAATGATTATCTAGCAGGATGCTGAAGAAACAATTAATATTCAACAACAATAAAGCATGTGTCATGTTTTATAGGCAGTAGAAACTTTGCTATGAAACCCTGCAACACCTTTGTTGATGTCACTGCATGTGTGTGTTATCCAATTCCCTGTCTGTCTGTAGATAATGTGTCAGTCACTACCACGGTCCCTCCCACTCCCACCACCCAACCAATCACCTCCCATCCCACCACCCCAACCCTCCTAACACCCAGCTTCGCTCCGGACCCGAAAGGTAACATACACACCTTTTATTCTGCCTCTGCTACCCTCCATCTCTATCCTCGTCCTTGCCCTCTCTCCTTTGGGGCCTTTCAGTCCCCTGCTCACGTGATGACTCTCAGGTGGCCTGCACACACACACACACACATACTCACACAATTTTTCTGCTGCAACCTTCTTTTGCCCTGCATCTACATGAGCGTACGTGGCTGCAAACGTGGGTGTGCGCCGTGCATAACCACCCACTCTCTCCCTCTTTCTTATCACTGACTGTTTGATGCTCTGCACACACACATTGACCAGTCAGCATTTGTGTGTGTGTGTGTGTGTGTGTGTGTGTGTGTGTGTGTGTGTGTGTGTGTGTGAGTGTGTGTGTGAGTGAGTGTGTGTGAGTGAGTGGTCGGCCTAGGGGTGGGTCTCTTGGTGCTTGGTAGGTACTGTTAATGAATCTGCATTAAGAGTTTCAGAAACTGCCAACGACACTGGCCTTTGGAGGGCCAGGGAGATGCTACACAAACATATTTATACACACACAAACACACACATATACAGAGAGAGAGAGAGGCAGAGTGAGAGAAAGAAAAAAAACATCAGGAATCAAGATGTGTTTAATCTTATTCTCCCTGATGATGATGTCACATAGCAGGAGAAGGAGGCTGCCTGGCACTACTCTGCTACCTGTGCGTGCGTGCGTGCGCAAAACTACACACCCTTTTACCCATGTCCTTCTCTTTTTATTTACAGAATGTATTTATTTCATACATACACTCATACAAACACACGCTCACTGACATCTCACGCTCAGATGACATAAAGAGCCAAAGGAAAAGCAGCAGCTTGAACAGTCAGAGAGCATTTAGGTGATGCATCATCTGAGGGCCTCCTTGGAAAAAAAAAACACTTTTTAATACTTTCATTTGTTTCATGTGGAGCTTTGGGCTGCGGAGGATTAAAAACAGGGTACAGTGAGGTAAAGGTATAGTGCTTGAGACCTTGCATTTCATCAATCAAATCAAACATGTCCTGTGGGCCTGCTGCCGATCTCTATTTTATCATTCACACACACACACCAATACTTCATCATACACATAAGCAGGAATGTAATCCACTTTGTCCCAATGCTCAATGAGATACTGCCTGCAAAAGAACACACCCATTTTTCTTCAGCTGTCAATCCCTGCTCCTCTTCTTTCTCTTCCTTTCCTTCACCTCTTCTTTCACTTTCTCTTTCTTCCCTAAACTCTGTTAGCACTGTATTAATGATTCATGTTTTAATTCTGCTCTGTCGAGGTCCAACAGCTGCATCAATAACTCTGTCTCCTTGCCTCCTATTGGCCTTACCAGCTCTTACACTACACTCTTTCAACCCCATCAATAAAATAATAATCTTTTGTTATTGTCAGCGACACTGTCTCGGTATTTAAATCCAAACTCAAAGAGCTGTTTTTTTGCAGTACAGACCTGAATTCATACTTTACAAAACATCTTTTCAAAGAAATCAGTGAAATGTTATAACACACAGAAATAACAGACAATTAAACATCATTAAAGCAGTAATTATAAACAATACAAACATAAGAGAATAAGTCTACATCCCTGCACTCTTGTCAATCACCCTCTTTTGTTGTTATTTTAAGTATTTACTGGTGAAATTGTGCACAGACCTGTGCTTGGTCTTACGTTTGCTTTTTGATCTAAATAGGGCTGGGATTAACGGTTAATCAGTTGATTATTTTTTCAACTATTCAATTAAATGTTTAATCAACAAAATGTCAGAAAATGCTGAAAAGATGATCATCACAATTGTCCCGAGCTTGCTGGCGAAGCCTTCATATTGGTTGTTAAATCTGAACAACAGTCCTGACAATCACATTTTTAACTTAAAATGACAAGTGATGAAGAAAAAAAGCGATTAAATTAATCAATTATTAAAATTGCCAACTAAATTGTTCTGTCAGCTGACTAAATGCTTAATCAACTAATCATTTCAACACTAACCTACACTTCCTTTCATTATTCCTCTATTTTGTTTGTATTTGTCCTTTACTTTAAAGCAGTGTGAAGTTGGTAATAGGTGAGGTCGACATGAATAATTCCCTACCACTACTGCAATTTCATACTACAGAATGTCACAGAATTTAGCTTGCCTATTTCATTTATCTTTTTATCTCTCTTCACTCATCTTGTGGTGAAGTGTTTGATTTACCATGGCTGCACAACTCGGGTTGTAAACAGACTCAAAGTTTCCCTCATTCAAAATGCATTGTAGGCTTGACGGGTACTTGGCTGGAGTGGGTTTTTTAGAGGCTGGCATACTTATTTTTTATTCACTCTCTTCTTTTCTCCACCTTTTTCTCACCTATTCTGACTTGTCTGGCATTCTGTGCGGTGTGTGATGAAAGGTGATAATAAGTTGGGTGAAAGATATTGACTTCTGTTTTCTCCTGTCTCGCTCCCTGTACCCTCACCCACACTGCTGTTTTAAAGTGCTTTCTTTCTTTCACTTTGATTTTAAGTGATATTTTCAACATCTCTCCTGTTTTCATTTTTGATCCATTTCTCTTTTTTGCCGCCATTTCTTTGCCTTCCCTTCGCTCTCCTTTTATCTCCATATTTCCCTTTATATACCCCCACACACACTACAGTGTTTGTCTCTTTTGTTCTTTCTCAGATCCCGGTGCAGTGGTAGAGACTCACAGTGCAGTACCATATGCAGTGATAGGTGGTGTTCTGGCACTGCTGGTTTTCACCGTCATCTGTGTCCTCATCGTCACCATCTGGTGCTCTGTTCGACAGAAAGGTAACAAACACACACACACACACACCCCACCCATCCCAAGAAGCACAAAAGTTTCTTTCCCAAGCAGCACACACATTTTAGCAAGAGTATTTTATCACGGTTTTTACAGGCACGTTTTCTCATCTTGCTCAGTTTCTGGCGTAACAAGCTGTAAAAATATCATTGCAGGCCATTTACACCCAGATACTTTGAAAATAATCTTTTAAACTGGGGTGTGAAATTGTCAGTGCAAAGCAAGCAGGATGGGATGTTCCTCTCCAGGCAGACACTGTCCATGATGGAAGACCTTGGCCAGGATAGCAGAAGAGATAGGGTGGTGTAGGAAATGTAGGTGTGGTCCCCATGTTTTATGACTATATGTTAGTGTATCAAGGCTCATCTATTAAAAGCAGCCTCCTCCGCTCCCTATCTTTTTAAGTGCCCCCTCGTTGGCAGCCTTCAACTGTGCACCACAGCTGCCAAGAAATAATCAGAACAATGTAGCAGGCAGTAACCCGCTATTACTTACCCTATGGTGGGACAAGCTGTCAGTCAACATTCAGTATGACTTGACCGCCAATCAGCACCAAGACAGGACCATTAAAACTAAACCATGTTGAGGAAGAGCCATTAGGGCATTGTCTCTGGGCCGCCATGACTGTCAGCATGCCAGTCAACCTCTGTGGTATGGAGAATTAGAGTGTCACTCACCCCTGGGGTGAAAGGGAGACTCGAGCACGAAGATGACTTGAGCAGTTCTTGCTCTCTGTGTAACCTGTACTGCACCGAATCATTAATCATACGATCCTGAGGGATGTTAAAATGTGTTTGATGGGTTTTGTGAGTGACGCAAACGTGGCATTGTTCTCTTGCACCTAACCTTCCCTCCACCCTTTTCTGCCAATTTCTCCTCCCTCCCTGTCTTCTGTTCTCTATTATCTTCCCCACCTGCCCCTCCTCTTCTGCCTCTTCTATTCACACATTCATCTCTACCTTTAATTTCCGCCGGTAGGCTCGTACCGTACACGAGAGCCTATTCTTGCTTGGTATTGACTAACAATCAGTTAACTAATTAATTAATCAGTCACAGGTATGGAGCTCAATAATATTAGCGCTGGTTGGTTTGATAATGCTGCATGGCACTGCAATGATCATGACGCTTTGCCACCTAACCTTCCCCATCCAATCTCCCTCTTGCTCTCTCTGTCTCTTTTCATTCAGGTTCCTATCTTACCCATGAGGCCAGTGGGTTGGATGAACATGGTGAGGTGCAGGAGGCTTTCCTCAATGGGAACGACGCCAGCCAGGGCAAGAAAGAGTACCTACTGTAGCCCCTCTCCTTCCCTATCCCCTTCTCCTCTGACCTCATCACCCCATCCCTTCCTCTCCCTGTCTCCCACCTTATAAACAGTATACACACACACACACACACACCAAAACACACAAATACACACTTCTATACAAAGCGCCATAACAGGCGGTCTTTTAAAAACGACTGTATACAGATACTGCACACAGCCAATCCATCCCGTTAAATTCCACTCCATATCGTCCATGCACACACACATACCCATAGACAGACTGAGAAAAAGACAGCCTATAGACCCACCAGCCATTAACAACTGTGCCATATACTGTAAAACTGGGTAAAATGGAGAGAGTGGATGAGAGGGTTAGGTGAATGCAGACAATAACAAAATAATGACATACTTTGATCAAGGGGGAAGTGGGGAACACAAAGAATACAGGCACTCTGCCCTTGCAACCGCCAAAGTGGAAGGGAAATTAGAAGCAGATGACTCCTGTAATTATATGCCTGGAGAAAATCAGCTATTTCACAACCAATAGATATTGAGCGTTAGATGCTAGAAAAGCATCTTCCCTACAGAGCGCAACTTATAGTTCCCTACAACAATGGAGTGCTCAGCCCAGAGTCCTGGGAAGTATCCAGGCTTTATGGACAAGCTAACCGTCCTGTTTGGCTATCCCTATTGTGTGACCTGTCAATATTTTTTGAAAAGGAGTCATCTTTTAGTAATTTCTTTTTCCCTCTCGCCAACAGTGAGAAAAAGGTTATTCTCTTTTCATCTAATTAACTCTCCATCACCTCCTTTCCTTTCTCTCTGCTCACCTGTTAGCACCCTTTCATTTATATCTCTCTTTCTCTCTGTCGGCCCCTCCTCTATCATTTCTCCTTTGTTGGCTCCCTATAATGAAAGGATTAGTGTTGGGATGCGAAGAAGAAAGGAATATGACTTGCTAAGGCTTTAAAGAAAAGCTTAATTATTTTAGAATGCCATTAAGAGGATAAAAAGGTTTAAACGTCTTAGTAAGAAGGGCAAGGGGATTGAATGAATCAGAAAATAAAATGGATGGATATTTTTTCTGAATGCCACCACACATATGCAGATACATGTACACATTCATACATACAGTAAACATGTTGACCGAACAAGTATACATATCTCTGAATTCCTTATTTGTATAAAAAAAGAACAGCAACATAAATGAAATGAAACTTTTAGGAAATATAAAAAAATGTTTACTATTGAAACGCATTATGAAGCAACTATACTAACACAGAATATTAGCCTATAGAGGTGCAAAGCCGAACAAACCACTGTCCAGTGATCTTTAAAAATAAATAAAGAAAAGAATATAAAAAAAATCATTTGTCTTTATGAAAACCAGAGGTCTTATGGATTTGTTATGAATTATTATTATTGTTTGAACAATTATGATTGTTGTTAATGTTATTATTATTGCCGTTGTTATTATTATAATTGTAAATGTTAAAGAATTGTACACTTCCCATGGTTTGTTTTTAGTTCTACTGTAGAGAAATTGCTGTCTGTTTCCACTCTTACCTTTCCTCTCTTTCCCAGTTTCTCTCTTTGTCTCCTGTGCCTAGTCGTCTCTTCTCCTGTCTTTCACTCTTGTTTATTTTAGAGTCCATGTGTCATTGTTGATATATAGCTAACTATTTCTTTATAGGGGAAAGATACAAAGCACGACAAAATAAAAAAGAATTCAAAAATACCCTTGGGGATCAGACTGTTTTTTTTTGGTGTGTAAGTAGCAGGTGCTGTTTTTACATTTCTGTGAGAAGAGAACAGGAGATGGAGCATATGATTAGATCAATGGGGAATACTGGAGTTATTGGTGGAAAGATGAAGGCGATGGAACGGGTTGTAACTGGCAGCTTATTCAGAATAAATAGAATAAACAAAACAGGTGGTTGTGTGGCAGCGCTAATGAATCATAAGAACAGATAGCGGGGACGAATGGGTGACAGGAGGATTGAGTCAGATACACACACAAAAATATGACTCTGCCATTAACTTCCACACAATCAATACCCGATTCTGTCGAGAAGCACTCAACATGTCCATCTGTGCGCAGGGCTAGATTTGAAAGCCGCCGGAGGTTGCAGGGTAATAGATCGATGTGTTTCTCTTCCACCAGCTCCACGGTCGCCTGTCATAAAGACAGATTGTCAAACGGCAATCAAAGTAATGGACTTGCCAGGCACTACCAGCATTAGTTGACACTCCGGGCCAACAAACAATTCACACACGTACACATGTTGACACCAAACATATCTTCAGTTTATGACGACGCAAAGTTAGCATAGCTAGCTCCTGCTAGCAGAACCGCTGTGGTTGATGAGTAATAAAACTGAGAATGGTTTCCCATTATATGTGTTTAAAACAGCAGTGTATGTCCTTAAAACAAAGGTTTCATCTGTTGTTTTCCTGTGAGATTAGCAGCACTCAGTCTGGTTGTGTTTGTCAGTTGTCTGATACTGATATTTCTGCTTCTCCTCAAAAATCCGTTTAGTATGTTTTCTATAAAGAAATATTTCAATCAAATCAAATTTCAAAATCAAATTCAAAGCACTTATTGCTGGGTATAGGAGCTAATGCTGTTACTGCTTGCTCTGGTGCATCCTGGGAAACCGGCCATTATCTAACCATAACAATGATACAACATCAGCTGCTAAGTGTAATGATAATTAGACCACCACAGTGATCATAGAGGGTGATTATCGAATCAATAGACATAAGCAAAAAATAAGATTGGGCCATATAACAGTTGGTTGTATTCCTCCCCCGGTTTATGACATGCAGTGAATGTAGCATTATCTAGCCAGTAATGACAGCAAGGAGTCTATGAATAACTCACGCACTTGCTCCCTGATGCGAGTTTCACCGATTAACGTCCTGGAAAGGGTTCACATCAGATAATTCCCTGTTTATGACCGTCATATTTAATTTCTACGAGTTTACTGTAGATATCACAGTGTTTCCCAACACAAACTCTTTATATTTCTGGTGGCTACATGGTGGATTAGACACAGTTTTATCCATCTGTAAAACCAACCCTGGAGACTCTGGATGGTGAACACAGCTTATGTTCATTGGACATGACTTGCGTCAAGGAGGTGTTTACAGAGTGGCAGCATGGCATTGATTGAGGTGCCTGAGTGTGCAGAGACCGAGCGTAATCAGGAAGCAGAGAGCGTTTAGGCAGACAACAAGTGAATGGGCAAAAAAAAAAGGTTTTCTCCCTCCATTTACCAGATTTTAATGTCAATAATAAGTTCCTCTAAGAGAGTTTCTTTGCAGTGATGGAAGACATACTGTACTCTTTTATTTTGTACATAAAGAGGAGATGGAAAACAGGGAAAGACATAAAGACTGTGAAGATAAATGAAAAAGAGACACAAGATCTTTGGAACGAGCTGGAAAATAATCCATCCAAACCCAGAGAAGCCAGGAGAGAAAAGAGAAGAAGGCAGGGAGAGAAAGAGCTGCCCTATGACTATGACAAACAGGAAAAAGTAAAGTGGGAGAGTGTTGAATGTCATGTCTATGTTTCATGCAGCAAGAGACAGATTTCTCATTGTTCACACCAACGCAGTTCAAGGTGAATAATTCAATTAGAATGAGCAAGGCCCTTTTTATTACATGAGAGCATCACATTGTATTTACAAGTTTAATCAAAACTTATACATGAATCTTGTGTCATAACCAGGTGCTTTCCCTACAATGCTGCATCCTCTCTGGACCATATGTTATTTCTGAATATTTGATCACTCATATTATCTACATTACCGGTGGTTGGCTTAGCAGAGACTAAGAAGGGGCTTAGAACAAGACCCATAGGAAGAGCAGTCAAAGAAAACAGACATCTGTGATCAGGATAGTTGTCATCATCTGGAGACTTAGTTTTCTCACTGACATTTGGTGTGGGATCTGATAATTAACTGGCCTTTTGATTTGCAAGTTATTCACAGCATCTGTGCATAAGGTTGCTGATTAGTTAACAGGCCAACAACAAACAGGAATATGCTATATTTATTCTTCTTTAGCCCACAAGCTGTTAATTGCAAACACTAGCTTTTTTTCTCAGACACACAAAACATGGAAAGAGCATTGTTTTAATTTAGCTACTTGAAGATGATGATAAATGTTTACAAACAGACAAAAAATCTTCAATTTTCTCAGGAATTCAGACCTCTGGGCACACTTTGGCTTTAAGAGAGTGTTTGGCTGAAGACCATGGAGCTGCCTGCACTGCCTCACACAGGGCCAAATGGACAGATTTTCCTCTGGAAGGGGCTACTGGAGATGGAAAGTGGGCAACAGAAAGAGGAAAGCATGCCCGTTCCACCACCTGCTTCTGAGGAGGAGTGGAGAGGATCTGGGGCACAAGGCTGTACAGCTGGTAGAGTAACATGGCAACTGCATGAGCCCAAGCAGGAAGATTGGTACTGGGGGTGAAAAGCAAGAGGGCATGGATCATGTGGAGCGGCAGGCACAATAGAACTAAAAGGGAGAGGGACAGAGCCAGGGAACGGACCCAGCGGGAGTCATGTTTAGTGGGGTCTGCATGACTGAAAGGAGTCTTCCTGGGCCTGATGCATAGCAGGTCAAGGTAAATGGCCAGCATACCAAGCAAGGGGAGCATGAACACTGTCATCCCATGGACATAGACCAGGAACTGGGGACTGAAAATTATGTCAGGGGCGCACACTCCCCAGTGGCTGCTGTGAATCTCAGCATAGGTAAAGTTGTGCATGTCTTTCACATAAAACTTTGACAGGAAGCCTCCGTATGGAAGGTACTGTCCGATTACCTTGCGGTCATAGTGGTACTTAGGCGGCGGGGAAGGGGTAAGATGGGGTAAAGAGGTGGTCCAGTTGCCGTCCAGCCCGAGGCCAGCTGTGGCCGAAACAGTCCTGCCTCTTTTCCAGGTGTCAAGGATGTCCGAGCCGATGAACTGGGCGAAGGAGGACAGAACCGAGGCCAACCAGCACAGCAGAACCACACAGAGAGCTCGTTGACGGGTCATCACTGAGGAGTATCTGGCATTCACAAACATGTGGAGGTGGACATGTTGGAATAACGATTATAAAACATGATCAGATCTTACAGCCCGACACTGCCTCAACAGTCAACTGTAATTAACATTTTTTTTTTTTACTATTGGAGATCTGCTTCTAAATCAGAGCACAACAATCCCATCGTACCTCCACCAACTGGTTAAAAGGTGAGAAGCAATTGAAGACCATCAAAAAAAAGACATAATACTGCTGGTCTTCCACTGAAAGACTGGATTTGTAGGTCACTGTCAATCACACATCAAAGAGCCTCAGAGCCTTGGAGCCTACCCCTGTCTCTCAAATGGCGGTATAAGCAGTGTGTAATAAAAAGCAGCCTTATGAGCACTGATAAAAAAGCCTTTTTTGATAAACAGTATTCCATACATTGGCACATCTTGACATGTTTGCTGCTTTTTTATTATATTAATTTGCTTCCTTTCCTGCCGAAAACACGCTTGAAAGTGTTGACTTGTTCCACCCACATTTCACCCTCACCCACCCACATACAAGAAAGTATTACAGAATGTAGAATGTGATCCTTTATTATTATGTTTATGAGAAAACTATCTTGTGCATTTTTTGCAATGTATCCTATTGGTATTTATGTTAAATTTGATCTAAACTAGTTGCTAGCTAACTTTGGTGCATCTACTTTTAATTGTGCTTAATACACTGCTTAAACTGACATCTCGACTTACCTGTCTGCCAAGTGATGCTGCAGGTGGGTGTCCAGTGTAAGCATCATTAACAGGAACATGGTAAACTGCCTGGCCAGTAGGGGGAAGCACACCAAGATGATGCATGTGTACAGACACTGTGGGGTTCGCAGGTTGAGTAACACTCTCACAGGGACCCCGACTGCACCCCCAATAGCACCCACCCAGCCCAGGCACAGCCGAAGACAGCATGAGACACTCCCGGGTTGGGGCCTGGACCCCTGGGTTCCCTCCTGGACATCAGCCACTGTACAGCTGCCACTGACCACCATGCACAACCTCACACTCACCACAATTAAAGATACAGATAGGATGCACTGGCACAGGGTGTACAGCCACAAAAAATCCATGTCTGGGGGGGATTAAAAAAGACAGAGACAGATAAAGGAAAAGGGTACAGTTTAAAAAGTAATTACTGATAATAATGTGAAAGAGCAAAAATGTAAGAAAAATGTAAAGATGCTTATGCAAATACAGCCTCATTCACTCCCACTCTAATTGCCACTCCTGCCTTACATCCAACATGTTTCTTTCAGAAAAGACCCTGCAGCGTTAACTTGCATTTTTATTCTGGCAAAGAATAGAAAGAATACAAATCAGAACTGTGTGACAAAGGGTAGAGGGAATGTTGAGGTTAAGCACAGGGGTGTAGGTCACAGATGTGGAAGGATAGAGAATGTGATTTGAATGTGATGAAGATGTGAAAGTTTACACTATTGGCGAGAAACGGGCAAGGGGAGATATTTTGATAGGCATAGGAGCGCTGTAATCGTGCCTAGAGTGTGAAAAGGTCAAGCCAGACCAGATTTGACAGAACTTCTCCACAGAGGATGTGAGCACCATGCAAACATAGAGCAACGAGCACCAAGCTGGGTGGTAACATACTGTTAACACTCTATTTTCTTTCCCCGTTTTGCCTCTCATCGACCGCAATTCGCACACTCACACCCCCTGAAACACAAACAAGCCTAGAAATGTATGCAGAAATACATAAACACTCACACTCAATCACAAATGCGCACACCCTCCCGGGGTGAGCATTTCCAGCAAATCCATTCAAAAATGATTGGCAGGTAATTTTAGTGCATTTTCAGACAATAGTCTCACATAAAGCAGAGTGGATGAATATGGAAAAAGCTGATTTGCCAGAGCAATATTACACCTGTCCAATTAGTTTGACCTTTTCAGAACATTCTGCGTTAGTCGCCACTTTTTTATAATAATCGTAACTGGCTGAAATCACCTCTTTATAACATTTCATAATCACTTTACACAGTTGTCTCCTGTCTCACGTCTTGAAGGGCCTTGGCAAAATTGGTTTCCTGAAGAAATTAATGGAGTTTAATCCACCTTGTGTCAGTTCCCATTTCAAATTGGTGACTGGTCACTCCCAGTGTAATTAATTTGCCTTAATTAATGAATAAAGCTCTTTGAAACAACGTTCAAGCTGTAGGGCCAAAGCTTTCAGCATGGTCAGAGTTTTTTAGAAAGTTGAAAAGTCAGGATGTTGATATAATATCAAAGCAGTAAATTAGGAAAAAATGTACAGTTACCTGTTGTGAAGGCCTGTGATGATACAGATAGTTTATACAAAGCTCTATAATTTATCCTCTATATGACTTGGCTGCCTTTTTATTTCCCTCCAGGATCTCTATCTCTCACTTTAAGCTGTCTGTCCCCGCTGAAAAAGTGTAAACCTGATTCATAAACCTCTGCTTATCCACTTGCTTTTTATCTCTCTCTCCTGTCTCTGCAAACATATCAACTGTGTCAATGTTGGAGCATGTTGCCCTTTACATCTGAGATGTGCAAAGGGCAACACCACCTCCTCTAGCTAGGGAAATATGTAAATAAAGCACACACACACATATGAGCATGTACACACATACGCAGAAATAAGCTTTATTGATTGCTCTTATCAAAACCGTGTTCCTCAGATTTTCCTTGATTGAAGATAGAGGAAAGAGGTAGCTGTTTACTCCAAAGACAATGTGCTTTTTATTGGAGTTGGTATGAGAAGAAGAAGAAGAAGAAGAAGAAGAAGAAGAAGAAGAAGAAGAAGAAGAAGAAATGCAAATGCAGCTTCAACAGACTATAGGACAATTATGGCCTAGAAAATGTGCTTATATTTCTAGAAAATTCACCCAAGCGTATCATATGTTTATACAAATAATTCTCCCACTGTATGCTAAAAGGACCAGGCAGGTGCACACTGAGTCCAATTAAGATGCATTTCACAAAAACCTACCAACAATATAACTAAAAACAAAGATGAACTATTGTCACTTTTGTCTGCTGCAATTTTGAAGATAGTATAGGCTATGTTTGTTGGTTAATTGAAAGTGGGAATCTTTGAGGATGGCAGAGGGAATATTACACAAGTAAAATCATACTAAGTAAACACTATAGGTTATTACAATAATATATCCTATAGTATATCCTTTCTGTATACCTTCAGTTTTTTGTGGCACCAGAATTAAGCCTATCTCAAAATTAACTCTGTCTTCGCCTCTGTCGTTTTGTATGAGCAACGATTACAATTCCAGGTTTAACGGTAAAAAAAAAAATCAAATTTAAAAAAAAAACAGTAAAAGCTGTATTTCAGTGAATATCTATTCTGTGCTTCTCGAAGTTTACCTTTGTCACAATTATAATGTAGCCGGTAAATGTTACAGCCTAGGGCAGATAGATGTGATGAGCTGCATCGATGGAAATGACAACGCTCCGGTCTCGCGTAATGGAACGAGATTTGCCCGTTTTAACATCAGTTGGAAACCCCGTTCCACCCTCTTCCCTTCGCTGTCCACAAGCAAGGTAAAGCGCTAGATTTCTTCCTAGGTTATGTGAAATTAATTTGCTTCAAAATTTCAGCATTTACCCACGAAAGGTGGTCAGGTGTGATATAACGTGCATAGTAATACATACGTTGAGCTATAGGTGATGATATTATACTTGTTTGTTACTTATAAGGGGTTTTCTTGACTGTTTCGCTCATAGAATAGGGCCGGTTTGTGATGGCTGCCCCCATGCTACCTCGTTCAACTCGTTGAGGCCCGCTAGCTAGCTAGTGGCTAACTTTAGCTGTCCCTATCTACCTTTTGCATGTCTAAAATACAAAGTAAATATGCATATTGACAATACGGATATCACTTGAAGGGTATAGTGATCTCAGTGAATTGTCTTTGTAAATGACTAGGGTTTCCTACTAAATGGTGCTTGTCCTGAGACGGTTCAGCTAACGTTAGTCAGTCGGCGCTTAACGTTAACATTAGCGTTAGCTACATCCCTGCTGTAATGGGAAGACAATGCTGGTTGAACGCGTGTGATCGAGATCGCTCACACATGTAGTATATCAGATCTACATTGTTGGCGTGGTGATTGGGTTGTTACATTGGCATTTCGATTTTAGTAATTAGCTAGCTAACGCTACATCAATACGTTAAGAGAGCGGATCAGCCATGTCCACACATTGATAACCCCGAAGAAACTATGTCGTTAAGCATCTCGCATGTTCTGATAACGTTAACTAATAATAAAGCTTTATTTCCGTAACACTTTTCTTAACAAGATAACCAAGTGTTTTACAGAAAAAAACGGATAAAACAAACAATAACAATGTAAGAATATTCCCAAAAAACAGGGATCAGCATAAAATGTTAACACTTGAGGATAAAATAAAGTAAACATGTATAAAAGGATAAACATAAAACATTCCTTAGCCATTTCATTAAAAACAAAAGTGGGGGGCTTTGACAAAGTGTCAACGAAGAGTCCATTTGTGTCCTGTCGTGTTTTTTAATCCCTAAATGGGAGACTTTTTGTATATATTTTATAATTACTGTTTTCTTTCAGATTGTTTATAGATCTCAATGTTACCGACTGCACTTGAAGGCAGCTTTATTTCACAGGTGAAAGTCAACAGGAGCGTGACATAGCAAGCGATTTTTTTTTTTTTTTTTTGTCGTCTCAACTTTTCGCCACAGGTCTGTTGTAGGCTTACACACACTCTACCCCGATTCAAAATGAAAGAAGACCTGCGTTTTTGTAGGATGGCAGACGTAGGCTGTCTGAATGTGGCCTAACCCCTGATTTCCAACCAACTGCGGAATGGCTCCATGCTCCGCCGTCCTTCAATACCCACCAGGTCTGGATTTGTTGCGAACGGCTGCAGCCATGACTGACAGCCAAAGCCACGAGATCTTGTGAATTCACATATGATTGCACAATATAACTCGTTGTAGTTTCTATAAACAGAACCACAAAACCTCCGACCTGTTGACTTCAGGCCTGTCTCCGCCTATTATTTTTTAAGGGAAATACGAACCGCCATGAGCATGGTGTATTGTATTTTTTATTTATATTTTATGTTCCGGAGCGGATCTGCAACTGTTGGAAATCAGGGGTTGGTCAGTGACGGGAGCTCTGGCTTCATCATCATCATAAGGGCATTACCATAGCCAAGAAGAGAGAAATTAAGCTGAAAGAAGCATGCCTGGAAAAAGGTCTTTACTTGAGTATCAAGACTGAGCTTCATCAAATATTGCATTAATGATCACGTTAGGCATAAAGATCATTGTTTCTAACGAACAGAGAACAGCATCCTTAAAGCTTTGTAGTTAATGAGTATCTAACAAAGTCTATTTCTGTGCATGTCAGTAGTTGATTAATGTAACATTGTTTTTTTTCTTCTCCTTATTTAGATGCCAGGTGTCACAGTGAAAGACGTCAACCAGCAGGAGTTTGTCCGTGCCCTATCGGCTTTCCTGAAAAAGTTAGTTTTATGTTAACCACACAAACGATCATATCGTAATTGCAGTTTTCGTCCAACTTATTTATTTACCTTAATTAACCAGAATGTTTAGTTATATGCAATGCTAACAAAGGGAGAGAGACACTTAATGCTACTTGCTTTTCACCTATCCAAAGGTCAGGAAAGCTGAAGGTGCCTGACTGGGTGGACCTCGTCAAGCTGGGTAAGCACAAGGAGCTGGCCCCCAGTGATGAGAACTGGTTCTACATCAGAGCCGGTAAGTCCAATTATTTATGTTCCTTCCCACTGACCATGGTGTCTCTCTTGTCTTTTCCACCAAGCCAGTTCTGGTGCTGGTTCGGAGTCAGTGCCAAATATTGAACCGGTTCTTTGCTTTTCCACACTAATAAACCTGGCTCTAGGCCAAGAAAACGGGTTCCAACTCAGCGCTGATCTAGAGATAAGAACCGGTTACGTCAGGTGCTGGGAGCGGGTCCCGGTAGGCTTTTTGTTGGGAAAATTGGGACTGCCCCGGTCAAACCGGGACGTCTGTTCACCCTAACGGTGCTTTGCTTGACGCTGTTGATGTTGCCTTCGCAAGCTAGCAAAAGATAATAATAAACATTAAATTATGCGAGATAATTCCCTTTCTTCTTGGACGTGTCCTCGGTCCATAGCGGTCACAAATAGCTGTCGAGGCCCGTCTTTGAATTCCAGTGGGAATTTTTAAAGCCAGGAGCAAAAGTATCGCCATGTAGTCCTCCATTATTGTTGATTGTCATGACGCATTGCTATGACAACGGAGGTACTTGGAGTGACGTTGTGACGTAGCCCTGCTCTGGCTCTCAGGCTGTGGAAAATCAAGCTGGTTCTTAGATAATTGGCGAGTAGAACCAGCACCGAACTGGCTATAGCACCAGAACCAGAACCTGGTTAGCCTTGGTGGAAAAGACTAATAATTTTGTAAATGTTCCAAGATAGTTGCATAATTATTTATTTCAACATAGTGATGTAATTCATCCACATGCTGGTGTTAGGAAGCTGATGTTGCCCCCCCCCCCCCCAAAAGGACTCTGACTGCATGTAATGTCACTAAGGGGGTTTATGTGTAGAAGTTTATAGATTCCACATGGTAATTTGTGGCTGTCATGAATGCAGTATGGGCATACTTTCATAAATGTCAGCACAAACCCTGCTGTGATTTGATACCCATTTGAATGTGCCTTTATGGTGGCTTACAGAATGTTTTTGTGATCTCAAGAATGACTGACAGCCTATGTAAAGAACGGTGTTTCTGCAAATTTATGAAATGTCTGCAAGTTGCAATAACACTGCTGAGCAGAGCTGTCTGCTCCACTGAATTGTGTTTGATTTAAAAACAATACGTGCACGTTGATAGCGGAACACGCTTTGTCATTGATGGCCAATGTATACAATTTTTTCATGACCTGGCCAAAGTAACAACACAACATCTAGAAAGCTGTTTTCACAATGTTTCAATGTAGGATTATATTACAATATGAAAAGCTACATTGACTCTTAATTTATTTTAAGTAAAGTTTTTACTTAAAAATGATTACTTTTATTATTGTGTAATGTAAGGACTTTAACTGTTTTGCCAGTCGTATTAACACATCAAAACATTACACTTTGGACCCCCCCCTTCCAAAAACAAGTTTCAGGCTCAGGATTTTTTCCCACTTGCCCTGCAATGTTTAGTAATGGCTACTGGTCATAGTGAGGTGAAAATGTGACCAGAGATGCACATTGCAAAATGTGTTATGTATCTGGAATTATTAGCTATGTGTGATATCTGTAAAGCTGGAAGGACTCGCACTATTGAAACAGATTTTATTCTGATCCAAAGACTGAAATCGAAATTGTTCTGTGACAAAAAGTAGACACTATCGTGGAATGTAATTGTAAGACATATGATGCTTTTGAGAAACAATTGAAAACTGTTGCTACTGCCACTGTTTTTATTTTTTTTTTTATGTTAAAGATAATGATTTCTTCTATTACCATAGCTTAAAGGTGCAATTTAAAGTAAGGATAAACTAAGCCTGCACAATACTGTGTGTGTGTGTGTGTGTGTGTGTGTGTGTGTGTGTGTGTGTGTTTATGTGACTACTGGGGTGATTTTTGTAGGAGAGTGAATCTACATTTTTTCTTATATGAACCATTCTTTGAACTTAAATGCTTTACTAACACCAAAGCAAGTAAGCTCTGTGACAACTCTTCTGAAGTGATTTTTGGAGAGGGAAATTAGATGGTTCAATACACTGGTTGACTGACATCACACCATAGTAGTCACATACTATCAATCAGGCTAAAGTGAATGATAGTAATAATGCATGTATGTTCTTTACATTTTAGGTCGTTTACTAGCAGGGCCGGCTTGTTTTGTTGAATTAATCAACATTGATTGTTGGTTTTCTGTAGCCTTCATGTCAAGCACTAGCAAACAAGTATTCAAGAACACTTAAATCAGTGTAAATTGTGATCTATCAGAAACCGACTGTTGTAGATTAGTGCTACGTTTACCTGGCAATATTTACAGACCGGCGTTCCAGAGGCAGCTCTGTGTTGCTGGAGATGCTGCAGGTCACCCGCCCCTGCACCACTAGCACCATGACAGTCTTAAGTTACAAATCAAGTACTTTATTTAAATGTGTTGTTAAAGGACATTTTGTGACGACCTGATTATATCCGATATGTCGACAAGCAATGCATCATCAAGGCTGTGTTGTAGATGTTGATAAAAGCAGTTTATCCTTGCACAGTTAACCATATGCAGTGCACCCATTCATATGATGCACATTGCACACATAATTTGGGTGATATGAATGTAAGATGATTGCAGAAATGACACTGATCTGTGTTTTTGTTCATCAGAGTTCATACGTTTTTGAAAAAATGGAAAAGTTATGGAATTGGAAAAAGGCAAATTCCAGGCCTGGAAAGGTTTTAGACCAAAGGTTTTGGAAAAGTCAAGGAATTTTTTTTTAACAAAGCATAATGTGCTTAATAAAAAAAATGCTTTTAATTAATGTGTTTCTCATTGTCTTAACCTTAACGTTCTGAGGGTAAACACTAACACAGATTTTTATTCATCATGGAAATTGGTTAAAATGCTTATGAATCCTGTGTTGGCTCAAGAAAATCGGCAGCTCGTTTCCGTCATCGGCTAAGGTTGATGAAAAAAATATTGGCACTAAAAAATCCATCACTAACAGTTGGTTGATAGCTAACAGATTACAAACTGCGTCTGACTTTTACGTCACATACCCACGCTGCCCCCAAGGCTACCTGTCTTGAAGGGGAAGTGTTGCTGGTAACCATCATGTAAAAGAGAATGGTGAAAGCTTAAATTGTTATGATAAACACCCTCATCTCTTCTACCCCTACAGCATCCACAGTCCGCCACCTGTACCTTCGTGGAGGTGCTGGTGTTGGCTCCATGACCAAGATCTATGGAAGTCGCCAGAGGAATGGTGTGTGCCCTGCCCATTACAGCGTAGGATCCAAGAATGTGGCTCGTAAGGTGCTGCAGGCCCTCGAGCTGCTCAAGATGATTGAGAAGGATCCCAATGGGTGAGTGCCACTATTGAATGCCTGTTAGAGTGGAAATGAAGTGTTCACAAACACACAATTGTTTAAAAAACTACAGTATGAAGAGGTTCTTTTTGAATTTTAAACCTGAGACTTGTTTGGAAATGCATGTATAATCTTCGTACATGCAGTCAAAGCTGACTGCATGCATGATGTGGTGTGTTTTGGGGCTAATGTGGGCATGGGGTAGTTGACACCCTGCTCTACACATGACATGTGGTCACTCATTCTTGCAAAAGTGCAATTTTTATCTTTGCACAACTATAATGTCAAAGAGACCCATTTATGTGATGCTGGATAACTTTTGAAATTTGAATGCATAAGCTTGAATTTTGCCCTGGGAGTCCACCATGGAGATGCAATCACACTGTAGCGAGAGGGCTAATTGATTGGCTTGGTTTGTTTTGTTTTATTCATGTGGGCAGGGAAATGAAATTCCATTTTGAATTACCTGTTTCAAGGTTGAGTGGTGATTTTTGCCAACGAGTATGGATGGAGTATTGACATGTGGCTTTCCCTAAACTATAATACTGTGGTTAATGTGGCGTAAAGAAGTAGTTATTGGAGACTTAAGCATTTTGTCTATGGATTTTTAAGTTGTGTAGGTTGATGTATTCTATTGTTTCCTCATTCTCCTTTCTTAATTTGTGCTGTTCTCTCAGTGGTCGCAGACTTACCGCCCAGGGGACCAGAGATCTGGATAGAATTGCTGGCCAGGTGAGAAACTAACTTCACTAATAATGTTGCCATACAAGTAACATGTATATTTGAGTACCTGGATTGTCAGAAAATCTGAGTAAAACCATATCTAGAGGTAAAACTTTCCAACTTATGCTGTTAAGTTGTTTAATACTTGGGTTATTAAGCATCTCCTGGATGCATCATCACTTTAAGGGTCACGTATTGTATAACTGGATCAGCTGAAGTTTACTGTTCAGTGCATGTAAATTAGTTAAGACTATTGTAGGAGCAGTAAAGACCATTTCCCTCTGGCAGTCATAAACAATCCTGGTGGCTGAGAATTGAATCGCACCAGCCCTTTATTACCTCTCTCTAATCGGTTCCTGCTATCTCAATGAAAAACACAAATGGGAGTAGTAGTTTGGTTTGGCCACTGCTATTGATGTTCCTCTGTTCTGTTGTGACAATTAAACAACTTATCATATTTTTGTGAGAACTCATAAATGACTACAAATAACTTATGGAAATCTGTTTTAAGAGTTTCTGGATATTTTTTAAAATATATCAGCCGATACATTGGGATTTTTAAATTAACTAAATATTTGTAGCGCATCGGCCTTAAAAATACTTTTATCGGTCGGGCTCTAGTGTCTGACACATTCTGGCATTTAATGATTTAGTGATGTACAGACACGGGGGGGATGATGCCTTAAGTGCGTGATCACAGAAATACCATCCCTGCTTTGATGCGACACCCTGTCTGTTGCTAGAGTACATGGCCCCAGTGTCACTTCAGCATGCAAGGCTTTAGGAAGAACTTGTCCTTGGGCAAGTTTTTTCTCTGTCAGCCAAGTGAGTTATGTGTCTTGTGTTGCACACTACTGGCAATGTTTGTTTGCCTACTAAAAACAAATCACAATTGGGCCGTGTCAAAAATCAGAAGAGATGCAGCAGAGTTGTGATAATCCAAGGGTAAAGGGGGTAAACATGTGGAGGGAATTTCATGCTTGGCAAGTCTGCCGTATGGCACCAGTTTTCTTCTCGTTTACCCATGCTAATGAGCAGTATACAGATGAGCCGACCTGGGCCCAACTCCGCCTACCTGCTGCACAAAACTGGCACAAAGCATGTTTGTGTGGCTCTACATCCTCGGAAATCCCCTTTGTGTTGTAGTTTCTGATAGAGTTTTATAATTATGCGTATTCTCTTGCAAGCACGTTTTCAGTCATGTACTGTCAGACTATTCATGGTGTTCTTGGTAGCAACTGAAAGTTTTTCCTCCAAACTATGTTCACTTAAGTGCCCATGAAATTGCATTTTGACAGTATTTTACTTGAGTTGTGCATTTCCTGTTCAAGCACAATATTGCTGTGGGTTTTACTGTGGTGAGAAATTTACAAGTAAATGGTAAACCGGTAGAATATTAGGCAGATGGGAAATTACATTTGATCGCTATTACACAAATTATAGTTAAAATAGTTGGTATAATTTGCACCTTCAATGGCAGCATGAAACATTTGTTTTAGCCACATCAAGTAATTGGATTTTGATTGAAAGACAACACAAGTTTTCAAAGGCGCTGAAACACTCTTTGTCTGCTCTTGGACTTCATTTAAGAATATGCCTCATGGTTGTTTTTTCTTGTTTTTCCACAGGTCGCAGCTGCAAACAAGAAAACTGTTCAATAAATCTTATTTTGGAGAAAGTCAAGCGTTGTGTTGTCTCTTTGTCTTTTAATTTATGTGAACAATGAAGATGAACCTGACAGCATTAAGGATCTGATCAGTATTTTTAGTTCCATACGCAGCTCATGTTGTCTAAGAAATTGCTTGAATGGGTCTTTGGGCTATTATTTTAATGCTGTTTAGTAAAATTTATTGGCAAGAGGACATTTCTAAGGACGAGATGGTTGCCCTGAAGAGCTATTTTCCGTTGAGTATAAACACGTGGAATTGAGCAAGCTGCTGTGTAAATTGTACTAGCTGATTTAAATGTCACTTAGTTTAAAGGGCAGCAAATGACCATTGGTGTTTTCAGATCCTCTAACTGGGTGCAGTTTTAGAAAGGCTTCCTGGGAGCTAAACTGTCTTCTCACAATGCACTTAAGTTCCATATAGGACTAGCACTATTAACTATTAAATCAACATTGATATAAGGCTAGATGTACTTAAAGTTTGGATATTGTGATGTGACCAGTAAATGTGTATTTATATAGCGCTTTTCTAGTCTTAACGACTATTCAAAGCGCTTTTACATCATACAGGATACATTCACACACATTCATACACTGTGGCCGAGGCTGCCGTACAAGGTGCCACCTGCTCATCAGATAAACATTCACACTCCGATGCACAGCATCGGGGGCAACTCGGGGCCCAAGGACTCTTCAACATGGGACTGCAGGGCCAGGGATTGAACCACCAACCTTCCAATTGGAAGGCAACCGCTCTACCGTTGAGCCACAGCCGCCCCAGTGCGCCTAGAGATGGATATAGACCAACAGCAGGTTCTTAAACCAACTTGATAATGTTAAAAGCATTGAACAAATAGTGTACATTTCCTATTTTACATTATTGCTGCCAAGATAACATATATTTGGGAAGCAGTTTGACGAGAAAATATTAATTGAATGTGTGTAGGGCTACTTGCACCTAATGCGTCTTATTAAAGAAGCCTAAGTAGTATATTGAGTTTATAGTTGAATCTACAAGTCTTTTCTAACACGTGATAATTAAATGATGGGTTTTCACTTTAGTCAAGTTGATGCAATACATTGTGCTTTTCTGAAGACACTTGCATGTTCTGTGTGCACAAAGCTTAATCAGGGATAACGCTTGACTGATTTCATTTGGTGGTGCTTCTAGAATCCTGCAGAGGGTGCCAAAGCCTATAGAATATCTGTCATAGCTCTACGTATATGAACTTTGGAGTGATTTCCTTTTGAGGTGCCTACTCATGGACTCAAATCAGTAGCACTTGCTAATGTAATGGCGCCAGCCTTTTTCTCATGAAAAGTTGGTTATAAATAGATGCAGTATTATAAAAAGCTTGAAATTTAAGGTGCAGATGAGGTACAGTTTTAAGGGTAGCTTGATTAGCAGTTTTTCCTACATTTGTGTAGCTCCTACGTTATGTGTTATATACAACACTCCTCAAATTGGGTTTATCGTAACAGAACAGCTTACCACAGAAATGTAATGTGTAGTAGCACCAACTGACTGTTTAAAAAAATAAAACACTCTGTTTTCTTACTCATTTTCATCTTGGGCCAGCTCTTTTGCTTGCTTTTGTCATTCCTTATCTAGCCTTGAGGTAACAGACGTACAAGCACAATCAAATAAGAATTGGGGGTGATGTTTATGTATATATATGTGTCCCCTTTGAGATAATACAGATTGCCTTTATATTGTTGGCTCAATTCAAGTCCAGATATAAAGAGTAACCAGAAGGCATTGTTTGCTGACAGTTCTGCTGCCTGCTGTGTTCACTGTGTATGTGTGTTTGTGAGCTACTGTGTGTAGCAGATCCCTGGACAATGAGCCTGTGTTTGCCAGTCTGTCGACCACAATGTTTTTGTGTGTACAGTACACAGCGCAGTACATATAATACAGTGTGGTGTGCTGCCCCATCCAACTGAGCACGCGGCTGTCTCTGCTTTTTGTATTATGTCAATCATTATAAAGTCTCCATAAATTAATCAGCACATCTCTCACGAAATATTAATCTCTTAGTCTTTTTATACACCCCCTCTCTTACTCATCACTCATCTCATCTCTCTCTGTCTTCCGTCGGTCCGTCTGCTTTTTTCATTTGAAGCCCAGCTGTTCCTGAACACCTGAACCTGTCGTCTCTCCCTCCCCCTGGCCCATCCCTCTCTCCCTCCCCTTTCTCCCCTTGATGATCCCTCTTTTTCTTCTACCCTGTAATTTGGAAGAGAGAAGGATAAACATGTCCTTGAGTGGTAAAGAAATGTGTGGAATCCACCAAAGATCTGCCATGTTTGTTCTCTCTCTCCTCTTAGGACTGCATGTGTGCGCATGCTCGTGTCGTGTGTGTGTGTGTGCACTTTCTGCATCCTTATTTTGTGTAAATGTGATCTCAGCTCCAGTCGGTCAACTTGTTTGTGAACCGATTTGCCATTGTGTGCAGCATAATTATCAACAATTGCTGCTGTGGAACAATTACCACTTGCCAAACAATTACCAAAGTGTGTGTGTGTGTGTGTGTGTTTTGTGTGCGCATGTGTGCGCATGCACTTACTTACCTACCTACCTACCTACTCACTCTACCAATTCTTTCACACTGAGAATTAATGCAGAGCTGCCTCTTACCTCCTCAGGCTGGAAACAGCAGATAACTAAGAATTGTCTCCACTGCACAAGTCTCTCTAAAATAGAACCCATACAGGAGAGCTCTTACACACACACACACACACACACACACACACACACTGTCAACCCACAGCTTCATGCCCTCTGGCATGTTTTCCCCAGAAGACAAGACATATCTCAGAAAGTTTCCCAGCATTCCCAGTCTCTGGCATATTGAGTTAACTGAGTTTTCTTTGGATAAAGCTGGCACAGATCCCATAGAATAAGCTTCTGGCCTAGCCGAGATAACATCAGCCCTTCCTGTTGCACAACAATGCATTTCCCTGAAACTACGTTGCATTCTTATCAAAAGCATGATCCTTTGTTTCTAATCAGTTTTTGATTTTCAAAACATCAATCTTAAATCTTTTTTTTGGTACCGATCATAGTAAACTCTGGCATTTAGTTTAGTCCTTTTCAATATATTCTGTAGTAAAACGTAAGCGTTTATTGCACAAGTAAACCAAACAAGAGTGTGTTTATAGAAATTAGTCTGAGGCCAAAAGGTCAGTGTTGTTTTAGTTGAGCCTTGAGCTTCTGCCCTCTGCATTACAAGTCTGTAAATTAGAAAACTGCTCAGCTACAAGACTGCTGCTTTACACGTATCTGTCCCAGTGGGTGTGTAGTCGCTGATTGATAGATGAGTTTGTTTTTGTGTGTAGGAAAAAATCATAGGGTTGACCTTGTTGACTTCCTGAATAGTTTAAAGGCTTTTATATACATCTGTCTACTGTATGTGTGTTGCCGTTCTTCTGTGTGCTGTCAGCGTTAATCCCTCATCCTCTGTTTGGCCTGAGAGCAGGTGGTGTAAACATGAGACGTGCCGCTCAGCCTGCCTGGCACCACAAGGCACTATAGCACTTGCCCACTGTGTGTGTGTGTGTGTGTGTGTGTGTGTGTGTGTGTGTGTGTGTGTGTGTGTGTAAGTAACACTCACCATGTGTCAGTGACTTCTGGGTTTGTGTGTGTGTGTCTCCAAAGCTTGCGGGTCTGAATCCCTCCACCTGTCAGAGGGTGGGGTGCAAAGGGAGGATGACAGGGCACAGAACAGATGCTGTCCTCAAAGCCAGCCGAACTGACTGGATTGCACAGTTTGCGTTTGTGTGTGTGTGTGTGTGTGTGTAGGCTATGTTACTCCAATGATGTGGCTGTGCTTGTGTGTACGCACATTCAGATCAGAGCTTTCAAGTCATTTACACTTTGATGCTGCGGCCCTGCACTTTCTTCAGCACGGAATAAAAGAGTGACAGAGGGAGACAGCTAGACACCAGTGTGACACTGAATGGCTGTGGAGATAGTTGACACAGTGACAGACTGCGATAGGAGGAAGTGTGTGTTTGTAGCCCTGTGCGCCATCATTTCTCTATCTCTATCACAGTCTACCCCTATCTGTCTGTGTGTCCTTGGGAGGGAGGAGTAATCTCCAAAGAAATGCCAAGCAGAGGTGTCTGAAACTGACCGAGCCATGTATGAACTCAACCAACAGAGCAGCCTCAACTCACTTACTAGGCCCAGTATCTAAGAAACCACATTTCCCATCACCCACAGCCCTGACAGGTCTCTTTCCTGTGCTATGCTGTAGAAATATTTCTTAGGTTTAGTGCATGCATGAGATAATAGTCTCCTCTTCAGCATGCTTAATTTGCAATGATTGGATGAGCTAACCTTGCACTCAGTGTTTTTTTTCTGAGTTTCATGTCACGTTGGATTTACTGTAAACACAACCACTTGACTGGAAAACGAACACTTCAGACTCATGGCAGTGACAAGCTGGAGAAACTTGACTAAGATATCGGCAAGTATTTATAAATTGTGGTAGAGTGTTGCAAGATCATATAAGTCAAATGAAATATATACATAGAATAATCAAAACCAAAATGATCAGCTATCACTCTGTCAGCAAATAAACATCGAGTATTGTCTGCTGCAATTTGCCTTTGCTCAACTTAAACTATATGAAATGGTTCATACAAGGCATGAAAGTTTTAGCATATTGATGACGTACAGGCGATGGCGGGGCTGTAGCCTCTTAAGCCGTGTTCCCATCAAACACTTTTGGGATAGCACCTTTAGAAACCTAAACCTAGTAACCCATACAGACGTGTACCTAAACACTAGATCTGTTCTGCACTGCTGGGAGTAATCTAAAATGTAGGCAGGGTAGTTACTGGATTTTAAGAATTGTGGACAGCCATGCGCTGAGAAACGAGCTGAAAAAACCTTTTTATTCCTTTGGTCTATCCAGTTCTCGCGCTGTCCCCTTTCACTTACGATGCAGAGGAAAGTCTGCACCAATTACAGACGGCAGTGTTTCTACCTCAGTCTTTTAGTATTGGTATAGTGTGCGAGGTAGGCCTACCTCCGAGGGGGGTAACAAAAAGCATCCACAACTTTTGACATTGTAAATGCAAAAATAACTAATGCACTGAACCTAACTGCTTGGTGGAAGCAAGGCTTTAATCTTGTTTCATTTAGCATACTCCAGGGACGCTTCAGTTAAAGAGGGACCCTTTTCTGACTTCTCACCTTCATTCCATCCTCTGTTTCCACTCAATCTATTGCCCATTTTTCTCTTCCTACTCCCTCCTCCAGCATTAACAATCCCTCAGACTCTTACTTCATTACTCTAATGAGCTTTTTCTTTCAACCTTCAGCCTGTGTTCCCCCTCTCCCTATCTTCTTTATCCCTCAGTACCATTACTACCCTCTCACCCTTTCCCTTCCCCCTGCCTCACCATTCGTTATCTGGGCTAAAAACCCTGAGCTTCTTGCATTGCCTTTGTGTCAAGCTTTGCTTCTATTAAAAAGGCCATATGCTTTCTACAAATCCCTGCACCTCTTTAAATCATATCAAACATGGAATCAATTTTTTTTTTTACATGTATAATTAAAGGATACAGACAAATCATGAATGCACTAACCAGAATACATGGAAAGCAAGGAAAAACGGAGTAGATTTGCCAGTGTCTGTAATAAAATATGATCAAGAAATGTCTCAGCAGGGTATTTGGGAATTGTGCATTCACAGTGGATCAGTGCACATTTACTAACAGGGCATCTTTTGTTTTAAATCAATTATAAGAATCTACAATTAGTTTCAAATTTAGTTTTACCAGGTTTTTGATTTTTGTAGTTTGGGCCGTAATTCGGTTCTAACATTGTTCTCACTTAAGAGATTTGGCAACGTTGCCATAGTGATATCCAGCGGAGCACAAAACCTGATCAGTCAGTAATAAGTGAGTACATTTACTGCAGTGATACTTGTACTTGAGTATTTTCATTTCATGTTACTCCACACTTCTACTCTATTAAATTTCAGAGGCTAATATTTTTGCTTTATTACGGCACTGCATTCATGACAGCTGGAGTTACTTTGCAGATTAAGGTTTAAAATAGTATGCATTAGGATTAAACTGCCAACCAGTTAATTAAATAGTATATTTATTAAGACCAGCTACACCATAAAATACTTCATACACAGCAACATTTCAGTAATCCAGTAATATGACACATAGAGGGACTATTCTGCTGCTTAATGCGACACTGACCCTTCCGAAAGCAAACCGAGAAGGTGAAAGTTAAATTAAAATCCCAGTTGTCTGGACAGCAGGCCTTTTTCTCACAGCTTATCACAAAAGCCAAGACCACCACCAAAGCATCGTTCCGGGTGAGTCATGTCATCGTTAAACCCAAGAAACCCTTCCAAGACAGATGATAAAAGAGGCATTGCTCTAGCTGCTCAAATGGATTTATTGCCAAGTGCAGGGAGGATGATGCCTTCCCCAACTTCTTCAGTTACCACTGCATAATACACCAAGTCTTTTGCAAAACTGCTCACCATGAAAGAGATAATGGATGTGGCAATGAAGATCACCTGTTCTATTCCAAGGGAGTAAGTGGGCGTCCACGAAGCGTAGCTCCATATGGCGTCATTTCAATGCTAAAAAGCACTCACCTGCGTAAGAAGGCTTAGTCTGGGGAAATTCCTGCAAAGATTTTGAGAGTTGTGTCCTAAGATTAAAGAGTTTTTCCTTGTATCTAAACATGCAGAATACAACCAGCTAAATCACAATCGGTGGCTACTAGACTTAGCATTTTTAACTGATCTGACTAACATGTTGAATGACCTTAATGTTGAGCTGCAAGGAAAAGACAAAACAGGGGTCAATGTGATCAGCTCAGTTAATGCGTTCAAACGAGAAATGCAACATCTGTGCTCAAAGCTGCAGCGCCATGATTTGACAAACGTTCAGAACCTTGTATCAGAACTGGAGACACAAGGGAAACCGTGTGCGCAACTTGACAGTGGACGCTACACATGGATTTCATTGATTTAAAACGGTCTATCAGACATTAGCAAACGGTTTCAAGACTTTGCTTTATTGGAGTCAGTTACTACATTCATGTGCTACCCTTTTCAGGAAGATGCTGAGGTCGATTTACTTGCATCAAAAATTGCAACACTGTTTCACCTGAACTTGTCTGGAGTGGAGGATGAGATCCTGAAACTGCAAGCTGACATTGAGCTCAAGTCTAGGGCTCATGGACAGTTTTGGAACTTACTGACAGAGGAAAAGTACCGCAACATGAGGAAATGTGCTATCTCCTTGACCACATTATTCGGCGCCACTTATTTATGTGAGTCAGCCTTTTCCCACGTGAAGGTTATTAACTCCAAATACTGTTCCACCATGACTGATGATCATTTAGAAATGTGCTAGAGGGGGTGCTATCAGCAGCAACTCTCCGGACATCCATCCCTGGCTGATTCAATTTGGTCATCATCAAGTCATCAGAGTGAGATGATGACAAAAAGACGTACAGAGTTGTATTGTGCATATGGGTTAATGCATTTAAGCAAGGTACACCAACTTATATTGTACATATAAATAATTTCAATATATTCATAAACATATGTACACAATGACGTGACTCACCCGGAATGATGCTTCGGTGGTTTGCATATTTTGCTTTTTTACAGTAGGTAGATCATTTTGACTTGGTCATTTTAAAAGTAGCTCGCAAGCTGAAAAAGTGTGGTCACCCCTGGTGTGTGTGTGTGTGTGAGAGAGAGAGAGAGAGTAAGTATATATAGCTTCAGTGTGATCATCTTGTGACTTTCTAACATGTTTCTCAATTGAATTTTGGAGAATAACTAGGTGAAGCTGTAGAGCTGCAGCAGCGTGCCACCACATTGTACAAGATTGGCTGTAGTTACTGTACTTGTACTATTTGCTGGACTTTCATTCACCCAACTCAGGTGTGCTGTGTTTGTATTGTGTACACATGAGTGTACTTGTGGTGCAGGGTTGCAGAGGTTAGGGAATTCAATTCAGGCTGATGTTGTGTGCTATACTTGTCTCTTACACACAGTGACCTCCACTGCACAATCTTAATGTCCTCACCCCTCCCTCTGGACAAATTCCAACGTGCCCTTATTTTCTCTCAACCTTCTCTGTCTTACTACTTCCCACGTCTTTTCTCATTTTTCTTTCCACATTCCACTTCTATATTTATTCTCTATACTTGCTTTATTCTTATGGTTTTCCTTTCACTTATTTTCCTCGCTCACTGGCTGCATGTCTGTCTCTGCATTTTCTATTTTTTATCCTCTCCTCATTTCAGTCACACAATCATTAAAAACAATATGTGCCCTTGGACTCAGGGCTTTTGTTTTTGTATCTTCCCTGAAGAGATAAACTTGCCAATCTTTGTGTTGTCAATGGGCTACTGTCTTGTGCGTACAAATGTGTGTGCGTGGGAATGTGTGTGTGTGAGAAAGACGGGGAAAATCCTAGACACTAAATGTGTGCGTGCAAAAATAGTGTGACGGAGAGGTGAGGTTGTGTTAGCAGAAATCTTATTAACTGCTGAGCTGCTTTCAAAGCTTCCTCTTTTCTTAACCCACAGTTCTCTGTCAAAACATCTCCTGAGAAACGTCTTCTGCCAGAAATAAATGGTGTTTTTTTTAAATACTTTTTAACCCGTGCAAATGCAGATTGTGCACATTTCACAAAAGCATTATTTTCCAATTTCACATGATGGCACGGGATACAGTATTGTGCAATTGTGCTATTTTGTGAGCCGTAATTAGGTGTCATCAGGGACCTGTTGAATTCATGTTTTAAGGGTGAAAGAGAAGCTGAGACCAAACGCTGCATTTGACCGCCGACAACAGTCGTAGAAATCATACTGTTCCTCAATTGAAATCCAGGGACACCACAGGGACCCATCTTCTGAGAGAGCATTTAATTTGACGACTGGGTCCTGCACTGGGAGAGGTTTGGTACAACATTAGGCTAACATTATGCACTAGCCTCCAGGCCTGCTGGATACGGGCAGGCAGCAGATCGCAGGGTCATGCCTCTCTGGGTCCTGATAGAGAAATTGTTCTCCTGGTTTCTCTCTGTCTCATTTTCTTTTCTCATTATTTCATTTTCCATTACAGTTTTTTCTCCCCCCTCCCTCTTTCTCCCATCTGGCTGTTCCAGCTGAGGTCAATACCCACCACTCCGCTGTAGCACCAGGACACAGGAATCTCATGAATAGCAATGTACCCAACTGGCAGGCCCCCTGACATTTGGAAAATATGTGTAAAACTGAAGTTCATTTCAATATTTTGATTGTAATGTAAAGAGGATCCATCCTTTGACTGCTCATATCAATCAATTTCAGTAAAAGCGAGAACTTTATTTAAAATCTGATTTCTCATTTTCCCATCACCATCATCACCCTTTTATAATACTTTTCAGCTATTGAGTGCAATGTTTTTTTTTACTTCTGTCATTTCTCTGTACAATGCAGCAAATCTCCATAACGTCTAATATTATTCAGAGAAGACTTGGACTCAGCTGATCATCTTTTTCTATCCACTATCTGAGATATACAGAGAGAGAGATATAGAGAGACATACTGTATATAGAGAGAGATTGTGTATATATACTGTATATATCTATATAGAGATATCTGTATAGATATACTAGGTGTATATATATAGAGAGATATTGATCTAGTTTCACACTATTTTGCCACCCTTCCAGAGGAATTATCCCAGTAAGTCTCTTCTTCATTTCTTCCCACATTTACTCTTCTCACTTTTTTGCTGTCTAACAGCTTCCTGCATTTTCCCCCTCAGTCTCCATCATACATCCACCCACCCATCTTACTCTCTCTCTCTCTCTCTCTTCTCAGCTGGTGGGCCAGCAATCTGCGCTTGCTCCCCTTCCCATTTCAGTCCTCCGTTCATAGCTGGAACCAAGGCGCTCTGCATCTAGATGAGCAAGAGTTGACTTTTACACACACACACACACACACACACACACACACACACACACACAGAGAGAGAGAGGCGCTGACAGAGGGAATCATTACATTCAACTTCATTCAACCTTACACAGGTGCACAGAGGAAGATGAATTGTTTTTGCAGGTCACAACACCCTCCAAACTAGACAAAAAGGACAGGTCATGGCATGACAAAAGTGAAATAAAAGTAGTATAAAGCAAAACAGTGCAATGCACAATGAGTTACAAATACCACACATAATCAAAGTATTCATTAAAACATGTTGATACAATTATGATGATCTCTGTTAGTGATTAAATATATCAATGTGACCTTTTGTGAATTAAAGATCTATTTGTAGTAATTGAGAATAGTTTAAAAACAAGTACAGAAAAACGTGATAAGCCTCAAGGACGGTTTTAGCCCTGTGTTCTTTGTAATTCAAAGTGCATAGAGGCTCCAATATGTTTTCTCTTGAATAATCAATGCCGTACAGAATTAGAGAAAGCTGACTCACTCCCTGAACAACCAGCTCAATAAACCAAGAAAGATTCAGTTTCACACGCTGCCTGCTTGTGTGACACATTATTATCAGGGACTATCTTTGTTCTTCACTGCCAGCGGTCAAGTGCTGTGTCAGCTTCCCTCATATCCTGACACTGATGACAAATGACCACGAGGCCATCAGGCCCCCTTGTTGGTGATATCAGAGTTCTGTGTAGCGGTAGGAGCTGAGTCATATTGGACTCATCTGTGAACATGGAGGATTGTTTTGGACTTTGACGCAACCACATGATCTACGGGCTGCATCCATTATAAGGGGCGCACACACAAACACTCAAACATACACTAATTGATGTTATTGTTGTGGGACGGGGCCCCTAATGCACTCCTCTCAAGCACTGAGTAGCCGGCCACTCGAGTTTCAGTCAAATCCCATTTATGGGAAAAACCATCTGCTGCCAATTGATTACAAAAACTCCTGATACTGATTTGAAGAGGCAAGCTGGGCAGCACAAGTAATTCACTCATAAGGACGCAACGATGTGTGCCAAAACATGTTGACCATTTAATATGGCTATTTAATCTTTAATGTCATTGTCCACCCACAGAATTACAATTAGTATTTTTTTTAAGTCACAAATAATAGAAAGGCATATGCCCCCTGTCTATGGTGGTGAAAGTTCTTCTCCCCTCCACATGTGGCTGGCTCCTCTTGCTCTGCCACAGCGGTATGATAAACCCCAGTAATATACCCCAGTAGCTCCCATCAGCAGCCCAGAACAGAACCACATTAAATCTCGTCATGCCAGTTTGCCTGGCCCAGCAGGCCAAGCTAGACAAACTGCATGGCTGGTCAGAAAGGGGTCTGCTGGTTTGCACATGCTCACTCTTTCTTTTATTGACAGAAATTGTATTTTTGGCTGCTTGCCTTTCTCTTTTCCTCTCTCCTTCTCTTGCCCCAGGTTGATTTGCTGCACTGAAACACACCATTCTCTCCCTCTCGTTTCCTTCACTCAATCTTTCTTTTGATCCTGTCTATGCTCAAATTATCCTGTCTGTCTTTGATTCTCTCCCCATCCTTAAAACATCTGAACAACCAACATCTCCTCTCCAGTCCTTTGCCCTCATTTTACACTAATTATCTCTCCCCACTCTTCTGACAGCCACCTGCTCATTCTCCCCAATCTATCTTATTTTCTACCCCCGACACTCTCCCTCTCAATGCCCTCCTGTGGAGTCACAAAAGTCTGTATCGATGGCAACACTTGGCCATGGTGCATCAGCGCCCACTGCACAGCCATTGGGGCTGTAATGTCATAATCACCCCTTATTATGGGTAAAACAGGTAGTTTTAAAGAGACAGGGGGAGTGGATGCGATGTGAGAAGAGATGGATAAAAGGGGAAGATTAGTTGGACGGAGTTTGACAGAGCGAGGGAAAGATGTTTTGTGATTAGCATTCTGGACAGTAGATTCAGAATCGGATTGGTATCTTTTGTGTGTGTGAGGAAGAGACTGTCTGGGACTGTGCTCAGGGGACAGCCTGCTCTTGGCCCTTGTGTGTGTGTGGAGTGGGGGGGGGGGGACATCAGTAGAGATGTTAATGGTTCAGGCTTCATTGGACATGCACAGATGGGTCCCTCACTTGAGTTACAACAGACACACATGCACACACAGGTGGAAAAACAGATCAGGCAGCCCTTTTTAGTCATGGAGACACCAATATAGTTGGAGCTCAGACTCTCCGATAATGAGCTATTGACTTGATTGTGATTGAAAGTCTCTGCAAATGTTCTACATTTTTAACTGTGTCTGGCTGCCTTAAAAAAGCATCTCCTTTCACTGATTCATAATTGCAGCATTTCTATTTTAGGAATAAAACATAGTAGGATCTGTAGTAAAGCAAAATATAGTTATCTGTTAGATAACTTCACTTGTAGACCTCAATGTGATTCACAATTAATATCTATCAGAGCAGATATTCACTAATGCTGAACATCTAATTTTGGATAGGAGCGACTCATCGTGTTCTTATTAGGCTGAATATGTACAATATACAGTATTTGACTGGTTAGTGGTTATACAAGTAGATGTGTGCATATTTGAGTATGTATAGAGCAAAAGGGCTTTTAAGTTGCAGAACAACATTGCTTCAGGTCACATCAGAAAACCAACCCGGATAGCGTAAACATGCAAATAAGAACGTCCTCACACATAACTACTCCATGTAAGTTTGACAGAGGTGGTAACTCTTCTTATTGTAACCCAAGGGGCAGACACAGAGAAAATGCAATTGCCTGCAATTCATTCAGTGGTGAATGATGATTAATATTCTATAAAATAGTTTATGTATTCATATTCGATGCCTGCAGGTTTCAGTGCAGAGACGACGCCAACGTTGAGTTGGTGTAGGCATGATAAAGTCCACAGCCCAGCGGGCGTGTGTGTGTGTGTGTGTGTGTGTGTGTGTGTGTGTGTGTGTGTGTGTGTGTGTGTGTGTGTGTGTGTGTGTGTGTGTGTGTGTGTGTGTGTGTGTGTGTGTGTGTGTGTGCGCGCGCAACAGAAAGTGCAGTGTAAATGCATTGGAGACTTTGAAGGCAGAGAGCGGATTCCTAATTAATTTTCCTCGCTATACATGCATTACTGAAAAATACATCTAAAGAAAAGTCAACTGTGTTTCAAGAGCATTAAAGAGTAAGTTGCATAAAAAAAGACTAACAATATAGAAATATATTAATTTAGAGTTTTGTAGGAAAGTCATATTTGTATGGTCTCGTTCTCACTCATTAAACTGTTACAGTTACATTTGGCAGCCTTGCTTAATTTTTTAATTTTAATAGTTCAAGGAGATAAGCTTCTATTTATAATTTCATATTAGATTATGACTGGCAAAATATACTAACAACACTATAATAAGGAATTAAGTTATAAGATTAGTTTTAATTTCTACACCCTACATTGAATTGTAATAAACTTGGGGATTAAGATTGAATTTACATTAAAATATATGCTGATAATAGCCTCTCATTGTAGATCCTCAATTGTTTCTTTTGAATGTCTTTAAAGGGAAATTTCTCTTTAAAATTGAGTTCACTCTGTGTTCATCCATTGAGAGCATACAGTTAAGTATTCATTCAATTAAATTTTATTTATATAGCGATAAATCACAACAACCGTTATCTCATTGCACTTTGCATAAAAGAACAGGTCTAGACCGTACTCTGTGATGTTATTTACAGAAACCCAACAATTCCCACCAAGAGAAAGCACTAGGCGACAGAGGCAAGGAAAACTTCCTTTTAAGAAGCAAGGCAGCTTTATTTGTATAGCACATTTCAGCAACAGGGCAATTCAAAGTGCTTTACACAAAATCAGTTAAAAAACAGTTAAAAAAAAAATAAAAACCGATAAAACACATGAATAAACCGTTAAAAATAAAAACATTAAGACACATAAAACACAAGAATAAAAGTTACAGTGCAGCATAAGAAATTAAACATTAAAGAAATGAACAGTCATTTAAAGAAAGGCAACATCAAAAAGAAAGGTCTTCAGCCTTGATTTAAAAGAACAGAGTAGTAGCGGATCTGCAGGTTTCTGGGAGTTTGTTCCAGATATGAGGAGCATAGAAACTGAATGCTGCTTCCCCTGTTTAGTTCTGACTCTGGGGACAGAAAGTAGACCTGTCCCAGATGACCTGAGAGGTCTGGGTGGTTCATAGTGTAGTAGCAGATCAGAAATGTATTTTGGACCTAAACCGTTTAGTGATTTATAAACTAGCAAAAGTACTTTGAAATTAATTCTTTGAGGCACAGGAAGCCAGTGTAAAGACTTCAGAACCGGAGTGATGTGATCCAGTCTCCTGGTCTTAGTGAGGACCCGAGCAGCAGCTTTCTGAATCAGCTGCAGCTGTCTGATTGATTTTTTTAGGGAGAGACACCATTACAGTAGTCAAGTCTACTGAAGATGAAAGCATGGACAAGTTTTTTCCAAATCCTGCTGAGACATAAATCCTTTAACCCTTGATATATTCTTAAAGTGATAATAGGCTGACTTTGTAATTGTCTTAATGTGGCTGTTAAAAATAAGGTCAGAGTCCATGACTACACCAAGATTTCTGGCTTTGTCTGTTGTTTTTAACATTGTAGTTTGAAGCTGAGCGCAGACTTTTAATCATTCCTCTTTTGCGCCAAAAACAACCCCCCTCAGTTTTCCTTCATTTAATTTAAGAAAGTTCTGGCACATCTAGCCGTTAATTTCTTAGTCAGTTTTTGTATTGGACTATAGTCCCCTGGCAATAAGGTTATGTAAATTTGTGAGTCGTCCGCATAACTATGGTAACGTATTTTGTTGTTTTCCATAATCTGAGCCAGTGGAAGCATGTAGATGTTAAACAGAAGAGGCCCCAGAATAGAGCCTTGGGGAACTCCGCTCGTCATATTTGTATGTTCAGATGTATAATTACCTATTGACACAAAGTAATCCCTATTCTGTAAGTATCATTCAAACCAGGTTACTACTGAGCCAGAAAGGCCAACCCAGTTTTCCAATCAGTCTAGTAATATGTCATGGTCGACCGTGTCAAACGCAGCACTGAGATCAAGTATTGAAAACTGAACAATAACTTCAGTTTTATCTGAGTTTAACATTAGAAAAGTACAGTTTAGCTAACTAAACGAAGTTTAGCTAACTGATTAGGTTCATCCGGCTTGATCGATAGATATAATTGAGTATGATCTGCTAAACAATGAAAGTTTATGAGGGGGTCCTGATAATATTGCCTAATGGAAGCAAATATAAAGTGAACAGTGAAGTACTGTTCACTGTTAAATACATTTGTAGTTAACAGTTTTGTTAGGCTGGCAATCCCAGCATCACAATTTATATTAATGATGTCAGGAGACACAAATTAGTCTGTTGATAGTGAGACATGTGTCTCTGACCAACTGCAGAACAGAAAATAAGTCAGTATAGTAGCTGGTTTTTCAACTCCATAAACACACAATGATAAGTTAATTGTGACCAATAGTGTAAGGATATATATATCCTTGTCTTGGTCACCTACCTGTAAAATATTATCACACATGGATTTTCATAGTGTATTTAAATAGATGGCAAACTGTTTTGACACTGACGATGAAAGAAATAGTGATTTGTAGAAATAAAACATGCAAAACACTGCATTAGTCTTTGAAGAAAAGCAAGACAGCAAAGGTGATTTTGAAGTGGATTCTAGCCATTTTCCTCATGAGCCTTGCCGTGCAAATAATACAGAACACATTTGATTAGAACAAATGGAATTGTTAAACGTATAATTTGATTCGTGCTAAAAAATGATACTCTGCAAGGCTTGAGAACAGCTCTGTGACAATTAGTCAGTGACTTGAGGGGATCAGACACATTTGTTTGAGATATTAGTCTACATGAGTTTTACTGCAATGCAGAGCTTACAGTTGTGAATCAGAAAATGTCCCCATATCCCCAGTTTAATCATGGCTTTTGTCATAGTTTTGTAGGAATGGTTTCATTATTCATTGTCAATAGAGCAGCGATTTGACTTCAGATTACATTATCACTACAATCCGCCTCTCTCTCCTTGTCAGTTTATGACAACGAGCTCAAACCCACAAATCAAAACACAAAACTAAAGTGAAGTTGTTTCCCGTTGAATATGACCGAGTTCTTGTAAACTGTGCAACCAGCAGTTGACCTTTATGATGCAATGACTCGCTTTATAGGTACAGAGGTTGGTATGTGACTCATATATTGTTCAGCACAATTTCCTGTAGCTTGGCTCTGCCCTGTCTACATGACAGATTCCCCTCTCTTACAGTGAGAGTGGGTGGCATTGTGTCTGGCACCCAGTCAGGCAAAATCCACTGTGATAGACACAAGCACACATTAAAATATGTGGTCCCAGTGAAACACTTCAGGAGGCATAAACAAAGAGCAGCAGCTCATTTGATCCTGTTATAACCAACACACTGCTTGGAGAGCGTAACGCTTTGTACCAACAATTGTGTCCAGTGAGTGAGCCAATCTGTTACATCTAGGGCAGGTAAACGCAATGAGAAAGAAAACCGATAGAGATGTTAGGATGAATCATAATAACTAGCTCATTTAAGTGACTATTGATCATCTGCACATAACACCCAGTAGTGTTGATTTCACAGAGAATAGCTACATCACTGCACAAATCCTGCACTGTGACTCACACTCCGTTATGTATCAATGCTGGGAAAACAGCTGTGTGATTGTCTGTAGCCCGGCCAAGAGGAAAGAGGCCAAGAAAGAGAAGGAGAGCGAATGAGAGCCTGGAGGGGAGTGGGAAGGTGGGGGGTAATAAAGATATACGGAGACATTAGAGTGGACAGAGATGGAGGGCACATAGAGAAAGAGAGACTAAAAGAGTGAAACAAAGGGATAGATCAAAGCATCATGGGGGGATGTGAAGGATGTTTCAGCACATATTTCCTTCATACTTCACATGAGACTTTATACAAAATTACAGCTACCTTCACTTTCTATCTCACCCACTCTTTTTTCTCCCTGTCTATACTTTGCTGTTATTCCCCGAGGCTATGTGTTACCCATCCCCTGACTTTGGAATTAAAGTTCTCCCCTCCTCCACTTCTAATCTGTTCTCTTCATTATTCTTTCATTACACATCTCTGTTCCCTTTGTAGTGCCTCCATGTCTCTGTTTCTCTTTATCCCCTTGCTTTAGGCTGACTTGACAAATATTCTCCCTGTCAGGTAGCCTAAATTTTGACATAGGGTGGGGGTGGTAAGTCACATAAAACAATGGACTATAAAGTGGGCTGTCTGATTTATTTTTCGCAAGGTGTGACAATTTGCCAAAAAGGACCTTCAACGAGTCACACTACTGCATGATTTTATTTTTCAAGTCCAAAAAGCTGACTCGTTTCAATGCTTGCAGATTTGATGCTAGCATGCTTTGTTTGCGTGTTAGCAATCATGGAGTTGTTTGAGATGCAATGAAAAATAATGTCTATCTTTTAGTCTGTTGGTCACTTCACCTCTCATCCTTGATCAAGCTATGTAATAGCTGTTGAGACATACCATGGAAATCCAGAGTTCTCGTTACTCTGGCATCGAGTAATGCTGCTCATTAACTATACCCTTGTAGCCAAGCTGCACCCTTTACATTGGTGTATCTGATATAGGCGTGCCATAGGTGAGCTAAACAGATGACGACAGTTTAATCTACCAGTTAGTTCTGCTGGTAGCTAAGCGTATGGGACTCTGGATACATCACCCCATGTATTGTAGTGATTTGTCGTAGTGTTATCCAGTTGCGTGCAGTGAGATTTTCAAATGCATGCTTGGTGCCGCCCCTCGAGATGGGCGACTTTCATTACTCGATGCCAGACCCTTAATCTTTTTGGGTTATTTTTGGGGTCAGGATTTCCAGCCTAGTTGAGACATGTGGCTTTTTTCCATTAACGGTACCTCGTACTAAATTTTGAAACGAAAATTGGAGGATGGGGAGCCGCAGCCGAGCCGAATAGAGCTGGTACTAGCAGTGGGTAAGCGCCATTAGTGAGTACTACAGCTTACTTGAAGAAATAAATTTCCTTGAGATGTTACTTGAGTCTGTCAAGTTGCATTGTGGGTGGTCTCACATTGCCAGACCTACCTCCGCAGCACTCCAGGGAAAGTCTGTCTAGTCCACTCAACATTCCGAGATTGGACAAAAACGTGCTCTAGTTTATTGGCATTTCTTTAAACCAATCAATAGTCTTGGGCAACGGACACAAGGACGGTGCCCCTGCAAAATAGCCTTGGGAAGGAATTTGTTTTGTAGGAATATGTGTACATTCAAAAGTTTGGACAGATAGTCAAGCTATGCTCTGCTACTTCTGCTACTTGGGTGGAGTGATTTGCTTGCAGCACCTGAGAAGCCCTGTGGTGAGGAGCAGAGAGTTTGTCTGGCATAATAATCACTCTTATGTGAATATACTTTGCAGTATGTATACGGTTAGAAGATGGCTGTTTCTCATGTGACCTTGTTATTTGTACACACTGTGACTATACAGATCACACAATGTAAATAGGAAAATGTTGGCGTTATTTTGTCACTTGGGAGCAGTAGACTAGAAGCCAGTTACCTCCAGCATCTGTGCTGAGCTAGGTTAGTGGTGGGTGTGTCAGACAGAGTTATGACACAAGCGGAGATGAGAAGGGTATGTATTTAACTCTTAGGGATACGCTGAATAAGCTGAAGTCCAAATAAGTTGGTGTGTTTCTTTAAGAAAGCATAGCTTGTTGGTGTTCATATGCAAACATACTTGGTGCATAATTTGCCTAGTATAATAACCGTATGAATACTTATGTTTACACAAAGTGAGCATAAAATTGAAGACTTATAATCCTAATGCCAAGCATGGGGCATATGATTCTGAAATAATAGTATTTGAACAGTACTCTGCACTCAGAGGATCATGTTAAGACACAGTCTGTCTGAAGAAGGATGACAACCTGTCATTTATAAACTACTCTTGTCTGACACCACTTTTACAAATGCTAAGGTCTACCTCCTCGTGATGTTCAAGCCTACCTGTGCTCTATCTGTTGTACATAATTTGAACTCTAAGACAATAAGCAGTCATTGGTCTCCAAGACTGACTTCAGCAAATATTTTGGAGTTTATTTCAAGAAATGTCTCCAAGCATCTTCATTCTTTCTTCCTCTTTAGTTAGTTCAGTCACCCCGTCCTGGCTCTCTTCCTCTAAACTCTTTAAACCTGTGTTCTTTTTGTCCTCTTCCATTGTCATTCTTCTCTCCTCCTCTGCAGCTCCATTAGGTAATGAGCCAATACAGTAAATCACAGCCACTGCTACTGTACTGTATGACTAAAAGACCTTACGTAAGAATTCCCTGCTCTCGGCTACATCAGCATTAGCCACAGCTATGCGGCATGATACAGATCTGATGTAAGGCAGTGTGAGGGTTACGCAGCGCTAAATCCTTCACCACAGGACAGAATACTTGTTAGTGGATCTTATGTCTCCACAGCATGGAGAGATGATTATGACTGGGTCGATATCAGGGTTGTATTGATAGTCAGTGGGAAGTTTTTTTTTTTTCTTCTGCTGTCATCACCGGGAATAGACAGAGAGAAGGAGATATTCAGAGAAAGAAATGATGTGCTGCTAAGCTAGCTGCCTCTGCCCCTCAAACTCTCAGTAGCCTATGCAAACTCCTACCGTGGTCTACTTCATGTGTGGAACAACTGAGTGTGTGTATATGCCAGGCAGCTCAACTATCAGTGTTCTGTGTGTATTGTGTGTGTGTATGTGTGTGTGTATGGTGCAGTGCAGCAAGTATCGCCTCTCCTCGTCATACGGCTTGAGAAAATATTAACCAGTTGTTTTGGACCAAGTATGTTTGGAATGTGTGTCTTTGAATGCAACTGCTCTGCAAGCGACTATTATTACCTGCAGGGTGTGCCATTATTGAGTGCTGCTCCACAGTCTGCCAGTCTCCAAAAAAAACAAACTACAAGAAGATAGATGTTTGTATCATGCACTTTGATGGGCAGTGTTTCCATTAAGCCATTTTATAGGGGATTGACATCTATTCATGCTTTTTAACTGCTAGTTTATGGGATTTGGCCTAATTCAACTTCATAGATCATACAATAGCCACTCCAAGTACTCAGACTGGTATTATAGCATTGTGAATAAGCCACTTAGCCCCTCATGATAATTGTATATCTGAACTATAAATACCAAATACCCAGTATCGTACCCAGTAAATACCCAAACCGATTGTGAAGGGATTACATGTCTAGGAATGAATGGTATGTCTGTCAACGCGAGACAGCGTAGCCCACTCCCAAGAAATGGCCTCCAGTTGTTTATGAAAATGAGACAAATACAATGCGAAAGGTCTAACCATGGCATACATTTTTTTTTAACCAATAATTGTTTTTTGTGAGATCCAAGACGTCTGAATAATGATCCATAACCTGCCAGATTCATTCTCTAGCCGTGGATGAAAATAATTTCCCTTTTTCTATTTTCCACACTTAATCAACAGTTAACTGTTCTTCAGACTATTTTATTAACGTTAATATGGGCAGTTTTTTTTTGCTGTGCCATTACCTCCATAATTTACAAGCAACAACATAAATGTAAAAGCGGTTATGTGTGCCATATTGATAACTAACCCAACAATAACTGTTAATAGGGACACACATAGCTAGGCTAATATATTAAGTTTATTGTGAGCGTATACATGCATTCTACAGTTCTTAAGCAATTTTGTTTAATCATCCTAAAAAAATTAAGTGATTTTGTATGAAGGGTACGTTTTTGGTGTTTCAATGAGAGAGCCTCGTGATAAAATCACTTTTAACTTGCTTTAAAGAAATCCTGCGGGCCCCAGTGGACCTACACGATTAGTCAAGCAGGTCTTTTCATTACAAGTGAGGTGGGGAGAGAGAGCCAGAGGAGGGGGTTGTATTTGGAGGGGGCTGGGTCACCTTTTGTGCAAATATATCAACCAAGAAGACTGCCATCAGCATCAGATTTCTCTGTCTGTGCGTGTGTGTGAGTGAGGGAGAGAGGCACTCCTTTTGCAGAGAGAGAGAGAGAGAGAGAAAGAGGGCGAGAAGTCCAGAAAGCTCTGGAGCATTAAAAGAAGAAAGAAGACTCGCTGCTGCCAGGTTTTCACACTCTACAACCAAAAACAAAGTGAATACTTTTCCTTGAAAAAGTTAGAAAAGCGGCCATGGACGGCATAACATTTGGACGCGCGTCGCTCTTGTGCACCTTGCTGCTCTGGGCATTTCAAGGTAAGTCTCTTCGCTACATTTTTGAAATGACATACCCTGTCTAAGTAACTTTATACTGCGTTGGACACGGTGCTGGTTAGTTTTTCCATGGCTTTAGGCTGCACATTTATACTTTACTCTTTCGAGTTCTTCTGAGTTAGGAGGTCCGCTGCTTACAGGTCACGAACAACCTGTCTGTAGCCTGCATGGTCAGACGCGTCACGCTGCTCATTAAGTTTATACTTAAACATTTTGTAGCCTACATCATGTTTAATCTTTATTGACGCCTGATGTTGAGCAACCTGTTAGGCATAGTAGGCTAGCCACACGCCGATAGCAGGTGGAGAACCGGCTTTATCCCGAAATCGACGTGTATCGAACGAGTCGGTTTGTTTTAACAGTAGTCGTGGTAAACTGGTTAAAAATAACACACACACTCGGCTATAACAGTCTGGTTTCGCAGCCCCGACCTACGGATTATAGGCTACACTGATGGGATTTTTTTAAGGGTTATTGGCTCTTTGTAGTTGTGCGTAGTTGTCTCAGCTCCACACTTGAGTGCACTTGTTAGCGCACGGGACTGCGGCATACCGTTATGTCCTCTGGACCCCGCTGCCAGTCCAATAAAGCCTAATACCAGCCTACCTCTACAATGCAGCCACAACTGTCAAATAAATCACAGATTGAAAAATCACTATGGTCATGTGTAGATGAAGAACGCATACATTTACTGATACGCCTACACCTACAACAAAACACTTCCAAAATGTTTTGGACAAAACAATGTGAGAGATGTTAAGCTTTTATTTTGAAGACCATTTTCGCGTCCATACTCGTCCATGCTGCTATGTCTGGGTCCAGTTTCCAGCGCTTTGATGTCTGATCTACGGGATTGGCATTTCCTTTGCTGGCAACGCGCCTCACCCTCAGCACTCCTGGGTGCTGCCAGAGACACTACGCCAGTTTAAATTCAACTTGACTTCGGCATTATGTGATCTAAATCAAAGAAACAATTGTTTTGATTATTGAACCAAACCAAGTTTTTATACATTTAAGGAGTTTCTCTGGTGCTCTACAAGTTTTATTATTGACCTAGTTTTCATTAGCCATGGAGAATCATCTCCCTTGCTCCCTCTTATTGCCTATAAGGATTTACAGCGCCGCTAGTGAGATTATGGTTCTACTGTACTCAGGGCCATAGCACAACATTCTGCATAGACCCTGCAGAAAGGTGTTCTCTATGGGCCCTATCCACAGCTATTCATCCTAGCATCTTTTTGGGCCCTCCTCACATGAGGGCCTATGGGTACCCCCCAGTCAGACACCCCTGACTGTACTTCATGGTGTTTTAAAACTGCTTTTAGTGTCACCGTAAACATGAACTTTTTTAATGCCCTAAACAGCTTGCTTGTTTGATGTTTAGATTTGTGTTTTTCACGTGTTTGACTTCAGCTGGTCCAATGAGACTGTGTGTGTCAAGATCAAATTTGCTATCTTGCTTAATAGGCTTTTTTTAAAATAAAAGTTATTTCTTATTTATTGCCTGGTGGTTTGAAGCAGTATGAGCTAAAGGGCGGGGCTGAAGTGCTATGGGGAGGGGAGGCTCCCCTCTCTATCTCTGTTTCTAGCAGGGAAAAAATCTCTCACTGTACTCACTGCATGTTTTTCACTTCAATGCATAGACATTTATTTTCACTTTATTAAAACATAGTATATATCGGGGACCACCACCAAGTTTACCTGGTTTAGCTCCTCTCCTCCTTCCATCTCTGCTCTTTATACCACTTCACTCCCCAGAGCTCCATTTACAACTGCCTCCTCTTCGGCCTCAGAGATGGTTGTTGTGCTTTGCTGTCTGTCCTTCATGGAGCCCTTTTAACAGGTGCCTTACTAAAAAGGGCCCTGTAATTGATGGTAGCAGTGTATATCTCAAATCCCTCTGCACAGCTGTTGTGCATTAATTTAAAGGCTCAGATCTAGGGGCTAAGGTCCCCTCAATGTTGCTCTGAAGTCTAAGGGAAGGAAAGTCATTATTCCACTTTAGTGCTACACATGTTGATTTATTCTAAGAGAGAGTCTCTCTCTCTCTCTCTCAAGCATAGTTTTGTCTAATAATAGCAGCTCTTGTTGGGTCTCACTGGGATTCTGTCACACAGACCCACATTATCACAATTACTGGTTGCACACTGGAAACTTCCAACTATGTCATTTCTGAGCAAAGAAGTGCACTAAATAGAACCACAGGAAATGCAACACCTGAGGTGTGTGTTGTCTCTTGTAAGTGCGACAACATATTTCTTAGCATGTATGCCTGTATTTATGTATTTGTGACAAATGGATATGTGCTGCATGACAGCTTGGGGGGCTCAGCATACCCAGGCCCGCCTCTGACCCTTTGACCCGCTCACCCAGACATGTTGGTAAATGGCTCCTCTTCTGCGCTCCTGAGATGCCATTGTCTTTTCTGTCACAGCAAAGGCATCAACAGTGGAAACATGCTAATACATAACTCAATTTTAGGTGTCTAAAGTTTGTGACAGCCTTCTATCCAAGTTAGATCCATTAGTTCTATGCAGATGTTGACAAAAATACATTCGGACACTATACACTCATAAGCTGGGTTACAAAATACAAAGTTACATAAGGTAAGTCAAATACAACCAGTGTTTTTGGGGGAGTATTTCATTGAAGCAATAACCTCCCATTCTCTCTACCTTGGTTTCCCCTTAACCTAAATGATGCACGTTTTGGAGGGTAAAAAGAACAAAGTGACATTAAGGTAAGGAGACAAAAGGAGAGTCAAATGTCAGATGAGTTTGAGCTAAACTGTAGAGACTCCAAAGTGGTCAGGAACCGGTGGAAAAAATTGTAGTGACAAGCATCAACTGAGTTCAAGGTGTTAAAGTCTAACACGCAGCGTCGGCCTCTTTGTCTATCGCCTCCTTAAGTCCCACAGTCATTTCCTCACTTTTCATTTCTGTCCCCCCTGCCAGCACAGCATCCAAGGTGCACCCCTGGAGACGTCTGTAATTATTATGGTATTAGGCCAGAAAAAGAGCTGTTTAGCCACAAGGAGATAAAAGCCAGGGGACCTCTTTTACAGTCATCCTGGGGAACTTGGTTTTAGTCTTTTGCAAGCAAATACGTGTGCATTCTTGAATATGTAAATGGAAAAATACTAACAGGTATGCACAGGTAGTATACATTCACTGACCAGGAATGCTACACGGAGTAGACGGAGTAGAGCACTGAGACGGAATTAGTTGCATACCTCCGGACACGTTGGAGCTCGCTCTGTAATGTGTGTGTTTGTTTGTTGTCACTTCAAATTCTATGCACGAGGGCTTCCTTTCTGGCTTTTAAACCCCCTCTCACTACAAGTCGCCGACAGTAATCCACGTACAAACAAGTTGCCACAATGCGGATTCTATCTCACCAACAGGAGGTTGTGTTCTAGGTGCAAAGCTGGAGTCTGTTTACAGACAGGGTGCATTCTTGTGGTTTGATCGGGTTTCACTCAGCCAAACAACCAAGGGACCCCAGTTACACATTGGTCAGTTAAACTAAAGGGCATGTTGTAGTTGTTAGGGTTGTTGTTGGCATTTGTTAGAAAGTCCATTTAGGAATCATTAAGCTCTAAAAAGGCGATTTTAGCTCAGCTAGTTTTTCACACTAGTGTTTATTATTTGCAGTGAATGACGTATTCAAGTCAGTTACAGCAGTTTAATAGCACACTGATGTTTGCTATAGAGATGTTCCGATATCGATACTGGTATCGGTATTGCCTCTGATGCTGCCTAAAATGCTGTTATTGGTATCAGGAAGTACCGGAGTTTATGCACCGATCCGATACCACATAATAAAGCCCTAAAGAAAATGTACGTTAAAGTAGTTTATTTACCTTCTTTTTCCGTTATAACTGACTGTCAAACTGCATAATAAAAGAAAGTTCTTTGGCATTCATTGTTTGTCAGTTCATCACAAAGAGTTTAACCTGAGCCAGACCAACAACAAAGATAGAATTCATATCACATCCATACAGTTGTTAAAACATAATAAAATATATGACACACTGGTATCGGATAAGTAAATATGCAAGTTCAGGTATCAGAATCGGTATCGGGAAGAACCTTGGACCATCTCTAGTTGGCTGGTGAGCCAGCAATCAGCAGCGACAGGCAATTGGGCGTCAGCAGATGGTAGGTTCCATGCACGTGGTTAATCCATGTTGGAAGTCAGTTAGCAAGAATGATGAATGGTTCACAGCGGAGACGGAAACGTTGATCCCCTTCGCTTTTTCATCCTCGTATCCCCACGAAAGCAACAGAAGAGCTGCAGCCAAAGCTGTGATTACACAGACTTCCACAGGAACTCATACATAAACACAAGATGTATTTCTCCAGATTAGCTGTGTCTATTTTCCCATCTCTTTTGATGTTTGTCTGTTGCTTTGCCTTGGGTTGTCTCTCTTTCACACCACCTTGTATCTTTTTTGGCCTATTTCAATGACTCTTGAAGTTTTTGTCATGTCCACCTGGTTTGTGCCTGTGTTTGCTTGCTGTGATTTACCATGTTGTCTTTGACTGTGTAGACCACTGTGCTTTTGTTCATGGTTCACAGCTAATAACCCTGCATAGCATCAGGAAGGTTTCCCACTCTGTTTTAGTGGGAGAGGGCTCTGTTTGCTTTTACGCCCACCCCTAGAGATGTTCCTCTGCAGATTTATGGCTCTGTTTCACTGAAAAAGAACACATAGTGGTCTGTCTCTGCCACTGTCTGTGTTTGAAATACAATTTAAAGTTTTGAAAAATTGTTATGTACAATACACACATTGTCATGAGAAAAGAGAGAACAGTGGAAAAGAAGCTAGCTAGAAGTTGTTTGGGTTTCATCGTTAGCTTTGAGGATGCTGTTTTGTCAGTAGTGGGAGTTGTAGGAAATAAAGGACGGAAGCAGAGAGAAAAGGACAGACAAAGAGAGATCAAGGGATGGGATGAGAGATGATTACAGCTGACTGTGGCAGATCCGCTGTGCAGTTCTAGTCTCGGGGGAGGATGGTGTTCAAATGCAGCCTTGAAAAGAGGCTACATGTCTCTGTATGTGTGTCCTTGTCTCTATGTGTGTATGTGGTGGTGGTGGTGGTGGGGGCAATTCAGGGATGGAACAAAATTGAAAATTCACAAAGCTCTTTCTGGAGAGGAGGTTAAGTGCTGCCAATCCATTTAGCAGGAGAGTGCTGTAGCAAGATGCGGATAAGAGCCTCTATTTCTATATGTGTTTGTTGTAGGAATTCACAAAGTAGCAGGTTTGGCTTGGGCTTTCTTAGCCACGCGCTGTACAAATACTAAAACAGGAAGGAAATACGATGGCCTACATCTTTTGTGTCTACTCATCTTGTGTCCAGCTGTTTTGATCAATCACATAGCATGCAAAGGAGGGATAAACCATAACAAAAGCTTTACAGGCCGAGATAGCAGCAGTGAGGATCAGACAGGAGGGGTTTGTCGGGATTGAGGGATACCAATTAGGAATGGGGAATGTCTTGGAAAAGCATGGATCTGTGGCCAAGGAGATCATTTTCCTGGCAGCAGAGAAGAAATCCTAACCCCTGCGCCCCTCCAACCCTAAACCTTCCATCTGACTGTTGGCTGGCAGAGAGTCCTCTGGGAGCCCTGCAAGCTGTTGCTTTTCAGACATCAACAGTTGCCTCAGCAGCAGTTGTTGAATGCACCCCACCAAAGAACCCCCCCCACACACACACACACACACACACACACACACACACATACACAGAGGTTCCATTATCACCTCGTTTTTCCACACCACTGGCTTGGCCTGTTGTGGGGATAAAAAGAGAATGTTTGCTTTGAATGCATCCCTAATTTAACTTGTTTGTCCTTTTGTTATTTGAGTGTTCATTTGACATGCTTCTTGAAAAATTACTGTACATGATTTGAAACACTTCCCATGCTACTGAGGTACAACTTTAGGCCTGCAGACAAATATTTGAACTGAACTCGTACCCAGTCAAGGGATTCTTTTCCTCCCTTATCGCTAACACATAATGATAACCAAAAGAAGGTGACTTAAAGTTCACTAGTTTGCAGGATGTTCTGCGTTTATGTGTATCGGCAAATGTGCTCAAACCAGTGTCACAAAGGTAGGTCAACACCACTGCCATTGCTCTTCTTTCAGGAACAACTTTTCATGTCCAATCTCCCCTTGCCATCTGTCAGAGAACATTCCTGCGCCTTCCCGACTTTAATCTAGTTAATGGTTAAGCAGCTGTGGTTAACCTCTGCAGTGACGCTGGTCACTGTTTGACAATGAGATGCTTTAACTGTTCCGGAGGGACCTGGGAGACAGGAGTGGGAACATTAATCCTCCATGCTGGGAAGGAAGAGGAGGAGCAGTGGGTGGAGGAGGGGAAAGAAATATTTGTATTACAGCACCCTAATGAACTTGTCATCTTTTGTCAGTGTTCTGTGTGTTGGACGTTCTCTATCATGACTTCATGTCTGTTTGTGTGAGAAAAGGGGGGGGGGGCTTCCCACATTACTGAAAGCTAGGCCAGAGTGTCATCACGAAACAGATCCAGTGTCAGTTAGCAGGGCTTACTCGCCTAGGGACATAACTCGTCTTTGTTTTATTGAGGCTTCGCTTACCTGAGCCCCTCTGAAACAACGACCACAGCACTAAAGTTCCCTTTGCTCCTCTGCCTGTGTGAACTTGACTTTGAAAGAGGAGTAGAGGAATTAAGTTACCATGCACTGACTGTTAATGTTCTCCTCAAGTCACATACTGTTCTTAACTTTAGTTTGAGTCTTTATTTCTTACTTCCTTACATTTCTCCCTGGAATTTGCTTGTCAATCTCTTTACTCCACCATCACTGTTTTTCTTCTACGCATCGCTCACACTAATTGTTCTCTCCTCTTCTTCTCACTTATCTTAACCTCCATCCGTCATCTGTCTCTCATCCCTCCCAGCGACCGACACAAAATACATGCATCCTCCATGACATGTGTTGTCTAATCATCACAATAGCCTTAACAGAAGGAGCCACTAGAAGCAGGGTGTCTCAAATCCTTGGTGATTCTGAGCAGTAGGGGAAAGTAACGTTTTTTTTTTTTTTTTTGACTGACAGTTCAGCTAATGGCAATAATCAAGCCAGAAAACTAAGTCATTTCCCTCTGGTGTAACATTATTTATAAAGTTGCATCTGTATGGTAGAAGGCACATTAGTGTGTTTTGCAGAGCCATTTTGCCAAGTGTATTTCCCCCCAATTTGTTTATTATTATTTGGGAAATTCAAAGATGGATCTCCTGTGTTGTTCATCAGTTGTGTTCATTTTCCGGTAATACTATGAGAGTTAAATTTCATAGCTTCCTTTTGATTCAGTCTGGCAGGAAGAAAAGTACAAGCTTGCTCCCGGTCCATATGAATATTTAATCCAAAATCAATGACTTTCAATTGGGTTATGACTCCATCAGGCTAAATGATTCCCAATTACATGTCTGTGCAATCTGCCGAACAACAAACATGATGGATAGTTATTGTGAGGATAATGTTAGACGTACAGAGTGCCTAACTGATTTAGCTTCTTGTTATTATAACAATATAATAATATAATGTAATTATAACCCCAATGTTTTGCACCGAGAGCATCTAGCATTCTTCCCTGGCAGGCATGTTGCAGCAGCGAGTTGAAATTTCGTTAACAATTATTCGTACTGAATGATTATCAAGCAGAAGTCCGGCGCTGAACAAACTGTACTGTACTGAGATGACTACGGTAGAGATTGGGTCTTTCCTGGCTGCTTCATGGAGTGTTGAGAGAGGCTGAGAGGTTTTGGACAGGCAGCTTGGAGGATCCCCTTTGATCCCATTCCTCACTCACATCACACACACTTCAAGATATGTCTCCGTGGAGAATGATGAAAGATGCACCGACTCCACATGTCAATTAGCAGTTTGGGACTGTGTGTGTGTGTGTGTGCCTGTCCATTGAAAGCATTGTGTGAGGGAGGGGTTGGTTAATGGCAGGGGCAGAGAGGACATATGTTCAATAATAAGGCCTGACAAAAGGGGAAAGGCAGCGGGAGGGAGGATGGGAGGATGATGGAGCACTGCAGTATGTCACTGCTTGTCATTATGTCTCGCTTCTATTTATGGCTGGAAATCAATATCAATACATTAATATCAATATATAAATAGAAACATTGAAATATATCACATATGACCATGTCATGTATAAAATAATTAATTTTAGTTTGCTTGGATTGGATTTATGCTGCAACGTATGATTCTTTTCATTATTGGTTAGCTCAATTCAGTTCAGTTTGTTCTTTGTCCCAGAAGGGCAATTTGTATGCAGCAGAAGAGACATCACATGATAAAATACAACACAAACCACACAACAATTTACACAATAAAAACAGCAATAAACATATCAGCATCAACCTGAGTTTAAGAATGAATAGTTGCAGAGTTGTGTTGGAGTCATAATGAGACTAAAAAGAACTACAAAAACCTCAAACAATAGATAATGATAATAAAGATAAATAAATACAGGGGTCAGAGATATAAGCAAGGGCTATCTCCTCCTCTTAGCTGAGTTGAGTGCCTGAATAGAACTGATTGTTGTTTGATCTAAAACATTTCAAAAAAGTTTTCAAATGGCTTTTGTTGTCCGGCCAAAAATCCAAAACCCCAAAATATGAATTTAAACAGCAATGAGACACCATTAATAGATTAAATGCATTGTTGTTGAATTTGGACTACTTTGTGAAATAAATGTAATAAATAATCTACCATCCCAATATGATACCATTGAAAGTCAATAAACTCCAATAGTGAAGTATCACTCACTGGTAACGTAGCATAGCTGAACTGCATGGATCCTGTTCATCCTGGGCTTATAGACTATGAGTTCACAAGTGGGATACTTGACTGATATACTCTACGGATGTATGAGTATGGCTTTTCTTTATGTACTGACCTTGAATGTTAGAGGCAGCACGAAAGCAAAGTGTACACCACTCAACTGTGTTCATCTCAAATCATAAAGTGCCTCACCTCATACATGCTGTGGCCCTAGGACTCCTCACTGCAGCACTTTTTAAATGTATTTTTTAGTGAGATCCTCTCTGCACCTGAACAAGGCTACATTGTTAGGACATTCCTGTAGGCTGTCGGAATGCAGGTATTAATACTGGGCTGATTACCCACACAGCAGAAAGATGGAAGAGGAGAGGAAAAGAAGGAGAGAGGAATGGATAGGAAGTACAGATTGAAGGGAATAGAGGAGGGCAGCACGTTGAGGGCTGACAAACGAGGGTACTCGTCAATGGTTAAACCATTTGTGACATGCACACACGCATGGACACATATATGTATGATGGTGCTTAAGTATGTCAACGCGTTTGTCCATCTACATACTTGTGAGAAGGGGTGTCTGGGTATTTGAATGTGTCTGGAATGCCTACCCTATTAACTGAACTAACGCTGCAGTATGTGTGTCCGTGTGACAAATCAGAGGGTAAGCTGTGGGTGTGGGACAGGACCCGGCTGTGTGTGTGGGCATCCGTCACTTGGAGCATGTGAACATTACTGCTACCCCTTTGTGAACTGGAATCCGGACTTAACAGATTTTATAAATAAGTCTGTGTGTGCGTGTGTGTGTGCATGCGTCCAATCGCTGGCAGTACCAGCCGGCGATGGGACAGTGGTGGACTTGTAGGAGAGCCCAACACTACACTTGGGGGGCCTCACATTCACATGCCTAGAACCATTGCTTGTTAGACACATTTATTAGAGGGTCTTTTTGTCAAAAAATGGGGAGGTCAAGCTTTTGTCTCTTGTATTTCTTGTAACAATAGCTTCACTATTTCCTGTATTTCTCTAATTGTTGTCATCCCTATATTTATCTTACTTTCTCCTAAATCGGTGGTTGTTCCTTTTCCTGTTTGCGTTGTGTCATATGTGCCACCATGGTTGTGGTCCCTGGTTTGCCAGCTGGTGGTGCATCATACAGACTGTCAGAATTGGAGCCTGCTCTCTTTGGCAAGGAAGTTATCAAGGTAAAGCCAGCCAAAAAATCTACCATCCACTGCCTACACCCTTTTCTGTAGCCCCTCACCCACACACACTCCCCACCTCGCCCCATCTGTTTGTGTGTGGGTGTGTGGGTGTGTGGGTGTGTGGGTGTGTGGGTGTGTGTGTGGGTGTATGTTTGGCGCTGGTTTGGGGGCAGTTGGTCTAACGGTTCAGAAGAGCATTCAAACCGGGCCCGCTATTGGCATGACAAGGCACACAAAGTCAAAGCCCAGTATGCAGCAGTGACCCCTCACTAATGCAGACTTCATAGGTAGATCAGTGAGAGATGCTTCATGCTAGTTTCAGTTTGAGGAAACGTGGACCTTATGGTTACATTGGTACCAGCCAAACAATGACAAACTTGTCTTCCTGTGGCTACCCACCTGTTTTCTCCTCCCGCCCTTCATCGAGCACTTTCCCATCATCCCTCCCACACTGTGCTTCTCTCTCTTTTTTGTCTTCTCCCATTGGGAGAGATTTAGCATTTTTAGTCGGACAAAGGAAATGGTGGCAGTGACTAAGAAAGAGGAGAGGCAGCTGGACGGTCATGGACTTGAGATTGTGTTGCATGTGTTCACTTCCAACACTGTCTGCACCTTTTTCTCACAATGGCCTCATTTCTTCCTTTCACTGTCTCCTCACCCTTCCCTGTTTTTGATACTTTCACCTAATTCCAGTTCCTCTTGTGTTCGTGGTTTCTATTCTCACTAGTGCTATTACTCCACGCCACTCTCTGTCGCTCATTCGATTTCTTATACCACATCCCACTGCCTGCTTCTCTCTCTCTCTGCTGTTCATGTCAGTCTGCTCCCACACGACTATTTGGTCAGAGCCCTGGCAGTGGATTATGAGTCAGTTGACTCACAGAGGGCAGCCAAAGCCTCCAGTACAAACATGAGACAATATTCAAATGATTGGCTGTTTGGCTCTGGACCGTGGAAACAAGCCTCCATATCAGCTTGAGCCAGGCTCGGTCCACAGGTTTGCCCATAAACCATATTAGCCAGTAACACACTGCAGTGCTTCTGTTTGTTTGCAACAGATGCTTTGGGTGGAGTACAATCCAAAATGGAACAATGTATCAGATAAATACAGAAGCTGCTATCTGTTGTTTTCACATAAAGGTCATTATAAATGTGGTTGGGAGGAGGAGATTGAATTGCAGAAATCAGATTTCTTTTTTTTTCTCAGTGGCTGGCGAGGCCATGTCTGACCATGGGTGAGTTCAGCAAGTTTTGAGTCCTCAATTCCTGTGTCTGTTCACAACAGAAACATAACTACAATTTGGGCAAATAGTGCAAACCTAGAGCACAGTCGATGCCATTCCTGCTGTAGTTGTTTAATCTGCAGATAAAATGGTTGCATTTGTATATGTAACATCTTGCATAGTGCACAATGTGCGGCACAGCTCCTATATATGGCCACTTATTTGCAAAATATTATAAATGAAGCAACCGGTTGGTGTGATTTATGACAAGAGGGGTTTAAGCATCTGAGTTGCCTCATACTAAATCTATATCTTTCCTCTCCAATCTGGGGAGCACATTTTCCTCTGTCTACTGGGTCTTCCGATCCCAACTGCCTTTACTTGTGCATGGCTGAAACTTAAGTCGGAGTGTTACCCCCATGTGTCTCCCTGTTTTGCCTGCCACCTCAGCCTGTGGTTCACAGCTCATTATAGAGATATGGGGATACAGGGTTGGCTTTTCTACCCCCAGCTACCTTTCTTCTTGAAGATGGAGAGTTGAAGTCATGGAAAATTCAGCTCTGCTGATGATAGACAGCTTCCACGTTTCCTGTCCGTCAACTTGGCTTACTTCTTTTCCACTTTCTTCAGCTCCCAGTTACTTATTTCTTCTCACCTCATCTTGTATTTGACAGACCCCCCCCCCTTCCTGTCCTTTACATTCTTCCCCCACTCTACCCCTTCATGCCCACATACCTGTAAGGACACGCTTTTGCCTGTCTCTGCAAACCCCTCTCAAACACCCTCCCCACCATAAATGTCAAAATTCGCCCAAGGGCCACCAAACCCAACTGCAGAATGTGTGTAATTCTAACCCAGGCATTACCAAAGCACACTGTTCTCAAATGACATTTAGTGACCCAGACTCAGAGGACAGTCTTCAAGAAAAACTCACATTTGTGACTCACATAACGAAAAATATTATGGACATGTAAATTCAATAGCTTTCTCATACTCTAAGTCATCTGTGCCTTTGGTAAAAAAAAAAAAAAAAAAAACTTTAATGAAGAGGCCTGTGTTTTTGGATGCAGTGTTATGAATAATGAATGAATGATGCTGATGGGAGGTCCAGCTACGCACCGCACCACCGCCACAGCCTTTGAGTTCATCTAATTGAAACAAGTTCAATGGTATCATGTTTGCTTTTATCTCCATTTTGTTTCCTTTCTCTCGCCATCCCCCACTCTTGAATGAAAAGCACAGGCTGACAGCTTTGAATATAGTCATATGATCACAGATGTCCAGTAATATAGAGGTTGCATTTCATTTCACCTTTCTCTTGTTAATTTCCCATTTCCATTTTCTTTCTCTCTCTCTAGCCACTTTGGTTAAATTAAAGTGACATATTTTTTAAGGATTTCCCTCGTTTGTGTCACGTTCAAAAATGATTGAAAACACTACCCTCTATTTAACCTCACCCTCCTCTCCTCTCCTCTCCTCTCCTCTCTTCCATACCATTCCCTTCCTCCTCCTTGTTTCTTCTTGTCTAAATACCCATCCATGCTTCTACCTCAACTCTCCCTCCCTCTGCCTCTGTGTGCTCAAACGTCTCCACATTATTACCAGATGCTTGGAGATGGAGGAGGTGGATGAGATGGTGCCAGGGTAGCAGAGGTGCCGATAGCTAAGCTTCAACACCTCTACAAACATCCAGAAGCCTCCTACACACACACACACACACATACACACACACACACACACACACACACACACCGTCCTGCTGGGCTTCCCACCGTATGATGTTTTATTTCCTCCATTATCCTAAACAACCAGCACTTGCGACTCCTGCCTGGACCATCTGCTCCTGTAAATAATTACAACAAGACTCTACTTGGACAGAAACCAGTTTTTTTTCAGGCTTAAGCTTGGTGAACATCCCCTTGACTGTATTTCACTTATTTTGTATGTAAGCAGGGCAAGACTAATCCTAAACTTGTGTTTTAGGCTAGTGTAAATGCATAGCCGTGTATCAAACGTCACTGGTTATCGAGGTTACACTCTATTAGGGGGAACAAAACTCTCCATACTCTGTGGTATGCAGTTGCCATGATTAGAGTGATCCAGGGACACCCTGACACACTCCTTTTGTATGCTCCATTTTTTTCTTTCATCTTGGTATGCTGGCAATCAGCATTGCATCTTCATGCCAGTTTTGCCACACTGGCTTTTATCCTCCCTCTCCTTCCTATCAGCATCTGTCATTCTTGTAATGCCTGCCTGTTAGACTCCACCTTCTTGTCATTACTTGTTTTTTCTTTTCTCAGTTACTCTGACAGTTGTTTTTTTTGACGTGGTTGTCTTGACTGGACACGCAGTTTGTGTATTTGCATAAGAATGGAGGCATAGAGGTGCAGGATTTTATGCCTTTTCTTTCTTGTTTGTGGCCACTGGTAGCTATAATGGACAAAATACATTTTTGTTGAACTCATTTACCTGCAACTGTTTATTATTTCATCCTCTGTTTTGGGGTTATTTTTATGAATAATTTATTTTGTAAAATATGGAATGCAGAGCCCATGGTTGAATTTCTTGTTATGTCTACCAATTGGTCTAAAATTCAAATATGGTATATATAATTTATTTATGGTATATTTAATTTAGACAAATTTAAAAAACGTTAATTTCAGCAAATTCTCACTTTTGATTATCAGAATTCTTGTTTATTCATTTTCTTTCAATCGACTATATCTTTTCACCCACTTTAGTCCGCTTTAACCTTCTCTGAGCTGTTGTCCTTCCCTACAGAGAGTGTCTTTGTCAACAAGGCGTGCCTTTGGTTTTCAATGGCCAGTCAAAGATGCAGCGTCACTTACATAAACTGGACAAGCCACAATATTGATGTCAGTGGGAAATGTAGAACTTATGGAAGTGTAAATTTTGATCACAGTGAATGATTTTGTGTTGTGTGTGTGTGTGTGTGTGTGTGTGTGGAATACAAAGCAAAACCTAAAGGGTCACAAGCCCATCTGGTGTTCGATCTCATGGGAGGCCAACTGCGTCAAACGTTATATAACCTTGGGTATGTACACTTCAAAGGAGAGCAGAAGTTGATGTTATTTTTGTTTGTTGTGTGAGCAGAGGAAGTTGTAGCACTGAATGGGACAAAATCTGTTTTGGGATCGCCCTGGGTTATAGAAGATGCTAAATGCCAATGGGCTAAATTGCATGTCCCTAACAATTGTCGTTGGAGCTTATTTAGCTCTACCAATGGAGATGTCCCACCTGCCAGTAAGGGGTTGATTCTACACTGTGACGCACGTTTCCATATATGGATCTACCCTGTTGAAGTGGGCGTGGCACATTGGGGTTCCCCATGATAAAGGAACCACGGACATGCAGCATGTGCGTACACAAAGAGACTCCATACTGCCTTTTTTCACAATCCCCTTTCCTGTGGAATTTAGAATTGTAAAGTAATAGGCAATAAAATAATATTTATGCATCAAGGAAACTCTTCGCATTGGAATCTTTCCTTGTACTTGTACTTGTACAAGTGTTTGGTGAGGGAGTAGAAGGTATTACTGTGTTTAACACCCACCCTCACTCATCTTTGTCTGTTTCTCCATCCTTGACGACGTCCCACTGTTTTTGTCTGTTTATTTTTTACTTTACTGTCTCTTCCAGCAAACCTTTCAGCCCTTACCTGCCCCGCCCCCACCTCTCCTTCCACACATCTTCATCAGCCCCCAGTGATTCTATCTTCCATCTCCCGGAATTGCAGGTCTATGCAGGTTGAGACGCGTGTTGTTTTGTCTCTCTTGGGTTTTGCACATTCCAGATATTATCACCTGGCTTCTGTTAGCTTAGTTGATAACCATCTAGACGGTGAAGTCAGTCACTTAGCAGACAGGGACAGACGTTGTCCTCCGTGTCAGGCAAGGTGCCCACACCATGGCCTTAACAAATTATCATCATCGTGTTGGATGCTCATGTTGTGATCTTCTCAGATGACTTTGATCTCCTGTCTGTAATCTTTTTCGGTTTTGCTTTGCAAAGTCACAATGAGAATGAATGTTGAATATTTAAATCTTAGCTTCATTTCCCTAATTGTTTCATATGTTGCTTCCCATTTCTTTTCTAATCACACAATTAGAGCTATGAATAATAATATAATCAAGCATTAATGAATGTGAAAAATATACTGGGAGCAGATTGGAATATTATGAGAATTAAAATAATACAACTTCGGAAAGTCTCTGGTGAGCCTTGATGTGTAAATGAGTAAGACATTGTTGGTGTCTTATTCAGAGAAATGTCCAATTTATGTGACGTGGCTTCATGAATATATGAAATCAAATTATTCATGGCTGACATTTCCTCTAGTTTCATTTTTAAGCTCTCTCTTTAGAACTATCGTATCAGGTAACTCAAGGACAGTGTTCTCATTGTCTGTTTATTTCTGTGTACTGCTTCTGTGCGTACCTATGTCTATCAATCCACCTCTAATCCAGCCTCGGGCTTCTGTCCCCTGCAGGCTCGATGTCAGCAACCTGACTTTGATGTCAAGCCACAATTTATTTGTCTGTCTCTGTGGACTCCCCTGCTGTCCACATAATGTCAGGCAATCAATAATAATGTGCCCTACCTATCCACCCCGCCTGTCCACTGCTTTAGTTATTCACCCCCTGGCTTGCGCTGTTCAAATCTCTGACCTGCCTTTGAAAAAAAAAAAACTCTAGCCCATTCTTCCTACTTTTACTAATAATGCCTGTCTAGCTATGACAATAATATCTGTCTGTTCCCGTGGTAACACACAGCCCCCCCCAAAAAAAATACTACTCCTCTCCTTTTGTTTAAAGAAAAATAAATAGCCTCCGTCTTATGGAAACAGATCAGGAGAGGGAGGGTTGAAGATAGATAAGCATATAAAAAGAGTGGATGGCTCAGCTGTTTGTTCATGAATATGTTTAGTGCCCCCCTTCTCCGCCTCTAACCACCGCTGTATTTCTGTGGAGGTGATAGAGAATGGGAGAAGACAGGTGTGCCATTATGGCACAGATTAGCGAGGAATGCTAGAAGGTTAACACAGCTGAGAGTTAACTAACTCCAGTGCATATTTGTGTGCGCCTGCAAGCTCATATTCCCTTGGGTTTAGGTTCAAATATGTGTGCACAATACGTGATCTGCATGCCACTTATGATATGTGTGCTTGCTCTGTCCATATGCTGAATGATATTTGAAATATGCTCACTGTGTGTGTGTCTGTGTATGTGTGTGTGTGTGCGTGCGTACAGCTTTCTTCCATCTCCTTGCCCTACCCATTTATGGGCGAGAGGTAGCCCCGCACTATCTCCTCGTCTCCAGCTTATCTCCCGGCCTGTCTTGGAGTGTTGATGCAGAAAATAGAAACTACTTTGTGAGAATGCATTCCCCCCCCCATGTAAAATATGCATCTCACATAGTAGATTATATTCTAAATTCTAGATTCCAAATTACTATGAGACACAAGCGATAATGCATTGTGACATGGGAAATGATAGGGTGCTAGGGTGTTTTAAACTGTTCACCACATGGTGTTGTATCCTTCTGTAATGAGATATCTGCATGAGAAAACTGTTGGCATCAGGTTTTGAGACAGAAAGTTATTTTAGGAAGCTGTCTGCATGCAAATGAGTGTGTAGTGACTGTATATCTATAAATATATTAGCAGTGTGTGCACACTGGTGTGTATATTTCTGTAAACTTTCCTTACAGCTAGCATCTCACATTGTGGTTGTTTGTGGGTCTCTCCAGTACCCAGCCTCTCAGCCAGTCCTGCACCAGCCAGCCAGCCATGTGGTCCCTCTCCACTCTAATTAAGCTCACTGTGGTTCCAAACTCTAACCAGAAAAATACAACCTCAATGCCAGACTCTGTGTCAGCTGCTGCCAAGACCTGTACATTGGTGTGTGTGTGTGTCAGAGAGAGAGAGAGAGAGAAATTGAGAGGGCTTACAACCATATTTACCTCTTATTTTACCCTGTCAAGACTGCCAGCAGGGGAAAAAACTATGTAGAAGAAAAATGTAGAAGAGGAGACAACAGTACATCTACAGTAGACGGTATATTCAAGTGTGTGCCTGGTTGACGGAAATAGGGAATTTAGTGGATTTACAAATCAAGAAGAAGAAAGAGAGGAATGCAGGAGAATAGTAATTAATGCTGAATTATTCTATCTGTGAGGGATCAAGGGGATTAATAAGGGCTTTGGTTTGGATTCTGCGCCTTTCTCTTTGTTTTAGCATGTGAGTCTGATTCCTCTGTGAAGACGTGTGTGTAAGTGTGTGTGTGTATACCGTATTTGTCTTGCTGTACTCCAGAAGGCTCCATGTGTCTGTGCCAGTGGGCATGTGACCGTATCTGCCAGCCAGCCAGAGATTTTGTGTGTATTGATGTGTGACTTTGTACCCCCCACTTACTGAAGTTCATCCAAGCATTATAAGTTAATCCGCCATAATAGGCAAAAAGAAAATGGGGGAGAGTGGTAGGGTTGGAGGAGAAGGATCGGGGGTGGGAGGTGGGGCATCAAAAGGTAGAGAGTGTGTGTGTGTGTGTGCGCTGTGTGTGAGGTATGCCATGCAGGAGACTACAGATTTAGGGCTAGACAGACCGTTCTAAATCTCCGGCTTATAAGCTGTTTTGGGACAGGGAGTGTTGATAGCCAAAGCAGGCAGACAGCTCATGTCGTTCAGATGAAATCATGGCTTTGACCGCCTCACCATCGCAACTATAAATCTACCCAAATACAATAAGAAAACACTGATTTAAGAGGAAGACAAGGTGCACATTTTTTAAACTAATAAATCATTGTTGGAGTATGATGAGGGGAGGAAAATAAGGTCAATCTAGTGGTTAAACTGACACATGGAGGTCAATGGTGGCAATGAATAAGCACAAGTAATGGAATGAGCAAAAAGAAACTCGTGGTGAGGCTTTTGTTTGTGGGTAATAAAAGTCATATACTCCTAGCACACAATGAGTGAGTTCACCTTTCAGCCGGGGTTTCTCGTATCTCTCAACCTCCCACTGAGTGTTGCCACTGTCAACACTGTATATAACTGTTTGTCCAAGGTTAGGGGGGAGGAAAAGAAGGGAGAGGAATAAGGCCGGAGGGCAGGTGCAGGGTAATTCTGTGATGGTGGAGGTAGGTTTAATCCAGCCTGTCTGGAGGCAGTGACCCATACTGTACATACACGCTGTCTCTCTTTTTCTTGATAACTCCCTGTCCTGTATCTTTTAGGTGTGCCATTTCTTTTGGTTTTGTTTTTCAATGTGGCTTTGCTTGAATACATGATTTCCAAGGCTACCGTCAACATGCACGCAAATATGTTTTTAAGAACACTCACACAAAGAGACACGCTCTTTTTCAAGCTTTTATTTCCACACTCTTGTTCCCTATCTCTGTGCAGTGTGTTCACCCCTTCCTCTCTATCCCCCTATCTGTCCCTCACACACAGGCTTTACCAGCCTGCTGAGCATGGCCTGGTTTTAAAAAAATGGAGCATTGGATGGATAAGAAAACAGCAAAAGGCATGAGGGATGCAGAGAAAGGAAAGAATGGAGGAACAAATCAACGCGTACTCCAGTGGCCTGTTATCTCATTACTGCGATACCGGCTTGTCACACTCGGCTGACTGGCCCCCTAAGGAGCACCCTTGCCCCATTATAAGACCCCCTTTATTCAGCAAGTGTTCTCGTATTTCAGCTTGGGCACAAAGAAGGGCAATTCTCTCTGGTTTTTGAGCTGTCCACACCAGATTTGTGTATCCTAGCTCAGCCAAGGCACACTGTCGAACATACAACAGGGTCAAGGCCACATATACAGAAGCCTTGTCAGTTGCTAGTTATGAAATGATGCTTGCGGATAATGGAGGCTAATAGGGAGAGTGGATATCCATTTGTTCCACCATTTTCTGCCTATTCCAGCCTAGCCTAGTCACATGTGTTTTTACAAGAGGGCTTCAAGAGGGAGCTGCCGTCAGCTGAAGTAGTAGAAATGGTGTTCCTCTCTTTGGCTTCTTTCCCTCTCCTGACAAAATGAAGGCTCATTAGAGGTGAAGGGAGGGCTGTTTCTAAATGAGATGGGCAGAGTGCTACTCCTGCACAGAGAGAGAGAGAGAGATAAAGAGAGAGAGAGCAAGAATGAGAGACACATCAAGAGGACACATCAGAGAGAGAGAATGCTGACATAATACAGCATTCGGAGCAGAAAAGAGGGATGAAACTATATATACTGTACAAGCAATAGCTTTACCATTTTTATCAATGTGTCTGATAAAAACAAAGGGGAAAAGTCAGACTATGTCCAAAGTAAACAGGCTAAGTCTGGAGATGCCAATTTCCTGTGAAAATGACCATCCATGCTAACATTTTCAGGTCTTCGTAAAAGTCTCTGTCCAAACTAAAACTGCTACATCTCCTCCTTTTTCAATCAGCTCCTTTTTCAATAACTGTCTACTTATTTCATGTTTTAATACAGCCAAATTAGTAATTTGGTTCATAAAAAATATACCTGATAACCATGATCACAGTTATTTAGTAAGTAAACAGCATAACCTTCATTAATGTCATTAGCAGTATTGACGTATAAAATTATCCATTTTGAAAAGCTCTTTGAGTGTGAGTCTTTTGAATCTTTTGATTTGATTGTGAAAAAAGAGCAGTTTCCTGTGGACAAAAAATAAATAAAACATAACATTATTTAGCCAGCTATAATTGTGGGTGTGTTCTCGATCTATTTATATAGTAATTTAACATCAAGTATCTAAGTAATTTTAGGAACAAGATCAGGCAACAAACTACAGTGGCACCCTGGTGTTATTTACCAATAGTCCCTCTTTTCCCTCTCTCTGTTTACCTCAGCTTGTGCTGTGTGTGTATAACCCGTGCACCCAGGAACACGCCTTCTGTCAGGCCAACAAAACACCTGGGTGCCACAATTCAGCATGAGATGAACACTGTGGCAGTGGGAGGCTGCGCGTTTGAGGAATTGAGCTGTTGAGATATGAAGGGCAGGCAGGTGTGTTTGTTTGTGTGTTTTGCGCTCTTTATGAATGTAGCAGTAATCATACTGTGAATAAGCTACTGTAAATAGAACTTGAGACATTCACCCCTAGACTCATCAGTATTAAAATACACATGGGTTGGCAGGACAGCTTGGATCAGCCTTTACTGTGTGTGTGTGTGTGTGTGTGTGTGTGTGTGTGTGTGTGTGTGTGGTAGTAGTACGGTTCCAGAGCAGTAATTTGAGACCCGCTGAGAGACATGTTTGCCTGCTTTCACCCTTTCCTTACCTTGCTACTTTATGTACTTTTTGTACATCTGTTTTTTTACTTGATCAAACACACTGTGAATTGTTGTATTCTTAAAGACACACACACACACACTGTAATGGACACACTCCATTGGGTTGTTTATTACAGTAAATTGGCCATAAGAGCTACCATACGCTGAGTATTTATCTGCACAATATGCTAGGAAATGACTTGCAGAATAAATTGATTTCAGGATAGAGGGAGTGGGGAAGCGAGAGAGACGGCGGAGGCTGCAACACTTTGCCCTAACCCTTTTAGTGAGATTAGCTGTAGTCCCAATGTCTCTCCCCTTATTTATACTCTGAGTCAGCCTTTCTTCTCGCCCTCTCGCTGACAAATCCATCATGACTGTAAAAGAAAGTGTCTATAACTCTTCATTTTGAAAATTGAAAACCATTACAGTAACAAACAGCAGTAAAATGAGAGTAGTACAGTCAGTCCTGCAACTGCAGTGACCCTATTAAGGCACAGTTTTGCCACTAATCCAAAACAACCTGGAGCCACATGAGTTTAATATAAAGAAAGGGGAAGGACAGTGAATCCTTCCTTGAAACATAAAACTTCCTTGGATAGGCTTATTTTGACATAACATCCCTTTACACACTGAAAAGTCATGGAGAACAACCATTTTTTTTAAAATCATTGAGCTGCTACTGCTCTGTAAAATGGAGTAATAAACACTGAAGTACACAACCTAAAATGCTCGACAATTGCAAAATGTGGACTATCCTCCTTGAAGATACATATCCACAGCCTTTTGATAAAGCACAGAATGATACACACACACTTGACAAATCTTCAGCACAGCGTATGTCTTATTTTCAGTAAAATGTCTTCACTTGTGTATAATTTGTTATGCAATGACAGCAACACATTAATATCCATTGCAAATGTAATCAGTCACACCAAAACAAGCTACTAGCACAACACCATAACAGGTTAATATTTTATTCTGTGGCTCAGGTGACACTTGGAATTCTTGGAAAATACCACTAATGATGTCATCAGGGATACCTCGTCTTGGTGTTGGAGACTACAAATACAGAAAACCTGAGTGTGTAGAGTTTGAAAGACTTTGGTGTCTCTTTAAAAAAAATACAGCAGTGTAGCAGTGAGGCCCAACACTCCCAGTTTGCCCTACCTCAGTTGTCAATCCCTCATTCTCCATCTATTCATCCATCATCTTTCGATGGCTGTCCCTTTCCTTATTGGGGTCCTGAGAGGAATTTAAAAATCTTTACTGCCTCGCTCATCACTAAAGGCACCTCATTAGGATATCCCATTATGAACGCCAGTAACATTAGCAGCAATATATGCAAGCAGATTGCCTCTGCCAAACATTGCATATCATTCTGTCCCATTAAAGCGAGTCATTTACCTTGATAAATAGGAAGAGGCAGAGGGGAATTGAGAAGACACGCAAGAGACCCTCTCCTTCCCTGACTTCATCTTTCTCCTTGCTCCAATTTTACCTCTTGCATCTGTGTGCAAGTTTCCTTTCCCTGGTTTGATGCTCGTGCCTGCATTTGCATCAGTATCCTCTTGCGTCTGCTTCTTCTCTTCTGTGAGACCTCTAGCTTTCTCAACTCATCCAAACTTTGCATCACACTGCTTAACACTTTCCCAGTCCATCTTCTTTTAAATTTTTTTCTTCCTGCCTCTCCCTCCATTCCTGCCTCCTCTCGGTTTATTTTGTGGTTTATATTTCACCAGGGGCTGTGGTTCAAGGAAGGAGGGAATAGCGAGAAAGACTGGGAAAGAGGGGGAAGAAACGGACAGGGTGTGTTAATTGGAGTGCCTGCGGCGTGAGGGGTTGAAGGAAGAGGGAGAAGAGGGAAAGGAGTCCCAGATTTCAGGGCCCTGAAACATTAAATATTAACACCTTTTCTCATCTCTGCCCCTTAAGTGACATCAACTGATTGGGTTTTCTCTCTCAGTCCATCAGGACACACACAACACACACGACACACACACACACAACACACACAACACACGCACACACACACACACACTCTCTTTTTCTCCTTTTACCAAATTGAGTACCCTCTGAAAATGAAAGGCAGCCAGGAGAAGACACAGTGCGGTAATTGGCGGACCTTCTCTGTTTTGTGCCCTTTTGTTGGAAAGGTAATGAAATTTTTTCTTGATATTTTTATCAAATCTTGCATGTCCTATATCGCCTTGCTTTGTTACCTCCACGGCATTAAGATCCAAAAGTGAGCTCTAATAGGAGCAAGACACTGTCTATTGTCGTGCTAACTCACTGTTAATGGGGTCACATATAATGGCACCAGATTGTGTCAGCTAAAAGATATTAGCTTTATAAATGTCCTAGATATTCTTAGTGAGGGGTTATTTCAATTTTACTCAGCTAACTGTAATGGGGAAGGACACTCAGAATCCTTTGGTTCATCAGTGAGACAATATATCACAGCTACTTTTGCAGAAGCACTTACACAGCACTAAAACTCACAAGACTCATGTATTCATAGCTCTATTTTTAATCTCTTTATAAAACGCCTGGCTTTGTTTTATTTTTTTTCAACCGTCGCATTCTGCAGGACTACGTCAGCACCACAAATTCATATTCTACTCATGTGCTGTCTCCTGTTTTTTTTTCTCTTTCCTTTTTGTTTTCTCCTCCTCGTTCTTGTACTATTTATTCTTGTCTTGTTCATCCTTTTCTGCTCCTGACTCACTGGCTCATGTTTGAAGAGGACAAACACACACACACACACACACACACACACACAATCATTGACCTCACAGCCCTAAACTCCTGTTTGAATGGGGTTGACTTCTCACCCCGTTGCCAGGACTACAGGACCAGCAAGGGGGAATTTCCTGGTAGACAAAAGAGTGTCTGAGGGGCCGACCTTGTAGCCCACTTCACACTGTTTGTCTTGAGCCCCTAAACTGCCGTGAGATGACACGACACACAGCCCAGTAAATCTGTGATTTATTTGTTGCAACTGCACCTACTGTGATGTTACCTCTCTGCCCTCCACTCGAATACAACAGACACTTTTATACACAAAGAAATCCACACACCCGCAGCTTGGCTGGCAGACATTTGCCAAGTCATTTATCTTTGCGAAGACTTGTGGCTCTGCATTTCATTGCATTGTGTAGGACGTAGATGCTAATATTGTGGAGAAGACTGATGTGTACCCAGGCTAATTGCTAATGGCTTTATGTTTGCCTCAGCTGCATTACATCAACGGCAAGTCCCCGGGAACATCAGACCTCTCCTAAACTCGTGTCCTTGTTCTTCTGAGGCTGTCCTCTGTCTCTCCTCACTCGTTTTAAAACAAGTTCAACTCATGAATCTAAATGAAGGTAAAGTTTTTTAAGTGCTAATAAAATCAGCATCACACATCAGACATGATAGAGGTAACGGATCTCAGACAAGAAGTTAATATAGGAACCTAACACAACATACAAATTAAGATAAAAGAAAAACTTTGGAGGACTTAAAAAAACTACAGGATTATTGTGTAACAAATCTATTTCCCCCCCACAGTGTCTTCTTTGCCCCATCTCATATCTTCCATCTAGAGCAGACACACAAAGGGGTTAAACCCAGTCTCTTCCGCTGTACTCATGACCTCTACAACCAGCTGCAACCTGTGTGTGTGTGTGTGTGTGTGTGTGTGTGTGTGTGTGTGTATGTGTGTTTGTTTGTGTGCCAGAGGGTCCCAGGTGTGAATTTATCTTCTACCCTGGTGGTACATTGGTACAAGCCCAGACAGGAAGACAGACAGCACCCCCCGTTTTCATATCCTGTGATTGCAGTGCAAGGACTCAGCATGTGGTATCTGAACATCCGGGATCAGTCTATCTCACCTTTAATCAAACAAACCCTCCGCTCTCTCCAGTCCCAACACATAAAGATATCACACAGAACCCTCATTAAAAAAAACAAATATATTAGTGTTTGACTCCAATTACAGTACCAGATATCATCTTTGAAGCACAATAGACCTCCGCTGTTGACTTGGGGAGTTGTGACTGCAGAAGCCTTTGACTGGCTTGTGAACGGTCAGATGAGATTTACAAGACTGAGTGTCACTCCTCGATGTAAGTCGAGTGCAGATTTGAGTTGAGCATGCTCAGATTTAAACGGTTTACAGCACAACGTGTCACACTGAAATTTGTGAAATCCATGAAATAATAAACTTCTCATTACAAACTATAACAGAAGATGGAAATCATTTCAAAAATCATTTCAAAAACAAATTAATTTTCAAAAATGATTGTTTGATTGCTAACGTTACCTCAAAACACAATTCAACTGACAACCTTTGTTGTGTTTGATTGCTAACTTGTAGCCAGCAGTGAACAAACTTTAGAGACACTTGGAAATACAAGCTTTTCTCGCCTAAATGTTTTACCAAAAAAAAGTGATACAGCTCCCATAAACTTTGGCCCTCTGGGATATGCCTGAGGTCATTGGGAAGAAAACACTCTCACTTTTTTATTCCAAGTGTCAGTGTGATTCTAGGCCTTACTGACACAGAGCTAAAGAGGTTAGAATAGAGAATAGACACAAAACTAGTACCCTAGCCACATGTCTCAACTTAATACAGAAGAAATCCAGAATAAAAACACTTAGAAAATTTATTTCCACAGATATGTCTGTGCGTTTTTCTTATTTCCTTTTGAAAAGTGCAAAGAAAAAAGCCCAAAAAGTGCAAAATACAAAACTTCTCAAATACAAAAACACATCCACATCAATCCACATACTTGAAATAACTATATACATAAATTTATAGAAATAAGTAATTATAAATTGATGAAATGGTGAAATGCAATAACTAAGGCCCTATTTTTGCTTTGACACAGCTGCAGCCATCACAGGGTTAACATTTTCTGGTCAAGTTTGGTATCAATCAATTTGTCTTCTTATTGGCTAAACAGCTAGGCCGGTTTCGTAACATCTAGTTTTAACTGGAGGGAAAAGATGTCAATCTTTCTCACGTTGGTCCTCCCTGAACTCTGCAACGTGATTGGCTTCTATTAGGGCCATCTCGGGTTACACTAGACGGATTGGCCGGCAACAAACTGCATTGGAATCTGCTGATGCCAGAGAATCCGCTGGTGTGCTCAGTAACACTGTTGCACCCTCGGGGGAGAAGAGAGAAGCGACCAAAACCCAGAAATGATAAACTGTTTAGCTTTCTTTCCGTTGAAACTCTGCCAGAAACTACAAGATTGTGAGGGGACTAGCTCGTTTTGGATCAAATGGCTTGAATATTCTAATTCCTTGGATTGTTGGCAATGTAGGAAAAAAAGGTTTTTGAGGATCTTTCACTGCTGTGAATAATGACAGGAGGAAAAGGAATGGATGCACACTCCACAATTTTTTGAATTTTTCTGTTTATCTTTATTTTCTTTAAATTTATAACAGTTGTTTCACTGTTATGAATCATCATATGTGTTGATGTGTGGGCTTAATCAAATCACGATACTTTAAACTTCCAAATGGTGTGCTGCATGAGCGTGTTTATGAAGATTTAATGCTTGCAATTTATGAAATTGTGTATGAGTGGAGAAAATAGCTCCGCTTCAGTGGAGAAAACGTCCCGTCCATGGGACGGTGTCTCTAAAGAGGTCCATTTTTTATTCTGTATTGATATTACAGAAGTCTCTCATTAGCATCTTGTAGGCTACTCGTCGCAAAATGACACATGCACGACTCAAACCTGCACTCAACTTACATCGAGTAGTGACACTGAGGATGATTCTCTGATTTCTGTTATTGGTACTTCAGAGTTCTCCCATCCATGTGTTATTAAGCAAAAAAAAATCTTTTTAGGGGATTCTTGTGAAATGACAGTAAAAGTTGATCAAAACTTGCAATAGTTACTTTTAACTTAAAATTTTCTTTGGTGACAATGGAATAACAGAGCGACCGCCCCCCAAAATCAGAAATACAGTCACTCTATTGGTCAAATAAAACAAAATACAAGGCATTGTCTAGGAAAGAGTTCATCGTGTACTCTGATGAACTACTATGAAGGCACTCGGGAAAGTGTCCTGCCTCATGGAACATCATAACACACAATAGCAATCACAAAAAATCATACAGAAAGCAAACAGCAGTCACTGTGAATACACAAGCATCCATGTTTGTAAAAAAGGTCAGCTACAAATCAATTAGGATTATTTGTGCTGGTTTATGAAGAATAAACTCATTTCTGAATAATTTTCTGTGCTGAATCTGGTCATGGTGATTTGCATTGTTTAGGATATTTTGAAATCAATAGCCGATGTATGTGCACAAGCACCACATGTACTGTACAGGGTCAGGCTTTCGCTGGTTTTCACTGTATGTGTTTTTATTTTTTGTCTCCTTGGTTGCTAAAAGTTTTATTTCTTCTATTTGAGTCTGTGTATTCTTGCCAGGGAAACGTCATCTCTCTCTTTCTCTCCCTCCCTGTCTATCATCTCTGTGGCTCTGTGTGTCTCACTGTGCCTGTCTCTCTCAGTCTCTCCCTTGCCCTCAGCATGTGGCATTCATTGTTGGTGAGTGTGTGTGTGGTGGTGGAGGGTGTTTTGCAGCAGCTGCTCCTGCACCTGTTCTTGTTTCATCAGTCAGGCGTTGACGGACTCCGGGCCTTACATGGACCCACCCTGACACTGGCAGTGGGTCCCCCCCCTTACATGGACCCCCCCACCACACACACACACACACACACACACACACACAGATATATATATATATATATATATATAACAATCTGCATTTCCTGAGGAGTGTTCCCATCTTGCACAGCAGGCAGACTAATGACGGCGCTGAGCGAATGTGAAAGTCCGTAAACTCACGATTTTGGTGGGATCCAGTCTATACCATTAACAGGCCATTATCAGTGCGAGAGGTCTGAGGGCACCCTGCCACGCCCCTCTACCACAACCGTACTCGCATACACAGAGTCGCATGCTCATGATGATGATGTGAGTCAGTCAAATTGTGCCTGTGGTGGTGATAGTAACCATCACAACATGTGGTGCGAGTGAAGCCCCATTTATATTTGTGGGAATGTTTTTATAGCTCAGCAATTCATTTCACTCATTGGCAACACCACAGCTACACACAAGCGATGTATCAGGTTGTGTGGTGCTTTTATGTAGCCCAAAGTAACTGTTTACATTCTTTTATTTAATTTGTGATTGAGAGTGAGACTCCTGGTAAACTTTGCAGTTGAGATTGCTTCATTAGATCAAAAAATATGTCTCCAGTTAATGAAAATGTGAAGATGACTTCCTTGGTGTTGTCTTCATTATCAACAGTCAATTCAATGTGGCACCTGAAATCAAGTAGAGCTGAAATGACTATTTGATAACAAAACAATAAACCTGCAACTATTTTTGATAATATAAAAAACATACATAGGTCTAGTTTTTCAATTGTGAGGATTTGCTTTGTCTTCTATGAAGCTTTAGGGTTTAGAGTGTTGGTTAGACAGAACAATGATGATGATGGAATCACCATAGACTTTAAGAAATTGTGAGGATGTGTGGCATGTTTTTACTATTGATTTATTAATTGAGAAAATAATCTTAAGATTAAGAGTTAATGGGAAGAAAAAAAAAAATGAGTTGCACGTCAATATTAGTTGTCGTTGTAGCCCTGATGTGTAGTAACATTTTTGAGTAGGTGCATGTGAGCCTGAGTATGTAGCCTATATGTATATTTATAATTAAGTATAAAGAGAAATCAATTTGAACACACTGGAAGAGGTGCTGATCAGTGGAAAGTGATGAATAGAAATGAGAAAGATATTGTTACGTGTTGTTTTTTATGACTGCTTGCCAAAAGTGACTCAGCCCTGACATTGAGGCTGAAGGTGTCTTTTGCTGCAGGATGCGGTTTGCTTTGCCAACAGTCAAACACACTAATCCTGTTAGAGCCCAAGGATGTTTAGGACCGCACACACATAAACACACACACATGCACACACACACACACACCTTCTTACATTCCTCGTCTTTCGAGTACCACGTTGCACTGTTCTTTTCAGCATTTCACTCACCTCATAAATCAAGTCTTCTGTACACTCCTATTCCCAGTGTTGGCACTAGTGCAGATCTTTATACTCTATCTCTGTGATGCATGCTGACTGTAATCTAACACATTTCCCTCGCACCCCTAGCACCATTATCTAGGTATATACAGTAGACTTAAATAAAGGCTGAGTTGCCCAGAAGATCCATTACTGTTTGGTAGAGAGGTATTTGGGTTAGCAGAGGGACAAGCAGGTACTATCAATGAAAGGAGGTCCATGGTGGCTTCATAAATAGACTCTAGTTGGGCGACAGTCATGTAGGTACAGTACACAGGACTCAGGACACACACACACACACACAGTTTTTATGCTCTCACTCTGCCTTCCACCCCATTTTCTTAATTTCTTCGTGCCCTTCTTACATCTCGCCTTTTCTTTCCCCTTTCTCTATACGTCTTTCAAACACACACATGCAGGGACGAGACACACAAGTGCACTGGGTATTAAAGAATGCTCTTTGAGAATGAGGGATAAAAAGAAAGAGAGTCAGAGAGAGGGAGAGGCTCCTGGTTTGATGTCCAGAATATGACAGTAGGTGAGGGGAGAACAAGAGAGGAAAAGAGGACAGTAGAAAGGATCCAGCTGTTTTTTTATAATGAGTGGGGGCGCCCGCCTTGTGTGTGTTGTGTGTGTTTGAAAGAGAGTGAGGGTGAAAGAGAAAATGGCTGAAAGAGACAAACACAGAGAAAGTATTAAAGATGGTTTCACATTAAGTTTTCAGTAGATATGGGACTGACACGACTCTCTGGGTCTGCTCCACTCTGCTTTGACTGCAGACTTGGATCTTTTTTTTCTACACACGCTGTACTTAACTCTAGCTTTTTGGGGTGGTTTGGTTGCTCATAAATATTGCATGCATTATAGATACAGTATACTGTAAGAGTGTATGTGTGTGTATCTGTACACAGGTCACAGTCTGACCGTCTCGTCCCCATCTGTCTTTCTACCCGGTCACGCACCCCATCACACACCACCTCACACACACTTTTCCTCTCTTTGACTAAATCCGATTATCTGGCCTGCGTCAGTTAACGAGACCCCCATGTAGCTAGTTGCCCTCCTTCAACAGCCCCCTCTCTTTATTTCTTTCTTTCTCTCCCTCCTTCAGCCAGCACACACACACACACACACACACACACACACACACACACACACACAATCAACATACACACAGACATACTCCGCTCTAGGCTCAGATTGGACAGAGGACTCCCTTAATCATGCTTTTTATTGTCCGTCTCTGTATCTCCATCTGCCTTGTGTGTAAAACACAGAGCAGCGGCCTGACTGATCATTCTGGACCAAACATATTGTGAATGACACCAAAAGATGTGTGGTAAATAGAAAAGGGTGAGACAGATAATAAAATCAACTAGGAGGGGAGAGGAAGAGGTTGGCAGAGTAAGACAGATGTGGTACATATACAAATACATTTTTATCACATATCATTGCCACTCAGTAGCTCTGTTTACATGCTTCTAGTAACCCAGCAACTGGGCACACTACAACAAGTAAGAATAAAGTAGACATCAAACCCTTCCAAACATCCTCACTAGGTTGTTTGTTCTGTGCTTTATGCAAACACTTCCCGCATAGACTAGTAGGTAACTCATATTATCCCATAAAAGACCAAATGAAGGCTTGTAGCTGCTCTAAAAGGGAGGATTCAGCTATTTTCTTATATTATATACATTATACCTGGCAGATTTGTGTCCGAGACTGAAAAAAGACGGTTACTGTGTTTTCACATTTTCAATTGCGCAGCTAAAAAATTTTACTCAGCAGAAGAAAACATGATTGCTAATGTAAAATACAAAGGCTTCACGTTGAGTTAATAATTCTGTTTTTCAACTGATGAAAAACTAGATTTCTCACAAACATTGTCATACCTTAAACTGGAGATTTGTGTTTACATGCGGGGTTTTTTCAAAAACCAAAATACATTAGTAACCGAGTTAAGATTTGGGCTGTCTGTGCATGTGCCAGTAAGTCACTTGATTTAATGTGGTATGTGTGCGATTGTGTATTTTTCCCATGCACCACTTAACAGTGACTCTTAAATCCTGAGTCCCTGCCTAAAAGTGCAGCTCTTGGTTTACTCACACATTCTTGTTCGTTTGCTTGTCTGGCTCACTTGCTGTTTGTGTTGGCGCAGACACAGAGGGGGATTTCCTTCTGGGCGACATCCCTCTTACAGCTTCAAAACATGAGACTTGGTTTGTAAAACTAATGTTTCACTTAAGAGCTACTGAGCCAATAGAACACAATATTTAGAGAGAGGGATAGAGGGATACTGGATAGGGGTGAAGATTAAAAAGAAAGAAAATGAGATGCTGGCTAAAAATAGAGGAAAAGGAAGTGAAAAAGTAAATCAAGAAGTGAAAGAATACATCCGTGGAGAGACATGAGATCGTCTCATCAAGTGTCAGCGCCTGACTGACCCTTGACCTCGGTGTGGTTTGCGGGTCATAGTGAATCCAAGAACTGACCCCGGTGGAATGTGTCTCACTAACACTCATAGCAGCACAGTCTGTATTTTTGACAGCTCTCCCTATTATTTCCTCTTTCCCTTCTTTCCCTTCCATCCATCCTTCGCTCCCTTTCTTCCCCACAGTAAGGTGATAACAAGGTGGCCATCCCTTAGCCCCTCTCATCATGCTTTAGAAATTTTGAGCAAACACTCTTTCATCTTCCCTGTCTGCATTTTTCTGCCCTGCTTTTCAAACAAGCCCATCAAACAACTATAATTCCCAGAGGTCCATCCCCCCCCACTCCTGGCAAGTTTCTCACAACACGTAAATTATTTAAGTGCAGATTTTGTAGTCCAGAAATTGATGACATGATTAATTGATGTAATCATACAGAGTGTGGGGCTGGGTTGTTCATTAGCAACACGTATGAATATTAATTTGTGTAGATCTCTGGCTTTTGAATCATAGTTAATGTTTGCAGCATAGAATGATTTTTGTAAATGTTGAGTAGTTGTTTACTGTTGCTTCCCTGATGCATCCATTATTTATTGTATATATGTTTCTAGTTGTAGTTTATTTCAATGACATTTTTCACATACTCCTGCTAGGTCCATATTGCCTGGGAAACCCCTGACGAATTTCCGTCAAATTTGAGATTTGCTCTGCAAGCCCGTCTGGCCAAGACCGCATTCTAGCCCATTTCCAATTTTTCCAAATCGAGGCACCAATCACAACCGTTGAGGCGGGCTTTACTATGACGATAGCTTAGTGATATTGAAGCATCTCCTTCATCGCTCTGATTGGTTTTAGGTCTATCCAATTGCGTCCAGAGGCATTTAAGCCGCATCCGCTGGTGATGCGTCATTGGAAATGGGCTGTGAATGAACTCTCAGTTACAACTGAGAAGGGTCTGCTGTCAACCAGGCTAAAGTCCGCATCAAGTTGCATAGACTATCAAGTCAAGTCAAGGAAACTTTCCCACACACCATACAAGCAATGTAGAAATCACTAAACACAGGTAGACACTGGAGCCTAACATTCAACAAGTAAATGGATAAATAAAACAATTAAACTACACTACCATCATTTGTTTAAAAGGCTGATAGCTAAATGATGCATACAGGGCTATGAATTATGCCTTATGCATCATGATTACTTACTTTGTTGATTTGTTAGTCAAGACTGCTAAATTGATTTGGCAGTTTAACCCCACTCACTTAAACAACACTCCACTGCCTTCACGTGTTACTGTACCTCATGAGTGATGGCACTGTATGTGCTGCAGTGACTTCATTAACAGAAATGAAGCTCCTTCCCTAGCTCTCCGTCCTTGCCTTCCCTCTTTTCCCCACCTCTCCCCTGAGTATTTCTCCAGAGCTAGATTGTACTGAGACACAGAGTTATAGTGTTCCCTATCCCCACTGGAACTAGTTTGGTGCCCTAGCTGCTACTCTCTCCCATTCATATCTGGGACACTTTGTGCATCTTAATGCCTCTATTGAATGAAAAACACTGACAGTGACAAGGGCCTTCTGGTTTCCCTCGGGGTCCCTCAACAGTTTTTACTGCTACGCATACACCTTTGAGGGAATACTGATACGTATAACTTGCCATCCTTGAGTGAACAGCAGTGAACGTCTGCTGTTATCTGTTTGGATTTACAGCGGTTAAAATATTATAATATTATAATTTTATAATATAATATTATACAGTACTGAACTACTGAGGTGTTTGTGTCTTTTCCAGTTACTGTATATGTATTTTAACATTACCAATACTATCATGCCATACTTTTCCTATACCAGCCTGTCCTGTCTGCAACATGTTAACACATCACTACCAGTCCTTTTGGCTTCCTATGCTTGAGTCTCTTTTTAATCGTATTCTCTCTGTCTGACTCTGTGTGTTTTCCTATGCAGTTTGTAGTGGGACTGTAACGGTGAAGGTGACTTCTAAAGTGGAGGTGTTGAAAGGAGATACTGCCAAACTGCCCTGCACATATACCGTCTCACCACAATCAAGCAACACTGTTGTCGAGTGGTACATTGTAAGTCATTTCCACTTAAAAATGTTCTTTGTTCAGATATTTTTAGACAGAAAAAAAACATTTTTGTATTTTCTGCATCTTTTTAATTCCTCCTCATGTTTCTTCCACCCTCTTTCTATATCTCCTTCTTTCCTTTCATACCTGCAGGAGGATCAGGGAACCAGGAAGCGTGTGGCTTTTACCCAGGGTGGTCAGGGAAAAAGCGACGATGGCACCCTTCTGTCTGGGCGGGTCACTATCGGACAGGACTTTACCTTGACCATATCCTCGGTTCAACCCTCCGACGAGCTCGTCTTCTACTGCCAGGTCACCGCTGGCCCGGCTGGGGTTGGAGATGCCGGCACGATGCTCAAAGTCTTCTGTGAGTAGGCCAGTGCCCTTCTGCCTTTTAAATGACATCAATGTGACCTTTTCAAAGTGGACAACCCCCCCCCAATCACTTTCCCATTAGCTGTTGATGACTTGTTTTGTTACCGTCCCTGGGTTTATGGCTTTAATCCAATCTGTGTGCGTGTCCATGCATGCTTTCACTTAGAAGTTGCTTAATTGTACCTAATGCATGGAATGCATTTTGATTATTACATTTCACACATTCTCTAAGTTACTCCATTCAAAACCTTCTTATATAAGCACTATATTGTATCGTATGAAGTATAATTTGTCACAATGGTCTACATGTGTAAAGTATAGAGCACCCTTCAGCTATTATTTTTTCATCATGTGGAAGACTTTGGAACCTTTTTCAATGCCTGGGGTCACCACTTTCCTTTGATAAGTTGCCCAGAGGTCAATTAACCAAAATCTAATCACTCTTGACATAATTGATGAATAGTTCAATCACACCTGTCATGTCTCATATATGTCACCTTAATAAGGAGCAGATTTATCACCAAGGCGCTAAAGGCTGACCCCTGCTGCAGTGCACTGTGTCCTTCCTCCTCCCACAGCAAACCCTGAGCAGACATCAATCATACTTTTAGCATTTAGTTGCCTAAACGAATGCCATTCATTTACATTTTGGATTGGACTGATAAATTACTCTAAGAGTTGTGTTGGTAGTATAGCAAAACAACCCTTTCTTTAGTCAAGCTCCCACTTGAAAAATAGATTACAAGTTAACCATTAACATCTAGGCTATGCATTCAGAAGCTCTGAGGTTTAAAGCAATCTCATAAAGTAAGCTATTAATTGTGAATGGGCCAGTCAGTGGTTGACAATACCTCAATGCAGTGCTACTTGACAAAAGCCTTTTTAGATGTACTTAATGCCCACAGAAATAGCCAGGCTCACAACCCAGCCATTACTCTTTGTCCACATTTGACCACTAGACTCAATGGGGGATGAGTTAAAGTGTGTCTGTCCTGTCTTAACTTAATAGGACTGAGTTATGAGGTCTCCTGAAGGTTGAGATTTAGCAGTGAAAACCTGTTTTTTCTCTCTCGGGTAGAGGGTAAACAGTATGTCTTCTAAGGAGAAACACACTATTAGAGATTAAAAATAACACTGCCTGTACATCTCTGTGAGTCTGAACTCTCTTAACATTAAAATGACTTGGGGTACGCTAAAAACATTTATTTGGCCAAATGTAAGAGGTTGCAAAAGAAGGTTTTAGTCCTTTTTTTTATAATTATTATGCATACATATGGCTGTTTGCTTTGCACGGTATGCGGTAAAAGAATGGCTATAGAAATGCTTCAGCAGTTTTGGGAGCAATGTAACAAAAAGGAGTAAACACAAAGAATCGAGTCAGTGAGTGAGACAGAGAGAGGAATACTCATCTACTGTTTATTTTTTATAAGCAGTCAGCAGCTGCAGGCAGTGATAAGATGACCTTGCATTTGAACAAGTGAGCTCGGGAATAAAGCAGAGAAACAAGTGGGGACACCCACAAGTGTGGGTGCATATGTGTATGTGTGTGAGCCAGGGAGAGGGGGAGTGTGTTATTTGTTTTTTGACCCTTATCAGCTCGTGTGAACCAGGTCACACTGGAATAATTTGAAGCAGGATATTTACTGCTCAACTTAATTAACAAAGTTATCAGCAGGCATGTGGGTTGGATTGCATATACAGAAGTGGAGTTTGTGTCTTTGTGTATATGTAAAAGGTTTTTCTTCCAGTGAATCATAATATTGATTTCTAACTTTCTTTTTTTTCTGTCTCAGTTGCTCCAGAGAAGCCAGAACTCACCAAGCCGTCAAGTCAGGCTATTACGGCGGGGGAGACTACCAGCTCTGAGGTGTGTGTGCAACAGAAATTGAATGCATCCTGTGTGTGAGTTTCTCATTTCATATGAACACTGAAAGAACTTTTTCAGTCGACTTTCTTTTGTCCCTACCTGCATTTGTTCATGTGTATTAGATTGGGACCTGTGTGACGTTGAATGGACATCCCCAGCCAAGAATTATCTGGTTTAAAGATGACCAGCCTCTACCTGAGGTCAAGGACAGGAAAGAGAGTAAGTGCCATCAGGCTGTTTGTTAGAATTCCATGAACAAATATATGGTCTATTATCCCATGCCGTGCAAAGCTTGGAGGATTATCTGTGTGCTTCGTTGGCTCCTTTCTATCAGAGACCTACATGATTCCCTCGGTGGTGAAGGAGTCCTCCGGTCTCTCTACCGTCAAGAGCACATTATACATGCAGCCCACCAAGGCAGACAAGGACTCTGTGTTCAAGTGCACCGTGGAGTACAGCATGCCAGGAGACCAGATCAAACAGAAGATGTCCGACACCATCACCATCAACCTCAACTGTGAGTGGAAAGGAAGGACAAAGCTTTAATTAGTGAGCTTCACAGGTGCTCCAAACAGAGCCAGGCTAGCCATTTCCCCTGTTTCCAGTATTTATGCTAACTTAAGCAATCGCACTGCTGGCTGTAGCCTTATATTTGCTGGACAGACATGAGTGGTATCGATCCTGTCATCTCTTAGCAAGAAACTGAATAAATGTATTTCCCAAAATGTCAAACTATTGCTTTGAATGTCAACCATTGTCCCGACCACTTCAGCACCTCCAAACTCTTTTTTTTTTTTTTTTTTTTTTAGCAATGTGAGTTAGCGTGTGGTCATCAAGGGACTGTTTCTTATCAGACTAGGCACATTGAGGAGAAAAAGGGACAAATCACTAAAAAGAAAATAATAAAAGACTCCAGACGTTTTTGCTATTGTGTGCTATTTGCTCTGTTATATAGTCCATGAGCTATGATTGTGCTAGCAAACACAACACGATATTTGCACAATATGGTTTATTATGTCATGCCATGGAAAAATGTGTTGGGGCAGATAGGAGTGTCATTTGTTTTGCTGGTATTTTATCAAAAAACCAACGCATTGGATGAATTGAAATTTTGACTTAATATAAAAAGTCAGGCGATTACAAACAATTGATTCTGAGGGTGGCATGAATGTCTGTACAACAGTCCCTCCGATAGTTGTCAAGACATTTCACTGAAAGCCCAAAATGTCAACCTCCTGGTGGCGCTAGAGGAAAAAGTCAGGGAGTCACTAAAAAGCCATTAGGCTTATCCTCTGGGGACCTTAACTGTCTGTACACAATTTGATGGTAAATGATCTGATAGTTGGTGATATTTTAGTCTGGACCCATGGGGTGAACCGACTCACATTCATAAGGAGCCAAAAAATGCTAAAGATAATAAATATTTATTTATGCATTATCTATAAGCTGCTCTCCGTCCTCTCTGTCCATCGTCATGTTACTTTTCATTTTAAGAAAAACTCTTTGACATTAAATATTGTCAACACACAGCTACTAGTATTATCTTTATTGGTTGCATAGCTTTAATCCTGCTAAGCTCTGTACTGGAATTTAATGTTCAGCAAATGAGAATGATGAGGCAAGGAAAGGAGGAAGTACTGACAGTAAATTAATTGATGACATACTGTATAGCAGTGTAAATGTATCCAAAGGAGGAATTTTCACCTATTCCATGTCTGTTGTTGTCCATCTAGATCCATCTGAGAAAGCAACCTTTTCTCTACTCAACGCTAGTCCAGTCAAAGAAGGAGATACTGTTACCATGAAGTGTGAGACTGATGGAAACCCTCAGCCCGAGTTTGACTTCACTAAAGATGTACGTGTCAGTTTGTTTGAGAGAGTTTTTTCTGCTTGTGCTATATGTATCCCAACTTTTTTATACAAGTTTGATTATCTTTGTTACTCTCTCACTCAGTCAGTACTCGTGTTTCTCTCTCTGCCAATCCCTGCCCTTCCACTTTCAGGGAAAACTCACCAGTGGTCAGGGTAGTTTCCTGATACTGAAATCTGTCAAGCGCACAGATGGTGGTGTGTACAAGTGCACAGCCACGGACTTTGATAACCTGGATGCTGACCTGAGTGGAACGATCACCCTTACTGTCAACTGTGAGTGAGCCAAAGACACACACACAACACACACAACTGCAGGATAAGGAAACACATAAAGAACAATTAACCTCCTGTTTGTGCAGTTTCAGCTTTGCGGTAAGCCTTTCTTTTCATCAGTAAATCATAGAATTGAAAGGGTTAGAATGGAATGAGCTATAATGGAATCCTTTCAGGAGGCCCATATCCAATTCAGTTTTTCACAGTTCATCTGTTACTTTAATGTTATCCCAACTACACTCTCTAATTTGATTTCATCACACACATTAAGCAGATATAGCCTAGAAATAGCATGGAATAAGCCTAACGTGGGCTTCGAAATGGGCTCAACTTCAGACTAAGTGCATTAGCTTTGTACTTATATGAGATATTCTGATTGGTAGGGTCATTTTAAAAGCCTTATTACATGGTTGTTCAAGCAATGAGAAGCATTTTGATTTGGACACTTAAAGTGGCACTTCTTTAACACCTTAGAATGTATGGAAGGCCTCAGATTTCATGTGTCTTCTTATTGCTCAATTGCTTTCCATTTTCTTTGTCAGACATTGACCCAGTGAGCGTGAGCCCTGTCCAACCTCAAGTCGTCATGCTTGGAGAAAAAGTGGAGTGGCAGTGTAAAACCAAGGCCTCAGCTGGGCACACTGTTCAGTGGAGAAAGGTGTGCTCCATTTCTTTCTCAACCTTCCTTTCCTTCTCCTTTCACAGAAAAGTGGTGTATTTCTAAAAATATAGAGCATTGCTCTTTCCCTCCTCATTCCATATTATTATTTCAGAGCATACTTAGATAACTATTATTCAAAACCAAACCTGTCATGCTTGCATATTAACAGCAACAGCTTATTGTTAAACAAGTATTCAGTCCTTTCTGGGTTTTCATATTTGAGCATTTAGTAATTCTGATTCTGCGTTGATGCAAGATTTTGTTCACAGACTAAATTTCATAATGTGACACATACAGTAACTTTCTTAGTGTGCAGCTGCCATCCAACACTGGACCCTTTGGATTGGGCACATTGCTCGCTTTAAAGACAGGTGTGGCCCTGCTACACAAGCTGCATTGTGTCCAATAGTAGCAACTGGAGAAGAGACATTGATTTTTGTTGTCATTTTGTGAACACAAATCCATACGTACACTATTAAATGCAGTATTGTATCAAATACAGTACTTCTATATAATTCATTCGACATCCCATGAATTATGCAGTTAGTATATAAATAAAAGGGTTCAGTATATATTATGTATGATTTACAGCAGTATAAGTTTAAATGTAAACCTGCTAGAAGGGCAACAGCTGATTATGGTTATAGTTTATTCAAACAATTAGGAGTTTGCGTACTCTGTGTGCAGCAGGCTAATGGCAATAGCAACAAAAACTCACTCCTACTGGTTTTCTAGGGGAAAAACATACGTATTTTCCATAGTACACATACCAAAGAAATGACGATTTGTGAAACTGTTCAACCACAAGTCAGTGTTGTAGCAGTGGTGTTTCTGGTGTCTCCTCCACTTGTTATGTGCAGAATGTTCCTCCTGTGTCAAGCCTGTTGTTGTAGCCTGTGTATCTATTGTTGTGTCTCCTGGGTGTGATAGAAACTCACCAACTGCTCCTTTTCTGGTTAGAGAACGTATTTGTTCTTAGTAAGAAGGATTCCTATGAGAAGAAGTTGAGAGGGATTAAAAGAGACAGATTAATCATGGAGGACAGACTTTGATCTGTTATCACTGTGCTTTGGAACAGTGTGTATGAAGGTTGTTCTGCTTTTCCCAGCATAGCAGCGCGCCTTCAAACTAGATATTCACAAAGCTGTTTACTGTCCTATTCACATGCAGAGAATACAACAAATGAATTATAGATGGATGGAATGACTCCACTGGGTTTTATTTCTGTTTTTGTGTGAAACTCTAGGGCTCTGAGGTGCTCTCACAGGACGGCACGCTGTCAATACAAGATGTTTCCTTTGATAAAGCTGGAGAGTACATGTGTGTTGGAGCTGTGCCATCTGTGCCAGGACTAACAGCCCAGGCCAGTGTGAACCTCACTGTCAAAGGTATAAACATATACACAAACACTCATGCACAGCATGCAGCATGAGATCTGCACTGCTATTTTTCATGCACACAGTCACATGCATACAGTGTATACACACACACACACACACACACACACACACACACACACAGGATGACAATAAAAGTCAGTGTTAAGGTGTGCCTGGTATTGTTTCAGTCAGAGGAAGGAGGGAAGGTGTGGTTTCCTACTTGTGGAAGTAGCACTGTATAACATCATCAGTGGAAACAACTCATATTTTATCATAACCTTTGCATAAACATTTGTTTCAATCAGATCTCACTCTCAGAACATTTATAAACATGAGTTCTTTTTACTTCAAATGATGAGTTGTAGTTTGAAGAAAACAGCCCTGGCGGATACTGTGTGTTTTTTAAACCTGTTCCTTCTCATAATAATGAGAACACAATAAACCAAAATAGAGATTAGTATTGAATTGAGATACCCCTGGCACTCTTGTAATGTAACACACTGACTGGGAGATCAACCCTAAACATGTTTGTACTCTGCCTCTTAAGTTGAGTGAACTTAACCAAATGTGTTTTCTATTTTTATAAGTCAAGATGGCTTTTGATTCCTGTGGGCCCTAAACCACACACACTCCCCAACTCACCCCATCTGTTTGTGTGTGTGTGTGTGTGTGTGTGTGTGTGTGTGTGCGTGTGTGTGCGTATGTGTGCGTGTGTGTTTGAGCTTTTGCTTTGTTGTTTATACCACAAGTTCCCCCTGTTCACTGGCTTTCTCACACCCTTTCCAGGAAAGCCGATGATTGACACCCCTGCCGTTGGAGAGGTGGGGAAGGAAGGAGACATGGTGACTCTGAAGTGCTCGGCCTATGGCTCTCCTGCTCCTCAGTTCACCTGGAAGCCATCAGGAAAAGAGGTACGGATGTAAAAACACAGTCAAGACAAGCATCCTTGTATTACCTGATCTAGTCTGAAATTACAGGAATCCCTCTAGATGTAAATGCTACTTCCCAGGAAGGGATTGCAGAAGTAAAACTATAAAACCAAAGGAAAACTGAGCTTTCACTATCAGTGCTTTCATTTGAGTCAATGTGTAAAGTGTGAAGCATGTTTTTTTTTACATTTGAAGTTCTTGTTGGTAGGCTAGTTGTTAAACTTGAAAAGCAATAGGAAAAAGGAGGGAGAGAAACAGCACGGGGCTAGGAAAGTCATATTTTATTCTAATATTTCACATTGATGTAATAAAGTTAAAGAAAATCCCATACGAAGCAGCTTTAAAGAAAACTACCGGGGGAACACAGCTTCATGATTGAAATATTACATCTAATAAAGGGATCAAATCAGATGAAACTTTTATAATCCCTGTGAAAGATTTGATAATTTTTTTGAAGCAAAAAGTTCTTTATGTAAGATCAAAGAGGAGATTGATTTAAGCTTGCACAGCTGACCATTTTCAACAGCAAATCTGGATGTATAAATGAGAATGAAGAAATATGGAATAAAGCATTTATTTTATGTATTTGGAAAAAGAGTGAACCAGTTCAAAAATGTTAAAAGGAATTTGTGTGACAAATTTAAAATGTATGCAAGAAATGATGAGGGAATGGGTAAAAATGCATGTTGTCCTTCTGCCATCTCTCTCCTGCCAGTCCGTATCAGTGGAAGGAAACAAGGTTGTGAGCACTGTGACCCTACAAGCCACGGCCGCGGTCATGAAGGACGGGGCGACCTGCGAGGTCTCCAACGAGTACGGAACAGATAGCAAGACCTTTGTGGTATCTCTCAAAAGAGGTCAGTGTCAGGAAATGATGGAAACACTCATGCTACTTTACCTTCCTCCCTCTTTCATGTTTTCCTCACAACATTTTCCCATCTCAGTAACATTGCAAAGATTTGACCCATCTTATTGTTTGGAATCCTGAAACTGTAATCCATGCATTTGTGTCTTCCAGACTTGATTACTGCAATGCCCTTATTTCCCCAAATTGTGTGAAAGGCCTTTCACTTGCTTAGAACACTGCAGCCTGAATTGTGACAACAACTAGAAAATATGATCACATAACACACATTCTGTCCTCTCTTCACTGGCTTCCAGGGCAAGCTAGAGCTGATTTTAAGGTTCTTTGTTTAACATATAAAGCCCTGCATAGACTCGCGCACCTTATTTATCTGAGTTTATTACACCATTTACACCAGCAAGCACTCTCTGCTCCCTTGATGCTTGATGTCTCCTGGTCATTACCCTGTCCAAATCAGTTGGTTGTAGAGCATTCTCCTCCCGTGCCCTTCACTTTTGGAATGGCCTCCTACTACATGTTAAAGAAGCTCATTCAGTTGACATTTTTTTAATCTATATTTAAAATCCAATTTTACTCATTATATTACAGCTAACCATAACACACCATCCTTTCTGCACAAACACTTATTTTCCTATGTTGCTGGTTTTGCATTTCCTATTATTGCTGCTTTAATGCTGTTCAATTGTTTTGTTGCTGTCTTTTATTTCTTTGTTCCTTTAATTGTAGAGTGCAATGAGACTGGTGATTTTACACTTTAAATACAATTTGATGGATTGATTGATCTTAATCCCCAATGAATTTATTCCCACCAAATCAACTCATACATGCAACAAGAAATATAGACATTGCATACAGTATACAGACCACAAGGAACCTGCAAACTAACCCCTTTCTTTGTATTCTTCTCTTATCTTGCAGAAATCAACAACTCCGCTGACAGAGGTAGAGCCTTCTCCCTTCTCCTCCTCTCCTCCCTTCTTCTCTCAGGACTCTTTGTTGTACAGACCCTGTAACTTAGAAATCCCCCTCCTTCCATCTCCTCTTGCCCCACACGCACACACACATACACACCGAGTCCATCAGCTGTACTGTAATCTTGTATATTTGCCCTCTTGCTACCAAACACTGTGGATATTGTAAATTGTTATTCTTCTTCTCTTGTCACCTTTGTATGATGTCTGTCCTATATTTTGTGGATGCTACTACAACTTTTTGTGGCCCCTTGGGGACAATAAAGGAATATATTCTATTCTATTCCTTCCTTTTCTCTCTTTGTTTCGTCACTGTGTCTCCTTTTTGGTCACCTCTTCTTTCCGACTACCTTCTTATTTCTCACTTTTCCTTTTCGCTGGGGTGCTTTGTGTGTAGGATTTAGTAACCTTAGATTTTCTGTGCGTATGCTCTTTGTGGTGTGTGTTGTGATTGGTGCTTGCTATGCTATGAGACTGAGAAACTCTCTTTCTCTCAAAGTGCTGCTCTCTGGAAACCCTGTGCTTAAGTCAGGTCTGTATCGCTAACCCTATTCACATGTGTTTGGCATTCGTCTAGAACTATAAGTCAATATGTCTGTGTGTGTGTGTGTGTGTGTGTGTGTGTGTGTGTGTGTGTATGTGTATTTATGTCTCTGTGTGCACACACAAGGTAATGTATTTTTGTTTACAAGAGCTAATGTGTTTGTCTATCCATACTTGTATTACTATAGTGAAGAGGACAGACTTTAAATTAGGACTTTAAAAGGAAAGTACATTGTGATGACTAACCATCACCACTTGAAGTTTAAAAAATACTTCTCTTTTTGATTGATCAGATTATTTTTAATAATTTAATCAATGATTCATTCGGTCTCTTAAATGTCAGAAAACAGTGAAAAACATAGACACTCATCACAGTCAAAAAAGAGTGAGAAGTTATATTCAAATTTGCATCAATATTTCAAGTTTGTTTGCAGCTAATTTAACTCATGTTGAGGTCCAATTTTAAAGGAATATTCATACAATCATACCTACCTGGACTCTTGTCATCACCTTGAAGTTGCCACGCAACCAGTGGAGATTGCAGGACGTCACTCCTCCCCATCTAGAAATAGTCCACCACATAGCCCCCGGTAAAACCATTAAACAACATTGATATAACATGCAATAGTGAGCTTTACTTACTTACTTTGTGCTCTGATAATGTTACCACACCGCACATAGCTGTACATACTGTAAAATATCTGCCTATGGTTCATACAAAATATCCAATATTACTCAAATTCTAATTATGTATTCAGCTAATACACTGCATATATCTACATTATTCTTACTCCTATACTATTTTAATGTCCCTGGTACTACATTGCACATATCTGTACATGTTGTTCATACACTTGTTCATATTACATAGCCTTATTTATTCTGCTATTATAACACTACACTGTATTTCTTGTCCTGCCTATGCACCACCTGTCTATACTTGAATATCACATTGCACTTTTTTGCAGTTCTGGTTGGATGCAAACTGCATTTCGTTGTCTTTTTTCTTGTACTCTGCACAATGACAATAAAGTTGAATCTAATCTAATCTTTAGTTAGAGGTGATGCTTGGCAGATTACTTTTAACCTTTCGGCAGAGCCAGGCTAGCTGTTAAGGGACACCAGTCAATTAGAAATAAGTATTCTTAATGGCCATTGTATGAAGTGGTGTCGATTTATGTGAACAACATCAAGTCATTGTAGTGTCATGTCCTCACAAGTATAATAATACAAGTGTAGATGGACGGGTAAGTATGTTCCGTGTTGTTTTCTGGCTCTAGTCAGCTGTCTAGTATTATCTGTGAGTATACAGACCCCGTTTTTGGGTCCCATCACTTTTCAGTCATTGCATTCAAAAATGAGACTAACCCCACTCCCCCCTCCTTCTCCTCTCCTCTCCATTCCATCCATCCTTTGTATTTATCTGGACACCCATATTCTCCCTCTCTCCATCCTTCCCTACTCATCACTTCTACTCTTCTTCCCATGGTACCCCAAATTAACTTTATTTCCTCCCCTTGCCTCCCTCTCTTCTACCCGACGAATCAAAACACCACCCTGATTCCCCTCTCACTACCACTGCTCTTTCAAAATATAAAACTCCCCCATCTTCCTCCCACCTCTTTCACTGTGATCAATCCTTCACTCCCCCCATGTCTTCCTCCTACCTCTTTTCTCCCTCCTCCATCCCACCAACTCTCCACCCTTCCATCCCTCTTTCCCCCATTGTGGCGCTATAGCTGACAAGCAACAGGGAGGCTCCAGCGGGGTGGTTATAGCCGTGGTGGTGTGCGTTCTGCTGCTCCTGCTGATGGTGGCTCTCATCTACTTCCTGAACAAGAAGAGAAAGCTGCCCTGCAGCAAGAAGGACAAGAAGGAAGTGTGAGTAGAGAAGAGGGGAGGAGGGAGTGAGGGAAGGAACAGAAGGGAGTAATGTACGTAGGTTGTGATTCTCAATAACCACAGAAGGTACTACTACACTGTGATGCTTTTGTAAGGATGTTTTTTGTGAAAAAGGATTTGAATCAAACTCTCAAAGTAGATTTATGATGGGCTCTACAAAGAAAACAGTGATGATAAAAGAAGTGGCATGTTCTAGTGTGTGTACGATTTCTTTACAAAATAAATGAAGTTAATACAAAGAGAAGAATATTGCACATAAAATAGAAGCATCAATAATTCTTTGAATAAATAAATCCAATTAAAAAAAGTTAGAGATGTGTGCAATTTACAAGGAATTACAAGACTATTGGATGAGAAAAAATGCCACATTTCTACAGAAGAGTAGATTAAATTATGTGAAACATAACTGCCAATAGTCTCGATTGCTCCATTCCTTTAAATTATGCAGAGAAACATGCAGGGGTTCCCCATTTGTCAAAGAAAAGGCCATATTTTGGTGCAACAAAATAAAAAAATCTACCCAAGACTAAAACGTTGTGTGAATTTGATCCATTTATGATAACTCACCTAAAATATGACTTTTTCCTTGTTGTTTTTTTGCCTGATCTGAGTGTTTTCAGTCTGATAGTGTTTGAAGTTTGTTATGTTTAAATCAGGATATCTTAATTAGCAAGAAGAGCAGTTTTATCATATTCATATTGTAGATTTGGAAACCTTAAAGGTCCCATGGCATGAAAATCTTTCAAAATCAAAGAGTTTTTTTTAACATGAATATGCGTTCCCTCAGCCTGCCTATGGTCCCCCAGTGACTAGAAATGGAGATAGGTGTAAACCGAGGCCTGGGTATTCTGCTCTAGCTTTGACAAAATGAAAGCTCAGATGGGCCGATCTGGAATCTTGCCCCTTATGAGGTCATGAACCTTGCTGATGTACCTTTGCCTCCCCTTTCTCTGCTTTGCCCGCCCAGAGAATTTGACCCACACATGATTGAGAGAAGTCATGGTTTTCAAACGAGCAAAGTGGCAGTTGGTCAAGGCCACACCCCCAACCTCCATCTTGATTATGCAAATAATTCAATTTTCTTACATTGTTCTTTCTTTTTCTCTCCGGCTCTCTCTGCAGGGCAAGTGGAGAGGTGAACAGCGATATTGTGGTGGAGATGAAGACAGACAAGGCCAACGAAGAGGCCGGCCTCCTTAACAAGAGACCGTCCACAGAACAGGTCAGGCCAATGGACACAGGCATCAAGGGGTTAACGGTCATAGACCTGGGTTTTGGTCAATAGTGAGCTAGTCTATATATCCTTGATGTTCCACTTCCGGGATTGCTCCGTTGCTGCCGGAAATTCTGCCAGATGCACTTTTTGAGATTGTACGCCTCTTTTCAACCAGTTGTCCGTTTCCTTACGCTTTCTTTGTTTTGGCATTTTAAACTTCAGTGCATTTATGAGGACCACGGTTAACTGCTCCTCAGATCTCTACAGCGTAAATGCAGGCAGCTAGCTAGACCATTAGCTAGACAATTAAATCCATTTTTGAAAAAATACGTTCCACCAATACAAGTTCCTTCCCGAGGCTATTTTGCAGTGGCACTGTGGTTCCTTCTGGCGCTTATTGCCGCCCATGACAATTGTGATTGATTTAAAGAAATGCCACTAAAAGCACGTTTTTCTCCCATCCTCCTCCGCAGCACTGTGGAGGAAGGTTTTGCAAAGCAAGACTAGTAGTGAGCTTACTTGCTTCTGCATTCATGAATGTGACTCATGATGCTATAGACTAATGCAGTCAAGGACTCTATAGCTAGTGAGGACAGTGCAATGGATGAAAACAAAGCCATTTCTGATCTGAAAGGACTTCTCACATTAAAGTAGATTCCATTTAGTCACATTTCTTCATTTAGTCACTTTTTGTGGTCAGTCCTGTACAATGAAGATTCTTATCACAGAAAAAAAGCCTTTGGTTATATTTTGGGGAAACTATTTCAGTTTGGCTGGTAAATGTAATTACTTTAAAATTTAATAAAGTACATTCCGATTATTTGGATTTGTAGCAGAAAGCAATAGTAAATTAAAAAGCAGTATAATAATCAAAAATCCTCTTTGGATATATTGCATTGGTTGTAGACATAAACATGCCTACAAAGATTGTGCATAGTGAATGTGATCAGCTACACATAAACACAAGCTTTAGAGTCAGCAGTCATGCTGATTGAGAGTCTAAAGTCAGTTTAGTTCAAAGAAAGCAGGTCTGAGGAAGCTGTCCCTGCAGATCAAACGATGGAGTGTGACAGCTGCAGCAGAGTCATGTGAAAATGTCATCACTAATGTGAAACATTTCATTATGAAATTTATAGTAGTGGCATATTTGACGGGACTGTAAAAACCAGTTTAAGCAAGTCTTGTTTTATGTGATTTCTGAACCGACTGACAGCAAGACTGTGACATTTCAGAACTGCAGGGAGACTGCAGACACATTTTCTTTGCCTTTGAAATGGATACAGTAAAATGAAGAAGTAAAAGTCAGTCTCTCCATATTCTATCAAGTGATGTTTCTTCCCTAAGATGTCATTAAAAAATGATCATCCCCTAAGATGTCTTCTAAAAGGCGGCGCGGCAGCCCCAGCTATAGACATATTTAATTTTATTTGTTAATTTAATGTTTAATTTTAATTTAACAGATTTATTCTGGAGAATGCCTTACTATACCAAATACACAAGTAGCTTAAAATTCCAGCTGCATAACACATGACATTGCACCCAAAATACCTTCAGAAGTATTATAATGGAAGAAAATGTAGTGTTCTATAAGCTGAATACCCATTGTATTGCATATGTTGATGAGGAGAACACATTATATATGAACAGCAGCAATGAAACCCTGACCACTTTATACATACATACATACATTTTAATGTAATGCTACTGTACTCTAAAGGCAAAAAGTTACCAAAATGTTAATTAATGCATTTCTTATCATTATAAGCACATATCCATCTATATTGATGCATATTGGTCATATTGTTCTTTGTGTGTTTTTCTCTCTGACAGTGATGAAACAAGACAATTAAAAGTAATCGACAGAGGGATGAAGGGAAGAAGGAGAACAGTTATGAAGACAACAGAGCTCATTTTTATTAACTACACAAGACTGGGGGGGACAACAAGAGGTGGAACATGAACTTTTTTTTTTTGCCGACCTCGGGGGAGCACCATATTTGGCATTGGTTATGCTTGTTTTATAACCTGGAGTAGACCTTTTTAGATGGAGTTTCTCCTTTTAATTATTTTGTTAAGAGATTCCATCCATACAGTATATGCTACTACAGGTGTAAAACCATACATGTGCATCACTGGATCCGATTATTATTATTATTGCTTCATTTGATTCTTCCTCACCAATCACATCTTTTGTCGACTCTTCTGCAGAATAGAGTTGCATAGCAAAGCGTGGCTGACACAATCCAAAAACAGTGGCAGAATCTTTCTTATCTACCCCAAATGAAACACTGCTTTTCAGGAGTGTGTGTCTGCATGCAAGTGTATAACATGGAAAGACTATTCTGCCTTGGAGTCTGCACTTAAATTCGGTGTTCTCTGCTGGGTATATTGGGGAAGATTATCACACAGAGCTGTTCTCTTTTTTGATTCACCTCAATAACAAGTGATGATTTACGCTCACAACATTTAATCCCTCTAAAAACTGTTTGGCACACACCGCTGTAACATTTCCGCTCAAAGAAGCTCTGTGTTTGCGTTAGTGCTGTTTACTTAATTGCATATTTGCCACCTGTGAATGTTTTTGTTATCGTTTTTTTTCCCCAATATCCCTAATTAGCTTTCTGTAGAAGCAGCTCAAGCATTTAATAATGCCAATCCTTTCTCTTAATTTGCTTGCCTTTTTAAATCCAGCTAAAAAGCCGCCAAACAGGCAAGCTATTAGGTTGTAAATTAGTTTTTGCCATTTCCAGCATACTGTTTTTCACTTTGTTCACTTTCCTCTCCTGTTTTCTATATAAATTCAGATATTACGATTACCATGTCTATCAAGCAGGGGGTGTACTGTGCATTAGTTTAACGTCTTTGTGGTTACTAAGCTGCTGGACTGGGACGGTGTTGGGACCATAATTGCTCTCATTTCTCACATAGTCTTTCACTGCCTTTCAATCCTCTACTTCGGGATGAAACCATTCTCACTCATAAGTGCGGCATGCTACAGTTCTGCCCAGAAAGCCCAATTATCATCAGCTTTCACTGTAAAAGTAGTGGTGAAATGGGCTTTGGTCAACAATCTCAAACTGTGGCCTGCTGTGTTGTCATTTTGCCTGTGACAACTAAATGGGACATGGTCTGCAGCATAGTAGTCACAGGTTCACCTTTAAGGAGAAATCACGGGCACAGGTTCACTCTTGTTTGATACAAGCAGGGAAGGGAAGGAGGGAAGGTGTAGGAGGAATATTTCATGTACTTTTTATAAATGCCAAATGGAAGAGTTGTGGAGTGTTTTTCTGTTTCTACCCTACACTGTTGGCAGACCAGAGAGGTTTGATAGCGGGTTGACGTGCCCTTTTACTTTGTTGTACACTGGAACCAATGGCCTTGATTTTAAAAAGAATGTCACCTCAAACCACTATCTCCGCCCACAAGGCTCGTTTTATTTTGTAATGTCTGTCTACTGATCTTGCCATATTCACTGTTAGCAAACCTGGGATGGCAGGTGAAGATAGATAAGTGAACTTGGGACATTGTGTTTTGCTTTTTAATGTTTTATATGAAATATTGTGGTATAAAAGTGTTTTTTCTAGAAAGGGGGATTCTTAATTTTGGAACTACTGAGTTTTAATTTCCAATGCTTTTTCACTTCCTCTGAGAGAAGAGTGATTTTTATTTTTATTTAGGATTCTTTTTTATGAGATATTCTCAGTGCTTTATTTCTCTCTATGTACTGTAAACTGTATATTTTGTGGTACGCTGTTGTGACTTCTGTGGTGTGTTGATGTATCTTTTTATTTTGTTCCAGCTGTGTAGAATTTATAATGAAACAAAATTCAAGAAAACCAATCACAACACTGTATTCTTTGTGTTTTTATTCCCATATGTGCAACAGGCAATTTGCAAAAGCTGTTTTGTGATTTCTTTAGCGATATCACTGTTACTTCCTTTATCATTAATGGGACTAAATTGGTTTGAAATTCACTCTGTATGCTTTTTTAGATACACAAAGTTGTATGGGAGTGAGAAAGTGTATCTGGCCAGATAAGGCAAATAAAACCCTCACACAAACCATTGAACATTATCCCTAAAATCTTGACACCAGACCAAAAAGCAAATCAGAAATCAAATAGCTTTTGATGTAATTCATCCGTGTATAGTTTTTTTTTTACATTTCCTAAAATGTGCTGTATTTATATAGCGCTTTTCTGGTCTTAACAACTACTACTAGCGCTTTTACATCATACAGGATACATTCACCATTCACACACATTCATACACTGTGGCCGAGGCTGCCGTACAAGGTGCCACCTGCTCATCAGATAAACATGCACACACATTCACACTCCGATGCGCAGCATCGGGGGCAACTCAGGGTTCAGTCCTTCAGCCCAAAGACACTTCGACATGGGACTGCAGGGCCAGGGATTGAATCACCAACCTTCCGATTGGCAGCTCTACCGCTCTACCGCTGAGCCACAGCCAACCGCTTTGATTGATCCCATGATTTGTTATGACAGAATAGAAAGATTGAGGAAGCTCACGTTTTGCATAGATAAGAGCCTAAGGGATGGGCTCACTGCCAACCTCATGATGCAGAATTCTCTCTACTCACTTTCATGTTTAGAAATGACTGCAAATGAAGCTGGCATTAATCATCAACAAATTGCTGTGCAGCTCTGTACATTGATCAGTTGAACAGTTGGGATGATTCTTATCAACAGCTAAACATCATTGACTATTTAAAGATTCATATAAAACCCAAATTAAATCAATCATGAGACAGGAGGATGAAAGGATTCTTCAAAAACATCTAAATTAGACTGTTTTATTCTCCACAAAAATATATATCCTTGACAGTATGCGCTAACCTTGGACCACTTTGTAACAATTTTGCCCAACACCACGCATATACATAGGCTTTTTGGTTACGGGCCTATCAGCGCTGTTGTCCTGACACACACGCCCTACTCTTCTAGCTCTTCCATTTGGAAATTAAAAGTCTCCCATCAATGTGACCCGGAGAAATCGATCTGTGCTACGAATACAAAGCAGCAAAGATAGAAGCAAGCTGTATGAGTGTATTGGCGGATAAGGATAATTTATGGAAATTGTAAATAACGGTGTCATCCCCTGCTGATGTATTGGACTCGAGGGTTCATGTCAGCATCTCCAGGGGTTTCAGACAATAAAACCTACAGTAAAACCATCAAACATTTGCTGTTTCAGATGTTTTTTCACAAAGGAAAACAATCTCTCTGATAAACTGAATGTTTCTACCATTTAGGATGCAGTTGATAGGCAGCGCTGACCAAATTGAATCAAGATTCTGTTACTGCATTGACTATTTTGCGCTTTAAATATTTCCATAAACATATTTAGCCTACAGGCCTACTGTTAAGCTGTCACATAAGCAGGTTTATTGTAACTGTGACCATGCAGCCATGTTGAATAGTGAAGCCTTAAACAAGCACATCAGAAAAGCTAAACTTTCTCATTTTTACAGCTAAACTAGTACACTAAAATGGGTTTCCCAATAGGCTACATTTGAGGTGAAAAACAGGCAATATAGAAACAGAATCTTGTTTCATTCTTTGATTAAGTTAAATAATATACCATAAACACACACAGATGGAAGAAAAATCTATAGGCTTCCACTCAATCCGTATTTTAAATCATCCTAGTATGAAAACCAGCGGTGTCAAAGTATTTAAAAGTAGGCTTATCTTATTTAAAGCCAGACTATATCATTTTGGCTGAACAGCATACACTGGCCATAAGGATCAGGAACAGGAAAATGCTCATTTAATTTAGGCTAATGTTACTTTAATTCCCCAAGATTCTCTGAAGTCAATTGCCATGAAGAACAGCTGCCACAAGTAGAAAACAACAAACAAGGTAAGCAGTGTTACATTTTACTTTGTAGCCTGCTCAAAAGCCACAGGAATGAGATACATTACTCATTATTTGTGTTACTCACGTTAAGTGTAAAAACAAAAAACGAGACTGGTTTTACAAGCAGTCATTTTTGAGGTGACTTTAGGCTATTTACTGACCATCAACTGCTAGCCTCGGTGAAGTTTCGTCCCCACAGGGAAGCTAGGGTTCATACCCATGGTTCATACATAATACAACATCAGTTGATGCCAGGTGCATTTCAGGGAATAGCGTTAGCAAGCTAGCTAAAAACACATAACCAAAAATATATGAATTTTGAGTATATGAATTTTGAGGTGTTGCATTTCTTCTCTTCTTTTGTTGAGACTAGAAAAGTTTCTTTCATTGCTTACTCTTCCACTTTTGATTTGAAAGTGAAATATTGTCTCATTTCTTCTTTTAACAGTGCTTTAAGTAGGCTAAATGTTCTCGGTGATGCTGGTGTGAGTGTGATGACATGTAAACATAAGTACAGTAAAACAGGCTTTAAATGTGTGCTAGGGATCAAGAGTGTGTTGAGGGAAATCTGTGTGTGTGTTTGTGTGTGTGTGAGAGAGAGAGGATCACTGCTTTTCAGTCTTGTTAACAATGGGGGAGGGATTACTGTCATTCCTCCCAGTGTCCTCTCTCCCTTTACCCACTGTGAGTTTTCTTGCTGGGTTTAGTTACAGTAGCTTTAAACTGATTTAGCCATTTAGTGTCAGCCTATTGAGGGAAGACATTACTGTCTGTCCCCTCGGCCTGCTGGACCCGGATCTAATGGCTACTCAGTAGCACTTGGCTTCTGCCCAGTATAATCTCACACAGAAATAGACACACTACTCTGTATGCAGTGCTGTTGCGATGGATCCAGGTTGAACAATGCTCTTGTGGCAGCCTCGCTGATAACATGTGCTCCATCATTCTACATAATCAGCCCACACATGTAGTGCACACATGACCCCAAGAGCAATGAATCAAGGAGAAGTTCAGCATAGATGTAGAGATTAATAGGACCAGTTGTGTCAAGGGAGCAAGGCAAGGAAGAAGATAATTACTAGAGAGACTTAAAAAGGCTTGGACGTAAAAGGGAAACATTTAGATGTGAAATTAGATTTAAAGGCAGAGTGGGGAGGGGAGCAAGTGAAGGAGGAGATGGTGTAGAATAGGCGGGGTCACTGTCAGGCTGAGAGGAAATGGAAGTAGTGACTTGTGACAAAGGACAGAACAGAAGATGCCTTGTTAATAGATCATAAATCAGCATTGGCTTTAAACAGATATGGGCTCAGGAGAAATAAAACAGTAGGGAGGAAGGAAAGGAAGGAGTAGTAAGGGAGGTAAAGTGTGAAGGTTTCTAGCAGAGAGGTGGACACAGATAAAGAATGAAAGAGTGATTGTGTGATGAATGTGTTTATCTCCCTCAGTCCTGAGGTTTAATATCCTGTATGGCTTGAAAGTGTTTACTGTTTGTGTGTGATTATGAGAGACAGAACAAAGAGATAGTACCTGTGTACTCAGTAAGTGTGTGCGTCTGTGTGTGTTACCTGTCTGTGTGAGCCAGTCTGCATTTATTTGCTGTATTTCTGATATCTTAACTAGCAGCACAGATGATTTGTTTCATTGATTGTATCTGTGATTGGGCTATTAAAGTGACCCCCTGCCGCCTGAGCTGTAACGAGTGTGTGAGCGTGTGTCGCTCACGAGTATCAGGGCACCTGTGGGATGTTTGGTTATTAAGCCACAGCTGGGTTTGCTTTAATTTTAATTAGTTAGGCTACTCTGTGTTCTGTCTGATGGAATGAGAGGCAAAGAGAGGGAGAGGATATTTCCAGCAGGGTTTATGAGCTAAAATGTGCAAAAACAACACTGATGTGTAGAACCAAGAATGTGATAGGACAGGGGTCTTCAACATGTTTTTAGCCAATGACCCGTTAACTAAGAGAGAGACGGAGCAGGGACAGTTGCAGGGACCCCTACTATATACAGTACATATATATACATATGATATACATATCTGAAGTTGCATATTAAACTGGGCCTTAAAAAACATGTAGGACGGCCTAAAACCTTTATACTTTACATGCCTTTTTTGCATAGAATATTAAGCTATTAAAATAGCATAAATAATTTTGCCGCGATATTATAAATCATGTTTTAATGTTAAACATACATGTGTCACAGTGAATTACCTGTATCTGTGGATGGCTAGCTTAGTGACTACCTTACCTATAGGCCAGTAACCCTAGCATGAGTGGGGACGGACCCCCTGTTGAAGATTCCTGTGATAGGAGATTAAGAGCTGTGTTTATGTGCTCCACTATCTTTGAGTTAATCATGATGGCATGATGTGGTGTGTGAGTCAATTTCCAAGGGTCAAAGTTCATTTCAATTTTCCATGACAGGCTGAGGTCAACTCCCAGATTCAGTTAAACTATTAAAAAGACAACATCAGGACTATTTTTTAACACAAACCATTCAAACATTTCCCTCAACACAGTCCAAAATGCTAAATGTTAAATGCTATTTAGGGATGTCTTTTGCATTTACGAACGTATCATAATTTGGAAATTTCAAAGATTTCATGAATTTTTCATAACTGAATGACATTGTATTCTTGTCTCATTCTAAGACCTCAGGCATAACCAGGTTTTGGTATAGATTGTAAAAACCCCAAGTCCAAAAAACGCTGCCACCATTGTTTACACAGGAGGATATCCATCATAGAAGAGGATACAATTTCCTTTTCTGCAGGCACAATAGCAGCAGCAGACTGTACCAGAATACAATGCCGACAAATTACATCACATTCCAGACTGCAGGTAAAGTAGTAGAGGGAGGGTAAATAAAGTAACACCTAGATGGCCACAAAAATTCTCATATCTGTTCATTTTGTGTTTGTTTATTATTTAGTTGAATATTAATTATAAAAAGTGACATGTTGCATATAACAAAATACTTGAGTGAATAATTAACAATCAAGCTTAAATTCAGAGAAAATATTGTTAGTATAATTTAATAATAGTTCAGCGCTCAAAAACTCAGCTTAATCTGCTTCAGGGAGAAGCATACAGAGAAACAAAACTAACACAAATCTCTGGTATGAAAAAAAACCCAATATTGATTAAGTCACAGAAGCTAAGCTACTCATAACAACGCATCTAAAGACTGGGATGTTTGTTTTAAGAAACATTGAATAATGCACTTCTTACTTGTGAAATAGTGAATTTTTGTACATATTTTGTAGGGGTGGGAACAATTATTAATTCTTAGATACATGGCGATTCTCTTTAGAACAATTCAATGCTTGATTCTAATAAGTTATTAATAGGTTTTTAAAAAAAAAAAACTTTTATTTAAAAGTCACTGTCCCCAGTACAAATCAGAAAACAGAGTGACTGAAAGAGGATGGGATAATGGACAACAACTTGTGTTGGCAAAAAACTACAAAAAAGGTTTTCTATATATACACATGATCTATTAAGACATGCATGAAATAATTAGGCAAAACACAAAAAGGCTGTTCATCTACTTTATCCCATTACATCTGACCACCTCATGTTTCATGTTCTAATAAGCCAATTATCCTCCTTTAAACATGACTGAGTCTCTGAAGATTACTGTGAGAGTAGGTGACTTTCACAAGCATGTTTAAGGCTTAAGCATGGAATGACTACAAAATAAAAACCTCAGTAGACAAAACATGAAATCAAGATTCACTTTTTACCACAGACTGTTCCACCTAGAGAATGCCGCCACGTGTAGTTTCATAACTTTCAAGAACTCCTACTGTAAACTTACATGAATGCAAACTTGATTCACTTTACTTTTGGTCATAAAAATTATCCAGCTACAATAAACACCAAATATGGTGTCTCCCTGCCTTTAAAACAGTCTAGAAGTGACAGTAGTAGTAGCAGTGTAATACATCCTGCAAGACTTTATGTCACAATTCATCACAGCAGCCTGTTTTTTAAAAAAAATTGCTTTATTTTAGTTCATGTGGACCTGCCCCTATAGTGGGTACTATAATGTTAAATAGTCTTGGAACCAACAAAACATTATGAGAAGCAGACGACCAACAGTCAGATTAATTTTGCAGTAAACTGCAACAAGGATGGGATCACCGGCACACTGATAGAATACTGTAATGTTGTAGATGCATTCGTGTTCGCACGTAGTCACACACAAAAGAATGACGGATTTACTGCCATAGGCAAAAAAAAAAGGCTCAGTAGAGAAAGGGAGAGAGAGAGAGGCTCAGAGAGTAAAGTCTGTGTTAAAAGAAGAGGAAAAAGAGAGAAGGGCCCAGAGGAGCTGAAGAGCAGCTGTTAAGAATTGCTTCTTGGAGTACTTCTGTATGCTACAGGCTCCTCCCATTGGCTAACATTACAGCACAGCAGCTGTCTGGAGAATAAAACACACACAGACTTGCACACTTGTGTTTTTGGTGATGATTCACACTCACGGCATCCCTACGTTGACACACACACAGAAACTAAAGTTACACACACACACACACATACACACACACACATAACTCTCCTATCTTAAATGTGTACTTGTGTTAACGTAAGGCTCCTGAAATGGCATACATACCCCGAAGCATGTTGAGTTGCGTAGCGTAATGAAAGAGTAGCCCATTGTTTGCACTTGACCTTGTTGCCCAACTCTCAGTACACCTTAAAACACACATGCATGAACACACTTGCTTGAGGCCAAACACACACAGAGCCAAGAAAAACAGCGGTAGCATTTTCATCATTCATTTCAGCATTCATTGCTCCTTCACTCCCCTCACTTCTCTTGGTTTCCCACACACATGCACACACTGCAAAAAGGGTTGGTTTCCCTGGTGTATTGTAACAGTAATAGCGGCGACAGTGAGAGCGACTTAAGGCATCCCAAGAGTACACCTGATAATTACTATCATATGCTCCACTGACTTACTAATGGAGCTTTGCTATTATATCCCCCACCCTGTCCTCCTTTTTTTCATTCGCTACCGCTGTCGCCCTCGCCTCTCCTGCTATCAGAATAAACAGGATCTCATGTATCGCTTGTTGTGTTAAACAAGGGCGAGAGGATATGTCCCCCCCCCCCACCCCACCCCCCCATTTATTCCCTCTTTTCCATTTTCAATCTCCCACTTAGACCTCAGCTTCTATTTTATACTACTCAATTGCTCTTGTGACCTTCCCCACTTCCTTTAACTTAATGGAAATAAACTACCAGCTATGTAGTGATGAGAGAGCCCTGCTTATTACAGAGCCAGAGGGGTCCTATCATGCTGCTTTGTGCCGTAATGGAAAACACTGCACAGTTCAGTCGCTGACAGCTGCTGTGCCAGTGTGTCTACCTGTGTTAAGGTTTTCCTTCCCCTGCGTCGCCTCGTTGTGTGTGTGAGTGAGGAGCCCTGGCATTTCTCTCAGCTGCGTCCTTATCAGCTTATCAGACCTGTCCACTTTATTTGATGCTGGATTAGAGGACATAGCTCTGCATAACCTCACACACACATACACAGGCGAAAAAGGTGTGTGTGCGTGTGTGTGTGTGTAGTGTTTTTGTGTGAGATGTTTTGCAGATGCTTAACTACTGTAAGTGTGTGATAGTGTTAATTATTTACTTTCAAAATCCCTCAGACTCTCCTCCCTCGTCCTTGCACCGCATGTCTTCCTTGCACCGCTCTCTTACAACCCTGTTAATGCCCACAAACACACACTTTATAAATGTGCAGTATGTACTGTATATTTCCTTCCCATGTTTTTTCCCCCCACAACGTTGACCTATGTACAGAGAATGGCAAGAACGTGTACTGGTCCTCTGGTCATGACCCATACTGTATAAAAAGCTGTCTGAGGGCGTGCTTCTTTTCTGAGCCACATGTTGCAGGGTAAGGGGCAGCACTGGTGGGGCAAGAGGGGGTAACATTCCTTGCTAATTGTATGTGTTCTCCGTCCCTCCCTTCCCTCAGTGTGTGTGTGTGTTTTGTCTGTGTTTGTGCTTCGTGGTGCAGATTAGTTTGGAAAATTGCTGCCAAGACGTGCGTTTCTGAAGTCAACCTTTGTCACACAGGGTCAGAGCCAGGGTTAGGTGTTATGTTTCAAAGCTGTAAGAACCAGGTCGGGGTCATATCAGGGGACATTTGTCCAACTCTGATTCTGCTTGAAGGGGCTTACTGTGTCTTGTAGGAATATCTATTTCAAAATAATAATCTGCTCTTACGAGGCGGTGTTAGTTTTGCAACATTTGCTGCTCTATTGGCAAAAGATGTAGAGCAACATTGATTCAATCTATGCACAGCCCATGAAAGAGTTTACATTTGCCTGTTTAAGCCCTCAGGAGAACAGGTATTAGTACAAATCCTTTGCTGCACAGGAAATGATGCATTAATCTATGTGACAGCAGCAGCAGTTTGTAGAAGTTGGCTACACAGACAAGTTGTTACTACAAAATATCACAGAAAATGTGTAAATGTAAATGGGCTGCTGGTTATATTTAGGAAAAGTGATTAAGCATCAAGCAAGTTTATGTGTCAGACAGGATATTATTTAGATAAGTACAAGTTCCCACTCTCACTGATACATCCCAATGATTCACTAGAATAAAGGTTTCAGTTGTTCATATGCCTAACATAAGGTAACATGGTAACAGACTGGGTTTTTTCCAAAATATTTTGACAAGAGAAAACCTAATCCACATCATCCTGTTGAGTATGTCCATGTTTGTTAGTTTATTTCCATTGCTAAACAACAGTGGGCACAACTGAAGCCACATGTGCAAAACTCTAGCTACAGTCTGCACTACCAACAGTTACCTGAGCTAAACAGTTCACATTTCCTGCAACACTCACTCCAAGCAACACAACTCTTAATACACGTCTCAAAACAGGCTCAATGCAGCCAAAAACTATGAACAGTCCTCACCGAAATAACACACACTGTCACTCAGAACCAGGGATGGGTAGTGACGAGTTACATTTACTTGAGTAAGTTTTTGAAAGAATTATACTTCTAGGAGTAGTTTCAAATCACTCTACTTTTTACTTTTATTTGAGTAGATTTGTGAAGAAGAAACTGTACTCTTACTCCTACATTAGGCTGCAATGAGCTTGTTTTGAATGTGTGGTTAACAGTTTTGACAGCAGTGTGTTAGCATTAGAACAAAGTGCTGTAGCTTCACAGTGTTGTGCAGGTAGTGGTGTAAGCCATGGGTTAAGTGTGTAACGTTTTGAAAACTGTGTTCTAGCAATGAAAAACGAACTAGACCCTAACCCTAACCCCCTGAACTGCCGCAGTGCAGACTGTAGGTAGAGGTTTGCACATGTGACTCCAGTTGTGCCCACTGTGGTTTAGCAATCAAAAAAACTGTTATCATACATCTTTTGAGTTTACTTTTACTCTATTACAGGCTCTACTATATAATTGTATGTTCCTGTGAATGATATACTTCCCAAAACCCACAGACTCTGCTCCCTAGTACTTGCACTGACAAGTTATCTGTTGTTTAAGTTGAATTACAATTCTCAGGAATAAAAAACAACAACAATTCTGACATTAATAACATAAAAAATAAACATGTCATTGTGTTTGTAGAGATCAGTTGCTCAGTGTGCAGAAAGAATCTTGCCAATTGATTTATTATTTATGTTTCTCCCTGAAGCAGGGATTGTTGGCTACAAGAGAACCACTGGGATGAAATAAACTATAATCAACCAGCCGTTCCCTCAACATACCTTTCGTTACAGTTTTTTACAGTCGCTAGGACACATTTCTCAATACTTAGGTCACTTTTTCAAAACTCTTCACACAGTGAGCACAACAGAAGTATATGTGGGCTAAACTGTGGATCAATTATCATTGCTTTGGCACAAAATGCATTCAATGACTACATCTTTCAAATTACATTAATTCTTTTCTCACTTCGACACAACAACCGCCAAAACTCTGTGTTCCTATAGGCCAATTTGCATATGCTTACACACTGTTTTCAAAAGTGTTAAACTTATGTTCAAAACAATAACATAATACAAAACTGAATAAGACAGCAATTTGCTACATTTCTACAGTAATATTTTAATGAAATATATTTTGCATCTTAAAATGAAACGCTATAAAAATAAGTGGACAATTGGACCAACCACAGCTGATTCTCATTGTAGAAGAACATCTACACAGGTGTTACTCTTTCTATTTCATTACAAAGGGAGACAACTGCTGAAGAGTTTTGTATTGTGATGTAAACATGGACCCAGCCAGAAACAGAGAAGTGGCTGAAAGAAGAAGAAGAGGGGCTGGGAGGGGGCGAGGAATACGTATGCGTGGTGGAAGAAGAATAAGAGGAAGACCAAGAGCTGTAGTCTCAGATGAGATCAGAGTTACTGTAATTGATCATGTAGTAAATCATGGTCTCTCAATGAGAGAGGCTGGTCAGAGAGTGCAGCCAGATCTGCAACGCTCAACAGTGGCATCTATTGTTAGAGTTTTCCGACAAACCAACAGGTAACTTGAATTCTGCAAGGGCATTTGACTGAGTTGCACATTACAGAAGTAAATAGAATTGTGTGTAATTGCTTTTGCATTTCTGCTTAGGACTCAACGGTTACCTCACACAGGTGGGAGAGGAAGGATGCTCACTGATGTGCAGGAAACTGCCATTGTTGATATGGTCATCATTAACAATGGCATAAAACTCACTGAGATTCGAGACAGGGTCTTGGCAGACAACATTACTTTTGCAAATATTCGCAGTGTAAGCATAACAACTATTTCTAGAGTCCTGAAAAAACATCAGGTAAGGATGAAACAGTTGTACACTGTGCCTTTTGAGAGGAACTCTGAACATGTCAAGCAACTCAGGAACCAATATGTCCAGGTAAGATCACAATAAAATACAGAACTGTTTTTGAACAAAACCCACACAAAGAATTGTTTTAGGTAATGTTTACTACTGTAACAGCTTATGTTGCCTTGTGGATTTATTTTAGAGAGTCACGGAGATTGAAGGCAGGCAAACACCCCACATTTACATCTTTGTGGATGAGGCGGGTTTCAACCTGGCCAAAACACGGCGACGAGGAAGGAATGTGATTGGGAAGAGAGCCACAGTGGATGTCCCGGGCCAGAGGGGTGCCAACATCACAATGTGCGCAGCAATATCCACTGATGGACTGCTGTTACACAAACCACTAATTGGGCCATACAACACTGAACGTCTTCTTGCGTTCCTGCATGATCTCTATGGAAGGGTTGTGCTAGGTGAGGAAAGGGATGCAGAGAGGAGAAATCCGCCAACATTTATAATTGTATGGGACAATGTGGCATTTCACCACTCCCGTGCAGTCACCGAGTGGTTTGCAGCCCATCCCAGAATGGTGTCACTTTTCCTCCCACCTTACTCTCCATTCCTCAACCCCATAGAGGAATTCTTTTCCTCATGGAGGTGGAAGGTTTATGACCACCATCCACATGATCAAATGTCCCTCCTGGACGCAATGAATGCTGGATGCCAGGACATATCAGCAGAAGATTGCCAGGGATGGATCAGGCATGCCAGAAGATTCTTTCCTAGGTGTATTGCCCTAGATGACATAAGATGTGATGTGGATGAGAACCTGTGGCCAAATGGAGAAGACCGAGTAGATTAGCATTACTATTGTATCTGTATCAGTGGATGTTGTGTATACAAATTCTTGTATTTTGGAATTACTCGGTGCAAAAAAATAAAAATAAAAGACATAAAATATATTGAAGCATTCTGCATCATGTCTGATTCATTCCAGTAAACTCTATTGCAGTGAATTATAAACAAAGATTGTATAATGCTACATGTTGTTAGTGTTCTTTTGGTCATTGTTTTGTGGGTGACAAAGTGTGTTTGTTGGCCGTCAACCTTTGCTAGTGTTATGGAAGAATGTGTTGATTTGAGAAATGAATGAAGTGTTTTGGTAGTTTTAGTGCATTTTGAATGTGAAATTAACTGCTGTGCTGAGCTGAAATCTGGTTAGGAGAACTGTGTGAAGAGTTTTGAAAAAGTGACCTAAGTATTGAGAAATGTGTCCTAGCGACTGTAAAAAAACTGTAACTCCCAATAAAAGTTACACTGTCTGTGGCATTTTCAGTATTCTGTGGAGGACATTTTCTGCAGGTGGGGAGTTTCCAGGTCTGCAGTGATATATGAGTCGACTTCTCTCCCCTGTGTTACAGACCTATCAATGAGTCCCGGCTCAGGGGAGTTTGTCAGGCTTACCTGGCGTAAGAAATGGGACAGCTCTCGCTCTGCTGTGGGTTGTGAGTGTGAGTATTGAGAATATATAACACATTCCATAACGCCTGTTTACTGCAGTGAGCAGCTGTTAACAGCATTACGCACTCTTTATCTATTTGTGTAGGATCTGTGTGTAGGTCTCCCTGAAGTAAAGTATGCCCTCAGGTGATGCTTTCTTGCTGCATTCCTTACAAATAAACACCTTTAAGACATGCTTACATGCAGGAAATAACATGTTTGGGTATGTCGCAGGAGTGTTAACCAACCCATAGGGATTACAGGTCTTCCAGAGAAAGAAGATGCATTGTAAAAAATTATAGCGTTAAAGGGAGGGATGAAGTGGCATGTATCCATGGTAACGGTGCCAGTTCATGGTGTTTTTCAAGTGTATGATGATTGCAAGGGAAGGCAAACGGATGCCCTTTGGGGTTTACTTCTTTGTAGCGGTGAAACCCGTTTGGAAAACCATTAGTGTGTGTGTGTGTGTGTGTGTGTGTGTGTGTGTGTGTGTGTGTGTGTGTGTGTGTGCACGCAAATTTGCGTGCATGTGTGTGAGATTTTAAATATGTGTATTCTGTCAATCCTTTTTAGAGCACAAAGGCACCTTCATTTCCAAAACGTATAGATCCCTATTTGGATTGCAAAAATCTACTTGAAGGTATGAAAGACATTTTTGGGATTTCTTTCCCAAAGTGGTTGTACAATAGAGTGCAACCTGATCCCATATTGAGCATTTTGGCATCTTGGAGAAACTGAAAAGATTTAATGTGCCTATAAGACAGTTTATTGCATGCTTATGACTGCCAAGAAAATGTGAAACAGTTTAGGCCTAATGATTTTGTCAGGTACCCTTGATCTTGGAAGAATCAGGTTTTCCCGGCAGGATATATTTTTATTAATTTAGAAAAAAATGTGCATTGCTCTTGTTTTGTGTCGTGCTAGCTTTACTTTATAGACATTTGTAGACATTTGTGTAGATCAAGTGTACGTGAACATACAGATATTCAAAACAATATAAATGATTTTTAATTAAAAATCACATATTCACATATATATGAAAAAACAGTACAATCAGACTGAATAAAATAAAGATTATTATTAATTCATGTTTTCATTTTTATGGCCAAACTGTGTTGAGGTTGCTCTATGGTCATTTTTGCAGGTGTACATTGTGTTGATAGAGAGTGAAGCTAGTGTGTAGCATAAAATGCTCCCATTATTGTATCCACCACTATATGTAAGCACTCATGGCACTGCAATGCACTTTGTAACTGCATTTACTAAACAGCTTGTGTCCACCAAAGTGCACATGCTCATTTAAATTCACAGCAATTTCCAGTATGAATGCATAATGCCTCCCCAACCTTCATTTCTCTCTCTCTCTCTCTCTCTCTCTCTCTCTTTTCTCTATCACACACACACACGCACAATCTGCACAACAGCAGTAGTGCTAACTATGATGGAGGGAGTGGGAGAAAAGTAGAGTAAAACTGAGTGAGGGATTGTGCTAATAGCCACAATATTCATTATCCCATTAGCTTCCATATTATCACCACACACACGCACACACACACTCACCCCCATAAACACTGCTAACAAAACATCATTTTAATCACTTATATAGTCACTTACAGCCTCTCAGATGCACATCCCACACCTTTAGAGTCACCACATACATGCACAAATACACACACATGTACACACTGTTGCATCGCAGTGTGCTTGTGTAGCTATTAGGCTAGTATCATTAAAGCTCTTCAGTCTAATTATCTCCCATGATGAGCTACAAGTCTCAATGGGGCGATGGGGAGAAATCTGGCATGATTGACTTGACCTGTGCTCTTTTCAATGAACCATTAGTGAACAAGAACACATAAGAGTACACACACACACACACACACACACACACACACAGACCTGTGCTAATGTAAGTCAGCTCCCCATATTCATTTACATATTTGTGAAAAGACCTGTCAGTTGTATGGAAGAAAACAATGTGTGTGTGTGTGGGGTGTGCACTTTCTCCCTGTTTGTGAAGGTGTATTCGAGTGCTTGTTCGTCACTTTTCCTCTCTCATGAGCCAGGTGCCACAGGGGAATGCTTGGAATGTAAGCCGTCGATGAGTGATGGCGACAGTTTGCCAGAGAAACAGAGCGATGGAGGGAGATGGAAAAAGGGAGGGAGATGCCTCGTGCTTACTCTACAGATATTGTACCAACCACTGATAAGCACTGTCACACCCCAGGAAAAAGATTTCCCCCTATGTATCATCGTTCATTTTAATTCCCTAATTTATCAGTTTTGCCACGGTGTTTGGGCATTTGAGGCTGATATTTGTTTTCTATGTGGGCCGTGCATGCTTGAGTTATGAAGTGCAGTAGAGAGAGGTGGTTGGAGGGAGGACATTTAGAAATTGGGAAATCATTTACAGTAAGTTGGAAGCATTGAGTGAGGTAGGAGGGAAAGGAGTGGTTACCCATTAATAAATGTAGGCATATTATGGCTGGGATGGAGGATTTAACAGTCTATACATAATTCGTATGTGTGCATGTTTGTCTGCTGGGTAGAAGCAGAAATGCAGACAAGAAAAGAAACCCAGTGGGACTTGTGTTTAGAATTTATTTCAAGGCATAACAATCCCTCTGACCACAAAGGGCTTCTTATGTTTAAAACTTCTGCTAGTGCTGGTCCATTAAATTCTGAATGGGCGTTTTGAGAGATGCAATCTGACCTCTACAGGTCAAGAAACAATGTGTAATTTTGTATCCCTCTGTCTTTCTAGAGAAAACACACTTAACTATGCTACTTGTCAAGACACTAATTATTAAATGTCCCATGGCATGAAAACCCTAACCCCACACACACACACACACCCCACACCCCCACCCCACCTCTCCTCCTCAAAAGCTACAGACTCAGAAATGGCACATAGGGAAGCTCATTGTGGGACTGGCTCTAGTGGCTGTAATTTTGCACCAAGGCTGAATTTTGGGAAAGAGACTTCAGATATGGTATAAGGGGACCACTAAGGTCTATATAAAAGCATCAAAAGAGCACCATGTCATGGGACATTTAAAGTAAAATTAAAAACAAATTGGACTATTAGGCAGAGAAATGTTGAGCTAGGATGTAGTGATTGGCACTTCCTCCTGAAGTCAGTTGACTAAAAAAAGCATTTACAACATACATTGGCTGTGTTTTTTTTATTTGTCTAATACTTGACCAAAAACCTGCTTAACTAATGATATTTATATCAGTTTCTACTATACTTTGGGCTAATTAGCAAGTGTTAGCATGCTAACATGCTAAACTAAGATGGTGGACATGGTCACTACACCTGCTAAACATCAGCATGTTAACATGCAGACATTAGAATTTAACACAAAGCACCACAGTGCCTAACCACAGCCTCGCAGGGCCACTAGCATGGCTGTAGACTAATAATCCTGTTAAGTTTTAGGCATCTCCCTTCTACTTACTACTGTTTATCACTTTTTGACCTTATTGAATGCCTTTGATTTACTTTACTTGCAGAGGAAATGAAAGGTTGAATTCCAGCTATAAATGTCAGGAAGGAAATGGATTGTGGTGTTTGTAGAAGCACATAAGATAACCCATTTTTATTGCCAGAGAGTTCAGTTGGAAATGATTAGGGAGATGCTGTAGATCTCCTAAGTGGCCTGGTAACACAGGAACCACGCCCTCTTTGGAGGGTGGTAGACCACATACTACAAGCCATAACAAACTGCAGATTGTTTGGGATCCAGTATACAAAGAGACCAAAGAGGTGTTTGGGGAAAATCCAAGATGATTTCAGGCTTGTTGTATTGGGTATCCTTCCTGAAGGAATAAGTGAAGTATCTATTGTATCTATTACTAAAACTAGAAATTATTAACAGACTGGCTGTTACATTAAAATGGTTTTAGTCAAATGCCTCAAAATTATGAACAGTGGCTCTCCAAATTGAATGAAAAAGCAGCAGCTCTTACACCAATTTATGTCACACTGCTCTTTATAGTGACATCCCAGTTACTAAAGTCAGCCCCTCAGTGTGTCCTCTGTCTCCTGCTGATGTGGGGAAAGAGGGGAACAGTGGGGTGAAGAGGAAAGGGAGAGAAATGGTGGGAACAGATGGCGAAGTGGCCTCTATGTTCAGCTGCCTCTGGGTGATTATGGACACAGCTGTCAGTCACATTGTGTGTGTGTGTGTGTGTGTGTGTGTGTGTGTGTGTGTGTGTGTGTGTGTGTGTGTGTGTGTGTGTGTGTGTGTGTGAGTGTGTGTGTGTGCGTGTTTTTGTGCATATATGTAGTGTCTGTGATTCTAACTCTCCCATGTGTTCTTCAGTCCCTTTGTAATCGTTGCACCTCAGTAAAGTTACATTAGATCCATGTGTTTATTGCTATGACATATTTTTCAATCATATTGGTGTTGTGGCAGAGCTCACATGTCAGATTAGATTTCACACAAAACCTTGCTAAGAATGTACGATTAATATCACCTGTCCACACTGTCGAGAGCAAAATCTTTCTCTCTATCTTTCTTTTTATGGAACTTTGGCAGAATGTGTTTCTTTACCATTAGGCTTTACCTCCATCTAGTGGTGCTTCATATCAATGCTGCTCACCCTTTGTCATATTGGAACATTTGCACAATGCAGAACTCCCAGGCACACCTTATTACCAGGCTTATTCTATTTGATTTGATTTGATTTGATTAGGAATCGAATAAGAAAGTGTAAGAAACAGAAGTGTTTCAACTACACATGTAAAACTTAAAGGTCAGTTTGCTGGTAGTTTTTAGAACAACATCAACTTGTCTCACAAATAAAAATACAAAATAAGCTGCTAGTTTGTTAATCAAGTAACCATCAGTCAAGATTAAGTGGTATTAGTGTTTAATACAAATATTTGCTGTAATGTCTAATTCACCGTCACTGTCACATACACAACAGTATGTGTGAAATTATGATCTACGGGGGGAATCGGAGATGATTACCAGTGGCTAAACTTTTGGACCTTCCCAGTAAAGTAGTCAGGGAGTGTCTTACATATGCAGTATGTAATAGTATTTACATGTATTCACAGAACACATGTCTCTCTGCTGCCTCATGTCATCACTGGAGTGGTTTCAGTTGGCAGAGAGGGCGTGTAGTGGTCCATCACATCGTGGATCCAGTCATTGTACATGCACAGCTTGGTGTAGACGCTGGGGTCAGCTGGGTTACTGCAGCCATGACTGAACCACTGCACACCCTGCAGCTGGCCATCACACACCATCACACTGCCACCATCATGCTGGAGAAAGAGGGGAGAGAATAGCAGGCTCTGTTGGGGTTGTTTATGTGAAATGTATGCAAGTAAGTGAGTTAAAATGAAAATGCTGTGACACAGTGGGAGGTAGAGAGATACAGCTGTGTGATCCACCGCTTCTCTGGGTTGTGACCATTCTCACCATGCAGTTATCTGTGTTTGCTTGTCCAGCGCAGACCATGCCCATGCTCCAGAACAGGAACTCAGGGAACGTGTTCATGCAAGTCTGGTCATCCACAACAGGCACAGTTATACACTTCAAGCGTTGAGAGTGCTCATCTGTTTCCAAGAGCAAGAAAGTGGGTTATTATTTCAATAGAACCAAAAAGGTTATGTCTCTGATTCGTTCAGGTACTTCAAATCAAGTATCTCATCTGAATGGGTTATGTTCTGTACCATCACTCATCAATATGTTCATCATTTGTTGAAAAAGGTTTCCTCCCTTCCCCTTTTTAGGTCTAAGGATTACTTCCCATTTTAATGCATTACCACTTCTTGCACTTGAGCATTACGGTCTAAACCTTAAGTAAATACTATTTTCAAGGTCTACCTCATTTGGTTAGTCCTGATCACTGACTGGGCATTTTGACAAGCAATTAGAATGTCCTCTGATTAAAGAAAGTCATTTTTAGCAGTTATTAGAACTGAATGTTCACGCCTTGTGACCAGAATATTGATGAGCTTTTCAGAAAGTACTAGCAAACCGACTTGTTGATCAGAATCCAACATTTTAGTATTAAAATTACTATTACTTTAGCATTAAAATAGTACAGTGTGAATTTATGCGTCTTTATTAAGCCTACATTTCCGATAAATGATTCCTGTGTAAGAGTGAGTGGTGCTGTGTGTTCCCTGGTATCACTCCATGTGCATTTATTTTAAAGCGTACTATATAAGAACTATTTGCGACCAATAACAACAGCAAGCATTTAAACATGCAAGCTCTAGCACACATATGTAACACTGCATTAATCTACTTCAGTTGAACCAGAAGATCAATTAAGTATAGGACTTTAAAATAAAGTTTTTGTTTTTGTTTAAATTGTTAGAAAAAGTCTGATCCATTTAGTCCAAAATATGTTTCATGTCAATTTTATTATTTAGTTTTGCTGCTATATTCAAAGTCTTACAGTATTTGCGTCAGTGGCATATTTGTGGCCGTTGACACATTCTTATATACAGGACGCAACCTCTCTAATCATTCACACAATATGACAACAAGATGTAACAATAAACACACATTAGGTTACTATAGGTAGATAAAGCTATCATTACGGGTGGACAGGATTTTCAGTGTTTATTTGGGGCATTATTGTGTTGTGCCTCACAGAGATGAAACCTTTCCCTATATATTCAAAGGATCAGTTTACCCAAATTACTACTAAAATTAAAATTTTCTAAATAACTTTTAGTGGTATCTAGGATAGTTTTTTTTGTCCATGATTTGTAAGTTTGTATTAATGGAATTTCATTTGTTGCACACACCATTTAAATAAAAACCTTTAAAATGCAACACCTCTTTTCAGAATCAGTGCCCAATACAATGGATCTGAATTGATAATCTACAATAATCTGCTATTTTCATGGTAATATTTTCTACTGAAGAAACAGTCTGTAACTGTCCACACAAGGTCTGTTTAAACAAAGTCTGTTTACATTTCCATCTCTGATTTCTACATATGTATTTAACAGATTTTTTCAGGGCTCAAAGATGCACACAAGGTTTTTTTACATTTTGAAATGTAAAACAACTACTAAAATAAAAAAACTCTACAGGAAACCTTTAGTTAGATATTTATAGGAAACACGGATAAAAAAAATCTTGTACAACAGGGAATACTTGTGGACTGGATTAGGGAACACTGGCTTTGCAGCAATTCTATGAAAGTCTAATGTGGTAGCAAGTTAATGAGGTGTGAGCCACAGTATCTCTTTTAAATCCACTTACATTGATTTGGGATGGTGGATCCCCAGCCACTGACATGGCAGGTCTCTCCAGGCTGTGGGCAGCGGCTGGGCAGAGGGATGGGCTGGACCTGCTGGGTGAAGCGGGCAGGTTCGGCCAGACGGACCATCGTGAGGCTGTGGAGGGGCGAGCGGTAGGGACTATGACGGATGACGTCAGAAACATAGATGTGCTGCTCGGTGCCCTCATCCACGGTAACGTCATGTTCCCCAAGAGATGCAATGGTGCTGTAGGATCTGCAGGGACAGGGGAAGAGAGACTAATGTATTAAGCGCAAACAGACCTTTCATGCCTTATGCAGAAATAGACCCATGATTGAGGAACAGTACTCCTTAATCAGACATGAGCAACAGGTTAATAAATGTGGTTTAATAAAGGAAAAACACGAGTGAAATGGGCACTGGTTATGCCAACAACATCAAGTCTTTCTAACACTGACTGCCCAAGTCATTGCTGATTGAGTTGTCAAGACAGATTACAATGATGTCTCCAGACATAAAAGAGTATAAGAACAACATGTGCAGTACTACAAAATGGTTTAACTGACAAAAATGTCTGACCTATTTATGAATCACATACAAAACATTTTGCTTTTTATTTCTTCAGGAAAATTGTGCCAGATGCAAGGCAAAGCCAAAGACTGAAGGTCATGCTGAAAAGGCTACAGGAATGTTATTATAGGTAAAAATGAAACTAAGCAGAATATGTCAAGCACCTCAGCCAGGTCTTACCAAGCCCAAATGTAATTTGAAAACAAGTGCAACTTTTTACATTAAATGTTTTGTTTCAACTCTTTGAACAGTCATAAAGAGCAAGACACAAAAAAGTATGACTTTAAGTCAACTTCAGTTGTACGTTTTCATTTGGCACTAACATTCACTAGTACCTACGTGGGTGCACAGTCAAAGGAGGTTACTATCCATAAGTTGTCAATAAGAGCTCCACTGCAAGATACTCCTCCGCCATGCAGTTTGACCTGCCAGGGTCTGGAGTGAGGCTGGCACACCTTGGGTCCCCCAGGGGTGACGCTCCTGTAAAACACAGACAAGACCAAAGAGAACTAAATACACTAATATAAATTTCTTTTCTTTTACACACAACATGAGAAATATCTACCTGTCAGTCCCAAAGCAACCAGCAGAAGGATAAGATTCATGTTGTATCCTTGTTTCCTAGTGTTCTTCTGTAGCTTTGTTAGTGTGTGATGTTCAGATTAGTCTGGAATCTTTATACCTGCAAACTTTTTAAGGACAGTGGGAGGAACAGACTGATTTATTACTAGCATCATTTCCCGTCCAATCTTTGCAATAACCTTATCAGAGACATCTTCAACACAATATGTTCAAGGTTGTACACGGAACCAGGAAGATCCTCATTTATGGTACATGAAAGATATTGTTTAGACATGATAGATTACAGTGACAGTTTTTGTATTTTGGGGAAGTTTATGTCTTTTCCATAGCGAAAATCAGCTTTCCACAGATTCTTTTAGTTTAGTAGGATTTATTAAAGTCATTTGTTATGGCTAGCCTGTGCTAAGTGCACTCTAAAATGAATAATGGTGTCATAGATAAATGAACACTGTTTCTCTGGCACCACAAGAAGTAATAATAAAGGTGATAAGAGTGGAGATATTATGTCCACTGCTGTTTGTAAAGTTAATATTTTACCATGATGCAATTTTAAAAGGCTTGTCTTAAAAAAATCACAGATTGCACAACTCAGATTGCAGTTTTGGGAAACGAGTAATAGTAATATAATACTTTTCTTTTCTTTGAGTCGCTGAAAAGGTGATTAAAAATAAGTCCGTTGAAAAATAATTACTTTTTTAATTATTGTTCTGGTAGAGGTACCCTCACAAAGCTGGTTTACATTTCATGAGTTTAGTTTCAAATTGATTGAAGTACGAATTGTAGTACTCGGGCTTTGGAACAACTGATTACATGTTTGTATGTTTTGGGGACACTTTTTAATTTAAAGATCAATTTGACCCTAATCGCCTCCCTAAGACTTTATGAATTACTAATGTTTTGCATAGTCATACCTTCCTCAGTTGTTTGTTTTTTGTACAAAGAGCACAATTGGTTTATTTTTTATTTTTTTATTTTATTATTATAATTTTGGTTCCCCATTAGCTTCTGACAACAATAAATTAATCAAATTACAACATATACAGTGGGGCTCGAAAGTTTGGGCACCCCAGGTAAAAAATTGTATTAATATGCATAAAGAAGCCAAGAAAAGATGGAAAAATCTCCAAAAGGCATCAAATGACAGATTAGACGTTCGTATAATATGTCACAAAAAAGTTAGATTTTATTTCCATCATTGACACAAAAAAAAAAAAAGACGTCTGCAAAGGTTTAGGCACCCTGCAGAGTTTATACCTTGTACTGCCCCCTTTGGCAAGTATCACAGCTTGGAAACACTTCTTGTAGCCAGCCAAGAGTCTTTCCATTCTTGTTTGAGGTATCTTCGCCCATTCTTCCTTACAAAAGTCTTCCAGTTCTTTGAGATTTCTGGGCTTTCGTTCACACACTGATCTTTTAAGGTCTATCCATAGATTTTTAAATTATGGTGAGGTCAGGAGATTGTGAAGGCCATGGCAAAACCTTCAGTTTACGCCTCTAGATGTAATCCACCGTGTATTTTGAGGTGTGTTTAGGATCATTATCCATTTGTAGAAGCCATCCACTCTTTTACTTCAGCTTTTTCACAGATGGCATCATGTTAGCGTCCAAAATTTGCTGACATTTTATTGAATCCATTTTTTCTTCTACTTCTGAAATGTTCCCTGTGCCACTGGCTGCAATACAACCCCAAAGCATGATTGATCCACCCCCATGCTTAACAGTTGGACAGAGGTTTTTTTTCATTAAATTCTGTGCCCTTTCTTCTCCAAACGTACCTTTGGTCATTCTGGCCAAAAAGTTCTATTTAACCTCAATGGTCCACAGAACTTGTTTCCACAATGCATCAAGCTTGTCTATATGTTCATTTGAAAACTTCAAATGCTGATTTTTGTGGTGAGGACGTAGAAGAGGTTTTCTTTTGATGACTCTTCCATGAAGACCATATTTGTACAAGTATCTCTTTATAGTGGATTGGTGTACCACAACTCCAGTGTCTGCCAGGTCTTTCTGGATGGATCGTGCAGTCAAATGTGGGTTTTGATTTTTTTTTTTTTTTTTGAAGTTTCTCACAATCCTGCGGGCTGTACTCTATTTTCTTGATCTTCCAGATCTTGCTTTAACTTCCACTGTTCCTGATGACTGCCATTTCTTAATGACATTCCGAACAGAAGATATGGGCATCTGAAAACACTTTGCTATCTTCTTATAGCCTTCTCCTGCTTTGAGAGCTATTTTCAGTTTCAGTTTACTAGACAACTGCTTAGAAGAACCCATGGTGCTGATTGCTGGGACAAGGTCAGATGAGTCTGGGCATTTAAAACCTTAAGATTGACATCACCTGGTCTTTCCAGAGAAAGATTGAGAACAATCCATGACGCTGTCAGATCTCAGCTTTCTAAAGGGGGCGGTGCATGCTATAAACTCTGCAGGATGCCCAAACATTTGCAGACGCCATTTTTTTTATTTCTGTTATTTTTAAAGTGTAAATGATGGAAATAAAATCCAACTTTTTATGACATATTATACCAATGTCTAATCTGTCATTTGATGCCTTTTGGAGATTTTTCCATATTTTCTTGCACATTAATACAAACTTTCGAGCCCTGCTACATCCTGCTACAGCCATGGATCAGGGAGGCTCCAAAATCATGGCACCAGCTGTCGCCATGGTCCCGCTACACGTCCTGCGATGCCCTGCTACATCCTGCTACGTCCTGCTGTGCCCTGCTACGTCCTGCTGTGCCTTGTAACGCCGCACAGTGCCCTGCTATGCCATGAACTACTACAAATTACTATTTTTTGTGACTGTTATTGCCACTCTTCATTGTAATCCCAACCGTTTGTCAGACACCGCCTACCAAGAGCTTGGGTCTGTCCGAGGTTTCTCCCTAAAAGGAAGTTTTTCCTTGCCACTGTCGCACTGTTGCTTGCTCTGTAGGACACTACTAGAACTGTTGGGTCCTTGAAAATTCTGGAGTGTGGTCTAGACCCCCTATCTGTAAAGTGTCTTGAGATAATGCTTGTTATGAATTGATACTATAAATAAAATTGAATTGAATTGAATTGCTGTAATATAAACAAAATAAAGGTAAAGTTGATGATTACAAAAATACAGCTTCATTTAAGCACACAAATTGTGTTCAATATGCATTTTTATTTTGAACATTTAAGCACTTTTGGATTCTCTACAACTAATACTGTTTGAAAACTTGTTCCCCTCCACAGAAGCCCTGTACATCGCTGTTCTCTGCATTTTATAGTTTTGGATACATTCCACTGAAATGACAATACTCCACTTGTGAAACAGATGTTTAATGTATGACATATGGGTAGAGAAATATATATCAGCAATGTCAAGTAGTTGTAATGTCTGCTATTCATATTACCTGGTCCAGGAGAAATATGCACAAGAAGTGATGATGACATTTATTTAACATTAATTGTAACAAAACTGCATTAACATTTTGTTTAATTTCTCATCCACAAGATTTTAATTTCCCAATTTTAGCAATATTTTAACCTTAAATATGAATTGATTAAGGTAATTGTCAATATCAGCTTACTCACGCATACAATTATACCCATGTCCACACTTACTCACATGGCTCAGGTGCAACAAAGCACATGGTGACTCCTACTCATTCCTTCCAGGCACCACTGGATGTATACACTTTAAAGTTCCATCTCTTTCATGTGTGACTGCTTAAGTGGCGTTAAAATGAACAGCTCTAATTAAAGACACCCAAATGCACTCAAATCAAAGATGAGATTGGAATCCAAATAATCATATACTCATAATACCACAACCTCCGGTTTTGGATTGCCAGAGCAGTCTAGAAGTAGTTTATCCCTGTTTTGCAGCAGATGCAGATTCCCACAGATTATATCATGTTAGTGTGGAAGTTAAATCTGATCACAGTCTGCACAATCTGATACCAAACACAAAGTTCAGTTCTTCTCAAATTGATCTGGATACAAATGGGCTGCAAACACAATAATCAGGATTTGCCATTGTATATAAATTATATAATTATAGTAGTTGTATAGTAGCAGCAGCTGTCTTTAAAAGTGTGTTTGTCCTGCGTATGTCTGCTACCGTATACATCTTTTGTAACACCTAAACAAGATGATACTTGAAAGAAAATTTCTCTCTCTCTCTTTTTGTGTTAGTTAAATTTTCAGAAGAGGCCACGTTGTGGATTTGTGCACTAATTAAAAATCGCAACATTCTTGCATCATTGCTTGTCAGAATCCTCAAAACAGACCTCACAGTGTTTATTCATCACATTTTCTATGTTTCTTTTCATCCATTATTAATCGCAGCAGAAACTTCTGTTTTGGTGCTGCCTCCCCTGATAAAAGCAGGGCGCCTCATTGCAGATTCATGCAGACATAAACACGTGATCATTTGCATCAGTCAGATTAAAGGAAATGCAGGTCTTACACAGCAAGACAGGCGAAAAATGCACAATTTACTATATCAAACAATAAACTAAATTTTCATTTATCCACCATAGACACCAGATTTCTTTTGTATAAAATATTTCATTTCAAGATATGACACAAATATTTTAATTTTTTTAGTGGTGGGATGACTGAACACAAGTAGGTAGCGATAGAACATTACAATATTTGCATGGTTGTTTCTTAACTCTGACATTCAGGAAGAAATTCAGTTGTACATGAAAAGGTGCTGTGTGCTCTTTCCCTTGTGTCCGCCAACTTCTTCTGTCCTGTTCCTCTGTACAAGCTGTTAGTTGTTGTTGCTGTTGTTGTTGTTGTTACAGTCCCTGTTGGGTGGTTTTCATCAGTGCAGTGGCCCGAGAGAGTGCCACAAAGAGCAAGAGGTCCACTACTTTTTTTGAAGATGCTGTTTATTGGTTCTGAGTCTGTGGTGAGGTGATATAGGAGCAAATTCGAAATCCCAATTGACGTTTGGGCCTTTCGTGTGGAGCTTGAAAGTCAGAAAATGTAGCTGAGGTAATTGGAAATCAGTTTTTGTTTAATTCTGGTAAAAGATGTGGTATATCTGGTCATGTAGGATGCCAGCATATGTGCTCACGACAGTGGTAGTATCAGTGTAAATATTCCTGTGGGCAACAAGCAGAAAGAGAAGAGTTTGAATATGAATCCACACTTCTTTTTTTTTTATACTGCATCAGTGAATATACATTTAAAATCTCTTACTTTGCCTTCTCCTCCAGCTTCAGGCCCTTGATGCCATCCAGGTATCCACTGGCAGTGTTGACGGCATTATCATAGTAGGACCTTATGGTGCCTGTGATCTTGGTCAGGGTCCCCTGCTCCTCCTCAGCCTGCCTCGGCATACGGAAGCTTTCAGCGCCTGCACAAGACAGCTCAGAGGTGTCAAAGGGTTCCACATTTTACCAGGAAAACATTACATATTATCCATCACTGATTCATCCTATTCTGAATTCAATTCCATGTTCTGAGAATGTCCTTACTGAGAGCAAGGAGCGCAACCAGCCCAGTAATGACAAGCAGCTTATTCATAGTGTCACTCGTATCTGTGAGGAAAGAGAAGAGAAAGGGGCATTTAAAGCTTACCTCACTTTATCCACTAGGGTGAGACATTGTCATACATTTCTCTGCTCATGTGTAGCTGATAGATTTGTGGTGATATGAACTTTCTATACTTGAAGACAATTTATTTAACTCTTCTAGCATGAACACAAAAGTGTTTCTTATTTGCAATTATGTTGAACATGCAGCTTATGTCTGAAAATATACATTCAAATGTTCTCATATCTACCGCAACATTCATGCTTTTCTTAGACTCTCTCCCACTCAGTAATTGAAGTAAAAGTGTCAGTACTCACTGTATTCCCTCTTCTCTAGAAAACAGAGTAAGAGGCACCACTGGCCCAGCCTGTTTATATAGGAGCGCCAATGTGTTGACTTGTCGCCCCCAGAGACAAAGTGCACTCCGTGGTAGATAAACCAGCACTGTTGCCTGGTGTGTGTTTGTGGGAGTATGTGTGATATTGCGTCTTGATGAAATGGACAAAATGGCTAACTGTGTAAACACAAGGAAGTTAACAAAGCATCAACAGTTGCATTAGACGTCATCAAAAGCCACTGATTGGATTTTCTTAGCACAGAGGTTGATGGGCCCGTCATGTTGATACATTTCCATTGCTAACTTTGAATACACCCCAATCAGTTCTATTCCATTGATTAGGTTAGTTGTTCATTAATGTGTCACACTCTTACACATTGCCCTGTTCTCATTCTCTATGAGGATTGTTACTTGCATAATGGTTGGTGATGCGTTCATGTCACATTACAGTAGTCCTAAGTCCTATTAAGATGGCCATAAGTCTAGAGTGTGTTGAACACGTCATATGGGTTATTCAGGTTACAAAGTATTTAGGTCAGCTATTAGATTTATTGGGCTGCAATGGCATCTTGCAGCTCTTTTTATCTAAGTATTTATTTTTTTCCACTTATCTTTGTCAAAGATCCCTGAACAACTCCCACTCATCAGTGCAATCTTAGTCAGAAATAGAGGAACTGTTTTAGTACAGGGTTTGCTGGCAAAGGCACAGTTTTTGTTTGTTTTATGGTGATTGATATCAAATGAGTACAAAATGCAGACACATTTTTTGTCATTTTTTTGTGTTTTCATGACTTGTCCATGGATTGTATAAAAAATTGTTTCTCATTCTCCAACCAAAACAATACATTTTTTATTTTTTTATTTTTTAATCCATCTTTATATTTATTTGTTTGTTTGGTTTGTCTTTTTAGCCCTGATGTTTTGATTCTATATTGATGGTAAATATTTTGGCTCGTGTAAGTGCAAATGCTTTTGTTCACGATTTTGTGAAGAGCAGTCCCAGTGTTTGTTTTATAAGTTGTGTTTTGTAAAAAAAAAAAATAAAGATAAAGAAATTGTCCAACTCACAGTGAAAATCAAAACCTACAGCACATAGGCTTTATAGGAGCTTTAGGTTTATTTGTCTGTTAATAAAAAAACCACTATTTCAGCACAATAACTTTAATAACTTACCAACTACCTGTGATCTTCATTGATTACAAAGCATGGCGGTGAAGTCTCAGTTTTAGAAGTCCATTTCTCTGTAATGGCTATGTTGATTGAGTCCTAAGTAAATATGTGTTTCCACCTCACATGTCATGTTGCGTGGGACCCGAGGCCTCAGGTCAGTTTAAGGACAGCTGTGGGCAGCAGTGGGATTCAGATTCCAGCAGATTCAGTGCTGTGCTGACTCGGCTTTGCTACAGACGGCATTAGAGTGCATAATGGAACTGTCAGTGGCTACAGAGACACAGCTTTTCTGTCAGTGCTGTTGCGTGTTATGTCTTGAACTCTGTAATTAAACAGTTTTTGTATAATTAATTGAAAAAAGTTACAATTACCAGAATGTCTGAAATGAGGCCGGAAGGAAGAATTAGCACATCATGCTGCTCTCACACAACATGCTCTTATTCACAAAGACCTCAGACTTGGCCTTCTGGGAACATCTATTAATGCTAAATAAAATACATTCTATAGTATGTTGTGATTCATTGAGATCACTGTAACTACACTGAGATGGTGTGTTCAACTCCTTCATTTCAAGTAAATAATATTCTTGGAGGAATAATCTGTGTGCTTTGATTTAGTAGGCCCAAACTGAGCTTGAGCTCTGATTAGAGTAAAGATCTTATTATTAACTATTATTAAGAAATGGTATATTGATAGCTATTAATCGCTAGTTAAGTTATTTTACTGTTAACAAACAATTAAATGAGGATTTATCATATTTCCGTATTAATAATACTTTTTTATTTGGTGTTATTTTATCAGAGGTTTAGTGCAATATATGAAAATGTTTGTTTTACGGTTTTCAAATGGTTTACAAAGGTTTACAGATCATTTGGTCATTAACAAATACTTAATATAATAAATCAAATGATATGATGTGTGCAACAAGAAACTGTTAAAAGAACATAACTATTAAACAATATTAATGAGTTTACCATTTATTAAGGATGGTTATTATAGTGTAACCGTGTTTCATTTTAAATTACAGTTGTGTCAAAGTGGCAGCTCACATTATAAACAAAACACCTTTATAATGTGCAATTTGAATGATCATAATGTATCTGGCAGCACATTAACATGTGTTTCATATATCTTAATTAAAATGTATAACTGGGATTGAGCTGTGAGCTGTGATGAACACAATGATTAATGGAGCCTGGAACAACTTTTGTTGTGCTCATAAAATGATATGATAGGATAACTTATGATCAACTATGGAAGTAAACCTTGAATCTCTTGATGAAGAAGCACATTTCAAATAGTTTTCCAGTTCATTTTAATGAACACACTCACACATACACATACACAATCAATCACACAGAGACTTTGGTTAGTGTATCAAACACATAATACTGTACATGCACAATTTTGCATAGGCGGTGTTCGCCCTGCTTTTAACTCTGCATGATTTGGCAAAGATATTGATTTGAAAAGAGGCAAAGGATTGTATTTGCATTGTGCATTGCTCTTCTCAGCCTAAACTGGTGTTTGCTCCTATGATCTATCATCTATTAAAGGTTGTTGACAGGTGCATTTCTCTGGTTGTTCTTCTTTACTGAGTGGGCAGGTATTTGTCCAGGTGGACCTTGATGGTGTCAATGACTTCGCTCAGGTAGTCACCGGCGTAGGGGCGCACGTAGTGTCCGTACAGACCCAGCACTGATGAACGGGCTTTGTCCACCAGGGGAGATGCCTCCTGGCCCAGGCCACTGCACAAATCAGGGAAGAGAGGTTATTTATAGAAATCTCCAAGACAAAAAGATTCATCAGCTAGTTCAGTGCCAGGATAGTGTATTCTCAATAGAAATTGTGATTATACAGCAATGTTGCAGTTGATGTGGACACTTAACTTAACAGTTGAGAAAGGTTTTCTGTCCGTTTCAGGTTCAATAATACAGAGCTTTTAATGGGAAGAAATAGTTTTCAGTGAACACTTACGCGGCAACCTTGACAATGGCTTGGAACTCAGGCTTGGTCTGCAGCTGCTCAATGAAGTCTTTGGCAGCCTTTCCACGCTCACTATCTCCGACTGTCTCCAACCCAGGAGCAGCGGCGGCCTGCAGCTTGCCGTAAGCAGTCAGCAGCCTCTGGTAGAACACAGATTTCATGGACTCATACTTTTCAACAAGATCCGCTGATGGTGTGGGAATCTCACACAGGCTCACAGAGACTGGAATGAAATCAGAATGGTAGAATTGTTATGATAGAATCAGTGTTGAAAAACTAAAAAAAGATGACAATAAGTTGATAAAGCGTCAAGAAATGTTGAATTGAAAAAGATATCCATGTAAGTTCTTGCTTTAAAAGAATCATCTAAGAACCAAATAATAGCTGCTTTGCCTATTTTGGTTTCTCACTCTTGGTAATTGTATCCAAACTCAGATTTCTTTTACCAGTATTATGACTAAAATGCAGTCTTTATCTTGTATGCGAACCACAGATAAATCATTGTGTTCAGTAAATTACTGCAACACAAGTGAATGTAATAAAAACATTTTACATTTGATCAACTATAAAACAAGGAATGCAGAAAAATTAGAAAAACAAGTACATTTCTCCAAATGGCTCTCTGTATTATGCATGATATTCTCCATTTTTCACACAGTCACATAGTAGTTAAGCTGCAATTGTACAGATTGCATTATGTCGCCTTACCCTGCAGAGCGAGGATCAGTGCCAATGCGTATTTAGCATTCATGTCTGAAACAAAAGAAAAGAGGAACAAAACTTAAAATTGAACCCTCCTTTAAGTGTAACGAATATTATTGTCCTCTTTTCCACTCAGGAGACAATGCACAAGTTAATAAAACTGCAAAGATGGAATGCAAAAACAAAATACCTAAATGAATTATATAATATACGTTTTAGTGAAATTTATTCAGAACAAGCTTCAGAAGAGAAGCTGCATGGGCTGCTGCAGTAAGAAGAGTGGTTACCTGCTGTTGTGTTGGATGTACAGATCCAAGAAGTGACAGTCTTCTCTGAAAGTGAGTTGTCTGTAACTCGGAGCTCACATCTGGACACAATGATATAGGGGGGGACTGCAAACAAACGTCATCTGATGACCATACACACAATCACGCACACACCCATGCGTGCACATGCACACTCACACACACATGTTCACCTAAACAAAGTCCAGTGTACATAATATTCACTTTAAATATTGTATGTTGAAATATGACTACGTTGTTATGCAATGTTCCTCAAAGTAAGTTTATCTGTATTCATATGGCGATGCACTTAGAGACCTCCTGATAATGCTGCATAAGCAATGTGTTGCCACACTGCATGTATATCATAAGCATCATGTCTCCCGTGGCACAAAAAAAACAACCTTTAAAGCATTTTATGTGTGGTGTACCACAGATTTACTAATTAACATTTATTTGACGGAAGATCGGAATCACCTAATGTCTGCTCAGAGATAGATCAGAGTCAAATGGTCAGCAGGTCAATCAACCAGGACCATGTCTAGACACATTGTACTATAACCAGAGCCATGCATACTGGGATTACTGAGTCACCTTTCACCCTCATACCCTGAGAAAGACTCCATGCAGGGTGATAAAGGACCATTTTTATAATAATTTAAAGGTTTTCCTTGTTCTTCTTTTTTATTAATATTATATTCTTTTTGTCATTTCTTTATCTGTAAATGTATGCACATGGTAGCACTGCAATGTCAGCATCAGCCAGAGAAAATGTTAAGATTTGTTTTTTCAATAGCAGAACTAAATGTAACTCATTCAATAACTTTCTAAGGGAATTGTCACCTAAAGCAAAGGTGCATTATTATATTACAAAAATGCAGATTATGCAAGTAAATGTTGTATATAAATCATATCATGTATAGTATGTTGGGGATTTTACCTTTTGATTACATAAGATCATAAGAAAGAATATTTAAAAGCAGCAGTATTCCCTCTCATGATCTTTTCCTCTCTTTGTTGTCTTTCTTGCAGGACAAGCTGGGCCCATACAGCAACATGTACTAAAAAGGTTTGTTATGGATTCTTTCTGTGTTTGACGCAAAGCCTGGTGAAACCTTATAACATACCCCCTATAACTAACCCTCTAACCCTAACCCCATCAGGTGGTAAGAATTACAGAAGAATGGTTAGAGTATTAATTTATTGTCAGCTCTTCTTGACATTTGCAACATGACATCATGACTTTGCATAAACAGACATACAACGACTTTCTTAAGCCAAGTGGCGTGTTATCTGTACGCATTTTGAGCTATCCGTGTGTATGTCTACGCTGTTATTGTGAGAATAAAGCTGCGGTTGAGTTTAGGACACGTGACACACGGTTGGGTTTAGGAAAAGAAGAACAGGGTTGGCTTTAGTAGAGAAAGAAAACAACAGTTGAGTTTAGGAAATGATACACATGGGATATGCGGGACATGATCCCCAGTCTCCTGGGTAAAAGCCCTGTGTTTTACCCAGCCACCATCCCGACAAACTGGAATTTTTCCCTTTCATACTACTCGCTACGGCATAAATTCACACGCTATCGCAAGGTAATGAAAGTCAATGGAGGCCAATCAGCGTTAATAAACACGCTAAAAAGCGTAGTATGCGTCTTGATAACACGCCAATAATGGCGTACAAATTGGCGTGTCATACATACGCCATTTCATGAGATCAGTCTGATATTTGAGTGGGTTGATCCATTTGATTAGTCGCTTTCAATGGAATGAGTTTGTCAATGGTTGTCTGGATTTTCTCCCACACAGAGCTTTTGACGTTAAAGGCCCATTCAACGTAGCTGTCAGTCACTGGTTGGATGTGGTCTTCATAGTAAGTACCAATAAAGCCCCTCAAATGTTCGACTTTAGCTGGGGCTCCCCTATGAGATGCACAAGTACACAGATGAGTAAAAAGGTATGTATAACATGGTCACAGAAACACATCAAGACAAAATAAACGCAGACAAAATATTTTAACATTTCTGATAAATGACAATCATTTACAGCGAGGTCGATTGAGCTTGAATCAATGATGATTATACTGATAATGATACCTGGTTTTCTCTGCTAGCCTCTGCAGTATTCCTGGAGGCTCGGGTTGTATCGGGGCGGGTGTCTGGGCCAAAATCGGTTCACATGCTGCAGAGGAGGATGTTTGTCAGTCACGAAGAACAAAGACACAATTAGCTTGGAAATAAAAAAGGAAGTGCAACTGAAGATGTAATAATTATTTTTAAAGGCATACCTTGCATCAGTAATATGAGACCGAAAACAAGTTCTTTCATATGCATCTGCCAGGAGAAACATAACCGTCAGCAGTTTGTTATAATATTGTTTTAAAATGCTCAAATTGTCTCTCTTCCTTTTCTACAATTAAAAAAAATATACTAAATTAAATCTCTGATTTTAAAATAGAATGTGTTCATTTACACCACAACAAACTTGAAAAGGAGCGACAAAGGGTATTTTTTACCTTTTCCTCTGGCTCTGATCAACCGAAGTTGAATAACACAAGTGTTATCGGGCCATTTTATTTGTATTGGGTGAGAGCAACAGCTTGTACATTGGTCCAAATCAGATGGTCATTCATTGCGTTGTTATTTTTTCCACATTTTATTGAAAAAAAATCTGAGACCGCCAAACAACAGTTCTGTGACAGATAGTGCAAACAGTATTGTTACTATTTTCCCATTTTTACTATTTTAAGTGTCAGACTGTTTTGACATTTGACACAGAAAATGCACAGACAAATGGACTAACAGGCATGTAGAGAGATAAGATGAAGGTTTTCTTTAAATTGTTATACGATTTTCAAAGTCGCAGAACTTCAGGGCAATTGTTTGATGTGAAATTTGAACTCCATTTGAGTCACATGAAAGCTGCTGGTCATTTCTCTTATCCATCTTAGATAGTTATGTGATTAGTTTTTCTTTTCTCTGTAATCTGTTTTCTTGATATCTTTTCAATCAATCAACATTAGCTGAGTTCATGGACTGTCCGAGTGCCCTTTGGATAAGCTATGTTTACAGGCCAATCAAAGTCTCTGTTCTGGCAGGAGGTTTGAGTGAAGAGTGAAGGGGACTAGGGGCAAATTAGATAAACATTGTCAGCCTAGCGAAGCATTTCTGTGTGCAGAGTCCACCACAAAATCAATTTAATCTTGTCAGTTTGTATGCTCTATGCTTGCTGCATATTCTAAATGGAAACAACTCAACACTTGTGTTGAGATTAGAGTCAACTACGTCACATTTACAAATGTGTGTGTGTGTGTGTGTGTGTGTGTGTGTGTGTGTGTGTGTGTGTGTCTCTGTGTGTGTGTGTGTGTGTGTGTGTGTGTGTGTGTGTGTGTGTGTGTGTGTGTGTGTGTGTGTGTGTGAGAGTGAGTGAGTGACATGACTGTTTCCTCCCATTATGCTTTAGAAAAGTTATATTTTTATAAAATGTCTACATTTCATAATTACAAATCAAGAAATACACCATGTTAAACATTTTAAAGCTACATTAGAGTATTTATGTATTTTGTTTTGGTTGGATTAAAATGATGTTAAAGGTTGAAATATAATGTATGAAGTAGGTTTGCAAAATACAGTTTACTGCATAAATCTTGAAAATAATAATGCCACTTCTCGGTTTTTATTTAACAGCTTTGTGATAGCTTTTAGCCAGGAGTGGTCACAGAGGGGACAAAACGTAAGTTAACTTTAGGTTTAGTCACGTCAGGAAGTCGATTTTCAACCAAATCAAACTGTTTTTGAACATATACAGTATATTCTTTAACTAGTGAAATGACTAAAATTGAAAGGGATTCAAAGTTAATTTCAGCCCACACAGCTGATGCAATCTGATCATAATCTGGTACCTCTGCCCACCAGCTGCTGACCTCTGTCACTCTGTTCTCTTCACAGGAACAGATCTCAATGAACTGGGACAACTGGTGGGTTATTAACCCAGCATAAACAGTGACTTTAGCACAGGAGTTGTGAAATGCCAGAAAAGCATCCATGTTGGCACTTGCCCTTTGGTACAAGCTATTGACACAAATAAACTATTATCTATGCATAGATGCTGCTGACCCGAGCATAGATGAATCTGTTGGTCACAGTAAAAATGGCTGGTGGTTAAAACTATAAAATCTCAGAGATTGGTTGTTTAATGAACCCATGGCAAACTTGTTTTTTGACGTTCAGGAATTGCGAGTTTTATAGTGAATGTGTCTCTAGATGTTATAAAAGAAATACAGCATCAACAGAACCTTAGCTACAGTTAATATGCAAAGGCCCCTGCATTTTACCCATTCTTTCACAGTATTGGTCAGTTTTTCAACAATACGGTAATATCTTACAGACCTGCTCTTAAGTAATTTTCTCAAAAAAGATCTCATTAAAATTGGACTTAATGATCATTATCAGGTTTTAGTGCCATGAAACACAGATGTGCCTGCGTTTAACATAACACTGATTGCCCTCTGATTCCATGAGGAGACATGTTTAAATGATGAACTATATTCCTTATGTCTTTATGTCTGTGCAAAGGCTTCTTTAAGTTTGTTAATATTCCAACTCTATCAGTTTTCATGTTGGCCCTAGATTAGACCCCTCCCCCCCATAATCATTAAAGATGAGGCAATTGCTTAAAATCTTGGAAATATGGATTTATTAATTCAAGACAATAGGTGATTAATGCAAAATAAAATCCAAATAAATTAACTTCAGCCTTCATTTAAATGTATGTTTCTGCCTGCAAAACACAATATTTAAAATAAATAGTGTCAATTGACTGTGTTCATCCCACTTCCTTCCATAAAATTTTCCTTGTCTAAGGATTATAAAATGACATATATCTTCTAAGAAAACTTACACATCTGATGAAATAGTTGCGTTGCCTTCTGATGGCGCAGTAGATATGACACATACCTTTGGTGTGGGAGCCCTGAGTTTGATTTCTAATGTGATACAGCAACCAATATGTCCCTGAGCAAGACACTTAACCCGTAGTTGCTCCAGAGGCGTGTGACCTCTGACATATATATACAAATTGTAACAAATTGTAAGTCGCTTTGGATAAAAGCGTCAGTTAAATAACATATGGAGGCCATACTCTCATAGACCAGAACTGTTCATTTATTATTTCATTTTGTACAATCAAAAGATCTTATTTTCTTTCCTGTGAGAAATACTGATGCTTATGTGATGTATCAAAAACAAAAACTTTATTTGAAATCTTTATTGCACTTTTTCACATTGCTACTTTCAAAAGATTGCATTTAAATTATAAAAAAAAAACATCCCTTTACAGAGAGGCAACGTAACCATTTCATCTGGTCTGCAGAGAGAGAGAGAGAGTATGTGTGACATCAGCGTGGCAACATTTTAGGGTGGAGAAGTCAGCGGTCAGAGGCGGTGGGGAGGGTGGGGGGGGGGGTTGTAAACTGGAGACAGGGACCTTTTTACTGGGTGATTTCCCCAACCTTGGTCTTCAGTTGCTCAAACTGTTCTTGGAACCAGGTCCTTAGGAGGAGAGGAACAAAAACAGAGTCAAATTGTGCATGTGAATATCTTTTTTTTTTATCTAGACTGTGTGTGTGCGTGTGTACGCTTACTTTGACTTGACTGCCAAGTCGCTGGTTTGGATCTGGTCAAAGGTAGTCTTGGCCTTTTCAGCCAGGCTCTTGCTTATCTCAGTCATCTGATCGCGAAACGCAGCAAACTTCTGCTCAATGGTCTCCTCTTGGGCCTCTGCAGGTGAGAGCGATGGATAGACACAGAGAAAGTTACACAACATGGAAAAAGAACACTTAGCTGGGACGTTTTTTTAGGGGTGTAATAAACACGGGACATACCTGTGTATGCGACAAAAGCCAGCATCAGCACGGCAACCGCAAGGTACAGTCTCATCTTGGCTGTGACTCTCTAGGAGGAGGGACAGAGACGGCTTGGTTTAGCTTATTTGTCTCGCAAACAAGACGTTTTCATTGAAGAGAGTGTTTTTTCTTTAAAACTAGAGCTCCTCGACGTCAGCACCACCGCGACTGGACAGCTCCATTTACGCATTACCTTCGTTACAATTTAATAATTAACAACAAATACATATACCTATATCTCAAACTATCTTTTTGGATGCATTTTCTCAATCATATTTTTTTGCCATGTGCTCCTTCTAACACGCAGGTGTCGCCATGATGACAATATTAAGAAATAAGTCCCCTGAGGTTAGTGCAACACTTTCTGATAAACAGAAGGCCTCGCATATTACATTTAATCTTCACCGCCCTGTAGTTATTTGGGCAACAAAGACTATGTTTTTTACATCAGTTTTAGTCGTAATTCAAATGAAATGTCAAACATACCTGTTGGTTGTCTCAGAAAAGGTGAAAAGAAATCGAGTGTGTTTGAGCGTCTTTGTGTGTTCCTCTTTATAAGCCCGCTGAGGGTGACGCACAACACCAGACTTCAGTCATCATGTACACGTGGAGTCCTTGAAGTGTCGCTGCCCCCTTTATTGATCAGCACGGATGTACAGTAATTGCATTAAAAGATTGTGATTATGATATTGACTCTACTGAGGAAAATGAGTTACGTGCCTAATTGCATAACTCTTTAAGATTGTGTTATATTCAGCACACTGATGAGCTGAACCTAGCAGCACTGATAGCGCCGTTACTCATAGATCTGAGCTATTTGGAAGTTCTTTGGACCTGAAGTGTTGGCCAACATGGACTCGATTTCAAAGAGCCTTACATTTATTGGAAATGGCTAATCAAGATGTTGGATATCAAACAACTGGACTCCTTGAGTATACTGTATACTGGATAGGCCTTACTGGTTTGTGAGAATGATGCACATTAATCACATGTAGATTTTCCATTAAATTAGATTTTTTTTTTTAACTTTCATTGCAGACTGCTCTGTTTTGGTGTAATTTTCCATTAACAGAATTGCATTGCCTTATTAACTGTCTCTTTTATCCAGACCTTCCCTCTCTTAAAAATGAAGTGAGTCAGACAAGTTCTATTATGGTCCATCTTTTAAGAAGGCATGCAATAGAAAAAACCTGTAGAGTCTGTTGAACTGCAGTAACCCCTCAATTCAACTGTGACCTGAGTTAGATCCAGGAAGCCTGTATTGGATGATTTAAAGGCCTGTTTTCACACCGAGCAGTCTGCTGCAAATGCCAAATGCCCATTTGTTGCTGATGACTTGTCCTATCACTATGATGAATAGCCTTCAATTGAGATAATGAGCCTTCACATGCCTTAACACCCACACATTACCTCTGAAAGACTAAATCTCCATCTCTTTGCCATGAAGTGGCCAGTGGGTTTATGTATGAGCTTGTGCTTGCGTGCATATAAGCGCCTCTTGAATAATTGTTGGAGACATAGGGCTTGAAAGTGCACGTATTGCATGCTCCCAATTTGTAATAACAAGCTTACAAAAATGCTGTTTTTGTGTTTGGCCCTTAGCTCCTGTGGTGAATGATTTTGCGTGCCAGCCGTGAAGGGATAGAAAGGATGGAAAGAAGAGAGGGGGTTGTAATAGGAGGTAAAATCTCTGCATGGTGTGTTTTTGAAAGGTTACTTGCGGCCATGGGCTAACTAGCACCTGCTAGTGTGCCGGGACTTTTGTTGTTGTTGCTGGGCAGCAATCGAAGTACAGACACCCTATAGGAGCAGACGGAGCAGAAGTGCTGAACTGGCAGGATGCTTGTGGTTTTCCTGTTTTTACAATCCACGACTGATCTTTGTAACAATGGACATTTTAATGTAGGAGTTTCACTTCAGTCTGTTCTTTTCTAAATAAACAGTGGTTCCTAAGATGAGTGATATCATAGGGGACAAACACGTAGTCATGGTGTTAGTCATTCTTTCATTTTACATGCAATGCCCTTTAACACAGATAAAAAAGGGTAAACATGTTTACGGGTTGTTTTGTGGTGAAACAGAGCTAAAAGTAACAATTAATTGACTTTTAGAGACATACTAATGTACAATTAACTATATGTTTCTATACATATAAATCTACATATACACACAATTCTAAACCACCCTTTTTTAAGAATATTTTTGTGATATCATACAAATGTTTCCAGTCTGATTTAAACCATGTATGTTATTTGGTACACTTTGTAGACCCCTAGGTCTGCAAGAGATTTTTAAGCAGTTGCCACTCTTTAATTAAAATCTGCGAAAAATGTGTGTTCGGCTCTTGAAACTCACATAGTTTGTGTTTCTTTATGAGGAAAATGTAGTTTACTGTATCTTCCAAAAAAGAAAACACAGCTGCATCTTTATGCAGCATGGATTCAAGCAGAGGGGTCAGAGGAGGGGAGAGGAGATGAACCAGGGACAAATGGTGTCCTCTACTGGCCCCTGCTCTGCATTTCAAAGAGAAAAACCTGCTGTTTCATAAGCATTACTTTTTTTTGATTGGAAGAGTGAATAATCTGAGTTTAGGACAATCATGACCACCTTTTCCCCTTAGGCAGGTCAAGATGTGTAGCAAGCTAAAAAGGATCTCCTAATTTTGGATTTACGTCCTTTGCATCTAGTAGTGTAGGAATGTAAGGTTCTGATTGGGGTTTTCAGTGTGTTTCCTAATGGTTGACCAGAAAAAAGAAAGGTCAGTTTTGTTTTGATGCATTTTAGCCTTTTTGGGGGGGGGGGGTATGGCATGCAAAAAATGGTTTCCTTCCAGGAACAAACATTGCAGTTTAATGATATGCATCTTAAGCCAACTGGATGCACATGCTTGATAACATGTATGTGCATGTGGGTACACTGTCTACAAACGGTGTGTGGGCATGTACTAATATATTTTATTGGCATGTCTGAGGAAATTTATGTATACATATGCACCGATGCATGGCTTATAATATGGTGTGAGCCACAAATAAAGGTAGAAATTATAGTTTCCACGTTAAGTTAATTCAATCAAGAGCACAGTGTGTTCCCAAATGCCTTCTTGGATCAAGAGAAAGCAATCTGGAAACAGATCTTTACAAGTCCAAACTAGAAAAACTGAAGACCAAGGGCTGTGGTGGGCGGCAGTATGTATGAAGAGAGCAAATTGAGAAAGGGAAAGGGTTGGGATGGAGAACAGCTGAAAAAGAGCAAATAATACCTTCTTTTTTAACTTTAAGATTCATTACTTCTTTATATTTAAGACACTATTCAACAAAGAGGGAGAAGTGTTTGTGTGTCAGGAGGTTGGGAAAACACTGTAATGGCCAAATAGCTTTATATGAATTCCCTTTATATAATTAACCCCTGAAGCCTAACCTGCTAAATGTAATGTGTAAGGATAGTTACATTTAAGTTTGTTAGAAGTTGGGATGATAATGATGATAATGATGATAATTTTATATTTGTTGCCTTTAAGAGTGTCATTTTTCTAGAGATTATTTTAGACATTTTCAACATTATTAAAATTGCTGTAGAGACTTCATGTACAATAATGATCAGTGGTGTCTTTGTGAAGTCTCCACTTGTTAGCATAACTGAACCTCTTCTTAAATAATGGATGACACTTTAATGTTCAATCAGAGACACAACAGTGTAAACAAAGCATATTTTCTAGGTTCTTTATTCACTCAGCACTGTTTAGCACACTGGCAGTGCGCATACAGTGAGCAGCATAGTGGGCATGACACGTGACACACAAGTGACACTCTGAAGGACAGACAGGCAGCATTACACTTTGATTGTCATAAATGCATCAAGTCGTTTTACATTCCAATTCTCTGTGAAGCACGAGAAGAAATACAGACAATACAGTTCACTGAGCAGACACATTACAGTAGGTGCCATCATCATTGAGTATATTTATTGAAATGAAAGACACTTGTGTTTGATACATTTAGGGATTATATCCCTACCTATCCCTGCCTATGAGGTTTAGTTGTTATAACCAAACAAAATGTAGAAAACTAAATACAAAACCTTGTGAGGGTGGGATAGACAGCTAGAACAGTAGAAAAGCAAAGCATATTACAAATAATTGTTTCCCGTTTGTGTATTAAAGGCTGTTATTGGATGGGGTGGTTGTGTTCAGTGATCAAGGGAGTTGATAAGAGAAGAAAAGGTGACAATAAAAGAACCTAAAATTGATGTTTATCTGCTGTTTTGTAAAAGACGCACCTCATCCCCCCTTCTTCATCTCATCAACCCCCTTATCCTGAACAATAGAGCACCCACATGAAGATATCATCAGTAACCCTCAACTCCCCTCTCTTTGCCAGAGTATTGAGAAATCAGTGTCTTTCTTTATGCAGCAGCGGCCGTCTCCTTGACCTTCTCCATGATGTTCTCAATCTGCTCACGGATCTGGGTGGCAAAGGGGGAGATCATGTCGGTCAGCTGGTCGATTTTACCTTCCAGGGAGGTGCGCAGTTCCTGGGCGGTGGATTCCAGCTGGGTCTTGATGCCCTCAGCCTGGGTCTCCAGCTGCGAGCCCAACTGATCAGCCTGGGTCTTCAGTATGGTGGAGATGTCACTCAGCTTCTTGGATGCAGTGTCACTGGCCTGCTGGACGTAGGGCTCAACATTCTCCTTCACAGCGTCCACGTTCTGGGAGGTTCGGGACTGGAGCTCAGTGACGTAGGTGGTCACAGTGCTTGGGGGGGAGAAGAGAGAAGACATTTACTTTTCATATTAGCAAAGACAAGAACGAGTTTGAGAGTGTTAAAATCCTCCACACCACTTACTTGCGAATCTCCTCTGTGTCTTTATTCAGGCGCTTCTTCAGCTTGTGGGTGTAGGTGCCAATGCGGCTGCGGACGTCATCGGTGTTCTGCTCCATCATGGTCTTGAGCTCACCCAGATATTCAATGCTGCGTTCTTTGGCATCCAGCATGTCCTTCTGGAGTTTGTTGCCCAGAAGCTGAATGTCTTGAGACAGCTGGCCGGTGGAGCTATCGGTGTAGGGGCTCAGCTTGGTCTGGATGTCATCTCTGTATGCTGACAGCTCTGCCATGCTGTCAGAGATCAGAGTGCTGAAAGCAGAGGAACAAGATGGTCAGACATGAGGAGAGAATAGGGCTGTAAGCATAGTGCAAGGATGAGAGATTAGAGAGAAGTAAGGTTTGGAAAATAAGAGTAAGAAAATTGGGTGGGAAACCAGTTGGAAGTAATCAAAATTGAGTGTATAAGGGAACAAATAACTGCCTATTGTAATTTAAAAAGGCATGAACATGATGAAGTTAACTTACTCTAGCTCCCTGGTGAGCTGAGAGGCCTTGAGTTCCTGCACGACTCCATCGGCTTTTTGGTTCAGCTCAGCAACGTACTGCCAGAAACGATCCACGGTGTCCTCCCAGCTTTTTAGGGTGGCATCAGGGAGCACAGCACGGGCATTGCAGCCTATTATGGGCCATTTGGAAAAGTTGGATAAATATCACATCAAATTTAATTTAAAAAAAAGTTAGTGGTGGTGGTGGTAAATTCCAGACCAGTAGTACACTTACCAGTGATGACTGTCAGAGCAAGAATCAGAGCTACAGTCTTCATGGTTGTTGGACAGATAGATACACCTGTAAATTAAAGGAAGGGAGGAGGGGGGGAGGTAAGCAATAAACAATGCAATACAAACAGATAAAGAGTTTCTGCCATGAGGTAGTACAGAGTTTTAACGTCCTCCTCTACAATTTAAATAAATATGATCCAGCTAAGAACATAACAATTATGTGTCTCTGCATGCTGTGCAGCCTGTCACTCACCTGAGAGCTTGAGCTTCCTCCGTGCTCCCTGAGGAGTTACTGAGGGCTTTTATACAGTGGCGGGAGACTGTTGCTGCCGCCGCGCGTGGAGGGGTGGGGTGGGCGTTGATTGCTCGCGCGCGTTCACGTGGTTAACATGATTCGTCTGCACAGATTGCTGTTTTCCTCCACGCAACATGCGACCAACACCGCGTCCGAAGTTCCGACGTTTTCACAGGTTTGCATTCTTTGAGGGCGTGATTGAGCAATCCGGCAGTCACAAGAATAACGGGGTGAAAGTTTGATGTGTCCTTAAAAATATCCCTACCGTTTACAACAACAGTGAACACTGCCAGAGGTAGAAAGTGGCAAAGCACATTTCCTAAAGCAATTTTTGGGGTAGGCTACATTATATGAACATTTATTCTATAAAAAGGTAAAAGTAAAAGAGGTAAAAGTAGCCACACCACAATGTAAATACCCCTTTAGAAAAAAGCTAGTGAAATGAAGCTACCTTGTGCTCTGTTGCCAGTTACATGTTATGTTTGTAAAACCCGAATCTGTAAAAGTAACTGTGGCTGTCAAAAAAGCAAATATATAAAGTAGAGTATAAAGCACAAATTTTACCTCTAAAATGTGGAGTAGAAGTATAAAGTAGCATACAAATTAAACACTTAAGAAAACTACAATTACCTTACAAGTGTACATGTAGGTTACAATACCTGAGTAAATGTACCTGGTAAAATTCCAATATGAATGCATGAGTTAATTACACTTGTAACTTGTTGCCATGGTAACACAACACACTCGCAGGATGCCATGATTTAGAATATTATGCAACAGTATATTAATAATTATAGATTTAGTTTTATCCCAACAGTCAACTATTGTAATTCAGCAAATGAAATTGGTGGTTTTCATACTTAAGTGTTTTGCTGCTGATGTCATTCTTTTACTTTTATATGTTGGTACTACTACTTTTACTCAGGTAACAGATTTTAGTAATTCATCCACTGCTGCTTATTGCAGGTTTTGGTGTTAAGTGGCCACAACTTTGCAGGACTTTCTTTGATCATTATCACCAAGTGGTGCCATCCGAATATAAATCCTCCTGACACCAGGATGCAAATAGGCCTTTCACACATGCATTCATGGTCTGGCTCTCACTTATCCACACCCTACAGACGCACAACCCCCAACAAATATAGCATCTTTGCATGTCAGTCTCACACACACATTTCAAGTGGTGAATTAGATTTTTTCTGTATGAAGATCATACGCCCCAAATTGCATTTTCTATGTACTGTGCTTTCTGTACTGTACTGCTTTATGATGTAGAGCTCTACATTACCAATAAGTGCCTGAAGTAAAAATAAAGTGTCAGCTCTAGTGGACATGTTCAGGCTTGGAGGGATAACACTCGGGTACAGTGAGCCCACTTTACAAAAGAAGGCTTAGAAGTAATGAAATACATTGAACATAAACTATTTTATTACCTGCAAACTGGGCACTGAACAAAAGAAGTAGATTGTACAGGAACCATAGAGGGGAGAGACTGAAATCATATCTGTTTTAATGTTGTAGGTTTCCACAGAGGACAAGGCATTTCCAGGATTTTGAAAGGGGAATTTGATGCAGAAAGAAAAGGGATTACCTCAGTTTATTGAGCAACACATATTTATTCAGTACTAGAACACCATGTGTTCTGGTGCATATTTTTGTCGGACAAATGCGTCTCAATCAGACAGAACGGTTATTTTCCTGTTATGACAAAGATTGGTGATGGATTAGCAGGGAATTAAAAACAGTCTTCCCTATTCACAGTAAACACTTTACTACTGGACTACAAATTGTGTCAAACCCAAATACTTGTAAAGTCAATCCCAAACCCTTAAAGGTTTATCGGACAGTATACACAAATGGAATATTTATAGTAGCATGTCAACATTTGTTGTGCTATCTTGCTTTTACTGCACCACGCTGCTTACGTTTAAGTGATTTCATTTTAGCCTGTTTTGAATACGTTTGTTGATATTATGTGGTATAGAAAACTGGTTTAAGATGGGAGCAGCAAAGATCTCAGTCTATCAGAGTAATTTACCAGCATCAGACAAGGGCATTGGTTTATTTTAAAACATTTGCCCTTTAGGACTTGGCCTCTTTGTTGTCTTTTTCCACAGAAACCCAACTTTACACCGGAACAAAGTTTAAATGGGTTGGCTTGGTCGGATAATTAGTGAGAGAACATTGTGTAAGAACACAGATTGTGAGAACACTGTGTTAACTGATTTAGAGACTGTACCTTAATCAATAGTTCAGCTATCTTGAAATGTATAAGACGGTTCTTTTCTCTGTTTAAATGCTAATCAATCAAAAATGAGGGGAAACAGGTTGATACGTTTTCCCGGTTTAAACTCATTTAGGTGTCACTTTTCTGTTAAAAACCAGAAGACCTAACCTTTGACCTGGATATTCCACGACAATAGTGTGTACTACATGAGGTGTGTCATACACAGAAAGATGCTGCATGTTAAGCTAGATAACAAGTCCAGTCCAGTTCAAACACACAAACAAATCAAGATCAGTAATACAATCCCACCATTCTGCGCAAAACTTTGTCACGCAACGACTTTTTGTTGTCGTTTTTTTTTGGAATATGCTTAATCTCCTGTTTAAAACATTAACCTCTAGCCCGCTACAATGCCTTTCCACTATGGAGATAACATATTTAACTAAATCGTTTGTGTTTGTATTATGCAAACGTGATGGACCACAGTGACCAAACTACACACATGGACCAACAAAGGTCACAGGCCTGACAGCACAAACCCACAATGCTGTGCCATCCTTTGCCAAACTCCCAGGATAAAGAGGCAGATGGGGGAAGTGAAACAGAGATTCAAGAAGAACCCTGAGGTAATACAGTAGGAATGTCTGATACAGTCATCTAAACTCCTGCTGCTTCTCCTTTCTATCCCCAACAACAGAGGCAATGTCCAATGTCTTTGAGGAGTGAGTGTGTGATTTAGATGGTGTGAACGAAAGTGACACTTTAGATGGTGTGAACGAAAGTAACCCTGTAGCCTGAAGATGTTGTTCTCCGGAAGAAGATGGTTTTTGGTGAAGTCTGGATGATCTCACCCCTCCATACAGGCAAACATCTGCTTAGATGAGTCAGCGAGGTCACTACAGTTAACGTCTGTTTTTGTTAAGAATTGTTGAACTGGGCCTTCAAGTTCACAAAGTGTTTTTTCTGCATCCTTTACCCCATCATCTAGTTGTGATTCAGAGTGCTATCAGCTGATTGAGGGAGGTGTGCTGACAGAGCTAAATGTCCGAGTAGGTCTGCCTTGTTTATAGCACTGTCTCACAGTAATAAGGCGGTCACATGGTTTGATGCAGCAGCTCATGCATGTTCACCAAAAAGGTAACCTGCTGTCATTCCCTGTACAACTCTAGGGTAAGCTAAGTGTATCCTTTTAGGCTAAAGGCCGTTTAAACACAGAGCTTTTGCCATAGCCTACACTAAGTGGCCTGATGTTTATACTTGTGCGCTGGTGTGTGCATCGAGCCGGCATGTGTGTGTGTGTGTGGGGAGTGGATGATAGAGCGAGGGAGAAGTGAGAGAATGATGGCGATTATCTTAGTCATAGTAAGAGAAATAACGTGTCTCCCCTGTGTTTTCTGACCAAGGTGGGAAATCTGTAGCAGAAAAAGTTAACCCTTTCCTTGATTTCATGTTGTTTATTTTTTTTTAGGAGTCGGGGGGAATGCAACGCTACCAAGCCACGGCCGAGCGACGTGCGCCGCTGCAACATGCATCACTGCAACATGCTTTGCTGCAATGTGTAGTTACATTTTTCGAGAGGTGCACGTCAGTCTACGGCGTAGACGCAGAGGGGCCTGCAGGGAACGCTGTAGATTCTACGCACAACCATAAAACGACCTTTAACGACAAAAGCTTCACGTCTACCAAGGAGTTCAAGCAGTGCATAAACTTGGTTGGTTGGCAACAAGTTCCTTAATGTTCACAAATATTTAAGGAATATTTTAATAATTAATATTTTAGTATTATTTTAAATCAGCATTAAGTACATTTAATTAAAGTATTAGCTTGACATTTTAGAAAATATGTTTGTTGGCTTTTCTTTTAGAGACTTTGACTGATGCCACTGTCATTACTGTGTGTTAAAGGTCCCATGGCATGAAAATTTCACTTTATGAGGTTTTTTTAAAATTTAAAATCCCTCAACCTGCCTATGGTTCCCCAGTGGCTAGAAATGGCGATAGGTGTAAACCAAGCCCTGGGTATCCTGCGCTGCCTTTCAGAAAATGAAAGCTCAGATGGGCCGATCTGGAATCTTTATGACCTCATAAGGGGCAAGGTTACCTCCCCTTTTCCCCTTCTTTGCCCGTCCAAAGAATTTGGCCCAACCATGAGAGAGAGACATCGTGGCTTTCAAACGAGCACAGTGGCAGTTGGTCAAGGCCACGCCCCCAGCCTCCACCTTTTTTTGTACAGAACCAGCAATTATGATATCATGACATCTATTGCTTAGGTGCTGCTTTTACCTCTGGACAGAGCCAGGCTAGCTGCTTCCCTTGTTTCCATTCTTCATATTAACTGTACAGACAGGAGAGTGGCATCCATCTTCATTTAACTCTCTCTGCAAAAATTACAAACTCATATCAAGACAAAATATTTGTAATAGAGTAGAATACAATAAAGTGGAAAAGGTTGGGTCATTAATCCAGTGAAACTCAGTATGCATGTATTATTAACATATCAGCAATTGTATTACAATGTTTTAAATGCAGATTTGAAATATAACCAAAACCCCTCACATATTAAGACATAATAAGGGTAGTATAATAATCAGAGCTGTGTGTGTGCATGGAGGGTTAATGGTGAGCGGAGTCTGTGGCAGCTGGGGGCAGAACAGAGGAATGTTGTTTGCTACTGGGTAAGGCAGCGTGGGAGCGATCTGGCAGCAGGGATGGAGGCACGAAAGGAAGAATAAAAAACAAGGTGGATGCTGGATGAAGCAGGATGTGTTTATGTGAACTTCCAGGCTTGTAGAGACAAACCTGAACGTGCCCCATCCAAGACCCAAAACTAAATCTTACAGGGGTGTGGCGGGGGGCATTTGCAACTTCAACTGAACAAACAAGAAAGGATTTTATTCCTACGTATGTGGAACTAATAGAGAAAGTGTATTATAACTGTCAAAAGTGCATTATATATGTTGCCAATAATAAATAATTGTCAAAAAAGTGTTTATATGCTTGTATAGCTGATTATCAGACCATTTAATTATCTAGATGTGAGTAACCACAATGGACTCAGTGTTTCTAGTTCCCATTACCACATTTAATTACACTGTAATTGTTGTTTTTCATTTTTCTTTTTTTTCTTCATTTGAAAATGAAGTAGATATACTGTTGTCATTTGGCTTAGTTTGTGAGAAAAACATTTGGCATCCTCAAACCTTACCTCACTCATTAACACACTCATTAAATAACAGACTCACAAGTTTATGTTTGACTTGTACTTTATTTTTATAATATAACAAGTACACAGTGTATAGTGACAGACCAACACGATGTTTAATATTTGTCTAATAATTTGTATATATCTAAAGACATCTACAATTTTCAAAACTGTTGACTTTTTGTTGTCATATTGTTAAAACATGGATGTGTTCCTGGGATTGGAGAATAGAGTTTCTTTAAATGTTTCTTTCTGTTTAACGGGAGGGGGAGGTTGACTTAGTTGGCCTTGACAAAGGACTCGTAGAGGATGGTGAGCTGGGACTGGAGGTCCTGGGCGTAGGGGTCCAGGTTTTCCCTCACCGCATCAACGTAGGGGGCGGCTATTTCTTTCACCTGTTGGACTCTCTGAGTCAGCTCATGTTGCACCTTCTCGGTCACAGGCGCCACGCTCTCCTTGAAGTCATGCAGGTGCTGGTCCACCTTCAGCTTCAGGTCATCAGTGTAGGGCCCCAGCTGAGCTTGCAGATCCTTCACACTCTGCTCCAGGTTGGCCTTCAGCTCCTCGGTCTTCTCCTTCAGGGTGGTCCTCAGGGCCTCAGTGTCCACGGAGTCTGCATAGGGGGCAAGTTCCTGTTTGAGCTGCTCCACTCTCTGCTGGATCTGAACCTTCATGTCATCGGTGTAGGGCTGCAGCTTGTCTTTGACGGTGTTCAGCTCCTGGATCATACGCTCTCTCAGCACGTCGGTCTCAGTGGTTACTTTGACAATCAGGTCCTGGGCTGCAGGGGGAAGCTGCTCCTGCAGGGTGACTGCATACTTGCTGGCAACATCGGCACTCTCTGTCAGACGGGCACTGTACAAGAGAATGAGTTTTGTCTTTAGTTCATATTCTAGTGAGGAGGAATTGCATGTCAGTTACCACTATCCATTATTAGTTAATACTTCATTTGCATAGCGACAATGAGTCACACTGGTCTTTTCTGACCTACCTGACATCCTGTCCAAACTGAGACTTCCTGATCATCTGGAGTGTGTCATCAGCTGTCTGGGTGGCCTTGGAAACATAGTCCCAGAAGGCATCAGTCAGCACATCCAGCTGTGGCTTGGGTGCATCAGCATAGAAAAGGTTGGCATGACTGCCTGCTGGATAGACACAAGAACAGGTTGAAGAACAGTTGCGATTTAAGGCATTTATAAAAGTACACATGTACCCTTAGCAAGGCTTGCAGTTATTTATCTCAAACATATTTTGTTATGCTCCAAAAAGAATAATGATATTTTTCCATCATACTCACCACTGAAAAGGGCTACAATGAGCACAACGAGGACCTTCATGGTTCTTAGACCTTATAACAAGGAGATATAAAGCTGGTTAGCACAGCATGTTCACCAAGAAATATTTCTGAAATAAAAAGCTCTGCTGCTACACTGAGCCAATTCTTCATCATCTTACCTGAGTTTGCGAGTGTATCTGCAAGTCCACTGGCTGCGATGGTGTTCAACTGGTGGGATTCTGCAGCTTATATAGTGAGTCAGACTGTAATGATCCCAAAGTCCAGAGGGCTTGTGCCTTGCTGTCACCTTGCCTCACCCTGCTATCCTCACGACACCTTGCGCCAGAGAATCCATGCAGCACATATGCACAAGCTCACACTGTTATACACGCTGAGTACATTATATTTTCTGCACCTTTATATATCAGTGAATATCTGCCAGATACCAAATTTTGTTTGCCTTACTTATAGTATATGACTTAAATGTATGTGTGATTCATCAGTGTTAGAGTGTGACAAAATCCTTAAGTTGAACCTTAAACAAACCTTGTCCTCAGAAGCCTGTGTGTAATCACTTTAGTGGCCTCAGATAACTCTCTGCCTAGATAGACAAAACCTTTCTCCTTTATTTCTTGGTTGTCTAGTTTTGATTAGATGTACAGTGGTTGATTTATTGTCTCTATTAGCTTGACCTGTTGCCAGCTAACGTCAAAGTAAATCATAGGTCTAGTTTCTGTGTCAGTCATGACTCATGTGTCAGTTTGGCCAAAGGTTAACAGACCCAAACACTGTCAGCTTCTAAAGGACAAAGTAGCTGCTGTTTCACACCAGATATACCATAGTTCACTTCTCTGAAACTAATTTTAAAGAGCAGCATTTTAGTTATGTATTTGGAAACATCCAACACAGTGTTAGTGTGTGAAACTAGAACATTTTATTTAGTTTAATTTAATTTAATTTAATTTAAGACTTTGATCTTTTGATCCTGACAGTACTTCAAGACTTTTATACGGGTGTTCTGTCCTGCTTCTTTCGGTATTTTAAAATGTGTGTTCTAAGACGAAATTTGATGAATGTAGATTTGTTCGATTCACATGAATATTCCATTAGAATTTCTTTCAGCACCGGATCATCCAAATCTACTGGGTATTTTTGTTTACATTTGTCAAAGTAATTACGCAATTGCAAATACCTATAGAAATCCTGTTGATCTAAAGAAAATTCATCTTTTAAAGTTTGGAAGACCTTTAGTTGCATTTTGCTTGTAAGTGAGTAGAATGTTGTGATCCCTCTTTCTATCCATATTTTAAATCTAAGATCTATTTGATTGGGTTTAAAGTCGGGGTCATGTGTACTTCATCTAATTTTCCATAATTTATCCAATAATTTATATTCTGTCTTAATTGTGTTCCAAACTTTGAGTTGAAACTTTAGCCATGGATTTGTTGATGTATCTATTATTTGTAACCAATCCTCATTTCTTGTCCCTGTTGCGTTCTGAGTTTTCCTACTTGACTTCTTAATAGTGTCTGTCATATTTGTTTTAGTCTGTTGCTCGACATATTCACAATGTTTTAGGGCTATTTACCTAATCTGTCGGGGAGCATAGGAATCACACCGCCATCCTGTGTCCGCTGACCCAAAAGTCCCAATAGCTTAGTATTTTATGCACTAAAAAGGTATGTAGAAAGGCTTTAGGCCGCCCACATGTTATTGTAGGCCCAGTTAAATAACACTTCTGTTATATCAATATATTAGGATATCCAAAATGTAAGACGAATTCTAGCCTCATATATTGATGTCGATATAATATTGATGTTTAGCCCAGCCCTAAATTGAAGACCCCTGTTTTATAGATAATTATGTCCGACCTGTTTCACTGCTATAACATGAAGTCAAACCTCCAACAGAAGACCCTGATTCTAAAGAGTGATTCAGGTTCTATACAGGATATTCAGTGCATCAGATTTGAGTCTTCATTTTGTAGCTTCTGGCCCTTGTTGAGATTTAATTGAGCAGTTTTCTTTTTTAACCATCAAATACAGTTTTTCAACAGATCTGACACCCTCACCTTACTCATGTAAAAGAAAAATGTGCTTTTGTGTGATGTGTTCAGTCACTCTGAAGTGTTTCAGATGTTGGCTCCCACTCTTTGTAATGTTTGAATGTCCCTGCCCTCTTCTTACAGCCCTCAAATAGTTATGCCACCTTCTCAGTGAGAGTGACAACACAATGTGCTCTTAAATAGTTGGTCATCTTCCTGTTACTCAAAAAATAAATCTCAACATCTGCAATGAGTTCTAGTATCAAGTCCTAACATTGAAATGTGTCAGGAAAATGGAATGGAAAATATTGTACTGCAAAAGTGACTTTTTTTACTGATTGACTTCTTACACAAAATTATACTTGCTGGATACTGTAAAAAAAAGTTTACATTATGCATGAAGTAAGCCTCTTTTATAAGAACACTTAAAAAAAAACACTGTAGTGCCATGTGCTACATTAATCACACTAACCCTAATTTTATAATACAAAGTCCACTAGTGTAACCATACCAAGGTTATCTGGAGTTGTCTGCAGCCTGTTAGCACTGTACAGCGTGGATAGTTGATTACTATTGCTGAAATGCTATCTAGAGATGAGTCAAAGGAGAACTAGTGCAAGGAGTAAGATGGGGTTAATAGTTATGAAATCCCCAAAAGCCATGTAATGTCTGTATATTGTAAAACTTGTGTCAGTGTGTCTGCATGTAGCCTTAGCGGTGAGTGATAGTAGCCCAGAGAAGCAGCAGAAACAGGAAGAGAGCCATTGTGACAACATGGAAGGGACTCCTGGACTTTGGGCTCTTGACTACAACAGTCATGTGGCTTAGTATATATACATGGAAGCGCCAGTCTAATACACTAGCAAACACGCTCAACTCTAAGGGACACACAAGTCAAAAGCAGGTGAGAATTACAATACATTTCAAAACAAATATAAATATTTTGTGTTTTCAATTTAGCTTGGAAGTTAACAGGATCATAAATGTTTTTCAGCAAGACGCAAACATGAAGGTGTTCATTTTATTAGCTGTTGCAGCGCTGTCTGGTAAGTTGCAAGCTTGTGGTTTTGGCTTGTCTTTACCATATTGGCAAAACTATACATTATTATTACTATATCATTGCTTAAGCAACTAAAAGCTGTCAAAATGAACTGAATGGCTGAAAACCTGCACTGTTCTCAAGCTGTTCTTGTTTCCATCCAACAGGCTGTCATGCCAATCTTTTCTATGCTGATGCACCCAAGCCACAGCTAGAAGTGCTGACTGATGCTTTCTGGGATTACATTGCCAAGGCCACCCAAACAGCTGATGACACCCTCCAGATGATCAGGAAATCACAGTTTGGACAGGAAGTCAAGTAAGTTGTGTGACACACATGACCATGGTGACTGGGCCTATTAGTGGCACGTATCACATGTTGATAAAAATCAATACAGTATTGCAGAAACCCCTGATGGTCCAACCATTACTTTGTCTTCTAGTGCCCGCCTGGCAGACAGCTCTGACATAGCCAGCAAGTATGCAACTACCCTGCAGGAGCAGCTTTCCCCAGCAGCCCAGGACCTGATGACCAAGATCACAGCAGAGGCTGAGGTGCTGAGAAATGTGCTGGCCCAGGAGCTGAGCACTGTCAGGGACAAGCTTGAGCCCTACACCGAGGACATGAAGGCCCAGATCCAGCAGAGAGTGGAGCAGCTCAAACAGGAGCTGGCACCATACGCAGACTCCCTGGACTCTGAGGCCCTGAGGACCACCCTGATGCAGAAGAGCGAGGATCTAAAGACCAACTTGGAGCAGAGTGTGAAGGATCTGCAGGCTCAGATGGGGCCCTACACCGATGACCTGAAGCTGAAGGTGGACCAGCACTTCCAGAACTTCCAAGATAGCGTGGCCCCCATGTCCAAGAAGGTCCAGGTTGAGCTGAGTCAGAGAGCCAATGTGGTGAAACAGATGGTGGCCCCCTACGCTGAGGACCTGAGGGAAAAGCTGGACCCCTACGCTCAGGACCTTCAGGATCAACTCATGTCCCTCTACCAATCCTTTGTTGAAGGCAAATAAGTCAACCTCCACACATGCTTCATCATTTATCAAGATGCTGGCCTTGTTTGGTCTACCTCTGTTTGAAGCATGAAATGTCTGAATTGTACTGTGTACCAAATTAAACTAATATTTATTGCTTGAAAGCAAGCCATTGCACTTGTCCAAAATGTAAATACTAAGTTTTTATTGTGTATTGTGCAGTTGGAAGCTGTAACTTTTTTTGTAATTTCTGTAAGTTATAGAAAATAAAAAGATGAATCTGGAAAATATATATTTGTATTTGTAGTATTTTACAAAATTTGTAAATCTACAAGAAATCTAATCACAAGAGATTTTTTACAACATCATCTGTTTCATAACACACAGTGTATTGGCAAGCCATCCTGAAAGTTCACAGCACTGACAAAGTGGGATTATTACATAAACATCCAGTATCAGGGTCTACTATTGTCACAAACCACAGTGGAAAATGTGCTGCTTTTTCCCCAGAAGGCAACTAGTATTTCTTCCGTGTCTCAACATGTCCTGGCTCCTGTCACAGTTTTGCCTTCTTCTTTATCCAAAGGGCAGACTGTTTTTATGCTGGTACTTGTCAATGCTTGCCATAAAACTGCACCTTCCCGGTGTCAGCACTAAAATCGAGAAATGGCTGTGAGAAACATTAATGACCAAGATAGAAGCCTATACAAGTGAGTTTTGGATTAATCCCATTAGATTTCATATAAAACAAACAGTGTGTTGCTCTAAAAATATGATTACATTTTAACATTCTGTAGTATTCTATTTTAAAGTGATGCATTTGTTTTGATGGTGCTTTGAAAACCACGGAATTCTTTTTGTCATAAAAAACTAGAATTGTGCAACCAATCATTAAATACACAACACAAAGCCTTATCCTCCCTCTATTGACAGTGCCAGCATCCAACGTGGAGGGTCAGAGTCCAATGACAATACTACATTTACACTCACATGCACACACAACACACACAATGCATATTTGTTCCCTGGTTACATCAAAAAAGACTGCACTCGACTGAAAAAATGTGTTAGTCATTATTGTGATATCTATCTCAAGTAAAATCATTAATTATAAAACTTGAGCATTGTGGGGATATTGAAGAGAGAATATTTTTGACAGTGAATAACTTGTTTTTGACTGATTCTTCATAAAGCCGTAGTGAGTAATAATCCATGTATTAATAGGAAAAGCCCAAATGTTTACTTTTTCTAAACTGTAAGTCCATAGAGGTCAATCTGCCTTTATTTAAAGTACTACATTCAGTAAGACACAAACTATTCAAACTACTGCAAAGCTTTGTGTGACTTTACAAATGCTAATCTGATCCCATGTTTTCATGCTCTGGCCTGTTTTATGCCTGATTAGCACTTGTGTGGGCACCCAGAAGAACTATTCACACTGCAGTCAAAACAGCCAAAAGGCATCGTTAAGGCCTTAATCCTAACCATCACTTTTAAAGAGGGCCTAGTGTGTCCCATTCAAACTCTACGACACAGACCACTGAGAGGAGCGAGGCGTTGTTTGACACACGCAAGTTTCTTTGAACAAGACCCATCTTGCTCCAATCACCGTTGTGACAGAGGTTCAGTGTTGTTTTGATGTAGATTGGAGGTTGTTACAAGACTGTTGCTGCTGGATTGATAAGCAGAGCGGGGCCAGCGGGGGTTAAATGGTTGTGTTGATGGGTCATGGTAGATGTTGTTCCCTATCAGCTAGTCTACTTTCAGAACAGGATGGTTATGAGATGTTCTTGGAGAAGTAAATACCTTACATATATTACAGTCTAACAGCCCTATAAACATTTCTGAAGCCATAATGTTAAAGCCTGGACCCCAACTTTTTTCAATCTTGCCCAACATTACTGTCTTTAAAAGGCCTGATGGGCCTCATTTTAAAGCTATCATATGAAACTAGATGATCTCAGAAATCCATTTGGTACCAACTAATTGTAAGTTTGTCGGCATAGGGGCTAAATCAAAGAAAGAGAAAAACTGGCATTGCCATTTCCACAGGGGTCCCTTGACTTCTCACCTCAAGATATCTGCATGAAAATGGATTTTATACCCACACTTGGAATTGCAAAAAAGTGGCTATTACTGTAAAACTGAGCCCAAACTGTTATGGTTGCGTGTGTTTCTGTTTTATTTTGGTAGTGTGTTTTTCTGTCTTGTCTGGTCTTGTTTTACTTCCTGTCTTTTGGTTTTCCCGCCTTTGTGATTTGATCTGATGTCTTTCACTTGTTTCCAGCCCTTGTGTCACATGTTCCTTGTTTTACCTCGTTACCTCTTGTATTTAGTCTTTGTCTAGTGTCAAATGGTTGTGTTGTGTAGGGGTCAGCACTGTTGTTGCTGCGATTTGCTTTCTCTTCACCAAATGCTTGGTCGTGGGAAATTGTTGGGTCTGTGTAAATTATAGAGTTACTCTCTGTAAAGTGTCTTGAGATAACTCTTATAGTTTGATACTATAACTACAATTGAGTCCTATTTATCATCGCAATGCTGTTGGATAGTAAATGTGTTTATAGGTCCGGCCATCTGGCAATGAATTCACACAACCTGCAAACTTTACTTAAAGCTCACCTCTTTGTTGTATTGGACTGAATTTGTCAAAATAAGTTAAGTAAAATTGCTTTATTGTGTTATTGCAATGTCTATATGTACATAATTAGTAATTGTAGAATACATTTATTTTTAGTTTTTTAATTTCTCTGTTGCAATTCTCCAAATCTGGGTGAGATTGGTACTAAAATATTATGTGCTCATGACATGGGTGCAATGCTAAAATAGTTTTAATAGTTATAATTTTATAGATATAACCACAAAAAGTATATAAAGCATTTCAAATTTGCTTCACCTCAGCATTAAACATCAAAGTACTGTACATGATAATGCATCAATAACGATGGTCCAGTAATATTATGATATAACATTGACAAAGGAATACTTTGTGTACATTTTGATGTTTGTTTGATAATACTTTTGTACTTTTACTAAAGAGAAATGTTGAATGCAGGACCTTTACTTGTTTTTGAGTATTTCTTTAGTGTAGTATCACTACTTTTACTTAAGTAAAGATTTATAATACTTCCACTTCTGTGTAATGCACCATGCAACACTGGGATGACTGTGTTCCCTGTGCCAATAGAAGAGGCTACACTGCCACTCAGTGATGAAACTGTGACAGAGCAGTTTAAGGGCTTGAGTGTGAATGAAACAGATAGAGAGAGGTTCAACTGCCACTTCTCGTGACTAGAATGTAGGTGCTTTGAAGTATACTGTATTGTGACCATTCAAGCTCACTCCAACCACGTCCATCTTGTTTAAAATATGCTATATGTTATGTTACAGTGTGGTATGTTATGGTATGGTATGGTACTATATTGATAAGCTTTGTCGAAAAATCATACATAATGAGACCAGGAAGATAGATCAAATAATACATAATAGTTAGTTTTACTCTGGGTTAATACTCTGACTATTCATTTGTATTTTCTTAAATAATCACTCGCTGTTGGGATTATATAAAAGTGAGAATATAAAAAAAAAATCCTGACGTGGTAAGATAATTACAATTAATTTAATTTATAATTTATACTGTTCAAACTCCTTCACTTGGGATAATTAGTCTGTATTAGTCTTTCCTGCTCTGTCCGTCTGTGTTTTATGTTCTCTGCCTGTGTGTCTGTTTCACTAGTGTATAGTTAGGAAAATAGTATGTTAATGTCCTAGTAATATTGTTTTTGTGCATGTCCACCAAAATGTATTCCTACACAATCGTGCCTTGTTTGCTATCTGTGCTGAGAATTCAGCTGTGTGTGTACTTGTGTTGATCTTACCCAACTGTTCTTGTTTTTATGTTGTTTTATATAGGGCCAAATCTGTATGTATTATTGATAGCTTAATCGTTGTATCTTATTTTAGGGTGACCTCTTACCACCAGTCCAGCGACAGCGAAAGTAAAATAGCCTCCAGGTTGATTCTGACACATGTTACTTCATGTATTATTAGTGTGCATTGTTCCTGATTAATAAACCTTTAAAAAAAAATTTAATATTTCTATTCTGATTTATAAAATAATCAAATCTTCGACTCAATGGTTGCCTATCCTTGAGCTACGTGACTCTGATGCAGACAGGTGATAAGGGAACATCCCTAAACCAACCGTAAGAGATGACACAAACCAAAAATACTAAATGCTTATGAATATGTTGAAAGGCTTACATAAAGGAGACTATAAAAATGTTGAAAAGCCTGTATTACAAAACCGGACATTCCACTTCCGGGATTGCGCCAGTGATAGTATGCTAACAATGGCTTATTAACACAAACATGCATCATTGGTTTGCTTGTACTTTGTCAACACAGTATTGGAAAAATTTAAAAAATTGTCTCTTGAGGTAATGCGACAAAAGGTATTACAGTTCATGTATTGAGGAGGACATGTACCAGGTTTCATGGCAATCCAAACAAACTGTGGAGACATTGCAGTCAAAGTCACAAACGTTAACCTCATGGTGGCTCTAGCGCAATAGCTATCTGTGAAAATCTGTGATGTAAAAAAAAACATGTTCTGGTACCCACGAGCATCAGTATCAGTTTTATGGCAACCCATTCAAAAGTTAAAGTATCAATAGTATTAAGATATTTTAGTACACCAAAATGGTGGACCAACCCGCTACAAATTGACATTGCCTTCTCGAGCATTGCTAAAATGTTGCAAGAGTCTCACCAAACTTATGTTCTTTACCAATAGACCTTTGATGTCATTATGATTTCATTATGTACTGAACTTTGTTGAGTGAAACCAAAGCACTTCAATTGTGTAATCATACACATTGTGTGTGGATATTTGTGTTTGACAAAAGCTTTCTGCTGTACTTGATTGTCTCTACTGCTCATCTAGGTGCTTTGGTGTAGTGTGGGTTAATATTCATCATCCTTCTAACAATATTAGCTTTGCAACAGGCTACTTTATTTTCCAGCCTCATAATATACCGGTATTTGTGGTGTAACTTACTGTAAGTAACTGCTGCCACAAAAACTAGATCAACTGGTTGAAGGCGCTTATGTCACAAAGTACATGAAGTAAAGAAGAAATGTCGCACCTGAGGTCTGCAAATTAAGATGAAATGTTAGTCCACAAGTGATGCATAAATGTCGAATAAAATATTTAAATTTCCTTCTTTTTATACTTAGACAAGACAAACTTAGGGGATCACCACAATTTCAAGTCATCCTGCAGTGGATGTGCCTGTCTCATCAAATTATATGGTAATCCATCATGTGGTAGAGACATTTCATTAAAAACCACATAAATGTCAATATAATTGTGGCAATAGACAAAAATCTGAGGATCACATGTCTTTAGGGTTATACTCTGAGCATCATTAATGTCTGCATCTATCTTAATGGCATTCCAACTGTCCTGCTAATGTGGCTAAAAAATAAGTGAGGAAAATATAAGAAACATAATCAGCTATTGGAAGATCCTTTCTTTCCTCCAAGTCCACTAACTGTGCTTGGTGTTTTACAAGGTTCCCTGAATGCTTCTTGCCAGGTTGTGTTTGAGGTGTGTAACGGAAATGAAGACTTCTTGAGACCTTTATCACTTTTTGACATACTATCCTATGACATTTTTCAACATACTATTTTATTACATTATTCGGCATACTATATTATGATTTTTTATCACTTTTTTCGTAATACTACACTGACTTTTTCTTCACTTTTTTGACATTCTATACTGTGACTTTTATTGATAAATACTATACAATGACCTTTTTTGACATTACATCATGACTTTTTAATAATTTTTTTGACATACTATACTATGACTTTTATCCTTTTTTATGACAGGCTATACTATGACCTTTTTCGACATACTATGCTATGACTTTTTATCACTTTTTACAATATACTATACTATGACCTTTTTATCCCTTTTATTTGACATACTATACTAGGATGTTTTTATCACTTTTTTCAACATATTATGCTATGACTTTTTATTGGCTTTTTTCTTCATACTATTCTATAACTTTTGTATTACTTTTTTGGCATACTATACTATAACCTTTTTCAACATACTATACTATGACTTTTTATGACATACTATACAATGTCCTTTTTTGACATACTACACTATGGCTCTTTTATCACTTCTTTGACACTATATTTTGATATACCTTAGTATGACTTTTTAAATGTTTTTTTTTCATCAATATACTATGACTTTTTTATCACCTTTTTCGACATTCTATACTAAGACTTTAACACTTTTTTCTGACATGCTATACCATGAATTTTTTCGATATACCATACTTTGACTTTTTAATGGCTTTTTTGCCATACTATATGACTTTTTAAATCACTTGTTTGGCATGCTATAACATTTTTTCAACATACTATGACTTTCCTATCAATTTTTCAACATGCTATACTATGACCTTTTCCCTTATCGCAACATACAATACTGACTTGGTTCCGATTTACCATTCTATGAATTTTTAATGGATTTTTTTGTCATACTATACTATGACCTTTTTTGACATACTATACCTCGAGTTTTTATGACTTTTTTCTACATAGACTTTATTTTTCATGGCACACTACATGACTTTATGACATACTATATTTTGAACTTTTAGGACTTTTTAATGACATACTACACTATACTTTATATGACATTATACTATAACTATTATGACGTAGTATGCTATGCCTTTTTTGACACACTGACATTCTATACTACTCATGACATACAGTATATACTGACCGGTAAGGAATAAATCTGTGTCAGTGAGCCAAAAAGCATGGAGCATGCTTCTACCAAGATTTAAAAATGTTAGTGATTTGCTGTCTAACATTACATGTTGTAGAGACATGTAGAAAAAACTTGATGTTAAGCAGAAGAGACGGGGCTCCCATAGGAAGAGAAAAATAAGATTTGTGCCGTAATGTGTAATGTAATTTTTTTTTTTTTTTTTTTTAAAAGATGGATTTTATAAAATTTGTATCAAGCAGCATATTATTCAAGAACTGTTATCAAAGTATTGGTCTAGTGCTGGGAATCATTCAAAACCTCCCAGCCCTAGCCTCATTATAGATTATCTGACTGACCTGACAAACCCTTGAAGATATGACATACTGTCTGACGTTTTATTTTATAATTATACTATCCTTTTATGACTTTATGGCATACTATGCCTTTTATGACATTTTATGACTTTTTATGACATACAGTACATATTTATGACGTACTATACTGACTTAAGACAATTATATGGCATATTACAACTTTGTTGTGGCACATAGGCTACTATAACTATTTTGACATATATACATATTATACCCTTTTTCTGACATTTGTTACTTTATTTCATGGTATACTATACTAGGACATTTTTAAATCACCTTTTATAGCATATTATACTGTATTTGTTGTAACATTTTTACATTTACTATGACCGATTAGTCTTGACATAATGTAACACTGAATCTGCCATGTTTTACAGATTATCTGAGTGACCTTATGAAGTCTTTCTAGACCCACCAGATTCCGCTACAGTACGAGAAACCACCAGAAGCATGCTAACATTTTATAATACACCCCGAAATAAAAACTGTGAAGCTGAAAAAGTATCAAGTTCTTCTACAAGAACTCACAACATTCACTTTTACAAAAAGTAATCACATTTATTTTAATCATCATACAAGACCACCATATATTATGTCTAACCACTTACTTTGATTTTCACATTGCATGTCCTCATGCCCACTGACATTCATCACTCTAGCCTCTTGGTATATCCAATACACCATAAAAGAAAGACATTTGGGCTACATAATGAAGGCATGGCTTTGCCAGTCCTGGCTCCTCGGTAGTTGTCTTTGTCTCTCTATCTGCCCCAGAAATCACAGTTATAAGAGAGTCTTTGAATCCAATTTCTAAAACTTAGTCCAGGTTCCTGTGGGTCTCTGTGCGGGTCCAAGCTGTGGCCTGCGAGCTGGCTCCAGGCAGCCCCTGCACGTCTAGCCAATGGTGACACCAAAGCCACACTGGAACTTGTTCTTGCGATGATTGAGGAAAGCCCCGAGGGCCAGTGTGAGAGGTAGCGGCAGCAGTTTCTTTTCAAGGGTTGCCCCGACTACCCAGTTACTGTCAACTGTGCCTGTGAAGAGGAAAGGTGAAGAAGTGGAAGAGTTTCTTTATAAAATAAAATCTTTATTTTGCATTTTTAAATTAACAGTCACTTAATTTACGTGGCTATGAGTGTATTCATACTGTATTTATTTACCTTTAAAGAGGAAGTTAGCTTTGGGAACGTCCAACTGGTAACCAAAAGATGCTGTAGTTTCTTGCATCCTTGTGCTTGCTTCAAATTCAACTCCTATCTGCAACTGTGTTAAAAGACATAAGTAAAAAGGACAGGTTCACATTCAAATAGTTCTTGAAATAATTTTACACTGCAGTGACTTTTCTCCTGTCCATACAAGAGAAGTGGAGGATAAAATCCAGGTCTCCTTTAATGCAAAAATGTATTCAGAAAATTCAGCTGAAGCTATTATGAGGTTTCAGTAGTCCAAGCAGTATCTTCCAGAGTTTGTCTTTTTAGTACAAAGTTCTCTCTTTGTGTGTTTCTTTGGACATTAGCCATGCAGTGTAGGGATAGTAACACAAAGGAATATAGTACTACAAATACTTGAACTTTGGAAGATACCAACTTGATTTGCCAAAATTAGACTGCAGAAGCCTAATAATAGCTTCAGCTGAATTTTAGAATTAGTTTTTGCATAGAACTGGATTTTTGTCCCCATCGCATGTATTAAAATTTCTTTCTGAGAACCTCTGACAAACAGCCCGCAAAGCGCAGCAAAGCGTAGATTTGTGATCGATCACAGCGCCTCGGCGGCCAGAGTGGCGCTGGTGTTACAGTGACATACAAATCTATCCATTAAGCTAACAATCACAAGCGAAGCGCTTTTTTTTTTTTTTTTTACTACTACTACTACTACTACTACTACTACTACTACTACTACTACTACTACTACTACTACTACATTCAAAATAGCAGACAATGCATACTTCCTAGAGCAATGCTCAATCTCAAAATCTATGGAGCTTGGTTTGGTCTGGTGATTAGCATGATGGCAGACTGATATAAAATAAAGAAATACATCCACATACATTATTTCCAATGTTACCTGATCACTAGCTTTGTGATAGTATGTGGCATGAGCTCCTGCCCCTCCCAAAGTCAATGTAGCAACGTAGTTGTCCCCTGAGGAGAGATTAAAGGGTTGGAAAATCTATCACCCAGTTAACATTGAATACTGAGATGGAACTATGCACCACTTATCTAATTCCAGGTCACACTACAGAAAAGTTAAATAAAGTAAATAACTACAATGAATCGAAATTGGTAGTCAAATATATTATAAACTGTAATCTTAAAGCACAATTGTAAAATGGGAATAAGTTAACAAAGTGGAGATTTACCTGTGTACCTGCCCAAAAGGGAGGTGACTGCTCCTTCCTCCCCTGGTCTCCTGTGGTACACTAGCTCACCACCCAGAGCCAGAGCTGGTGTGATAGACTGGAGATAGTGGCCCACCAAAATGCCTGATGGAAAGTATTAAGAGTTTCCTTTATACATAGTATAGTCCCTTCTCATCCATATTTGCAGTATCAATGTATTTCCCTCTCTAAGGTGTTCTCATTTTTGTTTTTACTTTTTTAGCCTCTGGTGTTTTGCCAGCTTTTCATACTCCTTGTTGATATGGATTTTAAATGGAGTACTACATTTGTCAACACTGCTGACCTCAATATTGTCTTGGTACCAACAGATGTGTTCATGGCACTGTGCCTATCAGGCCAGATTCATAATATCCAGAGTCATATAGGTGTGATTGGCAAAGCACCCAAAAAGCAGGGGAAAGAAATGACACGCACAGAGCTCTTCTTTGAATGAAGTTCCATTGTGACAAATGAATGCACTACTTGCGGTGTGACATGAAGACATGAATCAGAGGCACAAAAAACAGTTGACAGTGGCCTGTGCCTTGCACGGATTTGCATGATTTACGAGAGCCTCACTTTCAGGTCAGAAAAGGCGGATTTATCCGGAAGAATCCCACCCCTGAACATTGTTACTTATTCTTTGATCAGAAATGTCCTGATTTAAAATCTATATTTGACCAAATTAATACAACTGTAATAATTAGGAATGGTTCTTGTAAGATTTCTTGGGTTTAGACATTTGTCTGGCTTCTGTTGCTAAATAATAAAAGGTATATCAAAGTTAGGTATCAAAACATGTAGAATTTTGGTATCAAAATCAGCACTATTTCCAAAGACTGTCAAACACCACCCAGCCATGACTGCAGTTCCTGGTTGGTTTGCCAGTAACTGTCAGTAATCTGTCTAACTGTGGAGATCTGAGGATCTTTACACATCTTAAATGCATAAGCATGCATAAACACTATATTGTGCTTCCCTAATTTTAATAGCCAATTCAGGCATATTAAATAATTACTTGAGTTTTGGCTAGATCTAGATGAATAGCACTGCACAAAACAAAACATTCAGGTTGCAGCTTCTCGTTTTAAGCCGGAACGGACCGTCGCTTTCACTGGTTAAAAAAACAAAAAAAACAAGGCTGTGGTAGTAGGTCATACCAACCGCCGCCAATTAATGTTAATCCTGTGAGTAACTTAATAACAAAATGAACCTTTTCTTTTGTCTGGTTAAAGTGTTCTCTGCAGTCAGTGGCTGTTCTCGGACAAAGGTTGTTTGTGAGGGAAGAAGCTTCACTAACATTCGCTGTACAATCACAAGTAGACAGTGTTTCTGTAGTTTCAATAACTCCAACAGGATCTTTAGCATGTGGATCAAGCAGCTTGTGAAATGTAAGTATTACTACAACAAACCCCTCTGTTGAACTTGTAATGAGGAAATAAGGTATACAATTTTGAGAAAATAAAAATCATACCAGATCCAACAAGTACATCTGGATTTCCGAGCGTCACTGCAGCAGTGAAATCTTCACCACGACACTCCATGTCACACTGCCAGTTTACAAACTTGTGTTGCTGAGTCTGCAACACAAAAAAAAAAAAAAAAGTTATATCAAAGTTGCAAACAATGTCAGTGGCACTTAAAACCTAAAAAGAAGTGTCTAAAAGACAACTTCTGAAAGCCTGTTCCCTCATGAAGTCTACATACCTGGATGGCTATTTTGGAGCGCACAAGAGACGTGAGCTGGTGGATGACCTGCGCATTCAGGCTACCAGTATTGTCCATATCTCCAACCATGACTGGGAATGACTATGGGGAACAAAACACACTCATCAGCTTTCAAGTTATGTGGATAACATTTGAAACCAGGTATGCCAAGAGCATTGGCATTAAGCCTTGGGCTGTGAAGTATCTATCAGAAACTATCAGTGTAAATGCTGTTGATCTGGATTTACAATTTGGCTTTGTGCTGAGGAAGACAAAACCGGTTATTAAGAATTAGGTAAACTAACTGTAACCAAGAAAGGCTTAATATAACCTTGGCATTTTTACTGCTCCAATGCATACATATTTCTGCAGTCTGCTTCCAAATAAAAAATGCTTTTCATATAAAATATTATTTATTTTTACCATTCATGGAGCAAAGAAGCAATTAAACAAATACATAAGACAGCATTCAGTCTCCTACCATGACCAGGAAGATTTACAACCCAAATTTCCCAATGTTAATATAATTTTAAAGGTTTGTGATGGGAAAATTATCATTACCTCTGCTGGTCCAGTCTGTTTACTGCCTACGTAGGTGGAACCAAACCGATAACCAGAATCCCCAAGGGTACTGAGGGTAACCGTATGGCTAACCTGGAAGTGGTTACTCAGGCCCTTATTCACCACTAACCGCACCCCTTCCATCTGCAGAGGGAACACCTCTAAAACAAAGAGAGGGCAAAAAAGATGTAACACATTAGAAAATTGCATAATGCCGTGCCAATGGGATAATACTACACTTATATTACAATGATTTTACTTAAAAAGCTGAACAAATGTAAAGAATAAACTACACTGGTACATACATACAAATTACAGGACCCTACCATTATAAGGCTCAGGCGCAACACCCAAGCTGTTTTGGGCATCTCAAATCCCCCCGCCAAATAAGAGCACCTAAAGCGTGATTTATGGTTCTGTGGAGGCTCCACGCAGCGCTTTAGACATAGCCTCCGTAAGTGGCCTGAAGTTTGTACTTGTGCAGCAATCTCTTTAAGAATAGCAGGGCCGGTGTGTGTGTGTGTGGTAGAGCGAATGACAGTGATTAGCTTCAGAGCGAATGCCAACTCTAGAGGCATAGTGAGAGAAATAAAGTGTCTCCCCTGTGCCTACTGACCATGGTGGGAAATATTTAGCAGGAAATGTTAAATCTCTCTTTCATTTCATTTTTATGGAGAACCAGGAAATGAGTAGGGGAAAATGCAATGCTACCAAGCCACGGCCAAGCGACGTGAGCCGCCGCGACGTGTAGTCACATTTTTCAAGAGGTGCTTGTCAGGCTAAGGCGTAGGGTGCCTACACATACATAGTTAGGCATAGGTCCAACGCAGAAGCAAAATCTTGCTTGAGTCTTCCACAAACCTAGGGAAAACATTGATTTTCTAACCTTTACATTTGCGGTGGCACTCCTCATATGTGCCTGGATTTGGGAGTGGGGAATCTGCATCTGCCGACTGCTGGCCAGATCCAGATGTTGGAGGGACTGAAGACACTGAGGGCATAGTGAACCCTGGAGGGACAGACACCAATCCTGGGACCCCTTGACTACCTCCAGCTGCAGCTGGGGCAGGACTGGGTGGGGCAGCAGCCAACACACTGCCCATACTCCGAGACTGTAACAGACTAGGAAAGTGAATAATGTATTTAATTATATCAATGTTCTTTAATCATACAACCACAGGGTTACAGACTTAAAATAATCCCTGATAAAATGTAAGAAACTGGAGAAGTATTAGCTTGCATGACATGAGCATACAACCACCCATTCTTTACACAGTATATCCAATGCATTTGGGTACAGTTTTCTTTTAAAGACGTTAGCTCACGTACATGCATTCAGCTAACGTTACCGTTAATTTGACTAGCAAGACTGATCAATCTGTCGTGGCAGTAACCGTACCGTTACAGTAGGTTGTAGCTAAGGCCTAGCTCAATCAGACTCTACTTTAATTGATTACAATACAACCTGGTAATAACAATAAATATCGAGCTAAAACTTATGGTTTGCTAGAAAGACAACATTTGGAGCTAAGCCAGTAGCTGGTAAAACTAACAGTATTTAACCTGTCAAGGCTAATGCAAGCTAGCATGGCTGGTTGACGTTAGCTAGCTAGCCATGTGGAATCGACCACGAGATATATTTGTCTTTATATTGAAAACACGATATTTGGGAATACGCTATTAGGCCTGTTAACACCTTAAACTACCATCTCCTTACAAAATATGCAAGTAATTTTAGGATTTATCTACTTACCGTGACAGTAAGGGACCAGGGGTAGTTCAACACCGGCAAAGTTCACCACAACGTCCGTGACCGTAGTTGACAAATGCCCGCCTATTTTCCGTATCTCATCCACGGATTGGCTAATGTATATCTCAATTTCAACAGTCATTGGCTGATATTACAGCTGGTACAGACCCTTCCTGATGACGTATCACGGGGTTCATTCGCTTAACATTCATTTCATTCAATCTCCTGCTGAATGACACTCCAAGGGTACACCTATTTTAGGGGCTGTAGCGCATGGTTACATTTACAAATTGTATACATATACCGCCATATTTGTATAAGTAAACCATAAGTGAATGGCCAAAGATATTCTAGCTGTGTTGATGAACAATAATGTACATTGCAATAATTATTTCAAATAAGAACGGCAAGATCTATGGTTTCAAACTGGGTCCAGTCTCCCAAAGCAATAATATTAAGTAAACTGCATTGAAGAGAGAGAGGAAAAAATAAGGAAAACCTTTACCACACCAAAATCTGAAATATGAATCTTACTTTAAAAAGGGTAACTGTGGATTTTATAGTAGCTCAGTCTGTAGGGAGTTGGGTTGGGAACCGGAGGGTCGTCGGCTCAAGTCCCCGTATGGACCAAAGTATGGAGTGTGGATCGGTAGCTGGAGAGATGCCACTTCACCTCCTGGGCACTGCCAGGCGCCCTTGAGCAAGGCATCGTACCACCCCCCCAACCTGGCTGGTCCAGCTGGTAGCCCATCTCTCCATTAGTGCATGATTAGGTCCTGAGCATGTGCGTATTTACTATCAATAATAGTAAAAAAAAAAATAATAAAAGTATCCTACGTTGTGAGACAGGCTCCTGGCTGGCAGAGTAGGAGATAATCACAATTTTAAAAAGCATTCTCTCACTGAGTGTATAAAGATCAAACTGAAAAGAGCAGTTAGTCAGATGGACTTTAATTTGTTTTAGGCGCTGGCATTGGCACATTTAACAGAAAATTGTTGGCTGTCTACTTAAAGCATCTGGTCATCAAGTCATGAAGGTATAAATGTCTTCTGAATACAGTAACGGAACAAATGGTCTCAGGTTACAAATCCACTCAGAAAATGGTCATGTAATGTTGCCTGCACTGAGGCTAAAAGAATTGGGGAACCAAAACCTGTCAACAAGGACACTCCAGACTCCTGCTGGTGCTTGGCAGTAACATAATGGTAAGCAAAGAAAACCAAGAAGTTGGCTGAAAATTTCACAGTATTGTTTTAAATCTGAAATACATGTATTATTTGTGCTTAAGTCAAGAAGTCCAATGATGTAATATAGTCAGACAACTGGTCATGTTAATGAGACAAATGCATTTCTTAAAAATAAAGAAAAACTAAAAATCCTTCCGACTTTAACTGTGCTTTCAAAACTGAAACTAATAAGGAATCATTTGAGTGCCATTTTTACCTTCAATACAATCTTGGGACAACAGCCTGAGCGAAGTACAGGTTTGACGTTAGACTAAGGCACTTGGGAGGGAAGAAGGGATTCAGAATCTAGGCCCCTCATCTTGTTAATTACTGACAACCTCAATACCTGAGAAAATGTTGCCTGGCGCTATGGCTTAAGGAATAAGAATTTCCCAATTAAATACTGACTTATGTTTGCTATTGAATCTGTGATTTGACAGCATTATAGTGTCACTGACATTACACTGTCATATTTAAATGTGTTCTGTAGTAAAGACTAATATAAAAAAAACTAGCAAGTTCATTATCAGAAACACTTTCAGGTGCTCTGTGCTGGCACACCATAGCAGCCCTCTTTTAAACATTCAGAGCAAAGTTGACATTTTGGTTTTTGAAGCCATCTTTATTCTTACTTTAGTAATTCTGTCTACTCTTCCAACTTTGGTTACCTTTTGAAAGATGTTAATTTGGTTACACTATGGACATTTGTACACAATCTTATTTTACCACTGCATCCCCAAGTCAGCAATTAGGTTGGTGGGCAAAATGTTTATGACCAACATGGAATGATAAAAGGTAAACTCAGTGGCCACATTATTAGGTGCAACTTGTCATTGATGCAAGTATCTAAGTCAGCCACTCAGTGCACAAAAGCATGCAGACATGGTTAAACCGTTCAGTTATTCTGACCAAACAGAATAGTGAAGAAACACTTTAAGTGACTGCCAGTGGAATGATTGCTGGTGCTAATCTCCTAGTATTTTTGCATACAAGTCTATACAGGCACAAAAAAAAAAAAAAAAAAAAAAAAAAAAAAAAAAAAAAACACCTCACGCGTGGCAGCTGTGACGGCAAAAGTGCCTTGTTAATAAAGGAAAATGGCCAGACTGGTTCAAGCTGACAGGAAGGAGACAATAACAAATAACCATGTTACAGCAAAAGTTTGCAGACAAAGAGAATTGAGGCAAGTTTAGACTTGGCTCACCAACACCGCACAGCAGATGATTGGAAAAACGTTGCCAGGTCTTTTGAATCTCAAATTCTGCTGCAAGACATAGGGTCAGAATTTGGTGTAAAGATAAATTCAACATTTCAGGCTGATGGTGGCAGTGTAATGTTAAACAATGGCACACTTTTGCCCATTCAATATAAACCGAGCATTGTTTAAATGCCACAACCTTGAGTATTAATCCTGCCCCATGTGCATCCCTTTATGACCAGTCTACCCATCTTCTAATGGCTATGTCTTTGCAGAACATCACGCCACATCACAAAACGCATCATCTCAAACACGACAATGAGTCTACTGAAATAGTTTCCCGATCTCAATTTAACTTAACACTTTTGAGATGGGGTTAAACAAAATCTGCAGCATGAATGGACAGCTGACAAATCTGCAGCAACTGCACGAGGCCATCATCTCAACATGAACTTGTCTAAGTAATGTTTCCAGCATGTTTTTAAATCCATAGCACAAATAATTCATCAATAAAGTAACCATTGTGTAAAATTGTTAAAGAGGGGGGTTCCTTTAAAGCATCTGCTAAAAAGGAATGGCAGCAGAATGTGCACACTGCCATATGTAGTTTATCTGCACAGCAAGGATGTGAGATGGGCTCTATCCTCTAAGTCTACCTTTGGTTTTACATTTTCATTCTTACAGCAAAAAAAATAAAAATAATCAATGACAATGTCCGTCTATTGTCAAGAGTGGCTGAGTTCAATGACAGACTTAAACAATAGCCCAAATTACATGTACAGTGACCATCTCTGGCAGTAAGAACTGATTGAAGTGGCAGTGGGAAGATAGCAGTTTAATAACATGTGGCACAGACAGAATTGGAGATTCCTGTAGACTCAAAATGGACCATTTGGGTGACAAACTAGGGATAAACTAACATCCCTTGGAATCTTGTGGGATGCATAGCCAATATTGTGTCATGAATGCCAGGCGCCGCTTTTCTCCTGAAAAAAAAAAAAAAACATAAGTTGAGTTAAAATGTCTGAAAGCCATGTGAATAAGACGCTGCTGTAATAAACCTGGAGAGAAAATAGCTGGCTGTGTGCGCTAATCAGCTCTGTTCAAATCTATGTTGACTGCTGTTGTACATTCTGAGGAAGACAGCCCTTAACCCTTGACCTATAAATCCTGTAAAACGTCAGTTAATCTTATTATTGAAAAAGATTATCTATTTGCTATGTTGCTAGTATCTGCTCTTCTTCAAGCTAGAATGCTCGGATGTTTCAGCACTAGAACGTTAATACATTGGACATTTAATTAGTACACGATAGATAAAATGTACATAGTTGTGTTCAAAATAAGTCCAAGTACTCTGGAGTGGACTGACTGTTTGTGCATATGCACCAAACAAGAGTTCAGAGTATTCGGCCTTCTTGGAGACCTTGAATGGAGTCCTGTATGGGGCTCCAGTCCATAGTTCTGCTGGGGGACTTCAACGCACACATGGATGATGGAGATACTTGGAGAGGCGTGATTGGGAGGAATGGCCTCCCTGATCTAAACCAGAGTGGTTGTCTGTTGTTGGACTTCTGTGCTAGTCATGGATTGTCCATCACAAACACCATGTTCGAACATAGGGATGCTCATAAATGTACGTGGTACCAGAGCACCCTAGGCCAAAGGTCAATGATCGATTTTATAATGGTTTCATCTGATCTGAGACCGTATGTTTTGGACACTCGGGTGAAGAGGGGGGGCAGAGCTGTCAACTGATCACCATCTGGTGGTGAGTTGGGTCAGGGGGTGGGGGAAGACTGATACAAACGAGATCCAGGGTACAAGCGGCCGAAATGGGTTTCCTCAGGAGGGGGGCTGGCGTCTCCCTTAGAGATAGGGTGAGAAGCTCAGTCATCCGAGAGGAGCTCGGAGTAGAGCCGCTGCTCCTTCGCGTCGAAAGGAGCCAGTTGAGGTGGTTCGGGCATCTGGTAAGGATGCCTCTTGGGCACCTCCATAGGGAGGTGTTCCAGGCACGTCCAGCTGGGAGGAGGCCTCGGGGGAGACCCAGGACTAGGTGGCGAGATTATATCTCCAACCTGGTCTGGGAACGCCTCGGGATCCCCCAGTCGGAGCTGGTTGATGTGGCTCGGGAAAGGGAAGTTTGGGGTCCCCTACTAGAGCTGCTGCCCCCGCGACCCGATACCGGATGAAGAGGACAATCAAAGAAGACTTGAAGTTGGATATGGCGCCACATTCTGTGGGCTGATGAGAGCAAAATTGTTCTTTTTGGGGTCTGGGGGCCACAGACAGTTTGCCCGACGACCCCCATGCAGTGAATTGAAGCCACAGTACACTGAAGACAGTAAAGCATGGTGGTGCAAAAATTATGTTATGGAGATGTTTCTCATACTGTGGTGTTGGGCCTATTTATCGCATACCAGGGATCCTGGATCAGTTTCAATACATCAAAATACTTGAAGATCATGTTGCCTTATGCTGAAGAGGAAATGTCATTGAAATGGGTCTTTCAACAATACAATGACCAAAAATACACCAGTAAGCGAGCAAAGTCTTTGTTTCAGATGAACAAGATTGATGTTACGGAGTGGCCAGCCCAATTCCCGGACCTCAAACCCATAGAACACTTGTAGGGTGACATCAAATGCAGAGGAATTGTGGAATGTAGTTCAATCATCCTGGGCTGCATTACCTGTTCACAGGTGCCAGAAGTTGGTCGACTCCATGCAACACAGATGTGAACAGTTCTCAGAAATAATGGTTATGCAACCAATTATTAGTGCAGTGATTCAAAGTAAAGCAAACCCTTAAGACATTTAAGTTTATACAGTAAATGTCTGAGTTCGTAAAGAAAAATGCAAATTCTGCTTTTTGAACAGCCTAATATTCATTCACAAACTTGATAAATTTTGATTTGAAATTGAATGTGCAGTGTTCCCAATGCATTGATATTAAGGAATTAAGAGCTATTGTAAGGATCATGAGCATTATTGACTTTTTAAAACACTATTATTCTGAACACAACTGTATGATGCACACAAATATGTTTACAGCCAACACAAAACGTCGCAATAAGTGCAAAATGTGTAAGTGACGTGTGCCAAGAAAAAAAAAAAAAAAAAAAAAAAACTAAATTGCCATTAGACCAAAGAAGACATCAGACACAGTTTGTCAATACTGCTGGTAAAGTCAAGGGTGTTACCAAGTTGTGAATAAAAAGAAAATGCTGGGAACCAAGCAATCCGCCTGTTCCAAATAAGCACTAGTACCAAGAACTCACTGCCTCTTAATTGTCTATAGACAACACAGCTTAACGCCTTAACACCAGCCACACACACAGCCGAGCATTAACCCTTAATACTTTCTTGGTATTAGATAGACGGACAACTTAAAAAGCAGCTATACTGTGTGACCTGTGTCACAAGTGTTAAAGGGAACCCATTATGTTTTGCATATTTTATGTCATATCTTTAATGGTAATATATTGGATTTTCATGTTAAAAACCTGTCCAAAGCTTCAAATAGCTGTTCGAAGAACTGACCATTCACTCAGATTCCTCCCAGTTCCTTCTTTTTGGCTCGACCGTGGTCATCATAGTCATTCTCGTCATCATCATCTGGGTCAACAGAGTGAAACTCTGCCACATACAGGCTCTTATCAATGCTGCTGGGGATGGGCTTTATATCAGTGACAAGCTGATCCTCAATGTTCTTCAGGTTGTAGCGGTCCTCTGAAGTGATCAGATTGATGGCCAGACCCAGATGACCAAAACGCCCTGCGAGAGAAGAGCTTTAACTATTATGAACGGTTAGCGCTAGTGTCACAAAATCAAACAGGGCATGCCAGATTTCAAAAGTGGTAGCTGTAAACAAAACCCGTCTTTAAGAGTGTGAGCATTTATAATAGTTAATTTTACCTGATCTGCCAATGCGGTGCAGGTAGGTCTCTGCATTTTTGGGGAAGTCAAAGTTGATGACCACATTTACTGCCTGAATGTCAATTCCCCGAGTGAATAGGTCTACAAGAAAATATGCATATTAGTCACCCTACATTGACCATCAATAATATAAATATCTATTTTAAAATACAGAACTCTCTTAACCTACCTGTGCAGACCAAGTTTCTGCACAATCCATTCCTGAAGTCGTGGAACACACGGTTCCTGTATTCCTGCATCATCTTTGCATGAATGTAGAAGCATGAATAACCCAGTTGGGTGATTTTCTTGGCCAGAAGCTCAACTCTTTGGGTGGAGTTACAGAAGATGATAGATTGATTGATCTGAAGCTGTAACAGAATCAGAATCAAAATTATTGGCCTAGTACACTTACACACAAAGAATTTTCCTTTGGTAGGTGTTAACTCTATACATAGACACATACTGTACAATAGAGACAACAATATACATATAGGCACATCACTTAATTTACAAATAAGACCTAATATCAGACAAGTTCACATAGAGTGGGATTTAAATTGCAATAAGTAATAATGCAAAGTGCTGTGCAAGATGAATATTGGAAAGATAAGTATGTAATGTGTAGCAAGGTGGGTGAGTAGCGAAAGTGGGCATGACCCCTCTTATCCGCAGATACAGTGGGGCTCAAAAGTTTGGGCACCCCAGGTAAAAACTTGTATTAATGTGCATAAAGAAGCCAAGAAAATATGGAAAAAATCTCCAAAAAAAAGGCATCAAATGACAGTTTGGACATTTGTGTATATATATCAAATAGATTTTACTTCCATCATTTACACTTTCAAAATAAAACAAAGAAATGGTCTGCAAATGTTTGGGCACCCTGCAGAGTTTATAGCATGCACCGCCCCCTTTGGAAAGCTGACACCTGACAGTGTCGTGGATTGTTCTCAATCATCGTCTGGAAAGACCAGGTGAGGTCAATCTTAGGGTTTTAAATGCTCAGACTCATCTGACCTTGCCCTAACAATCAGCACCAATCATTCTTGGTGTTTTGCCTCTATACATGTGGGTCTTGTTTTCATATCCAATTGTCTTTATTTTGAATAAAATTGTATTTATTTTATATCAGATTGTATTCATATTCTATGCAAATCATTGCCCTAATATGAGACCAAACTTTTGAATTACTAAAACAAAACTGCACATTTCAGAGGACGATTCACAAACCTTATGACTAAAACAAGTTTGTTCATGATTTTTTGCATGTAGGAGTGAGCAATATAAATACAATCCTTGATTTATGTTAATTCTATATTGAGTTATCAGTATACGTATGACCATATAGTTCATTTTCTGTAAAAATAAAATTGTTAAACCATTAATTAATAAAGTCTTAAAACTCTTAACCCGAGAGGGCAGAGTAACGCTGCTTTATAGCCTGGTATAAAGTTCCACTCAAACTTTTTTTTAGACTCTTTGTATCCAACTTTTAAGTTGAACACTCACCCTAGAAAAAAGTGTGTTGAGACAGTGGACCTTCTGTCTTTCAGTCACATAGGCATAGTACTGAGTAATGCCCTTCAAGGTCAGTTCTTCCATCAAGTTGATCTCATAAGGCTTCTTCAGGTGTTTGTTCTGGAAAATACATTAACAGTGCATTATGAAACAAGATTAGTGATTTTTACCTCTTCAGAGAACCAAATTGTTGTTGTTGTTGTTTATGTTCTCACCATAAACTTTTGCACACTGATTGGGAAAGTGGCAGAGTAAAGCAGGATCTGGCGGTCCTTCGGCATGAAGCTGATTATATCTTCAATCAGGACCACAAAGTCCTGGGACAGCAATTTATCTGCCTAAGATTTTTAAAGAAAGCCCATTTAGAAATACAGTCCACAGTATTGAAAAATTAATTCCGAAATTAAAGAGGAGCCAAACCTACTTCATCCATCACAATCAGTTGGGCCTTATCCATTTTCGCCACACCCTTCTTGATTAGGTCTAGTATCCTGCCTGGTGTAGCAATCACTACATGCACTATAAGGAGGGTAGGATGAACAAACAGGATATGGGAACAGCTGCACAAAGGACATTGCTAAACTAAGGTCGATAGAAGGGTTTGTCATTCAACAAAAAATGAGTAGTACATAAAAAAAAAAATCTTTAGTAAATATAGCAAAAACGTTAAAAATAATTCAAATACAAAAAAGGCACGAGTTGTAATGACCCCATGTGCAAATGAGTCATGGCTTCAGAGTGACAAGATAATCACATTAAACACTGGGCAATAGCTTCTAGGCAAGAACTGCGTATCTACAACCGTATGGAAAAATCAGTCTTCATCATCTTGAATATTAAGGAAATGACAAGTACCTGTCTCATCAAGACGCATGATGTCATCCCTCAAGTTGGTGCCACCCGTGGTAGCCATGACCTTAACCCCTCCTAGGTGCTTACTGAGCTGAATGCTGATCTGGCTCACTTGCAGGGCCAACTCTCTTGTTGGCACCATTACTATGGCTTGATTGAGACAAAAAAGGGAAGGGCTGATTAAATGCCAGAGTTGTGAGACGCATAGAAAAAGTGAAAAAGTAATGCTTACAAATTATTCTTTTTTTCTGACCAAAAACTGTTCACCAACCATAGAAATAAATACATATGGGGTAGAATAGTGCAGCGATCACAGACCAAAGATGGTGGACCAAAAAAATCTCTCAGAAGTGCTTTACTGCAGACATGCTTCATTTATGTCTCGGTATTACACATCTGGAGACATCTGAAATTTGTGGAAAGCAGCTAAATCTGCTGCTTAAAAACCTGTATAACAAGGCTTTTCTTTAAAATATGCTTCACTTTAAAACAGGGTTGTTATTACAAAATATTCACTATAAATTCATAATAACAAAGTTGATGTCTTCATAAATGTATGTTTCACACAGTTTCAAACGGTTTAAAAATTAGCACAATCAGGTGGATGCTGCAAAACCTCACCCTGTATGTGATCCTTCTTCAGGTCTATCCTCTCCAGGAGAGGGATGAGGTAGGCTCCACTTTTCCCTGTGCCATTCTTGGCCCGAGCCAAAATATCTCTGCCTGACAAAGCGATGGGGATGCTCTCCTCCTTTTGGCAGCCAGACAAGTCATATCAATAGAATGGGCAAAGTTAATGGGACATGACACTATTTACAAATACGGTAAACAAAGCAACAATATGCAAAAGACTATCCTGTTGCTGAGCCTTTTGAATTGACAATAGGGCTCCAACATCACACCACAATATACTACAGGGAAGTAGGCCTTTTAAAATGACGCTTGAATATTTGTTCTTAAAAAAAAATAAAAATAAAAAAACACAGACACAAATATAGGGCTGCACGCTTATAGCCACAATGATAATCACTATTATTTTGATCAATATTGAGATCACATTTATCATGATTTGTTTATTTTGATCAAAACAAATGTTATTGTCACATTTGTGAATTATAACTGCTTTCACATCCATATCATGCTACATTCCTGCCAATGTACAAATATATGCATCAAGTTACATGATTTAACTGAAAGGTTTGAGGCAACCCCATCTCCCCATGGTAGTTGATGCATGACGTGAGTGCATGGAAGAAGGGCTACTGCTTTAGTTAGTAGCCATGAATGCAGCAGCACTGCCATATAAAACAGTTTTGAAGTGTAGCCTGTGGCGCTTATCAGCATAAGGAACTTAACTCTGACATTTAACATAGATTAAAGTAGCATTTAGATGTGGTATCATACAGGCTAGCCCAAAGTCATTGGACTAAAAGACTAGACTTGTAGTGTCAGTGTCATTAATAATCCGTAAATTCACAGCTGGTAGGTACCGTTTGGTGAGTTTTCACAGTTTGGTCGAAGTGTTAAGTTTGCTACCGTTAGCGTTGTTGGAATGCAAGTGACATTTTGTTTTCTTTGTTTAGTTTATAGCCTTATGACTGACTGCCACCTCACATTACTCAGTCCTCTGACATTCTACATCTAGAAAACTAAGCTGCGCGGAACAACTGATTGGGTCATGGAGGCATGTGAACAGACAGTGGTTTACGTAGCGCTAGATTAGCTTTGAAAAAAAGAAAAGTGTGAGAAATGTTCTATGAACATAATGATGCATTTAAAATATTGCTTGATCGCGCAAATTTGACCATAGAAAACCATAGTCATGATTAAAATTTGATTAATTGTGCAAACCTATAATAAAAAAAAAGGTTAAACTGTTAATATGAGGTGAGAGGCTAGGCAGTCAAATGTCTTTGTCAGAGATGAAGATGATGTCTAATAAAGATGCCTGAAGTAAATAATCATTTTGGTGAGTGAAATCTGGAAGTGTCTCAAATTTGAATCATTAACAAAAGGACCATTCTGAGTTTTATAAGTGCAGTTGAAGGCATAGGGGTAATTGTAAGGCAGCCTCAAGATGGTTTACAAAAATTGCAAACCTAATATCTTTATTTACCTGGACAGGGGATGGTTTCTCCCATCCCATTTCAAAGATTCCCATTAGCAGTTCCCGTTTTAGGCAGTAGTCTTCAAATTCATTTCCCTTAGTTGATGTCACATCCTAGGAGAACACAGCAGAACCATGCTTAGGTTACCATTTTGTAGGATCCAGAAGTTTAAGTGACCGCATTAGAAGCCACCACACAATGAGTCTAAACATGCCAAATTCTACGGAAATGTGGGAAGTGTCTTAGAGTTATGAACAGTGAATCTGAATAATGATATCTGCCAGTACTAATGGTTACCTTACCGCAGTTCTCATCCTGGTGTCTTTTGGAGGAAGCTCCAGGCACTTCTTCCAGTCATCACCAAACCTAATAAGAATTTAAATTATGTCTTAATAAATAACACAAACAAAGGGGGCTATGAAAAATATTGAACCCCCCCAAAAAAACTAGGATGTTGGCCAGGCAATGACTCAAATGTACTAGACATGTCAGATATATACACACACAATATATATGTGCCATGCACAACAGCAAAAATATATGACAAGTCTCATCTTCTTTTAGTGTTTTAAAACATGTTTGTGGTCAACTTTATTGTGCAAAACACACCCATTAAAATGTTCGTTCTCTGGGAAGGAATTAATTTATATATACATTTTGCAGATTGTATCCAGTGTAAGTAGTCAAGCTACAGATTACTGATACAAATAACATTTATTTCAATGCAGAATTGAGTGCTGGATCTTACTTGATGCCCCCACTGCTTTGAGGAATGCTGGTCCTTTTCTGGGGGGCACTGGGCTGTTGGGCAGCTGCAAGAAGTGCTGCCTGTCCTCTGAGTTGCCCATTTGCTGGTTTGTTCAATCCAATCATCTGTGCTGGGTTTGCTGTTCTTGCTGTAGCCATCACAATAACTGGCAATTTTCCTCAGTGTGTTATATGTGCCTCAGTCTGCCTATTTTACTGATATCTTGGTTAATGCACCAGTGTAAAAAAAACAAAAACAAACTAAAAAGCTGAAAAAATAAAAATATTTTTTTTAAAGAATGTATTGTGTACACAATCTGACGTCCAGGCCTCTTGAAAAGAAGAGGTCTGCTTATGAATTCTGTCTATTTACAAGACAACTCTCCGAAAAAGGAGAAATAACATTCATATGAATAAATAAATCAATTATGTGACCAAAACATACTCTTGTTTCAAAATCGTTTGTTAGAGTACTAATTATCCTGCTGTAACGATGATCCAGAATTTTCTTTTTGTGCCCTTCGAGTATCTTGGCTTTTTAGGTCCAAGTGCTTTGTTTATACATTCAAAATGACCAGTATTAAAATATGATCTGCTTCGTCACGTCTGACTATTGTTACGATTTGTTCCTTTGACATCAAAAATTATTCAAACGTCTTTGCTGGGGCTCAAAAAAGTAACTCCAGAAATAGTGTCTTTAACATGAACAGTCCAGTTTAAATGTATGTGGTTATCTTGTTCCAGTTGCGTTTTGAGATGAGTCTGCAAAGTGCTTTGGGAATTGCCGATCAACAAAAACTCCAGGTTACCTGCCAGGCAATAAACAATCGTGGGTGGTTAGTTTAGAGCATCAACAAGCGAGTAACAAAAATAAAATAGCATCACACTCAACGATTAACAACCCAATACAAGCTACCAGATCGATAACATACACTTTAGATGTGTGTACCGTGCATTACTACCGGCCTTAATTGATAAGGTGGAACACGAACAATTCCACGTTTAGCAAAATCATCACGTCTGCAACGACATAACTTTGGACAGCAAAACTGGTAAAAACTTCATCCAACTAATGGTAGCAAAGTTAACAGGGCGATACTGTGAAGTCAACAGCATCATTTTGATATGAAATGTAAGTTAACAACTGTGTCAGCGCGGCTTTGTTGTGATGCCATGCTAACCTGATTGCTAACGTTCAAAGTTAGCTAGTTAGCCATTGGACTTTAACCTTATCATCATTTAACAGAAAAGGTAAAGCCAGTCACCATGATGTTGTCCCGTGGGTATCTTCTTTCATGAAACCTTTGTTGTCAATGTCTACAGCAAAGTTAGCTTGAAAGAAGTTATTCAGCGTGCCTGTAAGTAGCGTTAAAACTTTATGTATAGCAACGTGGCTTTGACCGTCCAGTTAGCATAATAACGTTAAACCATGCTAACTTTTGTAATAGGGACCCGGTTTTAATCATCGAGAAATGACGTGCACACAGCAAACCTGTGTGGAGCTTCTGGACTCGCACAATTTTAACACTTTTATTCAACCTGGCCAAATGTAGCATGCTAGTTTTAGATTAGCCAGACAATGCGTTACTGTTAACTCTAATATTTAAAATACGCTTGAAAAAATAGTCTTTACCAAGCCGAGAAAAGATGCTACCTACACTTTGCTACATCCACCAACAATCTCCCATGTTGCGTCGTTGCTTAACGTTTCGTCCACAGTTTATTATAGTTCGGTAAATACTCGCTGTTTCGAGAAATCCACCGAGTTTTCACTCTTTTGTCTCTTCTTTCGGATTATCGACAATTCAACATGGCCGCGCGCTCGTTTTGGGCTGCTTGTTTCGTCCAAAGGACCTCCCACTGACCAATCACAACACTGCTTTGAAATTCACAAACGTTGCTGTGGGACAATGCACAAGCTGACAAATCAAGACAAAATTGAATCTGTTGGACATATTTTGTTTAAAACGTAGGCCATATACAACTTTTGACACTGAAGAAAGTGAGTGAAATCTGGACAAATGGACTGAAGTAACAAAGCATAGTTCTGGGTTTTAGTGAGTGTACTTGTAGGCTACAGTTAATTTTCGTAATTTTGATTCAGGAGAAAAGCCTGTGGGTTCATATAACAGCAGCCTCAAGGTGGATTAGAAAGAAAATTCAAATCAAGCTCACTTCACGTAAACAAAAGGTCCCTACAATATCTAATATCTTCTTTTTTTGGCTGGTTTTGTTCCAAAGGACCTCCCACTGACCAATCACAACACTGCTTTTAAAATGTATTGTTGTGGGACAAGCTGACAAAATCAAGACACAAGTGAATTTGTAGAACAATGTTTTATATATATATAAAAAAATATATACACAACTTTGGACAGTGATAAAACAACACACACACACACATGCACGCATACATACATACACACAGTCACGTAGGCCTATGCACACACACAAACACCTGAAAGGTATTGTGGAGCTAGGTTATTAAAATGGCAGAAAGAAGGAATTTAACTGTGCAATATTAAGCAGGTCAAGCCTTACAGTGAACATAGTACAGTAAATGAAAAAAGGGCTAGGCCCATGTCCATAATTTACTGACATCTAGGCAGTCTACAAACAGTCCTTTTATATTCAGCGTTGATTGCATGCAGTGGCATATTTCTATTGCTGCATAGATGCATGTAAAGAAATTGAGCTGGTCACTGCAGCAGCTTGTCAGTCGCCAGTTTGGTCCTTAGGAGGTTGACCACAACTGCAGCTGGATGAACAAAGAAGCTGCAGCCACTCTGTCCAGGCATCAAACTTTAACTGTTTTTTGTCATGGAGTCCAGCAAAAGATGGCCAGGTTGTAGGAAAGTGTAAATTCAGGTGCATTATTTTGCTGTTTCTTCATCCCATTGGCTGACCCTTCTCCTGGATGCCCTTATGGGCACTGAAGTCTATTTATTGGTTGGCTGTGTGGAGGTAGTTGCAAGTTGCACTGGACAATAATATAGAGCTAGTAAAATGGAAATACAATGGTAGATGGAGTCTTTGGAGAATGAGAGGTGCTACGATGAGGGGTGTGTGGTGTAGTCAAAGGTGAACATCCACGACTGTGGTTGGGAGATGGGGACCCTAACGTAGAGACAAAGAGTACAAATGAAATACTGTGATTTAAGTGTGTGTGTGTGTGTGTGTGTGTGTGTGTGTGTGTGTGTGTGTGTGTGTGTGTGAACCTGTAGGTCCATTTTCTTACCATTTTCTGTTAAGTTGCTCCCATGTGGTGAGAGAGACACACAGTGTTGATCTTGGACTCTTATGTGGTTGGAGCCTCTCCCTCGCAACACATCTGCTATCTGCAAAAGATTTGAAGTCTCTTACAAACTTGTGTGCACAACCTAAAGTGAGTGTCAACTACAAAAAAACGACTCTTGAGCCAAACAATCTCTGCACCATTCAGCTCTGTCCTCTAGAGGGAATGATACACACATTTACTTTCTATTTCTGGCTCCAAACATTTTTCCCTACTATCCTAACCAGCGCCGTTAGAGAGAGACAGACATCATTTTGACAATCACAAGGAAGTCGTTTAGAGGTCATTTGGCAACATTTTTTAGGGTTCACTGTTTTCTTGACACTATCAGAATTGTCCTGAAGCAGCAACTCACAACCATAAAAAGGGCTAAAACAAACAATACAGTAAGAATGACATTTCAGCAAGGTTTGTTTTATTATGCACATTTTCTTTTTTTGTCATTCCCTCGCTCACTTTCTTGTTCTTGGCCACCATCACAGGGGTATCGTTATGGTAGTTCTTGAGGCTGCTGTCAGCTCCGCTCTTTAGCAGCAGGCGCACCGTGTCCACCTGACCTCGACCACAGGCACTGTGCAGGGCTGTGTTCCCACTGTATGACTGGCTGTTAACATCACAGCCATTCTGCAAGAGAAAAACAGAAGAAGTTGACACAGATGTGATTCATAGAGAAAGGCAGAGGAGATGCAGCTAAGCATAGAAAGTGAAACAAAAGATAGCTCCACGGAGAGCGTGAGTTACATCTGATAGGAGAAATGAAGAAGAGAAAATGTTTTACAAGGACAGGGTAAGGAAGGAGAAAAGATACGTAATTCTGCCGATGTACAACATGTCTGCTAAGCTCTGATTAAAAAGTTAAACTTTTCATATTTTTGCTCTAAGTCTTTAAAGGTATTATCTATAAGAAAAAAGAATGGAAAACAGACTTATTAAATAGAAATGAATCACAACCCTTCTTTCCCCTCCGTCCTCCCTGCCCGCACATCATTATTACCTCAATGAGGAAGTGAACCATGTCTGCGTTATTGCTCTCCACAGCGTGCATGAGTGGACTCTGGCCACTTTTGATGTCCTGATTATAGAGAAGAAAAAAAAGCACCATGGGAAAAGTCAGAAGCTACACAGACGGTAAGGGTAAAATTTTGTGATGTTGTGAAACATAGTCAGTGCTGAGTCAGTGGAGCACAAAGACTGACCATAGCATTGATGTCAGCGCCTGCATCCAGCAGCATTTTGGCCAAATCTTTATGGCCACGCAGCACCGCCAGATGGAGAGGGCTCAAACCTGAGAACAGGGACAGAGTAGAACCTGAATTTCACAGTGAGCATATGCAAACATACATATAGACACATGCAGTGTGCACAAATCCAGATGAATGCATATTCACACTCCTGCATTAACTTGTTTGAACATATACTCCACACACAGTATATCAGTAAAACCTGAAAAATAGACCCCCCCCTAGACTTTATTATTCAGTTAAAGTTGCTGTCATGTCATTAGATCGGATGCCTACATACCAACACACCTCCACTAATGCTCATTGTAGAAAGAGGAGCCTGTGTGTATTTTTGGGCCTTCTCCTGTATGCAGAGGTGTTACTTTCACACTAAAAATGTCTCCTGATGCAGTGAAATGACAGGCATACTGGGGAGATGAGGCAATGTGCCGCTACATCAGACTACATGTCCTCTTCTCTTCCCTGCCATACACCCCAAAACAACCAACCCAAACCCCTACCTGAACAAGAGTTCACATTTCTTATATCCCAAAAACAACTACCAATGTAGTCTATGTAGTTGTTCACTTATTTGACCTTGTTTCTGCTTGCGCATGTATTGCAAATTATTCTGAATTACAGTCAAGCATATGCAATATCTAGATGTACTGTAAATGTAAACTGGGTGTGAGGATGTGAGGAAAATCCAACTGACAATGGTACACATTTTCATCCTATATAAGTAGCAATTCTTAGACAAAGTCTATTTATTATTTCCTAACGTAATACTCCTAATTTGATTATGACTTTGCTTGTATTCATTAAATTAAACAAAAAAAATCACTGAGGAAGAAATGGTCAATCACAAGGCTTTATTAGATTGAATAACTCAATGATAAGAGCTAGTGAGTCATCCAAGATCTGTCTTTGTCAAGAACAACTCCAATGCAATACAGACCAAGGAGTTTCTTCTGTAGACTACAACTTACCATCATAGTTTCTGATCTCCAGGCATATGGAGGATGAGGAGCGAGAAAGCACAATTGACAGACAGTCACGCTGGTCATATTCGCAGCAGAGGTGGAGCGCTGTTTGGCCGTTACGGTCTAAGGCAGCAGGGTCGGCCCCATCTCTCAACAAAGCCTCCACCATGTTTGCCTGCTGGGTGATCACTGCCAGATGAAGAGGGGTCTGAGGGGGCGGATGAGAGCAAAAATGACAGTTTAGACAAACCAGTGTATTCAGGTCCATAACCACAAAATGTCTCTTTAAATAGTTTTCATTTTTTACACTGCAGCACACACTACACACCATTCAGAGAGCGTGAAGCCCCCACTAATGCTGAACAATGCTCCCACTCTCTACTATCCTCAAAGATATCATTCCTATCTCTTAAAATCTGAGATAAATATATTAATTACTCTGTATACTGTTGATGTCATTATTTTAAAACAAGTATCTATCTTAGTGTCATTGTTCTGACTAAACATGCTCGTCCAGTAGTGGAAATCCCAGATTGTGGTTTCCAGCAAATGTAATAATGTGGTCCCTTATTCAAGGCTTTTTTGTTGACATTCTTCAAATTGCAAATCCATAAAAGGAATAGTTTGATATTTTGGAAAAATACACTTTCTGGAGGCGAGTTAAATGAGAAGCTACCGCTACTGTCTATGTGGCTAAGATGAATCAAGAGCCATGAGAAAGTTAGTTGAGTACAAAGACAAGGAAAAAGCTAGATAACAAACCTGCATCTCTAAAGCTACATAATTAACATATCTTGTCATTTGTTGTTTGTTATATTCAGTTTATACCCCAGTCTTGGTTTGGTGCTTGTATAGGCAGATTTTTTTTATCTTTGGACAGATCCATGCTAGCTGTTCCCCACTTTCCTATCTTTATGCTAAGCTAAGCTTAGACCTGAAAGTGCTATCCTCTAAATCTCAGCAAAAAGCATAAAGCCACATTTTTTTAGATATTCTACCGCCAGAAAAACAAGTTAAGAGTTATATTATAAGACCCATGGAGAAAAGTGGGAAGGTATGAATTTCCCAAATCTTCCAATTACCACATTCTTGTAAGTGAGGTTGGAGGACGAATGCCATTATTTCTAGTAGGCCTCTTTTCATTTCTAACCTGTTCTACGGGTTAAAGTTCAGAGACACAGTATAAACCATGCCCATAAGGACGCACCAATGCCTGACATAAATAAACAAGGAACCATGTCTGGTAAGATTATCGTTATTACACATATGATGGAGCGCATGGCTGCCGTCACGGTAGCCATACGCTACCTATTTTAGCCTTAAAGTCTGACCTTAAATGTTACCTGTATATGTTTATTTAGTTTGTTCATATGTTAAAGTTAATGATCACAAGGTTTAAATCATCCGTGAGCCTAACTATTCCTCAAATTGTTGATGTGAATCATATGAACATCTAGTGTGATAGATTCATTCATTTTGGCTGTATAGAGCCTTCAGTACTGCCTAGTCACTTGAGCCACCCCTGCCTTGTAGTATTGGAATGTTCCAATTTGAGGGGTGGGCTTCAGGCCTATATAGACAGTCAGTGGCATTTGCTTGAGACGGAGAGAGCATAAGGAACAGGCGTAAGGAACACCGGAGGGAGTAGGGCGTAAGTCCGTTGGATGCCCTCCACAATGACTTGCTTCAAGGTCAAAAGGAAACAGTGGTATTGTTTTATGTGATCGTCTTAACTCTCCTGTCAGTTTACTTTTATTTTGTGAAAGTATTTTGTTTTTGCTGTCCGCAATTTAGTTTATTTTTGTAACACTATTTTGCTGTATTGGCTTTACTTGGGGTGAACAATAAATACCCCATCTTTTCAACATCATCTTGGACTCACCTTGTGTGTTTTCACCTGCTCACGACGACTTGCTACATCTACCCACAACAACACTCCATGCCTATTCCCAACACATCAAACCCATACATGCCAACACAATGCCAACATTCTTAGTTGTCAGCAATCATATCAAAGTCCATAAAAATAGCCAACCATCAAAGATGAGACCTTTGCACCATATATCAAAGAGCAAACAAAAACAGCAGCAACCGTAGCGTGAGACTGTGTGATTACGTAATTCAAAATGAGAAGGGAACCTGTTCTGACAAACAGCCTGCAAGGGCAGGAAAAACAAAGTACACACAGTTGACCAGGTGTTTTCCTGGATGAATCTACTACGTGCTCAATGAATTCACTTGAGCAATCTAGGATGTTCCTATGGGTGAGATCAGCATGTATCATCCTGTTGATAATTATGTTAACTCTGACCATGGGGGGCACTGACAACCTTCTTTTTAAATTAAGCAATGCAATAGTTTACTCATAGGGAAGTATTAATTATAACCTGGAATTTTTAGGTACTATTTAAGTTACACAATGAATGCAGCAATCAGGAACAGATTGTTGTTCCAAGTTTCACTTTTGCTGTATTGTACTGTACTATACTGTGTGTGTGTGTGGGTGTGTATGTGTGTGTGTGTGTCTGTGTGTGTGTGTGTGTGTGTGTGTGTGTGTGTGTGTGTGTATGGGTTGGGGATTTGTTCCAGTAAAGACTATTTAAAAAAAAAAAAAAGATAAAGTAGTCTAGCAGTGGGAGAGCGTCTCTGAGGAATTCCTCCAGTGTGTCAATACCAGTGTTCCTCCCTTTAGCTCTTGTTTCCCTGAATCCTGTGAGTCACTCACACACATACACACACACACAAAATCATATTCCCCTGAGAAATTGGACATCCTATTATCAGTCATTGTCACAAAAGTCATTGTTACAAAAGAAGCCATAATACTATTTTGACCCACAGCACCAATGAAACATGTATGGTTGAATTCTCACAACTATTTCCAGAACTACAGGAATTACCTTCCACACTAAGGCCTTTTAAGGCCTTAAAAATAGACCTCTGCAAGTTGGCAGAGTCTAGCTGTGGCTTCCTGTAAAGAATTTCTAAGTGACTAAAACAAAAATCCAGCAAAGATAAAAGGAAGGGGGGGAAGGGAGGGAGGGGTGTGCACGGTGTAGAGATAGAGGAATGAGGAAGAAATGGAAGCAGCAGAGGGGAGTCCAGGGGAAAGACAGGATAGCAAGGGAAAATCCCTTCTCTTTCCCTTGGGTCTGTCCTTGCACACTTGCATTCCTACGATATGAGCAGATCAACATGAAGGAGGTAAAAAGATGAGAGGAGGTTTCTAAGCATGAAGAACAGCCTCGGGCTGTAGGCAGTGCCAAACACAAAGAAAGGTGCAGGGCAACACTAAAGGAGATAGACTGTTGACTTTTGTGGTGAACACTATAGGGTAAAGTCAGTCTTGTTGCACAAAATAAACATCACGCACTTTTACGTCAGAGCTGTTGACAGTTATGCTGATAGCATCAGTCAGTTCATCAGTTAAAAACCCTGACTTCTCTTAAGATATATGCAGCGAGATATGAGAAAAAGAGAGCAGTGAGAGAGTAAGACAGGCAGAGCGACAGCACAAAAGAGAGAGAGAGAGAGAGAGAGACACGCGCAAGGGAAAGTCCCTGTAAACTACCCTCTAAACCAAGGTATGTTGAGAAACGTCATGTGACTTCTCGGAATAAAAATACTAAAGCACATACACACACACTTCTCCTCGTGTACACACACCCTCACCCTAAAAAAATAAAATGTTATGTTACCAGCATGCACCTAAACAATGTCATGTGAACAAAAGATTTCAACAGTACAGAGGATGTGACCATTTATAGACATGTCTTTATAGATGTGATTATTGAATTGTTACAGAACATCTGCATGCTGCGGTAGAAGTAACAAAATGCACTTTAATGGATTATTTTAATCTAAAACAAATTAGTGCATGTTTCAGTATGGGTGGCCCCTGGGGATTCAGTCCCCAAACCCCACTAGTGTCAGTGTCTTGCAGTACACCATCAGCTGTGGGGAGGGCAGCAAAAAGTTGACTACTATCCTGTGTGTTTGTGCACTGCCTAATAGCGTGACCCAGTGTGGGAGTATCAAACAGCTGTGTCTCCCACCATAGTAGTTCATGAAGTGACAGGAAAATCAAGCACTGACACTTGCACAATTGTTTAGTTACAGTACTGATAGTAACACTCTGTCAAAAAGTTACACATGCAAACCCACAGAAACTCAGGATTTGTCATCAATATTGGATAATACGTATTTTATGTTTTTCTTTGTCTTTGGGAAGTTGACCAGTGCCAGAAAATGTGTTCAGGTCTGTCTGGTAAACTTTATTATTTGAAAAAGTTCCCTTTTGAAGTCTTTTGTTAATGCCTGGTATACAGTTAAAACCACATAATCTGGTAGGCAAATGACTGTGATGGGCCTGAGCCTGAAAATCTCCCTTTTTGGTTATAATTGCATATGGCATAATATATGTGAGCGTGTGAAAAGAGTGTTTGTGTATGTGTGTGTGTGTGTGTGTGTGTGTGTGTGTCTGTGTCTGTGTGTCTCACTTGCGTGCGTGCAGGCATGCATTTTATACACAGGGTAGACACAGGATATCACAAAACCTATACTGTCAAGCCTCAGCGATGAGGAAAGACAACAACGAATGATAGCACTAGCGTTATTTCTGGTAAGCGAGACTGTGGTGTCCTGTGTGGTGTGAAACCCCAGCTTTGAGAACTAAAGCTCTGCATGGCTCAGGTGCTTTATATGCTGAAGGATGAAAAAGAGAAAGCTGGCAAAATGCAGAGCAGGAGGGTGAGGAGGTGGAGACAACAGAAGGGAACAGTGTTGGCTTAAGGCCAGTGGTTGGGACAGCCCTGAATTGAGAAACACTCCAAGACAATTCTTTGTGTACATTCCAGTAAAGCACACTGTAGTTTATCCCTTTTGTTGAGGTTACTATGCAGGAGGTTGAAGGGCACAGTCACTTTTTCATAGGAAAGTCTAGACACCTCAGTCAAAGTTCATTGAGTGCATTTACTTTATATCATTGTGAATAGCCAAAGTTGCGGTGGACAAGGAGTTTTGGACAGAATGTGTACAGAAAAAGCTAATTATGTGCTTGAATACAAGTTTAAAATGACATGTTTGCAAGTTATGTCATGTCACTTTTCCAGCCTGTTCATGTAGTTAGGGCCAAGACATGAGATATGAGTGCAGGGTTCAGGATAGTTTATGGGAGTCACAATTTGCTCTGATTAATCATTGCCTTTGAATTTCACAACATGGTAAACCCAACAAAATCTCTTCCCACAAGGAAAACAACGCACTAGAAAACCATGTTACAAAATAAAAGAAAACACTGGAAAACACATGTAGCCCTTCCCAGCATGTGAAAGGCTTTGGCTTGTGGCAAGAACAGGTGGAGAAACAAGGAAGGGTGAATTCCACTGCATAACCATCAAACACCATGACTGTAAGAGTATGTGATAACACGGTGCAAGGCAAGGAGGAAACCAAGGCACTTCCTTTTTCATTCTTTTCCATGTTACTGTTATCAGAAGGGTGAGGCAGCAGGGGAATGTGTTTTGCATGCTGTGATTGTCAGGGCAGAAAACCCCATCACATTTCAATTCTACATCTATCTTTCATCATTTTATACTGACTGATCCTGAGTAGATGGATGGACATTGAAGAAAAACCCTTTCCAGTGGATTTGATTGCTGCCACATTTGAAAGCAAGACAATATTTTTACTCAAATGCCAAACTATTGGTTCAAAATCTGCATTTGTAATAATAGCAGCTGTGTGTGCATGCATGTGTGTATTTAAAGTGCATTTGATTTACCTGACGAAGGTTGTTATAGACATCAAGTCCTCTGCGAGCCCACCTCAGGAGTTGAATCAGTCTGCAAACAATGGCCAACTCCCCCTGCACCACGGCTATATGGAGAGCTCTGGAATAATTACAAAAAACAGAGCCATAAAAAAAAGTTATTATGTTATGTTTTTAAGTGGGTCACAGAAGGCTTGTCCTGACATTGTGACCCACTGACACTTATCTTCTTGGCTTAAATAGAAAATGACTGATCTGATAACTAATCAGTACTTAGACTTAATGTGCTTACCATATAGGTATCTATTATATATATATATATATATATATATATATATATATATATATATATAATATATACATATTACATATATAATAATAATAATAATAATAATAATAATAATAATAATAATAATAATAATACATTTTATTTAAAGGCGCCTTTCTTGGCACTCAAGGACGCCGCACAGACGTACATGTGCAAAAGTTATCTTAAGTTCAATAATCTCCACAAATGACATGACATTTAATTCCAGCTATTTGGTGATGTGATTAGGATGTGCTGCATGACTGATGGCTTTACGTCTTTAAATGTTCAAACCCAGAGCACTCCAAACCACATTCCCCCACTGTAGCAATAAAGTCAGTCAAAGGTCAACTAAAAGCCGTAGTTCAACATTTTGGGAAATGGGCTTCTTTGCTCTCTTGCTGAGAACTAGATGAGAAGATTAATACCACCGTTGGGTCTGTCCATTAGCTATATAGAGCTACAGCCGGCAGCCAGTTAGCTTAGCTTAGCATAACAACTGTAAAACAAAAGCCACCTACTGTACCAGCCCCTCTAAAGCCCACATAATATCTCATTGTTTATTCTACAAATAGAAAGTGTTTTATGTTTTACAGAGTTACGCATTGAATTATCTCTGGGCTGGGAGCAACCTCACAGTAACAACTAAAACAGTCTTTTTACAAACAATTTTATTTTTTTATGTTTACACGGTTTTCGCACAGATTAAACTAATGAGATATAACATGTTTCTTGCTGAGTTTTTGATGTGCTGCTAGGCATATTTGTTACCTTCAGACAGAGCCAGGCTAGCTTTCCCCCTGTTTTCTGTCTTAATCCTAAACTAACAGCTATCAAACTATTGCTTTAATCAGTATAGTCTCTACATCACTCATTTGGGATGAAAAATCACACATTCTCTTCATGACCTTGAAATCTAATCTTTTTAGTATCAGAATTAGCAAATCCACTTGATCTAAAAAAATGATCCCACTAACAGTTGTACCAAGGAGCTCCACAGATGTACAGGCATGACTCACACCACTTTATCACACCCTTATCAAGACTAAAGGGGAAACCACTATCTATGGTATATATGTGAAGTGAAAGAACAAACGCAGGCCAAAGTTTAGGACAGAGAAAGGCAATAAACTAAGCAGGGGGGAAGGCATGCGGTAGAAAACCATAAGCAGTTTACTTATTAAATGGTTTCTTGCTGGCAGAAGAATTAACTTCCAGTAAGAGCCAAGTCAGTAAGTCACTTCCTTCTTTATCTCGCTATGTGTGCTGTAAAATCCAGCCATTAAACTGTATGGTTTCTGACAGATTCTTACTGTAAGTTTACTCAGTCAGCTTAATCCAATGGATAAGTCATGATCAGACAATCATGCCACAGGAAACGGGGACACTTCTTGATAAGTTACCTTTGCACAGAATTTAAGGTCAGAAAATTAGTTCTTATAATGACAAAAGCACTTGCAACACTTCCTCACCTCCTTATAACTGAATAAGTAACTTCCTGCCAGAAAAAATAAAGATTAAAGACCTCTCTAAGCAAACAACAGGAACTTTGACGTATAGTGCTAAGTTCTACACAGTTGTATGCAAAAACTACACATCCCTGCACATTTTATCAAAACGGCGGTTATGTATCTGCATTATTACAGTAGCCTTTCACGTTGTATGTTGTATGCATGTTTACATACATGGATTATTGCATATGAATGAGCCAGCATGGACATCAACACTAAAACTAAATGGTGCTATGCAAGAGCAGGTTGGAACTGCAACTGCTATAAACAATCAGATGATTTGCTCCTGACATCAAAGCGAACAGCAGAAAAAGCAGAACTGTATGTTGGAACGGGAGCGTTGTGGTTCTTTCCTCAGCTGGTCCCTGTTCCTGTAACTGAGCACATTATCAACACAGATTCTTACATTTACTGTACATGCTATTAGCATCACCCATCATTTGCCTAAAAATCCCCTGCAGCGTCAATAAATTCTGCAGTGATTGGAGTGACCAATCATTGTACAGGATATCCACAGTCAGCTATAGTTACTCATTTCTCTAAGCATTGAGTTCAACTAATGTATCAACAACAAATGCAACAACAGTTGCCTTCATTTAAGCCTAAAGTGACTTTTTCTACTCTTTTCTTTCTGCATCCATATCACTCTTTTTCTCTTAAAATGAAACTGTACTGTTTCTAGTTCCTGGAAGTGGGGCAGACCACAGCCCTAGATAACATCAGACCCAGCGGCACTGACGTGAAAGGAGTCCCGAGCCTGCTGCATTAACACTGATAGCCCCAGTGTAACTGTGCGTGTGTGTGTGTGTGAGAGAAAGAGAGAGAGAGAAAGCAGAATAGACACTGCAAGAAAAAAAGAGAAGGCAGCATGGTGCGGTATCCTGTTTGGTATAGAGGGTAAGGACGTAGCCAAACTGAATGATCAGAATGAAGCCAAACATATCCTGTGGTCTGTGGACCCGGAGGCTGTTTCACAAAGTATAATTTATAAATCCAGGATAATTGATAAAGCGAGTCTTGAACTAGTTTTATATGTTCATCCTGGCTTTGGTTTTTATAATTACTTTTTTATAATTTACGTTTACTGGAGAGAACACAAATTGTGTGCTAAGAATGGCAAATAAAAAGCATATGGAAGAGTAATATACATGATCCTTTATTGTTAAAGAATAGTAAAATAAATATATACTCTAAAAAAGATCTACTGGTCTGTGACCAGTCAGCCATTGTTAGAACCATTATAGAAACACACATGTAGTATAGAACTTTATATACTGCCTTTCATCACTAACTTCATTTAAAACACATTTGATACTGTATCAGCCTTTTCTAATTATCTCAACAACTGCCATACTATATTTACCAAACTTCTAACAATATAAACAGCAGTCTTCATAGAGCAATATAACAGCACCGACTGTCACATGAATAATTTTTTAAATAATGGTCACAATGTTAAAATAATAACATTATTTAACTTAACAACAATGTGTACATGTGTTATTTTAATCACAATAGGGTAAAACCACTTCTGATTGAACAGAAAAGGCTCTAGGATTAGTCAATCCTGGCTGATAGCCTGGTCAGGAGCAGGCTAGCTGCACAGAATAAACCTCACTGGTAACTTAGCTGTTACTGCTTTCGTGAAACCGAGTCAAGGCTTAAGTCATCCGGGATTACTCGGAAATCCCAATTTAAACCGTATCTAGGTTTTGTGAATTAGCCCTCAGTTGAGCAATGAGGTGATGTGTCGGTGTATGTGAATAGTATACAAAAGAGAAGCAGAGACGCACCACAGTCCGGTTAACAAGAAAAGTAATGAAACGTCCCATTGTATAGTCTGCTGTGCTCGTCACGAAGAATGATGCTACTTCCAGGTTTTGCGGGAAAAGGTATTTATAGGGGAAACCTGGATGAACAAGAAGTTTATTATTTTGTTTGCCATCATTTGCATCAATGCATTTTGCATCAATGCCCCGAGGCTTAACCTTGGGTCAGTCAGTAATTGAGAGGGTGAGTGTGTGATGCCCCTTTCAAAGCTCCTATATGAAAGCAACTATTTGTACAGTAGTTGAGCTCAATGCATGGATGATACAGGATATTGAAAATGAATCTGTTCAAATAGGGGTTATCAACTAAACAGAGAACTTGGGTAGTTTAAAGCACAGCAAATACAATCTCACCGATACTATGAACTTTCACTCTTTTATAGCACAGGCAAGCGGTGTTGGACAAAAGTAAAATAGGATCAGGGGGAGCATTGACCCAGGTCATATAACCATAGTGGCATTTAACAAACTGCATTGTCCTATGTTGTGGCTTCAGTGTAAAAAGGCTGTCTGACTCAGTACCTTCACATACCGTATGCATACAATAAACAGAAATACTTTGTTTACTGTCAATAGATGGTAAGAGTAATAGAGAATAGAGTATTCTTCGTCTATTTGTTTTTGGTCATGCTAGTGGCATGGCTCTAGGGACCATCGGCCCACTACTTTGGTGCAAACTAAAATCTCACAACAATTTTATGGATTGCCATGTAATTTGGCACAGATATCAGATATCTATGGTGCCCAGAGGAGAAAACCCATGACTTTTCCTCTTGCACCATGAGGTTGACATTTCTGGTTTTGAGGCAAATGTCTTCACGACTATTGAATGGAGTGCCATTAATTTCCCCGTTGGGATGAATTGTAATCTTGAATGATCTGCTGACTTTTCATTACGGCAATTATTTTATTTTTCCAAATACCTAAAAACTGTATTTCCATCAACTGTAATACTGGGCATGTTTCCATGCCGACATTAGCATTTAATTCAAAGCATGTGTATAGCCTCACAGAACTGCTGGTGTGGCTGTGGATTTTTAATCTTGTGTTTGTGTTTGTCTTTTAAAAAAAAAAAGTTGAAAAAATCAAAGTATTGGTTCTCCATAGTAATTTGAAATGAGTCTGCAAGTAGACAATGACCCAGTAAAGTTGTTTACATGACGGTTTCAATGATCAGAGTATCACCAAACTCTGCATATAATAGAGTTATTCTGCAAGTACAGTAAATGCACTGACTGACTGATTGGAAGCATGTAGGAATTAATTTGTAGGAGCTGTAAAACAATACACATCTGCAGAGAGAGAGATGAAGCTGATAGAAAGAAAGCGGTAAATGAGGAAGTGAGGAGCGGATGTTTGGGTTTTTTGAGCCCATTCATTTAAAAACAGAGAAGAAAAGAGAGAGAGACTGAGACACCTGAGAAAAACCGCAATCGTGTTTAAAACTGAGCACTCACTGGTTTTCCCGAAACTAAGGGGCTCAAAGGCGCTGAGAACAGAAGATGAACACCCCATTGACGTAAGACGATCGCATGCTCGCCGTCACTCACATTATGCATACACAAACACACACACACACACGTACATACAGACAGTGTGAAAAGCACAGGGGGACTGAGAATGTTTCTTTCTGCAGAATTCACACAAAGTTTTAAACAACCACAAAGCAACAAGTAGGTACTACACAAGGTCTCAACTTCATTACAAAAGTGTTGGATTTTGTGAAAGTCTTGTTGCCTTACGTCATTATAGTAATAAGATAATGGTCTTCATTTTGGTTTTGTGTCTACACTGCAAATTTGGATAACATTCTTTTAAAATGCTCCAGAGTGGAGTGTCAACAATTTATTATAATGACGATATAAGTGAAGGTGAAAAATAATGGTGAAACCCTATAGGTTATAGGGTGCCGGTGTCCAAAAAGTCACACTGTAAAAAAAGCAAATATACAGGTTTTTACCTTTGCAAATATAAAAAATGAAAAACTATTTTTTTTTATTGTGGCAATGATAAGAGTCAACACACATTGAAATCTTCTTATTTCCTCGCTACTATCTGTTAACAGCGGATGTGTCAGAGTGATTATGAGTCTCTGAAGCACATATGAGACAATAAGCAGCTGTGACATGTCACGGGACTTATGGCTAAATGTTGGCCATCACAAGATTGTTTTGAATGAATGCAAATGATGCTGATACTTTTTGAAACCGCAACATCAAAGTCATGAAATTCTTGGACATGCTATATATTCAGTCATAAGACTGTGTGTGTGTGTGTGTGTGTGTGTGTGTGTGTGTGTGTGTGTGTGTGTGTGTGTGTGTGTGTGTCATTTCAGTTAGTGTGTGGGTGGGTGTTAAGACTTTAGACAAAGTAAAGTAACCATGCGTTAAAGTTTAATATTTGCATTCATGTGTTGTTGAGAACTCCTGCAGTGTCTTATGTACTACTATTCTCATTCCCAACCCCCCATCCTACACTTAGAATTATAGGTTGTTTAACACACACACACACTAACACACTAACACAAACTTCAATGCCTATTTATTGAAGCAGCTCAGATTCAAGTGCTACAGTTTCCAGGTTAGTGTGTGCGATCAATGTCTCCATTGCTAATTAGTGAATCATATCTTATTGACACTAAACCAGTTTTCCTTACAGGAAGTGAAAAGACAGAAAAGAATTTGGTTGGATTTGAGGAGGACACTGACTGGATCTGTTAAGTAAACAGAACTAGGTGAGGCACAGAGAGCATAACATAAATTGGGATGATATTACAGACGTCTCACAAACCACATCCAGGTTGCGTAATGGCAAACCTTTTGTTTATAAAGTCAGACCATCACTTGTTGAGACTAAATGTTGTTTGGGTGTAGCCCAATGAATCACTTGTATTGACTGTATGTGACCATCTCAATTTGACTTTTTATGACAATGTTAATGGTTTCCCTTTGAGGAGACAGGTCAAGTAGTAAAGTTGTCAGGCTGGGCAGGTCACAGAGAGGCAGGGTGCAGATCTACAGTATGTCATTGGCTTGTAAGTTATAATGCAAAATTAAATGTCAAATGACTTTTTCATGCAAGACATTATAACATGTCACAGTAGGAAAACCTGAGGTGTAAATGATCCAATTAATGATGATGGGTTCAGAGTCATGGCATTGTGCATACACAGAATACTCAGTGTACTGATAATACATTACGTGTCATTTAGCTCTTATCCAAAAGCAACTAACAACTGCCTCTGGAGCAACTATGGGTTAAGTGTCTTGCTCAGGGAGACATTAGTTGACATATTGCAGTGGGAATTGAGCCCAGATCTCCCACACCAAAGGCACATGTGATATCCATTGCGTCATCACCACCCCTATTTCTTCTATTAGTTTGGACTCATTCATCCAAATTAAAGTATGACCTTTATAATGAAAACTATTTGAAAAAAACACATTACACTAGACTTTGAAATTGCCCTTTTAGTCTATTTAAACTGAGTTTGACTTTCATATTTGGCAAGTTTGCAACTGATGAGACTCTACTTCTAGGAAGTTATAGGAATGTTTTGCTTATTAAACTTAGGGGATGGATACTAGTTCAAACTCTTGGTTAGACAGGTCAAGATGTAAACTTGATCTGCTCAGTCTAAAGAAAATGACAATAAATTATCTCCATCAGCTGGAAATCCTATGAATATTTATGATTGTGGTAAAATTTCAGATCTAAGAATTGTGCCAAGTTTCGACTGTCTGTTGTGAATAGAATGTGCTGATAATAACAAATTCATGTTGTGAATGAATTATAGAAACCTTTTAAGTTTACCATTTGCATTATTGACTTGTATATGTGACAGGACTTCCAATCTAAGCCATTTTAAAGGAAACATCAACATACGTGTCTCCATCTTCATCTTGATGTGTAGCCAGAGCAATACCAGTCAGCAGGTTTTCGGTTTGGTGGACCAGATGGTAGTTCAGCTCTGGGACAGGGGGCAAATGGTACACTGGGTATGGACCTGAGCAGGAAGGACATAGAGAGAGAGAGACATAAAAGGTGGCAAAAAGGAAAAAGAGAAAATGATTAGCATAACAATGAAAACGTTGCCCTGGCAAACAAGTCATTTTTGTAATAAGAAAGTGTGCAACTGTGCATGAAGGTGTGTGTTTGGTATTCAGCAATGAGTTGACCCAGTGAGTTACTTCTGTCAGTAGAATAGCTGCAGAATAGCTGACTGGACATTTTTTCATTGATTCAGCAGTCTACATCAACAACTCCACTGTCTTTTTTTACTTGTGACACACTAGGGACAACATATATTGAAGAAGGGGGTGCTGCTACTAAAATAGCATCATTCATGTAATACCGATTGTTTTTTTAATCTAGAGAGCCCTGCAGGTTGTGCCATGCTCTGCCTCTGAAATCTAAATTGTGCCTCTTACTTAGTCTTACCATTCAAAAGAGTGAAGAGAGACCTTGTATGCACGTACGTCCCACCTAGCCTGATTATTTTGGTCTTACAAAATAGAAATCACATACTTCAGATGAGAACGTTATAGAAATCACAGCAAAACTGCGTTGTGTTAAAAAAAATAAGTTCAGAAATGATTCTTGTTAGGCTCTATATAGGCTAGGAGTTATATAGAAAAACACTTCGAAAATAAAATAAAAAGTTATACTGCTGCAAAAATAGACCACCGCTTACCGTAGTCAAACGAGGGCAAAAAGAAGATAGGATATCCATCAGGACTCTGTCCTGCCTCTGCACGTCTGGGAGTCACTGGTGCTGTGCCGAAACCGGTTTCATCCGTGGCTCTTTCCAAACGACCGTCTAAACTCTCTCGTGATGTTAAGTCCGTATCTACCACAGGAGAAAACCGGTCTTCACTCTCTGGTGGAGCCGGGGACTGCCTTTGGGTCTCCGGCTCGAGAGGAATCGGGCGTTTCCTAAAAGGAAGCCTGAAGGAAGATTTGTCCGCTGGTCGCTTGCGACTCGCTGCGCCGGTTTCTGTGCCCGGTGAGCTCCGGCCCGTGGGGCAGTGTATTTCCAAACTGTCCGTACCTGTGCACGCGGGGGATGCAGGTAAGCCGCCTGTCACCCGAGAGTCCTTGGCGCGACCCTTACAGTCCGCTGTCCTCGACCCGGCGCTCCCACGCTCTCGGGTAGTGGTGCGCAGATCCAGCGGCGCGGCGGCAACCGCCTGTTGGTCACCGTTCATGGTCATGATCCTCGGCATCAACCGAGGTCGAGGCGCTTTGAAGAAATTGCAGGTGAATGCGCGTGTGAAGAAACCCTCTCAACGTTCAGTGACAGTTTGCTGGGAACAGTCCATCCAAAGTGGCCAAGTGCGCTTCTCCCATCCCCATAAAATCAAATGGGCAGCGATCAAAGCATCAATCTGTTTCCTTTTGTGTCACTGGTGTGTTTTAGATACGCGTTCAAAGTACTTGCTCATGCAAATGTAGGGTATTTTCCAAGAACAGCCGATAGAAGTTTGGTGTAGATAATGTGTAGCTGTCCCAGCGCACCTACAGCAGGCTACAGCCGCAGGTATAGCTGCTTCGGCGCTTGTCTCCTTTTAAAGGGAAAGTACCGTTAAACCGAAACAAAGCAAGAGCTAGCAGGGCAAATGAACTGGGTAAGGGAGGAAAAGAGAAAACATGTCGTTGAATTCATAATAATTTCTGCATTTCCGATCTCTCTTACATCTGTTTTGCATGCAAGTTCAAAACATCTAATAGGACTAGGCCTACTGAATTTCTCAAGAAGTTCAAGGATTGATGCTTTTTATGCTTTGCTTGGCTTGTTGTGCACGTCACTGTGCAGAATGTGAATAAGGCTCCAGGCCATTGGCAGCTGGTTACCCCAACTGCATTTTAATGCACTCTTAATAGTTATTCTAAATATGCAATGTATTATTTACTGTATTAAATCCAAAAATGACCACAAGCCTATGTCATCAGATAAGGAAACATGCTAAGCTGAAATATACCTAGGCCCTACTATCTTTTCTGACAACAAAAGCAAGTATTTTCTTCAGCAGCAAACAATCAGCAGAGATAGATTCTACCTGATCACCAAAAAACCTTGGCATTTTTCTAACAGTTGCATGGCTGGAGATGTAACAAAACCCTGGTAAATATTAGAAGCCGGAGAAAAAGGCACAGATTTTGCTAATTTCCTTATGAACAGGTAAGCTTCGGGCTAATTTATCACTTCTACTAAGGAAGGGCATTTTAAGTCATTTCAACATTTGTGTACTCACATTGATCAATTATATAGCTAGAGTCAGTTAGTTACTCTCAAAAACAATTCAGGTAGACAGTAAAGTTATCCTGGCTAACGCTGCCATGATACACGCCATGATAACACTGCCATGATACACTGCTAAAGTTCCCAGAGGACCATGCAGGCAAGTGGGCCATGGCTGTTTACAACGTAGACTGTTCAGCGGCCATAGCCAACAAACGGTCAGTAATGCTGCATTCCAGGCAACCCGTATCTTGTGTTTTCACATCCTTCTACCCATGGAAGTGCCCTGGAACGGCAGTCAAAGCCATAGGCCTACTTGTGAACTTGTACCAGATCGTTGTACTTGCAGTTTTTGACGTCACACACACACACACACACACACACACACACACACACACACACACACACACACACACACACACATACACACACACACACACACACACACACAACAATGGCAACCCTGTTGATGCTGTACAGACGCCGGTGATTAACAGAGAGAAATAGAAATACATAGACATCAATAGGCAACGTAAAGTTATTGCGCAAATTGTAATCAAAACAATACACAAACGATTGTGTACTACAACAAATATGTCACCGACTTGAAATTGCTAGTATCAGCAAGCGCTACCTAGCACTAGCTAAAGTCAATGTTAGATAGCCGCTAGCTAATGCTAACTAAAAAGGTTTGTCGTGACTTTGCCTGGAACATTACTAAGTTGTGAGTTGTGACTTAAAATCATAACTTAAGGGCTGAAAACTGTGTCTGGAGCACAGCATAATTTTAAGCCTATAAAAGGGTGGCTGTAAATCGGGTAGAGAAGACTGTGAGTTTGCACCATTTTAAGTGGTTGTTGCTGTAATTTTATTTTTTGTATAGGATATTGGACCTTTAACATGTACAACATGACTTAATTGTTGATATGTTCATAAGGCACACTTTTTCCTATTTCCCTTATAATGGTCTTTCTTTGTTTTGAATTGTTCCATCATGTTAATAATAAAAGATTCAAGATAAAGTTTGAACTCAGTATGTCAAATGGCAAACTTTACTATTTTCAAACATTAGGAGCGGTTAACATACAGTTTCATACAGTTTAAAGTAACAATATCAGAATTGAATTTTGCAGGTAGTATAGCTAAGGTATTCAAAATTGGCCCTAGTTATAAAATTGCCTTTTTCTTTATTGCAAATAAATAAATAGCAAATAGCAAACATCTAACATAGATGAGAATACAACAAGTTAAGACCAACTTTAACACACAATCTGCTGAATGATATACTTTTATTATGAAACTATGACCATCATTATTTTATCGTCAGATCAATGTAAAAATAGAAAAAAGGAAACTTCCTTTCTGAACTTTTCTGTGCCCTGGTAGCCTACTGATGTCATGGAAGGTATTTTTTTAATGTTATTGTGTTTCAGTGCCTCAAGTGAGCAGACATAATGTGGAGTTTCACACCTCTGTCTCATTACATTAGGCTTTAGAACAAACACTATTGTCTTAGTTGTAGTACATTACATCTGATTGTATTATTCTAAAATTGATCAGGCTGAAATAATAACTTTCTGGTAATAACATGCTGGACTCACAAATGTTCCATTTTCTTTATCTCTGCAAATATGGGAACTCATAACATAGTAAATAAACATGATGTGAAAGCTCAAGTAAGCCTTATGTTTATTTCTAGATTGTTCAACATCCTGGTGTGGAAGTAGCAAATTTTGCAACTTGCATCAGATGCACAGGATCAGTCAGTTATTTGTTAACTCAGAAGCGGAACTTGAACTCCAGGAATAAGGAGAATTGAGGAATTCAAAGAGAAGATGACCTATTTAAACTGACTGACTTGGTGCCATATAACAGATGCCCTGCTGTGGCCACATTACCTGATCACAATCCCTCATACAAACCATACATGTGCGTACTCATGCAAGCATATGCATATTCACACCTCATCTCCTTGTCTTCAATCTTATCCAACCCCACTCGCAGACTGGGCTCTGATTACCTGGGTCAATTTGGGACTTTCCTCTTTCCACTGAAGTGTGGGGCTGGCAACGGAAAGTCAAGCTTGGTGTCTAAAGTCCCTAAAACACCCTGACACTATATACTAACATTTTGCAGCTGTCAAGGCACTCAACCGTTATGGTCTTCTCTAGTATTAAGTATAATTGTTTGTGAAAAACACAGGCTTACCTCTTTAACAGACAGTCTCATCTTGAACACACTTGACAGAGCTAATTACTTAAGTAATAAGACATGGACTGAGGTTTAATTATCTTTAAGAGCAGAAAACACTGTATACCCCTTCCATATTAGGAGTTCATTTCTGAGACACTGCAGCATGATGAATGCAGAGAGTAGTCATCCATGGCTCAGATCACTAGGTAACACAAGGCCCTCTTGTGCCAGAAGAGGAAAAGTGCAACTGGACTCTGAGCATTTAGAAATACATCTCTAAAGAATGAAACTGCATTTGAACAATTTTGTACAAAACTACTATTGTTGTTGTCTGCACAACTCGAGATAATGTAAATCAAGTACTTTTGTTGAGTCATAAGATTTTAAAGTATTTGTAAAGCAAATAAACTTAGTAAGGCATGACATTTGTGTTTGGTAGATTATTTCTCTGTGGTAACAATGCCTTTTGGCAATAAATCTTGTACCATTGAAAAGCCTGTTTAGTTCCCTTTCAAATGCGGCCACCTTTGTAAGGAACATGCATTTGTGGGATGAGAAGCAGAGCTATGTGGGTTGCGCCCATGAAATATTTGCCAAATTGTCTCTGTCAATGCCAAATCGCTTTTCTTTGCTGTTGCTCTTGACTCTTGTTTTGAGCTTCTGGTACCCCTAGGTGCTGACAATCAGGTGTCTGATTCTGAAACCAGTGGCCATCCCATATCTCCTCAGTCTGGGACCAAACTCTATCCTCCAAGATGACAACACTCACCCCCACAGGGCGAGGTTTATCAGAGACTACCTCCAGAATGTGGGAGTGGAGAGGATAGGATGGCCTGCCAGCAGTCCTGACCTCAACCCCATTGAACACTTGTGGGATCAGCTTGGGCGTGCTGTTCTTGCCAGAGTGACCAACACAACCACGTTAGCTGACTCGCAACAAATGCTGGTTGAAGAATAGAATGCCATCCCACAGCAGTGTGTGACCAGCCTGGTGACCAGCATGAGGTGGAGGTGCCAGGCTGTTGTGGCTGGGTATAGTTCTTCCACATGCTACTATGGCTCCTGTTTGTGAAATGAATAAATTGTTAAATGGCCAATATGTCTTGTTTCTTGAAACTTCAATCAATCAATCCACCAAACACCAAACGAGTCAATGGCAGAATAAGCTGTTTGGCATTGGCAGAGAAGATTTGGCAAATTTTTCATGTGTGCATCCCACATACTCAACTCTGCTGCTCATCCCACAAATGCATGTTCCTTACAAATGCGGCACCATTTGAAAGGGAACTAAACCGGTTTTCCAATGATATAAGATTTATTACCAAATGATCTACCAAACACACCTTACTTACCTACCTTACTTTTTGTGTTAAGTTTATATGCACTTCAGTTGAGGTAAATTAAGCTGGAAAATGTTGAATATTTAAAGCAATAGTGCATAGTTTCTGTCGCCCCCATGAAGAATTCTAAGTAATGACAACACATGACAGAAGCCTTCGGTCATTGTGCATGAGCACCCACCCCTCCTCCACGCAGTTTCTAGTAGCTAATGAGGACACAGAGGATTAAAAAAAACATGATGGACTCTTCAGAAGAGGTAATTATCTTCCCTCAAGTTTATGCCATGTTGAGAAATACAGAGAAGGTTTTGTAAAGCTGATAGTCTTACTTACCTTTGAATCAACTCATTTGGCAATGGCTTGAATGAAAGAGACGTTCATTAATATAAAAAGAGAAAAGTTACGCACCTAAGGTTTAAATGGGTAAAACCATCAGATTTCAGTGACAATACTGAACTTGGTGAGCAGTGCCTGAGATAGTGTCACCCTCTTGTGGACGTTGAAGCAGAGGTCGTTAGTTTTCCCACTCTAGTGGGGCAGATTTTGTGATGTTTCGGATACAATAAATACTCATTAGAAATTTAACATTTTATAAATTATTTAAAAATGAATAATTTATTAATTGCAATGTTGAACCTGGTGAGGTTTACAGGCCTACCACATATATATATTACAAGTTATGGACAAAATATGTAATATTTTATTTTTATTTTATGTAGAATATGCCATTTTTCATTAAGTTCATACATTTTAGTTCAAGATGTAGGCCTAGTATGTGTAGTAAATAAGTTTATATAATATAATAGGTTTTCTGTTTTTTTGTTATTATTTTAGGAGAAGTGAAGGGTGGGAGTCTCACTGGCTGCTAATAGAGACAACACATAGTGTATTCTTCAGCCTTCTTACCTGTCTTCATCACTTCAGTGGAAATAAAGGGTAGGCAATAGAACAGCATCTTTTTTCTTTCATTATTATAGTTATGCACACATTTTAAATTTTCTGAAATTAAAGTCTTGACCTGATGATGGCACTAAAGGAAAAGTTGTTTACAAGTTACTGTTTAAAGAGGGATGGTAGAAGATATTTGAGGAGACATCCAGCTAGAGGTAAGAGGGCCAGTGATACACATCTATGCACAAGAGAAACATGTGTCCGTAGGAAATATAATTTTAAAATAGATACTTGTTGGAAAATATTCACAACAAAATATATCTTCTTTTCTTGAAGTGTTTAATTCCAAAACACTTCATTCATTCATTCATGATTGCGCCCTTTGTTTTCTGCCATCATTAAAATAACTCATACTTATCTTACGCAGTAATCAGTCATTTCACAAGAGCCATTTACTGTCACTTATCATTGTGAATTGAATATATTTTGGTTTCTGGACTGTTGGTCGGAAAAAACAATAAATCTGTAGACATCATCTTGAATTTGGGTTCTGTTAGTGTGTTAGCATGCTAACATTTGCTAATTAGCACTAAAGACAAAGTACAACTGAGACTGAAGGAAAAGTCCTTTGTTTTTTCAGGTGTTTGATTAGAAACCAAAACGTTGGAGTATTAAGCATTTTGACCTGATGATGGTAATAAAAGAAAACATCCTTAGAGGAACATGAATGTGTGTATTAAATTGAATGCCAGTCCAGCCAATAGTTAAGACATTTCACTCAAAACCACAAATGTCAACCTCATGGGGGCACTGGAGGAAAAGGGAGAGGATCACCAAAGTCATTAGCATTCATCCTCCATTCCATGAATGTCTGTACACAATTTTGTGACGATCCATCCAACAGTTTTACAAATATTTCAGTATGAACCAAAGTGGTGGATGTACCTGACAAGCACAACTTTGACCTTAACTTTATACATGCAGGCATCCTGTCTGTAAGTAGTGGCACAAGGCTTTCATTCTTAGTAAATATATGTATGTTTGAGGTCACAGTCTCTCTCAAATTTGGCTCACTCTCAAGTCGCTGCTTTTTGTTTTCTCTTTCTTGATGTAACTCTCTCTCTCTCTCTCTCTCTCTCTCTCTCTCTCTCTCTCTCTGCTTGCCTGCCTGAGCAAAGAAAACAAACCTGTTTGGCTGGCTGCAACCAGGAAACCAATCAAAGGGTGCACCAAGAAAAGACAGAGAGAGAGAGAAAGAGAAAACCAAAAAGCAGCAGCAACGTTTCAGCCAATGACATGTTTCCGCTGTGCTGTGCTGTGAGTAGATGTCTCTGCTCTGTTGACCCTGACAATATGGGACTGCTGTACTGATGAGATGTACGATCTTATTGGTAAGTGTGTTAAATAAGGCGTAAGAAAGACAACATGTGTTGGGGTGGAGAGAGTTCTGATGGAAGAACAGTGTCAATCCTTTGTTTTCTGTTCACTATGTTGGCCACTTGTGAGGCATTGTTGGTGTCGTAAAAATCTTCAAAAGACAGCCTCTGTATAACAGATCTTGTATTTTTGTATTTTTCTGAAGATCTGACTGAGGAGTGAGAGGCTACAAACGGAACCCAGTGGCTTTTTTAGGAGGAAATGTTCAGCTTCATGTGCCTTTTAGAAGATGCTGTAATTGAACCTGCTATGATTTGTTGGATAATGTAATGTCTTGGATTATCTTATGGAAGAAGGATAGATGTTGTTTGTGGTGGCTAAGATGTGAGCTTTCCAATGAAGCTGGGAACTCACAAAAATCATTGTAAGGACAATGAATGCCAACTTAAACACATTTAAAAGTTCGAGCCAGTAGGAGTAGCTGCTCCTATTTTTTCTCATAACATTCACATATTCAAAATAGAGTTTTCACATCTCTTAAAAACAGTAGGACATTATTGTCACACCCACACATGACAGACTGACATTTAAGGTTATAACTTAACAACAGTGGAATGATGGCAGCAGCCGGTCCAGGGGCCTCCCTGAGCCCAAAATTGAGCTCCCAGCCCCCTACCAGTGGAGACCGGCGGCTAGTGGACAAGGCCCTCAGAAGACTGGATAAGCTCCGGGAGCTGTGCACTAACCCCCGGCTGGGCCTTAGGAACAGTCCACCATACCTGCCAGACCTGATATCTGAGACAGCAACACTGCTTACAGAGGTCTGGAAGCCCTACCGAGGCCAGAAGGTGGCAGGCGGACAGGTGCCGCGAGGAGACGAGGCCAAATACCTGAGGATCCACATCAGAAATCTGCTGGATAAGACAGACAGGGCTTTGCTGCTGTTCAAAGAGGGACGGGAGAAGATATTTGAGGAGACATCCAGCCACAGGTAAGAGGGCCCCTGGCTGACATCTCCATCTATATAATAGAAGTAAGTGTATAGATGGAGGCGTAGTGTTTCTTTCTAAAATGAAACATATCTTATTTTATTTGATATATAAATCCTTTAATCAAAAGCTTCTTTCATTCATTTATGATTACATCCTTTGTCCTCTGTCATTTTTTGACAGTACTGTCACATGTTCAAACATGATTACATTTTTTCTGCATTATTTATTGAGTCATTTATCTAACTGAAAATGCCAAACAATGCTGCTTCAAGCTTCTTAAATATGAGAATGTGCCGTTTTTCTGTGATTTGTATCATTGTAAATTGAATTTCTTTGGGTGTTTTGACTGTTGGTTGGAAAAAAAGACATCTAAAGACATCTTGGGTATTTTTAAAAACTTTTTGAACACAAAAAAATAAGACACAGATTAATCAATAATTAAAATGATTGATAAATATAACGACATTGTTAAATACAACTTCACATATTTTAAGTGAAGTTAACACAAGCACAAATGAAAAAGACAAACAAACATATTTAGTTATTTTTGTTTTTTGCTCAAGTTTTGAGATATCCGTCTCTGATTTCTGTTGCCGTACTACAACTATAACAATATACAAAACGCTCACAGCATTAAAACAATACTATTAAAAAGTTCAACAGAAACGTTGTCCCCATAATTCTGGATAATTATTCTGTGGATTATCCAGAATAATGGGTGAAACCTTTTCTTTTGAATTTTTTAACATTCTGTGAGCACCACAAATTAGGCTTCATTTAAACAAACAAAATGCCTAAGACCTCCCAACCTGAAAAAAATAAAACCTAAACTATCTGCGTGGCAGGTGCCACCCGAGGTAACTGACCATTGAAGGACAGAATCATGTTATGCTAGGTCCACTCAACAAGATCATGTTCTCAGAATGAAGAACATTATCTTTTTCCCGATGTATTCCGCTCTGATCTTGAGTAAATACACTGACGGCAGGATCAGAAAGAGGCCATTGGGACGGGATTTAGGCTCTTTACTCAGCTCATGCTCTTTAAAAAAGTACAATAATCCAAAAGTAGTTTTCTGTATTTGCATGACTAAAAGAAAGAGTCCTTTCCTAATACTTGCCAGTTATGATAGAGGCTGCGGCCCTTCCTTGAACGCTAAATTAAAGAAAAATGGCCGTAAGTTTGCTGTTTGGCTAAAGTGGATGGTTTGGAACAGCTTAAAGAGAGTGTCTTTTTAATTTGGAGTTTGGGCCGCGCCTGCTTCTTCTGTTGAGACTACTAATGATGAAGGTGGAAAAAGGGCCAAACCTGCGTCTTTGTGATGCTAATGCACGGAAACTTGGCAAAAGCAACTACAGTTTGGGAGCAGCTTTGGAGAGCGACTGTCTGGCCTTGAACAGACATTTTGTTGTCTGTTTATGTCCATACAGTTGTATCCATAGGGTATACACAAGTATCCTCTGCTTTCACTGTATCTTCTAACCTGCATGTGCCCTGAATTCAGGAGTGGATGAGCACTATAACTACTGCTGTAGACACTAACACTATACAACAAATAAGAGGGACAGGACCTGGAGCACATGGTTATAAGTAAAGCGTTTACTGTAATAAAGGACAGCATCTAAAGTTTTAACCACCAGCATGTCAGAGTAGAAAGTCTTTATTCTATTTTTTACACGACATGCTATCTATCTATCTATCTATCTATCTATCTATCTATCTATCTATCTATCTATCTATCTATCTATCTATCTATCTATTTATCTATCATTGGCGATTTTAGACCCTTTAGAAAAAAATAGTATTTTAATGCTTCAAGTCAGAGTTTGCGAACTTGTCTGTTAGTAACTAGTCCGTTAGTATGAAGACATGCTATTTGATGCTATTTTTTACATACACCGTCTTTTATGAAATATTTTATTTTAGCAGAATCTGAAAACCAGATACAGCCATATTTAAAGGTTTATTGCATCATCTTGAACACAAGATAGCAGATGGCCTCACCACAGCAAGGTCTGCATGGGCAGTCATGTGGCAAATTTACATAGTGTTATGTGTAATGCGGCTCAGATGTCTTATATATATATATAGTTAATATCATAGTTGGTGTTTTTTAGAATGTCTTGGTGTTTTTCAGCTTATTATCCCACAGACATAAAAGATTAAGCTGTAGGTACGTCGTCTATTTCTAATAACAATGACTGTTAAATAAAATAAAAGACTGTGCCAAAATAAGTCTCCCTTTTTATTCAGTAACGAGTAAAATGTTCATCACGTGAAGCATGAAACAAAATTGAAGCAAGACAGACGGTGGAGGCCACAGACTGAATCAGACAGTGAAATATTTTAGCTGCTGGATTTATGAAATACAGTGGCTTAAAAAAGTTTACACACCCATGCTAAAGTAGATTAAAAAGAGGAATAAAAAAAACATCTTTTGGAAATTGACCTTAAGATTTAGGAAAATCCAACCTTTTAAGGACACCAATTTTCTTTGTGAATGAATAATGTATTGTAAATAAGTAAATGTTTTTCCTTAAAATACACGAGGCATAAGTAAACACACCCCTATATTATATTCCCATAGAGGCAGGCACATTTTTATTTTTAAAGGCCAGTCATTTCATGGATCAGGATACTATGCCTCCTGATAAAGTTCCCTTGGCCTTTGGAATTAAAATAACCCAACATCATCACATATCCTTCACCATACATAGAGATAGGCATGGTATACTTTCCATAAGATCATCTCTCAATGCAAATCAAACCAGCTAATAAGCTAACTGAAATAAAACCATGCCAAGCCCTATGGTGTAAAGTTTGAACTTCACAAAGCCCAATGGACGCTTCAGTGAAGTGTTCAACGTCATACAAAAGTGTTATTGTTGTCAAAGAATGTCTTCTGCTTATAGTAGATGAAATTATGAATGCAGCGTTTTGGTTGTTTTAATCCATTTTGAGTCTGAGATTGTACCAAGCTGCACTGAGGCAGACAGACATGTTTAAAGAGTATTTTATTGTAAAATGTAAACTCAAACTATTTAAATCTAATTAATTGAATTACCCTAGAATAGTCGAGAAAGAGAGTGCTGCACATATGGATAAAGACTGACCTTGAGTGACACACTGGCCAATGGAACATTCTGTGGTATTTACAGCAAGCATGCAGCAGAGAGCATCCTGTTTGCTCGCCGGACTACCTGTGTGTGTGTGTGTGATTGTGTGTGTGTGTGTGTGTGTGGAAAGTGTCAGCATGCTTGTTCCAACTCAAAAAAAGCAATAGCGCATCACATGCAAACTTCACACACCTATACTGTGACCCTTATAGCGATACATCATGCAACAATTACTTAAAACTATTTAAATATATATATTTATATAAATTAGTATTAGCAAAAATTCTGAACACCACAGGGCCAGTAAAGACGCACAAGTCCGAGAAAAGTATAGCTATTTCTATTTCTGAATCTGCAACTGAAAGTCTACTGTTCTCATTCTCAGGAGGAACTTGACTAAACTGTCCTTGCTGTTCAGCCACATGCTCTGGGAGCTGAGGGCCATGTTTCCAGGGGGCAGTTTTCAGGGTGACACGTACAGGGTGACTAAGACTGAAGCTGCAGCCTTTTGGATCCAATCATTTGGAAATAAGTGAGTTTGGAGAATTTCTTTTATTGTGGTTGGCACATTGTCTGTGCATGTTCGCTACATGTTAATAATGTGTTCTGACAGGTGTATAGTGCAGTGGAATAGATTCAAAGAGCAGCTGCAGAGTGTACATGCATTTGAGGAAGGGATGGAGTCCATGGCTCTGAAGTCAACTATAGATCTCACCTGTAATGACCACATCTCTGTGTTTGAGTTTGACATCTTCACCAGACTCTTTCAGGTAAGGTGAACTATTCCAGTAAAAAGTAATACACTGATTTCTTAAAGGGATAGTTTGACATTTTGGTATATACGCTCAGTTGCTTTCTTGCCAAGAGTTAGATAAGAAGATTTGTTTAATCAGAGCACTAATGTAAGTTTAAAAGCAAGTTTCCAGGAAGTTATGAGCCAGACTATTTCTTGACTAGACACAGTGATTTCACTTGTTGCCTTGAAACCTCACAGTAATGACAGGACTCCAGGAAGTCCCTGCTCCCAGCCAAGAAACAGTCAAGGCACATAATCCCTCCAAAAACCCCAACCTGTTGTTTTACAACTTCAGTTTTTGTATGATTCTTTGTACGAACAAACAAGATATCATGTGTTAATTTGTGAGTTTAGGAGGCAGATTGATTTAACTTTAGAGAGCCAGGTTAGGAGCTGTTTCTACCTGTTTCCAGTCTTTATATTAAGCTAAATTAATTGTCTGCTGGTAGTAGCTTTATATTTAGTATATAGACATTAGATGGGCATCTTGTGATCTACAGCAATCCTTGGCAAGACAACGCATAAGTGTATTTCCCAAAATGTTGAACTATTCCCTTAATGATGTTCACATCCTGAGTCTCCTCTTTGATCCCCTCCTCTCGTTTCAGCCTTGGAGCTCACTCATAAGGAACTGGAACCAGCTTGCAGTGACTCATCCAGGCTACATGGCCTTCCTCACCTATGACCAGGTTATAGCTCGTCTGGAAAACTACCTGCATAGACCTGGGAGGTGAGGACGAGCACAGCAACAAGCTCTGACTAACGCAGAGAAGATAAGATGAGTTAAAATCTGGATCTGTTCTAAGTTGTAAGGAATGAGGAACATAGAAGTACAGCACTCCAACTTTATGTACCTGGCAAATTGGCCAGAGGAAAGAAGCTTCATTTATAGCTTTTTAAGCTATTTTATAAAGTATTTGTTTTCCTTTTGAGTTTCTGGCATAATTATATTTCATAGTGCATCAAACTCAAGCTATAGCTTTCCATCTTTTATTCAAGAAATATTGTCCTTGCTATGTTAAGTACAGCTCCATGACAATGATCATGGCCTATTTATTGCATAAATACATAAAATAAAGAACTAAATGCAGTCAAAAGCAATTATATTGCTAAGTGTGATTTACCATTGTGATCTCTTTCTCTCCAAGCTATATCTTCCGTCTTAGTTGCACAAGAATGGGCCAGTGGGCAATTGGCCACGTGACCAGAGAAGGTGGCATCGTCCAGACCATCCCCCAGAATACACCTCTCTACCAGGCACTCATTCAGGGCTTCAAGGAAAGCTGGTTAGGACAAACTCATCTCTTTAGTTAATTTTGTTCTTTGTTTGTGTCTATTTTCTAAGTGCTGTTTGTTTGTATGCCTGCAGCTATCTGTACCCAGATGGCCGTAATGTGAACCCCGACCTGACAAGCTTGTGTGAACCGGCCCAGAGGGGCAAAGTCAAAGTTACAGAAGTAAGTGGATGCACCTCCTTCCTCTTTAAGAATGTATCAAACTGCTCTTAATTTATCAAACTAAAAGCATCCTGAGGCATCACCTAGACAAAAGATAGATCATATCCTGAGGCGTTCTCTTATTGTTTTGTTGTCTCTCTCTCTATCCACCAACACTGCCACTGTTACGGTCAACAGGAACAGTATGAGCTTTACTGTGATATTGGCAGCACCTTCCAGCTGTGTAAGATCTGTGCAGAGAGGGATAAGGATATTCGTATCCAGCCCTGTGGGCATCTCCTGTGCAAACCCTGCCTCACTGGCTGGCAGGTATGAACCCTCATCCACATACTCCTTTATACACTGTTCAGTGTATAAACATGCTTATCTTCAGCCAACCCATGCTTAATACTGACACCCTAAACCGAGGCAGATTGTTACCGTTACGTTTTTGTGTGTTCAGTGGAGGGAAACAGTCAGGGTTGACTAAACTAGACTTTGTTTTTGAAGGCCCATCTGAAAACCAGCGCTCCCATGGTTTGGTTACTGATTGTAGCACAACCATACTGTAACAATGCTAGTTTTTTAATTTGGTTTGTGGGTGTTGTCAAAAATATTTAACAAAGCATGTGAGTGATGATGTTCACATGCTTTTTATGTAAAATAACCTTCACAAATCAATGTCATGTAATTTTTCCTTTTAAACCAATAACCTCATATTTATCAGTATCTCCACATACAATGGCTTATTGAAATGAGCTTTCCTTAAATAAAATAAAAAAACTTTAAACTGCAGTATTAAAACACTATGAACTCAAGCTGATTCTGCCATGCCATAGCATGTAGAAAGATCATATAGTGGTCTACCAAATAAAAAATTAGAAATTAATTACATTTGGCCATTTAAGATGGTACACAAATCCTAAAAGTGTCCTGCTCCCCCGACTTCCTACTTCCTCTTTTAATCAAAGAGTGACATTGAAGGCATCTAGTCAGAATTAAAGTTCATGCTTTACTACTATTTATTTCAGTCAACTAGCCAGTAGCCTCCTATCTGTTCTGGAGGTGTTTAAGTCGTTGCAAAGGTGCAGAGCAGCATGTCCTGACATCTGGGTTGATGACTTCCTGTGTGATCACAGGCTGACATCCTCCTTAAACTGCGTCGGTCATACTCACTTTGAGCAAAAGTGTGCGTAAGACTGAAGGGGAAGGGAGGGGGGAGAGAGACAGACAGGAAAAGAAAATTAGATATGCTTCATGGATGTCAGACCACAATGTCATTGTAATGACAATAGTCAATGTCAGTTGTAAGTTAGTCTAGGTTGTGGTCAACCAAACTTCCTCATCAACAGTGAGTTTACAATACAATACAATGACAGACAGTTACTAAAAACTAAATCACAGTTTCAAAGGCACACATTTGCAGCTGAATACCAAAAGTTACCTAAAGAAAACCAAAGTTACCAAGTTAACCAAAGTTTAAAAAGGCCAAATAATAATTGTCCAAGTTGCAGTTATATCAGTCAGATAAACTTAGATAAGGGGAGCAATCTGAAAAAACCTTGTCAAATACATGGACAGACTGCACCTACAAAGGTAATCTACAATCTGCAATCTACCAAACTGAACCTGGTATTTTCCACCTCATTCATCTTTTGAAAAACTGGTGGCTTTATTCTTTGAAAACAAGTCCAAACTAGTTTACTACATACACTTCAAAAGAAAGCATCTCAAGACAATGTGTGACAATGGGTATCTACATTCATATAGTGTTTCCATTACTCTGCCCATGACCTACTGTGATAACTATCTAGCAGAAGTCAGCTGGCCACACATGCCCATACTGTCGCTGTGACATCAGAGGAACAGAGTCCATCCTCGTCGAGCCCTACCTGCCTGGCAGTGGTCAGTGGGAGGAAGAGGGTGAGGACGATGTGGAGGAGGAAGAGGACCATGAGGACATTGAACTGCTAGTAAAGGAATTGGCTGCCCTGAGGAAGGTGTGTGAATACATTTCTTTGTACTGTATGATCATTTGTTTTGTTTAATTTCAGCCACGCACCACACCAGATGGCAATGTCAGTTTGTCAGTTGGTCCACCAGTTTGGTCTAGACTGAATGGATTGCCATTGCCATGTGGAGTTATTTGTGGTCTTCAGAGGATGAATCTTTACATACATACTTTATTGACCCCCTGACTTTTCCTCTAGCGCCACCATAAGGTTGACATTTGTGGTTTTGAGTGAAAAGTCCCAACAACCATTGGATGGATTGCCATGAAATGTGGTACAAACATTCATGTCCCCTATCTAATAACCCTTTTCGTCCTTTTCATCTAGCACCATCACCAAGTCAACATTTTAACTTGTCCAATACCTGCAAAAATAATGACATTCCTACCAGTCTCAGTTTTATGTGTCACTCAGTAGATGCTGAAATGCTAATGTTAAACTAAGATGTTAAATTACCTGCTAAATATTACCATGTTAGAATTGTCATTTTGAACATATACACATTAGCATTTAGCCCATTTTTCTCATGTCTGCAACTCATTTAGTCTATAAGAAAATGCTTGTAGTTCAGTAGATTAGAAGGAATTGTATCTGTTTGCAACTAGTGCAATCAATGGAAGTACATTTCCAGTATGAAGCCTGACATCCAGCGCATGGCTCACGCGCCGGATGTCCCTCACCTTCCGCTCTGTGTGTTGGCGTTCATAAAATATATTCAATAAGGGAAGCAACAGATTTCGAACTAGCAAACCAAATGCTGAAAATAAGTTTTGAAGAAAATTTAATTAAGCCAGGCCTGCTTGGTTCTTCCGGGGAATGACTATAAAGATTTACAAAGAATATGTTTACGGCATTTAATATTTTGTGTGCCGTTTTATTTTGTGGGGTGCAAATGTGTCCCCAAAATAAGTTCCTTCTTGAGACCATTTTGCAGAGGTACCTTCACTGCGTCTGGAACTGGAAAGAAATGCAAACAACCAAGAGAGTTTTTTTCTCCTATCCAAGAATGTATCTTTTGTGTAGCCTTTACTAACTGTAACTTTACTCCACAGCGCTGTGGAGATAGGTCTGGCAATGCAAGACTTGTTTGCAACATGCAACTCCTTCTGGTTTCTTGTCAAGTAATGGTCTCCAATTCAGAAGCCACATTTTTTTCTCAACAGTTCTCAAGTTTGGATTACCAGGTTCCCAGGTCCAGCCTCAACACTCCACCTCTGCCCCCTAAAAACAGCACAACCGCACACTGTCCATCTCCCTCCAGCCAATCCCAGACATCGACTTTGGACAAACCCTTCTACCAATGTCCAGTAAGTTTCCACAGACACTCAAGCTATTTGCATATTGTTGCTGTATTACTCCTTGGCAGTTTGATGATGTGATGTGTTACATTTCTCATTCGTGCACAGTTCTGCAAAGACTTACCAACTGTAGTGTGAATATGTGTAGTAGTCAGGGATGGAAGCAAAACATTACATTTACTCACGTTAATTTAACTTAGCCTACCTACATCCCTTGTAGTAGATGATGGCTGCGTAATTGTTGACATGTTTCCTCTCTTCAGCAGGTTCACAGTGGCAATAAAGCAGATAGACGAAACAAACAACAGACAAACATGGATAGGTGAGACACTGTTTAAAGCAGAGCAATAAAGTGGGAATGCGTGGCTGTTGTCTACATGTATATTACAAACCCTCAGAAGACTAAATTTAAGCATGCTGCTAAAACTCTACATCTTGATATTGTAGCTTTTATAGTCTCTTGGTAAAATCTGTTTCCATTTTCTGTAAGGGAACTAAGAGAAGATGTTTCCACCAAGTTACTGTAACCTCTAACACGTGTTCAACATAATGCTGGGAACACACTAGATGACTTTACATACCCAGATCAACTATGCAAGACTCAGCAGGCAGATTGCACTGATGGTCCAGTTTGTTTTGTGGTTGATCTTGCATTGCACATTTATTTGTTTGTCTATACAATAAAGACCTTGTCATTAAAAGAATAATGCAAAAAAACAAATCAGACATTCAGTTAATTATTTTTACAGCTAGACACAAATATATGATTATTACAATTATTGAAAATATTTTCTTGTTTAGTTTGTTCATTTAAATTCTTAATTTGATTAGAATCTCTTCCATATGTGACAGATGTATATGTGCAATTAAATGGTATTTTGCACCTGAGCCTGCATGTAATGTTTTCAGTGTTAATATTTATCAGTAAAGAATATCATGCCGACATATAGTGTAAAGCTGATTCAGTCATTGTATATTTCCATTTTATGTTCTGTTTTAAGCAGTGCTGAATTTCTCACAGAAGCAACGTTTTCGTCTTCCTCTCAGAAAGGTGGCGACTGTAAGTTATGGAATTTTATAATCTTGTATCCTAAACCGTGCACACCTACAGAGAGGAAATGAAAATGAAATGAAAATGTGTAAAAGGTTAAAAGCTGGTAGTTCTCAAACTGTTGCTGTGCCCCCTTTATAAAACAATAAAACAAATGTCAAGCCTCTCCAGACGCAGATAGCATACTGGGAACACTAGTAACAAAGGGAGCCTGAACCTTGTTAGCATCTTGTTATTTTATTGTCTCCAAATAAAGCATATTCATTGATCCTTTCACAGCAGACATTTTGATATGTCATTACAGAAAAGCACAAGTGAAACTAATAACATGAACAATGGTTCAGTTCTAGGGTTTCCACCTGTCCTGGTTTTACCAGTATTGTCCTTCTTTTTAATAACCTGTCCCGGGAAATGTATCCACTCTCCCTGGACACTGAATGTCTGGTTTTCACAAGGCTATGTGAATATGTATGTTAAATGTACTATTTTATCTCCACTTGAAATAACCTATGCATTGTGCACAGAGCGGTCAGTGTCTCTTGTGTGTAGAATGCGCTATCATTGGCTCTGTAGGGGATGAGACGTAGCAAGCACAAGTATCTAAGCAATCAGGTAAGCTAAGATAAATTAAGTAAGGTAAATTTCCGCTTATTGGAATACTTGAGATGTTTAAAATATCCAGTACTATGCACAATCTTACTGCAGAAAAAGCCAATTTTGTCTTCTGGGTCTAATGTCTAAAGGATATTTTCACTTGTGAGCAAAGTGGTCATCAATATGTCCAGGTTTTTTTATCAGATATAGGTGGCAACCCTATTCAGTTCTAGCAAGTTCCAGCAATGCAGCAAATAATAATGCAATTCAAAGGTCAAAATGTTTGCTGTTAAAAAAGTCTGATTGACTTTAGTTTCACTTCCAGTGTTACTTTTGGACCACACCCACCCTGCAATGGCTCACTCTACAGCTTGAAAACCACTTATCTGACCATTCAGGCTTAACATTGCTTAACTCCAGTAAAAATGACTACTTAAAACTTCATTCGTAACCCATAATGTAATACTAGTATCATCATAGAATTCATCCATTCATCTAAAATGTTAATATGTCTCATTTGAAATTGAAACATGAGTATTTCACAGAGCCAGACATTTTAGACTCTTTTTGTGTTTATGTGTAGGTGGAGCAGCATGGCTTGAACCTTCCAGCCCAGTCAAACAGAGACGAAGACATAAAGAGAGGGAGGAATGGAGAGTGAGGCCCAGAGATGACAAATGTGACCTGGGAGAGATGGCGAGAAGAGTGTCGTCCTGACAGAAAAGCAACCTCTGCAAAACCAATATTCTTTTACTAAAGCAACAACTAAAATATTCATGAAAGCAGTTCTTGATGACTGTAAAAGTAGTTTCTGGTGTCATGTTTATCTGTAAATGACCGTGTGTCAGCTGCACTGCTGAAGTTGTGATGAGTGGGTGGGACTGACAGTGAAATTGCTGACTGAGGCCTCCTACTGTTCAATAATCACACTGCCATCATGTCCACAGTAGGTTCAGTACTGATCTTTATAATTAAAGTGTTTTCTGAGCCTCCATTAATCATTAATAGAAATGAATGAAAGGCTTGATCATGTAATTATATGATCAAATGAAGCGGGGCAATCACATATCTAGAGTAAATAAATGGAAAAATAGAAATATGCTACCTCATCATTTAACCCATACCATAAGGTTCTTCTTATAAAATGTTATGTGAGTAAATAAAAGCCTCTGTATAACTCAATCAAACATTCTTAAAATAAAACAAGTAAACCTGTAACTGACACATACTTGAGCTTCTAAATAGTTTAATTTGGTGGTTTTGAATGAATGAAGTGAATGATTGAAATGAATGAGGAATATCAACCAAGTGGTTTTATTTAGTGTGGATATATGGAGGGAGAAAACTTTAAAGCAAGAGATAAAAACTAATTAACTAACTAACTAACTAACTAACTAACCAGAGATAGAAAAGAAATTTCAGCGCTGTAAAAGAAAATAGGATTGAGGGGAACCATTGGGAAAAGTGAAGAAAATTTATTTAATTTCTTCAGGGGTTGGCTGCCATGGTGTCTTCAATCCAGGAGAGGAACTCACACAATTTGACATAGACTCCGGGGTAATTAGGCAGGGCACATCCCTGACCCCATGACACCAGGCCCTGGACCTCCCCCGCACACACCAGTGGGCTGCCGGAGTCACCCTGACAAACATAGAGTGGAAGCATGCAATGGATTTTTCTGCCCACAGAGCTGTGAAACCAGTTAGTCTATGATATAATTTACTGTAAAACTCACATTGCATGCATCTCTGCCTCCATCCATGTATCCAGCACACACCATCCTGGGTGAGATCATGCCAGGATAGGCATTCTCACAGTCCTGCTGGTCCAGTATGGGCACGTCCAAACACTGCAGACGGATGGAAACTGTAACACACAGAACAGAGATAGTCATAGAAAGCGCTGAGACATCTTAAGTAAAAAAGAAATGTGTATAGGAAAAGGTTGGCGGTATTCTATATTTTAATTTCTGTCAACAAATGAAAAAAAATGTTTATGTTTTGCAATCCTTTCCCACTTTCCCAGCTTATCTGTGGCTCTCAGTCGCAAGCCCATTTGTTACTACTGAATCTAAAATTAGTTGATCTTCAATTCTACCCTCTCTCTTGAGCTCCACATTTATCATGTCATTAAAACATCCTTTTTTCATCTCCACCACGTCGCCAAAATAAGACCCTCTCACAAACACCCCGCTGCTGAAAGACTCATTCACGCCTTCATCTCCTCCTGACTGGACTACTGCAGCTCACTTCTCTTTGGCATCAGCTCTACCAACATCAACCGACTCCAACTGGTCCAGAACGCAGCCTCATCACACGCTCCAAATCCACACACTACATCACTCAAAATCCTGGTCCTCACCTGCAAAGCCCTCTACCATCTGGCCCCTTCCTACCTCACTGACCTCTTCCCCCTACCAACCCTCACGGTCTCTCAGTTCCACCTCAGCCGGTCTCTTCTGCATCCACAAGTCCAACCTTTGCAGTTTTGGGGTCAGCAGCTCCCAGGCTCTGGAACTCCTTCCCCCCAAGAGATCTGCACCTCTGAGTCCCTCACCATCTTCCAGTCCTGTCTCAAGACCCATCTCTTCACCTCTGCCTATCCATAAGCCCCACGCTCCCTCCCTCATCATCTATGCTTGAATCTTGTTTTGTTTTCCTTTGTCTTGTTTTGTTTAGTTTAGTTGTGCATTGTTTTTATTATCTTCCTGCCCTGTAAAGCGCTTTGAGTTTGTGAAAAGCACTATATAAATTCAATTAATTATTATTATTATTATTATTATTATTATTATTATTATTATTATTATTATTATTATTATTATAATAATTATTATTATTATTATTTATGGGAGCAGGCTATGTGGGATTGAGCTACAGGGTAAACTAGTAAGTGCCCATGTTTATTGTAATGAAGGAGCATGGCTCAGTTTTTGGCCAACAATGGTGGTCGATGACACAGATGAAAAAAGCTAAATTTGGCTATACAGGCAATACTTTTGTTTGTAGGGTCACTTCACTGCTGGTTTTGAGCTTTTCATGGGACTGGTTGTCAATCACAGAATATATAGAACTTTACCAGAGTTATCCTTTAAAGGTGCTTTGTGCTATTTTATGTGTAATTTGCAACTTTGACACCCCCCAATGAAAGCCTAGATAAAAGACACTGTTGCACCTCCCCCTTGCTGCCCAGCAGACCTGAGGACATGGAAATTAAGGGTCTGAAAGCAACATAAAGACTCTACCACTTTCCTTGGCATTGTGTTATTTTTTTCAGAATTTTTGCTAGCAGAGAAACATAAAAGAAACTAAAATCATAGTCTACACTACAAATTCTACACAAAATGGCATTAGGCATGTTTTTAAATTGCATAATTTAATGCAGCAACCCACCCTCGCCATGCATGTCAGTGTTACCCCAGCCAGAGACAGAGCAGGGAAGCCCCGCCATGGGGCACGCTGTGGGTAATGGGATGGGTGCGACTGCCTCGGTCACCTCCACTGGGTGGAAGAGCTTGATCAGCATGATGTCAAAATCCAGAGTCTGGTAGTCATAACTGCACACAGATGAAAATGAATGAATGAATCAGGTGAGAATAAAATCAGAATGAATTCATGCAAAGGGAAGAAGATTCTCAGATGGGATTTCAATTTTTTTTTCCGCTCACCTAGGGTGCCAGATGATGGTGTCGGTTTTCATGAGCTGCTCTGTACCTTCAAACACTCGCACATTGTGTTCTCCCAGCATGATCTGCATGGCATAGGGACTGAGAGAGGAGGAGATTATTGTTATATATATATATATATATATATATATATATATATATATATATATATATATATATATATATATATATATATATATATATAATAACAACAATGCAGAAAAAGTGGTTTGTTTCTTAACAGATGCATTCCACATATGCTTCTAAATTGAAAACCATTAGTCCTTCCCCCTTAGATATTTTTGGATTTATTTTTAAATCAATGGGAAAAATGCATAAAAATCAAGCAAACATAAACATGCAACATAAGATAATCATGCGTATGCGTAACCTTTTCTCCATCAATGCATACTTACTTGTACCAACAGTGGGCAACAGAGAGCACCCACTGATTGTTGATGAGCACCCCACCACAGAAGTGGTAACCATAGTTGAGGGAGGCCATGAATGGACGAGAGTGAGGCTCACACTCCTGCCCACCAATGATCCTGCCATCTCCCCGGGGAACTGCCGCTGTCCCACACACACACACACACACACACACAAAAAGAGATACATTTGTGTTTCAAAGTTATATTTAAACACAAATTTCCATCATATTCTTAAATCACAGACATTACAGTACTCTGTGTGTATGTGTGCATATTTCTGTCTGTACCAGCAGCTCCGATCATCAATAGCAGAACCAGTAGTGTCATGGTGTCAAGTGAATGATCAGAAGACACCTGGACATACCCTGGCTCATATTTATACCCCACCAGCTATTGCTGTGCTCAGCCCTTCCTCCCCACCCCCCACCTCCTCCGCTCTTCCCTCTTTCTGTTGACCATATCTATGTCCTCAAAGTCTTTTGACTTTCTTATCATGCTCACATTTTTGTGTTTGCCCACTTATGCCCCAGCAAAGCACACGCCCTGTGCTTGCATCATCTGTGCACCACATTTAGAAAGGTGGATCAAGGTCTTCACACATCTAACATCTGTTTATGGTTCTCTCTAATGGGTCACTTATTTTTGGCAAGCTACAATATCAAAAAGTGAAAAGAAACGCTTGTTCCAATAAAGAAGAAAATTTACAGAAAGAATTTTAACCAAGACACTACATTGGCAAACATATGTTTGCACATCCTGTAAGTAAATTTGGCATTTTGTCAAAGTATTTGTTACTTTGTTGTTATATTTTTATTGTAATGATTGTAATAATTCTATCCTAATATTCATGTTCTTGTTTGTTGCAGTAATTTGCTTTAATTTTATTTCCTCTTAATATGTTAGTTGTATTTACCACCAAGGTTGTAAACACCAACGGCAATTCCTCGTAGTAGAAACCTACATGGCAATAAACCTGATTCTGATTTTATAACTCATAATTTTGTTTAAGAAAAGAAACAATATAAATGAATGTGCTGTTTTATGCCTCCACTTCTAGTTGACCTTGAATAAAAGCCGGGTGAGAAACAAATCACCTGTTGTCTCTGCACATGATGTTTTTCTGTTCCTGTGTCAGACAGCAATCAACAGCCTTTGAGCTCTAATACTGCCAAATCCAACCGAGTCTTTGCACTCTATATATAAATAACCATTTGTAGTCAGCTTTGTTGTCCTTGTTTTTAGTGTTAGTATGTCTATTTTTGAGGACATACATTGACAAAAGCACCAAAAAACAGTGGTTTGGCCAATAACGCTGATTCTGATTAGTGCTGATGAAATTATTATATTCTATTGTATTCAACCAAGATTTAGTAACAGAATATGGCTGGTTACAATAATTCATAGTGGTGTCTGCTAAAAAGAGTGCTAACACACACGTGTCACCCATAAAAAGAATAGGCACATTTATTTAGGTGATAGGTGCAAAAAATGATCTGTCCAAAAACAGAAAGTACAGAAAACGCTCTCCAGTACTAGGCCAATACTATGTAAGATGTAGCTCACTTATTAACTGAAAGGATGAACGTGGCACATAAGAAGATAAGGTTATTTTTCAGGGTTGGGATTGGGGCGGGAGGAGATTTGGGGAAGTGGTTGGGGGGAATTGGGTGGAAGATGAGAAGGAGGAGGAGGAGGAGGAGGAGGGAGTGCATGGAAAGACATGGAGGAGTTTATGTATAAATGCAGTGATCATTCAGATCCAGTCTGGTCGTAGGAAGGTTTGAGTCAGCCACGATGATTGGCCTGATTGTTGTCACACTTCTGGGCGCTGCAGGTGAAGCACATGTTCAGTGTGTCCAACAATTTAAGGGTAAAAAAGAACTGTAACTATGATAAATATAAATAACTTCATATTTCCTTTACACCACAGCTGCAGCACCTACGGATGACAGGATTGTGGGTGGCTACCAGTGTCCAGCCCACTCTCAACCCTGGCAGGTGTCTCTCAATATCGGCTACCACTTCTGCGGCGGCTCCCTCATCAACGAACAGTGGATCATCTCTGCTGCCCACTGCTGGCAAAAGTTTGTATAAGATTAACATATTGAAATCTTTCTGTATGAACTGTATGTTTAAGAGGATTCTGATCATTTTGTCAACCATTTTAGCCCCCCGACACAAATTGCCATCTTGGGAGACAACCACATCTGGCAGAACGAGGGCACAGAGCAGTACATGTCAGTTGATTTCATCTACTGGCATCAGAGTTACGACTACAAGACCCTAGACTACGACATCATGCTGATGAAGCTGGCGCACCCTGTCACTGTGAACCAGTACGTCAAGCCTGTAGCCCTGCCCAAAGCCTGCCCCACACCCGGGGACATGTGCACGGTGTCTGGATGGGGGAACATCTACACTGATCAAGGTGAGGGGGCAAAACAATTTTGCTCATAATAACAGAACATGTATTCTGTTGTGATCAGGGCATGAAATTAATGCGGGTGAATTTTGCAATTGGCTGGTAACACTGTCAATTTACCTGCCACGTTGGCTGGTAGCCAATGAGAATTGAGTGATTCAGACGCATAACTATCGGTAAGCAGGGAACGCAGTTGCTTACTGGCCCAGACCAATAAGGGGCCTGCATCACTGGAAGACATTGATTGACAGCCGGGGCCCCCTATCGCATTTTCATTACTCGCGACAATCCCAGCAGTCCCACGTGCAGCCACTGACCAAGCGGAAGTGAGAACGGGTAAAATCAATTTCCTTGATTCTGATATGAAGACGAGACGTGTGTCACTCGAACATCTCACATTAACCAAGAGCAATTCCTGTTTTTCACCTTTATGAGTAAAAAAAAACGTGGCTGGTAAAAATGGGCAGTGGCGGGTGGATTTTTGTGGCAGGTGGTCAAAAAAGATCATGCCCTGGTTGTTATCCTATTGTTACTCGATGTTTTGTTCAGATTACACCTGACAAAACAAAATCTGACACTTTATTACATTAATGGCCTTCCATAGGTTTTAAAACACATTAAATTAATTAACATAATATAAGCATTTAATAAACCATTGAGTCAATTCCCTTCTGGATTACTGACCTCCTTAGCTAGTATCAGAAAAACATCTATCAAACTTTATGAAATAAAAAATTAATCAGACAGTAAGATGAGACAATATGCAAAAAGATATTGGTGGCTTACCACCTTGGACTCAAGGAAACACTGTATATAATAAAAATCCCCCTAACCAGATTTCTATAACCTTTTAATGGTGATTTACCAACTTTTTTTGATTTAAAAAAAATAATGGGTCTTCAGCTTCACACACAAGATAAGCAAAACCTTTCTTTCTGCTAAGCTAAAATGACTATCGCAATCAGATAATTCAGCTCAAGCTATTAAAGATATTAAAAGCTATTATAATATAGCATAATGATTACAATTCTGTGAATTGTAAACTGTTTGTATTACTTGGTTGTGGTTGCTAAGCTACAAAGGACCATCACTATTTGAGGGGGGTTTAGTGAACAGTCGGACAGATAATTGACCGAATAGTTGCTTTTTCTTTGCTCCATAAAAGTTAACATTTTGGAGATAGCCACAAAGGTCTGACATTTAAATGATAAAATAAACATTGATCAAACTATCCCCTTTTAACTTTGTGTCTCAATCTTATCTGCAGTGTTCAACCCATTTTACCTGCAGTGTGTGGAAGTCCCAATTCTGTCTTACAAGGAGTGTGATGGTTCCTACCCCGGCAAGATCACTGATCCGCATGGTGTGTGCTGGATACCTGGAGGGAGGAAAGGATTCTTGTCAGGTATTTTCACACAAATAAACAGCACATCAAATCCATTTTTGGTGGTCGGTGAATATGTAAAACAAAATGTAATGGGAGGAAATGATGGAATAAATAAACTTTTCATTCTCCTCTGCTCAGGGTGACTCTGGTGGTCCTCTGGTGTGTAACGGGGAGCTGCAGGGTATTGTCTCGTGGGGCCAGGGCTGTGCTCAACCCAACTACCCAGGTGTTTACACCAAAGTGTGCTCTCTGATGCCCTGGATCAATGAGATTCTCTCCACATACTCCTAGGCTGTGATTTTCTATCACAGAACTACAGTATGTGAGAGAGAAGAAACCAGAAGGAGATTGAAATTGAAGGAGACAGAGACAGGAGACGGTGGTGGGTAGTGTCAAGAAGAAAAGCAGCGGGAGAGCAACTGAGAAAGAGGGACACAAGGACAAACAGTGGGAGAGAGAGAGAGAGAGAGAGATGTGAAATCAGGACACAAACAATAAAATCTACCATTTTGTGATGCATCCCTGTGTTTATTATTGCCATCAATACTGTAGTGCTGCATCTGCTCCCAGTGCAGATACTCTTGAGCAACTATGTTACTGTTTTCCTGATATTATGTTTCAATTCAGTGGTGACATTTCCACCAATACAAATCACATATAATATAATTGCATCAATTTGTGAGCAAATCCTACGTATTGTGTGTGAATTATTTCCATCAAAATTAGACACAAACGGTTTCTTTCATTTGTTAAAGAGTGAATAGCATTGCTGTTTAGCATTGCTGTTTAGCATTCAAACGTTGCATGAATATTGTTGAAAAGGTTTTGTTAAAAAAAATGGTTAAAGTTAGACTTCCACTGTAATATGTTCAATGAGTTTCATTCAGGACTGCAAACTTGGTCTTGAATCTTTTCTTAAGCAAAAATTTGTTGACAGAGAAACTCAAAGAAAGGAAGAATAGTTTGTTTCCTCAGCAGAATGTCTCCCTTATAAAGCTTTGCAGTTGAAAAGTCATGTGGCTGAAGATGAGTCACACACTATTCTTCATTTCCTTCATGCTTTTCAACTAAGTAATTTGATTTCTTGACAATATTTCCCTTTATTCTGACAAAGTCTAAAGTATTTTTTTGAGAATGGATTTTGCTTTTGAATATGAACAAAAGTGTACTAATGCCTGGAAAAGTTTAAAGGAGAATTCCAGTCAATTTCAACATGTAGCTCTATTATTTTCTTTTTTTAGTTTTGAATGCTGTCAGTTGCAAGACAAATGAAAACAATCGGTGCTGCATACACCTAAATATTGGAATCAACCGGAATTCTCCTTTAACTCCTAAGATGCCATTATAGGTTCATTTAAACCGAGGACCTCTTTGAAGACCAATATCAGGTCTGAAATGAATATGGAAATATTTGATGTTGTGCTGGGGGATTTATTCTGTAAGGTTTCTATAAAAAATTTTTTAAAAATGTTGCTCTACTGTACTACAAGTTTTCTTTCTTTTGTTACATTATTATTTATTTTAAATAAAAAGCTTTTCAAGTTAAGGCTTAGCAGAAAAAAAATAGGAACTGATGCAGCACAGGCTCAAAGTCACACATTTTTGATTGATCATCTGTCACTATTGTTCAGTAGAGGAAAAAAAGAAATTCATCATTTTACTTTTATCCCCATTCAGGTGAACCTTATGATGCTTGAAAACTTTTACTCTTCAACAAGAAAATAAATGTCATGCTTGCCATAATTGCCTTGTTTTCTTTTTCATGAAAGGTTTCTTGAAGCTGTCAGTTATGCCCCCACGTCCAGTTTGACACTTTTGCAGCAAGCAATAAATTAAATCAATCGATGGACAGTTGCACAGAAATATCCCCCATCTGTTCTCCACAGACAGCAATGTAGATTATCTCTCCTCCTCCTCCTCCTCCTCATCATCATCACCACGGTGAAACAGAAACAAGATACATAAAGAGATGAGATGATTAAATGGAATATGACAGGAAGACAGATTAGTAAATGAATGACTAAGGTACACATTAAGTATCCCTTTGCAAAATCATTTTGCATATCCATGTATGATTTCATATTCATACTTCAAATGCTGGGAAATGAAGTTGAATTATTAATTGGCAACAATCACAACAGACATATCTCCTGTAATAGGTTCTGATATTTCTACTGTTACTGTATAATGCAGAAGCACCTGCATTCCATCCAGCTGCATTATAAAGCCATTCAAATTATAAAGAGGGTTAAAAAAAAATCAGTTGTAAAATCCTAATATGGAAGGAGTGTACGGTGGATATTAGAATTTACACAAGGCTGCAGAAAGTATCAGGCAATCTATTTAGTAGAATACAACCTCATTTTGAGAAGAAAGTGTTGATTTTAAACATGTCGCAGCAGTGGGAGGAGCATTTCCACCAACACACAAAAAACCCCAACAACAATAATTTTGATGTAATGTAATCTAAATAAAATGCAAATGCCTTAAAATTCATCAAAGTCAATGCAACATTTTTGAACTTTGCAACTTTGGAGGATGGGCACCATCTCTAGGAACCAGCAATCACAATTATGTCATGGAAATAAATAATGGTTATTAAATAACACATTGACATTTGTTAAGTCATTAAATAGGAGGCAGTGGATGAGACACCCAATTGCTATGTGCTTTTCATTGTTTACCCTTTAATGAAGTATATTGATATTTAATGTCTGTTAACCAAAAAACAAAAATGAATATAGAGAGTTTTAAGCTATCATTGTTAGGTAAAGTGATAATGAGCAACAGATGATAGGATAAATGTACATGTACATTTATCACTAAAACAGCTATTTCAAACCAGTAACGTAGTGATGTGCGATGGTTAAACTGAGAAGTCAGTCATAATAACAATGAAATAATATAAGAAAGAGCCACTTTTCTGAGATATACTCTAGGTTCTGTTTTTTGCAAAGTATTTCACATAATCCAAATGATTTGCTTTAAATTGTTTATTTGTCATATGGTCAGTACAAAAGATGGAACATAAACAGCAAAAGATGTAAAGCTGCTTGACTGAACCTGCTTGTTTGGACAACTTAGTTGCTGGCCATGGTGCTCTCCAGCCATTCGTTGAAGAGGCAAACCTAAAAAATGAAGAAGACCAAAGTTAGAACAGTGAACCGACATAGCATTGCAGAATGAACTGGACACAGTGTGTTGATTCAATTTTTATTTTTGAAGTTACCTTGGCGTAGACACCGGGGTGGTTCTTCTCAGCACATCCATAGCCCCAGGACACAACACCCTGCAGCATACCGTTGCACACGACGGGGCCGCCGGAGTCACCCTGAGAGAAAGAGAGAGAGAGTACAGCGTAAAACACTTAGAAAGGTTTGATAAAAGCCAACAAACCATGTAAAAAGTTTCTTACAGTTATGGCTGTATTCCTGCATGACCAATGAACTACATACCTGGCAAGAGTCCTTGCCTCCCTCCAGGTATCCAGCGCAGAACATGGAGTCAGTGATCATGCCAGGATAGGAGTTATCACAGTCGCTCTTAGACAGAATGGGGATGTTCAGGCACTGCAGCTTGTTACCGTCAGCAGCTGAAGATCAGAAGAGAAGGAAAAAGATGAAACTGGAGCTACACTGCAGTAAAAATTTACACGTTGAGAGCAAAATGGACGAGTTATTACTCACTGGAGCTCATGGTGTTACCCCAGCCGGAGACATTGCACATGGTGCCAGCGGGGGCACAGCTGGTGGGCAGAGCCACAGGCTTCACATACTGGTTGAGGATGGCAGGCTTGCTCAACTTGATCAGCATAATGTCATTGTCGATGTTGTAGGCGTTGTATTTGGGGTGACGGATAACTATGGAGGAGCTGATGAACTGCTCGCTTCCCTCAGTGACCTTGATGTTGTGCTCTCCCATACGCACCTCCACACGGCTGTAGAAACAAGAGAGGATGAATGGCAGCTGAGTTTCATGATGCCTGTTAAAGGCAGATGGATTCTTGTCTTTATAATTTGACATGTGACATACGATTTGTAGCAGTGAGCAGCAGACACAACCCAGTTCTCGTTGACCAGGGAGCCACCACAGAAGTGGTAGCCAGAGTTCAGAGACACCTGATGGGCCTGGGAGTGGGGCGTGCACTCATACCCTCCGACAATCTTGTCATCCTCCGTGGCAACTGAAAACACACACACACGTACACACATCAGCAACAAGTTAGTTAAAAGACATCTCTTTGAAAGCAGAATGTTCTTTTTGTGCAGCAAACCCCAAAGTGGGTACTAAAAATCAATCAGCTGTTCTCTAATTCTGGACTAAGTTCTGGGATAAAGGCCAACAGACTGCAGAAAGAAATGCAGTCTGCTCGATAAAAACTTCACACTCACAAGCCGCTCCAATGAGCAGAACAAAGACCAGAGACCTCATGGTTTGCTGTGTGATCCTGTTGATGATAGAATTTCACCTGGAGCCGTGGTTTATATCCACAGTCAGGAGAGCTGCCCTGCTCTTTGGGCCATCCTTATTGGTCAGCGCGGGGCCAATCTCTGTAGCAGGATGTTGGGGTTCGGTGATTCATTATCAGAAATGCATTAAAAAAAAAAAATTAAAAATAAAAAAAAAATATATATATATATATATATATATATATATATATATATATATATATATATATATATAAATAAGGATAGCTTTCTTGTCAGCAAATTTGGAAAGCATAGGCAAAAGTGTAAATATGGATCATATTGGTTCCTGTGTTATGTATGTATTTATTTATTCCACTAAAAGTAAAAACAAGGCTAATCTGTAATACCTAGTTAGTTGAAACCTGTTTTTTTGGTTGTGCTATCACTGTGTTTTAATGTTGACAAATTAAAGTATTTGTGTGAAATTAAACTAAATTACTACAAGCTTCTTAATGCCACACAACTTTCATAAAATTAACAATCACGGTTTTATTCAGTGTTTGATTAATATCAGGGGTGGCTTTTATCTTGACTAGCAGGATGACAGAGAGGTTGAACATTTCATTATTATTTTTATGAAATCTCCTGATTAAGATTCAAGTATGTGCAGTTCTGAGGTGTAGGGCAGGCACTGTGCTGAAATACAGTGATGGGCATACAGTTTTTATACTTTTGATTACCCAATTGCATTTCAAAGATAATTGTTTTTTAATCCACTTCATTCATCAGATGGAGTTACTCAGCAGAAACATGGTTTAGATGCTAAATAAATGATCTAGCTCTAAAATATGATCTATTGCTAGTATATGGAATTCGACTCAGCACCACTGAACTCATCGCTATATAAAAACATCCATAATTAAACCACAGGTCTGTAAGGGGACAATTTTTCACAATGACCAGTTATATTACTACCTACTTAAAGATTTGAATGCAGCATTTTCAGCAGATATTTAATACCGCTACTTTTATTTTTTGGAAAGCTTTGAATCCACTGCGGTTTCTTTCGTCAGATTGCAAAGGTACACAAGCCACCTCTATATTTAGATGTGTGAACACAGTATGTTACAGCTGTGTGTTTCTCAGCATCTGTTTTCAGATATGAAAAGTGAAGCTGCCTTGAAAATAAAAAAGATAATCTTTGTAATATATTTTTTTAAAGGTGGTTTCAACTAAATTGGTAGAAGGTAACACTCAGATCTTTCACTTAAGTAAAAGTAGCAATACCACAAATAAAAAGTTCTGCATTTAAAATTATACTAGTAAAAAAAGTATTACCAGAAAAACTGTAAACTTAAAGTAACAAAAGTAAAAGGTACTCATCATGCAAAATGGCCTATTCTACAGTATTAAAGAGAGCTGCTAACTCCCAAAATGGGATAGTTCTTTAATTTTTGTGCACAAGTTACCTAGCATTTAATCTTTAATAACAAATCATAATGTATACATTCATTTTTTATGTAAAATGAAAGTTACTAGTATCCATACCTGTTGTATAAACATAATAAAGTAAAATGTCCTATATTTGTCTTTGAAATGTAGAGGAGTAGAAGTATAAAGTAGCATAAATGTCAAATACTCACAAAGTACACATAGATGAACATTGTGTACACAGAGATAGGTAGAAAATGTTTTGGCACAGACTTGTGCCATCAGCGCAATACAATGTGACTGAATATTGGAAATCAGAGGCAAGGCAACAATAAAAAGTAAACATTAGAAATTAAAACAAAAATTAGAAATGCCTAATAAAGATATTCGTAAAGTGACTTAAAAGATGATATGGACTCACCCAGGAAGAGAAAGGCAAGTTGTTTCATAGAACAGATATAAAGTTAATTAGTTTGGTTAGTTAGTTTAATTAGTTAATTACACAAATTAACTAATTAGTTAGTTTGTGTGATGGCCGCGAGTGTTCGTTCAACTCAGCAATGGCAGATGTGATAGACGGATGGTTCATCCAATCACCTGCCAGGTATTTTTTTGTAAAGTGCCTGCCCTTTCCCAAAAAGTTTCCAATAACTCAGAAGGTTCTGTGTAACAAACCATTCGGAGCGTCGGGTTACTAAAGAAATACCCTAAAACTAATGACTTGTATCCTTGGCCCATTGCACCAGAATTAATGAAAGAATGTTTTAAATTTAAAGATATCCTGCTAACAGACAAACACATGGAAAACACAACCTCTTTATTACTTATTTTAAGGTATTTGTTTTTGCTGCTCCCCCCGCGACCCATACGGGATAAGCGAACAAAGATGGATAGATGTTTGTTCTCTCAGTCAATATTGGGCACATAAAGCCTACTAAGGTGGGAACAATTTTTACTGGTGGTCTTACATTTATAAGGTTAAATTGCACCACTGTTCTGCTGGTCTTAGAGTGAGAAATTTCTTTAAATGCTGATACAAGAGATGGTGAAGTGATGGTTAACTTATAAATAAAATAGGTTTTTATAGAAATACTTTTTGGATACCCATGTCTTTAATATCAACTCATGACCAATGGATAAAATAAGAAAAATATCTCTACTGTATATCCATGTCACTTATTTTGCTTCAATCTTTATTTACTTTCCCCATTAAGAACAATTTTCTTTGCACCCGGCTGAAATCCTCTATAGAATCTCTAAATAAAGTCATCTAAGTGTGTTACATTAATTAGACAATTTAAAATAAATAGGAAGTAATAATTTCCCAAAAAAAACAATTTATTTCAAACATTTTATTTGTTTTACTTCAACTGGAGTAAGGAAGTACATCAATGTGTCTGATGTGCAGGTTAAATGGTGCAGTTAATAGCTGGCCATTGTGTCGTGCAGCCACTCAGTCTGCACACACACCCTGAAAACTAGAAAATATATTATACCGTTTGTTGCAGAGTAACATAACATGTATTAAGGAGGGCAATAGTTATATTCTTAGTTGATGAAAGGAAATGATACCTCGGCGTAGACACGAGGGTGGTTCTTTCACCACATCCTTAGACCCAGGACCCTGCAGCTCACCGTTGCACACAACAGGGCCACCTGAGTCACCCTGAGAGAGAGAATATTATACTCACAATGTGAACCTTTGCGATTATGTAAGTCATTTTTATAATAAATATATATATTTTTTTTTTAAATTGTCAAATTTGAAAATGTAGTGATAGAAAAATCAGACATACACACCTTGCAGGAGTCCTTGCCTCCTTTCAGGTATCCGGCACAGAACATGGTGTGGTAGATCATGCCGGGATACAGTCCTCAGAGCCACAGGCTTCACATACTGGTTGAGGATGGCGGGTTTGCTCAACTTGATCAGCATAATGTCATTGTTGATGTTGTAGGAGTTGCATTTGGGGTGGCGGATAACTTTGGAGGAGCTGATGAACTGCTCGCTTCCCTCAATGACCCTGATGTTGTGCTCTCCCATACGCACCTCCACACTGCTAAAAACAATTGAAAAACACAGTATAAGTGACAAAACACAAAAAAGATAATCGTTTCAAATCAGTTATTAGCATGACCCTCAGGAAAGAAAATAAAGTAAATCAGACCTATAACCCTGGAAAACATGAACAATGTGTTTACAACTTGTAGCAGTGAGCAGCAGACACAACCCAGTTCTCGTTGACCAGGGATCCACCACAGAAGTCGTAGCCAGAGTTCAGAGACACCTGATGGGGCTGGGAGTAGGGCGTGAACTCATACCCACGATCTTGTCGTCCTCCGTGGAAACTGAAAACAAACAGCCAGAAATAGTTTTTAGTTTGCTGCAGTATAGATAATATATAAAAATGCACAATGCATTGAAGGCAACCTGCTCTAAAAGTACTTTATCACACTTACAAGCTGCTCCAAAGAGCAGAACAAAGACCAGGGACCTCATGGCTGCAGTGCACCTGAATCCATGTTTATTAATATACAAGCCTAACTGGCACATAATGAGTGTATATTTTAAAATGAAATTAATCTATTTTGAGACCTTCATTTTCAGAATAATGACCATACTGGAAAAATAATACAGTAGTCCATGGCATTTTTGTAATTGCTGTTTGACATACAGTATGTGATTACTTTCTGACAATTTACAAGTCAGTAACTATTGTGCAACTCTGGAACAGTGTCTATTAAGCACATCTATAAAAGTGAGGATAAATCCTATCACAAATGCCACGTTAACAAATAAAATAGTGGATGCTAATTTGTCCTTCGATAGTTGATTCTGAATGTTCAGACTGCACCTGTTCTTTTTAATCTTCCACAAATATGCATCAGATTCATGCATATGTATCATGTGAAATTGCAGCTGCTCCACATTAACATCTAAACAGCCGCACTTAAACTTCACCAACAGCAGATCTTCACTAAATTTTAACACAGATATCAGGTTATTGACTGTGCAGAGCTTTTGATTTTGATTTTAATTCTTTGGATTGACCATTTTCTTCAATCTACCTTCACTGTAACAATTACTTTGATGACAATAACACTAAAACCTACAAATACAATCTCATTTATAAATTGTATTCACTGAGGTGTCCATACTGTTAATTCTGAGTAGCAACTGTGTCATTAAGTGATTTTGTTTCCTGGGGCTCTTTCCTCTTCACTGAATCAGCCATTTTTTTAGGAATTCTTTCTAAAAGACACGAGGGTTGGTTTTCCTGTGAAAGCCACATTCAACAACTGTGGTTGTGAACCAGGCCATCTGCAGAGCTGCAACCACATCTTTACAGCACACATCCATCCATGTCAGGGTAAACGATTAGAAAATACATGCTGTGCAACAACACATGTAACGATGCAATCCCACGTGTAGAGTAGAGCACAACCACTTTCTCTAATATAGTGTACTCTACATAAATGACACATGGAATGTTTAGTTAAAAATGTATATCATGTAACCTACCCAATGCAGAAACCCAAAGAGAAATTGTAGTTTACTACATACTAATTTAAAAAAGAAAATGCAGGCATTATGCACTCCAAGATCAATCAATCCAAGTCATATGAACAATTGCTACATTGAATTTTAAAATGCTTTTAATGCCAATTTCTCAAAAGGCACTTCTTTATCATTTAACATACTTGTTAAAAAAATTCAGAAATACATTTTCAACCATGCAGTTTGAGAACAGACCACTAACAAAATATTTGCTTTTCCAATACCCAGAATAATTTTTTCCAGGATCCTGATTGGTCAAAAATAACTTTGGGGGTGTGTTCAGCAGGGAAACAGGAGAGGAACCGTTCCATATAAACCAGGACTCCAGGTAAAGTCTCTCATCGACAGGATCACACAGCAACCATGAGGTCTCTGGTCTTCGTTCTGCTCATCGGAGCTGCTTGTAAGCATGTCTTTCTACTTGTGTTCTGATCTGACTTTTACATTTTTTAAATTTAAAAATATTTAATATTTAAAAAAAAAAAGTACGTTTTTTTTGTTGACTATATGGCCTCTTGCGTGTTTTCAGTTGCTACGGAGGATGACAAGATTGTCGGAGGGTATGAGTGCACGCCCCACTCCCAGGCCCATCAGGTGTCTCTGAACTCTGGCTACCACTTCTGTGGTGGCTCCCTGGTCAACGAGAACTGGGTTGTGTCTGCTGCTCACTGCTACAAATCGTATGTCACATGTCAAATTATAAAGACAAGAATCCATCTGCCTTTAACAGGCATCATGAAACTCAGCTGCCATTCATCCTCTCTTGTTTCTACAGCCGTGTGGAGGTGCGTATGGGAGAGCACAACATCAAGGTCACTGAGGGAAGCGAGCAGTTCATCAGCTCCTCCATAGTTATCCGCCACCCTAAATACAACGCCTACAACATCGACAATGACATTATGCTGATCAAGTTGAGCAAGCCTGCCATCCTCAACCAGTATGTGAAGCCTGTGGCTCTGCCCACCAGCTGTGCCCGCTGGCACCATGTGCAATGTCTCCGGCTGGGGCAACACCATGAGCTCCAGTGAGTAACTACATTTGAACCTAGCTAAGAGATAAACAATGTTTCAGTGCAACATTTTGTTTTCATTTGTGTTGTGTTGTTATTCTAAACCTGCTCCACCCATACTTGGTTTTACACATTGAAGCTGCTGACGGTAACAAGCTGCAGTGCCTGAACATCCCCATTCTGTCTAAGAGCGACTGTGATAACTCCTACCCTGGCATGATCACTGACTCCATGTTCTGCGCTGGATACCTGGAGGGAGGCAAGGACTCTTGCCAGGTATGTAACAAGAGGACTCTGCAGCAGTTCTTATCATAGACCAGTGCATTGTAGTTGCAAATCCAGAATTTTATTTACATGTACAGTTATTTCCTCTCTCTCTCTCTCTCTCTCTCTCAGGGTGACTCCGGCGGCCCCGTCGTGTGCAACGGTATGCTGCAGGGTGTTGTGTCCTGGGGCTATGGATGTGCTGAGAAGAACCACCCCGGTGTCTACGCCAAGGTAAACCTGAAATATCGCTTTATAATCCTATGGTTGTTTGAAATTGAACTTTCATGCCCAGTTAAGACCTAAACCTTGTTCTGTCTCCACTCACAGGTCTGCCTCTTCAATGATTGGCTGGAGACCACCATGGCCACCAATTAAGTCTGATCCTGCGATCACCATGCTCACTTTCTTCCTCATTCTAACTTCAGTGTTGTTGAGTTTTGAATAATGTGCAGCCATTTTTTCATCTGAGTCAATAAAGTCTCACACCTTGACTTTTCAAGTGATTTCTCTCAATGTGTGTTTTATTACACCATAATACTTTAATCACAATACTTTAAAACAAACGTGATTGTTCTCAAAAGGTGTTAACCAGATTACTGTTCTTTAGTAAACGAGGTAATTACTTCTTCTGATCTTGTTAAGCAACAACTTCTCGTTCCGTTTTACTCAACCATCATTTATAATAGCCTATATAAACAAATTCCACTGGCCTTGGTAGTGTGGCTAATAATCTATCTATGATAGAATCTTAAGTACTACTTGCTTTTATCCTTTTAAATGTCCATTAAAGGCCCAATATTGACAGCTGTTGTTTAAAATGGTTACTGCGGTCCAAATTCAAATTACTGGCACATATTTTCGCTTCTACTACTTTCCAGACCCCGTTATACAGCGTATCTATACACTGTATTACACATTATTATTATTATTATTATTATTATTATTACTACAATTTAGACTATACGTTGTTTTGCCAAAGTTAAATTTCATGTTTCCATTACTAGAGTTTCTGCAGGTTTCACAAAGTCAAATTTAAGACTTGTTAAGATCTTTTTAATGAATTAATTTTTAAGACCTTTATCAACTAAGCCTTAAATTCAGTTTTGTATGTCCCCATACATAAATAATAAAATCCTTTTTATGCCTGTGGTACAATTACAAAAAAGAACACAAAAGCTGATTATCTGCAATATTAGTCGCATGTTGGTCTCATTTATAGTCGTAATATAACAAAATTATATTTGGACTATGCCTGCACGATTCGGTGAAAAAGACAAATCACGATATTTTCGCTTAGAACCGATATCGTGATTCTCTGCCACGACTTTTTTTGACCATGACTAAACAGAACAATTTGGCAGTACCAAACCAAGATTATAGTTTTGCATTTTTCATTAGTTTTTATTTCATTTTCATTTTGTTTAGTTTTCATTAATTTTTGAAGCGGGTTTGCTAGTTTAGTTTAGTTTTTATCTTTTGAAAATGCTTAGTTTTAGAATAGTGGTTATTAGTCGGAGGATTTGAAAAGGTCAGAAAAAGTATTGTGTAATAACTCAACAAAAACATCATACAAATTTTAGAAATATGTATTTACAATGTATTCAACAATAACACCAGTACAAACAATGCACATATGATGATGATGAGCACAGATAGATAATATGATATATTAGATATGTAAACAGTCAACACAAGACACCGCAGTAAGTGCAGAATGGGTTTGACGTGTTCCAGGTAAAAAGGAGACCCCCATTAACAGGTGTTTTGAACTTTTTGAACCACCTTCCACTGCAAGGTACTCAAAGGCACCTTTTGAGGACTCTGCCGCTTTCTTCCGACTTTCGGTACTGCCATGAGGCCAGGCGAGGGGCACGGACTGTTTGTTGTGTTCAATTTTACATGGAATGTCGGAATTTCTGGGTTCCCAGTTGGAAACTATACATCTACGGGGAAATGTCACGGTCAGAAAGATATAACATGATTTTCTTAATGAAAGAAATTGACAAAGACAAAAACTAAGTACTACAGTTACTCAATCATTTTAACCAAACCGATGTTTTTGGCACCTATAGCACATTGCGCATCACCACAAGCCTGTAAACATAGCGGCTTCAATGAAGAGAAAGGAAAGCTTTGCAGCGCTTTAAAAACTATTTTATACAATCGGTTTTAAACTCACAGAAGAAAGTAGTAGTGTTTGTGATGCATTCAGCTTGTAAAATTAAAAGAGAACCAAAGTCATAAAAAAGATTCAAATTAATTTAAAAATTAAATCGTGAACCGAGTAAAAACAAAGATTTTACAAAATTGAGCCCCTGCAATACGTTTAACGTCAACTCACAAAACTTTGTAGAAAATTGTAGCATGGCAAGACGTACAGCATTGGAGCCATACCCTAAACCCAGCAGGAAGTCGGTGATTTTGAATTGCATTTTCAAAAGTAGTGCAATTTTGGCCATTTCCACATGTCGTACTTTAACGAACTCCTACTACAGATTCCATCCTATCAACTTCAAATTTGGTCTGTGCCATCTTGAGATGTTAATGATGAAAAGTTATTAAAAGAAGAAAAATTTTGTCATAGGGCATGGCTGTGGCGGGATTGCCATTTTGTGCATTTCGCAGTCAAAACAGGAAGTGGGTGTAACTTGAGTGTACATTGTCCAACTTTTCACGATTCAGTGTCCAACCATGACAACATAGACATGCAGATATTGGCTCAAAGTTATAAAGCCACTTAGTGGCAACAGGAAGTAGGCCTAAAAGTCAAGATATTTCATCAGATCGACATCGACCTTAAGGATGAAAAGTTATTAAAAGAAAAAACGCTTAATCGGTTGCATGTTTGCCGAGCCAGGATGAACAGGTGAAGCTATGTCAAGCCAGGTGTAGATAGCTGGGATAAGTGCACGTTCACGGCTTTCTTAAATAGACCACGGTATCGATCACAGATTTACTGATGCGCCATATGTTTCACCTAATGAGCAGCAGCTTCTAATGGAAAGTAACGAGGAGGTGAAGAATATGCAAAAAAGGGAAATACAGCTCTTATCAAACGAAGAGAAAAAAGCCCAACAGACTATAGCGGACCAATTGAATGTGTAAGGAGGTAAAAATATCTACTTTGCCTACTTGTCACTCCACATTTTTACAAAGTTGTAGGCTACACTGTGTTTTAATTGCTTTAAATATGCTAGTTTCATGTGTTGGTTTTATTGCTGTATCTGTTTTTATGTGATAAATATGGTGGTTTTACCGTAAAGTGTCTTTTCAGTAGCCTACCATGTAAACCACAATATAAATAAAATGTACTATTATTTAGCCTACTTTTTCTTAAAAGTGAGCAGAGGGAATTAATGTTCCTCGGGAAATGTACTCTAAGGACTCTAGGCTTAAATTCAAACCCTTATTTACAACGTGCAAACATGTTTTACAACCATATGCACAAATCTCTATAAGCCAAGTCTAATTCTTTGTACAATTAATGTTCATACAGAACCATCAGAAAGGGACAAAACTAGAAAAAGAAGGAAGTGACTTAAATACACGCTGTGAGCATACAGTATGTAAAACAATATTCATGTTTTTTTTATTCTTCTGACAAGTGACCGCACCAAAATAAAAAGCATTGTGGTGTTCCCTGTGTGATGAACGTACACTACATATACATACAGTACATTAGCCACGTTATTGGTCCAGGGATGTGAGACTAATTGAGAAAATTATGAAACCTATGTAAGCTATAATAAAAAACATTAGGCCTACATATTAAGGAGTAATACAAACTATCCTTTATTAGAGAAGTACAAGCAACAATAAAATGAAATCATGAATGTATTGGTCTCTGACCAGTCTGCCATTAATATCATCTGGGAATATAGCTGCATTGTCCCACTCAATCTCCGGAGCGCGTACTTTATAAACCTAAAGCTGCAGACCACGGCCGACGCCGTGCTGCTCATCTCTACTTTTACGGAGAACTCACTGACAATATTGGTTTTTGCAACATGACACATTATGCTATTAACATTTCGGAACTTAATTGAGCTAAATAGAGAGAAAGAGCAATAATTCGTTTATCCATTTTGAATTAGTTGGTCTGTATAGCAGCACTATCCCTGCAGTTTTCATTTGGGAATGCCAAAGCCACTTACTGAGTCAATCTGTGAGAAAATCTCCACCTGGAGCTGCATCTGGGGCCAAGTCAAGGTCAGGATGCTGATTACAACCTGTACAAGATATAGTGTACTGTACTCACACCAGGCTAGTGCAACAAATCAAACTAAAATAATACACTTATTTTCAAGGTGCATTTTTCTGACAGAACAAAGCACAATCCTTAAACCATAGTCCAATTAAAACTACGAAGCCTCATTTTGGCAGACTATTTGTAAGTATACTGTATATGGCAACGTTTTTCCATCAGCACTATTTGAGGGTTTTGATTCGTCAACAGCACCGGGGTGTGTCTCAATAGTTGGCATAGGTATTAGAAGTCAATAAAAACCTGGCATGGAAAATCTTTGCATCTCCATGTGGCATCAACCCATCATGAGGTCTCTGGTCTCTGCACTGCTCCTTAGAGTTGTGTGTATGAACCGCATTAAGGAACAATTGTAGATTATACGAAAAGTAAATCTGACCAGACAATCTGATTGGTCAACTAGACATTTAGAATGTGCTCAAATCAGCATGACAGCACACCCAGAGCCATTTCAGCACACCTGTCGCTTCCCATAAAATATCACTTCACCATTTTTCTGTTGACAGAGATGTTTAAAGGCATTTGTATTCATGTAAGTGTGAAACAAAGGTTTTTTACTTTAGTATATTTCGATCACATAGATACATCACATACATAACATAAATGGTAAAAACAAAGTGTCACCTTAGTCCATGCAGTGTCATCTTACTCACTCAATAGTTTATAATCAATACTGATTGAAAAAGGTGTAGGTTGAAGCCATTGCTTATTACACCTACTCTTTTTACATTACATGTTATTCTTAGGTCCCTCAGGATATTATTAATCTTATAAAATGTATTATTAATTCTGTATTTTATATACAACACGTGTAGAAGAAAAAAAATACATTGCCATTCATATACTGTACTTGTACACATTGCCATTTATGGCAATTTGTTATTATCTTACATTTTAGTATTTTTTTTAAATCTTTGTAGCATGTAACACATTTTGACTTCCCCATCCTAAGGATTCCATATGTTTACTCCTTTTGCTGATATGCATCTTTATTTTACATTTGTTCTACAGCAAATCGTCTCTGTTGTTTGAAGTTAGGACGTTTAGTATCTAAATCTATTGAAAAAAAAAAACTTTCAGCAGATATCCTGGTGAAAAACCCTAACCCTAACCCTGCAATCCTATGTCGAAGTGTCCTTGACACTGAACCCTGAGTTACCCCCGATGCTGCGCATCAGAGTGTGAATGTCTGTGCATGTTTATCTGATGAGCAGGTTGAACGGCAGCCTCGGCCACAGAATGTGTGAATGGTGAATGCATCCTGTATGATGTAAAAGCGCTTTGAGTAGTCGTTAAGACTAGAAAAGCAACTATATGTAAACTAGGATTTACATATCCTAGTTATAACAGAATAGAGCAAACAAAGCAGTTTGGTGTTTATATTTGTGGTAATTATTCAGGTAAAATCCCACAATCTCTACAAAGCCAACATTAGCTTAAGTTGACATGCTGACTAAACAGGAAGGTCCCAGAAGTCGTCTGTTGCTGTTTTTTTTGTTTTTAAAGCTTTGCTTTTAAAGCTTGTGTTGCCCCACAATATGAATACAGTTGGATTATAACTTTTATTTTGTTGGTAACCATGGTTGTATAATCGCAATATTACATGAGAGGGTTTGATTTGACATCATTATTGGCACAACAGTGATGTGCTTAGGACTGAGAAGCTTGCGCCGAGCTTCGTAAACATCACTTAATGTATTGCTTAAATATATTTAGTGTGGAAAACATGCCTTTCAGATTGTGGATTCATGATCTACCAAAGAACATCTATGACTAAGAAAAACACCAAAGAGGCAAAGAAGATATGACAGACAAAAATGTTGGGCATTTGCAGAGTAACATTTTTTATACAGATACTATTAATTTTTGACAGAGATAAATATATATTTTTGATGACAAAATTGTTGGAGGGAGGGAATACACGCCTCATTCCCAGCCCCATCAGGTGTCTCTGAACTCTGGCTACCATTTCTGTGGTGGCTCCCTAGTCAACAAGAACTAGGTGGTGTCTGCTGCTTACTGCTATAAATTGTGGTTGCTCATAAAACTTCATATCCAAAATAACAAAAAGGCACTGATCTCATCCCTTTTGTTCTCCATTCTCTCCGTCTTGCTTACAACTTCTTCCTCTCTTTCAGCAAAATTGACATTGTCCTCGGTGATCACAACCGTAGGTTCATGGATGGCAACAAAAAAGATAGATAGATAGATAGATAGATAGATAGATAGACAGACATACATACATACATACATACATACATACATACACACACATCATTTTAACTTACTCCCAATTTGTCACCTACGGCCACTTGGTCCGGACTTCGGCGTCACCTTTTCCGCACTGGGTCAGATGAGACCAAAATAGAACTTTTTGGTCATTATTCCACTAACCGTGTTTGGAGGAAGAAGAATGATGAGTACCATTCCAAGAACACCATCCCTACTGTGAAGCATGGGGGTGGTAGCATCATGCTTTGGGGGTGTTTTTCTGCACATGGGACCGGGCGACTGCACTGTATTAAGGAGAGGATGACCGGGGCCATGTATTGCGAGATTTTGGAGAACAACCTCCTTCCCTCAGTTAGAGCATTGAAGATGGGTCGAGGCTGGGTCTTCCAACATGACAATGACCCGAAGCACACAGTCAGGATAACCAAGGAGTGGCTCTGTAAGAAGCATACCAAGGTTCTGGCGTGGCCTAGCCAGTCTCCAGACCTAAACCCAATAGAGAATCTTTGGAGGGAGCTCAAACTCCATGTTTCTCAGGGACAGCCCAGAAACCTGACTGATCTAGAGAAGATCTGTGTGGAGGAGTGGGCCAAAATCCCTTCTGTAGTGTGTGCAAACCTGGTGAAAAACTACAGGAAACGACCTCTGTAATTGCAAACAAAGGCTACTGTACCAAATATTAACATTGATTTTCTCAGGTGTTCAAATACTTATTTGCAGCTGTATCATACAAATAAATAGTTTAAAAATCATACGTTGTGATTTCTGGATTTTTTTTTAGATTATGTCTCTCACAGTGGACATGCACCTACAATGACAATTTCAGACCCCCCCTCCATGATTTCTAAGTGGGAGAACTTGCAAAATAGCAGGGTGTTCAAATACTCATTTTCCTCACTGTATATTGTAGCATTAACTGCTAAAGGGCCAGATATTTCCCTTAGGAGTTGGTCGAGACCAAAAACAGTGAAAAATAAAGTGATTATTACAGCCATTTACAGAGAAAGAAATCTTTAAAAACGTACTAATTGCTAGCATCCCTGTAACAAACATAAGACACACATTTAGCAGCTAGCTAGTGTAGCATTAGCTGATAAAGGGCCAGATATTTCCCTTAGCAGTTGGTCGAGACCAAAAACAGTGAAAAGGAGAGTGAATATTGGACTTACAGTAAATTCACCATGTGATCATAATACAACACATTCTTACTCCCAGTTCGTCACCTACAGCCATTTGCAGAGAAACAAATCTTCAAAAAACGTATTAATTGATTAATTGAGCACTGTAATAAACATAAGACATAGCAGCTAGCTAGCGGTTGGATTCGGCAGTATTAGAGCTTATAGGCTGTTGATTGCTGTCTGACACAGAACCAGAAAAACATGTTCAGAGACGACCTTTCCCTCTTTCTTGCATCAGACCTGCATTTTTACAGACTGGCTGCAAAGCATCTCTTACTGAATACAGTCCAATCACACCCTTTTTATAAAAAGTGAGGCAGAAAACCCAGCAATTACATTTGTTACTTCCGAAAGAAGTAGCAGCAGCACCTCTACACCTGTCACTCCCACAGCGACCCTGCTAGCAACAGACGAGGCAGCTAACTTTTGATTTAATTTTATTCAGTGATGTGTTTTATACCCTTCTATTTTGTGGCTCAGTGGTTGAGCTTGTAGCAAGCCTATTCTGTACCATTGTTGAAGCTTTGTGCATCTGCGTTACCCGTGCCTAGTTTTGCCCTGTCTTGAATTTTGGGTTTCGTTCTTGTTTTAGTTTTTCTGCATGTGGAGCGTTGTGATGGATACAGTGTGGTGTGTGTGTGTGGTGGTTGACTGGCTGAAAATGTCACTCTCGAAAATCTGTCAGCACCCCCAACTCAAAATATGTTCCCGCGGCCATGGCCCCACCTGAGGTCCCGCGTGGCCTCAACATATTATAAATCGAGGCCATGCAGTTAAAGTCATGTCTAATCAAGTCTATGGTTAAAATAGGCAATTAAGAGTTCAAACAAAACAAAGTATGAGTAAATAGTATGAAAAATATTGAAGAAATAAATCTGTAGAAATTAGAGAACTCAAATGAAAATAACTAAATATTGTAATTGATCTCCAGTAACAGTAACAGTAAACAAACAAACATATACAGACACCCAAAGGTCCTCTGTCGCTTATTTTTAACCAGAATAACACGGATCTTGATATTTCTGTGGTTCTTGATTTTCATCGTTTCTGGTTGCAGTGAGTTTAGCGGAACTGTCGCTCCCCAGTCCCATTACCAAGTCGGACATATTTGACGACGCACCATCAATGTCAACATCACGACACTGACCTCGGGCTTTGTGAATACCTTGAGGTAACTGAGCAAGTCTGTAAGATAGACAAACGGCGGGTTAAATTGAAAATACACTTTATTTGGGAACCTTTTTCTCGTTTATGTTGTTTAGTTTTCCATTTGTTCGTCGCAGATTCACTCAGACTTATCTAAACGGACAAGATGCGCCTCACGTTGCAAATGCTGATCTCCCACGGCCGGGTGGCCCGGAAGATGGGCATGGGTCCGCAGTCCCGAATCAACATGCTGCGGAACATTTTGACAGGATTGGTCCGACACGAGAGGATAGAAACCACGACGGCCCGAGCAGATGAAGTCCGCTTCTACGCTGAGAAGGTGACTACGCTGCTGGCTAGCTATATAAGCTGACGTTACAGTATATATTTTGAAATATCCAAATTAAAACAGTAACGTTATACATGTTACATAGCCTACAGTTTTCCCCCTGAGATTTTATTATGAGGGATTATTATCAGCCACCACACATTTGGTCAAGGTTTTGTCAAGTTTTATGGTGGAAGAAGAAAATTGAATTCTTAAGAATAGAAATGTGAAACAGTTAATGGCTCTGCAACATTTCACTGTTATCACTTCAATTAAACTTGAATTGTCTTTCACAAAAATAGTTATAAAACTAAATAAGGCATATGATCAGCCTTATTGGCCTGTTATACAATTAGGTCTTCATCTGGTTCTATCCAAAAATGTTCAGCCCACATTAAACTTATGTGAACATACAAGATTTTAATATGAATATCTGTCTATCAGGCAACATATTTTCATTTTTCTGTTTCTCACACAATAGTTCTGACTGTATATTTGTTTCATGTTTTCTTTTTCCCAGATTATTGACTATGCCAAAAAGGGAGACACTGATGAGAAGGCGATGAAAATGGCCAGTTTTTGGCTAACGGTACATGTCTGCAGCTCTTCTCAATTTTGTGAAGTTACGAGCTGTGTCACTCTGAATGTAAAACAGTTAATAGGAAGTTGATGTGTAGTTTAAGTGTGCTTTTTCTCTTCAGGAAAAGGATCTGGTCCCAAAGCTTTTCAAGGTCCTTGCTCCACGGTTTGAGACCCAGACAAATGGCTACACACGTATGGCACGCATCCCGAACAGACAGAACCTAGACAGAGCAAAGATGGCCGTCCTGGAGTACAAAGGCAACCCCTTCCCGCCTCTCTATCCTGTAAAAAAAGAGAATGAACTGACACTCATCAACCAGCTTCTCAAAGGCTACAGAGAGGAGAGGGCACGACAGTTTGCTGCAAAACCTTGAGTAAAACCATCCTTGTGTTGGATTAGTGATGGTGGTTGCTGAAGGATGATGGTTGGGGGCTGAAATGCCTCTGAAGAGTGGCTGCAGGTTGGCATATAGACACTTGTTCAATTCTTCACCAAAAAAGCAGTCCAAAAGCTCCAGGTTCAACTGAAGCAACGGGTGTTTCTGTTAACATTCTGTAAAGACCTTTATGACTGATTATGTATTAATAAATATTATTTCCAGATTTTTGGTTTGTTTATTTAAACAAGATTTGGCCCACACACAACGGCAGCACACAAGAAAAAAAAGATTTTCCGGTACATATTAAAGGGGTACTTCAGCAATTTAGAATTGCACTTCTGTGAAATTGGGGGTGTTGTCACAGATTTTTAAAAAGTGGTCCAAAAATTGAAACCGCAGAGGAAGAGATTTAGTCCTACGTTTGGGTCAGACTCCAGAAACACTGGATCCTACAGTACCCATAATGCAACTGGATAGCATCTTTCATTGGAGCCCACCTGCTTCTTATATGCCTTCTTCATTCTGGGTGAAAAATTCTCAATTCAATTAGGGTGACACTGTAGAAAAGTGACAAGTGAATGTTGTCTATTATGCTATACTATGTTGTACAGTGTTTTGTTATTTTGTCATCCTGGAGACAAACAATAGAACAACCTGACAATAAAAGCACAAGCCGAAGAGTATTTACATATTGTTGGACTATTGTATTGGAATGCAATACATTTGATAGACAAGTGAAAAGAAGTTAGTGAAACAATGTTACCACAAAATAACTCTTGAGCTGACATCACAAATTGTTACAGAATAATGTAACAACTTTTTCCTTAAAGACAGTGACACTGATTACCCTGAAAGCCATTTACAAATGTATAACCTTGCTGAAGAACAGGCACAGACAGGCAATTTGTTGTGACTGCACTTGAGCAGACACAGAGTGGGATACTGGCAGGGACTGTGAAATAATTAGGCTAGCCTACATCAAATTGTGACCAGCCTGGAGTCTGTCCTTGTGGTGTTTTATATTAATGGAGTCTTGTAATGAGAACAGATTCTAAATATGATTTATGGATATGAGATTGACTCCTTTGGACACATGGAAACTGGAACACAGACATTCTTGCTTATTAACACAGTAGCCAAATAATACACACCCAGAAGAGCCCTCTAATAAAACGTTTTTGTTTTTATTTTTGGCAAAAAAGTGTATATGTACAGCGTATTTAGAATTTTCATTTGACACCATTAAAATGCATTTGAATAGTGCTTCAGTGATGTGCTCTTAACCAGATCGCTCCAAGTAGCCTAAAAGCTGTGCTGTTTTCTGTCATGCATACATAATCTCTTTTTGTCCAGTTCTCTCCACAAAGGGTCTCAGTCCTGTTATCGTATGTCAATATACACAAGGTTGAAGCAATGATGATTCAGTAAGCCTGTCTCAGTCAAGTCACCCATTGTCTGTTCAGTCAAGTCATGGCAACCATAACAACAGGCAACAGCAGACGAGATGGTAGACATGCCAAATAAACCGGACGCAATCAGAAATAACTACTAGTACTATAATTCAAGTATCATTCTGTTTCACAGACTAAGTTACACCTCTGACTACACTCTTACAAATTACACACCACAGTCCTAACATCCTACAGTACACCATTGCAGACAGACTCTCATTGGTAAATGTGGACTAAAAGCTGAGTATCACCATTTTTACGAATCAAGTACAAAACAGTCAGATAAAACTGAATTTATTAGTGTACTATAACAGATATTTTTTCTCAACTGCAGGTAGTGGTAAACTCAGCTTAAGTGACACTCTTACACGACTTGTCAACTTCAGCAATTGAATGTTAAATTACGTTGACGGATCATGATACCTCCCCTAAAATGTCCGGACAGTTGATGACATTTTCAGACTATTTACAGGTGTATGCATCTGGAATAGTACTCATTTGGTGTGAATATAGGTTTCAAAGCAGTCTTATAAGGTGACATCATCACAAATAAACAGACTAAGACCAGGAACATTAAAGTGCTCCATGCAGGACAGACAAAATGTACAGCAGTGTTGCTGTTTTAACAGTTAATCTACAAGGCTTTTTTTGTCATAGCTCAATATTAGGGGATCCAAAACTAGGAATATTTGTTTCACTTTTTGCACTGTTTGAACGTTAAAGTGGGATAAAGCCAACAAATATTTATGTTTCAGGTACTAGACAGGGGTGAGGATTAAGTTACTTAAGTATTTAACTAAAAGGCAGCCCCTTGCCCTAAAATCATGAATATGTTGTAGTTGAAAGCAAAGGAGAGAGTAAAGAACATTTGACAAAAGGTGTACTGTGGTATTCCAGTAACTTGAAAATCATCCCTGTCCTTGTGCTGTATTGCATCAGTACATTCACCAACGTCTACATACACAGAAATGACATTTTTGAGCAGGCATATTCTTCACTCCAGTGAAAACTCAGCTAAAGCCGACAGAGTATATTATTGGTTTCATGTTTCAGACAGCGCAAGGTTTTGATTGGAATAACATTTAACATAATTTTACCAGTTCAAAATATACTAAAGCCTATTGTATGTATTTACAAAACTATAGATTTCAATACACACAATAAGCGAATATTGTATGGTCATCTGGAGTCACATATATCAGCTTTTTGGACGGGAAATACGATACAAACATGCATGTTTTACAAGTACCTAGAAATGCCCACAGTAAACGTGACATTTTACATCAACACATCAGTATATCAATCCAGAATAACCAGCTGCAATGAAGGCATATAAGAATATAAATTAACCCAATAAACTCCATATAATATCTATGCTTTATCAAAATGTGTCAAACATAAAAAAGTCTTGTTTTTGTTTTACATGACTTAGATAAATGTAATGGCATGAGATCTTTCTGATGGTCACAGCACCAACTGGAATCTAATGATGTGGAAAAAAAACATGACAAATTTCTTTTTTTGCAATAAAACTATAGAGTGGTAGTTCTCTCCCGTTTTTGCTATTTACAAACTCCTCCAGATACATCCTCAATGCCTCATGAATTTTTGAATAAAAGTATTTCAAGAATTTTGTTCCTTTCCGCATCGTGCACAGCTATCATCCTATTGCTCTGGCTACATCCAAGTTGTCATCTTTCTCCCTGTGTGCCATTTACTGGTCAACATCAAATATTTATTGCTTTTTTATTCTTTAACAAGTTGAGCACTCCTATCTCGCAGCCATTTCCCCCTCACTCTTCCATTCAGGTTATTTTCATTCACAGGTGAAAAGGAACCGTTTCACTTTTCTGATGATTTCTCTACTTTGTCCGGCCTTTTTTTGGCCGTCTTTAAACAGTAACACCTTTATTTCCACTCTGATTCTTACTCTACTTTGTACTGTCATTCTGTCCGTTCCTTCAATGCCTTGCCCCTTCTCCCTCTGTACCGTCTCATGCCTTCGTTCCAAACCCTCCTCCGCCTCCTCCGCTCTGCATGCTGAAATACTCTGTGAAGGAAGGGAGTCGGGGCGGGACCGAGGGTGAGCGTGCGGCCAGGCATGGTGGTATTGGAGGAGGAAGTGGGGGCAATATTGCCGTCAAGTCGGCAGCAGTGGTGATGATCTTTTGTTCGCTGTTCCTTGGCACCTCGGGTCCTTTACGGGCCACCGTCTCCTCCACTGTCTTCACCGGGTCCTGGAAGGAAGAAGGAGATGGTTTTACACCTTTGACCTGGTCTGATCCTCTGGATGTAGGTTAAAATGTTATGTGCATGCTGAAGACACTACACATCACATTTTACGGCTCGGTGAGCTCTAGAGGCAGTTACACATGTACTGGGTTACCTGACCTCCAATTCAGTTGTGTTACTCTCCACAAATTGACCCTACTCTAGATGAGTTTATTGTATTGTAGAGCCTTTATGTAGGCCTAGGGGATATGGTTGAAATCATATAAGAAATATAGTTTTATATCAATATACAAATCACTACAAGCCAAATATATGCAAAGTCTAGGGCTGAAAGTAATGCTTTTTTTCATTATTCATTATGGATAATATACAATTTTAAATAACTGTTCCACTGGTCTACAAACTGGTCTACAAAACACCAAAAAACAGTAAAAGGTTTAAGGTGAAATCATCAAAAGGTCTTGTTTTATCCAAACAACAGTCCAAAACTCAAACATATTAAATTTTGTATAACGTATAACAAAGCAACACAGAAAATTCTCTTTAATATTAAAGCTGGACCCATAAAATGTTTTGTCATTTTTTCTTGAAAATGATTTTAATGATGACTAATGATTAACCAATTATCAAAATACTTTTAGTTGATTCATTTTCTGTTGCTGGACTAACTGACCTATTCTTACAACTCACGAAATCACGCTGATTTTCAAAGCATAATGCAGTTATTACTGTAATGCATTAAACTGTATGAGACCAACATTTTAGTAAATAGTTGTTAGTTTTTAACTACAGTTTTCAATTAATTTTTTAATGGTTACCAAAAAAATACTACAAATATGAAATTATAGGATCACTTAATTGTGGTATAATTCCTACTAAAATGTGATAACTGAATTATTGCCGATCTCATCCTGTCATATAAACAGAGTATTAGAAAGACCTTCCTAATTATTTGGATTTTTCAACCCAATCCATATCCCACTTGTCTTTAATGTCATTTGATTCTTTGTCTTCAGTTACAGTACTTATCATTTCATGTGTTGCAATGGATGTTTTGGATGGGTGATTTTATACAAAATTCGGTATTTATACTTTAAAAAAAATCTTTCCCATCTTGGGAAAACTAATGGCACATTTGTTTTATCTCTAAGTAGTTTTCTAGACAATTTTCAAATCTGGCTTCCGACTACATTATAGCGCAGAGACTCCTGTGATAACACAAAGGCTGCATTGCCATGCTGATTAAATCTATGGAGATAACACTCACATTTACTTTGCTTTTTCACCAAATGTCCCTAGTCCAATAGACTCACTGTGTCAATGCAAGTAATCACCTGCAACTACATTTCCTCCACTTAAATAAAGACTGAGGGCTTCTTATTTTACAACAAATAGGAGAGATTTTTATAACCCACATTGATACCAGGGTTGAAAAAATAAATAATCATCATCATCAAGCACATTTACTGCCATCTAACTTTATTAATTTAAATTATCTTAAAGCTTTGATGCCTTTTTATACAATGAACACTTAAAACTTGTCCTTTCTTGTCATGACTTTGTTGCTCCTTTGTGTTATTATTATTGTGGTATTGTTGTGATTATTATTATTCATACTCGTGTCTGCACATTGTATCAGTGTAGCTGAAGCGTCAGAGCCCTTCTGCTGTCAGTCATTTCTGTGCAGTATGAAAAAGCCACGTCCACAAATTTAAAAGTCCCCCAAGCTAGACAATTTATCACAGCAAACATGACGCCTTAATTTGGTCTTGTCAAAATTTCTACTTAATCATTATTTCCTTGTGCCCAAGTGTTTTCATATCAGTGCATGTGCTGTGTTCACGCTGTGCTGTCATTCACCTGGAGCCCACAGGAAGAGACGGCAGTTTACGCTAAGAAATAAACATTGTTACACTGATACCTTCTAGTCTGAGGCCTCCTTGTTAGATGAGACAGTTAATTTCAAGCTAGGTTTGACACAATAATGTTTGTTTTTTAAAAGCATCAATAAATGAGTACAACTTAGATGACTCTAATTACATATAGCAAGCACTGCAAAATGGTTGGGAGGTGTTTAAGCTGGATAGAGACACACATTACAAGCTACAAATTCTGATTCTGATGCTTGCATTTACATTGAACCTGTTTCTGTGCCTGTCACTTCACAGAGCTTGCTCGTCTCTGTCTTCTGCTTTAACAAATTTGATCTAAGATATTAAGCATGCATCAAAAAACATGTCAAATTAGACTCACTGATTGGATGGAGAAGAGTTCAGTAAAGTTTGGTTGAGAGTCTCCCAGGAAGGAGCCATTTCCATAGGCATGATGGGGGAAACTCTCTGCCCCCTCACCTGCTTTTGGACTGGACAGCAGGATCCCAATCTGGGACGTTCGAACATGATATGGGAAGTTCTTATTGGCTGCCGACGGTCTTGTGATAACCTAAGGGATTAAAAGATGAAATGTATGATTTTCGCTGATTTTTACATATATAATCTATGTATAAAGTATGTATAGTAGCTAACAGGACATATAAGGTCCACGTGAGAAGTGGGAAATGCAACGCATGCAGTGAGCAGAAAAATAAAAAGGGAATTTGCGTGAGCAGTCGGTCCATTAGTAAAGAACAACATGTTGAAGGTGAGGAAGAGGTTGATAACAATGTGTGGGAGAGACAATCAGCACTAGGCAGCTTTGACTCAAGGATAGCGAATAATATATGACAAACAGAGACAATAACGACTCTTGAATAATGTGAACCATGTAGAAGTGCAAGGGTGTGTGAGCGTGTGTGTGTGTGAGCGTGTGTGTGTTACGCACGAGGAACACAAAGTGAGCGTAGAGGTGGATGCCGAGCTGAATGCCGTTGACGATCTTCTCCCGGGCCCAACGAGGAATCCCAAAGTTGGCGATCAAAGCCATAACAGGCACTGCGAAAAACCTGATGAAAACAAGTGAGTAGATTTAGGATAATGAAGAACACATAAAAGAAAAGATGAGAACTGAGAAGCCGGGAGAATAGAAACAGATGTAAAGCATACAGAAAGAGGAAGATGGAAGAAGAGGAGAGACGTAGAGAATGAGGCGGGAGATTGCGGTAGCAATTAGAGAGAAATACAGAGATAATAGTCTTTGTAATCTACACTTCATTTGAAGTTCATGCTAACACACCCAGTGAGTGAAGGTCAGAGAAGCGTATGCGGAAGAGTTTTTTTAAAAAAAGGAAAATTATTTAAAAAAAAAGGAAAAACCCTTTCCAGTACAATGTTTTAAACTATCTAGCTCACACACACACACACACACACACACACACACTTTATATAAAATAAACTATTGTAGATAGAAGAGACCCAAGTAAATCACCAGCTGAGTAAAAATAGATGTTTTCCTCTAGCAATCATTCACTCAAGTACAATTATCTACAGTGTTAGTAGAGCGCAGAGGTTGGGCACGCAATGTTGTAGAAATGAACAACTTTTCATTCCCAGAATGCTAAAGCATTAGCTATCTCATGTACAGTTTTACAGAGCAGCATCAATTATTCAAATTAAAGAGACCTCAAACAGAGAGAAGTGTATTTTTCTACTCCTGCAATCTCGCTCAGTTGTTATTATCTGCAGCAAGGGCAGAGTGGGGGAAGCCATGCAGGTCTCACCATAGTGTATACGTGGTGAAGAAAGGGATGTAGAAGGGCTGTTTCTCAGGGTAGTGTTTCAGAGAGACCAGCACAGCATAGCAGAACCACACGTAGGCCAGCAGCTGCAGGCCCATCAGTCCGTAGCCTGCGGGGCTGTCATAGGCGTACAGCACTTCACCTGGGTCAAAGAACTTGCACAGGAACGTGACAAGTTATGCCAAAATTAAGCTTAAAAGTAAAAAATAAGCAATAGTTTTGGCTTGGCTACACATTGTGGTCTGTGCCCTAATTACTAAAATGGATTGCTCGTGATTCAGCCGCTGCGCTGAAATGACCGAGCCAAAGCTCATCTTGTTGCGTTCTGTGTGAGTCTTTGACATTGACACTTGTTCTTCCCAACTGGGTCAATGGTGTGTGTGTGTGTGTGTGTGTGTTGTGCTTGCAACTGCGAACAGCAGATTGCTTTCACATTCCAGTTACTGGATAGCATTGGCCATACACGGTTACCTCGTGCTACATAATGCATTGGTTCGGCTTGGTGTAGAGATTCTTGAATTCCAACTAGCAAACCAAGGCCTGTCAGATTCCCAGCAGGCCCAGCACCAAGAACACTCTTCAATTCTTTATTTCAATTCTAATTGTAACCTAGTTTGGTGTATTTTTAGCAAGAGCTCCCCTGAGTTTTGAGCTCTTCAAAAGCAGGGACCATGTAAGAGGGCAGGCACTGCTTCAGATCCACATATTGCAGTGTGTGAGATAGCTATAGGCTCCAGTGTTAAATATAGCAAGGATAATTCTACTGCACTATTCCCACTGGGTCATTAATAGGCTGTATTCAAAGACTGTAATCCACTGTCCCTGAATGTACCATCATGATTGGACTGTGCTGAAGCCTCTGCAGCATGCACAGATGTATGTAACTGTAACACTCCCAGGTGTCTAATTAATTTATAAGCTCATATGCTATAGCATCATAGCACATATAGAGAGACATGGTATGATTAATGAGAGTGGAGATATCTCAGTATGCTGTCTAACTTTCATTGATCTAAGATGTATTATCTCAGGTACAGTAATGAGTGCAAATCTCTTTAGTTGTGCTTTTAGTTGCCTCATTGTTGCTGGATCTTTGAAAGTCATCAAAGCATTTCTTTTTTTTGTTTAAACAACTTGTTTTATATTCATAATTAGCGATGTGTCAATGTAATTAAGTGACTTGACAGAAAAGCCATTATAGCCCATGTTGATCTGTGGGCTCTACTCAACCATGAATATTTGTGAGATTATTAGAAAGCCGGCAAGAGCAATAATATGAGTGCAGATACTGTATCAAGTCAGAAATCATCACCAGTCATCCTGGACGTAATTCAGATGCTGCTTTTGAATCACATCAGAAGCGAAGTGTTTAAATGTTTTACGAGCTGGAATCTGAATTTAAAATTAAAAGAAACAAACTGCAGTAGACTGAGCTTTTAGTAACTACTGTACAGATGATTTTATGAGGGCTGCAACTAAATATTATTTTTACTGCTGTTTTTTTCCCCATTAATTGATTCATCTTTGTCCATGAGGTGTTAGAAAATAGTAAAACAAATGTGGTTCTGCAGCTTCTTTCTGTTTTACATTATTGTACATTTAAGAACTCTGTGTCTTTGGGTTTTGAAGAAACTACCTTAGGCTTTGGGAATTTCTGATTAAAAATAATAAAAATGAAAAATTCATGGATTAGTAATTAAGTAAAATAACCTCAGTAGCACCAATGTTGAGTACAGTGTAGTGTGGGTAATGTACTGTGTGTGTGTGTGTGTGTTACCTCTGCCTCGTAGATAAAGAGGATCACGTAGGTGATTGTGTAGACTGTCATGTAGATGCTCAACTTAACCGACCCACTGTGACTGATCCTCGCTCTGTCACACATTAACACATACACAAAGAGGGTCAGAGGTCAAACACAGGTTAGCAGAAGATAAGAACACCCACTCAAAGATACACAGACATAGGGGGTGATGCATGGAAACACAAAATCACACATTTGGTTCTTTACACACAAAGCAAAGACAGCATAGTCTAAAAGCAGCTATGCAACACCTTACAGCAAAGGACTGGTGTGTTCAGCTCTGAACTTTATAAATATTAAGACTCATGGACACGGCAGGCTGTGAAAAAAGCTCTCCGTATTCATAAAAGCAGAAATTAACTCTTATTTATTTGCAGTCAACAAATATAACAAGTATTTTCAAATATCCTTTTGCTCTGACTAATTCAGCACCACACACCAGAGACAACACATCAAAGTTGTAGTTAACTTATCAGTTTCTGCAGATAAACAGCCATGGTTTTAGCTTGATAGTGATGCCGTTTAAGTTTATTCACCAGGGCTTTAGAGGGGTTTAATAAGTCTAAGAGATTCTTCTGAGCCCAGAAGAGGGTGTAATCCTGGAGTCGAAGAAACCAGCTTAAATCTTGCAAGCTCAGTTTTCGTTACAAGAGTTCCGTCTGGAAAATATTCACAGAGATTCAACTGAGTCCGAAGCAGGACCAATCTTCTATCTGTAAGCAGTGATTTAGATGATGACTCACCATGAAGCAAAATTTAAAACCTTGTGAACTGCCATTTAATTTGGCTGTTTCTCACATAAACTGACTCAGAAAACAACACCTAGGGATAGCTTAGAAGAATAGCAACAATGTTTAAGAACAGGTGGCATGTTGGACTGGACATTCAAAATTACACTCGTAAATCATCTATTGTGCATGCTATCTGAAATGATGCCTGTCCCAAGCAAATGTCCACTAATCTTTGCCAGAAAACAGGAAGCAAACACAAAATGTGTCAGCTGGCTTTGCAGGGTAATCTTGCAGCAGACCCAAAAACAACATCAAGTTCACATCAGAGAAGCATCCATCTGTCACAGTCCTTTGATATATCAGGTGTTCATCCACACCATCAAACCCAGCATAATAACTGACTTTTTGACTGACACCTAACATTGTCATTTCATGAGATACTGTTATGACTGTGACAGTGAGGCCCAAGAGACAGTGGCAGCATAAACACACCTGCACAAGCTGACAGTCTTGCATAAACAAACACACATGGGCTTGAAGAAACACAAGAACACACGCACACGCATACACACATAAAAGTGCAAACCCCCACCTGGTGACTGTGAAACCTTTGCCCAACAATATGAGCATCAGAAGGAACACCAAGAAACTGACGGAGAACAGTAATTTCCCTGGAGACGGACAGAGAGAAGGAGTGAGACAGAGGGGGGTAATTAGGTTGTGGTTTCCAAATCTGTAATATCATATGGGAAAGATAAAATCAGGTTGCCACACACATGCAGAATCATGCATGGTCCTGCCTCTGCCCATCAAACCATCTATTGCACTTTGCCACCCACACACATCCCTCATCGTCCACTCATTCATCCTGCTCAGGTAGAGAGTGTTTTTTAAAGTGCAGAGGCAGAGGCAGCGTGAGTCAGTCAGTCAGTCAGTCAGTGGCCAATGCAGTAAAAGAACTCACCAAGTATTTTCAGGCTGCCGTTGCCAACTCCATCTCTAGCATACAGGCCCCAGTAGACACAATGGAACAACAGGCTGAGCACTGCCAAGTAGAAAAAAAAGATGCAGGGAAGACAGAAATGGGGAAAATAAGAGAAAGGGAGAAGGAGGAAGAGAGGAAAAAGATGTGACAGCAGGAGATGGGGGTGTTGGAAGAGGGGGAAAAGGAAATAAGGAGATGTCACAAAGAAGAAAAGGTAAAGAAGACAGGGAGATGTTAATGAGGAAAGAGAAAGGGGCAGGGGTAGGAGAAGGGGAGAGAAATGGGGAGTAGAGAAGAGAAATAGAAAAGAAGAGGTATTGACAAAAGAAAGATGAAAAAGAGCAGAAGGCTTCAGAGAAGTGGGAAGAGAGGAAGAAAGAGAAGTAAGGGGTGGCAGGAGAATCAAGAAGGGATTTGAAGATGGGACAAACAAGTGAGAGAAAAGAAAGCGAGATAAGGGGGGAGATGAAAAATGAAAGGAGAGGTTGAGGGGGTTGTTCATCAGTAACAGCATGCTACACTGAACACTGCAGCATTGCTCGTGGTTTGCAAAAGTTGCTATTCAGAGGCTTATAAGGGCGATAATATCTCAGCTCTTGAAATGGGGATTAAGGTATAAGATGCTGCAGCCGTGTGAGAGGCTCATTGTCATATTGAGAGAGTGTGTGTGTGTGTGTGTGTGTGTGTGTTTGGGACAGAAGCTCTCACCCTCCACACCTGCTGCCATCATAAACATTTTGTAGGTTGTGTGAAGAAGCTGTCTTCCCTTCAGATTGTCTGCAGGGGAGAAAAAAATAATAATATAGAGATGATTGAGGTGTGTGTGGGTGTGTGTGTGTGTGTGTGTGTGTGTGTGTGTGTGTGTGTGTGTGTGTGTGTGTGGAGATAGAGATAAAAAGGATGGAGATATGCTAACAGATGCCGAAGGAGAGCGAGAGAGATACAGAGAGTGTGAGACAGAGAGAAGGAAAAAAAACAAGGAAGCAGGCCAGATAAATGGGGAGGAGCGACCATTAGTATGCATCTACCTTGTGATGCCGGTCTCTAGATGAGGCCTTATACATCTTCTCCCCTCTCCCTCCCTAAGCTGTGAGAACATATTTTTAATGTGTATTTAAGCAGCCAATTTTACTACAAAAACACTCATGCAAACAAAAGTGGCCCAGAGGAAAATTTATAGAGGCAGGAAGGGTCATAAACGTTCCCACACACTCAAAGCTGCCATGTATAAGCCCTGTTTTCTTCTATTTCTACAATGCTCTACATTGTTATGTGTCTGTCCTTTGTTTGACTTTAACTTGTGCAAATAAATAAAACTCAAGCCTCCATGTCAATGAATACTCAAAAGAAGCTGGTAGAAGCAATATGCACATGGGGAATTGAGAAAATACAGCAGTGCATTCAAAGTCTGTCAATTTGCATGAAATCACAAAAAGATTTCTGCAGAATTCAAAATCAAAAGGATCCATTTGCACCTCATTACATAACCTTGTTCCTCTGCAGTATGGCAAGCAAAGCATGAAATAAACTTTGCCTAACACCCAGTATTTAAAAGGCCCACTTCCATTTCCAACCAATGCACTCAGTTTTGGATACATTTGACTAGAAGACACTTTGATGACACTGAATTAATGTGAAGGATAATTTATGCTAATTTTGGAGCTTAAAATCCAGTTTCCGCCACTTTAAAAAGGAAAAAAAAATGTTTTCATATACCAACTGTGGGATTTAACCATGCAGATAGTTTGGGTTTTACTAGCCCAGATATAAAAACATTCATGTCTGATATTTCTGCCTTCGCAGAAGTAAAATGAGGATTACTGGAATTTAGTTTGTGGTACTTGCAGTATTTAAAAGCACATTAAAAACATTTTATAGCAAAATCTCTTTCCAGAATCAGAATCCTTCAGTGTCCATGTTTCATTACTTCCCCCAAAGAGTTCGTGTTTTTTTTGTTTGTCTTTCAGCATGATGACGGAAAAATGACTGGCATGATTTCCATAAAATTTGGTGGAGGAGTGTAGCATGGGCCAAGATATACATTTTTGGAGAAAATTATTTTTTTACGGGCATTAGTAACCAGTAGTGTGGCGTGACTTTGCCACTAGGTGGGGCTACGCCTTTATAGGTAGCTCTGTGTATTTTGGCCGTCTTTGTTATGTTACTAGTTGGGAATGGTTTCTACCAACAACAAAAAAAATAGCCCCAATAAAAACTAAAGACAGTGTGTTCTGTGGACTATCCAGAGTATCTGTTGCTGTTACATTTTTCATATCGTATATATTTTTAAAGCTGTGAGCACAAAAACAGATTCACTTCCATTCTAATGGGGATATCGTAAAGTCCTGGCTAATAAAACTAGCCAAAAAAGGTAGAGAACCCCTGCACCAGTACAACCAGTTGTGTTTTTGTAATTTAAGTAAATTAATTTTAACAGTTATAAAATATAAGATATACGGCTGCACAGGAAACCTTAATACATGAAGAAAGCAGGGAATGAGTGACAAGAGTTTTCACTGAGCGTTAAGTCATTCCCAGGGCTTTTGTTCTGAGCGGCTTCGGGTTATTTGAGCTGTGACCTTCATGTGACAAACTCGCTTCACTAACCCTAAGGCTACCGCTACCTTCTCCATTCAACCGTTCACCTTTACACAAAAACCAAACCCCACTCTCGCCATCCTCTCTCTCCTGCTTTCTGTGTTGCTCATGCTCTGTTCTGACAAACTCTCAGTCTGAGAAGAAAAATAGGCACATGCTCCCCCCTTTACTTTTCAGAGGAAACATGAGAACTTACTCTTATGCCATCACGAAAACATGTCGATTTTATAATAGATCTGATGACAAGGGCACTTAATGACTGCCGCAGGCTCTGAAAGTCAGAATAAATTGTCTCATTCGTAGAAGAGGGAGGAAGAGAGATACAGTAAGTGGAAAAGATAGTACTTACACGCAAAGTAGCAGGAGAGGAGGAACACCAAGGAGAAGATGACCAGGAACGTGATGTCCGTCTCCAAGATTCCTGTGAATGTGGGTGGAAGAAGTAGAGGAATGAAAGAAAAAAGAATAATTAATGAGAAAGAAAAATTTGAAAAAACAGGAAGATGGAAAGAGGATAAAAGAAGGTACAAGAAGAGGTAGAGTCAAAACCAGAAAGTAAAGGAGTCAAGGTTTGGAGAATAGAAAGGTAAAGAAGAGAAGGCCAGTAGAGGAAAAAAAGTAGAAAAAGTAAAGGATGAAAACCCAGAGTCAGGTACGTGATGAGGAAATTGGATTAGTTAAAAAACGAGAGTGGGATTGGGGGGGCATTGGAGATGTAGGAATAATTCATTTAGAAGCTACTTGGAACTCTTTTTCTTTTCATCCCTTCCTCTCAGTTCATCTATCATCATTAATTCATTCAGCCGTCCCTTCATTATTGTAATTTGTTCAGTTCAGTGTGCTTTATTGGCCATGCTAAGTGGTGTTGGCTTGTGCCATCAGCGATTCCTTCCATAATCTCTCTCTTTCTCTCTAATCACTCTTACCAAACTCATCTGCAGAGAAATGCTGCGTCCAGAAAGACTGGCCATTGGTCAGTTTCATCTCGTACTCCAGCTGCAAGCCATCGCCCTGCAAGAGAAGAGAGGTGAGATGAAAAAACAAATGCATTCAGGCTTTGTGATCTGTACAAAATATATATTAAAGCTTAACTCTGTAATTCTGTAAGTTGAAGATATATTCTTAGACATTACTCTTATTTACTTATTATAAATCTGATGATGAGACAAACAGGAAACAAAGACATTAGCTGGACTTAAAACCAGCATTTTAGTTAAGTTAATCTAAATTTTAGTTAAACTGTATTAACTTCATAGTGGTGGATGCCTTAAGTTGTTTGACATTCATAGAATATTTACATGAGAACAATTTTAAAAAAACAAATCCTTTCTAAGTCCTACTGAAAATAAAATGCATGTTTGTGCCTGCTACAGCTCTGTAAATCACAGATTTATCAATGCACAGCACAATTAGGCTACTGATATTTGAGCCATGGTCTGGGCCAAAGATTTTAACTTGCACAAAACTCAGTCAGATAACGGATCAATAGTTAAGCAGACTAGACAAACATATTCAACTAAACAACCTCTCTTCCCCTGCACTCTCTCTGCTACTAGGGGATGGAGAGTGAGGATGGCTTGTTAACAAGGGACATGCACTTTGGTCATTTTCTTAACAAGGGGGATGGCATCCCTCCTCAAACTACAACTGGTTATTTGTCAAGGTTGATGGTAGAACTTCAATTGTTGTTTTTTGGTGCCAACACAATAGCCGAGACTGGAACCAATACCAAAATTAAACTTGTTTTCATTACCTTACTTTAGCTGTGGAGCAAGATAATCTATGATAATCTAATCTATGTCACCAAATCAGAAAAGTTAAATTCCCAGAGGATGTTGAGTTTCATATTACAATGTCACAATATCACCTTGCTTTCACTCAGAAGACAAGCAACATATCTGTGAACTGATGAAACACAAACAGTTTTGCTTGTTTCATTATTTTCTCCTACAGTAATTTTCCACTGACGTCCACTTTTCACACCAGAATGTTGTGTTAGTGAACAAGGGGCAAAAGAATCGCATGAGATTTTTTTGGATTTTGAATGTGTTGTAACATAAGATTCCTGTCTACCACAGCTTTAACTTTAAAAAACAGAGTTCTTCCAACTTTCCTGTTTCAAAAGACGGGAAAACATCCAAATCCTCCTTCGGGATGGGCACACTGATGGTTTAGCTGCTCAGTGTAATTGTGTCATATGGTCCCCCAGTTGCCTAGAAGTGCCCTGGGATCCCCCAGGTATGTAGAGAAAGTTAGTAGAGAATTGAAGAAGAAATCTAGGCTACTCTGCATACTGTGGTGCCAATAAGATGATGACCCAGATTAACAGAAATGAAGAATTGAGGGATCCAACAATGTCCTCTACTTTATGGCACAGTATTCTCTTTTTTTAAATTATTAATAGTGTGATGCATTTATCAATTATTTGTTAGGCGTATAATGATTAAATGTCAATCAGATATAATTGTTCTACATTACAATGTTTTGGAAGAGCAAAAAAAGAGAATATTTAGGTATGTAAATATGCAGGAAAAGAGAAATACCATGGACAAAATAAACTCTTATGTGTGTGACACCCTTGTTGGAATGATGTTCATATTTGCCAGTCACACAAAAAAAAAAGTATGAAACTAAAAAGTGAATTTGGGGAGGTGAGCAAAAAGTGGGATGGGGAGCAGAGAACAAGAGAGGGGGGACAGAGAGGGGTTGACAATCAGAGCACAGAGAGCTCATTTCACGCACAAAAGTTCAAAGCCGATGGAGTTTGCGCTTGTTGCGGCGGAGCAAGGGAAAAGGGAGGGAGGGGGAGCAAAAAAGACTTTGATTTCATTTGGCAGCCTGAGACTCCATCTCACTACCTCTATCAAAAAAGGGCAAGAAGCATGGAGCATGCACTGCCACAAAATCAATACAGACACAAAGAGCAAGGAGACAGAGATAAAGAGAGTGATAGATGTAGAGAGGGAGAAGGTTAAAAAAACAGGTACAGAGAAAGTCAGAATAAAGAGAAAGGAGCACACGCAAAGAGGGAAAGAGAGATGTATGCAGGGGCAAAGGAGAGTTGAGGGAAAAAGTAGCACTTCACACAGGAGGGATTATCTCTTGATGGGATTGACAGGGAGTCACAGGATGATTTGAGGGTTGCTGGTTGGTTTCAGGTTTGAAAGGCATCCACTTCTGATATACTGTACTGATATTTGACACACTGAATGTTGCTCTAATCCAAACACCTGTGCTGTCTTGTACATCTTGTGCTTCTCTGCGCTGCTGATAACTGCATTTCAAAAGCACTTTTGAAAGGGGGGGGATCTTTTCTCTGGACCAACAGTGCATGTGGACAGCCGGACATTATGCTCATATGCAATTGTTGGGAATGTCCTCCAGCACTATACTGCACTTCCACAAAGTTAGGGGACTCATTAGAGACAGATTCTAAAAGAAAATGGTAAATATATCCTGACTTTTAGTCCCTTGTATGGTTTTACTGCACCTTTAAAAATACTGTAATTTACATTTTCTGTAATGCAACTTGCTGACATCTTTTATTTGGACTCTCCCTGCCTGGATAATGCAAATGTCTTTCAAACTCCACACGTCTAGCAGGTTTTCTTTCACTGCTACTCCAGCCTCCACTTCTCTGGGATGGCTTTCCAAAAGTATGTTGGAGCTATGGGCATTGAATCGGGGTTGGTGCTCCAATTCATCCTGAAATTGTTTGATAGGGTTGAGGTCAGGGCTCTGTGTCAGGGCCAGTCAAGTTCTTTAAAGGTCCCATGGCATGAAAATGAAAATTTCACTTTGAGGTTTTTTTTAACATTAATATGCGTTTCCTCAGCCTGCCTTTGGTCCCCCAGTGGCCAGAAATGGTGATAGGTGTAAACCTAGCCCTGGGTATCTTGCTCTGCCTTTGAGAAAATGAAAACTCAGATGGCCCAATCTGGAATCTTGCTCCTTATGAGGTCATTAGGGGCAAGGTTACCTCCTCTTTCTCTGCTTTGCCCGCCCAGATAATTTGGCCCACCCATGAGAGAGAGATATCATGGCTTTTAAACAAGCAAAGTGGCAGTTGGTCAAGGCCACACCCCCAGCCTCCACCTTGCCCCCCCCTCCTCAAAAGCTATAGACTCAGAAATGGCGCGTCCTAAGGAAAAGTCATTGTGGGACTGGCTCTAGTGGCTGTAATTCTGCACCAAGACTGAATTTTGGGGGAAAGACTTCAGATATGGTATAAGGGGACCAGTGGGGTCTATATAAAAGCATCCAAAGAACACCATGTCATGGGACCTTTAACAACAAACTCAGAAAACCATTACTTCATTGACTTCACTTTGTGCATGGAGGCATTTGAAACAGGGTCTTCCCCCCGACTGTAACAAAAAGTCAGTCTAAAATATCAGAGATTCAGATTTTAATTCAATCAATCAAATAATCAGCAGATCAATTAGCACTAATTTAAAAAAGAAAACACGTCACTTTTAAAGCTGGTACTGTAAAATTATATTTTTTATTTTTCAGATAATCATTTTGGGCCTTTTTAGCCTTTATTTTTACAGGACATCTACCAGCTGAAGACATGAAACGGGAGAGAGGGGGAATGACATGCAGCAAAGGGCTGCCGGTCGGAGTCAAACCCGGCCCGCCGCATTGAGGAGAAAACCTCTGTATATGGGTGCATGCTCACTGTTATCGTAAAAGTCATAGCAATGCACAGGTAAATTTCTTTATATGACAAGGACAGCTGTTACCACTATTACACCCTTCTTATAAAGTGGTGAAAAACACCAAGAGAAATGCCAGGAATTTAGTTTACATTAAAACAAAAATGATGGCTGTGTTACGACATGCAAAATTAATCAGAGGACACTAGGACAAATTGCTTTTTAAATATGATGAGTTGCAATGCTGACAAACAATGTAAAATTTAAAAAGCTATTGTTTTTTAAAATGAAGTCTGGCGCAGTGCTTACTCCACATACAACGCTACATTACATCAGTTCCAACAAACCTCACAAAGATCAATGAGGGCATAATAGCATTACTGATCTAATTTCAATGAATAGTATTCTCTGGTCTAGCTCAACTAAAAACACAAAACACCTAATCCGTCAGCACCTTAGTGTGCCATTCCATAACAATCCTGTTTGCAACCGGTAGACTACCAAAAACGTAATCGTCACTTCACCCAAATTGAATTTGGCAGTTTAGATACTTAGTGTATGTCTCTAGATATTTAGAGACAGACACTTGACTATCCTGCTATTACAGACATGTGAACAAACCACTAACAAAAAACCAACACTGGACTCCCGGCTGTGCATTGCTGCAGAATGAAACTGCAAATCACGTTAATTGTTAGGGCTTTTTGCTTTCATTAGCAGCAATTCTGCTCAGCATAATAAAGCAGTGGTTGATTACAGCCATTCAACGCTTTCCATTTCTCCACTCCTGTTTGAAAGACCACAAGGATAAACGCCTCATAAAATAACACTGACGGTCGCTGGGGTCGATGGTGAGCAATGACGCCATGTTCAGTTGTTCAGTTTTTTGTTCATTCTCAATTAATGGCATTCAATTAACGAGTTATATTATTGTAACTCAGCTAAACAGTTTCATGAAAGGCAATAACAGAGAAATAAGGGTTGCTTTGTGAAAACTTTGTAGCTGTACTCCGCTACACAAATGTAATTAGTGCTACACATGCAAAGACATCTGCAGGAGAAAAAACAACATTCAAAGCCTGCTAATATAAGTGAACTTTGTTTTGGCAATTGTCTTGTCTGAGAAGCCGTCTGACTGCCAGATGTCCTCTGCACTATAATTTGTGATGACCTGAATTTTATTTATAATAATGATGTCTTTTTTCCCCTGACTAAATAATATTTATTTGCAGCCTTGAGGTTTCCTGCTTTAATTAAACAAGTGACATTGCTTGGAAATGTTAAATAACAATCACATTTTACCATTTTGTGCAGGCAGGTCCACATCTGGGGATTGAGAGCAGACATCCTATGGTTTTAAAGGGCTTATGAGCCGATGCAGATTTAGACCCACTTCAGCACAGGTAAAGACTGAGATGGAAAGTACATGAAAGGAGAGCTGGATAAGATAGCAGTAGCAGCACATGGAAATTAGAGTACTCAAGAAAATGCATGGAATGAGCAAGAGGCAAAGAAGAGCTAAGACCAGTGAGATGGCAAGATGGAGATGAAAAACACAATTAGAGATAGGGTAACGGAGAGGAGCGGGAGACGGAGTAGTAACTTGATATTAAATGGCGTGAAGCATGTCACAGCTTGTTGACAGAGTTGAAAGCGAGCAAGACGTAGCCAGTGATTGTGATCGACAAAGGAAGAAAGATGGAGCGGTGTGAAAGCGTAAGGAAAGCGAAAAGGCGATGGGTAAAAATTGGCTGCGGGACGTGGCGTGCATATGTCCCTGGGAATGGAGACAAGCTTTTACACTTTAGTCCAACGCCATTAGGCCACATGTCTATCAGCGGACGCTGCCGTGACACTACACATCACTCTACAGGAAACATCCATTCTAATCATATGCCTCTTCAACCAAAAGCACAAATCCACAAAAAAACGAACACGAACAGAGACACGAAAAAAGAGACACACACACACACACACACACACACACACACACGTAACCCAAAGTGTGACACTGATGGCAGGCAGACATACAGTGATCCAGAACTATTGCTTATTCACCTTTTTCCTTCCATACTTTCAAAAACATTAAAACACTGCATGCGTAAAAAAAACTAACACACACACACACACACACACCTATTTTTGAGATTTGTCGTTGACTAAAGCCATCTGTGTAGGAGGATGAATCATCACTGGGCAGAGCTATCAATTTCATAATTTCTTTACAGAGTGACACAATCCATTGTCACTATCAACAAACAACACATCGCAGATAACACTGAGTTTTTTTTCCTCCCGGCGCACCATCAGCACAACACTGAGTCTCATAAAATAACACAATGCTTAAAACTCCCAAAGGTTAGCTAATCAATATGCTTCAACGGAGCCCTTGTAAGGCATGTTTATCACAGTTTCAGCAAAGAGTTGCATATTTGCGTCTCAGTGCCTCGTTGCACAGCTGTAGCATGGGAGAGAGATAAAGTTCCTCAGGGTGTCCAGAGACAATTCAAAGCGAGATGCACAGATTCAGGATGACTGTAGGGCAAGTGGGACTGTGGGTCATTTTGGCTGTATTACAAATGGAATCAGATCAGATGGTCAGCAACATGGAACAGCATTTGATAATCCTTCCTAATCCTGTATGTGTATGTATATACTACGTATATAGCATATACTGTATTGATCGATCTATATCTATCTCATTTGGAGAATTACTGTACATCACAGTGTTAAAATTTCCATGCAGGTTTTACCTATTTAGATTACTTTACTTTAATAATTTAAAAAGTGGCATGGGGCAAAATGCTGAAAAGATAAAGCACATACTGAGACAGAAATTATGTTCAAGTCGATTTAAAATGTATAGCGAGATACAGCACAAAAGCATGGCCTCAACTTCCAGAGTTTTACACAGTTGTTCTCATGGTGAGCTTTCCCATTTTCAAATCTGATGCCTGATGTACAGTGATGACGTATGTTATCTGAAAAGCAGCATGTTTGTGGGTATGTTTGTTCCTGGGCCCTGTGAGTGTTTGTGGGAAAATGTGGTGAGTCACCATGGCAACCGCCTGGTACACCTGCCCCTGTGGAGACAAAGAGCTAGTTGGGGCAGGGGGGGGTCAGAGGTTGGTGCTTACCCCACACTTGCTGAGAGCGATGTACCACCATCTCTCCCTCACTGAGCGGAAACTACGGCCACCTACACAGCTCAGAACCTCCTCATTCCCGTCTCCCTCCACCTGAGAGAGAGAGAGATAGAGGAAATGAATGGGGGAGGGCGGGGGTCTGCTGGGATAATGTTATCCAAAAAGGCAGTACGTTTTACCATAGAGACACGCTGAATTATCACAGTAGAGTGGGATCCCGATATATCAAGATACAAACATATTTCACACCCCAATATAGTCTGAAATGTGGCAACAACAGAGTCACGCTGGCAATCACACTTTCTAATGTGATAAACAAACATGTTATGCTGCTTATTGAAAAAGAAACAAAAGGAAGGTGAATAAAAAGTTGTTACAGGAGAGAAAGATCACTTGGACCCTTTTTGGTTGACTGAGATGCATCACAAACACTTAAAATGTGTGAATGAAAATGTTACAAAAACACCTTACAGGCCATTAGCTTCCACTGCCTGTCTGTGTCTCTGTGTATTTGTTTTCCACTTTTACATATTTCTGTTCCTTTTTTGTATTACAAAAGAATACACCATAGGAAAGATGAAAATAAGTCCAACTGTCTTGTAATAAAAAGGAATAATGTATAACACACACACACACACACACACACACACACACCAGACGTCAACTGTAGCATTATATTCTGTGTCTTTCTCAGGGACAGGATACCACTCAGTAAAGGTGTGTATACACTATATGCACATAGCTGTGTTAGATTGTGAAATCTTACCACACAGCCTGACCAGGTGTAGCGTGTGGTGAGGTTGATGACTTGGTTGTTCTCAGGCCGCAGCACCGCTTCCTTCTGGTAGCAGTTCTGACAGTGGATGACAGTAAATTAAAAATAGATAAACAAACATTAAAAACTGACGTAATTGAATATCTGTTATATGTACTCAGACTCTCTCATCCATTTCTTTTTCCACACAATCCACAAAATATGTTTCAATAAAGCTCAGAAAAAGTGCCCAAACTTGTTGCATGCAGCTGTGGGTTATACCTACGTTCAGCTGTATGCATATTAATTAACATTAGAGCAGCACTGAAAGCATAAGAGACCGTTTTTCCAGTCTGGAATACAAGGTGTGTTTAATCAAAATGTAATTAAAATTGTGGCTTGCTATTGAAGCTGCTGTAAGTGGAAATAACATTGATGTTTTCTCATCTCTCCTGTGATGGATTCCTCCCTGCGTGTGCTGAATAATGGTAAGTGTGGAATAAAGGTCATACTATTTGATTCTGGAAAACATCAAAATCGGTCTGAGAGCTGAGAAATGGTGTCCTGGTATTAGCTATGCTGGAAATATCAAAACATAATGCCACATCTGGGTGTTTGAAGAGGAGTGTTTCTGTTATCTATACGTTTTGCCGTAGCCACTTCAGAATTTTATGAAACGTCATGAAGTCGCAATTACACAACTTTGCAGAGCTGTCCGCTCCACTGAACTCAAACAAATGGTCGTCTGCTCTCGCTCCACTTTGACGTCCTGTCACTGTTCCAGTTGCTCATCCTCAATCACTCACATGACAACCAAATAAACAAACAGTGCGAGTACAGCATTTTCTCCAAAGTGACAAACAGGGACGTAACAAAACCTTGACGGCTACGCTCCCATGGAAACTTACTCAGGTGGGTCTTGTGAAATGTGACAGGTAGTTAATTTAGAAAATAGTGATACGTGGCACTGAATTTAAAGTTGAATTTGATAATTTAACTATTCATCAGACCACAAATGAGACAAGAACTAGCTAGCAAGCAAACCCCTGTCTCCCTTCCTGCCGCAAGTCAAGCTGAGATGGCAGCAAACATTAGAATACACCACCAATGTGGGCAAAGAAATTATTCTTCTTTTGGATTTTCTTAGATAGTACTTAGAACACCTGATAACACTAATTACTCAGAAGCTCACCTCACTCTTATAACACAAAATAACATCAGATGCTATGTGCTCATGAAAGAACACTGGGCTGGTTAAGCACAGATTTAAAATAGGAGAGCGGCAGGTACAGTGGTCTGCTTACAGTAATGTATAATGGTTGCATTATACATTAATCATTGGTTGTGAAAGCAATTTCATGTCAATTTTATAGACTGTATCACATTATTTCTCATAGTAGCATCTGGGTTTGGCATATACAGGAGAATACAACACAGATTAAGGATTTATGCATGCTACTCCTATAGCTGAGGCCCATATTACATGAGACCATTCTCTCTAAAAGCCAACGATCTCAATCTTAAACCTTTGGGAATTATGGAATCACAGAGTGTTAAAATGTCACTGCAGACACTATGGATGGAAGAATAAGTTTGTGAAGCCACCAAATGTAGCGATTACTCTAAATGCATACTCTATTAAGTAGGCCTTTATGGAAATATATGCATTTTAAGTTGTTTTGGCTCTGTGCTCAAGTAAATTGGATTTGAAACAAAACAAGGACTATGAGGCTTCAGTTTTCATTGACTATCCTAATTATGAACAGTAGCGGTACAAAGACAGGGCTGCAATTCCTAAAACATTTGGGCAATATGGATATAAATAGCCTGGCTATTGATAAGAACTTTACACTTTTATAGCCCCGTTATTTAAGATCTAATTTGTTGGAGTACCAAAACAACAAAAGCTGTGTCACTCTCTAATTACCATACATGGCAGTGTTACAGGTTTCCAAACCACATCTATCTGCAGGACATCTTCCTGCTATCATTTATTTTCTGTGGAGCAACTTCAGTTCAGGCAGAAGTCTCTGGTGTTTCACTTTGTCTTACACAAATATGGATTGTATCATCTTTGATCACTGCATGTGTCATCAATAACATATCGTTGGCTGCTTTTTATTGAGCCATGGATTCAGCACAGAGTCAAGGGTCTGGATTATTTCCTGCTTTATCCGGCAACACTGAAGATCAAGGAAGGCGTGCAGTGTAGAGCATTCACCTCCGCCACGGATGCTGTGGACTATGTGAGCCAGCTGCACCCCGTCCTCCTGCTGCGCCGGGGAGAGCCAACACTTTGGATTCTATCACAGACGGTGCAGATGAGGAGGATCAGGAATGAAACAACTGCCTGATGAACATGGACCATTGGTTTGTCTTGTTTTCTTAATGTGTTCTGGTTTTATTGTACTGTTGTCTGATATGATAACAGAAACTGTGTTTCTGAATTCTATGTCAACCTAGCTTAATATGGCTTACTCTCCATAGATTAGCTAAGCCACTGTTAGGCTAGAGTTTCTTCTCCAATGTGCTGTTTTGTGCTTTTTGTTTCTTATTTTTGTTGACGAGAAATGTGTTTATTTTGATGTTAATTTAGAGTGGAACCAACTATTGTTGCAACCAGATATTTATGGGCTAGTGTTCCATTTTTGCTGCCCCGTATCCAATCTTGATCACAGACCTACTTTGAGTGTAAGCCTCTCTGGCTATGTTTCCCCCACTAATATCTACATGTACTTTCATTTAGAATGCAGCTTTTTTTGATGATGGGTGATCTTTCACTTTTAGTTTGGAATTGTGGCAGACTGAATGCTCCTAATGAACGAGCCAGCACTCTGGGCTTACTAAGAAAGAGAAATATTGACATTGCATTATTACAGGAGACACATTTGCTGCAGATCCTCCCGCCAAGGTTGCCCCCTTGAATCCTGCATTATTTGTCATTTCTCTAGAGCTGCTGGCTCAAGCCATTTGCCAATCGATTATGGTGTCATGTGTTATGTTTTTATTTTTTTTAAGAGAACCTCTCTCAGTCTCTTCCTCACCTTCTATCTTTATGCGAGGAGTATGAAAGCTTATCAGGCTTTAAGCTGGTCAAAGTCTGCACTACTTCATTTAAATGACTCTGCATGCAATTCAACCATCTCTGCTAGCGTCCCCATTGTTAAAGTGCCATTATTATGAAATAATCGCTTTTTCTTGGATTTAGGGTGTTATTTTGTGTCTCTGGTGCTTTCACACTCATACAAAAAAAAATCTATCCATGCTGTTCTGCGTGAGATACAGCTTTCTGAATGTCCTCTGCCTTCAGTCTCCAGGTGAGCTGTTTAAAATCTGTACGGCTTTCTACGTAACTAGCCCAGACGAGGTGGCTAACCGTAGCACATGCTAGCATGCTAGCTCGATCTCAATGGCAAAACACTGCTGCAACACACACTAGTTGACCATAATCTACAAAAGCACTACTTACATGTCCCTGTTCTGCAGGTATTCCACAAGTGTGCCCTTGTTTAGAAGAAGTCTCCAAGCTAATCCTGCCTTGTACTGACCAAAGTTGGAGAAAGAGTTATCGCTTATGTGATCTTACCTAGCTACTGCATGTGCAACTCCCAACAAAGATAGTATAGAAGTGTGATGTTTCACTCTGTAGCTAAAACAAGTGAGATGTCTCACTCTGTAGCTAAAACAGAGACACAAATGCCGTTTTTCCACTGCTGGTAACAGCTCGCCTCGCCTCTACTCGACTCGACGCATTCTGCGTCCGTTTTCCATTGCAGATTGAGTAACGCCTCAGTGTGGCTGGTCACCATAGCTACGCGTAATGATGTAATTTTCAACGCGACTCACAACAGCACGTCGGCTACTTGCCACAGTCAAAAGAAATGTTTTGTTTCAAAAGAAGCTGAAGGAAGTAACAAAAATCACCGCTGAAAAAAGCAGGAGTTTGGGAATTCCTACGGAGTTCAGACGTCGACATGACTGTTGTTCGCCTACACAAAAGGGTAAGTTAAGTTTCCTGGTAACGTTAGCTAACATTTGCATGTGTTAGGGGCCACGGTCAGTATTTACTATACGCTATATAAAGTACTTTAGCAACCATGATTACACACCAAAATACGTATGCTGTGTACCGTCTGTGTTTCAGAGCATTCACGCTTTGCAAAACCGCTGCCGCAGTCCGTCTGGTGGGCGTTCGGTGTCCGACGGGTGAGATCTCTGGTTCTGACCTGCTGGGCTTCGTATAATCTTTATGACAGTCATGGAGAGGCTTATGACAACGACTGGGACGCATCTGGGACAGCAGAGCCGGGGGGGACACTGTCACAGGGTGCAGAGGAAGAAGACCGGGGTGTACGGGAGGGTTTGATGCGCTACTTGAAAAGCTAAATAAAAAAACTTTGATATATAGTCTTTTTTTTTACAGTAACAGTGTGCAATATTGGAAATGACATGCAAAAGCCCTTAATAGCCCTTAATATTGAACAGTTGGAAAGTGAGAATAGTGTACTAGGTAGCACTAAAAAAAGTACCTGATAGCAGGTCCCAGGAACTTTTTTTCGTAATGGAAAACCAAAAAAAGCAAGTAGAGTCTGGGCGAGTCGAGTAGATACCACGCAGTGGAAAACTGCCACAACACAGGGTGAAAAGAGAATCTGCAGCAATGTGCAGTACAACAAAAATATAGTGTTTTTTGAAAATGACTGGCACACTTTTTCCCCCTTATTCAATAATACAGCACTCCTGATTGGTGAGAGGTCGATAACAGCCCCACAATGGGAACAAAGGGGGAGTTCATTGACTAAAAGACATTTTTGGTGAGGTTGGCTTGTTACTCTTCTCTGACTTACAAAATGCGTTCCTCTTTTTTCTTTTATCCTAAGTTAAGGTCGGTGCTCAAAGCATACGGTGTTCCTTGGCTGAGTCCTTTGCCCAACTGTGCAGCCTAAAACTGTGGTATGGTGTCTAGGCTTTATCAGTTCTTGGTGATATCTGGCCGCACTGCCCTTCCTATTGAGAGGATCTGGGCACACGATTGCCCAGGCCTGGGTATCGATCTCAACTGGCGTAATGTATGGTTTTGCATTCCAGAAGTATCACGGCATCAGCAGATTCACTACAATTTCATTTATAGGACATATCTCACCCCGTGAAAATGCACCACATGAAAATAATTAATTGCCCATTATGCACTTTTTGTCCAATGAAAGCACAAGGCACATATCTTCACATGTTCTGGGAGTGCTCTCCTGTTGGTCAGTTCTGGAACAATATTGCATCCAAAGTTTCCGCCTTGTTTAATGTTACTGTGCCTGTTACTGTCAATGTCTTGATTCTGAATGATCTGTCAGCCTTTCAGCTCTCTGGGACTCAGAAACCTGCTGTATTTGCTGGACATCAGCTGCAAAGAAAATGATTGCAACCCGATGGAAACCACCCCACGGCCTGTCTATCTGCACTTGGACCCTCTCCTACTTGGAAGTAGTATATATGGAACTTTCCACGGCGCGAATTAATGGAGCACCAGGAAAAAAACTGGACACTTGCTAGCATTGCGGACTCTATGAGGACCTTTAACTTGCACAGGTGTTTGGTTCCTTGTCTTGTGATTGGTGTGTGTGTGTGTGTGTGTGTGTGTGTGTGTGTGTCTGTGATTCTGTGTGTGTGTGTGTGTGTGTGTGTCTGTTTCTGCATGTGTTTTGTCTCTATCCCTCCAGTTTTCTCTCTTATTATTATTATTATTATTATTATTATTTTTTTCATTTATTTGGTCCTGGGACGCATTCCTACATCCCAGTGTATTGTTTCTAACTGTTTGTTAATGTTTATGTTTTTTGAAAAAAAAAAAAAAAGTGATCACTAAAAAAATTATTTATCGGCTGTGAGTGAAAAGCCTTTCAATATATAAGAAAGGCTGCTTTGTTTTATTCTGACCAGGGTGTAATCCTTTAGTTCAAGTTAAAATGTGATTAATTAATCAGAGTCATCACTTTTTATTACATTAGTGACAAATTGCTACTGAGTAAATGGAGCTGTATTTCTCTTTAATAATAGCTTGTGAAAAGACAAAGCAGAGGGTGTCAATGTCTCACCTTTTCGTGCCTCTTGTACACAGCTGGCCACTGAGAACTGTCATCAAAGTAGAGCAATATGTTCTGACAGCAGCGAGACTGCACAGAGGAGAGAGAGGGAATAGATCACAGAGGAGCCAGCGAGATGGTTTGAGATTTATATGACATAAAATTGTTTTCAAAGGCTGCAGGCTACAACAGTAAACCACGGCATGGGAAAAAGAAGACAGAGCGGAAGACCAAAACAGATGCAAAGAGAAATAGAGTGGAGGAGAGCAAAAAGGATGAGGAGGGGAAAGAAAAAGAGGATGAGTCGGGTAAAGCAGGAAACGCCGGAGGAAGGAGAGAAGAGAAAGAGAGATGGCATCAGCTTAGGTTAGGTAAGAGAAAGGAAAGAAAGAGAACTAAAGTAGAGAAAAAAGGATGAAGAAAAAAGAAAAGTAAAACAATCAAGTTGCCGGAAACCAGATTGAAAATAGAAACAAAATGACACGCACGCACACACACACACACACACACACACACACCTCAGTCCTCTCTATATTATTCTTATAGGTAGTTGTTGTACCTTTGGATAGCGGAACCGGAAGTCCAGACGTCCAAAGTCGGTTAGAAAGCAGAAACGAGTGAGGAAAACCCAGTCCTGGAGTCAAGAAACAGAAGAGGAAAAAATGGATTTAAAACAATTAACAGGCAACACAGAAAAAAACATTAAAAGTCTACAGCCACGCTAGCACCTCTGTAGTTGCATGTCTAACACCAAACTAATTCCTGTGTTTCCACTTTAAGAATAAGTGACACATGTTGACCAGAGGCACCAAATGATAAAAAAAGAGCAAAACATACAATCCAAGTAGGAGAAAATAAAAATATTCAATACCCAAGTACGGTATAGTTACTTTCCAGCACTGATAAAATGTAATGATATTATGTGTAGCAGGCCTACATTTCAGTATTTTATATATATGTCAGCTGCTCGAACACACTGCTGTCCGCACTGACATAGGCCTACCGTCAGCTGTTGGGACACAGATTGTCCATACCGTCTCAGGTATGGGCTCTGACCACAGGAACAGTGAAGGGACAGCACCTTGCTTCAACGCAGTGATATAACTCCTGAAAAAATAATGTTCATCTCGCAAATGTATCAGTTTATCATCTCAACCAGAGATGGGAAGTAACTTTTGTTACTGTACTGTTACTGTAGTAGATTTTTCAGATATTTTTACTTTACTATTTATTTTTTTGGCGACTTTTTACTTTTACTCCTTACATTTTAACATGACTATCGGTACTTTCTACTCCTTACATTTTACAAAATTGGCTCGTTACTTTAGTTTTGTACAACAGGTCGTCTATCAGGTGCGATTGTGAGCGCATGTAGGAGAATAGCGCGGACACGCGCCTCACACCGCGAGCGGGCGCGCACGCCATATAGAGAAAAGTGAGAGAACAGATAAAGAAACTAGCTGTCCGGAGGATAATCAGCTGAGATTGTGTGCGTCTGTGAGAACTGTAAGTCATATAACTGATGTTAGTTCATTTAAGCCTGCTGTTGTATTGGTCTATAGTTCTGGCACATTTAAAGTTAGCTTGTTTGTGTTCTTCACCTAGCCTTTACAATGTTATTTATTTCTTTTATTACCACACAAACAGCCATAGCAGAGGAATATATACAGACTTCTCACAAAATCACACTTGAATTCATATCTTGCTACTCAGTCAGAATCTTATTAACCTGGAGTCTCTGTCACAATAAACACGATATATTTTTAGGCCTATTGGCAGACATCCATTTAAAATGTAGGTAATGGCATATAAAGAATAAAGAGCCTTTTTAACTTGCGTTACTGAGAGTGTAACGGGTATAATATTACCAAATTTGTTAATGGGTTATATTACTGCGTTACAGCATAAAGGGATACATAACCGGTGTTTTCTGATGCTGGAGCAGAACCTTCTTCGCAGTTAGAAGCCATAGATAAAAAAAAAGTTCTTTGAGGCTTGAAAGAAAATAAAAGCTGGAGAGGACATTAATGAGGCAATAAAGAACAGAAATAGAGGAGAGAGGAAAGGGGAGTTGAAAAAGAAGGGCAGAGTTTGAGAGAAGTTCAAAAAAAGGTGGAGGAAAGTAAAAAAAAAAGAGGCTTAGCTATAAGAGAAAGAGAAAAAAAGGAGAGGAGGGAGATGGTGCAAAGAGGGTAACCTTCTAGAGAGGGTTAACAGGGAGGCCATTAAGAGACTGCTGAGCACATTAATAAGGGAGAGAGTTGGAGAAGAAGAAAAAACTATCCAGTCTTAATATTATTCAGCCATAAGCTTGGCAGCATGAGACCAGATAATAGTGCTGATGGTGTATTTCAGTGCTTACATAAGGCACTGCAGCAGCATCGGCATGGCGGATCAGTCAGTGGTGGTATAAATGGACGGACACACACACACACACGCACACGCACACGCACTATCATCCATATCACTAATATGATGTTTACGCACACTTTTCTTTATCTGGAGGACTGCCCGGTAAGAGTATGTTCTACTGAGGTAGCCAGAATAAAATGAATACATTTTGAACCAGAGTGACAAGAAAAAGTTATAGATGGTCTTGTGATGGCAAATTAGTACAACAAATCTAGAATTATATTTAGACAAATGGCACTGGAGAGAGAGACCGAGGCTGGATCCAAATCTAAAATATTACAGATTTGTGGTAAATACCTTTTAATTAATAGGTTGCCACATTATGTTAACAAAATGATTTTTTGCCTAAAGCCTGTACATTTTACAAAAAGTTAATGATTAAATTATTTCAACTGGGCTTGACAAAGTATCAGTACACAGTATTGTTGGCACTACCAGGGCTGAGTATCAGTTTTTTGGTTTTCTATACTGATACTAATGCATTAGTTTTGGTATCAATACCAATATTGTTTAACAATACGTTTATAATATGTTAAATGCAATGTTAGAGAAGTCTATATGTTTTTCTATAAAACTCCTTTTGAATCACTTATTTTGCTAAGCTATTAATTGTTTTTAACAAACAAATGCCAACATTTTCCAGTTTCTCAAAAGGTGTATACGGTATTTGCTGCTTTTCTTAGTGTAGTTTGTAGACTGAACATATTTTGGGCCGTTGGAAAGTCAAAATAACATATCAAATTGGGCTCTTGGAAAATGTGATGGACAATAATGAGTCATTTGATTCAGTAGGAAAACCCAACAGAATAATCTATAATGAAAATATAATTAGTTGCAGCCCCAATAAAATAAGACATACCAAACTTATACAGCAAATGCAACAGTTTGTATCAACACCAACAGCCATACATACATTGCTTAAATAACATCAATATCATTTGAAAAATAAACATGTATGCACAAAATACTTCATTAACAAAAGTGCATAAGCATTTAATTTTGTCCTAACATTCAAAAGCTTGTCTCAGTAGGTTTAAAATTTGTTTTAATTCCCTGATTTAGAATTAATGAAAAAATAATTTTACTCAAGTGTCATACATCCAAATGTGCCAGCACACGAGTTACTGCAAAAGGCAGTACTTTCTCTCTTTCTTTCTACTGTAGAAGAGAAAATTTAATTAAAGTAAACAGGACTGAGATATGACAAAGTAGCATAATGGGCTAAAGATGTCACATTGGGCTTTTGGAAATGGTGATGGGATTTTAATTTTGTTTTGACACTTTATAGACCAAACACTTAACAATTAATCAAGAAATAGATAGCAGATTAAAGCTATAGTATGTAGTTTCTGTCTACCCCATGAGGAAATTTAAGTAATGGCAACAAACTGTTGGGGTGTCCACATGATAGTCTCACGCCAGTTCGTGAAATTGTCACGTTATTTAATCTATTGATTAATTTGTGTACAGATCACGTTAATGTCGTTAGTTTCATGTGTTGATTACCAATTTTAATGTAATGTATTTCAATGGAAAGGCCCTTTCGTGATAACAGGGCAATTACAGTAGCAAGTAGTTTTGAAAAGCCCAAAATCCGCACAGGGAGGCTGGGCTGGTGAACACCGGGGGATGGTGTCCCGCTTGTTGCGGTTCCTTTCCGCGTTATTCTCTTCCTAACCACAACCGTCACATTGTTGTCGGTGTGTCCCGCGTGTGATGGTTCCTTTCCCCATTTATTTTTTGCCTAACCACAGGTGGATTAAAAAAACATGATTGATGCTATTGCCTTTGCATCCTTATTAGCACGTAGAAAGATATTGTTTGAGTGGAAGTCACCATTTGCCCCCAAAGCTTCTTGATGGCTTAAAGACCTCATGATGTTCCTACCTGTGGAGAAAATTCAAGTCCGTTAGGGGGCCCATGGTTAAGTACATTTCTAAGTTAAGGTCACTACAGGGAGAAGGACATGTGCAGCATTGATTCTTCATAAGTATATGTTAAATAATTTCGATTGATATATTGAATATATTTTTTATATAACGATGAGAGGGATTTCCCTTTTTTATTTTATTTATTTACATTTCATCTGTATGTGCCTGCATAAATATATACATACTGTATGTGTGCGTACATGTGGCCTACATATTCATCTAATGTGGGACTTGGGGTTGGGGTGAAAATGTAAAAAATAAGCCCATATGTTTATTTCTGTGAAATTAATAAAAACATAAAAAACATGGACTCAGAAGAGAAGAGGTAATTATCTGGGTTTGATTTTCTGCACTGCGAAAGTCGCCGCGTGACACCAGTTTCTAAATGTAGCCATACTGAGAAATACAAAGTGAGTTTTGTGGCGTTATTAGTCTTACGTAGGTTTGTATCAACTAATTTGGCAATGGTTTGAATGTAACGGACATTCAATAATATAAAAAAGTTACGCACTTAAACTTTAACCGGTAATGAAAATAATCATTAGATTATTTAGATCAGGAATTAACTTTTGATCTCCACCCAACCAGCAAAACTCACCATGCCCCATTATAATGTAATTACCTCTGTCCTGTGTTCTACCTACATAAACAAGCACAGTAATTTCTGTGCAGAGAAATAAAGTGCAACCAGATCAGTGCAGCGTGGCTAGCCCTGCTGCCTTCATATATCACAGCAAACAAATCCGCAGCCATATTTCAGCCGCTGCCAGGCAGCTTCATCCCCCCCGAGCTTCTGGGTTATAATTCATGGCAAACTCCAAAAGTCACTGAAGCCTGAGACTCACTCCCACCTCGGCGTTGTCCCGGGTTACGCTTAAGGTTGTGACCATGACAACCGGGGCAGCAGAGGGGAGCAATGACCCAAAGATGAATCCCAGGAGAGAGGAAAGAGCGGTGGTCTGGTTGGGATAGTGGGTATATCATTTAACTCACCACAGCCTCAAACTGAAAGACCCCCTTGTTGGACACACACTTTCTACAGCATCTTATTGCCGTTTTGAAACCAACATGCATACCAACCCCGCGCCCCCCCCCACCCCCCATCCGTCCGTCCGTCATTATTGTCATAGCAACAACAGCATGCCTTAGTTTGCAGCTGCTATAGAAACATCAAAAGGCCAACCACTTTTATTCCGTCACCTCTTGTAAACTTGGCCTTCAAATTTCCTACTCAAAAACACAGCAGTAGTATAACACAGCTTCGACTGAACAATGGTCTTCAAAGCATATAATTAGTTAGACTTCCCTCTTGCTATACAGTACAATATGAGCTAGTTCCTTCAGCCACACACACAATCCCAGTAGAGGTATAAGCTTGTGTGTGTGTGTGTGTGTGTGTGTTCCCTGCCCAAGTTGCTAAATGCCAACACATCCATTCCAGTGATCTCAGTATAACTGACCAAAGGCTCCTGTCACTGAAGTCCAACTCTCCATTTTCCATCAAGTATTTTCTGGACCAACTTTCTGTAGAGTTAACAGCTGGTTAAAGAAACAACAGGAACTTATTTAGTAGGGACGGGACATAGAACCAAATTGAAATAAAAAATATAAATCCCAAGTTTATTCATGTCACAATTTCAAATTAAATACCAGAAGTCTAACTAATTAACCAGGCATTCAACCAACCAATCAGCAAACAGCAAATAATCTTTAACTGGTCATATAGTACTGTGATTAGAAAAGTGAGCTAACATGAGAAAGGAAGGACACTATGTATGATAGTTAGTTCGTTAGTTAGTTAGATAGTTTTATTTTATGTGTGTGTCATGCCAAACATTTGGCCAATCCCATATGGGATTATGACTAAAAGTATGTGGACACCCAAAAACTTCACCCTTATGTGATTGTAGAAATTGTGTTTTTTTACATCAAAATGCTGCTATAACAGCCTCCACACTTCAAGGAAGGCTTTCAAAAAGATTTTGGACCCTGGTCTGGGGGCAGGGATTTACTCATGTGGAGCCACAAGAGCATCAGTGAGGTCAGGCACAGATGTGCGATGATAAATCCTGGCTCGCAGTCGGCGTTCCAGTTCCTCCCAGACGTGTTTGATAGGGTTGAGCTCAGGGCTCTGTGCAGGCCAGTTAAGCTATAGAAGTCAAATAAACAATTTCTTTATGGACCTGGCTTTGTAAATGGAGGCATTGTCATGTTGAAACAGGAGTCTTCCACAAACTGTTGCCACAAAGTTGGAATCACAATAACGTCTAAAATATTAGTGTAAGCATTATTAGCCTTTTTGCTCATGTTCAAGCACACATCGACACATATTGGTTCCAGCTTCTCAAGGATTAAACATTGTGATCAGCATTTTACCTTATTGCCTGATATTATGCTATCAATCGAGAAAATGATCAACAGATTAATCAATGGTGAAAATAATCATTATGTTCAAGTCAGTGGCATGTTTATCTTAAAGAGAACTCTGCCAATTTAGTATTTAAGCAAGTTAAAGAAGACAGATCAAAGTTGATGCAGCAGAACCAGAAATATCATCTTTATTATTCCACCCTTTCTTCTCCCTTGTCAAAACCTGGCATCTATTTCACCCACAATTCAACTCAACCACTAACAATTTGGTCAGAGGTTTGGGTGTCTTATGCCAGGCCCAAGCAGAGATAAGGAGTGGACTACAAAAGGTCTGCTTACTGGTAAGGTTGTTTTTTTTTCATTTTCAATTGAGCCAATTTTTCAGATTTCTCATAGCTCCCTGTGAAGCCACAAAAGGCTTTATACAACGTTTTTTTTCCACATTTGCAGTAGACCTGTAAACAGACTTTGTTTTGAAAATCAATGGACTTGGCAGACCACTGAGTCTAACAAGGCATCAACAAGCATGACAATCAGATAGCTGTTGGCACAATTCACCACCAGGATCTATTCCACCACTATTCCAACTAAATTAAGCGACCGTTAGTTAGCCCAATGTTAATGTGAATGTGTGAGAGAGAGAGAGAGAGAGAGAGAGAGAGTCAGTGGAGAGCAGTTAAGAAACTAAGCCCTGAAGAACAGTGGATGAGGTGTCTACCTTAATCCCCTTTTAGTCTTCTTATTTCCCCATGGCCACTGCATTGTGATGCAGAATCACTCAGCCACCTCCCCAAGTTGTGTGCGTGCTTGCGCATGTGTGTGTGTAGACACACATACACCGCATTATTCAACTGCTTTACCTTGATGCAGTATCCGGTCAATTCAGCATGTCTCCGTCATATTCTCCCAGTCTTTCTTTCTTCCCTCACAGTTTTTTGTCCTTTCATCTCTGTAGCTTTCTGTATTTTTTCTCTTTCTCTCCAGATCCCTGTTTGCTCGCTAAGCCTCATTAACATTTAATTACCAATCAGCTAGTCAAGTCACCCCTGGACCGCTGGGCTTCTCAATGATTCATTAGTCAGGGTTACACAACACTGCAACACAAACACTCACGCACCAACACACACAAAACACACCCATACTCTGTCCCTCTTTGGGTGCAAACTGTAGAAATGCAAACATATACACATTAAAGCAAGCATATGGACCTATTAATAACTCCATCACATGCACACATTTGCACAGTGCCTGTATCTAATCACAATGTCCTCATCAAAAAGAGATGCAGAAGAGCTGATTGAGTTGGAAATTCTACACATATAGGGTTCCCAAAACATACTAAACTTTCAGCTTGAAGGATTTTTTCTTGACATGCAAAGTTGTTTGCAGAAAATCAAGAACTTATAACGGGCATATTTGAAGACAAGACATGGCATTATTTAAAATAAGATATTGCATCCTAGGCCTCTTTACTTAATCATTCAATCTCATTAAGTCCAGAAATCCTGGTGAAATTTCAAAACTGCTGCTTTATCAACCCCAACATCTATCAGTGGTTTTTCCTCAGGCTGTGAGTTGTTGATTTTAGGATGGAGAAAGGCCCAGCGTACTAAGACACGCTGATGAATATATGGCCGCTACATTTTTTAATTGGAAAAAGAACTTTGAAGGATTTCTGTTCACTTTCGTTAATTTTAGTTTAAATTAAAGTTTAAAGACCTTTCTGGTCGACTGTGGAAACCAAAGACATTTAACTTCTCTACAGCCACGCTTTTTACAGAATAAGAATTCAATGTGATTCTCTATATCCCCAACCTCAGTTCTCAAAAGAATTTAGAAAACTGCAGATGAATAATTGAGTATTTTTAATGAGTTGCACATTGAAAAAAATGTTTTTTAGAATTTTAAATATTAGTTTTATACTTACTGCTGCAAAATAGCCTCGTTTTGGTGGAACGTGTATATTTAAAAGTTGTTTTAGTTGTGGAACAGAAAACTCAGACTGGACAGATAGTCTAGCTAGCTGTCTGGATTTATCCTGCAGAGATCTGAGGAGCAGCTAACCATAGTCCCCCGGAGTTTAGAATTCCGACACAAAGGAAGTGTTACTCCCAATTTCCACCGGGTGCGGAACGGCTGCGGATCTGCTCCGGAACGGTGTTGGAGTCATTAGGTTTCCATTAAACTCAATGTGTGAATTTTCACTGACTGCGGAGCAGTTTTGTTCTGACTCAGTCCCAGCTCCGGCCACAGAGCTTCTATTTTTGCCGGACACCAGAGAGCACCGCAGCAATTCAGCATATGGTAGATAGTGCAGGACAGGAAGTCAAGCACAGAAACAAAATAAAACATCCGGTTAATTTTGAAAATAAAATAGGCCGTGATCACGGAGGATCATATTTCACTGCACTACACCTTGAAAACACAGCACAGAGTTGTTTCCTCTCTACTCCTCTGGATGGAAACAAACTGTTGTTGGTTTTGTGGTTCTATTCTGCATGAGATCTCGTGGGTCCTCGTAACTTCAGCTCAGTCATGGCTGCAGCCGTTCCGCAGCAAATCTGGAAGTGATGGTTATTGACGGACGGCGGAGCACAGAGCCGACACGCAGCGGAGCCGACACGCAACAGAGCCGATCCACAGCCATTCTGCAACCGGTGGAAATCAGGTGTTAGGTAATCCAGTCAAAAAAAAGTACATACGTCGAAATTTCCAACAGGAATGGGGCAGTCCCGGAAGTGGAATTTCCTGGACATAGACTACCTGGTTAATAAACTCATTGCATGCTAGTGTCTTTAATACTTGGACTATGTGTGGGCTTAACTTTTCTAAAGCTCACTAGCCAAGTTTAGTTAGAAGTTCCCTTTTCCCTGACTTACTGGTTTAAAAAGAAGAAAACTTGACAACGTCAAGAGCATTAATCAACATTTTTACATGGTTATTTTTATGCAGAAACTACAAACAATTGTGATTGTGCTTGCCTATGACTTAATGAATACTATGAAGACCATAAGAACAGGCATGTAGTTTAAATTTTAGAAAATATTCACAATTTAAAATATTAGTCAGAATGGTTTTGCCTTATTGGAAACTGTAAGACCAAGTGTGTCCTGTAAAAATGTAACTGAGCAACATCTCAGCCCAACCAGAAGTTCAACTTTTCCCTATGGAAACAGGGGAAACAGGCTGCTGATGAAGAGTGCAAGGTTTTTATTCGTCCCAGCTGGATTCAAATGCTAACCTTCCTCTGACCTTAAAGCTACTACTGCGACTCAAAAGGGACATTTAATCGGTGCCTCCACACACCATGAGCCACTAAAGCTAATTGTACACATCGACCAGCCCAAATAAAGCAGTTGACCAGTCAGCTGCAGTGATGCCTTTGGATAACTTTTTTTCTCCAGCCGCTCAACAGTTTCCAACAGTTTAGCCCTCCCAGTGTGGTAAATTACATTTGTCAATTTGCAGCTCTGCACAAACTCTGCCTTCAGCTCTGCAGACATTGACACAACTACAGCATTATGGGATTGAAGCCATGCTGGGGTTTATTCTGTGTGCATGCATGTGTGTAAATCTGAGAGAGAGGGGATGTGGAGGAGAGTTAGGGGTTGACCTTGGCGCAGAAATGCACGACCAAGACTGATGATGTGTTAAACTGTAGAGAGACACACACACACACACACACACACACGGTAGGTGTTGCCTGATGTCATTCAGAGTGCTCTGTTGTTTTGCTTAGGTTGTCAAATGATCCATGACAGGTTCAGAAGCACAAGAGTAAGACGAGAAAACCGATAACAAGGTTTAAATAAGATTTTGAAAAGCAAGAAATATAGAGCATTTTTTAAACATTTGTTTATTTTTAAGTTAACTCTTGATTTACCCTATAATAGAGTAAAGCTAAAAAATGACTTGTTTAATTGATTAATCCATCAACAGAAAATCCATCTGCAACTATCTTGGTAATCGCTCAAAAATGCCAAAATTTCCACTGGCAGCCTCTCAGATGTAAATAGTTGTGGGTTTTCTTAGCCTTTTATGATAGTAAACTTAATATATTTGGATTTCTGAGTGTTGATAGGAATTTTCTCTGTTTTCTGACATTTTATAGACTGAATGATTCATAGAGAAAATAATCTGATTAATAGATGAATAAAAGGATGAAGAAATTATGCAGTTTTAGAATTCAAGTCAGAATTTACTTAAGTAAAACCTCTTTTATTTGTGGCCTTACATAACAAGACAGGCTAACTAAAACTATATTCTCATTTACTGAAGAGGACTAGAAAAGTAGGAGCCCTCCTTGTCAAGAGCTGGAGACACACACACACACACACACACACACACACACACACACACACACACACACAGTTGCCCAGTGCAACCTATTGCTGGCCACTGAGCAGCTTCACTGGAGCAGGTGCAGATTCAGCACTGTGTTCAAGGGCATCTCAACAGCGGATGGATGGATGAGTGCCTTTTGTTTGATTTATCCATTTAGATTCCCATCATCATCCTGGAGATTCAAACTGGTGACTTCAACCTCTCATTTCATGACTGAGTTCAAGCACTTTTTTAAATTTACTGTAGTCAGTGTTCAGTTAATGTGAGCACAAGTCAGAATGCTAGAGTGAGAATTAAAGCTTGTTGGCTCAAGCTGCCTGGTGTCGGATAGATTCTGTTCTTTAGTTTTGGAAGGAGCCAACTAAGGTGATATCCCAGTAAGGTGATATACTGGTGCTCGGTAGCAAAGTATTTCAGAGCTTTTGTTGCTGCCAAGACACGTTTTGGCAAGACATGAACATCTTCAGTGGTTGGTGCACAATGTTTACACTGTGTTATAGTATTCTAATATTTCTGAGTATGGATGCACCTTGCATTATATAGAGACCCAAGTCTTACTGTGCAACAGCATAGTAGCCCCTCCCCCCTGCTGTTGCTGCAACGAGGAGACTTAAGATATCAATTACTGAGGGTGCTTATGTTAGAGGTGATCAATTTGTTGACTAATTGATAAATAAGAATGATTAAAAGAAGAAATTTGTACACACAACTTAGCCTTCTGAAATTGTTTTGTATGTATCCTATGTGGCATATTTATTAAACATCAATTTACTTTACCCATATTAAAAACGTCCAGGCACAGCTGACTTTACAGATTGAAAGGTCAAATGTGTTGTTTTAAAGAAAGAAATACTTTGAACTTCGCAGAACAGCTTTAGAAGAAATTCAAACATAATTACCAAAATATTCTAAACAATTAATTATTTGAGTTTATTGTTATTAGTCAGTCCTGTTTGAGGCTACTTTGTCTGCACTGTGGCCTGTAATGTTAAACTTACATTAAAATGGTAGACTGCTGTTCTGTGCTATAATGTCAAACTTGATCCACAAACTCTTGAGACTACAAACCAGAGCTTTGGAGCAGCAGATGGTAGCCTCTGAATCACAAACAGCCCAGAGCTACAGAATCTGCTCAGCTACACAGTTAACATGTTAACTCGCAGATCTTGTCAGGGCTGTGATGATGTCGATGCTGATCTGTCTGAAAACAGACTAAAAAAAAAACTAACTAGGCTGGTCTGAGCCCAGTTTCTCAAGGATCACCACAAATCCAGCGCGAGCCAGCAGCTGTGTGACGCACACCTGTAACGGCTCCTCTAATCATAAACAGAAATACCACCGCTAAATATTTAACAACGACAACACACCATGCACATTAAGCTGGATTTGGTATGAAGATGAGTTCTCGCTGAACTGAAGGCTGGGCAGCAGTGGACTGGTGCGATATTCCGCTTACTGGTGAATGCCAAAGACTATAACAATGAGGGTGAAATATACGCCACAGATGACTCGCACACAAATGGCGCGCAATTGCAAGGCAAAATAGAGGTGAGTGTGTTTCATATAGCGGCAATAAACAGGCATGTATATCCGAGGCAACTTCGAAGTGAATTGGCGGTAGCCCCTTCGTCTATCCGCGGAGCACCACAGATACACCACAGATTCACCTGCGTGCGGATACGCAGTCGAGTCCCTTCCCCACTCCCACTGTGTCGGTGTCATTGACGCAAGTGGCAACTAATTAAAGAGATAAAGAAAAAAAACAGCGTTCACCTCTTTGGTGTTGACGATGCCTTTGACGTATTTCCCGAGGACTGAATCCACGAAGAAGACGCTGGACAGCAGAGCCAGGCACAGGAGTCTCTCCCCGACCCTCACCTCCATCTTTCTCTCTCCCCGCTGCCGCTGGTCTGCTCTCCGGTCTCCCCGAAGCCTGTCTCTGAGCGGGAGCGCGCACGGAGAAACGGCTCGAGCACAGTGGTGGCCCCTTACAGTAATTCAAGCTGGATGCTGGATGTGCGGCAGGAGGAGGGGGTACGGAGTGCGCGCTCCCGGTTCTGCTCGTGCTTTGAGAATGCGACACGGGAACACATTAAAAATGTTTTCTGTTGGCGATCATGTTTTCATTACAGGCCACACACCTCTAATGAAGTACCACAGAGACATATGATGCCTGGCCTCCTGGCTCACATTATGTTATCATTAATCAGCAAGACCCCACTAACACAGAACGTTTAGGGAACGTTAGGGAACTACTGAATTACGTCAGAAATGTTACATTTAAAAGGTGTTTGCAATACTGTGTCCATGCAAACAGTAGTGAAATAAGTATAAGATCATGTAATTAAGTAAAGGTAGTAGTCTATTAGCACAGTGTAAAATATTGTTACAGGTATAATCCCTGCATTTTAAAATGTTATCTATGTAAAAAGTATAGAAATATGTACATCAAACCAAATGTTACGCAGAATGTCTTTAGCATACAGTAATTACATAGAATTTGTTTTCTTATGTAACCAATTTATATAATGTTGGGTAGTTTAATCTATACAAGAGCGTAATATTTTATTAGCCCATACTGTAGGTTTCATATGTTAAATGTTTTTATGTAAAAGTAACTATAGCCGTGCATAAATGTAGTTGAGTGAAGAGTACAATATTTTCTTCAAATACTGTGAAGTAAAAGTATAAATTAGCGAATGGAAATACAAGTACTGGTAATAGTCAAAACTTTACTTACAGTACTTGGTTACTTTCCATCTATGCATAGAAAAATGATAAAGGAATAATATCAGAGATCTCTGCGGTGTATTTTTAAGATTTGATCTGACACTTTATACATTTAACAAAATGTCAACCTTGTATTTGACCTTTCCCCAAGTCCTGACTTAATCAAGATGTGGGTAAAATTCAATTGAGTTTTTAATATTCACAAACACAAAAACAGAATTAAAGGCCAGTATCTCACAAGCTAGATTGAATTATAATCTATATTTCCTAATTCTCAGTGACTTTAGTTCTTTCGATCAATGCAAAGAAATGGATGATTCTTGAACAAACAGTGATTCATGGGAGAATATATTTATTTAGATACAAATCAACAAAGGAAGAAACCAGCCTACTCGTGGCGTATCAGACACAGCTCTGTAGTATGAAACCTGCAAAAAAAATCTGAAAGTAAAAATATCTACATGAATCATATTTAATATACATTCTTTTTTATTCACAGGTTTGCACTTCTGGTGTTTTGAATAAAATAAAATGTAATTTAAAATGTAAGTAAAAGAAGTTAACTTGGCTTTTTTATTTTTCTATTTAAAGGCTAATTATATTTTACATCAGAATTACATTTTACAGTGCAGAGCACTTAGCAGACAGGCTATGGCACTGACTAGCACATCTGTTACAAGACTGGCAGCAGTATTTGGTTCAGTTTTCAAACTTTAACAATACATTTAGAAGATCTAACTGATTAATCAAATTAGTATTTCTCATTCAGAAACATTTCTGAGAAGTGGTTGAGGTCAGTCGCATCAACACATTGACGCTTTTGAGGTTTCCAGGAAGTTAAAAAAAACAATGTTGTGGTATGTAGGTTGGTATGCCAACAACCTTGAGGAGAGTCAAACATGTAAATGTTGTTAAAGCAGCTAGCTCACATTTGTAAAAGTATTGCACTTTGCATTGCACTTTAATGAAATAAGCCTGCGGCAAAAAAAAAAAAAATCTGTTGGTCAGTGAAAGAACAACAATTAAGACACTAAGAAGCAGCAACACTAATGTAAGAGCCACACAAATGCAAGGAATTGGGAAAACTAAAAAGATAGCACTGCAAACCTATTTGTCCAAAACACCAGATGGACTCACCTGCAGTCAGGTTAACCTGATGCATGAGTGGTTGTCAAGGGTAACAGGCATACGGAGGGCAATAAACAGCAAGTGGGTGAATTTGACACATTTAAAAAAAGAAAAGAAAAAAAAAGGTTTAGTAGTAGCTCACTTAATACGAATGTTCAATCAACCCTGTTGGGTTTCAGGCGGTGTTTTACAAGATTAATGGAGTCTAGTTGATATCACAGACCAAAGACGTCCCATAGTGGTTTGAGGTTGCTCTCAGCTACAAATGATTAATACTATGAATAGTCTCCTGACTGTAAAGTGCCAAACATGTCTTTATGTGACACATGAACACATGACAAGCAAAAAGGACGCGCTCATGTGTGAGCTTTTGTTCCTCACACACCAGAGACTAGTGTGATCAACTGAATTTCCACATTCCACACAAACAAAAAACAGCGACATGTACACAAGCTTAAAACACACTTGCACGGATTGCCAAACTACTGGCAAAAGTGCAGTGTGAGCATAAACAGCAGCTAGTAAAGCAAGTACAAACTTAAGCCCAGTATCTCGGAGAGGATGAGTGTATGAGTGTCTTTCTCTTCACGGCCCTGGTTCTTTCCATCAATCTGACTAAAAATATTGCAGTAAGTACTCCGAGCTGACAGAACTGAGCATGGACTAATCCTGTAGCATGACTTTGCTGCTAAAAATCCTGCTCTTCTACGGGTGGAGGATTTTGCAATCTGAGCTTCAGTTAAATCCTATTCATCACACAGCATCCCTCTCTACAGACCTGGCAACCCTAGTCCTTTTACCAGGCAAGGGCAGGATAGTGCCAGCATTGTTGGCATCTACAGTATATGTAGTTGGACCTGATAGAGGGACTGACCCTCCAAAGGACATTTTTGTGTACTTTAAAGTGCTTCGGTGGCAACACGCTCAGGTTATCCAAAACAAAGTCAACCATGAATGTGACGGTGGAAAGCCAAAACATCTAGTCCACCAGCCACTTTTAGTTGACATAATACAAGTTTGGTGGCTTTTACACATCACTCTTACAATCTCTTTTCTTGGTCAAGATCCTCTAGTTTTGTCCTAAAAACCTCTGATCGGTTTGTCCGGAAGTCCTGTGCCTGAGAAGTGGTACTTTGACACACTGCATAATCTGTGCAGAAAAGTATCAATAACACCTGGCAAGGAACAGGGACAACCTGAGAGGGAATCAGTGCTGTGGCGTTTAGCTAAGGGCTTTTTGCTACCCCTTTCTCTCTTACTCTCGTTCTGCAGAAGGAGAACGATGACCAACTGAAGTATTGAAATAATTACAATTAGAACATTTAGCCCATTTCAGCCATCTAAATGCTAGGATTGTTCTTAAAAGACTAATAAAGCCGGTACCCACATCTTTAAGCAAGTACTTGGTCTTCAGAAAATAATGCATCTCAGTGCATCTCCACACATTTTAATGTTGCAATTAATAAAATGCAATCTTTGCATTAGTAATATTGACACTACAAAAAGCCCCAGGCAGCATCTAGATAGGGCCTTGTGTCCCTGTGTAATGTTGTACATGTATTCTATCCTATCAGTATGCATTACAGAGGAGTTTAATTGGAAAGGCCAGGGATGTCGGAGCAGCTGTGCCACAGAAGCAGAGGTAAATATTGAGCACATTCAAAAATTTTGAATAAACAGCATATGATTACATTAAACAAACAATATGGTGTATCAACAACAAATCTGTAATGATTCAAGGATTAAAATCTAGAAATAAAAAAGGATATAAATAACAAAAGTACTGCATAGGGTTAATGATATGATTAAAACTACAACATTAGCTCAAGTACATCAGTTCATCCAGTTTAGAGCCTTTCAGTCTGTTCTCCTTAAGTGCTGTAATTCTATTTGACAGAGAGTCAACAGAGTTACTATCCACAAAGTGAGCTGTATTGACTGACAAACTGGCGTAACAGATAACACAATGTGGAGTTATTAAGTGTGATTTATAGTGACTTCCTAAAGTACAAGTGGACATTGTGATGGGGATGACTCTATACTGAGCATATAGTGTGGCCACCACTATCTGATTAGTGCCTAAAATGACTGCAAATTAATCACCCATTCAGGCCTCATCTTAAGTATCTTCTGCGTTGCTTTATTTCGGAGCCGCCGCTGCCGAACGGCAAAGTATGTGTGCTGCATGTGTGGGTGAGTGCTAGTGTTTGATCTAAGTAGCTGGTAAATTACCATTTTATTCAAAAACATGACTGTCTTTTGTGGGTGTGTTAATTCTGACTGCCAGCTTTGCCTCGGTGCATGATGGTGCACTGGCAAGTGATGCAAGGGACTGTAAAGCAGAGGAAGTTATATTTTTCCTAATTGTTTTGTCTCTCAAAAACTGGGCAATCACCTAGACTGCCCCCCCCCCCATCTTCTCACTCACACTCACACACACACACACACACACACACACACACACACACACACACACACACACACACACACACACACACACACACACACACACACACACACACACACACACACACACACACACACACACACACACACACACACACACACACACACACACACACACACACACACACACACACACACACACACACACACACCTCTATTGCCCCTTTTTGTTTTTTAGGATGCTTTCTCTCTCCATTTTAGGCATTGCACTGCCTACATTTGTCTGACTTTCATTTACTCTTTGTCCTTTCACTCCTCGGGTAAACTGCTTTTTTATCTAACCTTATTTAAGGCCCAATACCAACAGTGTCAGTGTTGTTCTGGGTTGCCACAGCAACTAAGCCCTCCCCATCAGCAATTTTAGTCCCTCTTCTGACAGCTAGCTCCCCTCTCTCTATGGGGCCTACGAAGAGAGAACCATCTTCCCCAGGAGTGGCCGATACACCCCTATCGGTCCTTTCCAGCTTGCGGTGCTTGCGTGGCTCTGGTGGTGTGTCCTTCTGGGTGAAGACGGCGCGAATTCTCTCCACGCAGACGTTGGCTGCCTCTTTTGTGTCACTGCAGAGCTGCGATAGGCTGAGGAAGCCATGGGGGAGGTCGTCCACCACGCATAGAGTGACAGGCTGGTTTATGTTCCTCAAACGCTTGGCAAACATCACAGAGTCATCCAGCATGGGGTCTAATGCACAAGCCTGGGAGGGGAGAGAGAAGAAGTGAGAGGGAGGGAAAGGGGTGGTGAAAAGCAAATTAGTATTCCCTTCAGACATGTCAAGAATCTTAATTAAGGGATGAAGAAAAGGAAGCCAAGCATCCCAGTCTCTTTTGTCCACACTTTCTTTACATTCTCGCTGACTCACTCTAGCCACTTAAAAATCAGCAGCAATTTATTCATTTTAACACCCTTCTCACATGAGAGTACTGGCTCCATCCTCCCCATCTCTCCCCTTACACACAGTCTCACTTTGCATTGTACAGTCCTTGGCAATTTAGCTCTTAACATTTTTGCAACCTTCTCTCTGCTCCTCCCTTCTCTTCTTCACCATCATAAACAACATTATCCTGGTCTTCTCCTGCAGGCTTTAACATCATATGCTAAGATGAAAACTTGAAGAAACATACAGTATGAATGATCAGCTTTCTCATAGAGGATCATAAATGCAAAACAGATGTAGACAGTTGCAAGGGACTCAAAAGCCCTTTAATGTACTAATTGATAGCTTGACACTTGATTTAATAAGTGAGCAACCTTTGGCCTATGTCTATTTAACTGTATAATTGCCCTCCTTTCCCATTTACCTACCATTATCATGTCAATCATTCACACCATTTCTTCTTCTTACCACTATGTGTATAGGTGGCAGCCCTTTCAGCATACTATCAGGAGCCAGCAGAGGAGAGCAGTACGGATCCTTGAACACTGGAGAGCTGTGCAAGCTCATCTTAGATGGCTTCTCTGAGCGCAGTGGCTCAAATCCTATAGGGAACTCCACAGGGTGCTCCAGCTCTAATCCCTCCCTACAACAGGGGGTGGTAAGGCCACTGAAAAGAGGTCGCTGGACACGGCGGAATCTGCATCCTTGGACAGGAAGAAATTCACATCTTCTGGCTACATAAAAAAAAGAGATAAGAAATAATTCAGTGGAGGTTAGACAGCACTGAGTTGACGGAGAAGGTAATGTCGAGGAAATAAGAAGGCATACAATATTAGAAAGGTAAACTTGATTACAAATACGCATACATACACAGACAGACAGACAGACAGACAGACAGCACTTTGTCCTTGTGAAGATCATCTAAACCTTGGCTTGATGCCTGAGAGTATTGGCTGAACAATCCCCATATCAAGGAGAAAAAGCATATTTAAAATCTTGCGTCAACACTGCTCGCTATTTTTCCCAAGCCAGCCACTAATCCATTCTGCGTGTGTGAAAATACACCCGAGGATAATCTGCTATACCTAACTGGTACCCGCACAACCAAAAAGTTTTGATATTCAGTCAGCATTTTAAAGCCAAATATGTTGATTAGGCATGGTTGACATAATCTCAGCAAGTTCATTGAGATGAAACATGCACATCACTGCAGGGTATACAACACTGTACAATAGAGGGCCAAAATATCTCAACGTTGATAAACTGGCTAAATCGTTTTATTGCAAGATGTTTGAAAGCAAAGATAACCTGATCATAGATTGGAGGCTGGTGTGATTTCTCTTCACTGCAATGGTGCAATAATTATCAAAATACAGACCTTCCCATTATCACAGGTTAAATTCCCACAACAATCCTTACTAACCGCAGAGTGTTCTTTTAGGTAAGCAATTTAATGCTGTTAACTTAGCATGCCAATCTCAATGTAAACATGTTCAAGTACAGTACTCGAACATGTTAAGTACGTACAGTGCGGTCATTGAGCAATGGTGCACTGCAAGAAGTGGAATTGTTGTGGGATCCCAAGTCCTGGCAAGTCTGGCTCTTAACAGATAGTTTCCTGGATGGGGAACTCCGAGGTCCCGGAGGCGACCGGGGGATCTGCATGACGAGAAGAGATGGACGCCTCTGAAATGCTCGCTCTCACTGTGTCTAAGAAACAAGATGGAGAGAAAGGGAAACCGAGTGATAATTGAGACATTTGGCAAAAGAAAACTAAATGTTTGAGACAAACAAAAAAAGAGAAACAAACAATACAAAAAAAGTCAAAAAAAAAGATTAACCACACAAAGTGCAGTTCCGTCAGGAACATTCTCATCATAGATTTCACCATTTATTTTAACAAATGGAAATACAGTTATGCTTGGTGCCGATGACTCCGCTCTTGATAATGCTCCCTGGACCAGCCAAGCAGCATGCTAAGCTGAAACAACGAGCACCATGCAGAAACCACCCTGGTTAAAAAAAAAATAGTGAGCCAAAGGAAAGACATTGAGACCATTTTTAAACTTTGAGTCATATTAGGACTCTGAACTAAGAAGGTGGAGGTTGGGGTGGTGGAGGCAAAACATTGCTAGCAGCAGCAAATGAAGAAGCGTCAGTGTAGCAGGGACCAATGAGGAGGAAGTCACACTTAAAAAGGACCGTCTTAATGTGAGAATGGCTGTGAATGGTGTGTGTCTGATAGGAATGACAATTCAATCAGCGGCCGCATGACTTCCATGTCCTGCATTAACTAACGCTAAGTTATATGATGTGTAAAGTGTACAGACTTGGGGTCAATAGCAGTAGGAGGTCAGGGAAAAATACACACGTGTGTATTTTTTACCACTACATCACTTTTATTTATTCTACCATTTCCACTTTTCATATGTCCTCTGGTTGACAGCCAACAGCTAAGAGCATTAAATGCTAATTGGGATGTATCAGGAAAAATAGAGGAGAAGTGGGTGGAGGAAATTCAAATGCTGTGAAGTGCTGTGACTGGGATATCATCCGCCTGCCAAGAGCCGTCAAAACACAGCTGTAAGAATCGTCATGGCTGGTCTCGTCACAAAGCGCCACCGACTCCCATCTCTTTAATAATGAACCATCTTAGCACCATGATGGCCTTTTAATAATGTACACCCACCAATGACTTTCTCATTAGTTTGGGTTTGCAGCTGTGGGGGTGTCACCTAACTAAGGGGACACCAGGGAAATTACGATTCTCCACCAGATTTACGGTGGCTACAATTAACAATTACTGTCAAAGCCCTGCTGCTCCAAAGAGGTGAATTGATATGAATGGGATACAGGAGTGTTACCTAACAAGGTGGGATAAAGCAATAATTGGTTAGTTGAATGCTAAATAAACAAGGTCTATCATGCCAATAACCTCCTCCATATGGGGTGTAAATGAACTTTGGGGCAGTTGATGTTTTTGGACTCAAAATTGGCCCTAATGAAGATGCTGAAAATGTGAAGATGCTGAAAATATGTCACACACACGCAGATCTGATCCTTACTTTCAGTAGATATTAAAGACACAAGAAAACTTTAAAATGCAGAAGCTGCCATGCTAAAACACATGTAAGCCACCCACATCTCATCTAATGTTCACACCTGAATGCACATGCTTGCACAAACACACCCATACACACAGTCACAGTCATTGGTATACCAGTGGCTCCTGGTGGCACCTCTGCAGCTGCACTGGGGGAGGCTGAAGCTCTGTTGGAATCCAGCAGAGCGTGGATCCAGTTGGAGGCTCCCTGTCGGAAATCTCTGAGCAGCAGAGCTGTGTCTCTCCTCACCAGGCTCATCGTGCTTGCCTTCTCTATCTGTGTCTCTGTTTGCGGGTCAGCACCTGGAGAAGGAGACATGGAGGAAGGCTTAGTAGGGAAAGTTAGATGCATAAGAGAGATAGAAAAGTGGTTTTGTCTTTCTTGAATAAGCATGAATGAGTAACAACAGAAAGGATGAGAATGGGAAAGAAATAACAGGAAAGACATAATAGTAGAGTTAAGTAGGAAAAAAATGACAGTTGTTGGCTCAATATTGCAACATAGCAATTTGTATCACAGATAGCAATACACATGATGAGTGTAGGCGTAAGTAGAAAATGATTAGTGTTTTTGTTCAGTTAATTAAAAGGCGGCACAGGATAAACAATATCTCTGTGTCCGAATTTGGTATATGTTGCCAATTACAGTCCTCCTTTTCTTGTTAGACAACAATTTATCAAAAGACTTGGAAGAGTTCTCCTGCTTTTTACATGTATTATTGACAACACATGACAAATAATCTATATCATAATAAGTTGAGTTATTTAAGACACAATACAATACGGCTAGAATATAATCCATAAAGATTTATGATTACAATTTCTTTAGACACGTTGTGTACTACATAAGGAATTCAGACAGTCAAATCCAACATGACCAAAATACTTTCATGATTAATAAGATGGTTATTACTGTCCTAAAACAGACATTAGTTGCACTGACACAAAATCTATTTAACCCTCATGTTTTCCTTGGGTCAAACTGACCCGTTTTCAGTTAATTTTTTGTCACAAAAAAATGGGCCTTCGAAATAAGCGCAGAAAATGTCAACATTAAAAATATCAAAAGACTCACCCACAACATTGAAAAAGTGGAAAAAAAAAGCGATAATGTTGAAAAAGGTTTTTTTTTCATGATTGATGGAAGACAACACGAGTTAAATTTAGCTTTTTTTGTATTTTAGCTGGTCGTCAGACTCTGTTATATGAAGACTTCACTTTGGGCTTTTATTTTTTTAGATTAATGTAGTTAATCAAATGGCATAGAATCGTATCTTAATTGATAACTCTTCCAGCACTGCAAAAGTAAAAAGTAAAAAAAAGGGGTGTTGAATGAGGTACTTATCTATACTTCGGTGAATTCAAACTAACTAAGTCACACAATAACACAAACAAACCAATCGAGGCATTGATGGACCAGAAACTCCAGTGTTCTGCGAGGGTCAAGTACGGTTTTTGTCAAACGAGTCTGGCATCATAATTGTTAAAAACCTACAACAACAGTGAAGACCATTATGTTAAGATTATATGTATAATGGGGACAGCTTCTAGCTCGAGCCCGGTGTGAGCATTCGCCTCATGTTGGCTGGGTCTTTTAGCGGCCGGGGTTTGAGTCTGGCCTGCGGCCCTTTGCTGTGTGTCAGCCGCCATCTCTCTCCCCTTTCATATCTATCCACTATAATAAAAAGGGAAAAGCCTCCCCAAAAACAATCTTTAAAAAAAAGAATATATGTATAATGTGGAGCAGCAGAGACATGCAATGAAATGGAGGAAAATTCTGGAGTTAATTCTCAACTCCACCAGAAAAATTAAAAATCTTTTATCTTAAATGTTTGTTTTTTTTAAACACACACACACACACACACACACACACACACACACACACACACACACACACACACACACACACACACACACACACACACACACACACACACACACACACACACACACACACACACACACACACACACACACACACACACACACACACACACACACACACACACACACACACACACACACACACACACACACACCAGCGTAGGCGCCGAGACACCTGGTGAGCACACTGAGCGGCAGCAGGGGATCCATAAGTGTTAGCAGACGGGAGGGAGATGCGTAGGCGGTCAGCAGGGTAGCCGGGTAGATGGCCACGATGCCATCTGGCATTCGCACACCAAAGGCAGCAGCGCGCATTGATGTCGTCACAGACAAGTTGCCTCCCGCACTGTCACCAGCCAGACACACTTTCTCTCCAGTCCAGCCTGGAGAGATAAAAATAGGACAGTGATGATAGCGGTGAAGAAAAAGAGGGAAAAAAACAATGGTGAAACATAGAAAGGTGGAACACAAAATGAAAAGAGACATCTAAGAGAAATCCACTGTGATGCAAGAAAAAGCTCTTCTCCACGATAACACTGCTGAATATGTGGCTGCTTTAGGGGGTGTTGTCTCACTGTCTGCCTCATGGCCACCGTGATAAGTACAATATAGTACAAACATATTGCACTGCGATCACGGTTAATTTGACACAGCGTGCTTCAGCGGGCGGATGTACCCCAATCGACCAGATGTCTTTTGTTGTCTGCCTGAATAACGAGCATCACAATTTGTGTGATATTGCAGAACACAGTGCAAGACATTGTGCTGCAGCAAGATTACTTTCAAAGTGATGAATGAACTCAAGAGGTGTACAGGGAACTGGTAAATGTATGCAAGGATTCACAGAAGTCCAGAGGACACCTTCAACCTGAGATGAGTGAGTTTGACCCCTTTGTTATGCCTGCTCATTAAGTCTAATGAACCAACTATCTTTTACCTTCCTGATGTATTCCATATATTTTTCCAACTACTTTAATAATTAAAACAGAAAATGTATAGGGTAGCTAAAAACGCCAGCCCTCCAAAAAAAACAATGCTGTGTTTTATGTGTACCTAGTAGGTGGTGGTTTCTCAGAGCCCAGCAGTAGGCATAGAAACACTCCTCCAGGGCCCTTGGGAATGGGGCCTCAGGGGCCAGAGAATAGTCCACTGACAGGATGGGGACACCAAGGTCCTGGGACCAGCTTTTCAGATAGGGCTGTGCGAGACAGAAGACATGGGAATGGAGGGGGGAATTTATGAATATAAAAACACTTACCGGTACTGTCACAGTGAATATATTCCATGTTGTTAAATTTATGAGAAACAACGGCGGCGACCACAATAAAACAAAGCGGTTGAGTAACAGAGAGAGAAAGAAATGTAGTGGGAGAGAGACGCGTGGGGGTGGACATTAAGCAGCAAGGATGACAAGTCATGAAAATGATGTCCCTCTGATGTCATCTGTCTACTTTCTGGCTTACTGTCTAGACAAAAGGAGAAGGAACTACCTTTACAATAACCTTCATTTCCTTTCTTCATATATGGTAATAACAAAGGTGCCCACATGTCCTAGTTTGCAGTGTATGAAGGAAAAAGACAAGGGCAAGGGGATGGTGTGGATTTACAAGGATTGTCTACCAAAGCAAACTTACTTTCAGAATACTTCTCTTTTTCTTGTTGCTACAGTCAAGTAGTGTTTACTATTTTTATGCCAACCTAAGGCAAGTGCTTTACTTCACAGCTGCAATGGAATGACCTTAAAATGCGTGAAAGGCATCAAAACTTGTCATAACAAAATATTCCTTCCACCTCGCATTTGTCCTTTCCTCCTCTGTCTTTATCTTCTCCAAACACCTTTTTGACAAGCTATGACAGGGCTGGCAGTGAAAGTGACAGCTCTCCATTCACAATGCCAGAAAAAGCACAGTGTGTGTATGTTTTATGTTGCCTCACCAACCAGTGATTCAGTATGAAAAAAGTAGTAGCTCTAGCAGTGCTGTCTTGAAGCCCTACTTGTCACAATAAATCTTAAGAATGAGACCACTGACAAGTGAGTGTGTGAGTTCAAGCACTGTTTCGGTCAGTGTGGGTTTGTACAAATCAGTAACTGCGTGTGTATGTGTGTGCAACTGCGTGTGAACAGCCATTGTTGCCACTGAGTGTCAATATATGCCAGAGTTTATGGACAGGTGTCTAGACAGGTGTGAAGACAGCCCATGATCTGCCTGCATAAAAAAAGCTACGGGCCCGAGAGATGAGTGAGTAAACACACACACACAGAGACAGAGACAGAGACACAGAGACAGAGACAGAGACAGAGACAGAGAGAGACAGAGAGAGAGAGAGAGAGAGCAGTTTGTCTGCAAATACCTCTACTGGGATTGTTTGTATGTGTATCTGTGTTCCCTGCCCAAGTTGCTAAATGCACAGATGCCAACATAGCCATTCCTGTGATCTCAGTATAATTGGGCACTGGGAGGACCAAAGACTCCTGCCACTGAAGTCCAACTCTCCATCTTGCCCTGACAACACACGAGACAGGATTGAGGGAAGGATACAGGAGTAGAAGACAGACATATGAGAAGTATAAGGGACAACCCTGCCTCTGCCCTGAGAGAAACTTTTTAGGAGAGCAAAAGGCACCTAATAACATCAGGAAGAAGGTGAGTACAATATAAGACAGGAAGGAGATGTTAAAAGAGTGAACAAAAAGGATTGTGTGAGATATTACAAAAATTGAGAGGGAGGATGTGATAAAACAGGCAAGCCCTGAAGAAGGAGAGAGAAGGATAATCTGAGAAGTCTTCCATTGGTGCCCGGCGTAATCTTTCTCTGAAGGGTTGTACAGTTCTCTGTTAATTCAACATGACAGCCCTGTTCACTCGTGTCTTTGATTGCTCACTCTCCTCCTCTTGTTGCTACGCAGCTGCAGATCAAGGATGCCTATGTCCTTGGCGATTTCAGAGCCCTTTTCTGCTATAAGCAGCCTGATGCACACTTGGAGACTGCACACAGTCACAGATGACCAGATCAGCGTAGGCAGACAAAGGAGAGGTAGGTGCACAAACTGTTAAAATACACTTTCTCATCAAGCTGAAGTAAGTAGGTTGAATGCTTCCTCCTTCTACCATTTCATATATTGTCTCTTATGTAAACTTATATAAAAACTGGTTGACAAAAACAAGACTAAGTGTTTTAAGGGCAATGACAAGAAAGATCCAACTCAATGTTTAATACATGAGGACAAAGCTTATGAGTGTTTTAGTGTCCCCTTTTCTACCACAGTTATCTAGAAATTAATTCAAGGACTTGAGCCCCTCCTCTATGAGGAAAAAAAAGGAAGGAAGCAATGATTACATGAAACAGACAAGCAAGCCTTGTGTGCACTTTAGCAGTAAAGAGCACTGGAGGGAGGGCATAGTGTCACTATTTATATTACACAACGTTTTCATGGATTAATTACTAAATAATTATTTTATATATATTATAAATATATATAAAATAATATATATTATTAACAAGAACCACAACATGAAGACACCACAACAATAGTACCAACAATAAAATCACAACATTAAGACACCACTACAACAAGACTTCACAACATTAAGGTTAGCTTTTTGGGTTTATGCTTGATCTGAACATAATTAGGTTGATTTCAGCCATGATTTCATCTTTAATTTAACACCAGCAAAGCTGTTACATTCTCTGATCTCGCTAGGTACCGAGTTTTAATACTTTGTGGCTCTAACAGAGCAGATCAGATTTGGACTGCTAAGTCCTCTGCTCCTCTACACTTAAATTAGCCAAGGTTCAATTACCATAGAACAGATGAGAAGCTAAACTGGATGACTGCTGTGGCAACTGGCTTAAATCCTGCTGGAAAGACACCATCTAAGCCAGGTTTCTAAAGGTGGAGGTGCAGTGTTGTCAGCATCTGGATATGTAGATGCCACATCAGATAATATACTGTTTCCTGCATTTTTAACCAACATAACATCACCCCTGTACTGTCGTCTGTACTGTCGTCTTTAGAATCCATTTAAAGATCTTATAGTTTGTTTTTAAATCTCTTAATGGGCTGGCACCATCATATTTATCTGATATGCTGATTTTGCACCCTCTAGTCAAAGCACTTGACCACCACTAGCCAGTTGCTTTTAGATTGTCCCAGATCCAGACTGAAAACCAGAAGGGACAGAGCTTTTTCAGTGGCAGGTCCTAAGCTCTGGAACTCTCTTCCTCTATTCAGAGCTTTCAATCACTTTTAAAAACTCATCTTTTTGCACTGGCATATAAAAATAAGCTGAGCTGTGACATTTTATTGTTGTTATTGTTTTGAGTAAAGTTTTTATCTGTTGTCTGTTTTTGGCAAATTCTGTTTTAAAGGGTTTTATACGGTTATTTATTATGCTTTTATCTTATGTTATTATCTATATTTGTACAGCACTTTGGGCCAGTAGTGACCGTTTGTAAATGTGCTATATAAATAAACTTTCACCTTGACCTTGAACTAGTCCATTATAAATATCACAAATAGGTCAAATACACGATACTAAATATAGCATGTGCAAAGTCTTTTGGATTCAGTTTTACATGCAAAATAAAACTAATAACATTGCTTTTCTAGTCAGGAGTAAAAACTATTTGAAGAGTACCATCTCACCTCATGGGACTTGGAGGTCTGGGCCACAAATCCTCCCCCATGGAAATGGATCAGGAGACAGGGAGATGAGGGGAGGCGCTTGGTCTTCAGCCCCAGCGACAAAGAGATGGCGCCCCCCTCAGCGCGGGCAAGAGACAGCAGAGCTTCGCTGTCCTGGAGAGAGTGAGAGAGAGGTGGAGGAAAAGTAACAAATGAATGAAAGAAAGAAAAAAATCACAACTAATACAGAACATCACATGGTAACAGCTGCTGATGTTGGCATCACTCTCACAACTGTCCACAGACTGTATACTGCAAACAAAGCCTTGTTTCATTGGTAATATATTTTATTGGTTAGCAACAGTGCTCCTGTGAGAGAACCTATTACTTGCTGTTCTGCAGCAGCTTGCTGCCAGCCTCTTTGGGCCTGCATCAACGCACACTCATTCCTGTTCATTAACAAAACAAGAAGGGAGGGTAGCTTTGGCTGAGATGGAGGGTTTCCGCAGATGCAGGCTTTAAGAATTTGTAAGACTGGTATATGCAATCTGGTTTAAAATGTGCAGGTGAAGGAAAAGTGTCATAAACTAGGTCACACAACTAAGACTTAATACTTTTCTTGTCTGGTTTTGCATAAAATTTGACATTATGAAGCAGTTTTTATTGCAATTCTCAATGCACTACTACAGTGTTAACATAATAATGATTTAAATACCTGTCCTTCACGTAAGTCATAGGAAATGAGCCTCATCTGAACTGGAGCAGTGCCGATGTGAGCTGATGGTGGAGCTATAGTTACAGATGCTCTGTGGTTGGCCGCTAGAGGAAGGTCAAAGGGCACGGCAGGCACAGAAAGAGTCCGGTTCACCTTAACTTGAGTGGATGTCATACTGGCAAGACTCTTGAGGAAGAGAGATGATGGAGAAAAAATGAGAAATAGGTGGAAGGAAAGAATTGAGACAGAAAGTCAGAGAGAAAGAGAAGAGTGCAAGTTACAGAGCGAGTCAGATCACTGGAGAGAAAGAAAAACAGGATGAATAAATCATGAACCCCATTGAATAAATTGAATTCCACTCTATTACTACTTTTGGCCTATAGGCTAAAATGCATAAATCATAAAAAGGTACTTTTACCAGAGAAAAGTAAAATATTCCTGTTTCAGTTTTAAAATTGAAAACTGGGCAGCACACTTGTCTGTGTGCATGGGTTAGTAGTGAGAACATGAGTAGATTACAGATATCTTGGGAAGGTGTTTGTGTGTGAAAAGAAGCATTACCAGTCTACTCACCGACAGGACTTCAGTCTCAGTGATGTTCCAGAAAGACTTCCAGAAATGGACGTCCAGGTTCTGGGTAATGCGTTCAAATTCTGCCCCTCTCAACTCTGGGTCAATGGCATACTTCCCTGAGGTAAAGAAAGAGCTGGCTGCTACACCTGGGGAGAGGAGTAAGAATGACATAATGAGGAGGGTATATTATTGGGTGGAAGACACCAAAGAGAGAGTAATACAAGAAAGGAAATTGAATTGAACAGAGGAACGTGTATGGTTGAAGAGGGAGTGTGAATAGAAACGAAAAGTGATGGCAGACAAATGAGCATAGCTCAGTATAAGGGGGATGAAAACAGCAAAAGTTGCAAAAAAAAAAAAGGAAGGTGAAAGGATGGAAGGAAAGGCCAAGAAGGATATAGAGTGCTAAAACACGGCAAACCTCAGAGATAAGGCTTTGAATTGAGAATGGTCGTCAAACTCGACTGAGCAAATTGGCTTTGACGCACTCACAGCACTTTAATCTTACTGCAACATGGATGTTTCAGGTCCACTGTGCTAGTGCTAATGTTGAAACAGAATCATTTCATGGTATTGACATCAAATTCTACCCTGCCATTAATGCTCTGCAAGAAATCAAGGATGAGAAGTAAAGAAAGGGAGGGAATTCCACTCTTAGACAGCTTAGGACAGTAGCAATTTCTTCATATATGCCTATAGCATGTGGTCACTATAGAGGACTTTGGCAAAGGGGTGAGGTTTCAGTACACTCACCATATTGTGCAACACCTCCTGCCTCCACTATGGTGCAGCACAGAGTAGAAGAAACCACAATAGTCAAAAATATTGTTTTTTAAAATGTTAAAAATTAACTTGTGGGCATGCCGAAAGATGTGTATAAGATGGTGCATGTTCTTCTATTCCTGCCTCTGTACATAACTAGATGCATGTTCAAAATATTTTGAAATATAGAAGAAGCACACCAGCTAGCCCTTGAGATTCCAAAGGATGAAAGAGCATCTACAATCCAAGCACACAACATCAAAAGGTACACTGTCAGGGGCCAAGGAGCAATGTAGAAGAGGCGGCGTGTGGATGAGTACGATATATGAATGAGAATTAAGCGACTGGATGATGAGAGGGTACAGCTGTAGACGAGATCATGCTGACCTATTCCTGACTGATGCCGCTTGTAGTTTTCTCCAAAGGCCACAAGGCCAATAGCGATGGTCTGGAGACAGGGCCGAATGCCTGGACTGAACTGGAGGGATGGACAAAAACAGAGACAGGCTTTAAATCTTTATCCATGGTGCATTGGATGCATTTACAACAAGAAATGGACTACAATTAAAAAAACTGCTGTCATTTGACAAGAGAAAGTGAAACATAAATGATGAGATATCAAAATATCAGAAGAGTCTGAACATTATAAATTATTGCAGACAGTACTACTGATGTTTCATAATCCCCCCCCCCCTAGGTAAAATTCTGACCTCTGTCCGCTGAGGGTTCAGCCTCTCTCGTTAAACTCAAATAAGAACAGAGACAATGTCTGTAAAGATAAGCCTTCCCTCCGTTCCTCCCAATCTATTACTCACCACATTTTACCTGCAGGTTTGGGCAGCAGGAGTCACTTGTACCTCTGTATTTGTTTCCTGGCTTTTACATATCACACTTCTGACAGCTCTTGCACTATTTTCAGGGTCAGTTCCTTTAGTCTGGTGACAAACTAGCCCCTAGCACAGTTTGTGTTCTCTAACATCAACAGGTCACTTCTTTGTTAAAACAGAATACCATTTTGATTGACAGGCTATGGGAGGTTTTTTTTCTGTACACGAAACGGCATAATATTATAACAAACTTTTTTTTCTTTTCTTTTTTTTCTTTTTAGGAGCTACAGAAGCTAATGTGGGTGGTGATGGCGCAGTGGATCAGACACATGCCTTTGGTGTGGGAGATCTGGGTTCAATTCTCCCTGCTATACATCAACCAATGCCTCTCTGAGCAAGAAACTTAATCCATAGTTGTTCCAGAGGCATGCAACCTCTGACATATATAGCAAAAAGTTGCTTTGGATAAAATTACATGTAATGTAATATGGACAGTAACATAAAAGTAAAAGTAACTTTGCCAGAACTGTAGATGTAAGAACATCCAGTTGCTTGTGTGTACAGTATGTGTCAAGTGAGAAATGGTGAGTTTGAGGTTGCTTTCCATTGCATTCTCTGTATTGTTGTGAGATTTTATTGTTGTTCTTTATGCACATTAAGGTTTTTAAATTACCTGCCTTCTTTTTTGTGTCCTACTTTTGGTTCACCTAAAAACCCAGTTCTGGACCATCAAGCATGAGGCACTGCTATTTCTAATCCTCCCCATTCCCACTACCTATCCCCGTGCCATGCAGATCATCTCACCTGAAAGCCAAGGCAACGGCCATAGAAGCACCCCTTGTGCATGGATGAGTATTCACGGACAAAGCTCTCACTGAGGCCACTTTCATCCTGGAAAAAAAGGTTGCCATGGCTGTTGTCATGTAGCATGCGTTGAGCCAAGTAGAGCAGGGCGCGCAGCTGGCACAGAGCGTTGCAGTAGGCCTCCATCTCCCCTGCATTGTGTGCTACTCGAAAAAAGATGCTGCGGCGGTTGGCGGTGATGTAGTGCCCCTTTTGGATGATGTGGAGGAGGCAGCAGCGCACTACCTAGAAAATTATGAAGAATGTGTGAATAAAATTTGGGGGAAAATCAGCATAGCAAGTTAATTTAAGTTGAATTACAAGAACATTATGTTAATTCTTTATTGGTTAATAAAAGGACATACTTGTTACAAAATGATATGTAATGATATGTATTCATGAGATAATACATGAATGGACTTTAGGTTGTCATTTCTTTTCTTAAAAATGGATCCACAGCATTTTCACTTATAACAAAGCAAATCATTGTTTTTAAATTGTGCAATCATTAAAGACCCATGTCTTCTGGGTCTGCTTAAACTGTAATTAAGATTAGGTTGTTGAGTTTCAAGGAAGGAAAAAAAACAAAACAATATACGATAGCATGTGTGAATGCGAGCTTGTGAAAAGCTTGCTGCTTCACAAGGGTCTTACAGATTAGTCTGAGTAGCACTGTGGGAATGAGAAGGATTATAAATGTGGAAATGGAAAGGCACCAAAACAAAGCAGCATTCATTTGCTGCTATGCTAGACTCGTTCAGTTGTGGTAGGTTGCAGCCACTGAAGGTAATGATGTTTCATCAATAACTGTAGAAGAGTACAGTGGGTACAGTAGGGAAAGATATTCTGCAGTTGGAGGAATTTATCTAACCTGATTTGCGACATAAAATCAATCTGTAAAACAAATGGACTGACCTTGAAACAAAGTGATATCAAGGTAAAGAGAGGCTGCTGAGCACTTTCTCCCAATGTGGAGAATATTGATAAGAATGTATAAGGTTATTATTTTCAATGCAATCCAATGCGTGACTCATGCACACAAAACATCCCACAGCTTACCTTGACCAGTGAGCGATAGCCATTGGCAGGTATGTGTGGGTCAAAGTCATAATGATGGTAAACTGCAGCAAAGCCGGAGATAACAGGCTCCAGGCTGCGAGCATGCTCCTTGATCAGCTTCATGGTATCCACCAGCCGCCGTGCCGCATCACTCTGGCTCCCCTTGGCTCCTCCTGAGAAGAAGGTGGCATTCTCTTCGCACACGCTGTACAGGGCCGCAAACACAGCCTTGGTGTCCATCACTAGGAGCAGTAAGACAGAGAAGCAAGACAAAGGTTGAAACCAAAACAGAAATCTGTTGTATGTAGGGAAGGTTGCATAATGAATAAATAACACCCACTGATCTTGCTATCAAATATGCCACTTTGCTGACTCCCATGCAAACTTAACTTGTAAAATTAAAGATCTTTTTTTTCTGTAGTTATTAAACTGGACTGTCAGCTGGTATCTGGTCCTGCAAGCATGAAAAAACAGCAGCCTGATCCCTATTCTGCGCCATACCCACATTTGATATTAGCATGTAGACACAGTGCAAGGTGGGATATCATTGGATATAGCCTACAAAATGTTCTCCTACTCCTATTAACTAATCTTGCATAGTCTAGCCTATAGATGCTCATTGATTGAAACGGGTTAAGCAAGCCTTGAAATTAAATGATGTAAAGCCAGGCTAAGCAGCCAAAATCCACAGAGATCTAGGCAGACACGCACAGAAAAGGAGGAGAAGGCAGAGGGCCTTTGCTAACGTCATGCTGCTGGGAAAAGAAAAAGAAAAAAAGATTAGTCATACACTGACAAAAACACATAAACACACTCACATAAGAGTCCCAAAGGGAGGTATACAGCTGACAACACACAGCTGAGTCTGTTTATCAAGTGTGCCCATACCCTTGCCCTAAAGCTGCATAACAAAGATCTAGTGCTATGTCCCAATTGGATTCCTACTGTTTGAGCTCTTCAGACAAGTCACCTGAGACATCTGTTTCCACAACACCTAAGCCTGGGAACTAGCTGGTACTTACTGTATAGGGTGACTGGTATGCTGAGAGATGGAGAAAAGAGGAGTTGGACACAGAATAAAACAAAAAGGATCGGAGACAGCAGTTCTTCTCGAACACATGTGAAAGTGAGAACTTCAGGGGAGAAGCAGAAAATAATTTCTTTGTTGTGGATGGGTTTTAACCAATTACCTTGCAGGACTGAAGAATGAGGGAGTGATTAATAGTTAATGATTGGTTCAAAACTACTCTTGAAGAAATACTGCTGTGTTAAATCATCCTTAGTTAAACTATGCAAACCTCTTAAACATCCCAAATAACATCAGCCGCGGTGAGAGCTGCACTTGTAATTAACGCAAACGCACACACAAACTGTTGCTTTTATATCTTCAACTGAGACCAGTACAATAAAGCAATACAGAAAAATAAATAAATAAAGTTAAAAAAGCACAGTGGTTTCTTCATAGATCCCCAAAGCAACATCTTGGTATGTGGAACAGAGATTGCCTATGCGTGCTAAAAAGTGAACATATTCTACAAAAGTGAAATATTGTTTTGAGGGTCAGAGAAATAATGGAGCCCTTATCACACAATTAATCTACAGATTTATTATATAGAAGAGTAATAGGGGAGGCAATTTCAGTTTGCTGGGAGGAATTACATACCCCCCCCCCATTTATCAGCCAGCTGACTTCTAGGACACATATTGCATGAAAAATGTCTTCAGCAGTTGCCTGTCTTCTCATTTTTCTGTCTCCTCAGGGTACAAGGTAAGATGCCCTTCTATATGGACATTAATCCATATTGGATGCCAATTTGTCACAGTTAAAGGTTTAGTTATGGATAAATCAATTATATAATATCACAAAGATTTCTTTCAAAATGTTTTGAAGTTGGCAAAACTGAAAAAACGTCCACTTCAGCATTTAGCACTTTGCTACTGTCTTAGATTATGCTAAAACTGGAAAACATACACCCACCTTTAACCCCATGTTATAGAGTTGGGCCTTTTAACATTAACAGAAACCAATGACAATGCAGAAATATGTGGTAATGTGCCATATCCACTTATTTATGTTCCCCGTTTCTATTTCTGTCACCAGCCAAATTGTTGAAATCATCTGCAAATGACAATGTCCCTTTGAATTTAAGAGGCATTCCTTGGCCCTAGGGTATAGAAACTGACTGAAAGAAATCTTCAGAGCCAAATGAGTGGACCACACAGAGCAGCACTGCAGTAGCCTAGTCCTACCGAACTCTGGTAGTCTGGCCACTCTCCATTGACAAGTGTTCCTTGAAGGCGGGTACTGTGTTGAAGCTTAAAACTATAGGATCTGCCATAACCAATGGCTAACATTTAGTTGTGACAGCAGCTTAGAATTGCTAGCGTTTGCCTAAGCCAACTCCTTCACCACTAACGGAGCGAGCTGGAAAATGTTCCCGAAACCAGTGGGGAGGGGGCCATAACATCATAGCCACCAACAAAACGCAGCAAAGATTGTTCTTGCACTGGCTTTTAAGGTCTGGATATTTGGGAGCGTTGCCACAACGGACTGAATGGCTTTGCTCGCATCTTTCTCCGTGCATGACTTCAACAGCATTGTTGTCAGCCACTCCCAATGTTTGCTGATTGGACCAGTAAAAATTTGACCAGCGATAACCCAAGAATATACCGCAAACCCAGACGTAGTACTGAAGGAAAATGAAAATTGAGCGGAAGTACGTAGGATGGCGGAGCCAGTCTAGCGCTGCAGTGGAAATGCCAAGTAAGTTTTCACTTGCATGGACTTTGCCTTGGTGCATACATTAAACATATGAAAATATAATCAACAATAGAGCATTGTACTGCAACAGTTACAAACAAAAAATGTAAATATTACAATACAAATATGTAAAAGTCAATAATAAATAGGTACAATATAACAGTTTAAGGCTGTACGGTTTCATACAGGGTATGCAAAAATAATCTGGTCCAATCTAGTGATTCAGGGATATTAGTCCAGGATGTGTGTTAATGTAATGTGCAGTGACTGTGGGTTGGGGGTTAAGTGTCTGTCAGTGGGGATCCTGGGCATTTTTGATGTGGCCCACTGCAGCTGGGAATAAACAGTTTTTGTGGCTGGTTTTGGTCCTTATGGACCACTGCCAAAGGGGAGTGGTTCAAAAAGTTTTATTTAAAGCTATAGTGTGTAGTTTCTGCCACCTCCATGAGGAATTTCAAGTAATGACAACTAAACTATTGGCGTGACCACATGATACAATGGAGGTGGGGAGGATAGACTTGATGATCGCAGTGTACAAATGTACCATCATTGTCTTCGGCAGGTTGAACTTCTTCAACTACTGCAGAAGGAACATCATCTGCTAAGCTGATGTCCTAAAAGATGAGTCACCCGGGGTGATAGGGGAAGGTTAGAAGAAAAAAAAAAAACAATACCTTACTAAAACTGTAATGTCTGTTTGCAAAACTAATAAAATAATCAAGTGATTGTCCTTAGTTGACATTTCTGACCATAGATCTGTTTTATACAGTCTATGTCATAGACATATAGTTTCCGACAGGCAACCTAGAAATTCCAACATTCCATGTAAAATTGAACACAACATAGTCCACTCCGTGCCCCCTGCCTGGCATCATAGCGGTACCTAAAGTCAGAAGAAAATATGTGGACAATGTATGAAAGGGAATTTGAAAAGTAGTAGCATGACGGACACAACCATAGGACAGAGAACACTACATGCTTACAAATAAATAGTTTTAAAAAATCATACATTGTGATTTCTGGATTTTTCTTTTTAGATTAAGTTTCTCACAGTGGATATGCACCTAAAATGACAATTTCAGACCCCTCCATGACATTGAAGTGGGAGAACTTGCAAAATAGCAGGGTGTTCAAATACTTATTTTCCTCACTGTAATTCCGTATGTGTTCATTCATAGTTTTGATGCCTTCAATGATAATCTACAATATAAATATTCATGAAATAAAGGAAACGCATTGAATGAGGTGTGTCCAAACTTTTGGCCTGTACTGTATGTATCTGTATGTATGTATGTATGTATGTATGTATATATACATACATATACACACACACACACACACACACACATTACACAATAGGTTTGACTTTTTTTTTTTTTTTTTTTATAAATGTTGGCCCTGACAAATAACCCATATTACAAAAAAAGACTAAAACACTAAAACTAATAAAACCTAAAACTAAATATTTTCAAAAAATAAAAAACTAAACTAGCAAACCTGCTTTAAAACCAAATTAAAACTAAACTGAATTTGAAAATAAAAAGTAAAAACTAATGAAAAATAAAAACTAATGAAAAATGCAAAAGTATAACCTTGGTTCAATGAGGGTGGTGTCGTCCGCAAATTTCAGGAGCACTTTGGGTAATTCCTGCAAAGCTTTGTTAAGCAGCTTGGGGCCTTATTTCACACTGATTAAACCAAGTGAAAGAAGCACACCAAGATAAACTCATCTCATGACTTTAAGGAAAACTCCACACTAATACACAATTTACATTGTGCTAGTTATCTTAAATTACAATCTAGAAATAGAGCCAACTCTTTCCCTAACATGCCTCTGAACTTCAGAACTTTAATTTGTGATCTCTGGTGACACTTTCTGAGATTGATTCATTTGACAGACAATTAACATTAACACCATGGGCTGGGTTCAGAGAATGTTTTTATCCAAATGGCTTCTACTGTGATTTAGATCTTACAGCTGTAAATGAGCAAATAGCCCCCTATCCCAGATAAATCCTAATTGGTTCCGTCACTACATTCTACAGTAGTTGTTCCCTTAAATCACTGTCTCTGAAAGAGCTTTAGGGCATTTCTCTACATGAAAACATCCCTATAATATGTTTAATTTAGAGAGGCGTCCAAGCAAAACGGAGCTGTACAGGAATAAGAAAATGTGAATTACATGTAAGGGTGAATGTTATCTTTACTCAAGTCTCAAATACTGCAAAGTTGTAGCAGGAGAGATGGCTCGAGGAGGCAGAAAACATTAGTAAATCAGATTTTTTTTTTTTGCAATATATTATGCAAACATCATCATCAAATACATACATACATACATTAAATAATAGGATAAAATACAAGAACAAATATTTAAAATATATACAAATTGGGAATACTAAATGTGGAACTGCTTAACTAGTAATGATAAATATGTAGATAAAAACTGTGATGTCTCAGAGTCTTATCTAGCACCCAGTGATGAGGTGTTAAAAAGTTGTATTGCTTGTGGTAGGAATGATTTCTTGTAGCGTCTTATATCATGCCAAAACAAATCAGCAGATAAGGACAAACACACAATCCTGGGATTGTTGCTCCATCTCCGGTATTGGTCAAGAACTAGTGGATTACGTACTACTTGGAAATGTTTTGAAGCTGACAACACAGGAAACAGTTACCTAATGTGCAAAAACTCAACTTATTATGTCAGCATTCAACTGGAAACACTAAGAGACACACAAAGAACATCTACAAATAAACATTTATCTGTCTGCATAAACACAAGCAGCAGTGTGGCTTTGGGGAACACAATGACTGTTTTGGTCAAGCAATCAGCCAAATGTCTTGCTGCAGGACCAGCTATAGCAGTCAAACCAGTTTGGGCAAGCAGCCAAAATTAAATTAGATTGCTTAATTAGAGCTGGTGGTACAACTCTCTTAGCTGGGCAAGCCAATAGTCCCTAGGTTGATAGAGTAAGCTAGGTGGGAACTTTATGAACCCCTGGATTAGCATAAGCTGTAAAACGTGCGTAATGACAATGAAGCCGGTGGACATTACACCCCTGTCCAACTACAGGGAGGATATGATAAGCAAATACAATGCAAATGAACACAGTTATGCGAAGCAGTGCAATCTAATCAAGTTCAAACATGCCATGACCCAGTGAAGACTTCACCTTTGTTTGACAAGGTTAATGCCTCAAACAGAAAAACAATTTAGCTGTCACTCACTACACAAATATGACTCACCTGCTTGCAATATCACATCTGCCTTTTGTGCATCAGCAAATGCTCCACATATGTCTTTCTATGTCTGTACAGAGCAATATGTTTCAGCATCATCCCTTACTGTGTTACTGACAAAAGTGGTCACTGTAATCCCACTGCAACCACTGAATGGCAATTGGTTTCCTAACATTAAAGATTGATGATAGTGGCCATTAATAAGTGATGTAAAACCACCTACACACTGAAATTACAGACTCCTGCGGGGTCCACATACAGTGTGAATTAAGAGTGTTTATATAGAATTACCCACAGGCTGCATACATGCTATGATATGGGCTAACTATTAAAAAGCTGGAAGAGAAAAAAGTAAAAAGTGTTTACCAGTGTCTGAGTTCAAGGCACTGTCCTTGTCTGTCTCCTCTCTTCCACGATAGCGTTGAGAGCATGGAAAGAAAAAAAAAGAATGAAAGAAAGAGAGGAAGAAGATAAAGTTTTCCGACTGTTTTTGTTCTCCCTCTCACTGTCTGTCACTCCCTTGTATTTATGATGTAGAACTTCTTCTGTCAACCTCTGTATGTCAGACTGTCACAACCAATTCTACTCAGAAGCAATGTGTTGTCTCTCACTTGTCCCTCCCATGCCTCTTTTAAAAAGGGGTATGGAAGATCCAGACAACTCCGTCCCAGTTAACTTTCTCCTTGTGACAGTGGACTATTGCCATTGGCTATTCAGCTTGCAACTCCCTGTGACCTTTGATGTAATTGGCAGATCCCGTACAGAGAGACATTGGCAAAGACAATGACAACCATGAGATCATACAATTGTTTACATGTGGATTTTTTATTTTAAGTTTCAAGATTATTTCTTATAGCACTTTATAAGAAAACAGGTGTTGCACCTGTTTCACAATAACGGCCATAGGTCTATATGTGTACACCTTAAACCCTAAAGACATACAGTGGGGCTCAAAAGTTTGGCACCCGAGGTAAAAATTTGTATTAATGTGCATAGAGAAGCCAAGCAAAGATGGAAAAATCTACAAAAGGCATCAAATGACAGATTAGACATTCGTATATGTCAAAAAGTTTGGTGTTATTTCCATCATTTACAAAATAACAGAAAACAAAAAAATGGCATCTGCAAAAGTTTTGGCACCCTGCAGCATGCACCACCCCCTTTGGAAAGCTGAGACCTGACAGCATCATGGATTGTTGTCAATCGTCTGGAAAGACCAGGTGATGTCAATCTTAAGGTTTTAAATGCCCGGACTTATCTGATCTGATCAGCACCATGGGTTCTTCTAAGCAGTTGTCTAGAAAACTCAAACTAAAAATAGTTGACGCTCACAAAGCAGGAGAAGGCTATAAGAAGATAGCAAAGCGTTTTCAGATGCCAATAACCTCTCTTCAGAATGTAATTAAGACATGGCAGTCATCAGGAAGAGTGGAAGATATAGCCAGATCTGGAAGACCAAGAAAAATATCAGACAGAACAGCTCGCAGGATTGTGAAAAAAGAAAGTCAAAACCCATGTTTGACTGCACGATCCATCCAGAAAGACCTGACAGACACTGGAGTTGTGCTACACCATTCCACTATAAAGAGATACTTGTACAAATATGGTCTTCATGGATGAGTCATCAGAAGAAAACCTTTTTTTTTTTTAAATCAGCGTTTGAAGTTTGCAAATGAACACATAGACAAGCCTGATGCATTGAGGAAACAAGTTCTATGGACCAATGAGGTTAAAGTAGAACTTTTTGGACAGAATGACCAAAGGTATGTTTGGAGAAGAAAGGGCACAGAATTTAATGAAAAGAACTTCTGTCCAACTGTTAAGCATTGGGGTGGATCAATCATGCTTTGGGGTTGTATTGCAGCCAGTGGCACAGGCAACATTTCACGAGTGGAAAGAAAAACGGATTCAATAAAATTTCAGCAAATTTTGGACGCTAACTTGATGCCATCTGTGAAAAAGCTGAAGTTAAAGAGAGGATGGCTTCTACAAATGGATAATGATCCTAAACACACCTCAAAATCCACGGTGGATTACATCAAGAGGCGTGAACTGAAGGTTTTGCCATGGCCTTCACAATCTCTTGACCTCAACATAATTGAAAATCTATGGATAGACCTTAAAAGAGCAATGCGTGACAGACAGCCAAGAAATCTCAAAGAACTGGAAGACTTTTGTAAGGAAGAATGGGCAAAGATACCTCAAACAAGAATTGAAAGACTCTTGGCTGGCTACAAGAAGTGTTTCCAAGCTGTGATACTTGCCAAAGGGGGCAGTACAAGGTATAAACTCTGTAGGGTACCCAAACCTTTGCAGACGCCATTTTTTTGTTTTCTGTTATTTTGAAAGTGTAAATTATGGAAATAAAATCTAACTTTTTGTGATAAAATCTAACTTTTTGTCTAATCTGTCATTTGATGCCTTTTGGAGATTTTTCCATCTTTTCTTCTTTATGAACATTAATACAAATTTTTACCCGGGGTGCCCAAACTTTCGAGCCCCACTGTACATGTGCATAGATGTGTGTGTGTGTGTGTGTGTGTGTGTGTATTGCATTTTCAGTGCTTGGTTTCATATTAAATAAGGTCCCAAATCAAATGCAAACAAACAATAACAAAATCAATAATTATCAATTAATATATTCATTAAAAGTGATCATTTTGGCTTTGAAATCTAAAAATACTCTTGTTACTATTTACCAGAGCACACCATGTCTTAAAATGACTTATTTTGCAGTCAAAAAAAAGGGTGAAAAATGACAATAACAAAGAAAAGGAAGAATGTCCTGACATACGTATGGCTGTCTTCATGTTTCCTGTTGCTCTAATCTCAAAATATCTAGCTAAAGGACTATAGAGGAAAATTAGTAAGCTGGCTAACTGGCAAATTATAGTAAAGTTGACTAATGTGCATTATTCTTATAAATAAATAAAACTTGTGACAATCAACCGTTTGATTAATCAACTAATCATTTCCCGTGAATCACTATGTTAACATTATTCCTTTAAACCCACATTGGTACGAGCCCTGCACCTGCAACCAAAATTTAAACCAAAATTAACTTCCTTGTCTACCAGCCAAATGGCTAGTGAATGTTCAAATTTTACCAGCCACTCAATAGATAACCAGTTTTTTTTGGCTTGTGAGTGAAGAAAATCTAATAGCCCCATTTGGTTGGTGTATGGTGCTAATTTTGAAGCCTGCAAGCCACCTATAATAATATTTAAGTAGGTCTACTATCTTTTGGTGGCACCTGTGGTAGACTTTTGTGTATTGAATAATGTTAATGTAGCATCTCCAAAACACATTTGTCATTTGTGTATGCAGCAGAAATGTGCTTTATGTGCCAACTGATGAAGAAATATGAATGTTTGGCAATGAATGCAGAACATGGACAACGTGTGCACACCCAAAATAGAGGAATAAGATGTAATTCAGAGAATCTATTCCGGGGGGAAATATGCACTTAGTTTAGACTTCTCGGCTGATATCACAGATGACAGTCCCATAATTCAAAGAACTGAGACATGACCCCTCACCCAGTACAGAAAAACAGAGATCCACAAACACACCCAGAACACTGAAACACAAAAAACAAAAACCCACTTGCTGTTGCTGTTATTGCTTAGGCTATAAAGGCTTATTTAATGGGAAACATTTAGACGTGTCACAATAGTTCATGCATACATTTAAAAAAGACAAAATTAAAGGAATTCAACCATTGCTATTTAAGGTCCTGTTATTGTGCATGCTGGCTCACTGTCACGACTTTCAGGGACACTTTACAGGAGGGCACTGTTGTTAATATCAGTAACACCTGTACTTTGTGTCTATGTCTTATGGTTAAAAGGCCTATAACCTGTAACTTATGTACAAATACACACAAACAACTAGCAATTCTTCTTTGAGAAAGTGCTCGTTTGCATTTGTGGTAAGAAATTATAGCCGGACTGGTGTCTTCCTCACAAAAAACTTCAAGCTACTCTAATGGGCTAGTTTAATGTTGAGCTACAGACACATTCAAGATGTCGTCCATGTAAAATCTCGGTCAATGTAAGCCCAAAGATATAAAAACACAGTGACTGATCCATGGAGTGGAACTCACCGTCACAATACAGTGTTCTCATCTGTGCAAGTAAAAAAAAAAAAAAACGTCTCAACATTTTTTGAGACAAGACAGTGTTAAAAGGAAAAAATCCACCTTCTTCTACAAGATATGGTAACTGGTCAGTCTTTTGGACTCGGCCAGATATCTCATACTCTACAAAATGCTATGTCTACAGGAAGCAAGCTTTAAAAATAGCTAACTTTGAGCAGTCCACATGCGATAGGAAGGGTCAACAGCAGGAGCTCTGTAGTGTTGTGTTTAGGAGGCTTTGACCCTTCTCCCAGACAGAGCACCTTCAAACACACAAGGCCAAACTGAACAACAGGAAACTAACGACAATAAGTCTCCACACCCCCTCCACAGGGGATGCATAGGGCTTCCCTTCAGTTGCAATGCATTTAAAGCTGCAGTGGATATAATGCAAAAAACACTAACATTTAAAGTAGAGTAAGACCTCTTCCTGTGTAGGGGCATGAGCAGAACAGCCAATAGGAACACTCTCTAAAATGCCATGTGATTGGCCAAAGTCTCCCATGACAGTTAGATTTGCTAAAGCCTTAAGCCGCCTACGCATTATAGGCAATTTGCTCTCTGCACACGACTAGGCAAGGCGCAGAGTAAAGCGCAGAGAGCAAAGTGCATCACAGGTATTCGTCATCAAGGGTGGCAGTAGTTAGGGCCAATACCAGTAAAATAACATGATTCTCAATGTCAATTTTGATAACACGGTAATAAAAAAGAATTTAAGATTACATGTACAGTACTTTAACTTGAAACATGAACTTCTTTATTAAAATATTTTAAAAATATCAAAATGTCATAAGACATACAAAACATGTGCAATAGAGCATAAAATAACAAAATAAATACATTTAATGGTCATTGTGCAACCACTAGTGTCCCCAAACACATTCCAGAATATCATAGTTCATAAAAATGCAGCGCAGTGACAATACAAGTATTTCATACACACAGCGTGTGTTACTTAACTGACCCGCGCTGGACCCATTCAATGAGTCAGCCGTCTCTCTGCAAGTAGCACTCCCTCTCTCTCCCTAGCTCTTTTAATCAGTTATTGTTGAAAACAAGTGAAGGAGCTTTCTCAGAGATACATTTAAAAATATATATATCCTATGCTATTTATTTCAGATAGCCAATTTGTAAATTTCATTTACATGTGTTGCAGCTGTATGTCTATACAACATATAACTTCAACATAAGAGGAATGTAGCATAATATGGATGTGAAAGCAGTTATAAATAGCCTATGTGACAATAAAGGTTTTTGGTTAAAATCAACAAATAATCGTGATTATCATTTTGGCCATAATCGTGCAGCCCTAACTCACAATGAATTATAGAGTTAGAGTACCCAAATTGGTTACTCGCAAAAACAATTGAGACACTGGCAGTAAAGTGATCCCAACTGGCCCTCGCTAACGCTGCCATGTTAATCCTGCTAACGTTACCGGAAAACCAGCCAAGAGGCCACGGCTGTTTTTATTTCCTCTTTCCTTTGTGGGGTTATATCTCTGTTTTGTGCATGTTACAGGTTTACAAAGTAAAAAATCCCAAAGTCCACCCCAAAGGCACTTTGCATTTTCAACAGAAAACACTGTTCAGAAACAGCTCTATTGTAGTCCAGCCTTTACTTCCATGATGGACGTGCATCATTTTGTAACACGTTATAATGCTTGCTTAGCTGCTAGCATGGCATGCCCTCATCCTAGTCCTTACCTTGGTACGGAGCATGTGAGATTCCCAAACAAAGATTGAATAGAATTGAGATGCTTCATTCTATAGCTAAAACAGAGAGCTCAACACATAGGGTGAAAAGAGGAGCTGCAACAATGTGCAGTGTGCAACAACAAATATGGTGTTTTTTTGACAATGAAACCATGTAACCCTATTCTGAAATAACCTCTAAATACAATTATGAATCTTAAAATTAGCATAATATGAGCACTTTAAATAATTTGAACTCTGAGCGCACAAATGCCGTACCGTCATCCCCATAGGAAATCAAGTCTGCTACCTTCAGGCTGCCCATTCGTCCCCATAAGTTTACCTGCTCTCATGTCACATAGATAAAGCTAATGACCCTATCAATTCGTTAAATCGATATATGCAAACACTTCCGTGTGACGTTACTACACTAGTGACTTTAGTTGCACTCCAACAGTTTCTCTCGTTTTGTTTTGAGTAGCTACCTGTTTGGGTGGGTCCTGTCAGTGTCAGCAGCTGAAACTAGGGGGCACAGAACGTGAAAGGTGAATATAAATGCAGTATGGAGACATATAATTGTAGTTAAAGGATTCTATAGCGACGACATTACTACCACTGCTACAACTAAACTGTACAGCGCTTATGTAGCTATAAACGGGGGAAGCTCAACTGTGGACATACCAGCGAAGGATGTTGACCGCCTGGCACTTTATTCAGTACCGCTTTTAAACAGTCTACACACAGATTCCATTAATGCTACTGCCGAAACAATTACATTAAAAACAGCTGAGACAGAGCAAACAGCTATAATCCTAGTTCTTCATTTCGGCTACCCGAGGCCAGCTAATGTGTAGTGCTCGACAGTGCTAACGGACGCTAGCGGGAGGTGACGGCAGAGAGCGTCAAAACTGGGGACGTAATGCAGGGAGAAAGTGACAGGGGGGCTGTGACGAAGTCGGTACGGTAACTGAAAAACTCACCTACTGGACCTTCTTTGTGTTTTGACAAGCGTCTTCCATTGACACCTTTCTCAAATCTGCTACTCCCACCACTTTTCTTGTTCGACGCCATCTTCACCCACTCTGTTTACGCACCGCCTCTCACATCTCGCCTACATACCTGCCCTGCAACTGTAAGCGCCGAGGCCCCGCCCCCACGTAAAAAGGAAAGCCAGTGAACGACTGTCCCGCAGTCCAGCAGCCAATCACGATGCTCGGAAATCAACAATGATTCACCCTGTTGGCTTTGTTGTACAACTTTTAAAAGAAAAGTGAGGCCATGGTACATTCAGCAGGGGAATTATTATTGTATACAATGTATAGAAGAATTGTAGGATTTTTTATTCGTTGAGTACTCATAGAAATGTTAGAAAGTAGATACATTGTCACACATCATAAAGCCATTCAGTAAAATACATGAAATTCAATATAGATTTTTTTTAATTAACATTAAAAGAAGCCGACAACAAAACAAGCTCACCAATTGGTCCACTCAGAAGCTGCTGCAGCTACAGAGGGCGTGTCCTCTGTTAAAAGGATACTATGCCAAATTTAAACCAGTGTCATCTTTGTGTGGACAGTGTGTTTATATGAACTTTAGACTTCCCTACGTGGAGGAGCAGAGCAATGAAGGTCTGTCGAGATCAGTTGAATGGCTATGGCCCTAACTGAGTGGACCCTTGTGAGTTTTGTCAACTGCTGTTTCCAAGTTCAATAATGAATGTTGCATCTCAAATTAAACAAGCTGATTAAACAATGGATTATCAGAGGCTAAAACTACAACTGCAGCTTATGTACAAAATTCCAAATATGCTTGTTGAAGACTGTCCTTCAATTTAGAAATCACACAGTTAAACTTTCAAAATGTACTCAACATTCCCCCTTTCTCTATCTTCCCCTTTCCTTCAGGGTTTCTCCAGTTGAATCTCCTCCTCCTCCTCCTCTTTAATGTTGCCCACATCCTGGTATGGGCCATGTGCCTGGGAGCGTTCAATCTGATCATATGTGGACCAACAATCGTCCAGATTTAGCCCCTGGGGTATGAGGTAAGGGAGATAGAAAAATCATTGAAACATTTTCAAAGTAAATTGATTAGTACAAGATAACGTGCATTCATATCTTTTAGGATATTTTGCAGAAGCCTGCCATGACATGTTTGACTCAGAGAGGATGTGACTCATTTACCTGATATATGTTTTCCTCTTCCTTCTTTGCTTTCTTTTTCTCCAGTTCATTTAATCTCTTTGACTGTGAGGGGGGAAGCAGACGTTGGTAAAGCTGTGAAATAGTTCAACTTCTCATGGAGGAAAGGCAAGAAAGATTATAAAAAAATATCCATTTGAGAAACATATTGCTGTGGAGTCAAAGCACAGCTGTCTTACAGATTGCAATAACTTCTAGTGGGTTGACATGAATGATAAGCCATTTTAAGACATTTTTGTAAATAATTTTTTTTTGCTGCAACACCAATGCTATGAGTTGGGGCGTTGACAGATCATTGTATGGTAATGTACAGTCAGTCATAATAAAGTGACATCTGACCTTGAAGAGAAGGGTGACAGAAGGCACAAGCACACACAGTAGCAGTAAGACTCCCTCAGCTGTCAGGATCTTGTTTTTGGTGCTTTCACTGAGGTTTATTGTTTTCTCCATTGGTTCTAGACATACAGACAGGGTTCAGAGGTGAAACAAGTGTTGGCATGTTTTTGTAGTGAGAGTGCCCACTTAAAAGAAGCTGAGGTCAAGTTAATGAGGGTAACCTATTTACTTAACAGAATTCATTTTTTATCAATTTAGTATGCGATCTATTGCTTTGTTAGCCTATATAACTGTTATATAACTGTTATATATGTGTGTGTATAAATAACAGTCCAGTCTGATATAGGCATATATATGTAATAAAGCAATTAACAATTGATTATTTTGTTCTCATGAACTAATGTGCATAATCCCCAGAGATTAGTGGTTGTTTTATATTTCTGCATCTGCCATCTGTGTCTAATGAGATTATGATGCATTTCAGTGTGACAAAAGCTATTAGCTTGACTGCAACTTGATCCAATCTTAGTACTATTTAAAGTAAATGATTGGGCAGCAGACTGGTAATGAGACCATCCTGATGATGTATAGATTAACCAAACTGCGATATGCCAGGATGCTGCCACTCACACAGCTCTTAGATAGACTAACGTTAACAGGATTTATGGCTTATAAGGTGTTAGCCATGCTTAGAGCTCGCCTGACTCCTTCTCAGTCCATCACACACATGAATACTCACTGTAGACCTGCAGGTAGGTGCCATGTGAGAGGAGACCACCGCTGCTGCCGTTCAACCAACACTGGTACAGTCCAGAGTCACTCAGCTGGACTCGGTGGAAGGTTAAGGTGCCACAGGATTCGTTCTATTTTGCTGTCTTTAGCCACAGTGTCTGAAAACTCCACAGCACGTGAAGCCAGGGTTTTGTTTGGAGCCTGTTTGATCCAAGTGAATGTCACTGACGTCCCAATGGTACTGTAGCAGCACTCCAAGACAGCTCTCTGGAAGACCTGTATCCTCAAAAAGGGCCTGTCCGGCTCTAAAGTCACCTCATTCTGAGCAATAACCACTGTGGAGGAAGCAGCACTTATGTTGTTTTGTGCATTTGTTATACATTCTTAAATTTTTTTTTCAACATTTGTCAAATCATGTATTATGATTGCCTCTATCATATTAGCATAATCTGTATTAACAATAAACATGTTAAGGTCTTAAAAGTTGAATGACAAAAATAAAATTTAAATGTACAGTAACAAATAACCAAAACTAACAGAGCAACAGGATAGCACAGCCATCTGTTTTGACAGGAGACGTGGTTCATTGAAGCAGAACGCAAAAAACCAAATGTGAAAAAAGTTATAGAGTACATAGATATAGGATACTTAAAGTAAACTAGCTTTAATACACAGGCATGCCTATTTTCCACAAAACACAAAAGATAATTGCATCTACACATATATGAACTATTAAATATATTCTCTTTGAGTATTTCAATCAATATTGTGTATTAAAATAAATTGATCTGACTCACCGACAACACTGCAGAGGAGAATGTTTGTGACTGTCCCCATTGCGTTAGCAAATGTTTGGTCCAGAGATTAAAAAACTTTCTGAAATAACGCAGATCAGTCTTTATACAACACTGGTCCCAGTCTTCACTGCTATTATACTAACGCACTGGGGTCTTGTTTTTCTCAGCCAGGATGTATGCTTGAATGAATTTGGACTGTCCCACATTTGCATAAAAGCTATATCTGCATGCATTTAGAAATTGATTCTAGGTTAATTTTCAAGAAGAATACTTTGATAAAGGCCAACAATTCCCCTTTATGTACATACACTGTATATTTTTAACGGAATATACAGATACAAGATATGGTTTATGAAGTCAACATGATCCTCATACAATCCATGTCTAAACCCTGTGGTTATAAAAAGTGAAACAAAACTAACCTTGAACCTCAAATTTACTCCGCAGTTATTCTAACATAGGTTTTTGCTCATGACTATATAAAATGACAAAACAGGAATTTATTTCCCCAATTTATTAAAAAAAAGTAAGAATTAAAAAAAAAAAAGTACCACAAATGTCTTCCCAAGTATACATCATTAAAGAGCCTCTTACACAATAAAATCAAAACCCAAATACACAGTATAGTTCTTGCATATTCATTGTTTATAGATAGACATGATGGCAGATGCCTGTATCACAAGAAGCAGTGTGTTTTATATACAGGGCACTGGCTGAGTTGGTGGAGAACTCAACACCTATTGCTGTAATTGAAAAAACACAATCCTGGGATGATCTCTTAATCGTTAGTCATTTGTCATCGTCTCTCACTCTGAGGTCAATTTTACAGTCCTCCATGACAGACAGCGCAAACAAAACAGTGATTGTGTTTGTAGATTTAAGAGCCCTTTAAGAAGACTACTTGATCGTCGGAACAAGGCACCACTCTATAAATACATTTTCTATTCATCTAGGTGTTTGTATATAGAATGCATGAGGAAAAGCATCAGGAGGAGGGAGAGCTAGAAGTGCCTGTAGCAGTCATTCAGCCAGTCAGTGAAGGTATCGCTGTAAGCTGGTGTTAATTGGGTTTCAAACCTGCTGACCACGGCAGTTTGACAGTTGAAAAAATCCCTTGTTGAGATGATCTGTTTAAATGTATCCCAGCCTTAAGCTGGATAGCCACAGTGCAGAGCGGGTTTGCGCTTTAACCTGCACACCAAAAACATATATTGTGGTTACAATATTTGCATATTTGTTCAATTCATTCATGCATAGACAAGTTACAGACAAGTCCCGTCTCTCTCACCGTTATGGCCAAATGCACTGTACATAATTACAAAAGCTTGTTTGAAAAACAGTAACAAAACCTCCCCTGACCCGTTTAAGTAAATCAAATGAAATACACAACATATTGTAAAACTGTGCGGTAGAAAAAGGTGATCATGCTATCACAAGTGAGGGTATTTTCAAGAGGTGAATGTAGATAATAAGCTCAACAATCAAAATGAGGGGGGCTAATTTATGCTTTCTCTATAAAAAAAAACAACAAAAAAACTTCAAGCTAACATCTATGTACATTTTACATAAGGAAATGGGGAGAGATGGTATTATTGTTCAAACACAAACTTACAGCATGTTGTGACTAATGGCAACCTTTGCACATGATCACACTGAGGTTCAGAGGGCCAAAGGGGCCTTTGTTGTTGTGGCAACAACAGCGAGAATGCATATCAGAAGTGATCATGATCACAGTGCTGGTAAGAGTGACGCTGGATTGAGACTGCAATTTTCCTTTCTCAAAAGCTTCAATTTTTCCTTTGTATCCTCACTGTCTTGTTGTCTAGTCCTTTTTTTTTTTTTTTTTACTGCTGGAGCAGGTCCCATGTGTTCAATAACAGTCCACTATCCAGGTCAGAACAGTACAGCTTTTGGAAGTTACACTGGCTTTTACTCACACTTACTGACCCAAACAGACAAAAGTCAAAAGTGTATGCAATAAATCATAGATTCTTTTTGGGTTTGGTCATAAGGCTAGGGCAGTCTAACATTCTTCAACTTGGTATCTACGTATTTTTCTATGACCACCAATACTTCCTTCTTGCTTCTAAAATCGCTTAACTTGTGTTGCAACATGTTGGAGTTTGGGCAGAGGGAAAGCTGAGCAATCACTCCGACATCAACATTACCTTACTGTAAGGAAGTCATTAAGAGAATTACAACTCATGTGAGGATCTAACGGTGCTCTGTGTATGTTTTTGGTCCTGTGTGCACGGCCACAGTTCTGCCACTAATAGAAATTATATCATCATAATTATAATTACAATCAACTGCTGAATAAAATACAAAGACACAAGCTCAGTTTTGATACAAATATTGCTATCAGAGAAGAATAGAACCTTTTGCTAATAACATGTGAATCTAGCGTCATATAATACAATTTATAACCCTGTCTTAAATCTGTGTTTTGGATCAGGAGCTCTGAATCTGGGGGAAAGGTGACACTTTAGAAACGACCTTTGTGAACACTGCTGTAGCACTGGGCCTTCAGTGTCTGTAGCTGTATATGGGTGTGTGTTTTTCTCTAGTACAGTGTGAGCAAATCCTAATCTCCAGTTTTCTACACATCGTCTAATGATCATCTGGTTCAAGCTAGCTTTAAATTAACCAAAGCGACCTCCAAACTCATTCCCCATCCCTACTCCTTTCTTCACTCTCTACCTTGATCTTCATTACACATTCTAGATTTGCCTTCAAATGTTTTTTTCTTTTTTCAAACACATTGCTCATCTGCACATATTTTTTTTGGCCCAGTGCTGTAACACTTTCACTCAGGCAATGCAACTCACTGACCCAACAACAAATAGAGCTTAGAGTAATAAATAAAAGCGGTAAATACAAACAAGTCTCCATTATTAACAGCATGATTATCTATAGTGCCACTATTTATAAATGTTTCTATGTGAAGTTATAACAGTAAGAACTCGCCAAACAAGCACATCCTTAATTAAAAACTTTGTAACACACATACACACACTTCCTTGCATTCAATCTTTTCAATAATCAAGGCTTGTACATGAAGCCACACTGTTTAAAAACTGTACTGAATAGAGTAGAGTAAATACATTTTACAAAAACAATGATGGTTAAACTTGGTTTGATAAAAAGTGCATCTCTGTGGTACTTTGGCATAGACTAGAAATAACACTATATATCAGCAGTAGTATTTCAATACATCTTCAAACGCTACATTGCCCCCTATAGGCTTCCACATGCTTATAGCCCACCTGGTGGGAAAACATCGGATTTTTCCTTGACTGCACATCTACTATTGGTAATTATGTACATTATTTTCTAGCGTGCATGTTTCTTGTGTGCATATGTGTGTTACAGCAGATTGCAATCACGACATTTTGTAAGGCAGCATCTCTCTCACAGCAAATTATTGCTTCATTTTTTGGCACATCTGAAAAAACAACCTCCCACTCAAAAGTAGGATATCCTGTTGTTTTCTTTTTTTTCTTTGTATACCTCTCTACCAAGCATGCACGCAAACAGACACACATACACATGTACACAGCTTCTCATGTTCCGTCACTAAACACTGCACTGTGCATAAAGCCCGCTAATGCAGCAAAGGGTCCAGGCAGGTTTAGGAATTTCCAGGGAAGCCTCTGAAAGTCACTCTTGCATTCCAAAAACCAGCACCAGTAAAAATCTAAACAGAAGAAAAGACATAACAAGTTAATGAGCTTGATGATGAGCATTGTTTCAGCTGGGGATGGGATAGGCACGTTTAAAAATCCTATTTTTAATGATATTCTTTTAAAAAGATGCTAATAGACACCATCAAGTCTAGTAAACATGACTTTAAAGGGTCAAACTCTTAAACTCTCGCCAAAATGCAACCAAGGGTGTTTTTGTGAAAAAGTCAAACTTTCGTTTAAACGTATAATTAGGAAAAAAACGCCACTTTTAACATTTACTGTATTCTCATTTTTGGTCAAGTGGCCTTTTTAAACAACTCACTTTAGCAGTGTTTGTTTACGCTATCCGCCATCTTGCCAGTCAAAAAGTGGCGATCTGCGAATACAACGTAACTGGGCGGAGAGTAAAGATGAAACGCTACTAAAGCTTAGTTCCATATAAATACACGGATAATTTGTTGTTTTGTCATTAGTGAAAAACAACATTGACTTAGTAGTTGAAAAAGGAGCCTCATCTAAGAATGACATTTCCTCCTATGGAGTCCGTTCATCGTCATTCGGAGATCGACACTTCTTGAATGACAATGATGGCAGCGACTGGAAAAACAAACAGCTAAAGTGAGTTGTTCAAAATTTTTCTTTTTAGTAAACTCTGCGTACACAAACAATTTTCTCAATGCTCAAGTTCATGTGTAGAGCCCCTGGTGATACTTGAGCAAAGTTTCATTTTGTGTCGAGCCTTCTTAGTGTTTTAAAAATAGTGACTTTGATGCTATCATAGCAGTGCCCCTAGCTCTCCCATTCAAAAGGCCATTTGACCGAAAACGAGAATACGGTAAATCTTAAAAGTGGCGATTCCGTCCTAATTATGCGTTTAAACAAAAGTTTGACTCCGGTCCATTCTGAAAAACACCCTAGGTTACAATTTGGCGAGAGTTCTGCTTTAAGTAAGTTCAGCTCATTAATAATACAGAAGTGTACTGTACATAGCATTACATATATTATTTATTTGTTATTGTTTTGTATTTTAGTTCCAATAAATTTTATTTGTTCTATTTGTATTCCATTTCATTCTCTAGTGGTCTAGATTTGATTTAATTTAAACTTGATTTTCCCATGTAAAACACTCTGCAACTCTGTTTTGAAAAGGGCTTTAGAAATAAAGTTTATTGTTATGCTATCATTATTATAGGGGCGGCCTGTAGCTCACCCAGTAAATGTAAGAGTGTGCGCCCCATGTAGTCTGAGTCCTGCAGTGGCGCAGGTTTGAATCCAACCTGCTGCCCTTTGCTGCGTGTCATCCCTTATCTCTCTCTCCCCTTTCCTGCCTATTCACTGTCACTATATAACGAAGAGAAAAGCCCCCAAAAATAATAAAAAAATAAAAAATAAGGAAATGCTGCAGGAAATGGCACACAATCACAGTTTGTTGTTGAAACATATCTGGTGTCTCTTCACTTCATAAAACGTATCCTATGCCCTTGATAATAATTGATGATACTTTATCCAATACTTCTATTTAAATTCTTCTTGAGCGTCATAATAAATATATATAATATACTTTAAACAGTTCAGCGTTCTCACCTAGTGGCCAGCAGGTGGCATGATGGTGTCTCACTAGAAGTTACCCCCCTCCAGTGAGAACTTGTAAAGGGCCTCCTGCAGCTTGTGGTGCTCCTCTTCTACAGTCTGCCACACACAAAATCAATATCATCGTAAGAACTGAGGACAGACACACCCGCACGCACGCCACGCACACACACACACACACACACACACACACACACACACACACACACCCGCACACACACACACCCGCACACACACACACACCCACACACACACACACACACACACACACACACACACACACACACACACACACACACACACACACACACACACACACACACACACACACACACACACACACACACACACCCTCCTCCTCCTCCTAACATCCTCTTCGTCTCCCTCGCTGCTTCTCTGACACATCCCATTGCAAGCACTGGGCATAATAGCCATTTTCAGAGAAGTCCAATTTCACAAAGCAATTTTCAGCCAAGCAATAACAGCAGTGGTTAAATGGTTTTCTGTTCTCTAGTTTCTTTTTTGTGCCATTTTGGCCCCATTTGTCCAAAGTATACCACAGCTCACTCCTTACTTAAGTTATCCTCAGTGAAATCCTAGACGTCCAACGGCGTCTCTTTCCAGTCGGCTCCCACCTTTTGTTATGTTTCTCATCTTTATTTGGCCTTGTCATACTACCTGCTTGTTGCTTAACTCTATATTCTCATCTCTCTCTCTCTCTCTCAGTTCACCTCCCCTCACCTTTAGTCTCTTTAGTTGTTCCTCCAGACTGCGTAGCCTCCTGCACACTTCCTCCTTCCTCTCCTGGGACAACACCAGGGGCGCACTGATGCTCCTCTCCTCCTCTCCCTTCATCCCCACACCTTCTTTTTCACAAGAGTTATTGCTCTCCTCCTCTGCTCCCCCATCTGTGGCCTGGCTTTCTTCTGTGGAGGGAGAGACTCAACTTAGATGGTTCATCATTCAGTTTTGTTTTGAATTGCTGTACATTCTGACCAGTAAAACTGATATTTAACACTAGTAAAACCTTGGATTGTAAAGTTTCCTGGTCACAGTGTTATGTCCTTTTTTTGTGAGAAAAAATATAAAGCCAAAACAATATTAGGACATTTAACACAGCTAAGAAGCTATACAACCAAAACAGAACATGATGTTTAAAGTAATAGTTTGACTTTTTGGCAAATACATTTGCTTATCTGAAGAGGATTGATGACACGATTGATACTAGTCTCATATCTATAAGCTGAATATGAAGCTAAAGCCAGCAGGCACTTAGTTTAGCTTAGCATAAAGACTAAAAACAGACAGAAACAGGCGTTAACTGCTCGCCTGGTTCCATCCAAAGCCTACCAGCACCTCGGAAGGTCACTAATTAACACATTATATCTTGCTTATTTTAACCGTCCACAAAACAAAGAGGAAAAATGACACTTTATGGTTGTAAGCAGTGCCTGGTGTTTTAACTTCACAGCAATGATTTCAGGAAGTCATTGCTCACAGCCAACAAAAGGTCTGGCATACTACCTGTAACACAGCAACTTGCAATTTTTACTTACTTAAGAAAGTGAATAAGATTTATTTCCAAAATTTCAAACTATGTCTTTAAAAAAAAAAAAATGCCTACCTGTTGACTGACAGCTGTCCATTTCTTGACTGGGCCTCTCTGATTGCTCCTCTCCATTTTCTTCATCAGGCTGCAAGTCTACTGACAGACTGATGCTGCCAACCAACAGCCTTTTCAGCAACATGACTAAACACAGGAGACACATTTATTAGGACAGGCAAACTACTGTGAAAGAAAGGATAAACAGTTATATAAACAAACATCTATAGAAGCACCCTCATTCACCTTCATCCAAAGCGCTGTTGGACACCTTCTCTTGATTGCTGTAGGAGTGGCCTAGCAAGTCGAAGCCTTTGTCTGACAGGAAATCAATCAGCCTGTGTCTGGGGTCTGAAGACTTGTCATCTGTCCACTTGCTGTCCTTATCTCGATCTACAGACAGACTTAAGGATTAACTTTGGCTCCAGCTTTCACAAATGTGTAACGATAACAAATTTGGACTGTTTATTAAGTGTTCAGCACATAAAGCGCTGCGGTCTCACCAATGCTGTTTTTCATATCCCCATTCTCAGTCGGGCTCAAAGGGGGCAGTCTGACAGAGAGAAAATGACAGAAGAAATTAGATATTTTAAGATGGGTGAACTTTGGCAGGCGCTGAACATGTCTTGCTCTTTCAACAAATGTGTAAGCACGCATGCATTTGCCCACACACACACACAGACACATACGTAGAGGGACTGAAAGGAGGTCCTCCACTTCCAGGAGGCAGTGGCAACCTCGGGGGGTGCTCCACTCTTCTTCAGATCATCCACTGCTGACTTTATGACATCAGTCCAGCTGTAAACACACACACATACACACACACAAAACAATTCAGAGTACAATTCATGCTATGATTTACCTTCTGAAACAAATGTGTTTATTTCTCTCTAAGACTTACATTTTCCTCTCCCCAATAGACTGAGCCACCAGTTCATAAATCTGAGCACCACTGTCCCAGGTAAATATCACATAAAAGGCCTTCCGATCTGACAGAATAAGAAAAAAAATTGCATTGGAAGGTTTAATGCTATTGATCTGACAATGGAAGACTGTATTTGTCTGTGAAACTACTGTACTGTACTATAAGAACAGTCCCTGTACTGTTGTGTACTTACCTGTGGCCACCTCACGTAGAAGACAGAGTCCAGCTTGATGATGGGGCTCAGCATCTGCTTACCCTCCTGCACAGCAATGTTACTCTTGCTCTGGCATTTGAGGACCATCTTGTCGTCCTGCCTCTGTAGGAGCACCAGCAGGTCCCCAAGCAACACACACTGCACCTCTGAGAGACAGGAAGGAACAGAAGTAGGATGGTGAAGGGGAAAAGATAAGGACTATGCGTTTTCTCAATCCCTCATAGGCCATTATTTATGTGCATGGCTTCATTAATTCAGATTGCTCTTCAGAATCAGCTTTATTTGCCAGGTATGAGGACACATACAAATTTTTCTTTGGAGCACTCAGACTGCGCTTACACATACAAAACAACCAAAACAAAATATACACACTAACATATACACAATATATACATACTCTAAACAGTAACAATATAGAGGCATGAGTGCAGTGAAGATATCAATAAAATTATTTAAATGTGAAGCATAGTGCAAAGGATATTATATATATAATATATGAACAGTTATGTATTAGGAAATGAGAATGATGAATAAATAAAAAATAATAAGTGAGATGTGAGAATGGGAATGATGAATAATACAGTCAAAGCAGGCCTGTAAATCCAGCTTTGACTCGTTGGTCCATCTTTTCACCCTCTTTACAAGAGGTTTTACAGATTTTAGTTTCTGCCTGTATGTCGGGACAAGATGAACCAGACAGTGATCAGAGAGTCCCAAGGCTGAGCGTGGGACAGAGCGATAGGCGTCCTTTAATGTAGTATAGCAGTTTTAAGATATGTATATTTATTCTTTAATGTATTTATTACCAAAAGTGTATGGCCTTGATTGTTAATTGAGGTTAGGTTATTGAATTAAACTGGATATTTAAAAAAGGAAGTTAAGGGGGAAGCCAATGTGATAAAAAAAAAAAACTGCAGCTGGGTTTCCTTTTATAGCAAACTTTAATCTACAAATCTGAAAAGGGGAAATAAAAACAGAAATATCTGATCCTATTTTTTTCAATATCTCAAAATAAACCATTGTGGGTTTTTTTGTCTTTTGGAAACAGAGAAAAGGGAAATCTAAGAGAGTTGTCCTAATTTAAATTATGATAGATATTAGCATGAGCCTACATATTTTTTAATTTAAATTAATAACAAATAATGTGCACATTTTTAAATGTGTGTAAAATGTTTGTTCTTGTTTCTGCAGCAGATAATCCCAGGCAGTTTAAATGCATTATATGTAGTACACACAAACATATTTACCAATTGCCTTCTCTTTTGTGACTCTCCAGGTCACAGAGCCTTCATAAAGCATCTTTTTCTGAGTCAGGTCAATGTTCTAGAAAAGACAGTGGGAAAATAATGAGAACATTTAAAAACATCAAAGAAACTTATATCTGTAAAGTACAACAGTGTTTGGAGTCAAACTTTGGTACAAGAACCTTACCTTATATTCAGTATAAAGCTCATTACTGGGTTTGAGCCCTGATGTGTCCAGTCTTCGCTGGTAGTCCTTTTCAGAGTCTGGGAACAGAGAGAAAGGTTAAAGTGTTAGACAGAGGACAGACAGCACAAATACACATATTACAAGACTCCAATTGGTACTCAATCATTACATGGCAGTGTGTTGAGCGATGGATAGTGTGCTTCTCACCAATAGGTTCTCCATCACTTTGACCTCCTCATTGACATGGTTGAGGATTTTTCTGCAGCACTCTGCGCTCTGCTGGATCCTTTCCTTCTCTGTTGGGTTATCTGTGGAGATACCAAAAATTCAGAGTTGAGGAAAATACAGCTTTCACAGCAGAGGCCAAACAAAAGTAAATCATGAGCGTACCAAAAAATATGGGACGGACAGTAATCCATTGTTTAAATGTTTTGCTGGTGTGCTTAAATTAGTCCACATTTATCTTGTGCTTTGATGCAGATTGGCATGAGGTTCACAACATTGGCATAATAATCATTTACATTTTGGCCTAAAAATATGTAATTTACTCATGATGTCCACATCACATCATAGGGCTGTCATGAAAAATACAAGCGCATGTATCAGCTTCAAAATCTACATGAACACCAGACATGTATTCATCAAGTATTTAATTTGTAGAAATAACAGATATATTAACAATTAACTTATAGAATATCCAAATAAAATATCACAATATACAGAAAGTGGATATTGTGATATAAAATTAAATATAACGGGATAGAGAATTTTGGTCACACCTTTTGACATTTTAATAATTAGCAATTAGTTGTGTCAAAAACACATGGTCTCATAAATATGTTTACAATTATGACAGTAGCACGCACGCACATGCTCACACACACACACACACACACACCTGTGTTCTTGGCAATATTCTCCAGCAGCAACGGGTATTTGGTCAGTCTCTGCATCTCTATGGGAATAATGTCCTTGAGCTGCAGCCTGCGGCACTGGGGTTTACTCTCTGCCTCCTGGGATTAAAGCACACACACACGCACACACACATGACCACCTATGTGACCTCTTGCGTGTCCATGCATCTGTGAGTGCATCCATGTGTGTCTTTCTGTTAAAACTTGAATAGTCTCTGTATGTCTCTGTGTGTGTTTTGTCAGTGTCAAGACAATTTATTTATATAGCACGTTTAAAAACAACTGTGTGGACCGAAGTGCTTTAAAAGGTAAAAACAACAATAAGACAATGTGTGTGTGGTCTATGTGTGTATACCAGTATGAAGGAGTTGAAGCGTGGGTCTTTCTTCTGTCTACTTTTGATCTGGTCCAAGGCCCATGACTGGTGACTGCAGAACCGAGCTGTCAATTTCTGGAACCACTCCCCTTCTGTACCTCCAAACTGGAATGAACGAACGAACGCACATGCACACGCGCACGCACAAACACACACACAGAGTGTTGTGATAGCCACAAGTAAATGAATAGATGGGGAAAGAGCTGGAAATTGTACAGACAGAGTAAAGACTGGCAACTAATATAACTGTAGCTGTTATAGCCAATATTTTACTTTCATAGATAGCTTTCAGACTTGATAAACCAACTAAATCTGATTTTGGCAAAACTATTGGCAAGACAATAAAATTGTCAGCAGATATCTGTTGGGGTTTTCCCAGAAGCAGCACACATACTGAGAGAAAAGAGAGATTGGACAATATAAAAGAATGATGACTCACTCTGTTGAGCACTGTGGTGCTGATAGATTTGACTATGAAGTTGTCATCTAAACGCAGTTTCTTCAGGTTCTCGTAGAAGTTATCTGGATTAGCAGCCACAGGCAAACAAATACAAAATGTACATATAAAACATAGTGAGCACTTCTTCTTTATACAACAGAAAACAAGTGTTTTTTGTGAGTGATGCAATTGTTCCAGAAACTTGACTGTGCACCCACGTACAGTATATACTGTTGAAGTAGACTGGTCACTTTATCACTGGCAACAACTACACACAAGCCGCTTCACATTTAGAATACAAGTTAATATTCAATGTATTTTGGTTTGCCTGTTTTATGGAAGAAGAGCACTAGCTTCCCAGTTCATGTGTCTGACACTAGGAGCAATGAAACAAGTTAGAAAAGGCCTCTTTGCAACATCACTTACAGTGCATTTCGATTATCTCATCAAGATTGGGGAAGATGGCGGCCAGCTCAGGGGAGGCCAGGAGCCCCTCTCTCTCCAAAGGCTTGGAGAAGATCATCTGAAGGACACTTAACATCCGCACATGGGCATGCTCAGTTGCAAACAACTCTGATGGGTGAGAGGGATAAGACAATCTTCAAATTGCTACATCTACAGATTGCCTATACTGAAACTGTATTTTATCTGCACATCTGTTTCTTTCTCGACATGTGCTGCTTAATCTCTCTTCTCCTCACCATTGATGACTTCCTGCCTCTTGGTCTCCTTCTTGCTGAGACTGGACAGGGCTTCAGGGGGAGCCAGCTCCCTCCAGTTGGGAGGGTCATGCTCAAACTCCAGGAGGCGGGGCTCCATCTCCTCCAGCTGTGGGGAGGGGCTGGTGGGGGAGTGGCCGGCCCCTTCAAGAAGTGAACATGGTCCCTCGAAACTGAGCAAGAAAGGAAGGCAGGTGAAAGCTGACATTTTTTGTTGTGTAATTAATTTAGACTGATTACGACTGCACAATGTAATTCAAGTATGACCCAGGTGGCTATCAAATGATGTGACTAACACACTCACACTAGTGGAGGTTGTTAGCTGTGCAACAAGAGTAGCTGTGAACAGCTTGTTGCATTTCTAAATGCACATCAGAGAAGTTTTAATATTAGATAATGCAAGGGTGTTTTAATGGGTAGGCAGAGTATATAGAAGATAAGCTATGCATGTGTCAATGTCCTGTTGGGCTTGTAGCTTAGCTACAGTATCAAGTAAAGCCTCACATAAATATATTTAAATAAATAGCAGCCAGCATTGAAAAATCAGCCAGCTGACTAGCGATTAATATGTTACAATGACAGATAACATGAAATAATTGTAATTTTTAGGTGAAATCAAACTTATAGTGCTTAACAGAAAAAAAATATTATTAAAATGTTAAAGTACAAAACTAATGGCAATTTTCCCTTGCACAGTAACCATCATGTGACAGGTTTATTAATATATTAATTCATTAACTTTACACTTTGAAGTATTTATTTTGTCCTCTTCTTCTGGTCTTGTTGTTAAACCACCACCATATGCTCAAAACTGCTCTCCACTTGACCTCCATGATGACAGCAGCTGTCATTGTTAAGGATTATTCAAGAAAATATACCGAGAAGTGAACTGAATTTGACTGAGCTTGACCTTGGTTGGCTTACTCAGGATGTTTTAAATGTTTCAATATGTCCTGACGAAGCACAACTCACTGTGTTGTGGATTTACAGTCAACTAACAGCAAGTAAACTAACTGTTAATAAAGGGCTGGCACCTAATGATTACCCAATGGTCAACATTGACCTAACATTGCCCTTTCAGTGAAAATAAGAGTGGTGTGTAACTGTTACTCACTCCCAGTTGGTCACAGCACCAGTAAATGGATCCACCTGACAGTGAATAATGAGTCATAAAGTCAGTCAGGTTGATTCATTTAATTTGTGTCTACAGGAAGCAATGGACATTTGCCCTTTAAAAATCCTTTACTTTAAATATCGTTTCAAAGTGATCTACCTAATAGTTCTGAATGAGCAAGGTGGATTTGAGCCATCAATATTTTCATAATTACCAACTATTTTGTTTAACTGCTTTCTGATTATTTCAGAACTGCTGCACTGCTGACAGTGTTTGACAGCCTGTCTGTCCCTGCTGTGCACCTCTCCAATCACAGAGGCTTTTAGAGTTTTTTTTGTCCATCTTACGGATGGAGGTGCTGGGGGATGAGCGGGGTAGGTGTTGTTGTCAAGGTAGAAGGCGGTTGGAGGTCCACATCACTACGAGAGCGGGACTGTTTGGCCCGGGAAGAGCCACGGCGCCGAGAGGAGTGCCGGTCCATGCGGGCACTCTCACTACGAGTCACTTTCTTACTGTAGGGAGGGAAGGTGGGAAAGGATGAAGACGGGATGTGGAAAAATAGGGACGGAATAGAAGGAAGGATGAATTGCGATAAAAAGTGGGAACAAACGCAAGAGTGGACAGATGATAAGAAAAAAAAGGAAAAGAGGACACAGGAAGGACAAGGAGAAAACAAGAACAAAAGTATGGATGGAGGAAACAAAGAGATGCCACATAATGGAAAGAAGAGATACCAAAAAGCAGTGGAAATACAGTAACAACAGAAATGTTTTTGAAGGGAAGGACAGTAGAAGAGAAAGTTAATTGTGTGTTAATTGTGAGGGAAAAGAGGAGAATAAATGATTTAAGGTACAGAGGAGTTACACAAAAAAGAGTTGTTTATAAAGGAAAAAGATCATATCAATAAAAGATAAGAGAAATAGAGAACATTAGTGAATATGTACGACATATGACATGCATACTGGTTAGACTATAAAAAATAGAGTAACATAGAGTAGGCTTTGTAAACTGTAGACATGGTAGAACTTGATTACCAACACTTTCTACATTTCCTTATGAGTTACTGGGAGCCAATGTACAACAGTATGTTAAAAAAGTAGCCATGCATTGTTTCTACATAATGTCTGTACCAGTTTTCAGTTAGGCAACTTTACTGGTCATTTATGTCAACAGTTCTCCAACTCTACACAACGTGCATTCACATCCACTAAAAAAAACCAAATATCTAAATAATCAAACTTATTCGAATTGTTTCACACGCAGCAGGAATATCATACTTAGCCATGTGGTGTGTTTTCTGTTGTGTATCAGAAAGGCAGGGCTCAATGTGAGGTGTGTATGCATGTAAGTATTGTTTGTTTAGTTTGTATGTTGTGTATGTAGGCCTGAGGCACGTCCATGTATGTCTGTCTGTCTGTCTGTCTGTCTGTCTGTCAAGGCGCTGACACCCACCTTGTCTTCCGTCTGTAAAAACACGGGACACGACATTATTACACACCCGCCTTTAAACAACTATTAGCTACAGTAGCAACTATAACATGCAAACACACCCCTCCAACATGATATACTAAACTAGTTTTAATCACTGTCAGTGTAGCATGCCAAATAATATGCCAAAGCCCCTGGCACAACATATAACCGCACACACTGTGGAGACAAGCAGGACAAAGGACGGGCCCTGGCCACAATAGACGCAGACACCTTGAAAAGCACACGGGGCGAGCAACAAAAACTAAAATATAAAATGAAACTTATTGCCCACTTTTGAGTATTAACTATATAACAGCACAGTGTGAAGATCAATTACTTTGTCTAAAACCTTGCTGTAGAGTAACCAATCTCCATTTCTTTTTTTCTTTTCTTTTTTTTTAAAGCTCAAGACAAACTTTAAACAAAATATCACCATTTCTATGTTAGCTAAAATGTCTGACCTCAATGCCAAACTTGTTTACTGGGTAAGTTGCAGAATAGAAAGCCTCATCTTCAATCAGTGCAATACAACCATAACAATCACAAATGTCTCAGTCTACAAGAAATTACCAGTGTATTGACGAACAAGTACCTGAATCCAATAAAAAAACAAGTCAGAACGTAAACATTATAAGATGCACAACACAATGCACACAAAGAACACAAATACTATTAGAAAGGAGCATGCGTGGCATTGTGAGAAGGAAAAAGAAGAGAGGGCATGGGGGAGAGGAAGGCAAAGGGCTGGAAGGAAAGATTGGGTCCGAGTTCACCTGATGAGGGTTTTTTTTCGAATCTGCAGGCTCTGTTAGCTAGCGAGCAACAGGCAGCATGACAAAAGCTTGCACACAGCAGGGACAGACTGCTGGGGGAGTTTTACCACGCTCCCTCAGCCTGAGCACTTCAGACATGTATCCATTCCCCTTTTCCCCTGGTCATTAGATATATACAGTCTCTATACCTCCCATAAAGTCTAATTATATTCTGATTACAATCTCAGTTGTTTCTTATAATTGCTTGTTGAGTCACTATACTGCAGTTATAATCTCACTTGCTGGATGCTACTAATTTTATTACTACATCTCCACCCTCCTCACCTGTCTTTCTCCATGTTTTCCTCTGTAGGATTGTCCATGGGTAAAAGAGGCTCCCCGACGGTCAGCCCTACTCCCAGCCCGACAGGGGACACTTCGCCCCCGTCTGACAGGGTCGAAGGCTCTAAGCGATTGCTTGAGAGGCCTGGAAGATAAGAGAAGAGGAGCGCAAGAAATAATGAGGGGTTATGTTTTGCAATTCTTTTTCTGCTGAAAGATAATTTCAAAGTTGGTGCTTTCATCCAGTAAATGAACAAATGTATATCTCCTCAACAATAATGTAGAAATAAAGTCTATTTAGATTTATATCTTTTACACAAGAAAAAAAGGGCACATTTTCGCTTTGAAAGCTGGTTTCATACAATCGGTTACTGTTTAAATGCCCAAATATATATCATGTTTATTAAGGGTTTGTTACATTAGTTGATCTTATTGAGTCTTGAGGGTGCCACCGGACTAATCGGTTTCTCTGTAAGCTATTATTTGATTATTAAAAATCTCATTACATCATGCATTTAAAGCATGCTAACAACATGGTGAAGATGATAAACATTATACTTGCTAAACATCAACATTAGCATTGTGAGCATGTTAGCATGCTGAGATTAGTATTGACATTTGGTTTAAAGTACCATAGCCTACTGTATATCCAGCCTCAGAGTTGTTTTAGTGGCTGTAGTCATGTTTTATTCATCAAATTATCAAGTGATTATACTTAAACACTGATAAAGTCATTCCCTCCAGACTCCATATGACAGTCTAGTTGATGGGGAGGCTTACTGTCCATGTGTGAAGACTCTGGGCTGTTGCCGATGTTGATGTTGTTGCCTGACCCATCACTGACTTCTAACCCAGGCACAGAGGAAGGGGTTCCAGTGGGACAAGACTTCTTACTGGGGAGGGAAGGGGCTGCAGAATCGGTCAAGGAGCCTCTGCCGGGAGCTGGACCCTTACGCTCCTGATTCACTTTCTCTTTTTCCGCTAAAGACGGGGAGGAATACAACAAGTTTACCAGAGCTGAACTATAGATACAGCTGATGCAGAAAAGCGTGACCTAAGAGCACTTTAGTCAGTGAAAAGGGGACAGAGACTTTGTGAGACAGACAGACGGACAGAGAGACAGGATGAGTATGGTGCAATCAAGGTCTCTGTAGTTAATGAGAGGGTTAGTTTGGTGCAAAAGAACACCCACAACCCAAGGACGAGATGTGTGAGGTTTTCTGGTGATTAAACAACAACCCTGAAACCCGGGTACAACTACACAATGCTCCACCCACATCCCCTCCCAATTTGACATGCAGACATGCTTATGGAGGCTTATGGATTGATTAGTAGGGATGTGACCATTCTACAGAAAAAGGAGGGGTCGGGAACTCTGGACGTCTAGTACCTTCAGCCTCTGTTTTAGGTTTGACGTCAGCTGTAACAGGAAAGAAGGGCAGGACAACATGTTCTCATATCCGGAGCATTAATGGACAACCATATACTGCATATATAGTTCTTTTAAATGTCATTTTATTTACATACATTTAAAATGAATATCATGTGTACATTTAGAGATTCTATATACTTTCAAATATATTTTACAAACTGTCAGAAATGAAATACTAGATACAAGAAAAATAACAGTATAATAGGGCTCATGTGTGATGTTTGCTAAGACACAAAGCAGATACATACGGTTGCCTGCAATCCAGCTGGGGATGCCAGGAAACACCCCTCTAGGCTTGGCTTTTGTTGAGTCATCCTTCTTAATCTGAAAAGATAAGGCCTTTGTGGATTCATCCTTCTTATTCTGAAAAGATAAAACAGATAGGAAGCAAGATAAGCCAAGACAAGTCAAAGCAAGTCAAATCTGAGCAAAACAATGGTTTTATGAGGGCATTGCAGTGCATTTATTGACCTGTCTGATTACTGACTTATTTGTTAATAGGAGAGTGATGTAATCCTTCTACATACTTGATGATGGCTTACCTTTACCAGCTGTCTCCTGAAGAAGCCTCCTCTGGACTTCTTACTGTCAACTGCCCTGGTTTTAACTCCAAGGTGCTTCATGTAGAAGGCCACGGCTGAAAAGATGGATTGGCTACGGAAGAAGTTAGAGAAGGGATTAAATAATACTATCTACTACTGTGTTTGGTAAAAATGTAGTTGTTTATATTTATTTCTTGCAGGAATCGTATTTGAATATAATTAAATGAATGGTATTGCAATTCTTATAGACACTTCTGTCCTTAGTATGTTTAACGGTAAAAGCTGCAATAAAACATATTTGCATAGCCGCTGGTCACTAATGGTGAGAGACTTACACAGAATCAACAGTGCAAATGACGAAAGATCGTGAGGATGAAAATGAGGATGGGCAGATGCAGGGAGGTGGAGAGGTGGGATAAGGGGGAGGTGGAGAGTTGAAGATGTCAAGAAAGGGAAGAGGAGGAGTTGACGAGAGTGGGGAGGAGAGAAAAAAGTGACACAAAAAGACAAAGGAGGAGTTGAGAGAAATTAAAGGAGATGGAACAGAAGACTAAGGGAGGAACCTCTGGGGATGTGCATGCAACAAAAGCACAAGTGTCTTTGTTTTACAGAGCATGCTGTCTGAATACACGGAGTGCAACATAACTTTTATCACAAAGGATCTGAGAGAAAAACAACAACAAAAACCTAAGAAGTGCATGACAGAATAATTTACTGTATGTGCAACACATATTATACATATGTACATAAGGTTTGCATGTGCAAAAAGGACAGTTTCTATACAAAACTCAACTGAAATACATTTTAATGAGTATTTGGTGCACTTGAGCCAGTATGCAAAAGTCTTGTGGGTTGACCACACCCAGGCTTGGAGAAAGCAGGCATAGCTCAAATCAGTTTTATGTGCATAAATACCCACTTAAACAGAACATTCAAGCACATTTTTTAAACTTCACAACAAAAAAAACTCACCATTTTTCCTCATCCGAGACAATTGTAGGTCTGAAAGAAAAGAGACAGGTGTCAGTGATGTTACAAAAACAGACCCACTCATCTTGCAGCATCAAGCTCACCTCTTCCTTTTATGTAGCATTTTTCCTTTCTCTTGCTCGACTGATTATTAAGTGTGTTTTGGGCCGGTGGAATCTGAAGTGACAAAGCTTTTCTTGATCCAACTCAAAGTTGATTGTTGTGCAATTGTGTTCAGTGTAAAAGCTATTGAACATATTCTAAAAATGTGCACAAAAAAAACTGAAAAAGGGTAAAAAAATAAAGTTCAAAAAAGTAACAGATGCATCAAAAGTTGCACCTCTGTCCACTCAAACTGCCTAAAAATCAACTTGTACTCTTGAAGATCTGTAAATAATTCAAACAATTGTCTTCAGACTGTCTAAAACTTTATCCACTCTGGTTTGTCTTTCCAGTAAGCTGTCTGCAAAGGGAATCCAACGTCTGAAATGATCCAGCACAGCGGAAATGTCTATTTAACCGTGTTTTTTGTCTGATGCAACACGAAGGCAAGACTGTGGAAATTGGATACTCATGTTTTGCTATGAACATAAAGGGTGGGAGGGGTTTCCCTGGGATTTCCCTGCATAATCCAATCAAATTGTCTGGTTACCTCATTCTCATCACCAGAAAGACCTATGAGAAACAGCTGGGGGACTGTGTTGTGGTCAAATGGGGGGGGGGGGGGTGCAACAGTGTAAGAGAAGTGCCAGGGTAATAGAGAGATAATTGTGAGGAATGAATAGAGTGTAACTGAATGAATCTTTTGTGCATTGGAGATAGATATCCAACTGTGTGTTAGTAACTGAGTGAGTCAAAAGCTGAATTATCATGTCTTTGATACAGACAGCTTTTTGTGTCTCTTCCACAGACAGCGTGGTCATATCCACAAGACGGGTACTGCACGCACACAGTGAATCTCTTTCATTTAAGTTGTTCATCTTTTTTTCTCTGTTCTGACAAAATGAAGTTAGACAGTCTCCTGCCCTCTCGCTGGCCTCCTCTCCCTCTCTGTCTGACTTGCTTCTTGTAGAGGATAACACATTGTAGTTGGCCACGGGGTCAAGGATAGATTAACTTTCCCCCAGATCTCTTGCTTTCTTTCTTTAAACGTGCCCAGGGCAGGAGCAATCCAGCATCGATAGCCCTCCGGCCTTTTCGCTCCCCTTCCTTCTTCCGCTGTGTAACCCCCCCCCCCAACCCTACACTGCCACCCCTCCCTACAGTTGGCAAAATGCCACGGGAACCTTCCTGCCAGCGTGGCACTGCTGACTCCATCTTTTCCTCTCTGCTTCTTCATTTCCTTCTTACTCTATTGTGCTCTCTTCCAATCACTGTTCCCTCTCCAGCTCTCTAGTCCAGTGCGCTTGATTTTGTCCATCTCCTGCTGGATTTGTCTCTGTGTGCTTTGCACTAGATTGGATATGTGCACTAATGTTAAAAAGACCTTCTACTGGGCTTTACAGAGAGTGTAGTGCCAACTTTATAAGGAACATAACAGAAAAAGGCAGCTTTTCCATCTCTCAGCTTAAAGGAAATAGAGCAACAAGGTATGGAGAGGACACAAGTATTTTCCTCATTGTCCAATTACTATATAAAGGTTAGTAGTTTAGTTTAGACCTAGTTTAGTTTCATCTTGTTTAGATCATCTGGTTCCATAGTTCCAGGAGATTTTTGGTCTAAAAGAGCTAGTTGGAAGTCTCCTGGATAATCAAATAATGCTTTATGTTTATGTAATGCATATTTATTTTCCAACTTAATTTCTAAATAATCATGCTTTTTCTGTCAGTTTTGTTTGGCAAATTGCAGTTAATACTATGATACCCATGAGTCTTGGCTGCTGTGTGAGAGGCCAGTTGGAGGTGCAAATCAAATTTAAAATACTTCCTCATTGCACGTAAGAACAGATAAAGGTGTCTTATTTGCATCATCCAAAACTGACCAACATTGAATCCAAATGTGAATCGATTTAAACTGCTGAATGTATTATCAGGGTTTCTATAAAGGATAATAATAAAAATAATCTTCAGTTTTAAATCTCTGTTAACACCAAAGTGCTCCTTGAAAGTCGCAGTTGACCACTCTCCTCATGGGTTTATGTACACATGCCTGTACAACTTTTTAAATCAGACAGCCCAGTAGTTAGCGGGTGCTAATTTTTTGAACTGATGATTCAACTAGGTAAGTTGCCTATCCAATCTAAACTCCTTCCTTATTGCTATTTCATAGTAGGTGGGCATTAATACTGCCAACAACTATTCCTAATCGGCACATTTTACTTCTTTTCGGTGTTGCAGTGGAACAAAGAAACGCTCACTGTGTCTCTGACATCTTGTCCAGCAGGTTCTCGGCTACAGACTTCTCCTTCATCTCCATCGGGACGCGGTCGGTGGGATAGTGGTTCTCCACGTCAATGAGCTCAGCCTCGTTGGGTGTCATACCCATCATCCTCTTTTGCCTGTGCAAAAGACAGCAATAGGAGGATGGTAGTTTGGCAAGATTAATATTGAAAAAAGGATTAATACAGTATACTGATTCATGTTTTCCAGATTATGTGAGAAGACACATAGATGATGAGGGCTGCTCAGTGCATTACCATTCCTAAAATATGGCTATTCATCAACATTTCCAAAACAACAGTACCTTTTTAATCCACAAAAGACACAAATTGCCATTATCCTCTCTATGATGTCCGCATTTGTTTGTTTTGTGTTCTGAGTGCACTGCTTTTTAGCAGAAAATCATGTTATTTTCCTGTAACTCTAAATCCAAGGCAGCCCAACTAAACATTATTTTGTTCAGGTTAAAAAACTAACATAAGCATAAGCATCATGGTTATGTATCAAATAGGAACGCAAAAATAGATTAGATGAATAGATCCTCTAGGATAAATTACTCTTCTAAAGCAAGTTTCAAATCTCTAGACGTTTATTTTTATTTGAATGTATGAATATATGAATTGGTCATTTAAATTGGCTGTGTCAAGAATCCTTAAATTATTGCTCTATTAACATGGTTTTCTAATTTCCTCCCATTCAAAACAAAAAAGAAATGTGGTTTATGTAACTAATTAAAAGTGAGCTTTTAGCTTGGTTGCTGGTTTACTGATTTCACATTTCAAACCTCAAAAACACTCACAGGGAAGAGCTTACATTTCAGTAGTTCAGAGAAACATGAAAATTAAATAACCATAAATTCAACACCTGACCTCGTTACAGGTAGAGTATATACAGCAGAAACGTTCCTGAGTGACATTTTTAGTACACCAGGGTTGTCCCTGGATTTTCTTCTGGACACAGGTGATGCATGAATTAACTTTTTTAGTTACTAGGCTATTCCTTGATATTTCAGTAACTGTATAATTGCTCACCCTTCTCTGGCTTGAGTCTCAGACTGACCCTTACTTTCCACTTGGACTGTCTCATCTGGCTAGCTGGTTTATTAAGAACGTGTTAGACCGTATGAGACATTGACAGTGGTTTAAACGTCCCCATACTTAGTTAGATGTTAAAATAGCTTATTATGTCCGTCATCTTTCTCGGTCCTCCTCTATGCTAAGCCTTTTTATTAAAGAATGCTGTAATTTTCTTGAATTTAATTCCCAAAATGGGATTTCAAGTCACTGCATAATTTAAAACATCCGTGACAAACAACTGTGTTTGTTTCTAGGGCTGGTTATTGTTTTATGTTGTTGTTTTTTTTGTTTATAAGCATTTTTCACATTATCCACATTATACAGGCAGTGGATAAAAAAAACAAAGAAGAAAAAAATATACTGTATATCTATACAAAAAAAGGAAGGCAGGTCATGGGACAATCACTAAATCAAGACAAATTTGTAAATGAAAAAATTGCTCACGGTGCAATGTTTATGAAAAATCTGTCTGACTTAAGCTAAATAAAACACACCATTTTTTCCAATAATTTTCATTTGATATTTTTTAATACTTCTAGTAGAGGCAGATATGCCTTTTGCAGTAACCACGGTAACCACAGTAAACGACTGTATGCACAACTCATTTAGGAGAAAAACGCCATGACCAGATATAGAAACATATATTGATAGTTTTGTTCATTTATTTGAAATATAAATAGTATGTAGACTTTCTTTACTAAGTATACACACTGTATACTCATATCTTTATCAGAACTAAGCATAAGGTCTCTCAACACATGACAATTATTAGTTTCAAAGCAGACTGCTATGATCATGACATGAGAAAAATATTGTGAATTTACAAAAGAAATATTTGGGTTACAGTTAAGACTATACATGACTGGCTGAGTAGAGTTCAGGATGGGGATTCTAACCTGAAATCCTCCAGCTGTTTGGCCACTTCAGCAGCCTGCAGGCTCTGAACCTCCTGAACATAGCGCCTTTGGGTGTCCTCGTGGAGCAGATCTGGACGGGTTCGGTCTTAGGGAAGGGGGACAGGAGAAACAAATGAATGAGAATCAGTGATACACAGAAGAAGACACAGTGAGGGTTTGAGGTGTGTGTATGTGGCAAATATCGGTTATATAATGATTGATATATTTCCTAAATACACCACAGGAAGACAGCTTACCCAATTCGTAGGCTACATTCCCTGGTAGTACCACTCTGAGAATCTATATTGTGGAGCGAAAGACAAAATAAATTTTAATTTAAATCCCATATGTTAAGAAAGATCACACAAAATTACTGATATGCATGAGTCTTTTAAATATGTGACTGTAGATCTGTGCACAACAGTCCTTTAATAAATCCTACCTTCATGGAGGTAGAGTGTTGAGTTTTTGAGAGGCATTGATTTAACTGTATGGTCATTTGGGAGGCTCTAGTTTATACGGGTGACATGTGTTTCTATTATTATGTCCACTACTTTCAAATCCGTAAGGGCAGGCTATATAACAGAACACCTGTATAATGCAATAAAATTCAACAGCACCACAAAATACAGCCTCAAAAAGAATCATAAAGATGAATCAACACCTCTCCAAAACAAACAGTTTGAGCTAGGTGTACTTAACAAACTTACTTAGATAATTGCTCCTTTGTTATGTACTGACACAAGACAAATCTGTGTGGTATATCAACTTACAAGAATCCAAATAAAGTGTGCAGTAGCTACATATCGCCACAAGGAGTCATTTAAACATTAGAAATAAAACAATAATCAAGAGAAAAAACACATGTTCCAAATGGAAGATACATAGCTCTTTCATTGACATGAAAATAACCACAAGGGCCAACTTTAAGTCAATGGGTCTACAAAAGATTACGGTTTAAAAAAAATAAAAAAAATAAAAAACGAGGTTAAGAGAGGATGATTCTTTCTTAAGTGCTTTCCCACGATCCTGACAGGAAGCTGTGAGTTAGTACAAAAGACAGACAGACTAACAGACAGGCCGGGAGTGAGTGCAGCACAAGCCAGCTCAGCTGACAGGCATGTGCAGTGTTTGAGTTTTGAGGAGGAAATATAACGGAGAAGTGACAGAGGCCGGGTTTGCAGGCCGGGAGGAATAATGGAAAGTGAGACATGGAAACTGAAGGGTGCTCCACAGATACAGAGTATAGGCAGAGCAGGCAGAGCAAACAGAGCCGACAAACAGCCGTGCACTTGCAAACAAATCACACAATGTCCCTCCTGAGTCAAGTTATAGACTACAGCTGTGCAGTATATCAAATTCCTATTGATGGAACACAACGAGAAAATAATCCAATACCTATGTTGCAATTACTGCTAGGTTTATCTGAATTGATTTTTATATAATACACAATACCAAAGACTGAAAGAGCAAGAATTAGCAACTAAATGACAACTCCCTGAAGCAAAGAATCACAGAAGAACTATAAAATCTAAAGATAGAGAAAAAAAAGCCTATTGAGAGTCTAACAGGAGATTTAATCCTGAAGTCTATCATTATAGGACTATAATGGAAGTGTTTCAAACCACAAAACCATGCAAACATAAATGTGATATTTTATTAATTTGGCATCTGCAGCATCTGCTAAGGTAATCACAACAAGGTACCAAGTCTAAACCTGAAAAACCTGAAAAACTGGCCTGTCCAGTTTGATCCGATTAACTGTGCTTCCATAAAGGGGAACTATTATATAGCATTTTCATGTTCATACTTATTTTGTGTTTATTTATAAACATAAATAAACACAATTATGTTTATACCAGGACATGATTACAGGCTTTAATGTTAAAAAACACTATCTTTCCCATATTGCCCATAGCTGCTGCACCTTCACCCTCTGTATGAGACACCAGTCTGCTCTGATTGGCCAGCGTGTTTCCTGGAATCACTGCTGCCCTCCAATTTTGTTTAACTAGTTGAAGCTGGAGCTATTGCAATGGAGTATATAGCAGGACTTTGTATCGTGACAAATCACCAATACAGGCTTCTAAAACAAATACTACACAACCAGATATGCCCTGACAGTAATGTGACCCAAATTGGGGAGAAATTACCAGCATTGGCAGCCAAGATGACATCTTTTACTGCCATTAGTATGTAGGTACCTGTGACAATGTTAACACTGCAGTAAAAAAAAATAAAACACTCCATGGCTGGAGCAGATGACCAATCATAGAAAGCCGGAGAAGGCGGGCTTGAAGTTGCGTAGCACCTTGCCAGAGAAAAAAACTGTTTAAATCGGGAACGTTCAGAACAGTTGAGAACGTTTTAGCTCACATGGATTTCTCTAAAATACGTTTACATCATTATTTGGCCACATTTAACATGAAAATCCAAACATTATAACATGTGACAGAAAATATGGGAAACCATGAGATGTCCCCTTTAAAGAAAAAGTGATCAACACAAATCTGTTAAGAGCTCAGTGTTAATGTCTAGTGTTTGGCATTAACGCATTACATAGTAATGTATTACTGTAATATTATCACTTTCCACAGTAACTAGTAGTGTAAGGGATTACAATTTCCAAAACAGAAATAACATTACAGTTATTAATCCAAGTAACGCTGCGTTACTTTCTTACCCGTGATCTGTTTTTGTCCCAGGTAGGCTTGCTAATATGATGACTTGACGTGTACGTTTGTGGTAATTTAGCGCGAGGCAAGTCAGGGCCAGGACCATCACGTCGGCTACTAGCCAAAACAGCTAAACAAAGGATGACTGAGAGGAATATATTCAACAGCTGGAAGTATTGTCATTATATAAAGGCTTTGATCTGAGTGGGAACATCACATGTCATCAGATCACACTGTGAGCAGAGCAGCGTCCTCTCCTCTCTCGCCTTGTGTAATATAAGCCTTTGTGACACCCAACAAAAAATGGAATAGGCCTATGTTAATGTGCGATAGTCTTCGTACCATGACAGACTGTAAGCAAAATGTTTGAAGTTATGCAGTTAGTCTGATAGTTGACCCGTCCTGTAAGGTTAATTATTCTTACAATAAAGTAGAAGACAATATTACTTTTGATACTATGTAATAAGTAAAGTAATATTACTTTTATAAGGGGTAAAGCGTAACATATCACACTTCGTGAGTAACTTGCCAAACAATGATAACCTTAGGCTAGATGAATTGCATGAAAATAAAATACTGCATGTGTCCTCATGTTATCAATTTGACATCTCTCCCTCTCTGCCTAAACTTGGTGGTTGCAGGCAAGTTCTTGTGTGTTTTGTTACCAACTTTACTGAATAACATCATTCTCATGATCATTGTTTTTATTTTACTTTAAGTTTACAATACATTTAACTTGTTCAAAACTTTATTCATGTATTCTTGACAATCAGGTCGCTCATTAATTCAAGCCATTTGCATCTACTTTAAACTGGCATGCTTACAGGAAATGCAGTGTAGTGTGCTACTTACTGCACCCTTGTCCAAGAAAGTGTTGTAGAACTCCACAAACTGTTTCTTGGTCTCTTTGGCACTGAGGTTCTTGAAGAGGTCAGCATGGAGGTAACACAGCTGAGAGAGACAGACAGAAGATTCAATAGCCTTTAATGTTGTGTATGCTGCATTAATGCACTCCCAAGGTTTCTGTTCTTATGTGCACAATTAACAGAATATTTGATATCACAACTCTTGATATAATGGCAAACCCTAATATATAAAAGGGACTACGGGCAGAAAATAGCACTATAACCTGCTACAATCTGGTATAATGCATCTCTCCTTGTTCTTATACAAGGTTAATGTTAACATGTGCATTGTCCCTGTTAAAAAAATTACTAATTATAAAAACTCATTTAACTTCATTTTACCTGACCCTTAAAGTCAAGCTGTTGACAAGATATGAAGTGCTGTTCATTAAAACACAGAGATTAATTGGGTATTTTAATTATAAGGACAATATATTATAAAATAATAGTCATTGACAGCCATAATCACGCATAAATACTTTAATCTCAATTAGTCATTAAACACTATTATGACTGTCTTCGATAAACAATTTACACTTCTGATGTTCTGACATACTTCTACTCTCTACGTGGACCTCAATGAGACAAAGGGGGTAATAAAGAAGGAGGTTGTCATGGCTGTGGGAGGTGTAACAGTACCTGGGTGGGTCACGGTGTCTGCATGCAGAACAAAGGGGAAAGGACAGGCATGCTTTATATCAGCACTGACACACAAGGGGGCAAAATGTGCAATCTTGTCTATAAATCAATTTGAATCCACACTTTAGTAAAGACCAGCAGGAAATATGTGCTGTTTTACACGTTTGATACAAACCAGAGCTGCACAAATTATCTTGTAGTGTTATCATAATGATTAAATATCATTGCTTCTCTTTTTCATCAAACCAAGCACTCTCTATTCACCTGTAAACCTTCTCTCATTTGATCATTTGTTTTGAGGACGCTAGGATCATCACAGTGTCCTGAACTTGGTTGACTGCAGACAAAGCTTTGTCGCTACACAGAAAAACTTGCAGTGTCACATAAACAACTGCTTTAGTTTATATGGCTAAACTAGGACTTTAAAACCGGTCTGACTGCTTGTCTTGTTTACTCTGATGGACTCTGTGGAACAGTGGAGCTGTCAAACATCTCAGTTTAAATAAAATGTAACATAATCAAAACAACAAAAACAAGACCCATGTTAAAATAATAAAAAAGTACATTTCCTCTAGTGCAGTACAATTCTGTTATACTGCTAAAGTTGGATGAACAATCATCAGTAATCACATAAGTAGAATCTCATTCCTGAGCAAATTCATTTGAATTAATTATTTAATAATAACATTTAATTATTTTAGCCATAATCATTGAGTTCTTTAAAACATATTCAATGTCTTAAAACATACTCAAGCCAGAATAAAACCCAAGATTTTATTAAACTGGCTGTAAAAGGTTTGAACTACATCTTAAGAGTTGTTTGAGTGACAGAAATCTGTTCAGATTAGATATTAAAGAGTACAACACAGACATGTATAGTACAAAACAGTGTGTTTAGGATCCCCAAACATGGATAAAAACATTTTCAAAAAAATAACAATGATCTAACAAACAAAATGAAAAGGATTTAAATTAGATAGCCTTAGTTTTATATTATTTAACAGGAGTTAGGAGGAGACAGTATTGAGATTTATAATACTATGTAACTTTCTGTATTGATCATAGTATATTAAGCTGAACTTGTTAATACATATAACACTTGGGTTCCGGGTAATCAGGTATTTGATCTGCTGAACCATAACATTTGACAAACCCACCAGATTTAATTGAAAAAACACATCATGGCAACACTTCATCTGTATAATTTGTTAGTCTGATCTGTTTAATATGTAATAGTAGCCTGTGTAGACATCTGTAACAATTAAAATAGACTCATTTATGTTCCATCAGACTTGTATGAGATGGATGACAGAAAGACGTAGCTGAAACACATCGTGTAGACAGGGTGTTGCATTATGGGAGTTGTAGTTCTCACCAGAGGAGCCGGGTCAAACTGTAGAATAACATGTTGCATGAAGACCAGCAGGTGGGTTGGCCGTTCCTTCAACGAGTCTATATTGTTGAAATGTGTGCACTGGTCATCCATAACCTGAGAGAGAGAGAGAGAGAGAGAGAGAGAGAGAGAGAGAGAGAGAGAGAGGCCATAAATTAAATTATTTGAAATTACACTAAGCTGACTTGTGCCATTCTTTTATTCACTCACATCATTGAGATCATTCTCGAAATCCTCATCCTCAGCCCCGATGATGCTCATGGCTGGGTCTGAGCACTGAGCCCCAAACACGCCCTGCTATGCAGAGAGAGGGGAAGATAGAGAGAGGGGGGAGGAACACAAGACAATTAGCAAACATTATGTGCTATAATTTAAACCTGTAGGCTTCCTCTTTGACGTCCTGACTCCCCGCTGAGCAGAGCCAGACATAAAGACAAATTAGGGTTTGGACACGGTGAACTTTCCCACTGAATCACATCAAGTGGAAACTTCCCAGAATCCAATCACGCCTCCCTAAGAGACCGACAGGCCTGATGTGTATTAATGCATGATGTCCTTTAATTACTATAAGTAGGATGCCATTCTTATGAGCCAAGCAAGGTTAAGAAATATAAAGCATCAGCTACAGGTTAAGCAAAATACAGGTGTTTGTGACTTGCAAGAACTAAACTATGATCTCAGGAACTACTGACAAAGACTGTGATATTTACTCGTTTAGTAAAGCTTATTCTGTCCTGAAATACATCATGAGGCTAATGGGAATGGCTGATAATAAATGATAATTAATGGATAATGACGCAATGACAAAGTTTTTTAGCTAAATAACTTTGAATATTTTATTAAGATAGGGGATGTTCTTTGAAATGCTTAAGTCCTCTTCCCCCAGGCCTCACTAAAACATTTAGTTTAGGTATTGAAATCAAGAGGGAATAATTCAGTGTTTAACATGCATTGCAAAATAGCATCTTCGATTTAAGCTTTCTCTGAAGTTTTGCCAAATTTTGCCTCTGGAACTTGCTTTTCAGACTAGTGTTGGGTTCAGTAATACACTCAGAGAGAAACGCTCCTCTAGCTGCCATGACGTAAACCATTCAGGTCTAAAAGTGTAACTAAACTCAAATTAAAGATTTATGCCCATCCTCGTATTTGAAAACCATGAATAGGGAAAAAAATGCATTGGAATGGGTGATCAATTAACCCCCACACCACTTCCCCTGCACGAATACACACCCAAAACACACAAACAACACCTAGCTCTTGTATTCAGTCTTCTGAAGGCCGCTGATCCAGGCCAGCGCCGCTACCGGGGGAACACCCAAACACATAAACACATCAAAAAGCCAACACTGTACAACATGTACCATTGTCCACTGCTAGGTGAGTACAGAGGGCAGAGTGTAAAGAATTAGGAGTCAAAATAAGAGGAAAAAGTGACTCCAATAGTCCCTGTGGGGAATCAAGCCTTGAGAAACTGTTAGGAAGGAGCAGCCTTGTTTTTTTAAAGTTATTTATAGATTCAGAGTTTTGAATTACAAAACTTTACACATCCAAGTTTCATAGCCATTTTGTATGATGGTAGTGAATGAATAAAGTAGACTTTGATGTAAAGGCTCCAAAAATCTGGAATAATCTGCTTGAGAAGAGTCTGTGTCCTCTTTTATATAAATCATATAGCTTACCCTTACTTTAGGAGGTTTTCAATCGAAAGTACTCGCATATTTATAGCGATCAAGATTATTATAAAAATTGTCCAGAATTCTCCTTTAAGTAGGAACTGAAAACTCACTAAGTGGTTTAGAGTTGATAAAGGAAATGTGAGTCTGTACTCGGCAGCAATTTGATTCTGGGCCTGAATACAGTGTTTGTTAGTGGAAAGCAGGAGAGCTGATAAATGCATTGAGGTCAAGGTGAGTTCTTGTAAAGAGTCAGAGCTGTTAGTTGAGGAGAGAGAGAGATACACAGACCGAGAGAGAATGTGTTCATTCATGTTCCTATCCAGTGGGCTGCGGTTTGAGAAAGGCCAGTATTGGAGAAACATGCGTAGGAGGGGTTAGCCAAACAGAGAGTCACAGGCCTGTCAGGGCCATGAAAACACACACACAGTGTCACACACACACACAACGTTATGTCACCACGACAACAACAGCTAATAACATTTCCTGGTGAAAAGATGAGATTCTTTCACTATTACAGCACAATTGAAAACTATTTTCATACACATCATACAGTGACAGGTACATAGGAACAACAACTCTGTTAATTGAGAAGGCATCAGAAATCTAGTAGAATTTCAGTCACCTGTATTCACTTCAGTTTCCGCAATTTGGGCAATATAACCTCATAAAAGACATACATTTGTCAGTTGGCACATCTACTTAGTTTATACTATTTTATCTGAAAACATGTAAAGCTATCTTTATTCGTATAGCCAAAAATGTGCCTAAAAGGGCTTTACAAACTGCACAACAAACCTGCTCATCCCTAGACCTTTGCTTCAGATGATTCTCCCAAAAAGAATGTATTGGTCGGTCCACTGTTTGTTTAGACACACACATACAGTCAAGAGACAAATTGGGCTACAATTGATGGACGCAACAAGACTGTGAAAGCCATAGCATATTAGAAGAATATATGGATTATCAATTAATCTGCAGATTATTTTCTTGATGGATTACTTAAAATTATAAAAAATGAGGTCCTGCTAACAGTCCAAACTCAAAGGTTTTCACTTAACTATTACATAAGACAAAGAGAAGCAGAACATAATTTGAAATTGGGAAAAGGTAATACATTGCAATATATCGCTGAATACTGCAATATATGTTTAAAATTGCAATATTGTATTGTGACATAAGTATATCAAGATGATATGCTATTGTGAGGCCTCTGGTGATACCCACCCCTAATTCGGTTATCGAAAGGCTTTTGTATCATGTGGACGCACCGAGTTTCTCATGGGGGCAGCAGAAACTACGCGCTATAGCTTTAAAGTAACTACAACGGCTACTGCACGGCTGTGGCTCAGTGGTAGAGCGGTCGCCTGCCAATCGGAAGGTTGGTGGTTCCCCCTGCAGTTTCATGTCGAAGTGTCCTTGGGCAAGACACTGAACCCTGAGTTGCCCGAAGCTGCGCCATCGGAGTGTGAATGTGTGTGAGTGTTTATCTGATGAGCAGGTGGCACCTTGTACGGCAGCCTCGGCCAGTGTGCGAATGCGTGTGAATGGTGAATGGTTCCTGTGCTATGTAAAAGCACTTTGAGTAGTCGTTAAGACTAGAAAAGCGCTATGTAAGAACAGTTCATTTACATTTAATGGTTATTTACATGATCGAATAATCTACCAATCATTACTATAATCATTTCCAAAAAACTGTGAAAAATGTCCTTCACAATATCATAGAGCTAAAGCAGATTTCATTAAATGTCCTTCCAAATCATAAGATTTACAAAAACGTAAGACCAGGAGATTTTAATTTTATAACTTGGACCCATTATATGTTTGGCACTTTTTCTAGAAAAATAAACAATTAATTGATTGTCAAAATAGTTTCAATCAAATAATAGATTGACTACTCGTTGCAGCTCTAATAGTGACTAAACTGACAGGGAATGATTTCTTTTTCATCTCAGATAACTGTTTGACTCAAGTCAAATGCTAAAGCAGAAGAGGCTTGTTAAACCTTGAGGAAAGTTGACTCTTATAAAGACGTTGCTGCTATTATGTTGCACTAGTGATCGCAGCATTTCAGCCTCCTCATTACGGGAGATGCTAAAGCCAATCCCTTGTTATTGTTATGTCTTGGTTGATATTGGAGTTACTGTAATACATGTTACTTACTCTAAGAGATGAATTGAAGTAGTCAGGGGAAAGCTAATTGGGCATGTCTCAGAAGTAAGTAGGGAAGGTCAACTCTGCTCAGCATTTAAAGAGCACAAGAGTATAGAGGGGCAGGAGTGGGAGCCTCCTTTGCCCAGATGGAGCCAAGTGGTACATTCCAGCATATGGCACAGTTCAGACAACAGATGGAGACTGTCTGTGAGCTTCAACAGTAACCAGACCCTCTTCCCTTCACCTCCATTAGTACACGGTCGCTGGCAAAAGCTTCAAAATGCGAGGGTCCTTCCTGGCTGATACAGACGTGGCTGTATTAGAAAGAAAAGACCACAAGTAGTGTACAGCATTTGAACAGAGTGTCTCAGAGGTACCGAGATCAGCTCCGGTGCTCCTGAGAGTCGGCAGCTGCCCCCAAACCGGCCCTCCCCTCCCTCGCATCACATTCCATTACTAACTAAGTGTCAGGTGGCATCAATCCAATGATAGCCATCAAGCGTACGTGCCTTTGTGTGTGTGTGTGTGTGTGTGGCTTAAGACTGAGCACGTATGTGGGAGGGGGCCATTGATTGTGGGGAGCTGCCGGTGAACGTGCACGTGTGTGTTATATGACAACTGGTCTTTACAACAGCATTCCTTCTTTGTCTCTGACCAAGCCACACTCTAATACTGTACATAAGCTGAAGAAAAATCAGCACCTGTTTCATCAGACCTCTCGAATATTTAGACAAAGCAGCAGCACAGTTTAGCATTTCATTTTTCCAGCAGCTTACGCTGAGAGGTTATGCTGCAAGCCTAATAATAACTGAGTCACTGTTACATCAGCTCTTATGCAAACCCCACATCCATTGTGAAACCGCTAAAAACCATTAACGGTTTTAATAAAAGCCCTCAGATTGAGAAGAGTGGGCATCTTTGGCGTATACTGCTTGCACCTGTCAATCAAGTTTCTACAATAACATGACGGAGTCTGTCAGAGGGGAGTGTGATACGTCTAGTGGTGCAGGATCATGACCAGGTCAAGTGATGAAGTGCTTATACATGCAGTGGAACCACACAGTTAATGGTTCTATGAGTAGAAGTGTGCTAATATCACATGTTTTTTCAGAACCAACCAGAGGACAAGGTTCATCATTAAGTGGATTTGCCAAAAAGTGATCTAACTTGTTTTTGCACACCAGTTACAGTCTTTGTTTTTATTGTCTTCTTCAGTCAGTAAAAATTATCTCCAGACGTTTAACCCCACAGTTGGAATATCATTAACCATGGTCTCTAAAACAGACAAATCATTAAATAGACGTAGCCGCACAAAGACAGAATCAATGCAAGAACATTTTCTGTGTGAACAGACAAAGATTTTATCTTAAGTTTAGTAAACAGTTACATTATAAACAATGTTTTTTCTCACAATAAGGCTCTTTATAGACAATCATGTGTATATATACAGTATATATGTACATTTACCCTCTCCCCCTAAACCAAGTTCAAAAGCACAGTTAAAGATTCCTAAAATTAAATTACATCTATTCCTTCTAGCTCTAGAGGGAATCGGTGAATATGCAAAAAAAAAAAAAACATGTCTTGTCTCCTACCTAGAGCCCACTTGTAACCACACCCGACCACACCCATGAGTGGTGTAGGTGTCAAACAGGCTTTAAACTTTCAACTAGAGAAGGCAGTGCTTTTCACCCTGGTGTTTAGAGTTACTCTTTAAAAGCGAAATTCACGGCTCCAGAGTGGTAGTATAAAAATAAACTGTGACAGACAGCAATTACCTTAACCGCTGTCATCTGTCTAGTCCCCGGGCACAATGAGATGCATGTGCTGAAAACAACACTTGTTCCACCAATATAAGAGATGGGCACATTTTTCAACAAAGAAAAAACAGAAATAAACGTATGCATCAGTATAATCAAAAGATGCTATAAGTAACAATTGCTCAGATAGTGACTAATACTGTATGTCAGCAGCAGAGGTGCTTATGTGTTTTAAAAAATAAGTCAACATCATACAGCATAAAAGTTATAATTTGAACTTCGAGTGTAGTGACACGGTGTAAAATGTAAACGATTCACTGAGGAATACTTAGCATAGCTTATATCTTCCTGTACTAAAAAGCACTAAAATTAGAGCTTACTACATGCACCTGGCCACAGAAGCCATTGTATAAGTACAAGTCCCTGTTCTCTTCTTACCCTAGGTCACAATAGGCTGTGTCCTGTCCTCTATATGCTATGAGGGCAGTGTCCAAAAATAGTCCAGCAGCTAATGGCTGTAGCTTGCTGTGTTTGTACTGCTGTTTATCTGACTCCCTCATCAGGCCATGGGCTCATTAGCAAAGACTTGGGGATTGCTACCAGCACCACTGCTCCTCCACTAGCTGCTCCCTGAGGCGCCTGAGCAAAGGAGGATTTAAAAAAAAAAAAAAATCTGGGGGAAGGTGGCAAATGGGGAGGCACACAGACAGGATGTGGGTGTAATTTCCTCAGGAAGCTATCAGAGCCATTTCTTGTATGACCTTACCTATCAGATGAAAAGCGAGTGAGAAGCAAGATAGACAGAAGGAGAGAAAGGCAGAGAATGATAAAGGTTGAAAAAGCAATAGCCCCAAAAAATAAGAGTGTTTTTCTAAGAAATATTACAGACAAAACTACATCAAACACACCTCCTGGCCACTGGTCTCTAAGTTTACATGGGAACTAGAAAATGAAGTTACCGCGCTCAGCATGAACGAAACTTAGTGATGAACAAATGAGGAACAGATTGCTCATGAGAACGTGTGAAAAGGAAAGAATGGCCTATAACAGCAGGGTTTAAAACATTTACATTCTGAATGGGGTATCAGACACCATTGAGATGTCCTTTTGGCAGTATGATGGTTTTGAGACTGATACACCATAGAAATACAGCAAATAGAAATGAAACAAAAGTGGGATTCTCACTATGAAAAGTCTGGTCAAACTTATACTATCTTTACAATACTTTTTTCAGGCTTTCACAGAACATATACATGTTAAAACACCCAGATTTGTTTTATCTAATTGCAATGCCTGTATTCACTCTAGAACTTACTTGGACTAGTAAACATGACTGTGGCTGCAAGCACTAGCCTATATTCACCCTATAGACTAAACAGAGAGAAAAAAGCAAGGGGCCTAGTGAGGAGGGAGGGGGAGGAGAGGGAGCTTGGAGAAGAAATTAAAAGAGGGGACATGATGTATCAGGAAATGAAGAACAGGGCAGTAACAGTGGAAAGAAAGAAAAAAACAGCCAATGTAAACATAAGTGTGAGAAACTCTGGATAGTTAAACAGGCACAAAAGCATCCAGAAACTGTTTGAGCACAGACCCCCAGCTTCAAGCTTACAACCTTTGCATCTGCTCCCAAAATACAACACACATAAACAACCACATACACACTAAATGCTGTCAAATGGTTTTGGCTGCCAGCTGGCAGAGTGCACCTCAGTGAAAACAGACCCAGAGGCATCTTTGACTATAGTGTGTGTGTGTGTGTGTGTGTCTTTATATCTAACATGCTTATCTGACATTCAGCATGCTGTCACACAGAAATTTGGTGTAAATTTACAAAGTAAGTCAGTGTAATACAGACAAACCTATGGGACAGAGCTGTGTGCTAAACATGACTAGTAATGAATAAAAACAAGATTCAAGGACATTGGTTTTATTTGTCACACATAAACAATGTACAGAAATGCTGAACGACTTATCCTTAAGGGTGCGCTACAGGCGTGTATTATGATAATTGTGTAAAGATAATTAGAATAAGAGTAGAAAAAACAATAATAAAAAAATAAATATAAAAAGGGTACAAATTATACATATATGTAATATAAGTATTCAAATGTGAGTATTTTGGCCCAGTGTGTAAGTGAATTTACAATGTTACAATTGTGAGGCAAATTATACAAAAAGATTGTATACACACTTGACTGCAAATATTAAAATGTTACTAGTTACGTCTCACTTTTTGCAAAGATGCAAGTAAACTTGCTTTTGAATCTCACATTATGTTGCTTCAAATTAACTAATTTTCTGACATTTTTTGGATAGCTCAGTTGGTAGAGCGGGCGCCCGTATGGGTTAACTCCTCGACGCAGCGGGCCCGGGTTCGACTCCAACCTGCGGCCCTTTGCTGCATGTCATTCCCCCTCTCTCTCTCTCCTTTCACTTCTTTAGCTGTCGTGTCATTAAAGGCCTAAAATAATAATAAAAGGCTGACAAACGCTGACTTAAAAGGGACACTACTGACTTTAAACATTAAATTCAGTTTACACATCATGGGAAGTACTACTACGCTGAAAGCAGTTGTATAATGTAGCTAAATATATATCCTATATACAAACTGGAGATGCGGAGGAAAACATGGGCATTGAACACAGCGTGTGCTGAATGACACTATGACTAGTGACTATACTAGCGACTGAAAGTCAGGACATATCAACCTCTGCTGCTTTGGTTGCTTATCTTTTTTAATCTGGCTTTCGCAAGCCCCTGATTTAGTAAAAGTGCCAAAAAGGTATTACTTTTGAACAGATTAGCCTAACATACAGTACAAGCATCTTAAATCATTCCACAAACACCAACTTGATTAAAGATTACGCTCTTATCAACTCGCAGAGATAAAACATTTCAAGATAACAAGACCTAATGTGACTGAATGTCTGCATGTTAGTTCTAGTAGGTAAAAGGGCAACAGAATAGTTGTCTGAACATTACAGAGGGCAAAGTTATCTGAGAAATCTCTTCACTGCACTGACAGTAAACACACAACAGAGGAGAGGGTGCACTGCCAGATACATTAGATAGTGTGTGTACATGGTAAGTGACATCAGTGTATGCCGGGGAGAGGGAGAAGCTCATCTGTGGTGAAGGTGTAAATACCTTCTTAAACATTTTTTACTCTACTTTTTGAAGACCACGTCTTTTTTTTTGATAATCCCGCTACATCTTGTCTTATTTTCCTGTCTCTCTCTTTCTTAACTTCCTTCCTCCGTCTTCTCCACCTTTAGCCTAAAAGAAAGCGGACCCTTGTGCGATTACTCCAAGACAGCCAGTACATTCATGGCCGGCAGACAAGGGCCAATTATGTAATTCAACGACCATTACGTAGTGGCTAAAATAAGATTATAGCCAATAGAGCAGGGAAAACACAGGCATGTCTTTTTATTGCCTTCCATGTTGGTCAGCTATAGATCCAAACAAATCATATTGTTGAATCCCTCTGGGTTTTCTGACTTCAAAAGGGACTTTTTGCTCCACTAACATGTCTCTTGTGAAAGTTGAGAGACTGCAATGACCTTTTCTTGATCTGATTTGATTTGGATAAAATTGTTGCAGAGAATCCTTGACCTTATCTTCATATGATTTTAGCTGAGCAGACATTGTTCTCAAGAGGTTTTTAATGATGCTGAACAATCCCCACCCCCATCCACCCAATCTCAATGCAAGACTTCCCAGCATTTGAGGATAACGTTAAGGTATCCCAAATGACAAACTACTGCGGAGCCTCCTCCCTTCTGCATGCATACAACCACGCATGTTCACAGAAGTGTAACCCACCTTCTCTTCATTTTCTATTGTCTCTCCTTGGGGCCAAAGTACACTTCACTCTCCTGCTCCAACAAACTGCCAGCCCCACCCCCATCCTCCATCTCCCCTGTCCCCATATAGAGGTCATCGACTTCATGGAAACAGTTGATAGGTTGGGGCCAATCGACTGGCATGGATTGGCAGCTCACAGTAAACCTCCAGCTTGGCTTAACTGCTTCCATGTGTGTGTGTGTGTGTGTGTGTGTGTGTGTGTGTGTGTGTGTGTGTGTGTGTGTGTGTGGAGCAGTAATTGCTAAGGCCAAACACAGAAACATCTGATTGACATTTTGTGACACAAAATGCTCCTCATCCATTCACAAGTCTGTTGTGTGTATTTGTGTACTGTATGTTTGTGTGTGTGTTTGATTGCTGTGGATTGGATTTTAATACAAAATACCAAACAAAGCAACAACAAGCTGATACTGGACATTTTTGGAAGGAATTCAGCCTGCCGGGAATCAAAGTCTCGGAGGCCAAAAATGCCTCTGTACTTACACACCTTGGTTCATGATGCTAACCTCATGCCAGTAGTTTGCAATCCAGATATTTAACATTCTTCTCTCCCTCAGGATATACCTATTAATAAGGCATCAAGTAATAATTCAATCTTTATCCAAGACAGTTCTTTGTCCTGATCATAATCAATGTTTTACATCAAATTTAAATCTGCAATGACTTAAAGACTCCAAATTTGATTAGCTAACACTCAAGATAAGGCAAACCATAGAGCTGAACATTTTCATATTTGAGAAAGTGTAATCCACTGATTTAACATTGCACTTCACACTTAACACTGTCAGACTCACGATGGACAGTTATATATTAAAAAAAGAAAATAATCAAAACAGAAGAACTAACGCTATCCCAAATCCTTCTCCTGTCAAAATCTGCTGCCTACATTACCCACAATGCAAATCGGCCACTAACAGTTCAGTTAGAGAATCGAGTGTGTTACGAGCGTCTTATGAAGCCTCGAGCAGAGATGAGGAGCGGGCTACAAAGGTCTGGTGAGCTCACTTCTTTCTTACTCCACACCTCTAGATTTTGTCATTGTCTTAATCCCCACTTGACTCAAGTGACGTTACTTGAGGCAATTTATCCGATTTCACGCAGCTCCCCCTGAAGCTACAAAAGGCTTTATACACTTTTTCACATAGTATTAATCTCCAAGGCCTGTAAACAGCCTAAAGCCAAATAACTGCATAGTATTAAGTGTGGTTACCAATGCACTGGGGCACTTTAGATCTGAAATGAATAGTTAGTTAATCAATAAATCAATCAATCAATCAATCAATCAGATGATCGACAGAAAATTAAAAGGCAACAATTAATCAAAAAATGAATTAATCGTTAAAGTATTTCTGTGTTCTAGCTTCACAAATGTGATTATCTGCTGGTCTTGTTGAACCAAAGGTCTAAGAATAGAGGGTGCTGTATGTTTTAGATAGTATATTACCCAAAATAGTGTTTTGGGGTTATATAAATATAACTGACTTGACATGTAAGTTAAAGTAATTTCTGCTTAGCCTATTGATCATAACACTTAACTGATGGAAACTAGACAAATTGCACTATTGCATTTAATCAAAGGAAAATGGTAAATCTTGGCCTTACACCTTCAAAATTCAAATAGAAATTATAAATTACTGTATTATTGCAAAAGCGTCATCATCATGTATCCTTAGTGTTACAACATTTATTACAATATGACAAATACGAGAATCCTTTTTTGTTTGTAAAAGCCTGTCTTGTCAGCAGCACACTGTCTGCAGAAACACTCAGACTGGAAGACCTTTCACCCCACCATACCCCCCATCTTTCACTCCTCAAGAGTAAACATCATCTATGGAGTCGAGTCTCGCTTTTTCCACTGTGACCCTCAAATGAAAGAGCTCATTCTCCGTTTCCTCCCTCTCTCACTCACTCTCCCTCACATAAGCTTTCCAGCCAGCCATCCCTCTGACTCACACTTGGACAGATGGATGTAACTCTTTCCATTTTCTACTTTTTTTTCAAGAGTGTGAGGAACAGGCTGCTGTAGCCCAGGTTATACTTGCACGGAAACCCTCCTATCGTTAAGTGTGAGAGCTGAGATTGGTTGCATTCATTTTGGTCTCTGAGGGGGTCATTCAGTTGTTGGGGGGATGTCACTGCTGCACACACATGACCCGCATGTCTCACACATGCACACACAGACACATAACCACACATACTGCAAACAGGAGTGCTTGTCTAGTTTGACTGCAGTGTGTGAAACAGTGCTGAATGACAGCAGAGAGATGACATTGGCAGGTGAATACACTCAGCTGCCTGTGTGAGCTAATTTCACTTAAAAAAAAAACATTGTCCTGTAAATGTGCTGATACCATATAACTACTGAACAGTTGCATGTATGTGCTAGCTTCACAGTGAATGGTCTGAAATGAACACATGAAAAAAAAATCAATGGTTTGCCTACATTAACACATTTTGTCAGCTCAGACAAAGGGCAGAACAAGTCAGTACAAATAAGTGTAGTGGGGCTCTATATTCTAATAATACTTTGTTACACTCTTAACATACAACTGTACTAGAGGTGGCACGGTTCATTTGTGAAATAGTCAGTGGAGTTAACCTTTAAAGCTATTTACAAATCCTAATAATTTAAATGCCTACAATTGGCAACATGGCAAAAATCTTCTATTACAGTATATTTAATCTTTCATTGCAATAGCAACATAAACTATAGTGTAAATGCTATAGTAGATGATTCCATTGGTAATTGTCCTAATCACTCCCTAGTTACTATATAGTGTCTATATGAACAGTCTTTCATTAGTGTCTTAATTCTGAATGTGAAATGTATGCATTATATTGTCTCACAATAGAATGAATAACGTAGCGTCCATGACGTGCACCCTCTTTTTAATTCCATCTTAATCAGTGCATTTTATAGGTGCAAAACCTGTCACAAATGATGCAAAATATAAAAATGTGTATAGTAGTAATTTAGCGCTGATTACATTGTAAGTATCTATTATGAATGGAGTGGTGAACAAGGGAGGGATTTTGGATGACACCTTAGCCTTTCTTAATAGGTTTCTTTCTTTCTTCACAGCAGACTCATTAAGGTAAAAAAACACAGGCATTCGCCTACTAATAACATCTACATGGCTCTGTCCCATTCAATTGTCCCAGTAAATTGGGACAGTGTGACACTGATCAAGCACGGACAATACCCGAACCTCTAACTAAAGCAGCTAAATGGAACACAGCCATTACTAATCATATTATTTACACTATACATTTGTTTCTTGGTGAAAAGGCCTATTTTAGTATGTTATGAAACAGACTATTCTCTGAAAATTGCCATTTATTGATGCAATAATGTCAGTTTGTAGCTAATCTGGTTCATAATCCAGTAAATACTGGACAAAATAAGGTGCAACAAACACACTCACACACTGCCGACCTGCAGAGAGAACAGCAGCCCAGTCCTCTCTGCCTCTCATTATCTGCTGTCTGTGCATCAATCTAACTGCAGCCAGAGAAGAATATCTGTGTTTCCTTTGAAGTCCGAGCCTGACTACAGTAAATTATTAGCTTGTCTTCAACACAGCTCCAGGCCCTTAGGACACCCCCTGGCTGTTCCAACTGTAGAGGCCTACACCTGTCATTCCAGTTGTTAGTTATCTCTCAGAGAGTTAGCGATGCCTCACTGTAGCCATATCCAAGTTTATCTTTCTACTCTCTGAGAGACAGTGGATGTGGGTGAGTTTACGCAGGCCTATCACAATAGAGAAAGCGAGAAACAAGGAGGGAGAGAGCAGCACAGCAACTCAAATTAAATCGCCAACATTCCTTTAAAAGGAAGAGAAGGTAGCCTTTGGGCTCCAGACAAGCCTGCACTTGTAAAATGTGGAGAGAGAGAGAGAGATGACAAGTGCAGTGCTCCTCTAGTTTAGCAGAGCGTAACAGGAAGTGGCAGGGCCCTGCTTCACATGGGGCCTCTGGGGTGCAGCGTCTGGCTGGGAACGTGTCACAGTCTCCGAAACCGCCAGATGCAACGCCCTTAACACACCCATGGCACCGTTTAATAATTAGCAAACCTACTCCTCATTAAAATGCAATGGAATTATGTGTTTGTTTAGACAAAGCCTAATACCTAAACCTTGCATCAGTGAAAGCCACAGCAGCACAACAAATAAGTTAAACTAGCCTGGCCAAAAAAAGGAGTGATTAGTGAAAACATGAGGGTTTACTGGCTTGCACAATCCACACTGTTCCAGCCTCCTATCTTTAGTTAATGACTACAGTGAGATAATGAAGCCACACTAGATGTACAGTGAATGCAGTTCCCTATTAGCTCAAGAAAACTCGCATATTCAGCATAGACAATGTCCTCTGTTTCACAAGGCAAAATCATCATGGGTAATCAATTATATGCAGACACTAATTACTGAACACTGTCGGAACTGAAAACGCCCACTCTATATAGGCTAATTAGATGAGTGATGGTATAGGAAAAGAAGTGGGTAGCGGGACTCATGTCATATAGCCTTCTTTCATGGTATGCAAAAACAATGTTGACAAATAAATGAGAGGTAAATGAAAAGCTTGATCTGGCACAGATAAGTCTCTTTAACCACAGTGCTGAGAGCCTTTGATTTAAATAGACAGAGCAGAAAACAACAGAATAGACCTTTTAATACTACAAAGTACAAGCAGCTCCATATTCAGTTCATATACAGTGTTTTCCTTATGAGAAACAACCACATTACTTTTATGACACATGTCAGCAAGATACTCTTGCAAAGGAGATAAGAATACATGAAATTTCACAAGGTCACCAGCTATAAACTTAAGTGACACAGCATAAACCCCTCCGTGGGAATATTAAAGTGATTTGTAGTTTGGTAGAACATCTAAAAAGTCGTAAAATCCTACATGGCTTTGCCAGAAAATACACACGGGCCAACTCTGCTATATTACCTGAAGTTGTTATACCCATTTAACTGCTTCTGACACATACTTTAGATTTCCTAATGGGAGTCATTATTGTCCCGTTGCTACATTCATTAACCACAATGTTAAATAAAACCGTTATCAGCTCGTTTATTTTCCACAGAGTACGAGATATGTCGTGCACGGTCAGCCGAGCACAGCATTCCTTTATGCGGCGCTAACCGTCTGCAGCTCGCGCTGGAATAAGCCATTTCTTTCGGTAAAACAAACATCCCTGACAACTTGAAATTTACCACACAAAGCCTTAAAAGTTCTAACTCTTTATCATGTTCGTTAGCATTAGTGTTGAAATAAAATACTCACCCGTGAATTCAGAGAAAGAGACAGTCGAAGCTTCTAATAGGTTTCCTGTTCGAAAGTTGCCGTGTGTCAGTGGGAAAAAAACATTGTACGCGGAAGTAGCTACACATCAAAAAAAAAAAGGAAGAAAGCACAGGGTGATTAACAGAAGGTGAATAAAAGTAAAGATTAAGCGTTTTAAAATAACCGAGCACGATAAACGCACACATAAAAAACGAATGTTATGTAGCCTAACTATTTGCTTATTTGAGTTTTACAGCTCGACTGTGAAAGTTTAAAAAAAGAAAAAGTAAACCGTCTAAAAACGGGTTGTTTCCGCACTGTGTTACACAGTAACCTGTCCCCTTAGCACATACATATCTTATAACCTTGATGTTAACGGTTTTACATGGTTTTGTGTTTTGTAAAAGCTACATGTTGGTCTTTACGAAATATGTTGCTTCGCTATGTCAACGTGTTGTGAATGTTTTTTAAAACCGGTCTTTAATAATTACCAACCTATGTCCTACCTTAACATCGGAGTCCTGCATAAAGCTGACTTGTTTCCAATCACTAGTATTAATGGCTGAGATGCTTGCAGCGAACAGAAAATGTGTATTCTTCCTATATCACTTTCCTACTGTTATCTCCTAAACAACCTGTGTTTAGCATATATCATTTCACTTTTATGGTCTTTTCCAAAGCTGATGTGCTATGAAATGTAGTATTTTTTTTATATTTGCCCGTGAATAAAATGCACACAATACTGTGAACCCATGAACAGATTACATAAAGGGCATATCTGTCGTGTTATCGAAGCAACTGTTTACGGTGTTGACTGCTCAAATCAAACTTTATTACCTGCTTACTCATCTCACTTCTATCCTAGCCTTCTTCCGCCACCTTGTGGAGACACATAGGCATGACCCGATTACTTCACATATGACGTTACTCGACTGACCTAACAATCTAACCTGTTTTATTTAAAGTAATATGACATAAAACAACATGAATTTAGACTGAGGTTCAACGTTCATTCTTGACCTTGTTGACAAAACAATCTCACCTCAAGCTCATTTTAACCCTTATCCTATCCAACATATTTAACACACAATGACTACAAACTACTGTAAGAAACAACCATCACATCTTATTTCTTCTCAAAACAGTATTAGTTATGTTATGAATATCATCTGAATTTTATTATTTCAGGAAAGTTTTAATTAATTTTTATATTGTGTAAAATAATAATATACAGAGCACATGATGAAATATATCTGTCTCCTTCCAAATGACTAACAAAGTGCCTCAAGCCCCCTGATAGAGTGTGATACTTGAAATTAAGACCCATGGCAAAAATGTTATATATCAATTCTATTTTAGCCAATAAAACCGTTTAGGCAGCAGTTGGGTGCTTTTGACTGGGGTCCCAAATACATTGTTTTTTGTTTGTTTTTAAACCACACCTTTAAAACAGAAAACAATTTTATGAAGTCATCAGGAACAAATTGATTGTGAAAGTCTTAAAAACACTGGAATTATAAAATAAAGCAACCATGACATATGACAGAAAGTCATATCATAGAAAGTCTACCTCAAGCAGGTGCCCCAGTTGAATCTTCATCATAACCAGTTTCCATTCAATTGTAGATATTCACATTTTGAGCACTTGTCTTGACTTCTTGTCCTTGATATAAAATCTATCCTTAGATAATTTGGTGACGTCCTTAGATAAAGTGTTAACAGATGACAGGATTGGCCGTCGGGCTGAGAATTAACTGCACTATAATGAGGTGCTGTCACTTCCTACTAGACTCAACCATCTATTTGCGTTCAATCCAGGTTCATCCTGTTGTTTGTATTGTGGTTATAACCTTAATAAATCTCACATTTGTAATAGCTGCTGTATGGCGATGTGAGATTGTAGATATGATAGTGATGATAGTGTCTTAAAGTTGTTTAATTGACTGTTAGAATGTACAAACATTCCTCCATCTTGCCCTTTATGTTCAAACTGTGAAAATACGCTTAAAATCTGTTTTCAGACCTCATCATGTCATTGATTGTCACAACTGTAAAGTTTTGAATGTAAGGTGTTGGTAACATTTGGAGATGCTGTCTCACAACTTGGATATGAATTCAAACTATTAATTTACATATTGGCAGTGAGAAGTGAAGATAAAGGAGCAGGTATCAGTCCATATGTTGAATGAGCTGTTACAGTACTTCTATCATTAATTAGAAGACATAGGCATATACAGTATATGGCATATGTCTATAAGACAAATGTAATAGTAATACAATACAAGCCCCAAAATGTGTCTGAATGGTCATTACACCTTCTACGGGTGTCCTTGTAATGTACTGTAAGCACATGTTCTACATTAGTTTTTTTTTTAGATAAGAGTGGGTGAATTTTCACCAAATTGCTGTACCAGTGAAAGTAAAACAGAAAACAACTTTAATGCACAAAATTACCAGTTGTAAGAACACACATCATTTGCATTCAAATCTATATATTATTCTCTTATCATTAACTTAATATTCCAATTAATGCTTTTAATAGTCTAATTAAGTGAGGACAAAATATGGGCCGCTTTGACAGAAATCCATGAAAAATTGCTGATCAAATCAAATTTCCCAAATTTAATTGTTTATTTTATTAATATCAGTGCAGTGCAATTAATTTTTTTAATTAATTTGTTTCTGTCATTAAAACTAAGCAGGATTCAGAATCAGTAACCACAATTAAAATTTGGCAAATATCAGCGGTCACATCAGAATTATTTATAATATGACTTACTAACTACAGGAGATATAAAGTTAACCGACAGAACAATGTAATTTAATTCTAAATATTTTTAATATACTGTGGTTTCCAAAAGAATATGTATCAAGGTTTTATTCACCGGCATGTGTTAGATGAATTTCAAACATAACGATGTTAGGGCCACCTGACATTGCGCTGCTCGACATCACACAATGAATCCATCCAACAAACTCAGTCAACAACAGTTCACTATCCAGAATAATGTTTATTGCTTTTAAAGATATTCATCTTTTTTGCACTTTCCATTTTTCCTCTTTACAGTAAAACAAAGAGAGATGACAGGTAAAACCACTGCATTGCCATTTTTGGATGTGTACACACACATACACACACTAAGGAAACAGTATTTACAGCTGTTAGTTAGTGTACTCCATGTGGAGGTGACTGGAGGCCTTTCCTGTAGCAACTCAACAAACATAGAGCTTTACATTAAGTTTACAATAGAGCTTTCACAACTAATAGCATACCGCCACTGTTTGACAAACCATAGGCTATAAAGGCTATGAAGCTGTACAATATGGTTTAAGGTTCACTCTGTGATGGGAAATAGGGCCAGAGAAAGGATGTTTGTCATTAGATCTGCAAACATAAACTATTTTTTTTTTCATGTCCTCAAGCAAAACCAATTGCACCGCTGCTGGCATGGACAAAAAACACAGATTGAAAAATAATGAAAACATATTTTCGGGGGAGGATTTAAAAACAGAAAACGCAAAGACCAATATTATTCACATTTGACTAATTACAGTACAGTTACACTGGGTGGATTCTAACTATAAAAATAAGTCTACCGGCATATTTTTTAACCCAAAGGGTTCGTATGTTGGGCATCTGGCAAAAATGACCAAGGGGCACAATTAATTGGGGTCGAGAAAACCAGAGACAATTCCCAGTGTGAACTCTGTCCTCATCATATAAAAACATCTTCAGAGTGCAGATCTTCTGTCATTAATAATTTAAACTTTGATACACCTAAGCTTATACTTTTTCCAACATGTTTAAATACTGAATTAAATCACAACAATACAGCTAAACCTTATCATAGTGAATAATAATTAAATGTAATGTACACCATAATAAAATATATACACTGAAGTATTCATACAAATTTCTAGGTTGGTCAAGCTCCCTCTGCTCTCTTTTTCTTTCCTTTCCCTTCAATGTGCAGAAAATACTTGAACCACAGGGCAAAAATAAATACTCACAGACTATTACAGTTAAAACCTCCAGAAATATGGAATTTAACATTTAAATTAACACACAAGAAACAATATCATTTAAAAGTGCAAAATAAATGTAGGGGCAACAATTTAACTCACAGGAATACGGAGGTTATGTGATTTAATTGTTGGAGACATTAACTAAAAGGACCACCAGGTGGCAGTATTTGACTATGTCTCAAAAGTCATGGTGATTATATATATATAGTCTAAATCTCAAGAATTACAGGACAAATCTGTAAAATTGGATCGATCTGAGCATTATTTGTTGTTCTGTTCTGTTGGTATAGGGATGTTGTTTGTTAATGTTTGTCAAGGCAGGCATTGGTGTGTTGTAATTTACCACCTCACTGCCTTCTGTCATAGCTCGGCCGCAGACAGCACGTTGTAGAGGAGTTGCTGGCAACGTGTAAAACAAGTCTACAAACCATGGAGGAATCATTTGGTGTGAGAGATCACAACAGAAAGGACAAGATGCCGATAAAGAGAGCTGATGCCCTCAAACTGTATGTGCTATATGTCCTAAGATGGACGAGTCGGTAGTTTAATGGACTGTAGGCAAGTTAAACACTTACACAGCAAACAGGAAAACAGAAGTTTCCTGAAAGAAGTACCTATCAAGAGTGATCGGGGGTTGGACAATTTAAATCAAAAAAGTGTCTCAGAGAATAGAAAGGAGAGAAAAAGAAAGGAGAGAAAAAGAGAGTTATCAGAGCACAGACTGGCAAGATGGTGGACGTGGGAGAAAATGTATTAGCTGTGTATCATTTTGAGAGTCTCTGTCTCCCTGTGTCTTTCATGCAGAGCCACAGAGGGGGAAAGTGACGGAGGCAGGGACGGGGGTGGGGGACTGATGGGGATCAGGCTCTTCAGAGGATGTGGGGACACTGTCGGGGGAAGAGAGGAGATGGGTGGCAGCACGCTCCCTTTCTTTCCATTCAACACTATCTGTGATCGGTGGCCCAGGCCGGATTCCTTCCTGATGCTGAATTCGTGCTCGTTTTCGTTGTCCGAGCTGCAGTCGCTCAGATCTGTGATCTCCAGGTCTGAGTCGGACTCCAGGTCCTGCTTCACACCTCCTCTCCTCTCTGTGGGGCTCTGCCGACCTGCTCCAGTCCCGGCTCCCAGGTCGACTGCTCCCAGACCCAGACTCAGCCCAGTCCCTAGAGGATTGGCCTCCACCCTTTCCCTTTCCCCCAAAGACGCCCCGTTGCCAATGTCCGTCCGACCCAATGACAGGCTCCCTGGGTAGGGTGGCAGGCAGAGTCTGACTGGCTGACCACCCGCAGTGCCGTTTGTCCCTCCGGTTTGCCCCGCTGCGCCCCTCTCCCCCCCACCTGCTTCCCCTGGGGGGAGTAGGGAGGAGAAGGGGTGAGGCAGCTGGGAAAGGCTGCTCTGCAAAGGGTTGGGGTAAAACTGGGAGGGATAGAGGGAGCCAGGGGGAAGTTTGGGGCAGTTATTGAGAGAGAAGGCCCCTGAGAGGTAGGGGTTGAAGCCCCAGGGGTAGTCAAAGGGTGGGTTGCGAGGATACGGGCCCAGCAGGGACGGGGGTTTGGTGTAGCACGGGGCACCTAGGACAGAGAAAATCCAGAAATGGAGGTTAGCTCTCAGAAGGGCCAAAGGTTTCTTGACATACAACATCCAAAAATGTTCACTAATTATTCTCATTGGTATTAGCAATTATAATCAGAAGCCACAGGGGCCAATTGTGGCACGGCTGCTATCAACAACAAAAAACCTGATGGTTAATTTATGCATGCCAGTACTGAGTACACCCACTTCACACTGCTGAAAACCAGATGTGATCACAAAGACGCTGCACTACATCTAATCAAGCAGAGTTTAAATCTTCCAAACAATGTATTATGTTTTGATGTATGTTAATGAGATGGGTTGCCACATCATCGCAGTGGTGACAGTCACATTGTTTAAATATGTTAGCTGAGAAATAATAAAGAATGTATCTGATCTGTTTACTTTCAGAGGTTAATTCTCTGACAGAAGGTAAACTTGCAAACTGGGGACCTCCTGTCCCCCCAATGTTTTCACATGTCAACGTACCATTTTAGATTAACTTTTAGATGTAGCCAATTAAATATAGCCCCATATTTGAATTCAGGTCCTTGTGAGCATTACTTGATATAAGCAAAAGGGGGTACATTTGGGGTGTGCTGGAATACAATTTTAATGAACAAACAAAAGCATTGCCTCTCCACCTACTGTACTTCCTTCCAACTGACAACCAACTCAAAGATTCTCTCTCTCTCTGCTGCACCCTCAACCTTTCTCAGTCTACCTCACTCTCTCTTTCACTCTGTTATTTACTATGCAGGGCTAATTTGACATTGGTGAAGTCTCTGCGTGCTGGGCCAGGAGTAGCTGGCAGACACATGAATATTGAATCAGTCAGGCAGGCCTCACTTGCTTATGAAAACACAGTAATGGGCGCCCACAGGCCACAAACTGAAGCCTGCACCCTCAATTAGGGCCTTCCTGCCTGGGAAGGGATTAGGACAGCAGGGACACATGGGAGGGAGAGGAGGGTGAGAAGGGAAGAAGGGGGGGAATAGGACCTGAGGACAAACAGGGTGGGGAAGGAGGGGGGGGCAGGTTGTGTGATGAGGAGGGCATGTGTGTGTGCGAGTACATCTGTTTACACATTGCCTTTCTAGCCCTGCACATTCGTACACATTCTAATGCATGTATAGAGCGTGGAGAAGTACAAACAACAGATTCATTAACCAACAATATGTATACAGATAATTAGGCAAATATCCACACTGTTGTCACTAAATGAGAAAGAAGAGGACAACTGCAGAAAATAATGCTGAAAAGGTGGATGATTTCGCCTTATTTCAACTTGTTTCTTACCACCGCTGAAATGCATAATTCACCATCTAACCTGGCCTCTCTCACCTGAAGCACAGCCTCACTGCAATGGGACAGCCATCTCTCTTATTTCCTTTAACAATAAATGTTCATGCCTCCCCATATCCTCATTCCTCTCCCTGCTCTCCTCTTTATTTCTACCTTCTCCTTCTCTCTTTGTTTAAGAGGGTTTGTTTGCTGCCTATACTGAATGAGGAATGAGGAAGGCTTTGTCTCCGCAATACTGAAAGATTCCTTTTTTTTGCACTGGCACTTTTGACTAACTTTTATTAGCTCACCTGAACTGAGGAAGGGGAATGCATCCAGTCTCAGCTTGTCTCCTTCGGGCCCTGGTGCTGTGGTCCCACGATCAAACAGGGACGTTCCCCTGCCAGACTCTGGCAAACGAGGAAACAGGGACTGTATGGCCTGAGCAACAAAGAGGGAGAGAAAAAGGAAAAATAATTAAATTATTTCTGAACTTCCCAAATACAACACACGTATTGCTACAAATCTGCCCTGATGCCGCTGCTGCATTGTGCGGTGTAAAGTCATATGTTGACAGAAGCACCCTGCGGAGTGTGATGCAAACAGTGACAGAGTCGCAGCAAGGACAGGCTAAAAAGGGGTGTCATGGGACTCAGGGTAAAAAGGGAGGTAGGAGGACGCAGAGGCTCAGAGACTCAAAGGCAGGAAGAGTACAGAGTCAAATGGAGACCAGCGATTAAGATTGTGGGCACAAAGGATAAATGACAAGGAGAGAGAGGGATTGTGGGGCTTGGTCCTGCGTGAAGGGACACAGGACGAATAGGACTGAGATCTGAGAGAATGACATCCATTCAGGATGTAGGGCAGCTGTGTGTGTGTGTGTGTGTGTGTGTGTGTCGGTGGCTGCATTTATTTTGTGTTAAATATGTGAAGGAGAAGGAGACAAGGTAAAATAAATGGAACAGTTGAATCTCAGGAATCAAGGGGACAAAGGGGGGATTTTTACCCCCCTAGCAGGACTTTGGATCAATAGTCACTGTCACCCCACAGCCCCAAGTTTGAAAGGCGAGACTGTACTCCCAAGCTGCGAGATCTGCGTTGCTTAACAAACCGCATTAATGACCCGTCATTGATCTGATCTGACACGACCCCTTTGCTTTCTATTTCTTTGATTTTCAATCGATGACAGATGGATACGCCATCGGAGACAGGGATGAGAGAAGGAGGGGATAACGCCTCCTTTTGTTTTAAGGACAAGTTAAAACCGTCCCCCTCCACTGTCTCCTTCACAGTCTGTGTCTCCTTATCCCATCTTAAGGCTAGTGCAGACACATGATGGATGATTCTCTCTTACTGTACTTTCAAGTTACGTGCAGTTTCTAGGACATCAGTTGTTTAAAATAAAATAATCCTCACACTGGCACTCACTAAAAGATACTTGTGTACAATGTGTACACTTTAACACATTTAAATGGATTTGTTAATTGTTTTATTTTCTCCAAATATAGTATCACTTAAAGAAAAAGTTATAACATTATTTTTCAACTAAATTAGAAAATGTTTCTTTCTTTCAGCATTCTGATACCATTTATCGCTGTAAAAAATGTACAATCTCTCTGGGCAAATAATACATATTCTATTATTATTACCATTAGAGTTAGTGAATAAAAGATAGACAAGACGATTACCACACATTCTCTTGTAAGAAGCAAACGCACAGCAGGGGCCTGAGAAACAACATCAAAATTACTAGAGTGAAATGGATTTCAGTTACCTGAATTAAATCACTATTCATAAAAAAGGAAGGCATAGAGCACTGTGTCTTGCTATGTCTTCTTCTGTTTTCTTTTTATCAGTTATCTCACTTTGTATTCCCTGTGTATTTGAGAACCCTTTTTATTACCTGCTATAAAGACACACCTAACTAAGGAGTTAGATCAAATATGGTCATAATGTAGATTTCAGTCTGTATTCTTAAATGTGTCTGACTTTAAATTAAAAAAAATTTTAACACTTCATTTACTGCATATGTTTATCTTACAAAATAAATCCCTCTACCAATCCCACCCTCTCCCAGTCCCTTCATCCTACCCTTCGTACCTCTGGGCTGCAATCTGGTGCGGTGGAGCCCCCGTTAAAGTGGTTCTGGGCCAGAAAGAAGGGAGAGTTGGCCATGTCCAGGATGGGGTAGTTCACCAACACAACCTTACTGAAGTTAAACTTGTAGGTGAAACGCTTCCCTTTGGTTTTGTGCAAAATTCGCTTGTTGTAGTAATACCTGTAAAGGAGGAGGTGGGGATAATGAAGAAGGCATAGAGTGTGTGTAAAGGAAAAAGGAAAAGGAAAAAGACAAGAGGAGGGAAGGATTAATATAATGCTCGCATCAAGGTTTTGTGTCTTATCGCTAACAGAAATGAATAAGTAAACAAATTCAGCGCTGCAGGACAAGAGCGAGGCTGATTTCCCACTGTTCGTATTCATCTCCTCCTTACTCAAATCAATTCATGTCTGTCTGACTGCCTTGATTCAATACAATATGGTTCTTTAAAGGGAAATTTTATTCAGCTAGCAGACAAAAAGACAAAAAGCAGAGTCTCTTTACAGCATAGAACAAAAACAACAAAAGAAAATACTTTCCTACTAACTTTCACCATGCACAAGATTTGATCAATTACAAAATATAATGGGTTTTATATTATGACATATAATATGACATGGATTATTGCATTAAAATAACTGAAAAGATACTTTCATGATCCTGAAAATATTGGTGTCTTAATATGAGGAACCAAGCGTATTTCTATGTAAACACATTGATTTCATTCAGAACACACAAATTTGTCACTGTCAAAGTAAAAATAATTTACTAAATTTTTAGGAAGGATGGTATTTATATGAATCATTATTAGCAATTTAGACCAGATAATATTCAACGAATGTGATTTGTTAATGTAAATGACATTGAGAAGCTGCCACAGTAAAGCACCTTTACAAAGACAACAAGAGCAGTCTCCATGGTAACAACCTTAGGTGTCTCCTGCTGGGCATGTAGCGCCGCCATCATGCCTGTTTCCTGTGCCACCCACTGAGGTGTCACAATGTACAGTCTGCCAGGATGCAAAGTTGATCAACAGTAAAGGCAAAACGTGGAGCCATCTGGCTCAGGTAAAAGAGCCGAGTGCTCAGATGGGGGAGCGCTGGGGGCAGGGGGAAAGGGGAAAGTGGGAAGTTGCAAATTGAAAAACCTGTAGATGTCTTATCGCGAGACAGAAGTTCAAATCTCGGACGCCATTTCTTTCAGCACTTAGATTTCTTCGTTATAAATTGACCACAGGGAGTGCACCAAATACAGAATGCATTAGACAACCTCAGCATTAAATACTGGTGAGCAACGCTTCATTATGCAGACACACAATATCAAACTAACAGCAGCATGTAGGCATCAGCATGTATTCACAGTGGCTGCGCCCAGTGCAATGATGTGTACGTGTTTTGCTTTGCGTGGCAATTGTGCCGTGCCCCTTAATTGAGCAATTAAGTGAGGCTAATTAAGAAGGCTAATTGTGGCCCCAGCCAATTCATAACAATTAGACTCTGACGACAGCCCCCATTAACAAGAGGCCAAAGGAAAGCAAAGGGAGGGTGGTGGGGTAGTGAAACAAGTCGGGGTATGTATTTGCATGAGAAAACTGTGTGTGTGGTTGGGGGTGTAAACTGCTGAAAGTATGGAGAATGAACAGTATAATTTTAATCACCTTCGGCAAGTTCGGTGCCAAGCAGTTTCCCCATTCTCCACTCTGAAGAATTCCAAGCAATTTCAGACTGGGGCTTAATTTTGAAATCCCTATTGAATTTTTTATTTGGCAGCTCAATGGTGAACTTTCCATTAGGATGTCCACAGATAAGGAGAAAGTGAGGGTATTGACGTTCCCCAGGAAAAGCCCCACCTTTATCTTTCCATTAAACCAACATTAAAAAAAAGATAGACGTAAGTGAGGATTCAGCCAAACAAGAGTAAACAATTTATGTATGATGAACAGCATGATAAACATCTTGGTTTTTCTGATACCAACAATGTTGTTGCTTGACATTTTATCACATTGCGCACAAACACATACCTTAGTGCCCTGCTCAGCTTGTCATAGTTCATGTGAGGTTTGCATTTCCTTAACCCCCACAGCCGAGCCACCTCGTCTGGATCCTTGATGACAAACTCTCCATAATCCCCCTGCCATGCGATCACCCCCTGATACTCCTCCTTCTGCAACAGCTCCAGGATGAAGTGCCAGAGCTGGATCTGTCTGGACCCGGGGCTTGACTCCGGCTTGTAGGCCCAGTCTGGGAAGGCGATCCCTGGGCAGAGGTAACAGGAAAGAGAGGAGGATGAGGTTAGGGCCTGTCATTTGTCTCGCTGCATGCTGGGGGGTGGGGGGGGAATCGCTGTCTGAATGACTGATGAGTGATGGAGGTGAGGGATGATGTGTTTAATATCACAGCACGTGCCTTGAGCAATGTTAGTCTGTGCTAATGCCCTCTAGCCTCAACAGATTGGTCAGTGAGATGATGACAGCTCACTGGGAGAGATCTGATTGATGCTGCTCAGGCCTGAATTCTAAAAGCCAACTGTATGCACATCATAGATGGATTTAAGTAGCTTTTTGACTCATCCCAAAGGGAATCAGGCACTAACTAACCTTGTAAAAACATTACATATACAACCAATTACTACCAGAGACTTAATTTGTTTACCAATGTGCGTGTGTATGGTTAATTCTTAATAAAGTGCTGAAAGTTTGAGATTCATTTTGACATGTTTCACTTTGATTTTCATGATGATGGTTATCATTTGCTTGTTTTGGCTGTCTGGTTATACTCATTTCACACATATAACCAGGTCTAGATTTAGAGGTACGTTTGAAGATGTCTGAACATGGGTGAGTGGTTTATTTTACAAAATGCATGACTTTACGAAAACTTGGTCAACAAAGAAATTATACCCCTTGCATGAGCTTGATTGTGGGACTGACCTGGCGTCCAGAGTGCGGGCACCGGGGGAAGCAGCAGATCACTGACGCAGTTACAGTCCATACCTCCACAACACCTGGACCAAAACACAGAGATGGCATAGTGGTTAAAGACAAAGCCAGTAAACAATGATTACTTGACTTTTGCATGTGAATTTATACATTTTGAAAAACCAGAGGAAAGACATTTCATTGAAAAATATTTGCTAAAGCTAGATACAACTACCCAACAGGTTTTATTTCAGTGAGTTGAAGTTGACGAATGTAAACTTTGTTGAAAATGGAGGTATTGCATAAGGGTCTAAGGGCGTAATAGGATCAACAAGATACCTCAAATCAATGTGAAATATGGCAAGGTTATGTTTCATATGTCTTAGGTAGAGATCAGGTGTTTGATGGATGTGATCTTGTGTGGCCACCTGAGGCTGTGTCTGATGCAACATGGTGGACATCCCTATAGTGCATTTATGAACACAGGGAATTAAATAGACTTTTGAAAACCAAGTTAAAGTTGGGTCATATTATACGTTTAAAGTATGAGCTTTTAATATATAATATGGCTTGGCTATTCTTTGAAATTAAAAACTACAATGTTAATTCAACGATCTCTATGTGCAAGGCTACACTACAATTAGCTACAGAAACTGGTAGGTTTATTTTAGTACAAGAGGAATGGCTTTGGTTGTTATGTGATTTAGGCATTTGTAACAATGAGAAACACCTCTCAGTATAACACAATACAATCCAACAGTACCACAAACTACAGCCTCCAACATGACCAGAAAGTTGAATCACCACCTCTCCCAAAAAAGGTCTAAACCAAAACTGAACATTATAACCTTTCATGAACTTAGGATTTATTTTAGTTTAACCTAGCTGCACCTAAAAAAAATGGCAACGGAGTGTATAAAGTGGCATGAAATGGAAATTCTCAAGGACAAGTACCTCAAAATTGTACTTAAATACAGTACTTGAGTAAATGTACTTGGTTACATTCCTCTACTGGTAATTATGTAGTAGTTCTAAATAATATTTGAAAAAAGATAAATCAAATTTGTCATTCAAATTTATCTCTAAAACAATAACTGACTCAAATATATAATAATGGAGTTATTTATAGATTTTAAAAAAATATTATTCTTTTGGGCTATTTTGGCCTGTAATGGATAGAACAGCTGAAGACAAGAAAGTGTGAGCGAGAGAAAGATAACATGTAACAAAGGGCCTGGAAAGGAATCTAACCTAGGCCACTGCAGTAAAGACTGAGTTTTACTACATGGGGCACACTCAACCAGGTAAGCTGTCAGGGCGCCCCATAATGGAGATATTTAATGTGCTGTAATTAGGCACCTTTTATATTTTACTAGTCTGGCGTAATGCATGCCAACCAGGACGGTTGTGTTTGGTTTAAATAAATACAAACAAGCCAGAGTGTTTTTCCCCTATCGCAGAAAAGATAGGTGGTGTAGCCAGATACTCCATCGCTAACACAGCTCTGTAGATCTGGCAATGTGGGACTAGTTTTTATAAACACAACTGAGCACCACACCTGTGAACACACAACAGGTGTTCATAAAAGTCTTAGACAAACTGTTGAAGCCATGGCATTGATCTTGTAGGTGATCTGAACAACAATGAGTGCATTAAATGACAGCGTATAATGATGTGTCCTAAAGAAATGCATATAGACCTCTGCTGACAGGAAGACATAAGAGATTGCAGCGCTTCCATGACAATCGAGGGGAATGTGAGACAGGATCTAGTTCAGATATCACAGTTTCAACAGGGTTGTTTTACAAAGCTCAGATGGAAGAGATGTCATGCTGCTACACTGGTATCTTTAATGCTGGCCTCTCTATCTCTCCCTGTACTCTCTGCCTCTATTTAATTATGCTCTGTGAATTTTGGATTTTCCCTCCAGCATTGAAATGGAACGTGAATTATTAAGGTGTGTTTGTATAAATTATTATTGCTAACTCCAGGCATTTCTCTCTCTCTCTCTCTCTCTCTCTCTCTCTCTGACCGACTCTCTCTACCCATCTATCTCTTGCTCGCTCTCACACTGCTTCTAGCCTTTGGATTGTGGCCCCTCTCACTCTCTCATCCCTCTCTTCATCTTTCTTGTTTTCAAGTCACTCCTTCTGCCTTCAAATATAGAGTTGGCATTCATCCTATCTCACTCACGTATTTTTTTCACATCATTCATGTTATCATTCCTTATTTTTCATCTTTTTCTATTGGCCTTTCGGCTTTCCCCGCTCAATTTCCCATAATGAGTCAAAGTTATCACCAGGGTTCAAATAACAGCTATAAGTCTTCATAAAAAGCTCGTCATTTTCACACAGGATTCTTTTCCACAAAACTATACTACACGCAGCCTGTTAGATCACTTTGTATTCAGTGTACCAGTAGGATATCAAAACGCACATTGGCCTTCACACAATGAGAAACAGCTCTCTTTCAAATTGTATATCTTTCCATTAAAATTGATATAACCCGTACACAAAATCTTTAAAAAAAATAAGATTTTCTTTGTGTTCAAGGTAGTCATCTATAGGTTCCTCTTCCCTGTGCGCTACAGGTCATCAAAACTGCATCACCTGTTTCATTTGCCATATTCTCGTGGTCCACAGCGTGTATAAGCTTGTGTCCTCTGAGGATAATATGTGTATGTGCTTCTATCTGTCAGGGTCTCCCCAGCTACCTCTCATACCACCTACACACCGCCTACATCGATATCCATCCTCCCTTTCCCTATCCAACAGCGTAACTATACAGGTGAATCCTTCTTTCCTCTTTCCCACCTCCTTTTTATTCACACACACCTATTCACTGTCTGCTCCTCCGCCCAACCCATCTCCTTTTCTCTCCTGCTCTGTGTGTTTTGCTTCGGCGCAGTAATTTTCCGTTTGATTTCGGAGGTAATGCATTTTTTACAAATCAAAGAGGAAGCCAGGCAGCCCCCCCTCCTCCTCCTCCTACCTCCCCTCCTTCCCTCCTCCTCCCCTCCCTCCCCAGTCTCCCGTTCTCGCCCCCCTCGGCCCCCCAGGCCAGAGAGGAGATAAAGGAGCCCCCATCATTTCCTTGTTAGTTTTGATTTGGGCAGCACAGGGCTTTCAAGTTCCCCCCCATCACCCCCAGAAACATTATAACTAGCAGCCCAGGGAATACTGTTCCTCATACGCACACACTCTAACACACACATGCATGCACAGACTGTCAGATACAGACACTCACAGATTGTAATGGAGTGTACATGCACAGTAAACACACTGTCTTGAGCAGATATGCCACAAATACACAGGTATTCAGGTAGCCGGCAAACACACATACACGCTCACACACACACACACACACAATGAGAAGCTGCACAAAATATAAGACGTGGAGCCCATAGATATCGACAAATCAATATAGTCACACCAACACTCATCTCACCAAGCTGAAAGAGAAAATGCACTTTGTTTACTAAAGACGGTACTGATTGAGCGCAGAGATGTATGCAGACAAAAAGACAAATGCAACACAGACTGACTGTGAACACAACAGTCCAGACAAAGGGCTGCTCCACTGCAAAAAGGCCACCTATAAAAACCTAGGCTGGATGATGGATCACACAGTTACCGGCATCAATGGTAAATACATACAATAGGGGCACCGGGTTACTGTACAGTCACATGTTGACAATAGCTCCTTCATCGCTCAAAGGAAACCTCTGTTGTGCTCCTCCACATGTTGTGGAGTGTAGGTCTACACTTGTTTTAGCAAACACACATTCCTGCTGTAAACCCTCTGGTGTGTTGATAATTCAGAGGCTTTTGATAATTCCGTCAGTTGAAAGAAGTGGCTGGTTTTAGGGACCGTTTTTCCTGTGTCTTTAGGACACGAGATCCAAGGACTCACACACAGTCTGTTAGGTCAAGGCTGGTCGAGGCCAAAAGGTTATTGTGCTGTTGTTCGACTTTCAAACAACCACAAACAAAGTCTCAAAAAAGACAAATCAGTGCACATCTTTTTTGGCCTTAGGGGAAAAATGAAAACCAGCTGTAAACACAACATCAACATATTATCACCAGCTCAAAGTTACTTATTTACACATCCAGCAGACAAAGAGGAACTTTAGCATTTTTGGAGCTGTGTTTCTGGCCACTTGATCAATGTAAGTCCCATATTCACTTCCTCTTAGCTCTGTTTTCTCTCCACAAGTCCTAAGAAAAGTATATGGCTATTTAGCTGCTGAATGTTCCACTTTCTTCACAAGTTAGCTGCTAACTTTGCTTGTCTGTCAATTATTGCTAGGCAGGTTTTCTACAGTGGGTTTTTTAAAGCTCTTTCACACACTTTGTAAGGCTGAGGGGAACTGCAGAGTCGGTTGATAAATCTTCATTACTACATGACCCGTTTTCCATTACGCATATTAATTTGATCTTTATTTTATGAATTTATAACTTTTGTGGTTTTCACTGTATATTTTATGACTTATTTATCTGCTCTTTTCCTGTAGAGCACTTTGTAGCTTTTATCAGAATCATATTTCCAATAATCTTTTAGAGTCATATAATGTTGCCTGATTTTTGCTGATTGGAATAAAACTGCTGAGATAATATAAAAAGAAGAAAGCCCTATTAAGTATGGTCATAATTAGAAAAGGATCAGTATTAAGAGTCTCTAGAAAGTCATATGAAATGAAAGATTACTTTTATTACTTTAAGCTACAAAGTTGATGCAACATTAGACTTAGTCTATTAATACCGTCTGAGAACAGATGGATCAAAACTAAATTAGAAGTGTATTTCAAAAGAGTCCAAGAGTGAGAATTTGATAAGTTTCAGATGTTTGGAATAGATCTGTATATGTGGAACAGAACATACACACACTGATGCAAGTTCGCAACAAGGCTGGTAATCTACAGGACCAGGTCCGTCAGCAGAGCGGTTATACTTTTGAAGCCAAGGTTAGTAGGCCACTGATGGGAGTGAAAAGGAAACAGTGTGCGGAATATACTGTACTACCAACTATGTTTTGAAATTCTGCAGAGTGACTGGGGTAGAGGGAGGAAGGGGGGCAGCCTGACATTCAGGCAACATTATATCTCCAGTGCTGTCTAAAGAAGGAAAGAGTGATGGGTCACGATATAAAAAGATAGAAAAATATAAGAGGCATGAAGAGTCTGCCCTCTCCCGCTTTCTTTTTCCACTAGATGAAACAGGCTCTGCACATCTGTCTCATCTTCCTTTTTTTGGTTGCCCCTGAAAAGGCCCCAACTGAACCCTCTCTCTCTCCCTTTCTCTATACTTGCCTCTGTTCCTCTCCCTGGTATGCTCTGACACACTGGTCAGCCTCAGGGTGGAAGAACAGAGGGACTCTGCTATGGGTTTGTTAGAGGAGATGGCAAGAAGGAGAGAGGAGAAACGAGGAAGGGAGAGACAGAGAGGAGAGGAGGAGGAGGAGGAATAGAGGAGGGGGAAGGTTGGCCAGGAAGAGGGAAAAAGAACCTGTCCATCCAAATGGCAAAAGAAAAGTCTAAATTAAATGCTAAATTAAATTGTATCACTAAATTGGCCAATAATTCTTCTGATGTAGCTAAATTATATCCAGAACATTTTCAATAGGTAACACATAAAGAATAATGGATGCTTTATATCTGTGTTGTCATGAAGTTGTTTTAGATCACATTTTTTAAAACAATATTTGACCTTTGTGAAAACACAGCATAATGTAATATGCTGGTGAATATCTATCTATCCTACAAGAATAAATAAGAATGGTTCTCCCATAATTTATACTGTACGAGTATGAGATAAGATATGTATGACTTAACTTAAATTAACTTAAACTTTTAGACTCTAAGGGTCTATACTACAAACTGCAATATAATTGGAATACACTGAAAAAAAGCTGTGCGCTCATGTAGTTTTGGTTTAAAGATTATATTGTTTAATTTTATGTTACATGCCTGTCTTTAAACATCTTGGGACTATGTTAGAAATAAGTGTTCTCACTTTTGTTATCCCTTTCATTAGCCTTACTTGTAGGTCCATAATTAAATTAAATTGCTCAAAATTACAGAAAAAACGTCATTGCTGAAAACACAATAACACTATTTTGTAGTGTTAAGAGTCAAAGAGCTGCATACACTAGTGCTGGTGGCCATTTCCTTTGCAGCGAAATTTCAACGTTTGCCACTTTGTACCTTGAGCACAGTGTACCCTATACACAATATTTCATACTGTCATATAATAGAGTGAGGGTTCAGTGCAACACTGTAATAGGAACAGACAGCAGTGCAGTACTGTCAGTGTATTTAACCAAGATGTATAGTTACAGCAGTACTGAGGCTCTGGGACTCTGCTTGTTCTCCCACAGAGCACCCATTACTCCACACTGCAGGGGCAAAGCTACTCAGTCCTTCCCACCGAGAGCAAGCCTATCACCTGACAGAACCGCCAAACCAGAATATCATTCGGTGAAATTCAGTTTTAAACATATACAGTATAGTGACTGTGAGGCCAATGTGATCACCAAAATCAGGGTAAGGGGCTAATGGGTCAGAAAATATGTTTTAAAAAACCCAGCCATATGACAACAGAATTTGTTCCACAATAAACATGGTATAATAACAGACCTTGAAGCTATAGGGAGTAATTTCTGCCAACCCCCATGAGGAATTCTAAGAAATTACAACAAAACTGTCAGCATGTACACATGATACAAGCCTCCCCCCCCCCCACACACACACACACACACACAGTTGGTAGTAGCCAAGGAGCACCGAGGAGGACACAGAGGATTAAAAAAACATGATGGACTCTTCAGAAGAGGTCATTATCTAGAATTTCTGCTCGGGAAAGTTACTGGACGCCACAATCTTCTGAACGTAGCCATACTGAGAAATACAGACAGAGTTGTGTGGAGCTGAAAGCCTTAACGAGCTTTGTAGCAACTCATTTGGCAATAGCTTAAATGTATCGGACGTTCGTTAATATCACAAAGTTACGCACTGAAGCTTTAAGAATAAGGCTGGTGTTATGTCATACTCGCTTTGCCAGACCTTACCCCACACCGCTGCAAAGGAGGGTCTGGCTAGTCCACACAACATTCGGGGATGGCAGAAAAATTTACTCTTGGCATTTTTTTAAAACAATCACAATCGCCATGGCCAGCTCTAACCACTGGAAAAAGCCAGAGTGCCGCTGCAAAATAGCCTCTGGAATGAACTTGTTTTGGTGGAACATGTACGTTCAAAAGATGATTTAGTCGTGCAACGGAAAATTCTGATTGGACAGATAGTCTAGCTAGCTGTCTGGATTTATCCTGCAGAGATCTGAGGAGCAGGTAACCATAGTCCTCAGAAATCCACCGGAGTTTAAAATTCCAACACAAACAAAACGGAAGGTGATGGACATCCGACTGAAAAGAGTGAAATCCAGCAGAATTTCCGGCGGCAACCGATCAATCCCTAAAGTGGAATGTCGTGGATATAGACTATCTTGACAACAAATCTTATAGATAGAACGACCATTAGTCTGTCTTTCAATACTTTCCAACTTCCCTGCCTGTCTGTGGCCTTCAGCCCCAAGCCCACTTATCCCTTCTGAAGATGTTATCCTTCAAAAATGAGTCACAAATACAAAGTTTAATTCATTTATTTTAGACAAAGCAGGCTAAGTTTCTTAACAGCTGAAACACTTTTTCCCTGCAGGTGTTACTCAACTATTTTCATCTGCAGGTTAACAGACCTAATAGATAGTTTGTGTTTATGTAGAGTAGAGTGTTTATGGCACCAGAAGTATTGATTCATACTAAACTACAGTAGTTCATGATAATAAAGGAATATGTCACTCATGGCAACAGGGTAATAACGGCGGTCAGAGGAATATAGGTACACAAACTTAATAGGATCAATTCCTTGTTGGATTTGTTGACAATACGAAATATATAGAATATCAGCAGTCATATCCTTTATTGGCCAATTTCATTCATGTAGAGACCTTTTAGAGCTCCAATTATACAGTCAGATGAAGTTGAGACTGCTCTGGTCATAAATAGTACTGTAATACTCTAATAGTAATACTGTATCATCTGATAAATAAGGAAACCTGTTTTTTCTAGGCTTGAAAGGTGGATAGTGGAGATAAGGATGTGAGCGCGTGAAACGGTATTAGTGTGGTATGGAACGCCGGCCTTAAGAAAATAAGGAAAAGAAGGGGAAAAAGGATGAAGAAAAAAGTATCAATCGATAGGGTTAAATTATTCATCGTCATTAATTATCGATCGTTCTCCGCTGCCGGCTCGTCCGCCTCGCGCCAGAGTTGAAAGGAGGGAAAGCGCGCTTTATTAAAACCGGCTCGAGCCTCATTGTTTCATGTCCCGCGGCAAAGAAAATGCTCGAGTTTGGCTCTGCCCGCGCCAGTAGAAAAACACACGCGCACGCAAACACACATTGCTCCATCTCCCTCTTTTACGTTCTGCTCGCTCTCTCCGGACGCGCGAGAGGAGCTTTGGGGAGCCTCGCGCAGTGTTCACGGGGCGGCTGTGTCTCGCGTGGATCGATGAGGGATCAATGGCTCGCGCTGACTAATAGCCAGAGAGCGCCTTTGATCTCGCGGCTGAGAGATCAAAACCTGCGCGAGAGGAAAGAGAAATAGGAAAAGAAACTGCGCCGGCGAGCTGACCTTCACACAAGCACGCGCACACACACACACACACATTTAGGTAAAACCCGCGTAGCCTACGCACGCGCGCAGCTTTTAGGAATTTGACTGCAGGATATCCTACCAGCAAACTAACTATGAGAGATGCATTGCTAACGAAACTGCAGGCGAATATGCACTGGACACATTTAGAATAATAACCAGTCTATATATAGGCAGTAGTACCAGAGATCCCTCACACAACACACACGCAAACACTTGCACGTGCGCGCGCGCACACACACACACACACACACACACACCATTTTGCTTCCTAGTCCAAGTTGCTGCTTTTGATTTTGACTTCCTCAAACAAGGTAATACAGTGAGAACAAGGAAACCATCTGTTGTTTCCAGTGAACAGATGAGTGTCCTCAACTCTGCCTATAGAGACCATGGGAGAGAGAAAGGAGGTGGTTGCAATATGTGGAAAAGAGCAGTTTGAACAAGGCAATAAAACTGTCCAAAAATAGAGACTATGTTTGTTTAAGATGTGATAGTTGCTAACAACTATAAATGTATGCAAGTCCCTTAGGAGCATTGCAGTGATAATAAAGTGGTACAGAGGTTTTAAGGTCACTATAATTTACTTCCCACACTGAAGGAATATTACAGCAATATGTTGTTTCATGTGTTCTGTGGGATGTTCTGTTTGGGGTCCTGGAGACCTAGGGCCATTTAACAGCTCAAAAAACATTGTCATATTACCTTGATACTTTACTCAATTCATTTCATGAGAATTGCTTATTAACATAATTTGGAACTGATATTTTTGAAGTTTGCTACAGACAAATGTGACATTCATCTTAGAGACCACAGCAGTAAAATGGATTTCCATATTCATTCATAAGAGTTCTAACAATGAATTTGACCCATATACAGTCTATGGTTTAACCTCTCTTAAAGTCTAATTGACCCCAAACAAAAACTAACTACTGTGTGTTCAACTTTTTGACGGTGAATTACTTTTTGGCAAACAAAAGGTTTATATATTTGTTCATGCACAGAACATATAACAAATACATGTAATATAAATGTGTTATGGCTACTTTTATATATTTACTATACATGCAAGCCCACTGTATCAATGGGGGGGTTCAATACTTCTCTACTTGAATAAGGTCAGAAAAATACTATTATTATACAGCAGTGGGGTCTGCGGGGCCCCAAACGACAAGGAATTACAGCAAATCTCAACTAAACACCAGGGTTAATAGTGTCCTTATTAGTCACTAAGAACCACAACATAATTCCTTGCAAATGTCTTGTTTTCCACACTTTTACCTGAGGAAATACACTTCTCTCTCTCTCTCTCTCTACTCGTCCTCATCATGCTTTCTCTATCTTCCTCTTTATCCCCCCATTCACCCTCCCCTCTCTGGTCAGTGAGTTACTCTCTCTATCGCTCTCACTTCCCGAATTAACCACTCAAGAAGTCACCACCGACTCAATCAATAGCTCATACATAAACCCTGCTATAATCGCTCCCCCAGCCTGTCTGTCTGCCCCCTCCCTCTCCTCTCCTCATCCTTTACTCCCTTCTTCAGCTTTTAACTGACACTCCTCTTCCTAACCTCCTGTGTGACACCGTTGTCTTTGTTTATGTCTTCATCATTGACAAGATTATAATATTTTTTATAAAATACATTTAAGACCTTAGAACAATAAAGTCCTGTACTTGTTTCTATTGTTATTCCTGGTGTTCACACAGTCTCTATCAAGAGTGAGACACGGTCTCAATGTGTGGCATTAACAAATATTTTAAAGGAAGGAACTAGTCTGGAAAATATGGACAACAAATAAAGCTATAAAAGAGTGTAAACTCTGACTCATTAACAAAATGAAGCGCATGCAGTCTCCATTACTGTGAGCGACTTACAAAGGCAACAAATTAAAGTGACATTAAGTCACTTTAAATTGGGGCTACCTGCAGCATCTTTAATCTTTCTTTTGAAAAATCAAATGCATAAAGACGCGAAAATTAAAACTTGTGTGTCTTGTGCTGAATATTTTTTCTGAAATGTGAGCTGGTGCTACTTTAGAGTATTTTAAACTTCTCTGGTTTCACTAACCCTGCTATATTCCTTTAGGGACTTCATATTTGTGTAACATCCCTCTAAAATGTATTACAGGAGCACAGTAATTCTTTTAAGTGCAAGGGCACTATCGGCCCATGTTAGTGTGTCCAGCCAGAATGGGCCCAGTATTGCGTTATAGCGAGGACGAGGAGACATAAATATTGCATTATCTCATGTTTAACTGTGAGATACAGATAGCTGTTCTGGGTGCCTTAAATATATTGTATTACCAAAGGAGATACAGGCAGACAACACACACACACAAACACAAGAGGAGAATAAAAAAGGGAATAACACACAGAATTTTAAAATGATCAGGCCTCTACACACCCTCTGCTTATTCCCCTTCTATCTCTCACTATCTCTCTTTCTCTCTGCCTCTTTCTCCTCTCTCCAAAGTCTTTGATTCGGCCGTATGGTTTGATCTGTGAGAGAGCGAGTTTTGTAAACACATTTTTCACGATCATATAGCCACGGGCAAGGGGAGCGTGAGGCGCGGAGGAAGAAGAAGAAGGAGCGATTGAGAGAGAGTGTGCGCGTGTGTGTGTGTGTGTGTGTGTGTGTGTGTGTGTGTGTGTGTGTATGTGTGTGTGTGTGTGTGTGAGGGACGTTTAATGAGCGTACAAGATGGAAAGACAGACTGACAGAAAATGCAAGGATAGAGTCTCAAAAATGACTTTCTGCTGCACAGAGCAACAGAGACACACGAGAGCACACACACACACACACACACACTGATGGTTTTGGCACAAGTGAAGCATCACAGGAGTTGACGAAATGTGAAGCAACAAGGAGAAAGGGGTGAGACTCCAACACGATATTTCCCGACATCACACACACAGACTCACACACACAAACACACTCACTATCACACACACACACACACACACACACACACAGACACACACAGACAAACACACAAACAAACACACACACACACATATAAAGTGATCCATCTGGTGGTTTGGGATGATGAACACAGAAAACAGAGAGAAACAGAGCGTCTCAAAAACAGATTATGGGGCGAGCCAATAAAGCGCAGAGCACAGACGGTAAACACACCGTGGTGTAAAGCCAAACTAATAAAAGTGCGAGGTTCTCATTCCTTACATTTCTTCTTTTTTTCACTTGGTTGGAACACTTTCTTTTTTCATCTGGCAGCAGCTAATCCGGTTAGGTTCGATTGGCTCCGGTAATGACGCTAACCCGTCGCTTCTATACCGACTCGTCTACACGGAACACGACGGAGAGGAGGCGACTCCAGCTCGGTCTGAGCATCAGATAGACACCGGCGACGGTAATGACCGAAGAAGAAGATAAAGAATTTAAAGGTGTGGCACAGTCCAGTCTAAGTGTATTATATATATCATATTTCTCCCCTCAAAACTTTCTAACTTCCCTTCGTATTTGCAGTTCTTTTAAGCGAAAGAAGTGCAAATGAATGTCCTAGAAATCAAAACCCAGGAGGAAATTTGGACTTCTTTCTTGGGCAAAAAAACTTCAAAAAATACATTTCCGACCGTTTTTGCTTGATCTTACTCACTGCACATCCCATGCACACAAAAAATAAAAGGACTAATGCATGGATTACAACTCGTGCGATGTTGCGGAGGCCTAAGGCTAAATACATGCATGAATTATTATCCCACAATGATAATACTAATAACAATTATAACACTAATACTACAACTACTCATAGTAATAATAATAATAATAATAATAATTATTATTATTATTATTATTATTAACATTCATATCGAGCCTATAAGCAAAGCGCATGTTAGAACTTTCTGATAAATTGGCTCCTTCGTCTTTTGGCGACGCACGGACTGGGGTTAGATGCAGGCCATCACATTTAAAGTGCTTTTCCACTTCGAGATTTGTTTGTTTTCCTAAAAGACGGGGAAACACTCCTCAACAATTCTGCAGAAATCCCTCGTGTCAGTCGTTAAAAAATGATTTTCTTTTCATTTTTCTTTTCCTTCCATTCTTTCCTTTTTTCTTTTTACTTAGCCTACTGCTTTTTAGAAAGAAGAATAGCTGCAAGCAATAAAGTCGGTTGTCAGAATGTGTGTTTGTGTGCGTGCGTGTGCATGTGTGTATATGTGTATGTGTGTGTGTGTGTGTGTGTGTGTGTGTGTGTGTGTGTGTGCAGTGCAGTGCAGTGCACTGTAGCGTTTCCTCTTCCTCTCTCTCTTTCTTCTCTCACTCTTTTCTGTCCGGGGAATTGTTCTCAACGTCCACAAACACATTGCAAATACCCGCCGGCCCAGCTGCATCGATTTCTAATTAGACGCCAGGATAATCGTTGGAGAGAGATGAAAAAAGGAGAGAGTGATAGCGAAACCGAGTAAATAAATATATAAACAAATTAGAGTCCAGATTAATTGAATGAATATGAGCATTAAAAAAGAAACAAAGGTGATCTTGGCGGATAAACCTTGAGTGGACTGAAGGGGAAATAAGGTTTATATACACAAAGGGGGACACAGGCTGGAATACATGCAGAAAAAGATGCTTATCATTGAAATAAGGTCCTCCTGTTTTGTCAAACGTTTGTTTTGCAGTAACTGATAGGTGCATATTGATCTGATAAAATCATTTTTAAATGATGTGTTTCCACAAATTGTATAGCCTATGATGTCACTGCAGCAGAGAGCTAAATATACACTGTCCCTGCAAGAACAAGGACAAGAAAATCACTCTGAAAGCAATTAAAACTAGTTCCAATCATTAGTTGTGGAAAATGATCATAAAAGTATGACCAAAAAAATGTGCACATGCTAAGCATATACATCAGCCTATATGACCCACTGATAATTGCTGCATGCGGTCTCTCATGTAGACACATGACGACCTGCGCCTGAAACGGTGACATCAATCAACCTTGAACTAAAGCCACAGCTGGATTATCCAACTTCTCTCCTGTTCAGACAAATTTCCACCCTCCTCCCTCCCTCCGTCTCTCTCCCTCTTTCTGTCTCCTGACAGAGTGTGACAGGGGGTTAGCTGGGAGCTCAGGTAGCTCGTTTACTTTAATTAACGTTTCATCATCCTCGGAGCGGGACCGCGCACCGTATATACTCTTTCATGCTGCTCCGCCTCTCATCCCTGTTCTCCATCCATTCATCATCAGCCCTTCCCTCTCCGTCTCCCTTTCTCTCTCCTCTCCACCTTCGGGCTCAACTCTCATCTTTTCTTCAACAACTCGTCATATCGCCCCCTGCTCTCTGTCTCATGTCCACTCAGGCATACAGGCTATACAGGATAATAATTCAAACACTTTCCTTCCTTCATTCCTTCCTTCCTTCCTCTTGCTCCTTCCTTCATTTTCCCACCAACTTCGTTCATTCTTCCCCACCCCTCAACTCCTTATTTTCTCTTCTTTGCACACCCACATTTATTTGCAATAACATCTGTTATTAACCACATAATTACAAGCGGTTTAATCATCATGTTTAGGATGCTAAAGTACAATACAAGTCAATATAGGACCAATGTATGTTGAGACTATTAATATGGAATATTATAATCATTACTGGGATAGAGTGGGCTATTGTTCAGGTTGGACACACAAGGGAAGGGGGGGGGGGTTATTGAGTGCTATTGACTGATTATATATTGGAAAACAAACCTCCAGTCGGTGTTCATCATCAGACATCAAACCACAATAGATATAATCAATGTTAGGTCTCTTTGACTTGAGAATCAATTAGTGAGATAGTTTTTTTTTTAGAACATCTTGATATTATATAAAGTATGTTTAATTAATATTACAGCAATATTTATAAGCCAAATGGTCACTATCCTTGTGTGTCCAGCAAAGGAAACGTGGACTACAAGTATAATGAGACTGAAAAGTCTGCACTTTGCACACTTGTGTGTACAATAAACGTTAAAATGAGGAACTTTAAAGTTTGACTAACTGTTACGTATGTTTTGCTTCCAGTTAATGTGGAGATACTTCAGTAACGCGCGACAGACATTTCTTTCCAGCGTCGTCCGAGTTTCAGTGTTATTAATAATAACAAATAGCTAGCCTACTCATAATTTATAAGATACTAATTGCATTGTATTCATGATGAGGGCTTATAAAAATGTCAAAAGATGGCGTGTTGACTTAGAATCTTTAACTACACCTTTGAAATGAGCAACAATGTATATTTAGAGTAAAGTTGTCTGTATTTGGCTGAAGCCTCTGCTCATTGAATCATATCTCTTGTGTCTATAAGCTACTGCTATAATTAGGCTACCCCTAACACTTTAAAACATTTTCTTGAGAGTAATAGAAGTTTTAAGTTTCACTACATTTCAGGGTCATATTTATTCACCAGTAAGCCATTTTTTAAGTTTTAGACAATTGGGCTCATGGTGACTCATCTTAAATGTAGGCCTTTAAAGGTTTATTTATGCTAATTGCAAGTATGTTACAATTCTAAATAGGAATACAACTGCAACGGTAAACCTTTTGTCTAGTAGTGTTTGTATTTGTTATTACAGATATTACAATAACCCTATAATAATGATTTTAGGTTATAATACAACAGCAGTCATTCAGGGGATTCTACTGATACATATAGTGCTTATAATGTAACAATAAAAAGATAAAAGTTGGAGGATAGTCAAATCCCATAAAAATGTCTCATATTTTGCTAACTTGTTAATGAAAAAAGGAGTGATGAAAATGAATCGATAAAACCAGCAGTAAAAACTTCAGACAAACCAATAGCACTGAATCCCCTCGGAGTCGTCCGGAGCTGGAGTTATAAACTGGTGGAAATGGCAGGTGTTATATGAAGCAACAACAACAAAAAGAGAGAAAACGTAAAGTAAATGCAGTTAGACTCATATGGTTCAGTGGGGTCTGGGCGTGACTTATACAGGGCCTGGGACTCAGCATGGAGCATTTTGATAGTTTAAACAGTTTAAAACACTTACAGTGGTAACCGGATTTGTAGCCTTGTGGGGTTAAGACCTTGATGAAATCCCCCATGCCCACTGGGACTACAGAGCTGAGCACTCACATACAAATTGCCATTGATAAAGAGAGAAAGGGAAGCCCCAACATCGCAAACCTTAAACCCCATCCCTCTCACACAGGTTCAGACACACAAAAAAACTCTGCTACCCAGAGGGCACTGCAGCTGGCACCACCGGGAAAGGGTGGAATGACAGGGGATCACCCTATAGCCCAATGTATGCAATCAATATTGTGTCACATGTGGGGGAACATTCAGCTTTGTTGAACTACAAACGTACTTAAGTGTTGACCTTTGAGAGAGCAGTGCAGCCAGTGACTGCTGCTGCTGCTGCTCAATGGTGCCATCAATAATGGGGGACAAACTACAAGCCTGTTTGTCTAAATTTCCAGAGATGTACTATGATTAATTGGTGTCATACAGAAAGCATTTATACATTAAAAAAAAAAAAAAAAAACTGACAAAAAAACCTTCAAATGGAACAAATAATCATGGTCACATCAGGAACGGCAATTAGGACTTAATATAAATCACACATATGAATGATTAACCTTAAAAACATTGTAAATAAGAGGATAAAATCATTATGATGTCCTGGATGGTGCCTGACTGGTAGTGAGATTTGACAAAGACGCAAATAGTGTGTAGGGTGGATCTAAAGTCGCACCACCAAGTGAGCTGGATATTTTGTTTGCAGTAGAGTGAAAGTTCTGTAACAGCTAACATAACCAGATATCTATGGTAGAGTTATACTAATGAATCGGGAGATATAAGCTTATTGTATGCAGATATTTGTTTATATAGAAAAAAACACAAGATAGACAGAAGCAAGTTGAATAAGCACCTGCCTTCAGAAACCATTCTTCTGCCTTTAAAAAGAAGCCCTAACCACAGCAACATCTGACATAACCTCACAATCTCCAACTTAAATTACAATTTCTCATAGCTACTTTTGGTTTATATCTTTATTAATCTCACACGTAGTCCCAAACTTTGGGTTTGAGGGTCTTATCGTGGCGCTTCTACAATAACCCTTTTGAATCCACCAGTTTTTTCAGAGTGCAGTTAATACTCATGCACGAGGTCCACCAAAGATCTGGGAGATGTAATGTTTGGATCTCTGTTTGTGGATTTATCCCACAACTGTGTATAAACTACTGTCTAAAAACTGGCACAGGTTTACGTTGTTGTTGTCGACAGTATGGAGAGAAACCTTGGCTAACATCTGGCCACTGAAACAACCTGTAACTTCCCTTAAGGGTGTCTATTAGTGTGACGTAATGAGTCCATATGATCTAATAACAAAATTTGGGGGTGTCTGGGTGGCTTAAGGGTTTAAGATGCTGACCACATACATGTCCCTTTTGTTCTCTCTCCCCTCGTGTTCTGACATCTTTCTATTCTAATTATCAAATAAAGGCAGAAATAGAAATATGTAAATATGTCCCAAATAGACAAGCCGTTTAGTAAGAGGTGAAAAGAAAATAAACAACTGGCGCATGCCAAAAAGAAGCTAAGTTTATAAATCGCACTGAATTGACAGTATTAAGCAACTAAGTACATTGCATAAATTGTTCTTTTCTTTACAACTTTCTAAAATATACACATTTATAATGAATATCTTCTTAATGTTACAGAAAAACTTGCAGTCCAGATAACTCAGTAACTAAGAACCAACCACAAATGAGAATCAATACGACTCAACACCACATTAAAATCAGCCTTGTTTTTGTACTGTAGATCGTATTATAGCCTTGTTTTCAGACCGTTTTATCTTCCTTACTGGTTGTTGACTGGGTTACTTGGACCTTAGGGTCATAAAACATATACAGCACATCGATGAACACAAACTTCAAAGTCAAGATAAATATTTCAGACACAACAAGACAGAGCAAACTCAGAGTTCATCAAGCACAGATTCTAAATTATTTTTAGAAAATTATTATTTGGTGGCATTTTAGGCAGTTTATTCCACAGAACAGCTGAAGACATGAAAGGGGAGAGAGAAGGGGAATGGCATGCAGCAAAGGGTCGGAGTTGAACCCTTGGCCCCTGCGTCGAGGAGTAAACCTCTATACATGTGCGCCTGCTCTACCAAATGAGCCTGGCCACACACAGATTCTAAATGAATGGATATAATGGACATTATGGATATAATGGCTATATATTCTGTTATGACTGTTTCCATATTTACTACAATAACATTCCTGTCTCTTCCTATACACAGAAGTCATGTATCCATGTGCGAACGCACACACACACACACACACAAATTCAATCTCTCCATCTTTCTATCTGTGTTTCTATCTCTCACTATCTCTTACACACACACACACACACACACACACACACACACACACGTCTGCCCCGGCCCCCGTCGGCCCTCTCGCCTGTGTGCGTGTCAAATCGAATCTCCACCTCAGTGCGTAGTACACCTGCTGTGCCGGCATATAATGCGCTGCATACAGTGAGTGCACGATGACGGATTACTGAATTAGACCAATAATGACAAGTGACACTTCTGTTACCGCTCCCTGAGCCACTGCAGAGAGACCGGGAGAGGTGTAAATAAAGAACAGACACAGCGACAGAGGGAGAAACAAGGAAAAAAAAAACAATAGATCAAAAACAAAGGAAGTCATGGAGATGGAATGGGAATTTTCAGGAAAAAAAAATAAGTTCAGTTTCATTAGAGTGCAACTTCTATGTCCTGTATCTTTTTTTCCTCTCTCTGTTTCCACGGTGACACTCAGCTCATGGACTCGTGATGGCAGCAAGATCCATATCACAATCACCAGTGATGTTTTTTGTGTACCTTATACCAGTGTAAACCAAAACCTATATAGATTTTCTCTCTTTTACTTTATACCAGTGTAAACTAAGATCCTTGTTTTTGCTCTCTTAATACAAACAAAGTCCCACCTGGGCACCAGGGTAGCTCACCTTGTAGAGCATGCTCCCATACAGTATATAGAGGCTTAGTCCTCTACGCAGTGGTTGCAGGCCACATCCGACCTGCGTCCATTTGCTTCATGTCATTCCCCCTCTCTCTCTCCCCTTTCATACCTATGCTGTCATATCTAATAAAGGCCTAAAATGCCAAAAAGAATCTTTAAAAATAAATATATAAGGAGGTCCCATCTGGACCCAAACTGGGCATGAAAGTTACATGTGGTCAAGACATCAACTAAAGTCAAATCTAGGCAACATTGCAGCTGTTCAGTGAAGTTTTGATGTGTTTTCTTAATGAATACACATGAAATGTAGAGCAGGGTAATTTGTAAGTGTCCACCAGTTGGAGACTGGGGCAGTGTATCTGCACGATTTCTGGCCCCCCCATGGACCTGGGTCTCCGCAGGGTCTGTGCTCGTGATACTAAACCATGCCAAATGAGGAAGAAGAGGTGCAATCCTCCCTGGGACCACATGAATAAATCAGATACCACCCGGTGTTTCTGTATTGGGGCAAAGACTGACTAGAGGAGTGTGCATGCAGAGAGACGTACACAAACACATGCATTCATTCATACATGCACTCATGCATAAGAGAAACTTAAAAACAGGGAGGTAGGTGTGATAGGTGTGAAACACCAGTAGCTGTCTGCTTCTTTTAGGGGGTTAGAGACATACTTTATGACACAAACATCAATGAGAATATTTGTGTTGGCGCTCTGTCAATAATGTCAATTTTACTGCAAGGCTCATCATCCTGCCTGTATTGTATCATAATGGAGAATCAGTGGGAGACAGAAGCCTGCCAAGTCCTCAGATCATTGTGCCACAATCATGTTTTGCTTGCAAGCCAATGTTTAAAGGCGGTTTTAAAGACTTTTAAAACATACACATACAGTAACCTATATCTGCACCTGCTTGATAAAGGAAAGAGGTCACAGATGAACAAGGCTGCTGTGAAGAAGAAGTGAGCACTTAACTGGGACAAACACACACATAGAGAGGGAGTGAAGGCACAATTGGAGGTGGAAAAAGAGAGCACAGGAGCGAGAAGGCAATAGGGGAAACACAGAGGAAGGAAGACAGAAAGAAATATTGACAAAGCCTAGATATACACATAAGTCACCCGACACGACCCGCCTGCTCCCTGTATTTTATAGAGCTGCTCTGCGCTGGCGGAACAGCATGACAGGCCAGTTCCTTCAACGGAAAATATGGTCCCTCTCTACCCTTCCGCCTCTTGCTCTGCTATCACTCCTGTTTTCTGTCTATCCCACCTGATATCATTCTGTCACCTCTGCGGCATGCTCTTTTTTTCATCATCCCCCCTATTTCTTTCCTCCTTGTTCTCGCGTTTTTATTGGTGCTCTACATCCCGCCCGTCATGTTTCACTCCTCTGTTTCTATCCATCTTCATGTCGCTCTCTTAATCCCCTCTCATTTGCTCTCCCCGGCCCTCATCCCTCCTGTTACTCTTCCTGCTCTCCTGGTGCCATTTCTGCGTGCTGTCCCATTTCCACCTACTCCTCTCAGTTTCCCTCATTCTTCCTGATTCATTTCCTCTCTGCTATCCTTTCCATTCACCCCCCTCCCCATTTGTGCTATCACTGCTCCTCTCTAACCCAAGCTGTCCTTTGTCCATCTTACACATTTCCAACTATATTTTCTTCTGGCATCCATGGTTTTCCTTTAGTTCATCTCTCGCTATACCTCTCTATCACCTCTGTTAACTTTATCCATCCACTTCTTTAAACTGAATACTTTAGCTTCACTTCTGCCCTTTCTTTTCTTTTTGCAGCTTCTTTCAGATTCCTTATGCCTTTTGTCTCTCCCCTCCTTGAAATAAGCATATGCATTGACCACATTTTCCACTATTTTGCTATTTACACCCTTTTTCTTCTTTCCTTTCTTTTTTTTCTGTTTCTTTCTTTCCTCTATTTTCTTCTTCTTTCTTTATCTTTTCTCCCACTGCATTCCAGCCAGCCCTCCCTCTCTCATCGCAGCCTGAGCACAGAGCCCCATGTGTCGGAATCAATTAGGGCTGAGAGCCGTCGCGGCCGCTCTTTCACGGAGGTAAATATTAAACTGCACCAAGCACCGAGGAGGAAGAGAAGGAGAGAGAGGAGGGGAGAGAGGGAGCCCTCCATCCCTAATCCACCGCATCGATCAGGCGGGGATGAGGGTAATATATTATTTTGACAAGATACGATTCTCCGACGCGCACCGCTATCCCCGGCGATCGATTTCTTTTTTCTCTCCTTTTTTTTCCTCTTTTCTCCCCCTCAGCGAGTGGGACAGAGTTTGTGTGTTACTGTGTGTGTATCAGAGATAGGGTGCGCGTGTGTGTGCGCATTTGTGTGTTGTTGTCGGGTGTCTTGGCGTGTGCATGTGCACCAGAGTGTGGATGGGTGACAATAGGAACAGCATTAGGAAATGTGGGGAAGAGATGAGGATGGTGCTGCTAGTAGGTCTGCACTTTTACAAACAAGCTCCTGTCTAAACAGCTAAATCACACGCTCACCCAAAGATGGATCGAGGAGAGGAGAATCTGAGAATAGCATTTTGCGTTTATTTTCTGGGGTATATGCACAGTGCAGCATACAAGCCAGGATGTCAGTATTACACTTAGTCAAATAGGCAGAGATGACCTATTGTAAAGTTAAGTGTCCTCCCCCGCACAGTCCCCTCTGCTCCTGGGCGCTTTGTAAACTGTGTCTAAATGCTAAATTCACAGATCAATTTTTTTTTTATTCAACCTCTCCCCCCCATCAACGCGCTCCCTCTGCCCCTGTCCTCCTCAAACAGCTTCACATCTTGCTGTCCTCCAGTGATGGAGAGTGTCCTACCAGCCATATGTATATACACTGTGTGTGTGTGTGTGTGTGTGTGTGTGTGTGTCTGCATGCTTGAGTCTTTGTATGCAACTTATTCTCACGCAGGTCATAGAAATAACACAGATCTAGTTTTTGCAGTGCTGTAGTTTTTGACTAGAATTGGTAGTGTGATACCCACTGAGGATCAACAGCAGCTCTGCAAAGCTTTTAGTTTCATTGTTTTGTTTCTCTGACCCACAGATGGACTGCATGGTTGAGTTTCATGCACCTCTAAACAAAAGCATAAGCAACCATCTAATATCCTTGCATGAAGGTGAATGGATGCTACCTGGCTAGCATGGAACTGCAGAAAATCAAAGTAAACCAGAAGCTAGAGACGGAAGTCCAGATTTCTTTTTCTTAGGTGCTGGTGGAGACCAAAATGTAGCAACAAGGCCTGTAAATAAGAAACATAATTCTACTGTGATTCTCAAGCTTCTCTGTGTTTGCAGGATGTGTAAGTAGGCAAATGTTTATTAACCGTTGAGTTATAGCTACTTGATAAGCTGTAAGTATAGTCAACCCTGTCACCAGACAAGAGCATAGATGATTATGCAAAACCTCAGAGTACATTTAGCATTTTTTGTGATGCCAAACGTCACTTTTTGAACATGATTGCTTTCTACGACATCTTTGCATATAACTACAGTAAGATTCAGTTTAGCGAAAGATTATGGGTATGTTTAATAAGAAGCAAATAGGGTGATTATAGTAATTGTCAAGTTAAAGCAGGCTGTATATATATATATATTTTTTTTTTTTATTTGCATCATATATATAAAACAAAAATACACATGAGCTCCTACAAATAAGATCAGGCTTATGCATGAGTGTGTCTGTGAGCAATTCTACACTAACTATCAAGGTTATCCAGTCTCTGCGAGTGTATCAAGAGCGTGCACAATTATATTATTATTATATACTTCTATATGCAAGTGTGCATCTGTACTCTGTATGTATGTAAGTACGCATGCAAGTGTGCATGCATGTGTTTTGTGTGGACGACAGTTTGGCTCAAACCTGTCTTTTTGAGTGTTGTGGTGATACAAACAAGTCATGTTTGCATGATGTACACACACCCCGGCACCCGACCGGTTTCCTCTTTCAGAAAGCTCTGTCCAAACAACAACATCACCCGCTGGTGTCTCCTCCAGCTCGCACCACTCTCTCTTACTCCACTTTCTCTGTTTCTGCCTGCCGCGACTTAGTTTTCCTCTATCTTTCTGTCTGCTCTTGCTTTTATTGTGCCATTTTCTGCCACTTTGGTCCAAGAAAGGGAGGCCATAATGCAATCTCTCCCCCTCTCTGTCCCCTGCTGTGAGGGGGAGAAGCTTGGCCTGTGTGCTGGGCCGGGGAGAAGGGGGAGAGACGGGGTCAAGGTGAGCTCTAATACACTATTGATCCGCCCCAATTGAAAACCTGATGGAAATTTTACCCCCCTCCCCTTCCATTCTCCTCATCCTTTCCCGCACCTCTCTCTCGCTCTCTGTTTTTCTCTCCCCCCACCTTTCGTCTACCGCCCCCTCTCCCTTCCTATCTCCCACTCTTCTCTTCCCTTATGTCTTTTTTCCTTTCCTGTGTGTACCCTCACTGGTGTCTAGAGTCTTCCTCTTTTTCAGTGTCTATCGCCGTTCACTCCAATCTGTTTTCTCTCCCAGCTGAATGTCTCTTTCAACCGCTGACCACTTTCTCTCCCTTGCTATCCATCTCCATGCTGGGTAGCGCTCTGCCTCCATGTCTTCTAAACCGTGCCTCTAATTATTTCCTCTTTTCCCTTCTTCTCCTTTTGGTCTCGCCATCTCTCCTTTTTCAAGCCTGTTTCTCTCTTTTTTCCTTTAAATCCCTTGCTACCCCACCCCTCCCTGCTGTTTCTATCTCTCTCACTCACTCATTTTCCCTCATCCCTCTCTCTGAGTGTGCATCAGATGGTCCATTTCTCTCTAACCCAGTGCATATTGATCCTTATGGCAGTAGCATGCAGGGTGAGGGCTGTGAAGACCACTGCTACAGTGTATTAAACGCCACAAACGCTTTGGACGTGGGGCCTGAGACACGCCTCCCCGGCAGGGCCCTGTCAATAGCTGCTCCCTCCTGTCAACAGCAGCCAAATGGCCTCTCAATCTGGGTCTTGTGATGGGCTTCAGATTGGTTCACAGAAACTGCAATGGATGCACCACAGAAAAATAGACAGAATATTGATAGGAGAAAAGCCAGGAATCAAAAATGAAATAAAATAAGGAGATGTGTACAAGGTAATTGTTCCTATAATGGTGAACTGCTTTTAAAAAAATAGATGTATTCAGCATTGATGTACTATGAGTGAAAGAAATCATCTATAATAATTTCCAATCAGATGCCTAAAATGTTGCACAAAATCTATGACCTCAGCTTTCAATTTGCTCCATTCTTTGCCTTAACAGGCTTCATAATAACACACTGTTGTCCTGCAGTTATGTGGAACGGCAATTATGGAAGTAGTCAAGGGTGCTATATGCTGTTCAAGCACATCCAACAAAAGAGGCCCAAACACTGGGCAGGCCAGAACAATAGAGATGGCAGCAACACAAGTAAACCTTTTACAGCTACCCATTACTTTCCCATTTAACAGGAAAGAGCACAACCTCTCCCTCTCTCTGACTCTATGCAGAGTTGGCTGCTATCACCGCACTGCTTGAGTGGGAGATAAATGAAGTGAGTGTGTGTATGTGTGCGTTTGATTTATGTACTGTTGTGTACGTGTCAGACGACCGAGCTATCAGGACCAACATCTACCAATAGACATAGAAATGCTACAGCAGTGGAGGGACCCCTGTGTCGACCCTGAGACCTCTGATACACATCTGGAACAACAGAGCACACCGAGCTGGGATTGGAGGGGTTTGGCGGAGTGGGAGGAGGAGGAGGAATGGAGCTATCTTGATTGCTTCTGTGCTTTTTTAATTTTCATTCGAAGGAGATTCGTCTTCACTTTGTCTCTCACTCTCCATCTGTTTCTCCTCTCTGCCCTTCTCTGTCTCTTGCTGATGGGAGGGAAACGGCCTGTCTGCGTACACCTGAAACTCAACTTTACAACTTCTGCCCGCTCTCGGAGGAATAATCTCACAGGTAGTAGAGCTCCAACATGCAGGCTGGAGGTCCTGGCTGGTTGCTTTCACATTAAGCTTCGGTCAACAGTGTTACTTCTGTATGATCCTCATCTCACGGGAAGTGTCTGTTCTTCAAAGGATACCAAAAGAAAACCACCACTAAAACCTCATGTACTACAAATTAATATATATATAGATATATGTATATAGATATATGTATCTATATATAGATATATGTATCTATCTATCTATCTATCTATCTATATATATATATATATATATATATATATATATATATATATATATATATATATATATATACACACACACTAATATGCACACTAATATTATATCAGTGTACTGTATATATATAGTATATTAATATATATATATATATATATATATATATATATATATATATATATATATATATATATATATATATATATTTCACCTCACCCTCACCTCAGTTTGCCCTTCAACAGTTTTACATGTAAGTTGATCTATTTTTAAGTCATAACTTGTGCATGTAGCCAAATGTCACTTTGTAAGATAATTACATCTCATAGTTTGAAATGAGTTGCCGTGTTTTCTGTGTACATTCCATTGCCACTAATTTGTCCACTAACAGGCGTTCAGAGTTCAGACACCGGTTTTATTTTCCCACTTTTCTCTTTCAATCACTCTTTTCTTCTCTCCCTCGCTGTCTCCTCTCTTTCTCCCCCCTCTCTTCAACCACTCCATCTATTTCTTTCTCTCTAGGAAGGAATCAGTCTCACCTTAATTGCTCTTAAATCGGATTAATGACTGACCGGGGACAACTTGACTTAATCTCTCTTCTAGTAAATCTCTTCCTCTCCGCTCTTCTCGTACATCACTCTTAAACATTTTATCCTCTTTTGCTCCCTCTATCTTTTGTTCTCTATTTTTCTGTCCTCAGCCCTTTCTTCCTGCTGGCTCTCTGTCAACTCTTCTACCTTCTGTCTCCATTTCTTGTCCCACCTTCTTTCTCCTCTCTCTCCATCACTCTCCCTGTGAGTCAATCATTCTTTCATCTTTTTGGGACGCACTCTGTCATGCTTCAGCTCTGCTCATCATCCGGGTCCCTTCATCATTTTCCCCCTCTTCTTTTCGCACTTCTTTCGACAACTTTCAAACATCCTTTAACTTCATCATCCTGAGATTTTGCCAAAATCTCTATGATTTGGCTGTCACTTTGTCTCTCCACTTTGTCTCTCTCTATCTCTGTTTTTCTCTCTCTACAAGGTTGACCAGTCGCAGGGTTGTTGTGTATGTGTAAGCGCACGTCGATGTGGTCCTGTCATTGCCTCTAAGTGCTTTGGCAATACTAGGGATCTGCTGTCATGCCAGTGCAACTAATCCCAATCGAATTACACTGAACTTGTATTGAGATGGAAATACAGGACATGAGCGTCTGTTTGTGTGATTGCTCAAGCAGCTCTCTCACATCGAAAGTGGGGAAAAAAACACAGACACACATTCAAGAAATTAGTTTTGGTGACAATGACACTATATTGATCATTAACCTTAATGAGATTAATGCCAAAACCACATACAAGAAACAAAAAGTACATTACAGCTCAATAAAAAACAACTGCCACCATGTCATCCTGGGGTGATCTTTGTTAAGGGTATAAGGGCAAAGAAATTGTGCCACCTTCCAAACCTCTGCAGTTCAAAACGCTGAGAGAAAAAAAGAGGGCAGCCTTGTGGACAAAAGCTCATTTTCCTCTTGGTTGCACACTGCTGCAGGCGGGCTAACATGCCACAGGAGAATTCAACCACTCATACACCTTGGTTTTCCTCGGGTTTTTCTCAACTTTACACACACAGCAGCAGAGCCAGAACTGAGAGTAAACCAGGATTTCTATGTCAACCCAGAAGGCATGTGCATGGCTTGTCGAGCTTGAGGCAAATTCGATGATCTAAGAGTCACAAAGTTGTCCCTTTTTTTTATTTGTGACAGAGAAAAGGAGAATCTGTCATTTCCAAATGCGGACACATTTGTTCACAATCCCGTTTTGCTTTGAGCCATTTCCATGTCTCCTTCTTTCTCCCATTTCTCTCCACCTCCCAACCTCTTTGCATGTCTGTGTATCTGTCCTCTGTCCTCTCTCTCTCTCTTTCTCTCTCTCTCTGTCTCTCTCACAGTGCAGTCCGGATTAAGCATTTATCTCGGTGGTCCTCCTTTTGGCCCTAAACGCCGTGAGGACGATAAGAGTCGCTGGGATTTGTCAAATTGTGGACCATTGATTAACTGACCTTTCACGCCTGCAAGTCTCTCAGCCACTCCACTAACTGCCGACAGGCTAGATAGAGAGATAGATGGATACATCTGGCTGTTATTATTGTGTACAAGTTTGTAGTTACCAGGTGTGGCAGTGAGAGATGACAGAGGTATGAGGGCCACGGGAAGGGGGGAAGGGGGGCACGAGGGAGATGGTGGGAAAGATACAAAGGAGTCATTCAATTGCCCTACAGGCTTAGAGTGTAACAGGTAGAAGTGTGTATACAACCAAACAGTAATGCCTGAATAATGAAACACAAATTTTAAGGTGCACCGAGGGGCTAACATCAGACAAGTAGAATTAGGATGGAGCAGAGATGCCAGGGGATACATTCAAACATTAGCTGCCTGGCTGGAGGAGCATCCTTCATGTGACCGGTTATGGCCAAGGGCTATTGCATTGCGCATTAGACAGGTCTGTGCAGCTTCATCACCGACACATTTTCAATAGCAAGAAAGAGGTGTTTGAAAAAAAACAACAAAACAAACCCTGAATCCAAAGCTGATCAAGGTATCTGACCAAGAAAATCTTGCAACGTTCAAAATTGAAGCTACACATGATATCACTATCAAAATATCTGTGTTCATAATAATTGGAGTTCCTGATTTAGCAGTCAGTGAGAGAGAGACTCAAAGGCTTCCCATTGTGCAGTAATATTAGATTGGATTAGATAATACTTTATTCAATCCCACAGTGGGGAAATTCCCTTGTTACAGATATATATATTTAAAATCTAAAATATAGCCTAAATAAAATTACTATTTTATCAAGTAAGTGTCACAAGTTCCATCTCCACATGGACACACTTGCAGTTTTGATCTTCAATTTTAAATTAACAGCATATGACTCATCCCATGGAAAAACCTGTTGACCTTAAGTGACATCACGTCCAATAATTTGATATGTAATATTTGTGGCTATAATGAACGTGGTTATAAAAGACAAATGAAGGCAAGTGTAAAAGAAAAGTAGCCAGAAAAGCAAAGGGAGACTGAGATATTGGCAGGTTGGAGAAGGAAGTTCACCAACCTGGACCTCCGCGTCGCCCCGCCTCAGAGATGCACGTGAGGCCGAAGCCCGACCACCGTCTCTCGGACTGGACTGGAATTGGTTCGCCGCTGCGCTTGTTGTTCCGACCCGGAAGGGAGGAGGTCAGAGGGGGGAAGGAAGTGCCGCTGTCGCGCTGCACAAATGCGTCACTAAAAAAGAGAAAAGAATAAACAGATAGTAGCCTATATTAAATTATCATTATAGACACAAAAGACGAGTCTGTGTGGACAAACTTTTTATTCAAATCATAAATAAAAATTTTAAAAAATGAAATAAGAGCAAATAAACTCCGGGACCAGCGACGCGTCGGTCCAACTGTGGAGCCGACCCTGGCGCTTGTGTTTTGTTGTTTTCCCGCAGGACCAGTGCTGCCACATCGACCACAGATCAATCACCTTATTTACTCTTTACTGTCATACAGTAGAGGAAGAGAGGCCAGTATGAAATAAAATCACTAATACCCCATATACATGACTAAATTAGTAATAAAGTACCATCTTCCTTCTTCTTAGTGCGTCTTTTGCGCTGTTATTTGCAAATAACTTATCCTAATCGCAATTGATGGTATTCATGTCTCGAGTAGATGTCTCTACAATATTCCAACCAAATCCCCAGAGTGACTTATATTTCATTTATATGGAAGTCTTCTGAAATGTATAGGCTAAATGAGGTTATAGTTTTTTTTTGCGCACGGGGTGTATCCGGGTTTCTCGGTACACAGAGCTGATACAGAGGCCCTGAACGCAGCTCAGCGAGAGGCTCTGCTGTCTTGTTATCGATATATGAGAAGGTTGCTGGAGAGGATATTGACCGCACTAACTAGCCGCACTTTGATCATACGAAATTGCTTTCCAGATGACAACACATTAAGGATGAGAGCACTTTTTAAAAATCAAAACCTGCCTCTCGCAACAGTCACAAGTTTTTTTCCGAATGAAGATGGAGATGAGAAGAGGTGAGAGACCCCATAAGTCGACAGCCTTGATGAATAAAAGAAAGCCAATAGTCTATTTCCATGAAGACGAAAAACAAAAACAAAGAAAAGAGAAATATTATTATTGTATTATTAGGAAGGGATGTCCAAAATCGTAATTCCTCACAAAGAGTCACAGGCATAACCGAAAAGAAAGTTTAATAGACTTGGACAAAAAACTCAGGTAAAATCTACAAAAAAAAGAATTGAAAACAAGATTATGATTCTAACAATTCTCTAAAAAATAAATCTAAAGAATAGCTACACAGATAAAAAAGAAACAGCCATGTTTATATTTTCTTTCTGTGGAAGTGACGGCGAGTGAATATGAAGTTTATTACGGACGGAACAGCAGTAAATTAGTTAAATGTTTTTAGTTTTAAAGATGAAATCAAATACAATTATCTGAGCAAATTAAATTATAAACTTTTGGAAAAAAAAACTAATAGGATAATTTTCATAAATATAAATTAAGTGGAAAAGGAGGAGTTTCAAGTTCTAACATGATGCTTTAAGAAATAAACTTGAATGAAGAGTATTCGTTCGATATAATAGCCTTATAATAATAGCAATAATAATAGGTTAATAATAATAGGATTACTTTAAAACGAAAATAAGTGTTATCCTGTTTGTTTTATGAAAGCATGATAATGTAATCAATTATTATTATCATCATTATTAATATTGTTACTATTATTAATGTAAATGTAAAGAAAAGGAGCAGAGAAGGTCTGTCAGTGGCGGGAGAGATATGTATAATATCTGCCTGCACAGTGTGGCGTTAAAGCGCTGATATTATAACATGTAATTGGACGGGTTAACGAGTTCAAAGCCAGCCGTGCAGAGGTGGAGGGTGAAGGAAGGGAGGGAGAGTGACGTGGGGAGAATTTTTCCCCAAATGCCATTTAATGGTGGAAATATTTCCACCAAGTATTGACAGCACAGAGACGGATGAGACGGCCGGCGAGACGCGGCACCAAACCCACTTAAATAACAACCGGCCTGAGCCCAAAGACGAGACTGGAGACGAGAGGGCTCAACACGTTGGTCTGGAACTTCACACACAGGAAACACAGACAGGACGAACTGTTTCAGGCCAACACACACACACAGAGAGAGAGAGAGAGAGAGAGAGAGAGAGAGAGAGAGAGAGAGAGAGAGAGAGAGAGAGAGAGAGAGGTGATGCCTGATTGTAAAGTTACAAAAAGCCAAAACTATTTCTAATGATTCCGGAATAGCTGTGCAAAATAAATAAATATTATTTTATTTATTCCATGTACTCAATTGAAACAAATACCTGCAGAGTCGATGATAAAAAATATCAATTATTATTGTTATTATTCTATGTTTCGTTAAATGTATTTGCTGTTACTGTAAAATAAACAAATAAACCTAAGGCTTTCTTCACTTGTTAATCATGTTTTTCTGTCAGAAAAAACACGCACACACTCACACGCAGCAAACTTTGTTGCGGCAGGCTGGTGTTGTGTAAAGTTAGATGTGAATAATTGACGACAGGGGTTAGGGAGGATCCATTGATCGATCTCTTAATCTGCAATAGTTACATGCGTGTATTGATTTACAAACACTGTTTATCTGGATATATACTGGCGCAAATAATTAATGGAGTAGCCAACACCAATGGCGCACATAAATATGCATCAAAGTGTTCATGGGGGTAAACACCTAAAAAGAAATCTGAGGAGCGACCAGCGGATCCACATGAAGATTAGCATGGCCTATTCCAAATATGTGTTCAAGTTCGGCTCTGCGCTGTATCGATGCGCCCACATCTGAAACAAACATGCGAGTCTGAGAACACATATATAAATCATCGGCTTCACTCTTCTGAGAGTAAACTTCGATATTTTCCTTTTGGTAAACACATTGACGGATGGTCACATGGTCTAAGAGTTGGAACTATACTTGGTTGTTTTTAGGGAGTGAGAGAAATGTGGATATGCGAAGAACTGGGAATATACGCTGAACATGATGGTACAGAGGGCTATAATTAAAATTCTTTAAAACAAATCTGGCTCTTCAAGACAGGAGGGTGAACTGGAAATTGATTCCAAATTTAAGTCGAAAAACTAAAACAATTGATTGATTAATTAATTAGGCTAATTAAATATTAAAGATAAACCAAAATAGTAGCACGTGCAATTGCATCCCACATCTGAGGATAGAGCACAAGCAGCATGACACAAAAAATAAATACAAACGAGCCCAAATATCTCTCACATACACACACACACACACAAAGATGGACCAGAGAGAGAGAGAGAGAGAGAGAGAGAGAGATGTACCGGCTGAGGTCTCGTGCAGCTCTATGTGAGTGGCTGTTTAATTGACTGATTGATACGGCGGTGTGGAGGTGAGGGCTGGACGGCTTAACAAATAGAGACACTTAAAGGCTAATCCGGGCCAACGCCGACAGCTGAACGCATCAAAGTGCTCCCGTGTGCCGAGACTTTTACACCTGCACATGCAAACCAAAACCAGGATATTTATTTCCCTCTTCTCTTGTGTGTTGTACTTGCAAATGACTTAAACTTGCACAAAGTTTCCGAAAGGAAGTCCAGAGCTAATAAAACAAAACCCAAGCTTTCAGATAATGGCAGCAAAAAGAGGCTGCGTAAATTACGCACGGTTCAACTTTTTGGTTACAATGCAATCCTCAAACTGATAATGATGCAGGCAAATTATTCCAATAGCAAAATCCTTGAAATAATGAACAATAATATCGCCAGCACAAATCGGTCATGATCATATTTCAAACACACTCACTAGTGCACAACAAACATAACTTTTCCTCCTTGAGAAAAAACAACAACAAACAAACAAAAAAGGATAAATATTAGAGCCGACTATAAAATGAACAAAGCGGATAACATACCTCCGGTTTTTATTCTCAGGGAGTGGTGGTAAAGCACTCACCGGCTGAAGTGCGACCAGTCTATCCACACGCATTCACTCTGACGGCGCAGCGAGCCAGCGACCGGAGAGGCAGCACTACTATCAACCTGAACCCGGGGAGGTGAGCGGAGGGAGGGAGGAGGAGGGAGGAGAGGAGGTGTGTATCTCTCTCTCTTTCTCTCTGTGTGTGTGCGTGTGTAAGTAGTTAATTAGTAAATCGCCATTCGCTGTGCCTCTGGTCGGTTTGTTTTCCCCGGTCGACAAGCCGAGAGGAAAGAGAATTTGAAGTAGGATTTGACCCGTTTCCGCTCCTGTGTCTCATATATGAGGTTTGTTTGTGTGTGTGTGAGTGTGTGTGTGTGAGAGAGAGAGAGAGAGAGAGTGTGTGTGTAGTGTAATAGTGAGTGTGTTTTCTCTTTGAGGAATATCTTTGCCACCACAAGAGGAGCACCTCCATCTCCCCTCTGTCTCCCCTCCTGGCCACCAAGGAGTTACCAACATGTTGACCCCAAAAGTTGCTCAACTTGAATTAGGGAGCAATGACCCAAAGAAGCAAAGAAAATGGTCCCATGAAAGTAGCTAGTCCCAGCAGCAACTGGGCTCAGTGTTCCTGACAGTGTTTAGAATGACAGAAAACCTCCACCTAAACCCAAAACTGGATAGTCTGAAACTAGACAAAGCACTGCCATTTCCTACCTCAGAGAAAAGAATGCTACCTTGCCACAACATTATATTTCTTCCATTAATATAAAGGAAACCAAAAAAATGCCACTCACCAAAGCTCAAGCTCTACCTGTCAGTCTGGCTGTAGTAGACTAGGAAGAAGAAACTTACTGTTGTTGTCAACAATTTCTCGCTGTCCCTGCAGCAAAATCCACATTACAATGAAACTCATCTGTCTTCAACTCAGTATTACCTCTATCAACTGTCTGCCTAAAAAAGAAAACACACACACACACACACACACACACACACACACACACACACACACACACACACACACAAGAGAAGAGCATGCCCTGGCTCTGGTACCAGTAAATCAACTGCCCTTAACAAGCTTTAATTATTTAATTGATCCCCAATCAGCAACTTAATAATCAATTAGGTAAACCTATGGAGCTCACTTGAGTGCAGAGAGCTGGAGTCTACGACAAAGGAATCAAAAAATGAGATGAGAAGTGAAAGGATCGAAGGATGAGGAAAATGGGACTGAAGCTGGAAGGAAGAACGGGATGCTGTATTGTCTGCTGGGTGTCTAGATAAAGTTCCTCTTTATATTTTGATTATCGATTTTTTTTGTTTAACTTTTTAATGACAAACATTCAATGATTACAGTATCTGAAATAATGATTTGCTGTTTCTTCTTTTGAATATTATATCATTGTAAATTGAATATGTTTGGGTTTGGGACTTCATCTTGGCCATTTTTCACCACATTCAGACATTTTATAGACCAAATGTTGGATCAACTAATCAAGAAAACAATCAACGGATTAAACGATGATAAAGATGGAAAAATGGTATACAAAACTGTTGGAGGCCAAAAAACGTTGAATGCTTGGAGCAATGTTGGTACAACATGGCCATGGTCCAAGACAGCCATATACATACGTCACCACCCCTCAGATACAACCCATGCACCTCTTTATCGCCCTCTAGTGTAGATTGCTGATCTCAGCGTTCACTGTTTGTTAACCCCTCCAGCTGACACTTTTTCGACTCCTTTCCTAGATTTTTAGGTTCACACCTGCAAACAGCTGCACTGGGTGTTGCTTTTTGTATTTGTTTGTGTGTATGTATGTATTTTTTCTTCTTCTTACTGTATGTCAAGCTTATGTGTGTGTGTGTGTGTGTGTGTGTGTGTGTGTTTGTATTTTTGGTGAATGACAGTATTTGCAAATGTTGCAGTGTCTGTTGCATTTGTACAATTGCCACCTCTAAAATCCAAAACGGCAGAAGCAAACACTGAAACGTGCCAGTAACCTCTAACCACTGATCTCAGACCAGTGCATTCTAATGTCAATAGCAGGGTGCTTTTTCTTCCCCGCCGATCCCTGCTCAGCAGCTGGAGCGTCTGCGCCTCTGACACCTGGGAGGTATATGTGACAGAGTGGGGAGGCGCTGGAAGAGGATGAATAACTGACCTATCACATCCCCATTGACCGAGTTAATTAATATAAGTAGAGCAGGGGATTCTTAGCTCACTTTTCACTGTATGGATTTGCTGTCTCCTCACATTTGGTTTGTTTTATGTCTATTCAATGCAAATCCAATGTGTTCTGTCCCGCAGTCTGATCATGACAGCTAATTTTGGTATGTGAGCTGTTCTGATAGGGTGGATTTTAATTGTGGCACAACACAGGGCCTCGCTGTGACTGATTGATATAAAATCTCATGTGAATAGATGTCAAATTGCAGCAGAGAGAACTGGTAAAAGGCTCACATATACTGTGCATTATATTTCCGCTTGAGGCTACTGTATACTTGTCATTCTCTATACATCTTTCAGATTTGATCACGGTAAAATGCAATGTTGTAAGAGATTAGCAGAGGTTCTTGTTGGCACATAGGAGTGGGAAGCAGTGAGAGCAAAATAAGAGGGACAGGAAGGGAGGACAAGGACATCCTCATAGACTCTCTTATACATGCAAACACTCTTTCTTCTTCTTTGTGGGTGTGAAAGACAACAGAAAGTGAGAGAGGAGCACTGGGGGAAATGAGCAGGACAGACAGGAAGACAGGCAGAAGAAGATGGGAAATGGAGAGAAAAGAGGAGGCGAAAGAGAGCAAGAAAGAGCTCCACTGCCTAGTCTTAATCTGAGCTGTTCTGATCAATAGCCCATTTCCCATTGTTGCCAGAGCTGTTCGATCGCTACACCACGGAATTAACACACCCACTTTAATCTAGGGGGAGAGGAGCGAGGGGAGGGAGAGGAGGGGGGAAGGGAAAAAGGGGGTTAAGGGGGGTGAGTGGGGAGCAGCTGTGGAGGCATTCTCAAATGAAATCAAATCTAATTGTTATCACTGTAGCCGCTGCACTTATTACTACCACTGTTACAATTATCCACCCATCATATAGCTCTTTTTTTCCCTCTCATACCTTGCTTCATGTGGTGTAAACTGGACGTAAATAATCAAAATTAGTGTTTGTTTCATTTTGCCAGCTGTAGATTGGATTGGGAGGTTGGTGGGGGGGGCTTGGCTTGTTCCTGGGTGACAGGGAATGGGGTTTGTGGTCAGGTATATTGAGACGGATACACTCTAACATCTGGGTGTCTCAATTAAGCTTGGCTGCTGTAAGACTGGTTCAGCAAGGTTTCACGAGATAATGCTGTTATGTTACGAGAATGTGTTTGAGATCACAGTGTAACCTTATTAAATGGATCGCCAAGACATTTTTAACAGAAATTTATAGTTCCCAGAGGATGAAGCCTCATAACTTTGGTGATTGTCTTACTTTTCCTCTAGCGCCACCATGAGGTTGATATTGTGCTTTTTGTGCTTTTTTCAATGAATTTCCGTGTGATTTGTTAAACACATTGTTTCCTTCTCAGGATGAGTTGTACTAACTTTAGTTATATGTCTTTGACTTCAAAAGACCATGACATGTACATTGATAGAGTGCTAGCAGTCTATTCAAAATCCATTGGTTACACCAGCTACACTCATTGCCATTATTTAGTGTAGTCATGGGACATAATGGAACATATATTTCTTTAAGTGACATAAATGAAATGCCAGTTAAGATACATATCTTGAACTGCTCTGATTAAGGAGACCAAACAGGCAACCAAAGTACTTTCGCCTCTCACAACAAAGCTTTCGATTACTATTTCCATTACTAAAGTGAATACTTGTGCTTCCTCAGTACCAACATTTGAGTTTATTTTAGCTGTTGAATAGTGTAGTCCATAGCTTTGGGTGTTGCCAAAGGAGTCTTTGCTTACTGCCTTCCACTGAGACAGCTTGAGGGGAAAACACAGCACAGAAGCTCTTCCCTGCCACCGGAGGCTATACCCAACTTTTCCTCCAATCCATTCTACTTACTCTAGTTCTTTTGAAGTCATTTCATAACAGAGCAATTTTCTCGTTAGCGCTTGGCTTTAATTGTGGGTAATTAAGCGTGCTCCAGCAGTGGAGAGAGCGCTGTTTGGAGAACTGGGGGGAAATTAGCCGTAGTTCATCTGTGAAATATGGGGTTAAGTGGGAGTCGGGGCAGGAAAAGAAGAGTGCTGAGGGGGGTCAATGACTCCAAAACAGGGGGCACGCTGTCAAAAAAGGGAAAGCTGCTTTGGGTGTAGCGGAAGATGGGAAAATAGCAGACAGAAAGTGGGGAACACAAACAGGTAGTTTAGCGAGAGACACAATTCAAACAGTAGCTCAACAGGGCTGAAGAAGGCACTGTGGGGAGGAAGGAGAGAGAAATGAATGGACACAAGCTCAAGAGCTTAAATTTGTGCCAGCATACTGAAAGGGGAAATACACGTCTGTAGCAAGACAAATACAGAAAGGAGAGGCTACATTAACTTGCATGCCATTGTATGATGTTGCTCACTAATGCAGGAAGTTTGACTGTTAACATGGTACACTACAGATAATTTTGACACTCTGGACAACGCTCTATATAAATAAAAGAAAACCTTGCAAATACAGTATTGCATGTTTTGTTTCTTGTGCATCAGATACTCTAATTGACAGGTGCATCAAGGCAAAACATTAAAATGAGTGAATTTAATGGCCTCCCTTGAAGCAACAGTGTGTGTATACGAGCAACACCCTGGGGTGGCACTAACTGTCACCAAGTGGACTATGGACTTTACACAGAGTGACCCTTGATTAAATGCAGCACCCTGCTGAATAGAGCCCCTGCCGCATCCATTAATGCTTTTATTTTTTACCCCATAACATCTATAAACGTCACTGTGGCCATAAAGCAGATGAGGAATGATTGGAGTCATTGACTGTACTGTCAAATGCTCAGTGGATGGGGACATACTCTGCTGGGTCCTATTATGAGTGCTTCATCCCTCAGAAGAACCATCCCCACTGACTATAATGAACCTGTTAAAGCCTCTATAAATATTGGCTCCCATGCTTAGTGATCGTTTGAATACCTCCGAAATAGAGCCATGTTTGCAAACAAGTGGCTTGGCGTTGGAGGAGGTGAAGCTAATACCTAATCAATGGAGGGACGCTCCCTTGCGGTGGGCCCTCGCGGAGCCTTGATTCATTCAGGGGGTGCAGATATATTGTGGTTTAGAATAAGCACAAAACTGCCATATTGATTAACACATTATCAGTGTCAATAGGGAAAGTTATTTCAGGAAGAAGTGGGAACTGCTGGGGTATTGTTGGCATGGCCATTCAGAAAAGAACATTAAGACTGCAGTGGGAACTAATCGTCTTCCTGCCAGTCTTTTGTTTGAGAAATTCACACCTAAGAAGTCTCAGGCAGGGTCACTCTCCCCATGTTGGGGAGCATGTTGCAGATTAGATGTGAGACCAGGTTCTTCAAACCCTAGGAAATCCAAACATTCCCTAGTCGACAAAAGGAAGATTCTCTTCATGATGAAGGGAGATATTAAGATCTACGAGGTCTTAAGGGAGGCTACTCTGCTACATTTCAATTTCTTAAAGGAGAATATGTATTAACCAACATAGTCTGTGCCACCGTGAGATACTCCAGTCAATTTGGGTGTACGCCTTGGGAGTCCTTTACTTTCTGCATGTAATGTCATTTTTGACTGCTGAGAAAAAGCAAACATTTAGGAGATAATATGATAAAAGGATGTTTCTCTACATTTAGTTATCTAAATGAAGGGGCATATTTTAACAGGCTACTCAGCGGGTGCGTTGTAGATTAGTGAGTACTATTTAAGAAATAATTTAAAAAACAGTATGTCGAAATTTTAAGCGCTGCAACAAGCTGCGTCGCCACCAAAATATAAATGGCAATGAATCAAGGTGACTTTTTTAAAAGGAAATATGTCAGTTGAAGCTATGAAACAAAAATAAATGTCCAACTGAACAAATGACTTACAAACTACAATCAATCTATATTCTAATATATATATATATATAAGTTTAACTGGCAGAGTTCAAATTCATATGTATACCAGCTCATCAGTGGAAGCTCATATTTGTGTTCAGTCACATTTGTCAGCCTATTCACAAAGGGAGAACAACATGTTTCATCTGTTACTGCATAACTAACGCACACCGATGACATTCCTCATTTGCCAGCACATTCGACTCTAGTGTACTATCATTTTTTGCTGTACATTGGATTTTGATCTATAAATGAGACAACCAGCTGGAACCCCTTTCAGTTTTAAGTGATGTTTTTGACCTTGTGTGACATTAACTTGAAATCAATGGAAAGGTCATGTACCAGGATTTCTTGGACACCTTTTATGTCAGGAGAGGAACGAGAGCAAGGGAGAAGCCTTTTAACCCAGTAAGGATCAGTGCAGTATGTACAGTGTTTTAAGGAAACAGAATTTCAGTTTCATTGGTTCACTGTAAAACACATCCACTTAAATTCAAAGACATTGGTGGTAGTGATCTTGGAAAATCGCCATAATAAAATGTTAAAGGTGCTATTTAGACAGCGATCTGCTCAAGGATTTTCTCCATGTGTTTGAAGTGACAGGGCCTATGTGACCTTGACCTTTTGAAGTGCCTTTGCTTGTTTTGAAACTGAAATCATAAAGTTAACATAAAGATCGCAAAGATGAATACTCAACCAAACATTGTATGAGTTCATTCCTGAGTCAGTCTTCCATTCTGTAACAAAGTAACAGCTCCAGAAGGTATATACAGTATCAGCTGGACATCAAAGATTAGAGTCTACTGCTCTCTCTTCTTCATAATCACAAAAACTGAGCAGACCACAAGAATATGATATTGAGATCTTAAACTGAGTGAAATTCCCTTTTATCACAGCATCCGCAAGATTAAATATGACCATATGTGTTATACTTAGAGGTATTGATACGGTAGTAGAAAGCTGCAACATATGCATATGATTGTGATTTAAGGAAACACAGGTGCCATCTTTAAATACATGATTTAACTGTTAATATAAGTCTGTGGGGATATACATGTATAATATATATATACATGTATAACTGAGTACAACTGCAGCAGTGTGGTTATGGTCACCTATATGCATACAGTATTAATCTATAATATCATAAGATAAATACATACAAGACATCAAATATTAACATACGACCCTGTGAAAGCGCATGCATGGGTGTCCACCCACACCGTTGTGACTTTGACAACTTTTTGACACTTTCATTCCCCAATTTAATGTTCCACTTCCCCGACCGGTCTTATACTTTTCGTCTGGCAGCATCCTCACTCCTTAACGTCTCGGTCCCTGAAGCCGCAGTAGGATACAGATCACAAATGAAACGCACAAACACGTTTTCACTTTAAAGCAGAAACCTTTTAGGAATTGTTGCCAATCTATTGGAGTGTACACAGCAGGCTACATCAACCCATTTCTGCAGGAGGTGCGCATGTTTCCCTCTCACAAAGTGCATTATACGTCTCATGAGAATCTTATTTCTGACGGGTTTCTCAATTATTAATGTCACTTGTCATTAGAAGAATATGGAAGTAGGATGCTTACCTTCACCGATGCACCTTCATCGACATGACCGGCAGTTCCCACTTGGGTTGTTGGGAATCCTCTCTATTTGCGCAGAGGACTGATGGTAATCTGGACAAATTAACAGCTAGGACCACGGATCCTTCCACCTTCATTAAAGTACATTGGTGGAGAGTTACACTGGCATGATGTTTGAGTGGCAAATTTGAGTATTGCCCTTTGGGTTTCGGAGGAGGGGGGAGAAAAATCAAGATGGGGAAGTAGCGCGCAGGACTATAGCGAGAGAAAAGTTGTCCTCGGAACAAAAAAAAGTTGACAGGAAAAAAGGGACTCCAATGCCACCAGTTACTGTCCGTAATTGGCGAAGATAGTTTACATAAAAAAATTTAACCACAAAAGGAAAGCCGGGAGAAGTGAAAAAGCGCGAAGGGGAGAGATCCGGACGCAGGGAACTGAGAGCGCAGAGAGAGAGAGAGAGAGAGGGGGGGGGAGGAAAAAGAGAAGGTGCTGAGCCTGAACCTCCACCTCACATCAGCCCGACTGCAGTTAAGTTTCTATCAGCTGCAGACTGTGTTGTGCACGTGTTCCTGTGGATACGAGACAGAAAATTGACCTACACAGTAAAGAGACCGCACAAGGAAAATATATGTAGACGGTTGGTGGCCAGAAAGCGGATCGATCGGGTTATAATTTTGTCCAAAGTCGAGCGAAAATAAAGTTCATGGAGGAATGAAATTTGAAAACAGATGGCGAATCCCGTCGCCCCTAAATAAGATTCGATCTCTGGGAATGGAGTGTAGATAATATTTGGTTGGACGTTTGATGAAAATGACGGATTTTTCATTTTGGACAGGTGGGGGTAGATGGAGTGAGGGGAAAGGGGAGGGAATAGAGGAGGTGGGGGATGGACGTGGAGGTGACAGAGGGTGGATATGATGTGTCTAGGGACAGAAACTAAACTTGGGAAAGGAGGACTCAGTAGTTCTCCCCCCTTCAGATTTCATCCAAGGATCTCATCCTCTTTCTCCATTTGCCCCCAGTGCGAACACAAGACCCCCCCCACCCCCCGCCACACACACACACACACACACACACACTCACACACATCCCCTCACTTTCCTCCACCTCACCCCGCAAAGAGGGGCGGCGGCTGGAAGGAGGAAAAGGAGAGAAAACAAGAATACCAAATAAATGAGAAATTTTCGTACAGGCCCCGCTTCCGTGCGTTCCATGCTAGCAATAACAATTAAATATCGACCGCTTTCCCGGCCGGAGAGAACCTGAGATACCCAGAGACTGCCAAGTACCGAGACCCCCCCCCCCACCCTCCATTTCTCCCCATCTTCCACATATGCACTCACTCACTCTCCTCCTTTTCTCGTCATTCCCTCTCTATATACCTCTTTTCCTTCTAATCCAAGTCCATCAAGCCAATCTCTTCTAATTTGGTGAATCTCATTTCTCTTGATTCTATCCCACAACCCATTTCAGCTCCACTTTTATCATTGCTGATTTGGGGGTGGCCTCTCGGACACACTCCCATGTTCGCTTGATGCAAGAGGACTTCCTCACACCATGCATGTTTGGTTATTAAAATCAATTATGAGATTGAGATTCTTGTTGCTTTCCCTTTGGATGTTAGAGCTCAGGCTCATTGGAGCTACTGGCACACTCTGCTTCAGCTTCACTCTGACAATTGATGTGTCATTTTCAGCACATCTCTGTGTCTGGTTTTCAACACAACATGCTTACAAAGACACTTATCCCACCAGCATTGCATTATTAAATTTAGTGCTATGTTTACACAGATGTGCTTCCGGAACGTCTTACTGGATTGTATTGTGTTTTCCATTATGAACTATTTGTAAAAGCTGGAAGGCTTGTCGTAGAATATGGTAAGCTATAATTTGGTGAAAAAAGATACATGTGTCCAAATAAATGTTGCAGAGGTTGGTCACAGCCAACCAAACTAAAGAAATCAACATCACAAATAGCATCTTTTTGGCTATGCGTTGTTAAAAGATGGCAAAATGTTGAGCTCCTGTGAGATCCACTGTCTCTCTGAAAACCTTTTGTTTCTTACTGGACTGTATACATTCATGGCATTAGTTTATGGTAGATTCATTCATTTTTGGCATTTTATTTGTGAAACCTTTGAGGATCATTGCAAAATATGGAGAGCTATAATTTGGGGGGACTACAGACAGTCTAAAAGATCAAAGTGCCCATGCATCAGACTATATTGTTGTCTGACCTCTGACAGGACGCCTCTGTGCGGTCCACAAATGCACCTTTTTGGGATTTATATCAGAACCAGTGTGACTCCTTGTGCAATATGATGACCTATAATCTAGTGCTCTATATCCAACAAGGTACAACGAAGTCTGGGGGTTTCAGACTTTAGACCAAAAGACAAACAGGTAGACTCCATTCCTTTGCAACAACTCCTTTTGTTGATTGACGGGCACCCTGGATTTGTGCAACTCGTGACAAGACTGCCAGAGGAGTGGCATTATGTTGGACTTATAAGTCCTGAGCACGCCAATGCCAACTTTCCAAACGAATTGCACAACTATCAAAAGTTTCTCCATCATTGTCGTTGTCTTCTCTTACTCCTCTTTATATTTTTTTCCGCCTCAGAACTTCTCTCTGCTCGCACCCAAGCCATTCGATTTCTATTTATTTCACCCCCCACTCCTCGAGCTTTCCCTCCACCACCACCCAACACCTCCTCCCGGTCTCCCTCATCCTTCTTCTCATCTCTCCTTTTTCACACCTCCCCGCACCTTCTCGCTCGCTATTAAAACCCATTCTTCCCCTGTTTTCGCCCTAATTCCCCTCCCTTCCCGCCGCCTTCACCCCTTTCCTTATATTTCCCTCCACCTCGTTATCTCCCCCGTTTGACTTTAATTAGTTAATGCATTAATTATCTACGCCCCAATACCTGCACCATTAACATACCCTCTCCTCCCTGTGGCTCCCTCTCTGCCTCACCCCGAGGCCTCTGGGCTGGAGATGCTGCATGGACACACGGCTTTGCGCACACGCACAGACACACAAAACTGTTCACTCCCTTTCCCTCCCCTTTTTACCCCATGCCTCCTTTTCACTCTATTTCTCGCTCTTCCACTCTTTACCCCCTACCTATTTCCCCCCGAAGTCATCTCTCTCCCCCCGTCTATCTTTCTTCTGCCCCCTATACTCTCCTCCTTTTCTCTCTGAGCCTTGCAGTCGCCTCTGCCGGCTGGTCTCTCTCCCCGGCGACGGAATTATGAAAAATGCGCCCATCGACAGAGCGCCTCAGCTTCGATTAGCCGAGATGGGACATGACAGGCCGCGATCAATACTTATACCGTCCTATAACGTGTCAACTAATGAATCAATCTCGGCTAAATTTTCCATTTTTCAAAAGCCGACGCGAGAGACTGGAATATCCTCTTTTGTAAAGATATTATTATCGATTTCGTCGGCAATTTGACATCGGGGGTAGTTAATTCCACTCTAGAATAAAATTGAAAACACTTGAGATTGAAGTGAGAGAGGGAGAGAGAGAGAGGGAAGGGGAGGAGGGAGGCAAGGGCAGGCAGGAGGGGAGGGGGAGACGGCTGTTGACTTGATAAAAGAGAATGGGAAGATGGAAGGAAGGGGAAAGGGGATAGGAAGAAGAGAAACTGCTGGCGGTGTAGCAGAGACAGAAGCAGTATATCTATCTATCTATCTATCTATCTATCTATCTATCTATCTATCTATCTATCTATCTATCTATCTATCTATCTAGGAATAAACATAAAAAACAAAAAAGTTAGGGAGACTATGATGAGGTGGGGAAAAAAACCTACACAATACAAACTAATAAGGCCTTTCATTAAAACGTACCATATTTAGGAAGGCTTACACACCTCTATTTTTGTTGCTATTGTGTCATAGAGGTGTTGAATTAACTCTGCTGTAATTTTAAAGGCTGTATCTCCTGTTTCCTGTTATTTTTCAAACTCCATGAAAAAAAGATACGCTGAATAACTGCTGCTCCTTAACATTTTAAAACATTGTTAGGTGGTGAACTCTAGCTGGTGAACTTTATCATTCAAGAGGTGTTTTTAAATTGACTTTAGGACCATCGGCCAGTCAAAATGAAAAGTGAGATGACTAAACATTCCTCATTACAACAGAAGTTGCGTGTCATGAAGGTTGGATGTTGGCGTACTGGTTATAGCTTTAGATAACTTCCAACACTGTAAACGTGCATTTTATGACATATTAACAAACCGTAAGTTATGATAACATCATCGTCCGTGTGTTCATGTGCATGTACATGCACACGCATGAATGTGTGTGTGTCAGTAGAGAGAGGCAGAGAGTCAGCATGTGTGTCAGAGTGAAATATAGATGGAGGAGGCCGATGTGTGTGAGGGTCAGCAAGGTGCAGTGTAACTGTCGACAATCACAGCCTTATTTACCTGTCAAAAACACTATCATCCCACAGAGCCCCAGCCAAGCAATTTCTCCTGTCTCTTCCTCCCTCCTCTCCCTTGCTCTCTTTCTCTCCCTCTCTCCCTCTCTACCTCCAATTACAACCTAGAGGGCTATTTCTCTCCAGGACAAAAACACTCCCCACAAGCCCTCCCTCTCCTTTCCAATAGCCCCTTCACTCTCCCCATCGTTTCTACCCTTCTCTCTCTTTTTCCCCACTCTCACCTTTTTCTTTTCCTCTGCTGAGAGTTGGAGAGTGGAAATGAACAAGCTGTAAACACACACCACTTATCACAGTGTATGCTGTTGTGTATTTGTTGGCAAAGGCTGGTGAGGTGAAGGCTGTGGTATAAGAGGCCAGAGGTGTGGGCTACTGTACCAGACGGAGAGATGTGAAATAAAAATGCACCACAGGTTGAAAGGCAGTTTGATCAATGCACTGCTGGTCGCTCACTAAACTCTTCGGCTCTAAAACTGCAAAAGCTAAAATGTGCTAAACTGTGCACAGTTACAGACTATGTCAATTCTTTTATACAGACTGTGTAGAATAACTCCTGTGTTGTCTGATCTCTTATATTGTTGTAAGGCCTTGCCGTCCCTAAAGGGTATGTTGTCAATTTCCTATATTTTTCTTATCTTCAACCAATCCCAAATAAAAGACAAAAAACATCAATGAATTGATCTAACTAATAAGATTGGTCAGTGTAACCTAAGCTGGATATAACTTATTCCTCTGTGCCATAGACCTCCATTTATTGAGACACACTGTCGCACTGGTGACATGATCTGTATGATAAACACAGGAATTGTGGCTTATTTTAAGTCAATCTCATCCTGGTGCCATAAACAAATGTGTTTTTATCTTTGCTAGAAACTACAGTTTAAAAAGGTTCCTACTGAAGATTTACATGTTGGGCATCAGTTTGAGTGTACAGACAGGGTGGGGAAGTTGGAAAGTATTTAAATATGGAAGGCAGTATACTGGTTCACACCGAATAAAAGTGTAGTGTATACTGTCGTTATATGATTTTTTTATTTACCGCAACACAGGTGTAAGTGATTACACAACTTTCGGAATGATACACTGTTTCAGACGGACCCTTTTCAATGTAACACGCATGGTGCGACTGGAGGCATGGTGAGGGCAAACAGTAGTGCTCAGGTGTTACATTACGGTAAAGATGGATAAGATAGACATTGAAAGTTCGGGAAATCGAAGCAGCAGAACTAGTAGAACATGATGACACAGTAGAACTAAAAAAGAACCAAAAAGAGAAGCCATGTTTGTTGTTAGGAGTTTTTTTGGTTTAAAAAATGTTGCTAACGTTAAGACCTGTCACCTCAAGCATGTAGCGGAGCAACATATGGAACGCAATAACAATCCACCTACAGTCCCACTACAGACCGTTGAGAAAGACGGGTTCAGAGCAATGATTAAAACACTGGATTTAAAGGTTCTCTAAGCAATGTCACACAATTTTTAGGCTAAAACATTTGGTGTGACATACAGCAAACATCTTCTCACTATCTGCAAGCTGCCTGTTCCCAGAAAACAACATAAAAAAACGCAGTCTCTGTAGACAGCTCCGGGTCTACAAATGGCAACAAAAGTAAACTGTGCCCACCTGCACCACGAAGCATACACAAACAGTGTTCCAGCCAATAACCAACCAGAAGGATTTGGGCGTGGGGGTGGGGGGTTAGTGAGCGGAAGCGCAGAAGGGAGGGGGAGGGGACGGTATGAAGAGGAAGGAGGGGCAAGCTAGTCTTGTTTTGTTTGAAAGCGCCTTTAAGATGTCTTGCCTCACTAAACCACTAACGTTAGTCAAACAACTCCGAAGCAAGCTGACAGTGGAGTTACGCCCTCTTTTCAACCTAACAACCTAAACCTAATGTTACCTGTGGTCAAGGTAGTGTTCAAACAGCAGTCTTACAACTATTTTGTTTTAAAAAAGAAGCATGTTAAAGGTATTAGTATGTGTATTTATTTAATTTAAGTTTATTTTACTACTTTGCAGTTTGCACAATAAAAATAGTTTAGATTCTGTAACTGTTTCATGCATTCTCCTTCATATAATGTTATACAATGTTGTGGAGCCAAGCAAACCCTTTACTAATCAAAACTTTTAGTAAACATGATGACATTGAGATGTTTCTTTTTATATTTTGACAGTACGGAATACTGACAGTAAAAAAGCCATTACAAACCTATATAAAGACCCAGTCAAGATAAAAGAAGGAAAATACAGTGAAACCGACAAACTCTAAAAAATTCTGTGATATAAATTTTTGGTCATACTGCCCAGCACAAATTGGCTAACTATTTTGTCCAGTACACTGGAAAAGGCTAACAGCAGACAATAAGTCTACCATTTAGATGTTTTAGAGTCAGTCAATGAACATAATTGCTGTCCAAAAAGTACAGCGCTGAATACTTTGAGCATGAAGCTGCCTGTGGTGGTGGTGCTGAAGTTGTCCTACCTCAAAAGAGAGATAATAGCCTCTTTCCGACCAAGTAGTTACAGAAACAGTCCACTTCTAAACAGTTTAACTAACAACTCTCGCCCGAAAACCGGTTTGGCCAAAGGAACTGGTAGGAGGGGTAAGGGAGTGACGCAAGTCTTTTTTTGCGTCGTCATTTGACTTTATCGCCACATACAACAAACCATGGCGGTGTTTAAAGACTAGGCAGGAGTTCTTAACAGAGAAACACAGAGACGAGGGCTCCAGCATAATATGATCCTAATTAATATGATGGAAGAAGATAGAATAGCAGAGCACAACAGGCAAACGAAACGATGGATAAGTTCAACTAGCATTAACAATTACCTGGTTGAATGCGTGATGTTTGTCTTACCAGGTAGAATATGTAGGCAAATTACAACAGACAATGAAGAATATGTATTGTTTGTGTTTCGGATGTTGCTATGTCACTAAGGGTTCTTATGTGGAAAAGGGCAAATAACCTGCCCTGAAGTAGGAGCTGAAAGAGTTACAGGAAGGAACTGCGGTCAGAAGAACTTAATAATCTCCAAATTGGTCCAGTCGGAACATGAGAAAGGGTTCTAGGAACGTTATGTTTTTGGAACTTCAAAAATCCCTCCGGTTGGAAAGAGCCAATTGTATATGTTGTATGGAGCCTTCTAAGTCGCAGAGATAATACTTTGTGGGAACATTACAAAATAAATATCTTCTGGGAGTTGACACTAGTCTCATTAGATATAATCAAGAGGTATTTATGATATCCATTGCTTATAGTACAGCCTTCTTAAAAGTCACATATTGAAGAAAATGCTGTTACTGTATGTATCTGGATTTGGCACTATAGGGACAAGGACAAACAAACAAACAAACAAACAAACACACACACAGAGCATTTTGTCAATGACATGCAGTGACATTTGGATTTATGAGATATTAGTTTGTTAAGTGATTTTTTCAGGATTTTGCCAATAATCATATTTCTATAAAGTAACTTATCAGACAGATTATTGAGTATGACAGCAGGCTCTATGACAGACAGTAACAGATTGGAACAACTGCTCTCCTGCCTGACTAGAAAGCCACTCAGAGGAATTTTGTTGATACATGACTGTGGCGGATACATGGGTGGCCTTTTATTTCCTGAACTGAGTCTTGATGCCTGTGACTGAAACACAGACACACACACACACACACACACACGCAAACACACACACACACACACACACACACACACACAGACTGATAGCAGTCTGCTGTCTGTCTTCGTGACTGGCTCTGTGAAAAGGCCATCTGACAAAGCCATTAACAGGGCGGTGTAATACCTGTGTCTGTAGTGAGCTGAGTGACACAAAAAGACATTTATGGGCGCTGCCATGACAGTAGAACCACTGTGACATCTGACTGACTGGATTGCGAGCTGGTTGACAGATAAAGGTAGGCAGAGACACCAACACCACTGAGACAGTGATGGAGACAAGAGATGGGAAACAAATCATGTCAGAGACAGTGATGGAGGATTCACATGTTCTACACACGGGAATATGTCAGCATCGTTTCACTCACTGTATCAACCATTCAGATCAAAAAGGGCCAATATTTTACACAGCTAGGTTCAAGCTTGAGCACACAAGGTGTATAGTTAATGGAACACTGAATGTTGACATTTCCCCCCCAAAAATGAATTTTCATCATTAGTAAGTGTAGCACTTCACAATCTTTTGTAAAGTACAGGGAATTGAGATGTAATTTTCGTCATCAAGCCAGAGAATACAGTAACAGTATAGAGTAAAAGAAAGAAGAAGCAAGAGAGTTATACACAGTAAGACAAAAAGAAGGTTAGTACAGAAATGTAAAATGAGAGACAGAGACAAAGCATAAGATCAAAAGAAAAAAGAAAGAAGAAAGATGTTGAATTGGGTGTGTGTTATAGTGTGTGCAGCCAGGGCAGCAGGCAGAGGCAGCTAAGCAGAACCAGCCAGCCCTCACAAACCAATCAGGCCTTCATTAGGCCGGGCGGGAGGGATCGATGGCCAGCCCGCATCAATTAAACAGCACCCGCACCCCACCACACCACACCATATACGCAAACACACGCACACACATTCACACACACTCACCTATTATGTTACAGCAATAATAAATGCATACAAAAAATACATCAAGCACATAAAAAATATGAGACTGAATTACATATCTTTCAAACAGTACCCCTGTTTCTCAGTGTTATATCCTTTCTAACCAATCTAAAAACATACAATAAATACCTATGCTACTGATTTGGTTAATCAACAAATCCATTTGCTAATGCTATATTCTCAAGCAAAATAAACTAATAAAATAAAGGGTCTGGTGTTAATGAGGGCTCTCACAAATCCTGTAACATTTTGATTAAAATTGAAAAGAATGAAACACCATCTAAAACAGTCCTGCTTTTAAAATACTGAAAATAAAAAGTGTACTATTAAAGGCTTTCTCCAAACTGCAATCCCACTGTAACCTGACCATTCACTCTTTCAACCCCAACATACACTCACAACATCGATAACACCCAATTACACACATGCTCACACATGGTGGGTCCTGAAAACACACAATTACATGCGCTCCGGACACACTTTTTATTAACACTCAATTACACACGTGCATAAATCACTGACGAGCCAGTGCACCCACAAGAGCGTAACTGGGTAAGCCGGGTCAGGGATGGATATTTTCTTTTTGCCATTGCTTTCAAGAAGGCCAACAATTATTTAGAGGTAGGCCTGGAGACGGAACACGGTATGCTACAGATCATTTACAGAGGATACTGTATGGCATGAGTCTACAACCCGTGATATGTCCTTTTTTATATAGTTTGGTCTTGGTTTTCAGAAGCAAATGCAGGACTGCTGACATGTAACCAGCAAGTGTGTGTCTCAAATACAGAGCCAATTAGTCAGATGTTTTCTACGATGTCCAAACACCAAAATGAAGTGAGCTGGAATATTCCAAATAGTGTTAGATTTCAATCTCTGGAGTTTGTTTGTTCTCCCCATGTCACAAGGGGTTCCTCCCAGGGCTCCAACAATTCAATTTTTTAGGCATTAAGGTCAGGTGAAAATTACTGACTCACAACCCATGTGTATATCCACCATACTGTATATATTTCTGTACTGTATATATGTATATATATATATATATATATATATATATATATATATATATATATATATATATATATATATATATCATGATGAAATGAACATTTTGAGTGTGGCTCCTTCTAGATATTGCTCTTATATATAGCTCTATCTATATTTAAGATCTATATATTGATCTATCTATATAGAAGGAGCCATACTCAAAATGTTCATTTCCTCATGATTTCTGGTTTCAGGTAATTTTAGATGTATTATGACAATCCATTGTGATCAATTGTAACTGTTTAAAGCTTTGTTTTAAAGTTGACACCACCTAGGTATAGATCAGAGGCAGTGGCTCTTCCCTGACCGGCGGACTGACACAAGTTTCGCCCTAAATACCCGCTGCGCTGCGGCAAAAACAGCGTGGTAAAAATATTCAACTCTAAAATAAATGTGTCTGTATTGGGCGATTACCGGGCCACGCTTCCTGAGCCCCTCGCGTCACCTGCTCGCCGTGGCATTGACACGTCAGTCTCCCGCGGCTAACGCAATGTGACAGTGTTGAGATTATAATATCTGGCCCGTATTACCGGGCATTAACGCTATTACCGCGCCCCGCCCGCTCAGGTGGGCCACTCCTAGACTAAGAGAGTGAGCGAGATCAGGAAATTGAGAAAAGGCATTGTGGGAAAAGAAGGGAGGAGGACGATGAGATAGATGAATGAATTTGAGAAAATAGGAGAAGCAGTTTAGCTCCAGTAAAAGGCCTGTACAGTAGTGGGGAAGAGGCATAAACATCTGACAATCAAATGGGGAAAGATGGAATGTTTCTGTCTAATTTTATGCCATCTCAGGAGGATGTTCGAGGAGGAACTGTGAATTATTGTGATACTGCGTGTGGCAAGTAAACCATTTACTGAATAATGGTGCTGAAATCTGCCATCCACATCACCAGAGTATGATTGTTTGTGTGTAAGTGAATGTGCTCTTTATGACAGAAGAGGGGCTGCTGTGTGATATAATAACAAAGAAAAGGGGTAAGAGGGGGCAGCCCAATTGGATAAAGCTATTCTAATAATGAACAGCTGAACAAGCACCATCACTTCACATGATTTAATGTTTACACCACGCCACGCCTGGTTTCATATCACTTTTCCAGGGCCTTCATTTGTTTCACGCAAAGAAAACACTTCTATTCCAGAGCCTTGTTGTTTTAATTAGGTAAATTAATAAATAAGAATAAATTAATGTGGCCTCCTCGCCTCCTCCTGTACCCCCCAGAACGGTGGCAAGGCACTACCCCCTGCCTCCCTGCTCGCTCGCCTGCATGGGATGTATTTGCGTGCCATAATTAACGGTTAATAAGTAAGTGATTCATTATGATTAGCGTGCGGATTCGCCATAATGGCCCCTCTCTGTGCTAGCAATCAACCTCACTCTGTTTATCCACACATAAGCCTGCTGATCCATCTCTGTCTGTGCTCCCCAATCTACTTATCCACCACTGTACTCCGTTCCTCTGGTCCTGATGCTGGACCCATTTGTTAGGTTGCTGGTGGAGGCCTCTATCAATCTGAGTGTCATTAGGAGGAAGGGGCCTCATTGTCATCAAAAAGGGGGATTGTCATGAGATGGAGGATCCCTTATTTTGGCGATGGCGTATAAATGTAGAAATGAAAGATGTGTTTATCTGAAAAGGAATTAATAGGTTTGTCAAGTGCAGGGATAAATTGGTGCAAACAAGGCTTCATGTGTCAAAAGATTACTCGTTATCACTTATCAAATGAAGTATGTTGATGGGTGCTTAGCACAAACCCCAAGAGTGGAGGATATTAAGTCATTATTGTTGTCATTTTTGGGGGTGGAGAATGCTCAAGTACTGTGACTATTGTAATGTGATATGAACTCATTTAGTTAAAATCTCTTTGGGGCAGTTTGTTTATTGTTTTGCATTCACTTACAAACCCATGAGGGTGGTGTTTAATGCACCAGTGGGGGAGTAATCCGAAGAGCAATGCGTGTGATGACACAAGGCCATTTTTGAAGTGAGAGCTTTTTAGAAAACAAACTGTACAAGTAAAAATGACCGCTTTATCATCATTCTGTAACAATGGTGTTAGATTTTCAAAAACTGTGTGAAATAGGTGTGATTGTCGGCTTCAGAAAGTTACACAAATTGGTGGAAACTATTCCCCCGATTCTGATTTTCAAAACTGTTATGCTCAATTGACAAAGACTGCTAGGTTATGACTGTCCTGATTAGTGTGACATTGTCAACACTTTTGAACCATGACCATGACTGTTGCCACACACTGAACAAGTCGTTCATTTGTCTAAATATAAGCAAACTTTAACCATAGGGGTGTCAAAATACAAAATGCTTTTATTTTTGTAGTGGAGATTTGCAACAATTTTGGACACTGACAAATTATGTTGTCCTGCCTATCCTTTAATTGGAGATCCCACATAGTCATTTTCGGATCTCACACCCCTTTGTATACATACAAACACATACACACAAACATGCACTCACATCCCCTGAGCCAACTCGGTGGGGATCTACCTTAAGATCAAGTCAATAAGCTTTCTCACCAACAACTCCACTTGACAGCAGTCTGCTTAAGCCATTTTCTACCCTGTAAGAAAGGTTTGCACTTTCTCTTGGCTCTCTCTTTCCCCCATACCTTCTAGAATGTTCATTGCCCAGAAAATAATTTCTCTAGTCATTTCAGCGCCTTTGTGAGCGGCAATCAATTTCTCTTCTCTTCATGATGGTCCTGCGTGTGAGCACAGAAGTTTGACCTTCTCTAAAAGATCTATCAATTTATCCGTCCATCCTGCAACCTATCCATTAATGTTTTCATCTTCCCCTGTTTCTTTTTTTCACTTGTCTCTCGCTGCTCTGACTGTTGGGTGGTAAAGTGGCTTTAAGCTTATGTGCTCTTCAAGACCTGTTTGTGCAATTATACCTCAGTCTCAGAGCTGGACCAAAATAAGCTGGGGGAGAAAATGATGGTCATTTTGAGGAGGAGAATATGCACTTGAGACAAAGGGAAGGGAAGCCCATTTTGAGCATGGTGACGGTTGTGAACCCTGGGAGGGGACAGGGTCAGGCTAAGGCTAAATGACATATCGCATTGCCAGCTAGGGGTCAAACAATTTCTCCGAATCAACTACCAGCATTTCTGTGGCAACAGCTCTGTTCAAAGCAAACCTTTCGTTTACCCGTCTGTCTCCTTCTGCGTCCATTTGCTGCCCCGTAAAAACATATATAGTATCGTATATAGATGGGATTTGTTTTGTCTTGTTTAGTTATTTGGTCAAAACCATAATTACCAAAAGAACTTCCATTTTATTTATTTTTCTGCACCTTTTACACTATTTATACTGTATCTGTATTCTCCAGGAGGCGTGACTTTTTGGTAGTGACTGACAATGTCACTGTTGGTAATTTTATTAGTGCAATAAACGTGTGGAAGGGTACTAAAAAACAGTTATTATATTACAGTTGTTATATAATTAAAACTCCTACAGACTAATGATGTGTTCACACTATGCGTAACGCAACAGGCTTCAAGCCGGTGACATAAAGCTTCAAACTGACGCCCAACACTTGCTGAGTGATGGGCGTGACGAGCTACAAATCAAAGTTGAGCTGTCCTCCTCAACTTTTTCAGCACTTCAATGATGCCGTGAAGTGTCAACCAATTCTGTTCTTAAAACACACATGGCTAGCTGTGGTACTATTTTATTTAGCTAAGTTAGTTGACACTGCCAGCTTTCTGTGCATTGTGATGCACATGGGGATGGAATAGGGCGACGATATGGGAAACTAAACAAGCATTTGAGCAACACTTAAACATAGCACTACAGACAGTGAACCAGCTGGGGGCCGACATTGTTGGTTGTTGTTTAGGCCAATTTGTGCATGCTTTAAGCATGCCACATGTAACTCCATGTTGAAATTCACATCATGGCTTAACATACAGGGACATCTTTTATCAACACTCATAGTCGGTATGACATTTTCTAGTCACTGTTGCCATGGAAGTTGACAGTGCGTCTTTTAGTAAACCCCCCTCTTAGATGTTAGTGAAACGCCCACCTAGAGGCTCAAAGCTTAGACACTGATACCACAGATATGTCCAAAAACTGTTTTACCCTGTTAAAAAATATGCAGAAAAGCTTCAGTATCATTATAATTACATAATATATTATATAACAATGCAAATAATAATTATAATTTTTCTTCTAGTGTTTCAGTTTAACATTAAAATCAGAAGACCAAGCTTTTTCATCCAGGACTTTGATTATTTCAGCTTTCAGTTAGGTTTGGAGGATATTAAAATCAATCATTATTATGGGGGTATCTCATGACAATATTAGAAATGACTGCATTTGTTTTCTCTGGCTGAGGACATACTACCGCCAAGAAATACTGATGAATTTATCAGTAGATGCACGTCATCTGTGAGCACATAATGATATAGTCTAAAAGGGTGTGCATTGCTTTCTGTGTCAGTACGACACAACAGAGAGAGAGAGCTGACAACATAAGGCCATTCCAGGCTCCCTGAGAGGGGTCATGACCCCAGGAAGTAAAACCAGGTTAGGAAATAGTGACAACTGCCTCCTCTCTTCCTGTCTGGAACATAAAGCCAGACAATAAGGACAGATACATGATTTAAACCTGCATAAAATAAGTGTTTTGTGCTGAATCTGTGTGAGGTTCAAAATAGAGAAAATTGTTGTAATTAGTTAAAGTGTTCCTCTCTTTAAGACACCAACATAATCCTCTTAAACTAATGCGGTTTAATCTTTGCTTTTTGTCTCTTGTCAGCTAAAGAGAAGTTTGGCTCTGCAGAGCTCTCTATGGGCCTATTCTCCTGTATCCTCTCCATCTCACTGATCCCTTTCTTTCTCTTCCTCTCTCCCCCACCAACCCTTTTCTCCTCTTCAACTACCCAGAGCCTTTCCATTCTCATCGCTCTCCCTCACTTGTTTTCTCTTCCCCTCATTCACACTCCTCTCTCTGTCCCTTTCAATCTCTTTCCTCCTCTCGCTCCCTCTATCTAGCTCACAGGACAATATTATATATTCCAGTCTCATGCTTTGCATGATTTGGGCAATAGATGAAGCCATATCCCTCTCTCCTCTTCGGGCTCTCCCCTCCCTCTCTCTCTCGCCTTGTTGTTTAATGTTTCAATTTGGAGGAAGCAAACATTCAATCAGACAGATTAACTGTTTAATGCATGTCATCAGTCAAACTGTCTACGAGAGGGGGGCCCCTCGGCCTGGTGCTGCCCCCCCACCCCCCCCAACTGCTGCTACGTCCTTCTCACTCCCCTGCTCTCCACGCGCACACTGTCTACTCTCATATAGATGGGCCCATCCAGGCTTGAGCCCAGACGCAGAGGCGTCTGTGGACACACACACACACACATACATGTGCACACAAGTACAAAAACACATATATTTACTCATGCACAACCACACACATCCACAAACACAGACATATTCATGAAAACGTACACTGGCAAGCACATGTGCATGAGTGGACACACTCATATGCACGATCATATACTTCAACAACCATATGCATGAAAAGCCTCATGCTGACATCCATATAAATAAAGTTTAAACAAAGCAGAGAATGCATTGGGACACCTGCAACCAAAATAGAAAATGTGTTTGCGAGTGTTTCTAAGGTACGGGGATTACATGAGACATTCCATGTAATTCCAATGCCACATGTACTGTGCTAAAGGACGCATCCACTGATTCACTTACAATTGTTAAACTGCTTCACACAATTAAGTCATGCTCTCTTAACAGACAACACACATGCTCACATACACATTACTCTTTCTTTCACCCTGACACACACACACACACACACACACACACACACACACATCCCACAGGCCAGTGGATAGGGAAATCAAAGTGACACGGAGGTAGAGCAAGGGAGAGTGAGAGATTAGAGGAAATGAAAAGAGTAAAGAGGAAAGAGGGAAAGAGGGAACGGGAGGCTGAGCGTGCCACAGATGGAGTAGACTGTAAAATAGGGAGTGTCGCTCAAACTGAGTTTATGAAAACGATACTGTATGAATTCTGGATGAGGATGTACAGAATGAAATCTATAAGGACAGTCTGAAACAGGATTGGGGTGGGTTCAACTTCTTATTGTTTACCTGAGTGCACACTGTGAATATTCAATACATCTTTATCAATAAGTATGAACAACATGTACAGATTTAAGTTAATTTTTAGACAAATTAACGTGGTGATACGCATAGCTAAAGTATCAGAAGTTGCTATTGCTTGAACATGAGCTTGAGCCGCTGGTTATAAATGAAATTTAGGATATAACGCTCATCAAGGGTTCTCGTCATTCATGTTAATTCAGTCGGGGAAACTTGCTTTATAGTTAAGGAACCGAAAGCAACCTAAATGCAAACCTTAGTAATACAAGAGATGTACAGTAAATTAATCCATTTAAAAGATCAGTAAAATATATTATCATGAATAACTTCACACAACATAGTTCTGATTAGAAGTATTTTGATTTGATAAGTAACAATAATTAAGAAAAAATATACATGATGATGTTGGTCTTTATACAAGATATATTAATTGCATTTCTGTGGGGGGGCATTTTAGACCTTTATTGACAGGACAGCTGAAGACATGAAAGGGGAGAGAGAGGGGGAATGACATGCAGCAAAAGGGCCGCAAGTCAGAGCCGAACCCAGGTCCACTGCGTCGAGGAGTTAACATCTATATTAATCCATTAATGCATTTTTATTTATTTCACCTCTGTTTTGTTATATTTATTCATGTTTTTTTGTTCTCACTTGACTATGTTTACCTTCTGTACAAAAGCTGCTTGTGATCTGTACAAAAGCAACTTTTGATGTGTATATTCTAAGTTGTAACTCTTCTTCCAGTTATTATTACAGACATACTGTATGCCAGACATACCTGCTGTTATTGTGGCGTGCTACTGTCCTGATGCGTACTACTGTATGACGTAATGTTTGTGACTGTAGTCATTTTGTCATTTTATTGGTTGTAAAACATCTTGCCAAAAGACTGTGATGGAAATGTAGCTGCAAAATGCAAAAGCCAATGCTTTACATGCACCAGTGATGTAGACAGAGTTAAGTGAGATAGAAAGATCTCATCTCTTTGTTTTATGAAGTTTCATTTGTTTAATTTATACAGCGCATAACAGCTCCTGCACGGTATAGCCTTGAATAAAAAGATGCAATTTAAAACTTTTTGTCTCAACTTGTAATAGAGATGATCTAACATTGTAATTTCTGTGGCTAAACAGAACCCAATGTGCTATGTTTATAGTGAGAAGTTGTTAACACAGTTAATAATAATTTAATAATACATACTCTTTATTGATCCCCTATAGGGAAATTACAATTTACACTCTGTTGTTATTACACACTACAAACAGGGCTGAAATACACACACGCTCCTGTCCTATATATGCACTAATGGAGAGATGTCAGAGTGAGTGGGCTGCAAGGGGGGGTTCAGTGCCTTGCTCAAGAGCACCATGGCAGTGCCCAGGAGGTGAACTGGCACCACACTCCTTACTTTGGTCCATACGGGGACTTGAACCGGCGACCCTCAGGACCCCAACGCGACTCCCTATGGCCGGAGCTACTGTCACCCCCAAGTTGCCATTAGCTTATGTGCCAATGTCTAATTATTGGCCTTTTTCTCAAAGGTTATTCATGTAAAAGAAGAGGTAGACACAAGGTTAGGTAAAAAATAAAGAATTGTATGTGATGGCAGATTTCTGGGAAAGCTAATGGTGGTGTTACACTTGTAAACCAAGAAGGCTCTTCTATAATGTAACAACCTTAAATGGTTGCTGACCAGCTGCTGCACACACCATCTCTCTTCATCATTTTTTTCTCCATCCTTTGTTTTACTCTCCCTCCCATTCATTTTTATTTTATCTCCCGGTGCTGTGGAGCATCTCGTGTATCTCCTTCTCTCCCCCACTCTCTGACCACAGCACAGAGGGTGGCCAAACCTGGTAAGTATTGACAGGGAGCTCCAGTGACACGGAGAGAGCCAGTCAATGCCCAGACACCCAGGGCAGGGGTCAATGACAAAAGGTAGGCCGCCTGGAAAGAGGGAGATCTGGAGGGAGGGACAGAGATGGGGAAGGCAGTTGATAGATGGCAAGGCAGAGGAGATATGCGGCGAGATAGTATAACTTTGAGGCAAGATAAATACAAGGTGAAAGAAGTAGCACAGAGGCACACGGCAGAGAGAAGAACAAAGAGAAATGAAGATGAGAGACTAAGGTTGTTTATATTTCAAAGATGACATCTGACTGACCAAACAAAACAATATTTAATGACAGTTTGGTTGCAAAGTTAAAGGCATTCAGCTATAAGATAATGTTAATAGCCATGGATCAAACTAATGTGAATAGTGAAAAAAATAGTAATTGTAGATAATCAGATTAATCCCAATAGGGGCGACTGGAAACTGGAAAAGGCCACATGGAAGTTCAAGACAAACTGTGACGCAGGGAATGAGTAAGATTAACAGGAAACGTTCCTCTGAGGCCACGGATGGGACAAGTGAAATAGGATGCTGGACTAGGATTAACAGAGCTATACTAACACACACACACACACACAGCGTGTTTGTGTATTGACACAGAGAGAGAGTGTCAGTATATATTGAACGGGGGGCGGTAAGTGAGCCCTCCTCTCCCGCCCATCCCCAGCTCCATCTCTCCTTCTCTCTATCGGATATCAGTTCCTTCTCTAATCATTTCCTTCCTTTTGGCCCTCTCTTCTTTCTAATGCAATTATGCCTCATTCCTCCTTTCCTTTCTCTTTTCCTCTCTATCCCTCTGTTTCTACTACTTCCATCCTTCTCTGGGGTACTATTCTGTTTTACTTTGTGAGATCCCCCCCCCCTTTTTCCGTTATCTCTCCAGTCATGTTCTGGCTAACAACACTGTGTCTACCATTGTCAGTTGTACTTATTGTTTCTCCTTGTTTGCTCTTACCTGGCTCACTCTTTTGTTTTGATCTTCAGTGATCAGTCTCCCGTAGCCTCGGTGTGTGACAAAAAGGTTCCCATTAATCAATATCACTCTCCAAATGTGATAACATTCTTCTTCGAGCCTCTGCAATATGGCAAAGAGAAACATACATATTACTTGTGAACAAATGCAGGGGCTGGAAAAAGAATAACCACCACTTCATCATCGACGCATTTGCCGTAAAAAGGTTGGTTGTATTAAGTTGCCTGGCCATTAGAAGTATTTGTCAATGGCGTATAATTGTATATGTCCATATATTTGTGCAGATGACTTTTCTCTAGAGTGATTAAATACCTTTGAAGATGTGTTAACTGATACACTTGCATATGTTTCCACAAATAACTTATTATAATAATAAGCTCTGCTAGTTGCCTCATGTTAATTTGAAAACTCACAGATCAAAGTGCTAATTGCCAGACCTGTTTATCGATGACAACTGCTGCTAATTGGCATTGTATGTAACATGATACACCTTTGTAGTAGTGTTTGTATTTTGATCATGTTAGCAATATTAAGTCCTGTTCCATAATTCATAATTTACAAGCACACACAAACATGCTGATAATGAGCAACATTAAAAGGCATCCTTTATACTTAAACAACAGCTGTTCAAATTATTTCTCTAGCTTCCAGTTGTGCATCAACCAGTTCAGTGATCTTTCCATTTTATTTTGTCAGACAGTGCATGAAAACTTTTTTCAAATGTTAACAATATTAAACAAGTACTGCTTGTGTGCATTTTACTTATACATTTTGAGAGGCTTGTATACACAACCATTCATAATATGTAGTAATTTATACAATGAAAAAGCAGTAAATAAAATAGAGAGACCCTATACGATGGAAAAATATGTTGTCCTGTTCACACACATAAATAGAGACCTCTTTCCTCAGCATCAGGCTATGATCCAATCATTGCGAAATGTCTGCAGATGATTTTGGTCTTGGGCGATGCACGTGCAGGCCCTATCCTCTCACCTATGCGGGGGTGGGAGAAAACATGCCCCCTAAAGAGGGAGCAAGTGGAGATCTCATCATATTTTTGGATCGGACCCAAATCCACAAAGAAGTGTCACACTACTAAAGACAATGCTCTTCAAACCACTATGCATTAGGAGGATTTCATCTGATTTAAATTATATTACAAGAACTGATAGAGTAGAATTACCCTATCCTATCCACAGTGCAGTATTCCAGTCTTTGTTGCAGATGCCCAGGGCACTTCTTATCAGAGAGGTGGAGATTGGTTTGTCTCTCTGCCAGTTTACCTTGACACTAACTCACACACTCACATGCACACACACACACTTGCCTTAACGGTTACAGGTTTCCACAAAAAAACTAAATACCACAACCATCACATTAACACCTGTTATGTGTTTGCGTGGACCAGCACTAACTACCATTATTAGTGGTTTGAACAGGTATGGTGAACTGTACCACAACCAGTTTCCCAGTCACTTCATCAGTTATATATATTTACAAAGTACGCTTAATTTCTCCTGTTAGGTATAACATGACAGAGAGGAATTTGAGCGGAGGGGGGAGGGCAATATTTCACAACAAGCGCATTGGCAGACAACCACCTTTCCTCGATAATTTGTGAGCTTCGCTTCCTGCATGCCCCGCGCCCGATGCTCTCCGGAAACAGATGGTTCCCGGAATGTCCTCAAGCAGAGTTCTGAAGAGCTGCTAGTAGCCCGAGAGGCGCGTGAAGCAGGGAGGGGCGCGCGTTGTTTCTCCGACAAACTTAACTTCATCTAACTATCTCTGTAGGTCTCTGTCTTCAAGCTTGATTTGGATGCTTAATAATAGTTCAATATAATTACACTGTCAAGCAGTGGAGCTCTTCAGCAGCAGCTTAATTTCAGTGTTATTTTACTCACTCCACGTTATCACACTGAAAAAGGTCCTTTCACTCCACTTTATCACACTGAAAAAGGTCCTTTTCACTCCACGTTATCACACTGAAAAAAGTACTACAGCAAAGCCTAATTATGATGATTTTGATGAGAGGTTTTGCTTTCTTAATAATACATTATACATATTTATATAATCTGAACGTCTTGTCACTAAATCCCCTGAGACTTGATAGCATACTTGTCACATGGGAATATGTGCTCATTTGGGGGGTTGTTGATATGACAAAGCCTGGGAAGCCCCGAGCTGAACGACATGGTTGCTTGTGACCCCGTCAGGATAAATTGTGGTTTTTGGGTCGCTCGGTTACGGATGGGCGTTCATACGTATTTTTATTTACTCATCTAAAACTGCCAAAATAATTGATAAATAAAGTAGATTAGGCTTGGGGAGGCCACCAAAGTAATTAAAAGAGAGCTTGGTTGGCTTTCCTTTGACTTAAACAAAGTGTGCCGAGTGGGATGTTTTCAGCACCTTGGACAGCGAACAGATGTCCCGGCAGTGTGGCCGTGGTGCTGTGGGTCTAGAAAATTCAGCACCCTGGACAGCGAAGCGAAAACCCCAAAGGACATTGCTCAGGGACATACTAGACCACATCCAAGCTTGTGATGATGTTGTGTGTGATGCAAATAAAACCTACAGTTAAAATGACAGATAATATTAACAATATAATACAATGGAATCTAGTTAATATGTAAATTAATGCTGTGTCAAAAACAGCACCAGGAGATAAACAAACACTTTTTGGGGTTGTGGTTAACATATTATTAATATAAAACATGCATATAAAGCATTGTTACAGCTTTTTAACCAAATACAGTAGTTAAAATTAGCTCCACCAGGACCAGCAAAAAAGGAAATGTTGCTTATTGTATCAGAAAAAAGGAGTAATCCTTAGTAAAATAATAAACTTATAGATGATGAGTACTTCTTCTTTAAACTCCAAATGGTTACATTAAGCTTAGAATACTTGTGTACTACTTGAGTAGATTATTTTACAACGTGGTATTGCAACTTTTAAGGGTCTCAGTACTTCTTCCACCATTACAAGTACCCAAAATAGTTGTGCGTAATATGGCCGAGGGACCCAGCCCTAAAACTATCCTACAAATTGAGTTTAAAATCTTGGCCAAAAGCGAAAAACAAACAACAACTAAGACATCTTGTCCATTACTTGAGCACCCATTAATGTAGTAAAAGCATCCTTTCCGACTAGCCTGCTGTAATCCGCAGCTCATCCCTGCTTTACGCCCCACTTGTCCTACAGCCGACACTTTGATCCAGACTTGGCGGAACCTGACGATCCGGCCCTTTGTTATAGAGCTCGCCGGGGCTAATCTCACTGACCCAACGCAACCTTGACCACCCACTCCCCCGGCCTTGGCTTGGTTCATCGCCGCCCCGGACACACAACGCTTCCCGGGAGACAGAGAGAGAGACCTCTTGAATGTTTCATCAAACCTGTCCCCGCTGTGAGAGCATGTGCGCGCCGCCGACCTCCCACTCGTCCCAGCAGCGGGGATAAGGGGTAGTCGATGCAACAGCGCCAACACAGTCAATGATCCATAAACAGGAGCAAATATGCGAATGGGTAATGAGGGACTTCATTTGAACTTTATGTAAATAATAAAGAGCAATACTTGGCTTGCTGGAAGACGTGGCAGATATGAAGGTTTCAGGTTTGTAACCTAGATGGACAGTGAGATGAACTGATCTGAAGTCTGCTTCGTTAGAGATACAGAGATTAGCATTATGCTGTTTCCTCATTTGCTTATGAATGTAAAAACTGCATATATAAACAATCATCCAATTTCAAAACAGATGATTTAACTCTGAGTCCAAAGCAATGGTCAATACACACAAACACTTAAACTCAAACAGAGAGAGAAAATGAGGAGGGAGAGAAGCACCTTTCACCGCTCCCCTCCTTCCCCTGTATCTCTCGTTTTCACCCCCACACACACACACACACACACACACACACACACACACACAGACCCCCCCCCCTTCTCTCTCTTTCTCTCTGGAAAAAACGGCAAGGAGGCGCGACTCGCAGGGCCGCACATAGCTGATCAATATTCGATTTAGTTGCTAATTTAGGGCCTTTCTATAGCTGTCATCCCGTGATGTATGAGTCCTAACCCGAGGTCGCCGCAGAAAAGAAGAAGAAGAAAAAAAATAAGAAAAAAAATCAAACACCAGTCAACTTTTCACTTAACAATAGAGCGACTTGAATATTATTTATGGGCGAAAGACCACTTTATGGGTGAATTGCTCCTATCGCTGGTGGGATGATGAAGCGCCTTGTAAGTACATGCCACACAGGCTCTGACACAGGCGTAAACAGACACACAGGCAGGGGAGAAACATGTAAACACACGGGGAAGCATGCTGATTTTAAAATAGGCGCAAAGCAGTGCAAAGAGGGGAAATATTCATATCAACAGACGTCAATATATCGGTCTCTGGAGTTCACAATGCAATTTGAACGCACATATTTGATTAATGACGTTCGCGTGATAAAGAGATCCCCCCCCCTCTTCCACCCCCACACCCTTGTGCACACGCTCACACGCACGAGCTACGGACTCGCACGTGCATACAGACAAGTTTGGAATGACACAAAAGATATCCTATTTGTCATGCGGACTAATATGTATTATGGACCTAATTGTTTTTGCACATTGCTTTACGCTCACACACACGCGGGCACCTATCAAATCTCAATGTGGCAGTTTTATTTTGCCACTTAATGTCTTCCGATCGATCACTGTTCTAAGGATGTTATCAATAATTTGAAAGCTTGATTAACTTCAACGTTTCTATAGAAGCTCTACTATGTGTATCCTCCCTGGAATTTTTAATTAACGCTTGCTTAATTAGTTCGAGATCATTTGGGAGGGAGACACTTTATTTTAGGGGAAGGGGGGGAGGAAATTAACATAAAAATCTCTGCTGATAAATTGATATATTATCAGGAAAGAAATGTTGTAGGAATTTCTAGGCGGAACGAGTCATAAACAGACATCCATCAAAATAAGACAGCTTGAGACAATGTATAATTCTTTGCAAGTATTTTTTAATTATTTAATGACTCTACTATTCTAATTTTTCCAAATAATGAGGGTGTAAATTCTGTCTGCCTAAATCATTCATTGACAAAGACACCGATTTACAATACGCAGCATTAACAGCAAACCAATTTCCTCAGGTGACAAAGTATTTTAAGGAGCAGTCAGCCTAGTAGCTATACATTGCATGCCTTGTAGTCTCGAACCTGCTCAAACCAGTATCATCCTGCTTAATTAAATTGTGAGTCGTTGTAAAAACGGTGCTTCTGTACAAATGTAGAGTATTTGCCAAAAATAGGCAAGCCACTGAAATTGTTAAGAGACATTTCTGTGGCAAATGATACTTAAATGCAAGTAGTAGGCTGCCATGTAAACCATTGAATGAATGAAAGGCATTTTAATTAGAGTGATTAGTTAAGGAATCAATGAGCTGGCACTAGCAGAGCTCACAGGGAGACCTGAGATCGGCTAATGGAGCATTAGAATACTTAAGTAAGCTTTTACACCCCTGCTTTGACTATACACTTCTAGTTTTTGTTATTGGCTGGTTTTGGCAACTGTAACCTTCAAATTCTGAAAGATATGGATGTTGTAAAAAGTCATTCAAGTGCTCTACAAAACTAGCAATAAATATTGTCAATAATGGATGAAATCCTTTATTCTTTTGAGAATCCTTTCTCGAACGTATTTGACTAACAGATCATGTTGCCGGCTGGTTATAGGAGCTAGATGTGTGATTCTCACTGAATTCTGATTTTTACGCGGACCATACATCACAGATCCACTGTGTTTAGGAGTCTCTTTGCATATAAACTAGGATATGGGGAGTGGGACTGTGTGTGTATTGGCTGCTGCCAGCTGCCATGCAGCCTCCAGGTTGTTTGGTGAAAGTGAGAGTGTGATTTCCCCAGACCCTGCTCTCCAGGGACGCCTGGCTCCCCCTGCCATCTCCCCAGAACCCTAACGGTTAAACGGACAGGTCATTGATGCGCACGCGCACACACACACACACACACACACACACAGCATTTCAATCTGCTCTCCCTAGATGGGCCCCCACTGCCATATAAAGGCCACATTTCCCTGGTCATTACTGGCAAGTCACAGAGAATGTCTCACCTCACACACGTTTATCCGATCAAACCAGGAATTACCATCATTAGAAATATTGCAGGAGGCGAGTCATAAGGAAACAACCTCGTGAATAATAGCCTACACTGCCAATGAGAATTGTAATTTTAAATCTGATTCTACCCCTCAACATCATGCTGTAATGAGCAACCGGCATTGTTTAAATGAGTCAAATGAAATTGGTGCCGATTTACCAAGCATGAATGACAGCTCATATGAAGATGTGTGCTAGGAATGAGATATGATGGGGGTCTAAGAATTTGTGTGTGCACATTTTGGTTGTGTGTGTCTGCATGTGTGATGGTGGCAGCTCTTGAATGGGGTGTTTAACAGTGTTATTAATAATCTCCATGATCTATGAGCTCGTCTGGTGTCACTCAGCCATTAGAGAGACAGTCTCTCTGTGTTCTCCACACCTCGTTTCCTCCCCCTCGCCCGTGTCTGCCCCCCAAAATAATTGTGTGTTAATGGGTGAGGAGGAGGGGTAGGAGGGGTGGGAATGAGGGGGAGTAGAACATGAGGAGGGAGGAAAGAAGAATTATCGGGGAGATGGGTCACTGTTAACAGAGGAGATGATTAGCTGTGATGACTGACCCTTTCTGGTCACACAGACAGTGGAGGAGATACAGTATGTGGCCATAAATAGGGGTCAAACACTGAGCAGGTGTGGGAAGAAGTGATCCAAAATAAACAAAAGCAGTAGGGGAGAGACCTTTTAGGGCAAGATAGACCTAAGTGTATGATAATGAGAGAGTAAAAGGTAATAGTTTGCCTGTATTCCTGTGAGATGGGGAGATCCAAAGCCAGGTGAGGTAGCCTAAAGCCATTTACAGGTCCTAATCTGGGTGGAATGAGCCGTGAGAAGAATAAGGAACTAAAGTACACTGACGAACAGGTCTCCCCTGACCCCTCTCCAACTCCCACTCTCCCACCTCTACTTTTCCTCTCCCTAGTTTCCTCTCTCCTTCCAACCCCGCTTTCCACCACTTCCATCTACAAAACAAAGTTGCCTGGCATTGACGGGACCCTAGAGGCAGTCAGCAAGGAAAGGTGGAAGTCACCCTTATCCAAGAGAAAGAGGTAAGAAAGGGAATAAGGGAGAGAGGGAGAATGGTAAGGGGGAGTGAGGAGATTGAAGCGTTTCTAATTTAAATAAACCCTTTGGCAGACTGAAATTGGCAGTGAGCTTCCCCTTTGCTTGCAAGGAAAAGAGGGAGAAGAAAGGAAAAGGGGTAAAGAGGGAGGGCAAAAGGAAAAGAGATAGATAGATGGATATAGAGACGTCTCCATGCTGGTTTGCTTATCCGCATGGGAGAGTTAGAGGCCAGAGGATGGGGAATGGGGGAATATAGAGTGAAGTGGAACAAGATAAGGAGCTAGATGGAGGAGCAAAAGAGGGGACACAAATACTTGGTGAAAAACATGGACAAGATACAGGGGTTACAGGAGGGCAAATAGGAAAGAGCTGTGAAAGTTAGGTAATAGAGAATTGTGTGTGTGAATAGATAGAGGTGTGATCGATCTATTGGGGAGAGTTCACACACACACAAACACACACGCACATGCACACACACACAAACACACACACACACACACACGAGAAAAAAAGTCAAACTGGGTCTCTCAGCAGTAGGTCCGATCTGTCTCATCTCATCAAAACTTGGCTGAAGTTTTTTGGATGGATCCCAGCTCCAATCTACTTGAGCCGCCACACTCTTCTCCGTCACACTGTCTCCCCCTGTCTGTCCCTTTGGCTCGTCACAGCAGCAGCCTGCTCACCAGTCCATGCACTCCTAATGGGCTGCCTTGGAGAAAAGAGCTCCAGTAATAGAGGCTGTAATCTTAAATCTCACTAGTGAATGCCAGAGGATGCCCATTTTGTTTGTTATGTTGGATGGAGGTGACAACAGGCAAACCATACAGCTCAGAGATTCAGAGAGGAGAAGTTGCTCAGGATGGCCCCCCAAAACACTGAAAAACTACAAAACACAAATCAAAATACATGATCTAATAATAAGGGTTGTGTGGCAGGCAAACAGAGTTGTCATTGTGATTTTTATCAGAAGATAAATTGATTGGCATTTTAAATCTATGAGACATCAAACTAATGAAAATGGACTAATATAGGGCTTGTGTTGTGTGAAGGTCATCTAGAGCCTTTTTTAATTTCCCACCATATCACTTAACATAATGTTTGATTAAGTACCGTGCTCATATGCATATAGACCGGCTATTCAGGTATATTACAGAGTCAACAAAAGTATTAGGGTTAGACACGCCTGTTTACAAGAAATGACAAAATGCGATTACACAGTCTCTGGATTAAAGGTGCGTGCATGTGTGTGAGTGAGTAAAGGCGGACACGCATGTTGTGTATAGGCCCACAGGTAGAGGCCAAGTCTAAAGGATGGATGGAGAGCGAGAGAGAGAGAGAGAGAGAGAGAGAGAGAGAGAGAAGAGAGAGAGAGACTCTAGACCCCCTCCTTCAAACATACGCACCGAGAACTGGCTCCGGCTTCGCTGGAGTGGGGAACCATAAATCTTCATATAGCGGCTGTTTTGATTAATGCAGCCGAGTCGAGCTAGGGGGCTGGACCTATCCCATTACGGCCTAATGGAAGATGGAGCGGCGCTGTCTCCACCACTAGGCCCCTGTCATTTGTTCCACTTTGCAGTCCATTTGGCCGAGAGACTACAAGCCACTCCATCAAAAATATTTTCAGAGTTAATTTCCGCCCGCTTAATTCGCCTTGATTCGGATTGCGTATCGAATGGCAGGATCGATTTTCGCCTGGCGTCTAAATTAAATAAAAGAGAGGGGGTATACTTTAAGTCTGCGTTTTCTTTCTTTTCTCTTTTCCATTCCATTCTTCCACCTATTTTCCAGACATCCTTTACCGTGGGCGCACTTATTCTTTTTTTACGATGCATCTCATTTCCTTCTTTCTCTCAGATTTTGATAGACCCCTGTTTGCAAGGGAGGAGGAGTAGGCACAAATCTGATTGTAGTTACAGAAGAAGGAAAACCTATTGAAGAGGAGCTGATGTAGATGGATTAATGGATTTGTCATAAATTAGAAACAGAAACATAAAGACTTGGAAATGGAGGTAACACCTTTTATGACAGGTAGGTTAAAAAAGAAGGAAAGTAAAAGATCACATGACAACAACAAGACAGCCCCACAATGTGTAGATCCTGAAGAATAGATTTGGAAAACATGAGTGAAGAAGAATTGGACATGTCTACATGGGAAAAGTGGGGTAAATTAGGGGCATCGGGGTATTGAGGGGGTGAAAAATAATAGGGGGGAAAGTAACAAAAAAAGAAATGAAAAGAGGCAAAAAGCACAATGACAAATTGGTCGAGTGTGTTGCGAATTCCCTTTTAGATTTAAAGCCGCGTGTAGCCTATCGTCATATCTTTCCAGAGTAATTTATTTTCTCATTTCTCTCTCTCTCTCTCTTTTTCCTCTCTCTCACTCTCTCTCTCTCTCTTTCTCTCCCTCTCTCTGTGTGTGACTCTGGTAGACACGTGGACAGAGAAGCGGGGGGGGAGTCAAAAAAAGTCTCTGGCGACAACTGTTTCCCCCATCAGTCTCTTGTCTCCTTTTTGCATTATCTCTCCTGCTTTGCTTTGTATTTGTTTATTCGCTGAAGCTGATTTGCTCCTCCTTATTTCCTCCTCCATCGCCTGTGTTTCCTGTTTCAGAACCTCTCTCATATCATAGGACTACAAGCTACCTACTCCTCTCCAGAGAGGCCTATTGATTTTATTCTCCCACTAACAGCAAGCCCCACGATTTGAAATTACTAAATCAGGAAGCTGTAGGACCTATCTCTTGTATCCACCTCAGAAATGCTTCAATAAGTGTCAGAAAGTTCTCAGAGGCTTACAAGTTGGAGATGAGGGCCGGCAAGCTTTAGCCCGGAGACATGAGGCCACTTGTAGATTACACAAATCACCCCAAAATTTAAATTTGAATCAATTAAGTTTTATTACACTATGACAAATCTGTAAGTCCATCTACAGCCCTAACAGGCACGTAGATCATTCAACACATGAGTTCTTAGGAAGACCTGACTAAGGAACAACTCCTGAAACGTGGTCTCCACTCAGCACAAGCAGTTTCCTCTCCAATTCAAAACAACACACGCTATACTGTAACCCTTACAATCTAGAGCTGGACAGATGCTGCCCTCAATGTACCATAATACTATTTTTTTTAACACAAGTGATTTTTGGCGATATTTTGGTATTTGACATTATTATTTTCGCTCAGATAGTCTTAATATTTCAGAAAATTGTATCTACAACCTTTAACACCACAAAAGTCAATATTTATACTCTTGAGTATATTACAATATCCCACTATGATACATCAAAGTTACATTGCCACTGTGTCCCTGAGCAAGACACTCAACTCCTAGTTGCTCCAGAGCAACCTCTGACATACATAGCAATTGTAAGTGTAAGAGTCAGCTAAATGACATGTAATGTAATGTACAATATTACAATGACCAAAATACTAGTTGAAATACTTTTATACAGTGGTGGGAGACATATTCAGATCCTTTAGGAAAAGAACCAAAAGGGAAAGTCTTGCATTCAAACTTATACTTGACGAAAAGTGCATCATGTACTTAAAGTATTAAAAGTGAAAGTGCTCATTATGCAGGCAGAAAGGCTCCGAACATTGCTTTTTTCTTATACCAATCTGTTTGTTGTATCCTGTTACAAATGCAGTAACTGATAATTCTCTTGCAATTGCAAAAGCTTATAAAATTAAATTCCAACTTTTTACATTGACCAGTTTATTTTCGTAGAAGTAGTAAACGTTTAGAGAAAATTAACTGCTCGTATATCAAAAAATGATTAACTATATTTAGTAATTGTGTGCAACAATACGTAAAATGTTTCAAATATGTGGGCTTATTAACATCACACCTCTCTTTCTCACATTGACAAGCATGTATACTCTACATAACATATTAGATAAACTATAGAAAAAATATTTATATATACTCAGAACACCATTATATCTTGCATCCCTTATTAATTATACATGAATGTATAAGCAACTTTTTAATGTTGGACTGACTAGGTCAAAGTAGAAATAAATCAAGCTTTACCATATCAGAGCTAAACCAATATGTACTATATGATTATTGTAGATCTGTATCAGGGTTATATCAACCAAAATAACTAGTACCGAGTAGTATCAAAACTTCTCCAGTCATACTGACACGGGTACAATGTCCAACTCAAATGCTCGACACAGAGAAAAAGGTGAGTATGTTTATTAGGTTTGGGGTGTGGCCTTGACCAACTGCCACTTTGCTCGTTTGAAAGCTTTGATGTCTCTCTCTCATGGGTGGACCAAATTCTCTGGGTGGGCAAAGAAGAGAAAGGGGAGGTAACTTTGCCCGTTATGACCTCATAAGGGGCAAGATTCCAGATCAGTCCATCTAAGCTTTCATTTTCTCTAAGGCAGAGCAGGATACCCAGGGCTCGGTTTACACCTATCGTCATTTCTAGCCACTAGAGGACCATAGGCAGGCTGGGGGAACTCATATTAATGTTAAAAAGCCTCATAAGTGAAATTTCCATGCAATGGGACCTTCAAGTGGAGTTAAACGTACAATATTTGCTCTGAAATGTATTTTATGTAGAATTCTATAGTAGACAAAAATTAAAGTACAAATTAGTTAAACTTAACTACATATTTACATTCACGTATGTGTGCCAACAACGACAACACTTTGTACAGCAGCTTCAAAAACATGCTATTGAAGGGGTTGATAAAATTGAAGGGTCTCTGGGTATCCTTGGGGGGTTCACACTTCCACAGCAAACAGGACTGACAGCCGACCTACCCGGCAATATGACTTATTCACTCAACTCTTTCAATATCAGTGTCTCTATTTCAGTCGCCACATTTGTTATTGTCTGATTCTTAAGAAAAAAGGGGCTGAGCAGAGGATAATGAAATCAAAGCCCAACACACACAGTCAACAAGCCCCTAGTAAGAAACACACTGTGTCAATATTAATCTCCCTGACAGAAAGTCGAAATATGGCATCTGTCACACATCATCTTCCCTCTCTCTTGTCTTTCTTCAGAGTGGAAAAGGATGGAGAGGAGGTGGTTTTGGTGGGAAGCGAAGACGGGGAAGTTGTTGGAAATTGAACACATGGACCGGAAAGGGCAAAGGACTCTGGGATTTTCAAGAAATTGTTTGTTGTTGTTTTTGTCTCCTTGCATTTGGCATTGCATGTATTTGGAACATTTAGGCCTTATAGTCACAAACAGTTGTAAGTGATGGCATGTCAGGGGAACTTCTAACAAAACAAAGTTCTTGACAGGGCGATCCTGGACACAAGTAGCGACCATTTTCATTAGTGTTTGAGCAGATATCAGAGAACTGGAATAACAATAAATATGTAATAGCTCAAAAACATAAGTTGCATGTTTTAAGTCAATTTTTGTGACCGATCTCTTCGACTAAAACTCAGAAAAACTAAATTGATTTGCTTGCCACTGGGGTGAGTTAATAATCAATACACAGTAACTACTGTATGTCTCTCAACAATCAAATACATCTTGTGCATTGCCATCGGCTGCAGCTTTATATGTGATCAGGCATTTTCATCCATCCATCCATCCATTTGTAAAACATGAAAACAATAGATACATTGTTGATTTATTTAATTGAAAAATATATGTATGCATTTTCTTTATTGTCAGAAATCTGGTGCATTTGTTTTGCATTTGTTTTTTTATTTCTTTAGTATAACTGTACAGTGTTTTGTTAATAGATGTTTTTAAATGTACACAATTCAACGATAGGTCTGGTGATATTCTATATTCTTATTATCAACAATATATACAAAATACATATACAATATATAAATACATGATTCAACCAGCAATTATTCCCTGTGCAGCCAAAGCCTGGTATAGTTGGTTCCTCAGTGCCACAATTCTTGTACAACACTATTTCTCAATGTTCTTTTATTACAATGGAAATGGGCACTGTCATTTATTTTGAACCAATCCCACATGCACCAACTTGGTGTCCTGAATACTCACTAGAGCACCAAATTCATCGCTGAAAATGGTGTACTTGGGTTTGAGTATTGTTTGCTAATAATTACAAATGTAATCTTTAGTAAGAATGAATGTGCTCTTTGTCAATGTGTGCGGCTCTCAGCCTGAAGGTTTTTTTTAGTGGCAAGCATATTGGTGGTTTTAGTCTTTTCATGGGTTCTTGAATAACTTTGAATAACATGTGATGCTAATTTAAGTTTAGAAAGCAAATACATTTTCTCATCCTCATGCCTAACTGGAACTTAAACTCTGATGTGAACAATTGAGTTAGTAGTAATGATACATTACCTCCAGATCCAAACACATATCCTATAATGCATATTCAAGGTCAAAATGTGAAAAGCAACAAGTCAAAGTGAGACATGAGCTTTCGGACTGTAGGGCAGCAAAACTAATGTTGCTCTCATAACAACATGCTTAAGGGCAGCCATCACAACACAAGATTTCTTGGTGATGAGATAAAAAATGTCCTCTGATATTTTATCAGTTTTCACATGCTTGAGGTTTCTCCTTCCCATGCACATCTGTTATCCTTTATTTATCCTTCAATCATCCAGGACTCTTTTCCCCTTTTCAGCCTGTTATCTCTTTCTCCCACTCATTTCACCCAGAACACTTTCCTTTCTTTCATCCTCTTTCCATCTGCTTCCTATTCCTCCCACCTCTCTTCTTCCTACTCTTCCTCTCTCCTTCTCCTTCTTTTGGACATTTCTCTTAGTCCTTTCTGTATCCCTCCACCATGCCTCTCCACCCCCATTCCCCCTCTCTTTCCCCTGTGATGAATGAGTCTGTCTGCTGTGTGCAGTTCATATTTACTGAGCAGGGGAGCGGACACTGTCAGTCTCTTTCGCCCTCCACATCTCTATCCCTCCACTAAAGAGACAGAGAGCGCAAGAGGTTATGGTGGGATGAAAGGAGGAGGGAGGCCATTGACAAGAGATCCACTCCAAGAGTCACCACGATAACAGCTGGCTTGGTGGGACATGTTAGTCTTGACCAGCATGGTTTCTCAGTGCAAACAGAGGTGGTTGAGGAATGAGAGAAATCTTCCTCACCTCTTAACAAACCTGTCAATGTGGTGATACTAATAGGGAATAAAAAGCGTCTTTCAATCCCTTCATGTGCAACTCGGCAGACCACTCTCGGCACTCAATGCAACAAAATGTAATGGCGTTTTCTCTCTCCTTCCTTTGTGTGAGCAATGCTTTTAGGCACATTTGGACTTAAGAGGGAGAGAAGTAAAAGCCGCTACCAGCTGCAGCTTACCAAAGGCCCACAAAATACCCGGTTTCATCTACGCCCACACACACCAGTGTGTTGCGGGGAGTCAAACGGTGTGTTTTGACCCGTGTGTTGACCCCTTCATGAATAAGAGTAGTGGATGTTGGTCTACCGAGCCCAAAGGGACAGGCCAGGAGCCGCTGCAAAGCCCTGCAGAGCCACCATCTCTTCCCACACACTGACCTCCGAGGCCCGCCAACACCAAAACCACCGTAGCGTGACGACACCAGTGACACTCAGCGCCAACGCACACAATGTGTTCCTCTGCCAAATTGACAAAATATAGACAGTAAATACAGGGAAAATTGGATAGCTCAAATTACATCACAAAAAGAAAATCCCCTCAACTGGACTTTTATAAGATTCAATATGGGGTAATTCAATTCTCAGACTGCAACCTAAAACACTACAGACTGTCTGTCAAAGGGGGCAGATTGAAAATGTTTTTGCCATTTGGTTCTGCGACAGGGAAGGCTGAATAAATGTAAGGTTTTATGTTTCGATTTGTGGATGATTCGCAGTACTCTCAGCCATCGTCGTGCATTTATATCCGCACTGATTAGACATTGTCACTTTAAACATTCATATCATGTAGCTGTATGTCAGTATCGGGAAAAATAGGAGCAGCAGAGGAAAAGACTAGAACGCTGAAAGAAGGGAAGGAAAGCATCATGCTATAATCATCTGAATATTAGGGAAAATTGGACACAGGAAAGGCGAAAATTGGATATGTGAAATTTCTGAGGAGCAGAGAAAAGCCTGAATGCATCAAATGTGAAAACAATGACCGATATCAAAACGGATGGAAACCAATGTATGCCCCTCTGGATAAATCACTGCTGTAAAATATCCTTTAGGAGGTTCTAAAAGCCATCGTCAGCAGACAAATGACAGGGCCAGAGGTCAGAGCACTATCAGCTGGAACCACACTGTTTATGATGGAGGAGGTATGACATGATACTTCACAAAAAGACAAAAAAAAAAACATTTTCTATATGCAATGCTGACCACAGGCTTATTCCATATCATAGTTCTGACAAATTGCCCGAACTTCTGAGTGAGATACAATTCCTGAGTTCTCATATTCCCCGAAGCATCCTTTCTACAGCTATCCATTTCCCCCTGGTGCCTCAAGAGAGGAACTACTGTTGTTTCACTGCGGCCTTTCAGGGAGAATTCACCAGCCAACTCATCTGCTTTACAGCTGATGTAGGCCTTAAACTGTGATGTATCCGGCTATCTCGCGCCAGACGATGAGATACACACATACTGCACGGAAAGGGTAAACAGTAACACCTTTCATTGTCAGGTTGCTTTTTCTGCTGCCCTGTGTTTGTGTGCTGCAGTCTCCCCCCCTCCACCTCCTCATCCCCGGATCATATTTGTCCATCTGGCTGCCACGCCGACGGAACATTCCAAAAACGGCTGCTGTGCAATCTATCTCAATTTTCAAAATCTATTAACTTTCTTTGTGTGGCCTGCCTCTCCTCGAGACCGATCTTTAAAAACCGTGGTTGTTCAACAATTATGATAACTGCAACAGGGGGAATTAGAGAATCCAACCATTCATCTCTCTGCCCCTCCTCCACACAGACATGACGCGGCTAAATGAAAAATGGACACGATTTAAGAAGTATTGATTCCAGCTTTAAACAAAGGTACAGTCAATATTATTTACTCCTAAATATATCTTTGTTATCTGCTCTGGAGTCGTAGTTACTGCTCTGTCCTCGTAATTGCGGACATAAAAATAATAGACCAATTCCCACCGAATTGACCGAGACAGGTTTGGCTGTGGCCCTTGTCCTAGTGATGCATATCCTGGGTGTAAATAAATGGTTTTCCTCTGGTGACTGCCCTACTAGAGGCAGATATATATGTGGATCCAAAGAGGAAATAAATGCAGAAGACACAGTGAGATTAAAAGGGGAAAATGACAATGCATTTAAAAGGTAATCTAAAACACAAAAAAATCATTAATTTTCTATTATTGTTTTTACTGCACTAACAACAATTGTGTTTCCCCCCTCAAATTATTTCCATTTATCTAGTTTTTATTTATTTATTAAAAAGGTGTTCCTTTTGAGAAGCATCCCCAGGTTTCTTTTCTCATGTGGAAAATCACAGAAGTTTGTTTTGTTTTTATAATAGTAACAGTATTTTGTATTTTTCGTGCATGGCCAAACTTCTTAATGGAATAACAGGCCTTTGATTTTCTTATGCTAGTCTGTTGTTCATCTTTTTGCAGACACACTCAAACACATTGAGTACATAAAATATCATTTGCAGAATACAATTTTCCAAAGCTAAAAAGTAAAGGACAATGTAAACTAAAACTTGCTTTATTTTACGTCAGTAGCCTAGTGTCTACAAAACCTTTTCATTAAATTTTACAGTAGAGCTTTTCATATATGCTGTATCATATTAAAACACAATTCTTAGTATTTGTAGTATATCATGCTGTGTAAGCAGTAAGCCCCAGAAAAAAAGGTATATAGATATAATATTGATATATTGCCCAGCCCTAATTGGGTCACACTGTGTGCATCAAGCAACCCTTTGCAGATGAACTTCTCTTATTCTTGACGGCGGTCTCCAGATTGTGGTCCAGGCATCTGTATCTCTTGTTGCACACCTTGCAGTGATAAGTTGTCGTGCATGTACCTTCAGTAGTAATAAACGACCCATATCGTCACAGGGTTTGGAGGACTTGTTGAGACAGAAGTACTAGAGTACTTTGAGGACTGATAACTAGAGGCCACAGTTTAGTTCTTTATTTTAATAAAAAATAAGAAAGAAATACACAATATAAAAAATGCACCGGTGGGATGAAAAAAAAAACCTGATGGCTTGTTAAAGGAACCTAATTAACACTGTAATAAAAGACAGCTGTATGTGCTTGTCAACAATGTACAAACAGACATATATTTTTAAAATGTCTAAAAGAAAGAAAACAACAATACAATTTTCAGCAAGAACTATTACAGATACAAATCAAGGATTGCAATAACATATATTTGCACAGCTTGTATACACTCATGTCTCATTCCTCATTTACATATAGTGATGGCTGAATAAAGCTTTGTGAACCAGTGTCTTTATTTTTAATCAGAAATGAGAAGTGACTGCAAAGTGAAGCAGAAAAGCAGTTTCATATAACTGGACCTCTGTACCTGATTAAAAACTGGCCTTCTGAACTATACTACTAACTATACTATAGTGTTAATCCCAGTGATCATACTTGACATGCTGCGGCAGGAAACCATACTCAGTGAATAAGATTGTGCAATACAATTGTATTACTAGTATGGAATACTGCATATTCTTACCATTTCCTAGTATTATGCATATTTATATGTCTGTCAGGACTAATGTCAGTGCAGTTGCATGCGTCAATGAAAGCATGTTGAAGTGTTATCTACAATATAAACAGCAACACTTGTAAATGTGTTCTGGTTTAAATTAGCCATTTACAAAAGAACGCAAAGTTAATTTTCCATACGGGGAAAATGGGCAAAGTTGCTTAACCATTTTTTATCCAGTTGTAACATTTAAACAAAAAAACTTGGGATAGTGAAGTGATCATGGTGAGGTTGCTTTAACGTTAATAATCCAGTTATTCAGTTTTGTTTTTAAGACGGTGAGTATTTGTATCTGTGAGTTTTCTCTTCATGCAACAACCTGAGAAGAATTCTTGTTTTCTGGGTTAATAACAGGCAGTCGATCCAGGTCCACAACCCATGCTGGGACTTGTATCCCTTGCAACCATACAAGTATGTCTTCTTAGATATCATATCACCAGAAAATAAATTAAATCACCCAGCTGTTACCACAGTTCATATTGAATCTCCACTGTAAAAACAACTTTGCACTGACCACTTTCAAGGACACCATAACCCAATGTCTTGTGTACCTGTGCTTTCCTTTAGGATTTGTTTTTAAACAAAGACTCCCATATATAATTAAAAAAAAAAAAAAAAATTAAAACAATCGCATCCTCAAAACAAATCTGTACTGGTCCGAAGAATACATTTATAATCTAATGAGTAAGAAAATAAGCTTAACAACCTCTTCAATTAAGCATCTAGCTGCACTGTAGAGGATTAGTAAAAATGCAGATATGAGGTGGCTTACTTGTGTTGCTTTCAACTGCCTCTACTGGTGGTGTCTCTTCATAGTGTCCAGTTAAGCATGGCTCAGTCCCTCCCTTAACAAATGCCTCCAGGCCTTCAAATTCCCAATTCCCAAACTTTGTTATATGGCAGATTTCATGTGTCTCAGGGTCTGCTGGCTCATCTTCAACTTGTTTACAGTTGCTCAGACTCACCTGTTCATTTTTCAACTTTTCTCTGCTTTGTGCAGTGTAGCATTTAAAGCGTCCTTGTCTTGTTTTTGCAGACCTGATCGTGTTGTTAATAATGGACAATTCATTTTGTTTTTTAGGGGACATTCCTCCATAATGCTTTGGTTTTAGGGTGTTATCTTCTCTTTCTGATAATTGACTTGTGGGAGAGTCAATTATAGTTTGTGGGCCAACCAGATGACTTGGGAAAACGGATTATTCTGCAGGCCGAAGATAGTGGGGTTTTTTTTCACCCCCTGGTACGGTTTCAGTCTTTTTAGGACGACCTGGTCCTTATTTGAAAGAGTGGATCTTTATCTTACCTACCTTAGGAGTTCTGTCCTCCGTGTGTGCAGCTGTTTGAGGATCCTCATCTTGCCTGATGCTTGGCCCTGCATCACCCTTTAAGCCCAAGTAACGATATGAGCTTCATTTCAGTTCCAACCAGTTGCTATGGTCCAGTCGCGTGTGCCTGTGAAGTTATACATCTTTAAACGTCTCCGACTCATTTGTTTTAAGACAATTTGACGAATGGTGGACTGTGTTGACTGACTTAGTGGCAACATATTAAAGAAACACCTAAATGAATGCGCGATTGCGCATATGGTAAATTTCACGTGCGTGCTCTGCCCGCTTAAAAAAAGGTTAGGACAGTTTTTAAAACCGCGTGTCCCTCGCGGGCGGAGCTCACATGTTAAGGCTACGAAAGGATGGAATACCGTGCCTTGCATCAACTATCAACAACCAATTCTGCCTCAATTCTCCTTGCTAAAAATCCAATGTATGCATCATATGATGAGTGTTTCATGAAGCAGAGGTTGACTAAATAAATCCTCAAACGGCTCTTTTTACCAGAGTCTCCATTTCAAAGTTTTACTCTTCACAGTTTCCAAGCTAAATGTGTCAACCATTATCTTCAAAGCTGCCCCAGGTCTGTCTGTAACACCTATTCATTTTTCTTTTTTTTTTTAAATAGCATTTCTACAAACCATTTCTCCAGTTTTCAGTTTCTGGTGAAATATGGCCATCCTCATTGTGGGCATTTAACACATTTGGCCTCTCCTGACATAACACACAGACACAGTATCAAAACAAACAAACAGTTTATGCATTCATCAAATAATTATTTATTTATTTTTACAAATATACAGCACTGATCTGTAGGTTTGAGTATTGTTTGGATTTTTACGATTCCAATGCCGAACCGGTACTTTCAAAACGATTCCTAAACCGATTCTTACATATACATGTTTACTACAATCCAGTGAATGGTTAATATGCTATTTTACGACCGTTTTGGTGAGCCTAAAAGGGAAAATATGGCATTTTAAAAGTAGCCTACTTTTATGGTAGCTAGCTAACGGTAGACTACAGAGAAAGTGTGATATCCTTCGACACATTAAGTGGAACCGAAATGAGGAACCAAACTATATTGGAACCGGGTTTCGGTAAAAACCCTAATGATCAGTGGAAAAAGAAACAATCCATTATGTGCATGTCCCACTGAGCATGCCTCTATCCTAAAACCTAAATTATAGAGACCTACTCTGCACAAAAAAACTTATACAAGGCCTGGGATAGTGCTTTAAAAATACACTATCCCATGTTCCATGCAATAACAAACATGACTAATGGCATGTGTTCATCCCATGTTCCTGAGTCAAGAGGATTACAAACATGATAAGATGGTTTTGATTTTTACCCCTTCATGGAAACACTCTCAGCTTTTTCACTTCAAACCAACATAAGTTAAAATAGTCATCTGCCCAGAGAGATGGTGCGAGCGAAAACCGAGGATTAGGAATATGGCAGAAAATGGCCTGACAAGTTCATTTGTATACAGATGAGTTTGTGACTTTGTGCTTGCCAAGATCATTGAAAAGTGTAACGATTGAACAGTCTGGGCATTCAAAGCTCCCATTTTCCCCAGAACCAACATGGCTATTTACAGTCCTCTCATTAAAGACCTCAGCGACATTTAGCCACATGCCCAGGTGGTGCACAAACCGGACTGAGTTGAAAGGAATATGGCTTGTGATTCAGTTTTCAAATGGCCTGAGGGTTTTTTCACCACATGTGTGGGTGCGTTAGTGGTGGTTTCACCAAAAGTGTGCAAGACGGCATTCAAACCCCCATTGTCCTCTTATGCTTCACCAGGTCACTGTGCAGTGGTAAACTCTTGGCCTTTGTAGGGTTTCTCCCAGTGTGTGTCCAAATGTGCAAGACGATAAACCTTTTCAAAGCCCCGAGTGTGTGATCTCCGATCTTCAGGCCACAGTCCCCACACTGGTGGGCTTTTTCATTGGTGTGGAGTTTGGTGTGAACCCTAAGGTTTCGCTTTGTGTTAAAGTTCTTCCCGCACACACTGCAGTGGAAGGGTTTCTCACTGGAGTGCGTTCTAATGTGGAGATCCAGGCTTGCCTTGAATCCGAACTCCTTTCCACATTCAGAGCAAGAATATTCCTTCTTGCTGGAGTGTGTGGTTAAGTGGCACTTGAGGTGGTGGGATCTTAAAAAGGCCTTCTCGCACACCTGACATTTGTAAGTCTTCTCCCCTGTGTGTATTTTCATGTGCTGTCGCCAACCGCTGCGCTCCACAAATCTTCTGCCACAATCCTTGCAGACAAACGGTCGGTCACCTGTGTGGGTGCGCATGTGATCCTCCAGGCTTTGAGGTGTGCCCATCTTCTTGCCACATTCTGGACACTGCACACCAATGTCCAGACAGATTGGCTTATCCTCAGATTCTGTGTTATGCGGTTCATGACACAAATGAGGCCCTTGACCCCAGGTAGCTTTGAAACTCTTCCCACAGTCAGCGCAGCTGAGATGCCCTCCTCTGGTAACTACAGACATGGTGTGCCAACGCTGACAGTGATTCTTCAGATTCTTCAGGTACTGGAAGCTGCGTGCACAGGTTGGACAGGGGTAAAGCCTGCGGGGAGGGGCAGAAGGGTGGGCTTCACGTACATGGACCCTAAGGTGTACTTTAGATTTAAAGGTGCTGCTGCAGACTGTGCATGTGTGTTTAGGGATGAGGTTAAGTGTGCGGCTTGAGAGGCAATTTTTCAGCTTGGCAAGATACTGTTTCTGATGGACCCATTTGACATGTTTCTCCAAGAAGTCCAAGTCAGTAAATGAGATAGTGCAGTGAGGACATGGATAAACATCAGATGAGGACTCTAAGTAGGAGAGGAAGAGAGACACACACACAATTAATAAAAGGGGATGATGATTTTACACTTGCCTGTTTTACAGACAATCTGAAATATAGTGCATTAAAGTTACAAAAATACTCTTTATCGCAAAGATATTCAAACTATTTCCACCACATTGTCTGAGACACTGAGATCAGATGACATACATAAGAAGGTAAATACAAATGCAGGTGCAAAACAGCAAATGAAAAAAAACACTAGATATGCTTTTTAAAGCTGAAATGTGTCTACAGATATCTAAACCAATGCCATTGTATTAGTGAAACCAATACGAACACTTACTAAAAACACAAAAAGCAAATAATACCCAGGGATTGTATGTTTTTCACAAACTACTTGTTCCTACCTGTGCAGACCTTTTCTCCATTTTCTTCTTGGATGTTGCCTGATGCCTCCTGCTCACTGCCTCGCTCTTCTTTAATCCACAACTTGGACTCCTCCTTGACATCAGTTTCAGTAAAATCATATTCTGGGTGAGGGTCAGAGTCCCACTCGTCCTTTATGGGTCCCTGTTGATGGTGATTATCTGACCTGGATGCCACAGTCTCAGGCTTAGTGTCTAAACCACTTGAGGAGTCTACATTGTTCCCCTCACTGATCTCCTGTGAATATGGTTCCTCCTTGATTTGGATGTTAAGAGCACCTCTATTAGTGTACCCCTCCTCTACTTCACCCTGCAGCTCTAATTCAGATTCAGTTTTAACTCTGACCACATCGTGTTGTTTCCCTCCTCTCTTTGCTTTGCTTAGCAAAGACTTCTTGGCAGATTTAATCTTCATGTTGACACCATAAGGATCTCGTCTCTTTAGTGTGCTGCGAACCAGAGGAGCACATTGTTGAGGTAAATATCTTGAAAAGCAAAGGCAGCTACATTCAAGTCAATGCAAGCAATACAATAAAAAAAAAAACATCTAGCGTCAGCATCATCGCTAAGCTACAATAACGGCAACATTAGCCTAGCAGCAGCGCTAGCACTGAGGATTATTTACTTCCGTTTTCTTGTAGCTATTCAGCGGTTAGACTCAATCAGCTTTTGTTTGCTATAAAGAAAAGACTTACCGTTGAAAATTACGCAATTCAGCCAAAGCTCCTTTTAAATAGTTAAGCTAGCTTGCTACATCGGTCTGTAGTGCACACAGGAAGAGTACTACTCACTTCCTCGTTGTGGCTGGCCAGATCAGTGATGTCCAGGTTACATCCGGTTAGCGTTAATTAAAGTGACAGCAACAAAATAGCAAAGAATCAATTGACTAATATGCTTTTATTTTATTTGGAATAGCTCAATTGAGAACATTAAAAAATACATATTTGTTTAAAAAAGTACTTGGGAGTAGAGCTTGAGAAGCTAAACCTCTTACTTCAAGACATAAGCTAATTAATGTAACTGTAACTGCTCACCAGTGTGGGGGCTGTCACTCCCTATGGTAAGTCCTTTCTTTAAGTATCAATGGTTAAGTCGAGAGCAGATTTGAGTTGCGCATGCGTCACTTTGGGACGAGTGAAGTTGTGAGTTGCGCATGCGTCACTTTGCGACAAGTAGCATACAAGATGCTAACAAGACATTTCTGTATGTTAATACAGTAAAAATTGACCTACCTAACGAAGTTGGTTCACTGCTGGCTACAAGCTAGCAATCAAACACAACATGGTTGTCAGTTGAACGGCGTTTTGACCTAACGTTAGCAATCAAACAATCAGATAGCTAAAACGTTTTTGAAATGGCTGCTAGCTTAGCTACAAGCTAGCAAACACAACAAAGCGTGTCACTTGAATGGTGTTTTGAGCTAGCGTTAGCAATCAAACAGTCATAGATAGCTAAAACGTTTTTGAAATGATTTCCATCTTCTCTTATTATTTGTAATGTGAAATGTTTATTATTTCATGGATTTCACAAATGTCAGTATGACACGTTATGCCGTAAATCGTTTAAATCTAAGCATGCGCAACTCACATCTGCACTCGCCCAGAGCCGGGTAAACTGTAAACTGTAACTGGCAAATTCCACATAAACACCTCTGACTTCTTTAAACGTATTTACCAATAAGACAGCCAAACATAACATAAAAATCCACTGAGCCTTATTTTATTTTTTAATTTATCTTTTTACATTTTCCAAAAATGAAATATTGAAGTTATGCAGCATACTTTGTATTAACATTTTTATTTTCAAGGTCTCATGTCCTAATTTTCCTTTTTTAATCAAGAAATAGTATTAATAATACTCATTGCATGTTTTATTCCTTCTGTACAAAACACACTCATAATCATGTTCATCAGACTTTATTTCAGCCGACTCCGGACCAAAAATCTTGACACCTTCTTCTGTACATCACTGTTCCCTTCTTCAAAAACAAAAACTAACACAACAAAAGTTATGTACAAAAATATGTTAAAAAAAGAACACAAAGACACAAGACAAAAAAAACAATAGTAACGCTTACTTGTGGAGGGCTGTTATAAATAGTGACAGTATTTATTTGAGCTTTAGTTTGCTTAACTATGCTGCCATTATTCAGTTCATTTTGTTCGTTCGATAAAAAGCAAGTAGCATCATTCTGAGTTCATCCGTGACACTGTGTGCCATCTGAGGCTGGTTGACATTCGCTCTTAGTGTTTCATGTGAGTAATGGGGCTCATTGCCTCCATGCAGTGCAAAAAGGAAAACAGAGAGAAAACAAAGAATAATAACGTCAACACCAACCAGTGAACAAGTAATTCAGTCTTACTGAAAATAAAAATGGTGTCAAGTGTTCTCGAAATATCTCACCAGGAGAACTCTTTCCATTATCACTGTAATTTCAGTAGAGTAACATTTTCCAACCATACTGTATTTTTTTCGCATCCAATTTTTTATATATATATATATATATATATATATATATATATATATAAAAATTGTAGCTATAATTGGCTAATACAATCACCTAAGCAGACAAGTTGTCTGAAAGAAGCAGTCCAGCAAAAACTAGCCAAACACCAACATACATTTTATCAAATTAAAATCATTCAACAAAATGTAATGAAATGTTTCAAATGGACACATCATTTCTTCATTTTTATGGACGAGTTTTGTTAAATTATCACAGCATAAGTAATCAAAGACTAATATTTAAAACATTATCCTTTTTCTTTTACAAAAACTCATGAAACAAAAAGGATGTTATTAAGTGTAAGCAGTCAACTCACACACAAGGCAAGAAGTGAAGGCAGATGAGCAGAAAAACAAATAAAAGTGTAACAGGTGAATGAATATGCAAAGACATACTCAGAAGTCTGTTTAACATAAACATGTAGCTTAGAAGCCTGCCATATACTGAGTTACAATTATAAATCATTCATATTGACTATGATATAAAAAAAAAACATCTCACAAGCAACGTTGACTTTTTCACCTACGCTGAGCTGACAATCAACATCTTGCACATTATGCTGAACCAATTTAAGTCTTTATTCTCAATGGCAATTTTGATTGTCACTTTTTGGGGTATAAAGCACGTTGGTTCCAAAGAGAGCGGCTGTATTTTTTTAAAACCTCTGTTGGTCAATGAAAAGAATTTTTTGGCAACAGTCCAGCTTCAGTCTTTGTATGAGACTGACTGTTGAGTGTGCTCATACCTCTTTAGTGATCACACACAGGATGCAACATAGTTTTGTTGATACGTATAGCAGTTGTAGTGCATTCGCGCACAGCTCGCTTGGTCATGTGAAGCACTGAATTACAGTACAGCAAAACATAATACAATAAAATACACTTAATAATTAATTATACAGTGTATGTACAACTCTGTTCAAAATGCCCATGTTAATTGACATTGTCATAACTCTTTATTTTGGACATTGTTTTTGTCTCACAGCTCTCAGAAAATTAATTCATCAAATATCAAGCACTTCACAGATTTATCCCATCTCTTTTATCCATGTCCTTTTTAATTTCTATTGTTTCTTCCCTACATAGCCATAGTGGTCAGGTGTTGATGCCCTAGCAGCCCCTTGCGCCCTGCACCCGCCCCTGGGTGCCCTCCTCCATTGCCATGGCCACAGTATTCTTGCAGGTTCTGACGCAAAGTAACCAGTGCAGAGCCCAGACAGGCACGATTTGGAGCTAAGACACCCCCAGGCAACTGGAAGAGGACGGTGGCCACCCCAGCCATGCCGTCATCTGTTGGCTCTAGAGTGATGGGCCCTACCTTAAAGGTGGAATAAGAAAAGCCCATGAGCTGAGAGAGGAAGGGGTCAGAGCGGCAAAAGTGCTGGTAGCCGCTGTATGTTGATGGGTGGTGATGATGTGAGGCCGGGGTGCCAGATGTGGTGCTGGCATAGTGGTGGGTGTTCAAGTAGTGCAGCGGCAGGTGCTGGCTACCATTGCCCCCTCCACCCAGGGTGAGGTGATGGTGGGCTGTGGGTCCAGAGCCTGGGTCGTGTTTGTAGGAGACAGCTCCTGCCCTGCCCCTCTGGCCCACCACCATTCCTCCTAACTTGCTTGTGCGGGCATGAGCAAGCGATACAGTGCTCCCCCCCACCCCTCCACCAGCTGAAGGCAGGTAGATGAGCTGAGGCTCTTCCGGCTCCAGGTATATGGTGAGTTTAGCAAAGGGCCTTGACGCCATCTTGGTCATCTCCTGGATGTGGCGACGCTGCTCCCGACGGAAGTCCAGAAACTGCTTAACCTTCCATAGGAGGACGCAGACTGACAGGAAGAGGAAAAAGCAGGAGAAGAAAACTGAGAAGAAGACAAAAAGATCAATGTGGGCTTGGTCCTGTCGCAGAAACAGCAGGCCCTGGGACTCTCCCTGTCTCTCGCCAGTTCCCACACCTCTCAGAGCGATGTAGAAGCGGCTGGATTTCAGAGAGTGCACCTCATGTGGGAAGGTGATGACCACACGATCTCGAACACCACGGACAATCAGCACTGTCTGTGGTTTCCAAACAGTGATGTAAGTGATGAGTCCTTCAGCCCGCTCCTCCGTAATTTCTCTCTCTGCCCCTAAGGGTTTTGCTTGCAGCTGCAGGGGGTTGGGGGAGAGCACAGGACCCCCGAGACTGGATGAGGCATTGGCAAGCACCTTTATAGGGGACGGAGGTGAATCCTTATCTATACCTGTTGTTGTCCCCCGAGTTACTGCTTCATCCTCGATCTTGATGGTGTGAATCCCTGTGTTTCGGTCTACATCCACAATGAAGATGTCATGAGAGTTGGACACATACACTTCCACCTCACCAAATGTAACATCAATGGTGACCCGAATGTCCACATTGGTGAACTTTGGCTGTGCAGAGAAAAACACAGTGCGCCCCTTGGGCAGGTTGCGAATGGTGGGATCATGGAAGCAGTTGGCCTGGGATGTGGGGTCAAAGCAGCACTCTGTGTCAACGTTGAACTGACGATAGCACTGACGCCCATTCACCGGTGTGCCATTGAAGGAGTCTTTGCACTTGGCACACTGAATAAAGGATCAAGACAAATACAACTTGAGCAAAACCCAGCATAATATCATGAAACCCTTCTTCCATAATTGAAGAGTGTGTGCATACCTGCTGCCTGTAGCAGTCTTTCCGGTCACTCTGAGGGCTGCTGAGACAGGAGGAGGTCTCTGTGTTGTTTTGACAAGGGCAACCTGTACCATCGTGTTCATTACATGTGTCTGCATGGCCATTACACTGACACCTGCAATGAAGAGGAGAAAATACACTAAAAAAGGAGAAATACAAATAATAAAAAGGAGAAATACAAATACTAAAGAGGAAAAGCCCTTTTTTAAAACATTTAAAAGCTTGGCATATAACATTTACATACTTGTATTGGTGGACACGTCATGGGAATCCATTGACTGCTGAGCAGCAAACATTACTCACTTTTCACACTTCCCCGGCAGCAGGAAGAAGCCGCTTAGGCAGCTCTCACACTTGTCCCCCACGCTGTTGTTTTTGCAATTCACACAGACAGCATGCTCTTCTGTGGGACCCTCAGACACCCAGTTATGAATCTGATAAAGGGTCACAGAGAGATACAAGAGTAAGCACAACTGGTGTATTTGTTTTTAACATACAATAAAAGGAGTAGGCCACAAGGACAAAGACACTTACGCTGTTTGGGTCCAGAGGGAAGAGCCGTGGATTTTCAAGGGCCTTCTTAAGTTCATCTCCGGATAAACACACAGCACTGTTTCCCCTGCAGAACTCCCGACATGGACGACAAGTGCCGCCCCCCTTGGCAGAGCCCACAAACAGGGGCTTACACTTCTCACAGTGCTTACCCTGAAATTTTATGAAAAATTAATCATCCCCAGTGGGCATGGACAAACTGTGTTTACAGTATGTGTGTGTGTTTTACTATGAGTACTTACTATGGTGTTGTTGTGGCACTCAAGGCAAACATCTGGTTTGCTAACACCAGCGCAGTTGCTATGTTTGTTGCAGCTGCACTGAGCGGAGCAGTTTTCCCCCACAAATCCAAAATGACACTGGCAAACTCCTGGGGACACGCACGTCCCGTTCACACAACCTTGTGCACAAACTGGCTCACACTGACCAGAAACCCTGTACAGCAAAAAAATAAAAAAATAAAAAGGTAAACCTGTACAGTTACTTTGTAACGTATGCATTATTTCTTTGTAAATATCCTTGTGTATTCGGCGCCTGAGTCATAAACGCTAACTCCTGATCCTACCTGCTGAGTATGTAACCCTGTTTGCAGGTGCAGTGATATCCCTGGGGTTGGTCGTGGCAGTCCTGGGTGCTGTTACAGTCGTGATGGCCATTGGCACATTCATCCTCCTCTGGACAATGGAGGAAGGACCAGCTGCTGTTTCTCAGTGGGCAAACGCCCTCACTCACACCTGGGAGACAAAAATAGAGGAAGGTGAGGGAACCACAGAGGACGCTGGACTGGTTACACTTTACAATGCTGACCTTATTAAACAAATCAACTGAAGATATTTCTCACCATCAAGTCCGCCTTGTAAGCAGCGTCCAGCCCCATTGCCCCCCCGAGTAGCACACCAGCCACACTGAGGCCTGGAAATGCACTGGGAGCACTGGGGAGAGCTGGGAAAGCACTGGGAGAGCAAAAAGACGGGCTCCCCCCCAAGGGGAGAGAAGCAGTATATGAATTTTTTTTTTTTTTTTTTTTTAAACGACCAAAATACACTGAAAGTCCCTGCTGCAGAGCCATGCTCCACACACAGTGCTGCCAAAGAGCCTCTGGGCCCATGACAAAGGCTGCAATTATTGAGACTGTGGCAGGGTGGAGGGCAGGGGAGAAGACTTTGGTGAGCTGTATATGAATTTTTTTTTTTTTTTTAAACTCAACATTTTCTAGTGGAACAAAATTTAATTTAATCTCCAAAGTAATAATTCATCTATACGGGTGTGAAAATCTTACCTGCTGCAGAGCCATGCTCCACACACAGTGCTGCCAGCCCCCATCAGAGCCTCTGGAGCCCAGACAAAGGCTGCAATTATTGAGACTTGGGGCAGTGGAGGGCCTTCTCAGTGCAATTGGTGGACAGGAAGATTATCCGACAGTCATGTGGCAGGAACTGCTGATACAGGCCCCCTCTGGACAGTTTGTGCATTAGGGGGGAGAAGACTCCACCTGCATTGGTGAGACGTTGAGCAGGGCGTAGCTGAAACACGTCCAGTCATAGGTGGGGTTTACACTCAGGATGCGCCTTGTCTCACCTGAAATGATCACAACACAGTCAACATTTTCTAGTGGAACACAGCCAACATTTAATTTATTATCTCCAAAGTAATAATTCATCTATACGGGTGTGATAATCATAATTACTAAATTAAAATTTCTAGTGTATTTAATGTGTTTTCGTCAGACTAAAAATTAAAACACAAGAGCTGGGAAACACTTTGCCTATACCTGTGCGTTTGAATTGGCGAGTCCACATGCATTTTCCAGAGGCAGTACACTTGGGGCAGTCAGAAAGTTATCAATCAGGAAGATGTTTGATCCGACAGTCATGTTCAATTGTGTTAAAGTGGACAGTTTGTGTTGTAATGGGAAATTCAGTAAGGAACAGATTTTAGTTGATAGAAAGTTATCTCTGTTTGAGCTAATAATTGTGTTAAAGTAGTGGTGTTGAATATTACCTGTGGAGAATGTTTTAGGGTGCCGGGCGAGGCATTCACTGCAGGTCTTCAGTCTGCGACACTGGTCTGGCTGACGAGGGGTCGGGGAACAGGGAGACTGGCCAGTGAAGCAGCCCATTCTGACAGAAAGGGAGGTAGAGAATTGAAAGTTTGACAAATTTTATTTAGTAGCTGCACATAACTTCAAGCTCAAGAACAGAGTGCTATTTATTTAGAGTTGCTTTCAGTCAACGTGTTACCTCTCAGCAGTATCAGAAGAAGCACAGGTTCCCCTACACCAGATGCAGCTGCCTGTGGTGGTGTTGCAAGCCTCTGGTGTTGGCAGCAGCGCACAGGGGTCAGAGGGCACAGACAGGGTTAGGAGTCTGCCCAGTGTGACACCATTGAAGCCCCCTGACAGGAAGAGACGGCCACTCAAGCTTGTCATGGCAAGAGACACTGAACTATTTACTGGATCTCCTACAACTGACACTGAAAGAAAGAAAAAAGTGATTAGGTTTTGGTATGGAAATTTAGGATTTGACCATGACTGAATCTGCAGAAAGACACTAAGATTGTCACCTGGTTGTATCCAAGTGTTACAGTTGATCTGGTACAGAGACACTGAGTTACTGTAATCTTCAGCCTCTGTCCTTCCCCCGACAATGACCATGGTGTCTTTGATCATGGCTGCAGCGTGGAAGAAACGGGACAGGGGCTGCAAAGCAAAGAGATGACACAGCAAGAATAGATAGCTTATTTATATTTAGTGGACCTAATTTACTGGCCTGTAACAGGAGGGTGGAGACTAGATGAGGTTGACCTCCTACCTTATTACCCTGTGAAGGCACCAGCAGAGACCAGGTGAGGTTGGGGTAGTACAGACTGTAGAGCTCGCCTGAGGGCTCCCACAGTCTCCACGTGGAAGCGGTAGCCACCAAAGACATAGATGGCATCAGTCTGCTCATGGTAGACAGCTGAGTGGCCATATAAACCTGATTGATGAACACAAGGCAAAACAAGTTAAAGTGCAAAATTCAAAAGTGCATTTTCAAAATGCAATACTGGAATTCTCTGTGAGATTGACTAATAAATTAATTATGTTTGTAATTGTATATAAGTGGTGCATCAGTCAATAAGTTATTACCAAGTAAGAACTATGTTACAAACCATAACAAAAACAAAAGGCTTAAAAACCTGTAGGTGGTGTGCCAGTGTGGGGGGCAATGGTCCAGTTTCCCGTATGAGGGCTGAACTCCAGCAGATGGTGGTTGAAACCGTTGTCTGGAGAGTAACCTCCAATCAACAGCACTGAGGAGTCTCGACGTACAGTTAAAGTGTGGCCTGACACCGGGGGGCAGCACTGTGCTCTGTCAGAGATGGAAGAAAATGTATTTTACTAGGAGGTATAAAAACACTTATACACACAATAGTTTATATTTCCACACTAAATCTAATCCTAACCTTGTGTTCTCGCCAGACTAAACTGCTGAGATTAAGACTCCAGGTATCCATGGCAACACCGTTTTCAATGACACCGCCCACCACCAACATGAAATCGTGACTGGATCTGTGGCTTCCAGAGCCAGACTCATGACTGGTCAGCAGTGCAGAGGCGTGGTGATACCGAGGACTCGGAATCGAGCCTTCTTCAACAGAGCTTGTCAACATTTGGGTCCAACGGTGCTCTGACACAGAATATCTAAACAAACCAGGGACAAAATGCATTATTACGCATAATATAGACTTATATATTATTATTATAATATTACTTATACACACAGTATAACATCAAAACTGTTTTGTGACATTCATACTACTCAGAATGCCCTACCTGTAGACATTTCCCAAAATGCCATCTGACAGAGAGAGTCCTCCATACAACCAGAGGTTGCCCTGTGGTCCAGACACCAGAGAGTGGCCCATCCTGTGGAGAAACCTGTGGGCCTGGTTCTGTGAAGCAACAGTGCAAAATGAATGTGTGTTTGTGTGTGCTGTGGTGTAAGATTCATGATTTTTACAGTTTAAGTTCGGCCCCTACCACTGTCAGTTGTGTGTCTAGCAGTGTTTCCCAGACCAGACTGTTAGAGTCCCGAGGAACAGAGCAGTCTGAGCCAGCCCAGCTATCTGAGCACACACACACTCCCAGGGACTGAGACAAAAAAAATATGTTAACAATCTAGGAACATTTGCAACATGACTATTATCAGACAAAATATTTTACAGAGGTCATTTCAGATTATCATGAACACATCACAATAAATTTAATGGCAGAGTATAAAACTACAGTGTTTGGTACTCTAACTGTACATTTTGGACACAATTTCCATTCTTTAATCATTCCAAAACACGTCTACTCCTAGAAATAAGTGATCCCCGTGCCCAAATCAGAAGTAAAGTTCTAAATATAAATTGTCACAATTCTTACTATATTACAAGCCCCTCTTCCTTCTGCTATTCCACAATCCTGAGGGCATATGGGGCGGTTGCACTGGGGTCCACCATATCCCTGAGGACACTGACAGAGCCCCCCTTGGCACTGGGCTCTAGCTGGACACACAGGTGATCCCTCTTCACCCTCATCAGAGCTCTGGTGACACCGCCGCACCCAGAAAGATGCATTGAAGCCTTGAGGTTTGTTTGAGGAGACGTTGGCCTCAAAGTAGACTGAGATCACGCCTGGTAGTAAAATAGAATATACGAGGGTGACATGGTTATTTTCGATTTTGTCTGTTTAAATGCCCACTATAACTCAATTACTTCAAATAAGTAGATGTGGGTAAGAGTTTGTATAACATGTTTCAATGGTTGACAGCACAAGGACTTACCCAATGCCCTGAGGTGAACTAATCTGCTAGGTAATTAGTGGTAAATGTGTTCAGAGGAAATGTCATTTTAATTGCTCAACTTTTGCTGTCTGCCTGTAATGCACAAGCAGATTTCTCCAAGCAAACATTTTTTGTATCATTGAATGAATAAATGGATGGATACCTGAGGTGGCCTCCACAGTGATAGGTTGAGTCCTTGTGGTGCCACAAAATGCACCTATCAGGTTGTGATCTGAATGTACAACTCCATTGGCCAGGAAACGAGGGAGGCCATCAAACACATAGACAAAGGAGCTCTGCAAAACAAAACAAAGGGAATTTAAGGGTGATAGTTATACAGGTAAGAATACTGACAATGTGTGATGATACAGCACAGCTAACATGTTTATTTGCTTGTGTGTATTATCAGGTCATGTTTGTACTCACTTTACAACGTGTATGAGAGTCTGGGTGTAGAGTTAGGGCTACAGGCGGACACAGCTGTCTGGGCAGACAAGGTGCCAGGTTCTCGGTCACAGACAGGACCCACAGGCAATGAGAAAGTCCTCCGTTCCCTTCTGTGCCACTTTGCCAACCCAAAGAAGAGGAGAGAGGCATGGCAGAGGAGGAGGTCGAGGAGAGCAGCACAGAACGACCCTGGCACTGGCGGTAGCATGTGCCATTGTTCCTGTGAGAAGAGAAGAGAAAGATATCAGAATAGCTGAGTCACGATGAAAGAATCTGAAGAAAATAATCATGAATCACTTTCTGCTTTTATCAATACCTTATTGTAATCTCCACTCCTTGATTTCAAATAGTTTTCAATCAGTACAGACACAAAAAAATAAGTGTGTGTTACACTCAAGTTGTAAGACGAAGATCTTCTTACCTGGGGTCTCCGTAGTAACCAGGAAGGCAGGACTCACAATGTGGTCCCTCAGTGTTGTGGGTGCAGTAGCACTGGCCTGTCTGGTTGTGACAGTATCCTCGGAGAGGGTCGCCATGGCCGTTGCACTCACATTGCACACAGCCGCCGCCACCAGCCAGCGCTGAACCAAAGCTACCTGGACGGCAGTGCTCACAGTGGGGTCCAGTAGTCCAATCTGAAAGACATAGGCAGAATATCAGCAGAGCAAAAACAATTACTGAGAACAAGCTACTTAAACAAGCCATATATAAAAGTCTCACCTTGGCATTCGTCACATATCCCTGGTGCAGTAATACAGGTGGAATGGAAGTTGCAGCCACAGTCAACGTCGCATTCAACACCACTGAGAACCAGAGTGGAGGGGTCAGACGTCCAGCCAAGGGAACATTCACACTCAAACCGTGGGCTGCCACTGCATTGGCCTTCACGGCACTCATTGTAGCACCTGTGGAAATAGGAACAATTATGTTTGGGTCAAAATGTCCTTTAAAAAGAATCCTGATGACTAAATGGAAAATATGAAGATTTTTCACTCAAGAGAGTTGAAGGATGAATAAACAGAGGAACATCTTACGTCTGGTTGCAGTGCAGTGTGCCATCCCCCGTGTATCCTCTCTCACAATGACACTCATAGGAGGTAGGAGTGTTGATGCAGGTGGCGAAGGGTGACAGTTGTGGAGACCCAGCCTGCATTCCTCTACATCAGGGCAGGTGGGGTAGGACCAGATGGCATCTTGCTCTTCGTCATCCAAGAGCTCCAGCTCCATCTCCATTTCCAGGGGTCGTGGCGGGGCCGATGTCTGGGGCTCGGGACTGAAAGAGTAGGAAAAGGAGAATTGAAGTTGGACAGGTATACTATATCCATCTATAGGTCCATCCACTGTTAAATGGCTCTATGTAGAAATCTGTTCAAGTTTGGCGGATATTCTATATTATGTGAAGGTTTCAGAAAGTAAAGATCGTAAAGAAACAAAAAGCCCTTCAATGAATTGATGAAATGTTTTCTTCTAATACAGAGACTGGAACAAATGGCTTTTATAAGTTTTGCAAATGCATTTGGTACTATTCAACTTGGAATAATTGTTCTGTAAAAACGTTGAGGACCCCTTCCTCTTCCAAATAGTGAACCACCACAAATACATTTACAACCTGTGAAAAACACTTCATCCATAATATTTTATTATAAATTATTTAATCTGTTTTTTGTTGTTGTTTTTTTTAACTGATTTTGTGTAAAGCACTTTGAATTGCCCTGTTGCTGAAATGTGCTATACAAATAAAGCTGCCTTGCCTTACCAATATAACAAAAGCCCTTCCTTATGAGAAAAAGGCACCTGCTTACTGCATCAAGTTATGAAAGCTTAATAAGAGATATCTTACTTTGCAGCCTGTGCTTCTGCCACAGCTACACTACAGTTATACACCAAGGGGTCGTCCATTCCTGCCCAGTCTCCCCTCAAACATCTGAAAAGATGAGTAGAAACCATGAATAAATACAAGAAGTCAATGACTATTAACATATCAGACATTTTATAACAAAAGGGAATTATAAATCAGTACACCAATCTGTACAGAGTAATTCTCAAAGTATTTGTTAGTTAAATGCGTGCCATACTTACTTTCCAATTGTGGGATTGTTGTAGTCACCACACCAGCCACACTGGAATGTCCGCAGGCAGTCTGTGCACGTGTTTAAAGCTGAACATTGCTTACACTGGGGAACCGAATGAACACTGACAAGTAAGAGAATAAGAAAAGAGAATATAAGATTAATGATTTAGATTCAATTCCACTCACTGACAAAAAATAACTAATTGCACTCAAAAGGAGTTATATTTTAAAATTCAGTCAGTTGTCTGTCTTTTTTGTGGTTTACATAATGTGAGTGTAACAGGAAAGCATTTAACTGTATGTGCAACTGCAACTAATTATGTGTATCAACTGTCAGCTGAAAATAAAACAAGTCTTAAAGATGTCCTTATTTTACCTGTCGTACCAGTCCCTGCACTCTCCATAGGGGTATTTTGTGAGGTAGGCAGCAAAGTAGAAGCAGGCCTGGGCTGACTCACACCATGCACACTGGCTGGAGTTAGAAAGGCACTCACCACATGTCTTTCTCCTTTGCAAGAAAACAAGATGTGAGTTAAGGTTACATACAGTACAAACATATAAACAACATATGAAAATATAGCTCTTCAACTTACTGGTTGCAAACTTTAGGACAACCCCTTGCGTCACGTATGGATCCGTCTAGTCTTCCCCGTCGACTGCACTGGTAGTCGCCTTTCTTGCTGGAGTTTATTTGCCACTCGCAAAAAGGGTCCTGCAGGCCAAATTGAGCTTTGCATGAGTCACAAATACAGCAGTTCCAAATTAAGTTATACAATAATAGCCGCTGCATAGTGACAATTTATTTTAAAATGAGGTGTTTTCTTTGATGTACCTGAGTACAAGCAGAGCAGTCTCTGTACTCTTCACACAAGGTGCAGTGCTGGGGTGCCAACAGCAGATGGCGTTGACCATCTCCCTTGCCTTCCCCCATCTCTGCCTCAGGACAGGGCTCGAGGTCTGGGTTGTCACGCAGCAGGCAGCGAGACAAAGACGGGCACCAACCACAAGACTGATCGGACAGACAGGCCAGACAGGACATGTATGTTGAGCAGGAACCTGAGCGGTAAGGCTCCAGGAACAGGAAGGAGATCTCCTAAAGGGAAAGTAAGTTATGATGGAAAGGGCCTATTAGGTAAGAGTTTAGCTTTTGTTTTCCTACTAAATTAAATCCACTGTGCAGAAAAATGACATGCTAAAGTTTACTTTACTTTCACTGCTTATGCAGGATAAACCTCTTCATAAAAGCACATGTTTAACTGTGCCAGTACTCACACTGCCTCCAGGCAATGTTCTGTTCCATATCAGGGCCATCTCACTGGTTTGTCCTGAGCCGGAGTTGTTAAGGTAGCCCTCAGCCTGAACAAGGTAATGGTTGCCCCTAGTCAAGTTAGAGAACAGTCTACTCCCATCTGTGCGAGCCAGGTGCTTCAACTCCTTCTCCTGCTGAGCTGCCCAACGACCCACCACCTCCTGCTCCGATAGGTTAAAGATGCATAGAGAATTAGAGATAACAAGGGTTAAGAAAGGCTGGCAATAAACAAGTGCTGCAAATTAAAAAAAAAAAATAAAAAAATATCTCTCAGTCATTTAATATACAACATAGAGTATTTAAATTAAATTAGCATTCTGAAAATGTACATAATGTAATATTCCATTATAAGTCAGTGCATTTATATAGAAAATGTACACAATCACAATCTAATGCAATATTTTTCCACATTCCAATACACTATTGTGCGTGTTTGGGAAACTTCAGCAGCCAAACTGTCAAAAAGCATATATAGTTTTGTTGTCAAGTAAGGTAAATGTAATTTCTAGCAAACAAAGACACAAGAGAGGTTATTTGTCTTGCACGTATTACTCATTTGGGGATGTTTCAATAGTCACAATGTTATTCAACATGGGAATCAAAATCACTACATTATGTTTAGTGAAAATAATAAAATAATAATATTAATTATTAATATGCGCTGCGGAGGAGGGTCTAGCTAGTCCACACAGCATTCCGGGAAAATTGTGCTCTGGTTTATTGGCATTTCTTTAAACCAATCACAAAACAACAAAAAAAACACAATCACAAAACAAAAAACAAAGAAAGTAGAAGGAAAAGGACATCGGCAAAAAGACATGCATCTAGCGGAATTTCCAGCGGCACCAGAGCAATCACGGAGGTGGAACGTCATGGATATAGACTACATCTAGAACAACTAATCCTGTCAATACTTTCCAATTTCAGATGAGCAATTTATTTTAAAATAATGTATTGAATTTATAAAAACACAAAAAGTGTTGACATGTACTTTCCCTCACCAGTTGGCTGGAGTTGGGCCCTGAAGCCATTCGGGCCTCAAAGTGGAGCCTTTGGATGCGAGCCCACATGAAAACAGTCTCGGTGGGAGGGGGTGCAGGTGGAGGGGCCCCCCACAATGGGTGGATGAAGCCCCTGAACTGTAGGGCTACATCCATTTCTGTGGTTGGACTAAGGATGATGGTGGTACTGCGTAGGATGGACACCTGGCGAAGGGGTGAGGAGGATGGAGGATATGGGGAGGATGGATGGAAGTGGAAACACATCAACAGAAAGACTAATCTCTACAAACTGCTTCCCAAGTTCGACAAACTACTTAAAAAGGAACGTTCTCTATAAGCGCAACATAACAGTGAAAAAGAACAAAAAAAGGAGAAGTGAGCATTGAAACCAAGAGGATGAAAAGCCAAGAGCAGAAGGTAGAAATTCACAACAAAAGAGAAATTTTCATAATATTCAAGTTGGAGAACGTCAGTGTAGTCAAAGTGTCAAAGCAATGTTGGAGGAAGGAAGGAGGGATAAATATAAGCAGAAAAGGGAATTAATTACAACCAGTTAGCACTTGAGAGTTGGACTCTGTACCTTGTCAGGCTGGGAGTCGTTGCGGGGGTGCTGGAAGGTGAGCAGGTGCAGTCCCGGGACATAGTTCTCGGTGCGACAGGAGTGGAGGGAGGTTAGGAAAAGGGTACGCTCCCCCCACCAGCCGTACGCCCCTGAGATCTGGTCCACACGGCACGCACTTCGCTCTGTGAGACCGAGAGGGAGAGGTCAGCATACAAAGAACACATCTGACCTCCACAAATATCTTATTACAGCCGATTTTTAAAGTGTTCAACTGTACTGAAACAAATCTGATCTGTGACTTTTTGTGTGACGTGTGTTCAAAAAGAGTAAAATGACATGACCTTGCCGCACCAAAGGAAGGATGTGATTGGACAAGCAAGTCAAATCATGGTCTGACTAGCCTGCACAATCTCAGCTGGGTGTAGTCACATCACTGTGCTCCATCTCTGAAACACGCCCAACATAAGTCCCTCCCCATGTCAACTCCCAACATCTTTTTTTCAATCTGAGGCTTAGCCCTTATCTTTTGCCCTCCTTCCTCCCTCATTGGGTCTCACCTGACACTGGTAGGCAGGACTCATTCTGAACACACCAGCCAAATTCACCAGGGGCACGGGCCAGAGAAGCTAGAGTGCCACTGAACACCAGGCAGGACTGGCAATCAGACAGGAAGCGAGCCAGGCCCAGGCAACCAGTACTACCACACTGTAAACACAAAAAAGGGGTCATAAATCCTGACAGATATTCATACAGGAACTTCAAAGTGAAAGAAATGTTTTGGGTGTCTCATAATGTGTTAATGGATATACAGTACCAGTAATATTTTGACGCTACATTTGTATGAATAAGTCAAAGAGAGTAAACCACAAGGCTGTGCTGAGGAAAGTGTTACCGGATTAGTTGGCTGGTACTCTCGACAGCGGCCTTCACACCAGCTGCACTCTGGGTTCTTAAGGCACATACTTTCGTCTAGCGCCTCAGCACAAACAGCGTCCTAATAATGCAACAAACACACAGTTTCACAACAATTTAGTGATTCCTAGCTGCTTTTATTCAAAACATTTTTTTCCGGCCCTTATCCCATCAGTCTTTCCAAGGATATGACTTCCAGTTTTCTTGTTTTAGGATACTTTCACTCACCCTGTCACCTTGATCGCTACTGACAAAAAGTGGAACTTTGTAAGCCACCAGGTCTCCACGGGCAACACCACTGTAACCTCCAGCAACCAGTAGCACTCGTCCCTCCATCACAGCAGCAACATGCGAGTAACGCCCCCTCACAGAATCTCCTCCTTAGAAAAAAATTTAAGTTTAGTAGGCAATGTACGTGTAGAGGCTTAATAACAACCAAAAAAGAAACAAGATATAGATGAAACTGGACTGTGTGTGAAAGTCTAATGGAACTCACTAAGTGACCATCTCTCCCCAGCAGACACCCATTGGTGACAGCCCAGATGGTAAAAGAAGATCTCCTCATCAAAGCACTTCTCCTCTTGGTAATGAATATGTACATTCCCCCCTGCGAGAGAAAGACAGAAGAAATTAGATAAATAAACACAGGACAGAACTGATTAAAAGAGAATGATGTTGATTTACTTAATGCTTACCATAGACCACCATGTAGTTTCCAATGACGGTGGCTGAGTGGAAAGCTCTCTCTCTGGGGCCAGTTGCTGGGAAACGGGAACGGAAGGATGTCCAAAACCGCCTGTCCACGTGGAACACGTCTGTGTTGTTCACCCTCACACTAAACCTTAAAAAAAAAAAAAAATATATATATATATATATATATATATATATATATATATATATATACACACACACACACACACACACACACACAATCTAACAACTGTACTTTCAGAAATCTATAAAAGATACTGTATTCAAAAACTTGTTTCATCATTTCAAATAATTTCTACTATTCTTATCTTTCTTATCTCAACTTATCTTTTTCTGGAGTGCCTTAATGTAACAAGTTTTAAAACTGAAATCATGTTTAATCTAATCACAAAGGACAAATAGTTTACAATTAACTTAATGTGTAGGAATAGACAAAAATATGACGTGCAAAAAAAATACATTCCAAAACTAGACAGCAAACTGTTCCCCTTCCTCATTAGCAACCACAAATAGAAAAGTGTGTACAAAATGTTTCTACTGGCTGTGTGTGTTTGTGTGTGTGTGTGTGTGTGTGTGTGTGTGTGTGTCTTACTGTATGCCGTATGCTAAAGCACAAGAGAGTGTGTACCTGGCAGTAGTAGGCCTGTGGCCTCCGTAGACCAGCAGTGTCCTGGATGGGCTGTGGAATACCATGGAATGGCCGGCAGTGGCCGGGGGCTTCCCACCAGTGGGCTGAACAGTCTCCCACAGTCCAGAGCCATGCAGGCCGAACCGATACAGAGAAGAGGAAAACATATCCTCCTCAGTGCGACCTGAGATATAAGGAGAGAGAAAAAGGAAAGATGCCACTTAAGTACAATTTATTTTTTTAAGGGATATATGTAATCTAAACATCGACTACAACGTGGCAATATAATACGAAACCCACCTCCAAATACATAGAGATAATTGTCTACTACAGCTGCAGCGTGATTGGCCAGTTTAGGAGACCCACGTGAATTTGAAAAGCCATGCTGTTGCCAGTCATCGTGAAGTGGCCGGTACATCCAGACATCACTGGCCAGGGAGCCGTTGGCTAGCTCTCCTCCAAAGATAACCATATTACCCATCCACTCTACTGCTGTGTGGGAATGACGAGCCACCTGATCACAGAGGAGAATCACAGTGCAGGAAAGAAGGGAATAAAAAAGAATAATAATGAATAGAAGCACTTATATTCACATTGAATATGTTTACAAAAAACAGGCACTTCAGAAAATAGGAGTAGACATGCACAGTACATTTACATGCAGTGCAAAAACCAGATTACAAAAAGAACTTCATTTACACACTTTGACAGCCTAACCGTATTTTTTAACCACACATTTTTAGTCAAGTCATCATATGACGCTGTGGGCTGGGGAGTTTTTTTTGTCAGGGTATCTGAACTGAAAACGTAGTGAGAGGATAGGGCAATAGGCTAAATAGTGAAATCATTGTGCATTTGTATTTGAACTATACAAATGATATACTGTTCAGCTGTGGAAACCAACTTTGCAGGACTTCATTTCAGCTTGAGTTTAAAGCTGATAGTAATCAGGTCAGTTGTGCGCATGGAAACACAGTAAATGAGGTGCAAGCAAAAACTCAGTGTGTGTGTGTTTATGCATTTATCCACAAACCACTTACAGGAGAGTGACCATAAGACCTGCTTTCCCATTGGTTGGATGTGAAGTTATATTTGATCAAGTCACCAAGAGCTCTGTTCAGGTCAAACCCTGGAGGAAAAGTAATATTAATAAGTAATATTCAAACACGATGTCATTAATCAAAAAACACTATCGGATACTAGAGAAGAGTAAAAGTAAAATAAGGCACTGCAGCTAAATCAAATACAGCAAAATTAAAGTTGGTTAAAATCCAACCCTTAATAGGAGTTCTATGAAGTGATAAAAAGTGTTACAAGTTAGAATTTAATTACTCTGCCAAAGAATAAAGGACTATTAACTTACAACAAGTGTGTTAAGAAAGGGGATGAAAAGTGGGTTTGTTCAATTAATATCAAAACATCAGTGGAAATTAGGAGTATGCCACTCTCACCGCCAAACAAGTACATGGCTCCAGTGGAGGACAGGTACACGCCAGCAGAACCCGTCCTAGGAGGTGTGTAGGGGTTTTCTTCACTCACACGCCACCACTGCCCTGCCCCACTATCATCATGGACACCAAGCTGGCAGCTGTGACCCAGGAAGCCTGGGTTACACAGACAGCGCTCTCCTTTCTGAGGCAAAACATGGAGAATAAAACTAAAATGCACACATGTCAAATGTAAATAAAGCTTATTCAGGGAAGGATGAGTGAATCTTTGGTTAAAGACTGTTTTGTGTGTTTATAAAACATACCCATCGCTTCTCTTACCTGGTCACACTGGCCATTCACAGAACAAGTCTGGGAGCAAAGAGGGGTTGTACAAGCTGCTTCTCCCCATCCTTGATGGCAGTGGCACTTTGATGTAGAGGAATCACAGCGGCCATGACCACCACAGGCTCCAGGGCACACCGAGAAGGTGTATGTTGCATTGAAGCCAAGGAGGTTGTAATTAGCATCACTGAAGAGATGAAGCAGCATCTGGAACAAGGACATTAAGTTACGGTCACAAAGTTAATATTTGCCACTGTTAGAATGCTTCAGAGTTTCTTTCATCATGTCTTAATTGGTTACCTTGCCAGACTTGGCTTCAATGGGTTGAGGCAGAGTGTTGCCACTCAGGCTGGCAAGGAGAGGGCTCTGGTAAGAGTCTCCATCATACACAAACAGGTAATCATAGGTACACTCTGTGTCCATGAAGGTGAAATTTAAGACAATGCGGTGACTGTTGCTAGGAGCTGGAAGATATTACAAGTTGGGAGATATATTAGAGAGATTAAATAACAGTCTATGGATACTTATTTGTTTAATGGTCAAATGTCCTGTGCACAAGACAATATCTTGGTTCATTATACCTTTGATAAGCCACTCGCAGTTCCCATTGACAGAGTAGTTTCCTGGTCCATCTGTGACATACCCCTGGTGGGCCCCTCAACACCTGCCTGTGGCCTTTGCAGTCCCCTGCCTGGCACATGGGCAACTTAGCTAACAGAAGAGCCACCAGGATGAAGGAGACAGGGCAGGAGGAGGACATCACTGGCACTGCCTGAATAATGGGAGGCACAAGGTGAAAGAGAATAATTTGGTGTGGGTCCTAACAGACAGATTATCACCAAACATATGTAGTAGCATGGTGCAGCAAATGGGGACCAACCACCTACATTTCAGTTGATAGACCACTTGATTTACGACACAAGACAAAGGAACAATGCCAGCAGGATAGAGAGGATTGTTTCTATGGTAATCCAAGAGTTATGTAGCCTGGTGGTTCCTCAAAAAAACTTCCTGTGGCCCGTGTATCCCCCTGCCTGTTAACATTACCTTTATTTAAACTGCAATGGCATTCACACTGCTAAATTAAACAGACCTGAAGGTGCAAAATGGCAATGCTTTATGCGCATTACGAGACTCACAGGCAGCCTCTGGGGAAGTAATGATTCTGATCGAGTTAACATCTGTTAGCCCCATGTACAGTAGCATTAGTTAGCTCACTAACGTTACCTGTACACAAATCTCACTAACATAACAGTAATGTTACACGAAGGTCTTTGCACATGTGGTGTTAACGTTAAAACACAAATAATGCTACCAACAGATCGTGTATTGACTGTATTTCTCATTTATTTCTTACATCCAACTAGCTTAAGGATAAAACTAGCTAGGATCAGCAACAAGGGGCTCTCCGCAGGCTATCACAACAAAGCTAACGTTGCTAAGCTAAGATAGCTGGCTGAATACCGTTAGAGGCCGTTGGGCTAGTTGGAAGGTTACAAATAAATGATTACACTCACCAGTTCCCGTCTCTTTGGCCTCATGGTAATTTACATTTTCGGTAACCCTTTAACGCAAACGTTAGCTGCTACATGAGCTAACCTATGGCTAGTGGTGCTCAAGACTGACAGCTAGCTGAATTAGCTTGCTAGTAGCTAGCGTTACTGCCTCGGAATCAAGGAAGAGGGCAGCCCTGACTGGGGGTACAGCACAGAGGTCTGCAGCTGGTCCGTTAGCTAGCGGTAGCGGCTTGGCTAAATCCAGATGCGCAATCGTCAGTGGCTGCAAAATCTACCAGGAAAATTCATACTTGAGAGTAATTCATCATTATGTAACTTCAAAATAATGTTTCTAAAACTCGGACGTTACACTAGTATCACATACTGCCATCTAACAACAAAACCTTTCAACGGCATCAACCTGATTCCTACAGGGACAGATGCCCCCGTTGTTTTGGTTTTTATGGCTGTTAGCAGTAACCGGTGGTTGCCAACACAAAAGACAGCGCCGCTAGGGGCATGTCCCACCACTGCCATCATGCGGAGAGGAGAAACAACGTTTAAACATCTGGATTCAAACCATCAATGGTGGAATAAGCTATTCAGATCTTTTACTTAAGTAAAAGTACTAATACATTGTTACAATCCAAAAGTTCTGTCAGCACAACTACCTAAGTGTTTAATAGGATAATTAGATTAGCTGGACTTGTAGGCCTGTATATTGTAGTTTATATAATAAAACATAGGCCTAATATTGTATAATCTACATGTGTTTTTTGGGCAAAACATAATTTGTAAAGTAACTAGTAACTAAAGCAGTCAAATTTTAAAAAACCCTCTAATGTAGTCAAGTAGAAGTAGAAAGTGGCATGAAAAGAACAGACTCAAGTACAAGTACCTCAAATTTGTACTTGAGTAAATGTTCTTAGTTATTATCCACCACTGCAAACCACACAGACAATAACTATAGATGCAGAAAAGCTCAGAATTACAATTTGAATACATGGTTGCCCTACAAATCAAAGAAAGATTGGCACAAAATACTTTTACATAGTTTATTACATCAATTACCTAATCATTATACACGTAAATATAATTCCCATCTAATCTTTAATCAAAGGTGTGCCCAAGTGCAGCATTTACTTTAATTGTAATTGGCAAAGAATAGTTTATTTGGTTTTAATCAAGTGAACAAAACACATAATGTATTCAATGATTACTTTATTTGTATAACAGGTGTTCATATGGAGATAGCACATTCAGGAACTTGCATATAGATTCAGAGCTGTAGTAGTATATCCTACTTCAAAGTATTGGCTACAGTTATTCTAAAGCCAACAAATCCACACAGATCACAAAATTAGTGCAGAATCAAACAAATTATATAAAAGTACAACAATTAATTAAAGCGCATACCCCAAGCGTAAAGTTCATTTAATTGATTCCTGATAGAACTGAAACACTTCAAAATGGAATAACATAACTACTGCCATAATAGCAACAAAAGCTAGTGAAGCAAGCAGGCAACTTAAAATACACTCACATTCCCCTTTTTCTTTTTATTTGATCATATATTGTGCTGGATGTTGCAGATTTCCTCCAGTAAAAAATACATCAAGAAACTGTTAAATCTGTATTAACCACCAGCATCAGCCATGCTGACAGTTATTTTGGTGTCATTTTTTATTGTGTCACTCCTTTGTTAAGGAATGACAAAAGACTAGTCAATCCAGTTTGATTTGGGCATCATTACACACATTCACATCTCAGTTTCTGCAATTTCCTGTTCACCCTCACAAAAAAAAAGACATTCCTCATCTCCCCTTATACTTTTAATGAACTACATTTCTGACATACTGTTATGACATTTTTCCTGACATAAGTCCCTTATGCCAAACCTTAACATTAGCTTTATCCTTTCAATCTTTTCTTGAAACTTCCCAAGTTTAGTTTATGTAATGTGTCTTATATTCTTTTAGTACATCCAATTTCGGTATATTTCATGTCATTTAACATATTAATCTTTAACCTGATTGTCTTCCCCAACTGTAATATTCATTCCGTCTTATCTCTTCCAATTGGCAAATTTAAATGTTTGTTTTGCTACACTGATTTGTAATTCCTCCTGTTTGACTAATTAACTTTTGATAAATTTATCTTTTTTATTTGAAAAAGACAGCTTTTGGTCAACAAGAATCCCTTGGCAATATACAGTATACTAGCCCATCAAGAGGTGTGTACAGCTATTTTTCCCGGAGCCAGAATCATTGGCGTACTGTGGAGACCAGGGCCAAAAATAGGATATATTGCTTCATCAAATTTGTGTGTCAAAGTGACAAGGTGCTTTGATGTTCCCCCATCCCAAAATGACACCTCTCCCTTATCTATATTCAGCTTAATGCGGATCCTTTCAGGACGCTGCTGCACCTGCAGCTCTGTACGCTCAGGTGTTGAGACAGTATACACTCCTTTGCTCAGCCCTATGGACCACACACCACGGTTCGTAGAAACTGTGAACTTCTTTTTACGGGGCACAGACCATTTGCACACTCCCACAATCCACTTGGGGTTGTCACCAACAATGACATCCCACCTGTGTTTCCCAGATGTGTAACCTTCAGCACCCAGGACAAAGACACAGGGATCAAAGCGCTCCGGGTTGTCTGGGATGGTCAGCCGCTCGGAGCTTTCCTTTACACTGGACAGGTCAGCATTCAAAGACAGCCATGGAGAGGTTGTGTTTGGGTTCAACACCACTGGATCTGCACACAGGAAGAAACAAGACGCAACTATGTTATATCGGTAACATTTGTTCAGTCACATATAATGTTTACAGGTCTGAAGAATGGTGGTATTTAGGTCTTCATAAACATTTTTAGTAGGGCTGTAATCTCCCAGTCGACTAGTCAATTTATTGGTCAATACGTTCTGGCTCTACTAAAATTCTGATTGGTCGAATTTTGTGCCATGTTAATTTCATCAGGTGGAAAGCTCAAATTGCAAATGGGGGTGTTTACAGAGCACCCCTGTTTCACAGGTAACAGTCTGTCTTCAGACCACCCCCCTTGTTTTCACTTTTTTTGGATTAGCTCAACCCACTGGAAACAGATTGAAGAAAGTCCCAGAAGGCTTTGGTCTGGTGGTTTGCTGAATATTTATTTAATTGTGAGCGTTTAATTTACAGTCAGTCCTCTACCATGTCGAAGACATCGGCAGTGGGGCAACCGTTTACAAAAATACCGTAGTTAACAGAAAAAAGTCAAATGCAAAGTTAGCAAGCAACAGTTTGCATATCACAGCTCGACTACAAACATGGCATATCACCTAAAAACAGTAAGCTAACTTGTCTGCATTAGGTTGCCCCTTTTGTTTTGAGTAGGCTATATGAATTGGCATTTCAATGTTTTAATCTAATAATCGTTTTATAACTGCAAGTGCATTACCACAAAGACGGCAGCATCCCCCAGACACACCCAGACCACGCTGGATGTTAAGCCTCCTCTATCATCCAAACGCAAAAATAATATCACAGAAAGAATTGTCGACTTTATTGCTCAGGATATGAGGCCCATTGCTGTTGTGGAGGGCCAAGGTTTTAAGAACTTGTTAAAAGTTTTGGAACCTGGATATACAGTGCCAGCACGCCACACAATCATGCATGCAGTAACTGCAAAATATGAAGGACTCAAAGAGAACATTTTAGAGTTAATACAGCACAGCGAGGCACTGAGCTTGACCACAGACATGTGGACATCTCTTAGAATGGAGTCCTATATGACAGTGACTGCCCATTTAATTGATGGAGACTGGCAAGCACAGAGTCTTGTGCTGATACCTTTGGAATTCCAGAAGCAAAGAGAGGCTGGTGGGACATTTCAAAAAGGGGCACAAAGCAAAAACTGGGCTAAAACAGAAGCAGGAGCAGCAAAATGTTCCTCAACATGAACTAATTCAGGATGGGCCTACACGTTGGAACTCAACATTTTCAATGTTGGAGCGACTGCTGGAGCAACGCTGGCCCATGACCGCAGTGCTGTCTGACCCAAAACCTAACCACAGCACACTGGAATGCACTACAAGACATTAAAAATGTGCTGAAACCAATGACAACCCTGACCGAGCGATTGTCTGAAGAGGATAGATACCGACAGATACAGAGCCTGGCCCGAGTTGCAAAGCAACTGCTCTGTATCCCTGCAACACGCCTTCTGAACGCATTTTCTCCAAGGCGGGATTTATTGTCAATAAAGCAAGAAGCTGTCTCCTTCCAAAGAACGTGGATATGCTGGTGTTTCTCGCACACAACACAAAAAAGTGTGAATAGTTTGTGGACACTGATTGTACTCTCTGTGAGTGAGTAGCCATTTGTTTATTTAATTGTTTTGACATTATTTCATTTGGGACATTAATAACAATTCATAATTGAAATACTTGTGGATTTGGGCATTTTATGTATTTATTTTTGTATTTGTTCTGAGAGACACTAAGTTGTTGTTGTTATGCACTTTATTTTGTTTTGGTTTAAAATCTGTCTAAATAACATGTTGTACTATTTATTGGATTTGGGGACTTTATTTTATTGTATTTATTTTTTTAGCCTAATGCAAAATTGCGCTGTGCCCACTGATTGTATTGGTTTGTTATGCACTTTATTTCACTTCTGCTCTCGTCTTGATCTGGTTTGTTTAATAAATATTTCTTTTTTTTTATTAAAGTGGACGTGCCTTTTGTGTTTAAGGGTAAAAGCTTAAAATGAATAGTCTATTTGTGTGTCAGCCGCCAAGCTGAGCTCCTATGTTCAGCCACTCTGTGCGAGGACATGCATCAGACATGTATCATATCAGACATGATAGTCTGTCAGTTATTATAACATATGACAAAAACAAATGTCTTTATATTATGTTGCATATTCCTCAACAGTTCTTTTGCTGATCCCGCCCAACCCCCCCCCACAGTCGAAATTTCAGGACTTCAGTCAACCAAGATTTACAGTAAGATTACAGCCCTAATTTTTAGTTGTCAAATCAATATTAAACATAATAAACAAAAAACAAATTGGTCTAATTCCGCTTAAGACCGCCAGTACTTACAATATTTGATATGAGCCTGCATGTTCTTCCAGATTTTGAAGCTTAAAGCACCAACATGCTTGCCCATGTTCAAAAGAGAGTCATTAGGGAGTCGAGGTTCTTCACGAGTCCACTGGGCTCTAAAGCAAAGATGGCAATATGTGAAAGTTAGCAAGAGACATTTCTAAACCCACAAAACACAACATAAGCCTGGATAAAGCAGATCTTCAGAGTTGAAAGACATGCATGTGTAATTTACAAAAATGCTAATATATGGTGAAATGTACTTCCCAGTTTACTGCAGAGATGCAATATTTGCGATGGCAGTGAGTTTTGCAGTTACTTACTCTCTTTTTAACTTCTGGAAATTCTAAAACATAAAAGAGTCATTTGGATTAAATTTTTTTTCATATCAGACAAACATGACAAAGTACACAAGTCTGGGTAAAACTTTATTTGAAGGGGTGCTCATAAGACTGACATTACACTGTCATTATTAGGACATGACATCTGTCATGAACATGACATAACAGGAGTTATTTTGAGTGTTCATGAGTGTTGTCATTAAGTGTCATTCGGTAAAGATTGTTCGAGTTGTCTTTGTCATGACAACTTGATATTAACGAAGACAACAATCTCTGTGTTATGACAACTTGACATTAAACTAGACCATACAACCTGTCATAAATATGTCATGACAGGCCCAATTATCAAACTTTTTATTAACTATTCAGCTTTATGTGTTAACATTACATTAATCTGTCATTAAGACGTCCTGTGATGAAGTTTACTAAATTTAGTGATTTTTCTGAACCCCTTAGCAACTTTTTGGTTTCTCCCTCATTTTGTAGAATTTCTTCAGAAGTAAACAGCTGTAAGCTAGTTTTAGCAACAAGAAACATTAGCCTAAAGCTAACATTATCTGTTAAAAATTAATTTAATCACCTCGGTACTGCATTAACTGTTGTCAAATTGGTCTTATAACTTTTAAGATATCTTAATTACAAGTCCAAATGGTTCCACTTTACATGAGGTTATGGATATTATTCATGACACTGTCATATAAGCATTTGATGATGAAATCAAACTTCATGACAGGTTCAAATTGTTTCACTATACTTCCAAGGAATAACATTTATGTCACAATTATAATGCTCTCATGACAATGTAAAAAAACAACCTCTTAATGAAATTTTAATGTAATATTGACACATAAAGCATAAATAGTTTCTTAAAGTTTGATAAATGGGCCTGTCGTGACATACTCATGACAGGTTATGTTGTCTAGTTCAGTGTCAAGATGTCATTACAAAGACATCGACGGGTTGTACTGTCTTGCTTAATGTCAAGTTGTCATAACAGTGATTTTCATGACAAAAGACATCTCAGACAATACTAACTTTGCATTAAAAGTGTCACAAATGGGTGCCTGGTTAGCTCACCTGGTAGAGCAGGCGTCCATATATAGAGGTTTACTCCTCAGCGCAGTGGCAGCAGGTTCGACTCTGACCTGCGGCCCTTTGGCGGCATGTTTTTACCCTTCTCTCTCCCCTTTCAAGTCTAAACTTTCCTATACAAATAAAGGCCTAAAGAATGATCAAAAAATTATCTTTAAAAGAATAATTTAACTATCAACACTTAATCTTGAGTCATGAACACTCAAAATGACTCTTTTGTGATCATGACAGATGTCATGTCATAATGATAATGTCATGTCATTCTTATGAACACCCCTTTAAATAAAGTGTTAGCCAAGTCTCTTATTACTGTGAGGACAAGCTGCCTTCTCTTACCCGCAGGAGCGGTAGATCCTCGTTGCCCATTTCTTTCTTCAGTGTATCATTGAGCTTGTTCAAAGTGTCAATGTCATTGTTTGTGTTGTCAATCAGCTTCTGTATGGAAGCAATCTTATGCTCCTCCTCGGTAGCCAGGGCTTTTAGACGCAGAGCTTCCTCTGTGATAAGAGCATTGTGGAGCCTCTCAAACTCCTCCTTGATCTGCTTCTCTGCCTGCCCAGCTTGGTACTGAGAAGAGAGTGTCAATTTAGAGTATGTACACACAAACATGAATTAAGACATGTGCAGTCCGTTGTGTGTGATATGTCTTGTAATATCTCTGCTAAACAAGGAGGTGTGAATCTGGGGTATCTTGTTCAAGGACTGAAGATGTCTATAGGCAAAGAACCAGTTTTGCGGCTTGTATAATAATAAACTAGTTGTTAGATTATACACAGATAAATGTAATATGAACACTGAGATGTGTCAGTGACTTTACCTTGATGTACTCCATTGCGTTGCTAAGTTTAAATGTCACTTTCTTGTATGACTCCACTTTCTTTTCAAAAATCTGGACTTTGAAGCTCAGCTCCTTCTGTAAGGTGAAAAAAAAAAATCAGGGAATGAGGTAACCAAAAAAAATAAAAGCAGCGTCATTAAAAAATTTTTTAGACTAGTAGTGATTAGTGTTGTCTGTATTCCCAAAACCTGTGTCCACACACGCACATGGTATCCTCATTGACTTTCTTTGTCAAATTATTGTGGCTGAAAAAAAGGTTACCAGAAAAGGTGAATCTAGATTATATTTATTACTGGGGCCATATAGTTATGGGAATGTGGCTGGAGTTTGTAGGAAAAAGGATAGACAGATGTAAAGGGTAAAGGAAATATATACAGAAATTGGGTTTAACATCTTTTCCACATACAATCCTTGTGTGGACTTGAGGAAGCACAAGTGTAATAACATTAACAATGGCTCTGTTTGACCTTGTACTGGACATTTTGACTTATTTACATGTCTTCCTGGGACACATCAATGGAACTGAGCCCTATTATTAAATCCACTTGTGCTTCTCCTGCTATGACAAAAAGGCCTTTGGAAGTATATTTGCTATATGGTTAAAACTATTCCTCTAATACACCTATAGTCACTGTGTTGTAATTATATAGTTATTATAATCAAACCCAGGATATCTGGAGACCCAGGTCAGGAGCAGAGCTACTGAAAATCAGTTGACCTGCATTGACCAAGGATGAATGTTTTTGGCATTCACAGAAGTTATGCATTATGTTTTGGATGTTATGGATTGTTATTATGCATTCATATTCTCAATATGAATGGTAGGATTAGATTTGGTAGAAGAGGGTGAAAGTTGCCTCCCACAGAAAGGCGCTTCAGACTGCCACTAGCCACGTTACTAGCCAAGTTAAATTATTAAATACATAGTCAATCGTACCTCACTGTTCAGTATTTCAGTCTTTTCTTTTCTTTCCAGGTGTAAAACTGAGTTTAAGTGCCATCAAGGAAAACGTGCTTTTTCTCAAGAGAATACATATTTTGGGGCCAACACCCAATTGATAACAAGTGAGCGTACTTTACCTTACACAGTGGCGCCCCTTCTTTCAGTGGCCACAGCTTGTGTGTGTTGTGTAGCGTGACACAGTCCACACAGACCGGCTCCTCATCCTTCTCACAGTACAGCTCCAGCGGCTTCAGGTGCAGGTTACAGGTGTCCTCACTGGGGCGTTTCCGGTTCGACCGGCTGTTTGACTGTTTGAGGAAGGACTCACACGCGCTGCTGAGTGCGCGGTTGGAAATGGCCTGCCCTTCTTTAAACTCGTCCCTGCACAAGGGACACTTCTTGTTGTACTGAATACTTCTCTGCAGACACTCCCGGCAGAAGCTGTGGCTACACGGCAACAGCACGGGGTCCTGGAAGACACCCTGACACACGGGGCAGGTCAGGTCCTGCCGGAGAGGTAAAGACTCCTCCGGCACGTCTTCGTCCATACTGTCAGCCATGGCTTCACGGGCCCGCTTCAGTTTACTTTCGCTATTTAGGAAATACCAAACTAACGTATACGGGGAAAAAACGCACTCACTTGGCTCTGTGTAACACGTCAAAGCTTTACCAGTTTGCTTACGCTCACAAAAAAGTAAAATAATAGTATCTGCGACAGTTTTCGAAAGTAAAAAAAACTCAAACTGCTCGAACACAGCAGAGCACCCGTCGAGTTCGTTTCTGCTGTTTTCCTCGTTTCAGTGACAGACTGCAAACCTGATCGAGGTTCATACAACACCGCCCTCTAGTGTTTCTGGAGGTTGGATCAGAAGTTCATACTGTGGGAATGTGCACATCTGCACTTGCATACATAGCAGAGAGGGGAAATTAAATAAATCCATTTAATTGTTTTATAAAAAACACTCTGTTGTAATTAATAAACAGACATAATGGTGCTATATCACTCTTGTGAATCAGTTTATTGAGTTTGTGGAAGTCTACCACTCTCAGCCTGCTGTCCCAGCATGCAACAGCATACAGGAAAGTACTAGCCACCACAGGCTTGTATATCATCCTCAGCATTGTCCAACAGATGTTGAAGGACCTTACCCTCCTCAAAAACAAAGGCGATTCATGCAGGAGGTGTTAAGTTTAGCTAGACCTTCAATGTGAACAAAAATATTGCGGGCGCTGGAGACAGGTTATGACCCACTACTGGTCCTTCGTTAAAAAAAGTCAAATCTGGGAGTTCATGAAATAACAAGTACAGTGGGGCTCGAAGGTTTGGGCACCCCATGTAAACATTTGTATTAATGTGTATAAAGAAGCCAAGAAAAGATGGAAAAATCTTCAAAAGGCATCAAATGACAAATTTAGACATTAGTATAATATGTCACAAAAAGTTAGATTTTATTTCTATCATTTACACTTTCAAAATAACAGAAAACCAAAAAATGGCATCTGCAAAAGTTTGGGCACCCTGCAGAGTTAATACCTTGTACTGCCCCCCCCTTTGGCAAGTATCACAGCTTGGAAACACTTCTTGTAGCCAGCCAAGAGTCTTTCAATTCTTGTTTGAGGTATCTTCGCCCATTCTTCCTTACAAAAGTCTTCCAGTTCTTTGAGATTTCTGGGCTGTCTGTCACGCACTGCTCTATTAAGGTCTATCCATACATATGCAATTATATTGACATCAGGAGATTGTGAAGGCCATGGCAAAACCTTTAGTTTACACCTCTGGATGTAATTTACCGTGGATTTTGAGGTGTGTTTAGGATCATTATCCATTTGTAGAAGCCATCCTCTCTTTAACTTTAGCTTTTTCACAGATGGCATCAAGTTAGCGTCCAAAATTTGCTGAAATTTTATTGAATCAGTTTTTCTTTCTACTCGATCCATCCCCGTGCTTAACAGTTGGACAGAGGTTCTTTTTTTTAAATTACGTGCCCTTTCTTCTCCAAACGTACCTTTGCTCATTCCGGCCAAAAAGTTATATTTTAACCTCATCGGTCCACAGAACTTGATTCCACAATGCATCAGGCGTGTCTATATGTTCATTTGCAAACTTCAAATGCTGATTTTTGTGTTGAGGACGTAGAAGAGGTTTTCTTCTGATGACTCTTCCATGAAGACCATATTTGTAAAAGTATCTCTTTATAGTGGAATGGTGTACCACAACTCCAGTGTCTGCCAGGTCTTTCTGGATGGATCGTGCAGTCAAATGTGGGTTTGGACTTGCTTTTCTCACAATCCTATGAGCTGTTCTGTCTGATATTTTTCTTGGTCTTCCAGATCTTGCTTTAACTTCCACTGTTCCTGATGACTGCCATTTCTTAATTACATTCTGAAGAGAGGTTATTGGCATCTGACTGCTTAGAAGAACCCATGGTGCTGATTGCTGGGACAAGGTCAGATGAGTCTGGGCATTTAAAACCTTAAGATTGACATCACCTGGTCTTTCCAGACGATGATTGAAAACAATCCATGACACTGTCAGGTCTCAGCTTTCCAAAGGGGGCGGTGCATGCTGTAAACTCTGAAGGGTGCCCAAACATTTGCAGATGCCATTTTTTTTATTTCTGTTATTTTGAAAGTGTAAATGATGGAAATAAAATCTAACTTTTTGTGACATATTATACCAATGTCTAATCTGTCATTTGATGCCTTTTGGAGATTTTTCCGTCTTTTCTTGGTTTCTTAATGCACATTAATTCAAATTTTTACCTGGGGTGCCAAACTTTCAAGCCCCACTGTATATCCAAAAGATGGAGCCACAGTGCCATTATGTGACACTGCATCATGACCATCCTGCTTCATTTAAGTTTCTAAAACACACCACAGTAAAGCTCACCAAGGTGTGATATGTGGCAAATGTGTGATTTGTGATTTTTGTGTGTGTTTGTCCTTTAAATGACTTTGCAACCATTTTAGGGGAAATGTAGTGTAGTATAAGTATACATTTTAATTAGGAAAAGTAGTGGAGTAAAAGTGAAAGTTTCCAGAAATATAAATAATGAAATAAAGTACAGATAAGTGAAAATTCTACTTAAGTACAGTAACAAAGTATTTGTACTTTGTTACATTACAACACTGACAGTAGTGTATGTTAATATGACATACTAAATCATTCAAACTTACTAAAAAGAAAAGATTGTTTCTAACCCAAGACCTCTGTGACATCCCCCTCATTTTCCATGTATTCTATAAGTTATATATATATATACACACATTATCATCATACACATGCCTCTCTCTTAAAAATGTTTATTTTTATATTTGGACTTTAGCTTCCCCAAAACATCACAAGTTGGTTTTAGTGTTACACATATGGGTCTCTATGCCCTTCTTCCCATCCACAGACACCTTGTACTCATGGGCTAGATATGTGATTTCCCCCTGAAACTGTAGTAGGAATGGGCTTTTCAATGGTACAGCTCCAATATAAATTGCAAGTTTGATTATAAATTCCCTTTTAATAAAATGTGAAGTTTATTCCTTTCACAAAGTGGTGAATTCAGCACACACTGTCAACACAAAATAGTACATGCTGCGCTGCTAAAATATAAAGGGCAGTCACAGCAGCAATTGTAACACAGGAAATCCACAAAGGCACTGTGCAGTACTCCCTAGTTACAAAAAAAAACTACAAAAAAAAAACAGCCTGCTCCGCTTCATAGCAAGGTGCTGTTTTATCTTGATGTAGTAAATCTTTATGAAAATGGTTTCACAGTTAAATCAAACTGACAATGACACTAACAATTCATCTCAACTGAAGAAACTTAATTAAGTGATATGACAATGAAGACTGTGAGACAATATAAACTTGCCAAGTGTCAGATATTTTTAAAACACTTTTTAGAACCGAGGTTGCTATCCCTTTCATATATCTGGATGTGTTAGGCCAATGTGGGAAATGTTGCAAATCAATGAATTGACTAAATCCTGTTTATTTGTATTGGAAGATGAAATTACAGGTAACTCTCACAACCCGGCTGGCCAAAGGAATACAGAAAACACATAAGTGGTATCTACTTGTAAAATAACAGCAGAACCACACAGCTTAAAACCAAAATCGATGTTGTCACATGGATTCTGTCACAGATCTGAGATATGAGCCCTTTTGTACATTATCAGATGATGTAACCACAGCTGTTTCCATGAATAAAGGGCCTTCAATGTGTTTGGGTTCTGATGTTAGTGACATACTAACCTAAAATCTGGTGAGACCACTTTACACAAAACCAGAAGCTGCTAGAGGAAGAAGTGGTTCAAACAGCAAGATTTCAGCAGGTGTTCAAACAGCAGTGAAAAGGAAATCTTCTCTTGTGCTTTCATATTAATCTCAACATCATGAATAATTAATACATCTTCCAAAAAGCAGGTTATTCATCTAATATCAGCAATATGATACAACACTGAACTGTCATTGTAATTGTTAAAATAATACACTGGTTACAACTGGTTGTGTAAAATGATTTGTGTCTATGCAAACTTAGCAACATGCTAGGCAACACTATAAGACCACTTTACACAAAACCAGAAGCTGCTAGAGGAAGAAGTGGTTCAAACAGCAAGATTTCAGCAGGTGTTCAAACAGCAGTGAAAAGGAAATCTTCTCTTGTGCTTTCATATTAATCTCAACATCATGAATAATTAATACATCTTCCAAAAAACAGGTTATTCATCTAATATCAGCAATATGATACAACACTGAACTGTCATTGTAATTGTTAAAATAATACACTGGTTACAACTGGTTGTGTAAAATGATTTGTGTCTATGCAAACTTAGCAACATGCTAGGCAACACTATAAGACAGTGTGGACAGGATTTTAGGAATCAAAACTAGAATGTGGGGGGAAACAATATGTAATATATTTGAATTCTTTCAGTTCTTCAAATGACATGCATCTCCATGGTTTCACAAATGTACTTTAAAACCAAACATAAATAGGGCCACACTCACAACTTAACACGCCTTCTGAAAAACATTAATACTTTTACTGTATCTCTCTTAACATTCTTAAAGCTTTTACAAAAGTGGGAACATTAAAAAAAATAATAAGGCTGTAATAAGTGCTGTTATGTGGTGGAGAAACAAGCACAGACACTTCAACAGGTAGTAATGCAAATTAGAAGCCCTTTTCCTGTCTAATACTTCTTTAGTTGGGAGAGAAAAGGCCTAACACAGTGGGTTTTGTTTAGGTCTAAAGTAGAAAGAATCTTAGAAGCAGCCACACACAACTGCAGTACATTCTTCTGCAGATATTCAACCAAAACGTACAGCGCTTGTTTGTGGATATGAAAATGAAACACTTAGAAACTACTGTCTAAAACGATATTGATGCTATAAAGATGTCCATATCTCATTATAAACCATCCTTTTTCAAACATCTAAATACTGTAATGTCACATGAGACTACTGGAAGTTATGTTTGCACTGCATTTCACAGCTAAACCATGCATAAAAACTCCAGGTGTGAATGCTTTTCCTTTTTTAAGTAAAATGGTCAGTGGAAATCACAATTCAATTATTTTCCTGCAATGTTTGTCCCTGGTTGTGGGCTGAAGAAGTTACTGTTTGACTACTTTCATGGTGAGATGCTTGCACTTCCATCTGGCCTCTCTCTCCACAAGAATTGCATTTGATGTGCAAAAACAGAAGAGGAAAAAAAAGGTGTGAAAACAACAGGAACATGCTCTCTTTGAACCCATTTGCTCAGGGGATGGGCGAGGGGAAACAGACGAGACACCTAAACTCAAGAGCTGCCACAGGTGTCATGTTTGCAATGCGGTGAGCTGGTTTGCATACATATGAGCAGTACTGAGAGTGCAATAAATGATCTATGGAATGGTTAGTGAAAATGAATTACGGTGAGATTTTGCACTGATATCCAATGTATAAATAGTATCAGGGTTTGTTTTGATAAGGCAATAAAAGGTGCCTTGTGGACTTATTTTTATATTCTGTGTATTTAGTTTATCCGTGAGGTCTAATACATGTGTTGAGTGTATTTCTTCTTTCTTAAAACATTAGCATAGTATTTAAATCCCAGCATTATACTCGCAACCATGTCTGCTAACTTGCATTGTTCTTCCCCGTCTTTGATGGTTGTTGATCAGTGGAATAGTGTGACCATTGGGAGGATTGTGTGATGTCACCTGCTTACATGTTCGTCCTGCACAAGATAAACAATACACTCATAGAAACACAGCTCAGTGGTCTACAGGCCACAGAATATACCCATTAAACAATATGTAGACGTTTCATTCATTAGCTCCACTATTTTTTCATTCATTCAGATTACACATTGAAGCCTATAAACAAGTTTATATCAATTGTGTGAGTTGCTGCTGTGTTAGTCTTTCAGTACATACTGTTCCAATGCATCTCTGCACAACCCAACAGCAAACCTCAGTTGTTCCTAGAAATTGGTTGCCAAGGTAATAAAAGTAGACAGCGTGACCACAGGATATTCATGTCACTGCTCTTAGTACAATTTTTATTTGTTCTTTTTAGAATTCAAAATTGGATGAGTGATATCCCATTTGCATTTAATGCATTTGCAAGTACTTGAATCTGTATCATACTGTATTTACTTATTGACATAATGGCAACAATGTTTTTAGATCAATGTGTATTGCAGATATTTTTGTCTTGTTTGTTGTGCAGCATTTATGATCATCCTTTTATCTATTAATTGCTCAACTGTAATTACATTGCTTTTAATTTGGTGGCTAAACAGGCACCTAAACTATACTAATGTCCTCTTTGAATATGTGCTAACTTCTGTGTTAGTGTTACTACTGAAGTGGCAGTTTCATATGTTGTCTGCTGTGTCCTTTTTCCTCCTTTGTCATTGGGAATTGGGGTTAATAGAGTTGTTTAATCTAATCCAAATGTGCAGTTCAGAAAGTTATTTAATTCAGCTTCCACATCTCTATTCAATGCTATATTAAAAAATACCATTAAATGCTACACATGATAGTACTATAAAGCATGGCCTGAGCAGACACATGAATGAATAACTTAGAGACACATTAGAGAAATTGAAAATAAAACGGAGAGTTAATTCATGCAATTAATCTGGTCAAATGGCACAAAGAGGGTCTCTAATGTGGTTTATAAAGGAAGTTGAAGCACCTATTGGTAAAAAAAAAAAAAAAAAGTCTAAAAGTATAGTCCAAAATACACCTGAAAGTAAAACGTTCTGCACGCTTTTGTTCAATGACAAGAATAAATGCAGATGTTTTCCTGAGGGTGCCAGCATCACTCAAAATATCAAACATACAATAATGTCAAAACATTTATGCACACAACATATTTTACAAAGTCAGCACTCAGCATGATGCACTTAAAATTATGAAAACTGTATTTGTATAGCACCTTTAAAAACAAGGGTTTACAAAGTGCTTTGACAGTGGAAACAAAAGCACATAATCCATACATAAAATTACATAAAACATACATTTCTCTTTAATGCCAACATATTTTGAAATGAAACTTATGCAGTCAATGTACATTTATGAAATGTTATTCATCAGTTTCCATGGAAAGTGCATCAGCCTACTCAAATTCAGTGACATTTCATATGCATTGGTGTAAAGTCCCTTCATTAACACAAGACACATGGCATCATAGATAGTAATGGTTTGTTTCCAGACTTCAGATTTACCATCCAAATCTCAAATTATTCAGTGTTTCAGTGAATGAAGTAAAATAATTGTTTTTGTCAACGTGAGGTTTAAATCCCAATTACTCTTTATTACTACAACAGTTTTTCTAATTTTCTCTAAAACATGAAACCCTCATGGTTGTGTATCCTCATTGTAAAAATGCTGAATGTTTTATCTTAGGCGTGAGTAGAGGTGGGGTTCTTGTCTCTTCTCTGTGTGCTTCCTCTGTTGTCATTAGGGACACTGGATGACTAGAACTCATTTCTGCTAGCCTTGTGAACCTGCTCACTGAGGAGACTACAATATCAAAGGATTACAATTTGGTGAGTTATTACCTTAAGTCTTATTTAGGAATATTTTAACATATATACCATTAGTTGTTATTTGAGAATTTCAATTCACATCTATGAATCAATGCATGTACTTCTTACATCTTTTTTTGTGTATGTGCTCTTTACCTTATTAACTAATTACTGATAAACATGAATGAAATATTGAATGTTGGGTTTCTTATATCTTTGTTCACCCCTTTTGCTGTTTGTTCTCACAACTTTAGTTCACAGTATGAGACAACAGACTGTGATGTGCAATAAGACAATGATGAAGCTACAGTCAAATTAGGGGAATTTTGTGAATTTTGAATCATTCACTGTGACCAAATGATAATTTATACAAACAGTTAACAATGCCAATATAGATTGTGATTAATATTTTGGTGCATCAAGGCTCTTAACTTGCGGCAAACTCTAAAACTGAGAATATACATGCTTCCTCTTGGACATTTACATAAATTTGTCTTCCACATTTGCGAGCATGAAGTAATTCTGTTCTTACACTAGTGCAGTATGACTGAAATGGTAACCATACAAAGCCTTGCATTGTAACACCAGTCAAGAAAATGTATGATGGTATTTCATGCTTATATTTAAAATACAACAAGAGTAGCTAAAAGTTCTTTCACATTCAGATTATTTTAACGTGATGGTGACTTATCTGTCCAGAGGGAACAGAATGACTACTTTTGTCAAAGACAAAGGGTTAGAGTTACTCTAATGCACTTCTTTTCTACTCTCCCAGAAAGTCAATAGCACAGATACAACTTGTCCAAAATAGTGCTTTGAGAGTTTTAACAAGGCTTAAATAAAAACAATGATAAGATAATTGTCTTTTTTATGTTCACTCATGTTCAAGATTATGTTTCTGCAGACTCTTTTACTGAAATGCTTATAATGGTGACTAATTAAATGTGGTCTGATTCTGTCTTGTTTGTTCATTTATTGTATTGCCCAGATCATTTAAATGAACTGTAAGTGCTTTAGAAAAACAGATACAGGAGATGGACAGATTTGTGTAAAGCTACACAGCAACCCCATGTGGTTGAAACAGACTATGCTTGTAAAATACTCAAACCCAATTGATGTAAATATTTAAAATTTCTTGTTCTTCTTTTTCTGCAGAGTTTACTGATGGATGAATTGAAATGGAACGGGAACATTGATGAGCTTTCTGAATTATATTACTACCCTGATGATAATTACACTTGTTGTAAGGGGGATGATGTGTGCGACCTAAAAGAGGGCATGCATTTTGAGGCGATGTTCATCCCAGTTCTGTACTCTGTGGCATTTGTTGTGGGTGTCCTGGGGAACGGAGTGCTGCTGGGAGTTCTGGTTCAGAGCAGGAGGACCTGGAGTGTGACAGACACCTTCATTCTCCATCTGGGTGTGGCAGATGTCCTGCTACTGGTGACACTACCCCTCTGGGCTGCACAGTCCGCTCAACATACAGGATGGACCTTTGGCACCCCTCTCTGTAAGATCACTGGAGCTGTTTTTACGGTAAGAGGTGTGAGCAGGAAAGGTGCACCAAAACTTCATAAAAGTGCATGATTTACAGTGGTTGCAAAATGACTTTTCACTTGTCTCTGATTTTTTTGTATCCTCAGATCAACTTCTACTGTGGGATCTTTCTGCTGGCCTGCATCAGTCTGGACCGTTACCTGTCTATCGTCCATGCCACCCAGATGTATTCCCGCAGAAAGCCCTGGGTCGTTCATGTCAGCTGCTTGGTAGTGTGGCTCTTCTCCCTGCTCCTCTCGATCCCAGACTGGATCTTTCTGGATGCAGTGAAGGATGACAGACGACAAAAAACAGAGTGCATTCCCAACTACTTTGCCTTCAACTCTGAGTCAGTAAATGACTGGAGGCTGGCATCACGCCTGCTCTACCACACGGTGGGTTTCCTGCTGCCTTCAGCTGTCTTGATCTTCTGCTACTCCTGCATCCTGCGGCGGCTGCGGTGTGGCTCCCAGGGCCTCCAAAAGCAGAAAGCTTTTAAGGTCATTGTGGCCGTGGTGGTGGTTTTCTTTCTCTGCTGGACACCATACAACATTACACTCATGATGGACACTCTTCATTCCAACAACACCAGCGGGGGCTGCGGAGTCAGAACAATTCTGGAGAAAGCCAAGATAGTCACCTCCTCCATCGGTTACCTCCACTGCAGCCTTAATCCCATCCTGTATGCCTTTGTGGGTGTGAAGTTCCGGCGTCAGCTCATGGACATCCTGAGGTCTCTGGGCTGCAAGCTTAAGACAACGGCTAAAGTGCAATCTGTTGGTACCAGCAGGAGAAGCTCCATTTGGTCTGAGTCTGCTGATACCTCCAACTCCATTGCTATCTGAGACACAAACATATCAACAACCACAAGTACAAGCTTACAAACTTACTTAAACTGACAGAAAGACAGGGACATGAGCAGCTAAATGTAAAAATGTGTTTCTGTAAATGTGTTTTGTTATTTAAAAGGTGCTCTAAGCGATGTTGGGTGATGTTACTTGTTGTTGAAGTTAGTAGTATTTTCAAACAAAACATAACTAGCTTGCCCCCCTCCTCCTCCCTTCTGTACTTCCCCACACTAACCCCCCCACCCCCAAATCCTTCTGGTTGTTTATTGGCTGGAACACTGTTTGTGTATGCTTTGTGGTGCAGGTGGGCACAGTTTACTTTTGTTGCCGTTTGTAGACCCTGGGCTGTCTACAGAGACTGCGTTTTTTTACAGTGTTTTCTGGGAACAGGCAGCTTGCGGATAGTGAGGAGATGTTTGCTGTATGTGACAACAAATGTTCTAGCCTAAAACATGTGTGACATTGCTTAGAGCACCTTTAACAGTGCATTGGTCACTTAACATAAAAATGACCAATGGACAAAAATAAAGTTAATATCTGGGACTTCTCTAATTGTAGGCAGCAGATCTATTTTTCTTGAAGCAAAAATAGTAAAAACATAACATTTCCCTTTTCTGACTGCAAATCAATATTGTATTTTAACATGCAATACTGCAGTATTAATACTGGAGCTACTGTCTTATACATAACTTTATACATAACTTTATAAGTTACAACCTTATACCTTTAAGTTACATTTTATACCACAGTTAAACTCTTTTGCATTATGTTTTTTATACATGGATTGTTCACAAACCAAATAACATGTTATTTTCTTTCATCAGCCAGCAAGTTTTCAACATTGTTGTAACAGGATCCCTTAAAGGTCAATTCTGAGATTATTTAGAGAGTGTCTAAACATGTGAGAAAAGTATATACCTTGTAGAGTAGAGAAGGCTTTTAAACTCCTGTTAGACCATAATGTAAATTTGTGAAAAATAAAACAGAGGTAAAATAAATGAAATAGATTTTTGTTAGATAGTTACAACTTTTTACAGTTTGGTTGGTGGCTAGTAAAAAAAAAAAAAAAAAAAAAAAAATCTATTCTTTTCACTTCAATGTTTATTGCACAAGTTGTCTCTTCAATAAAATTAAGAAAACAATTGTGTGTTTACTTGCATCTGTCATTTCAATTAACATCTTTGATAAATACTGTATGTTGTTCAGGAACAAGTTATGACTCAAGGTGACGAGATTGGTTTTAAAGTAAGTTTTAATTACAATTGTTGGATCATAATTTGTATTGTTATATATTCCTTTAACACTAAGGTGTGATAAATTCAAAAAAAATTTTCCCTGTGGTTTCTTACAAAAACCAAGCATACATATACTTCAGATAAAAGTCAATTATGTCTTTTTTTTTGACTGGTTAGTACAGTCATTGCAAAAACATCATTTTAGTGCTTTTATTGTGCATCCTTCAGGGTAACTCATCTATCAGGCCCTCATCTAAAAGCACCAGTCTCACTCAAGAAGTGGGCTCCACTATCAAGGGTTCTAGTGACCTTTGGAAAATTACATAGGGAGAGGAATTAATTGATTATGTATTAAATCCTAATCACAATTTTTTTGGTCAATATTGAAATCACAATTATTTAACATAATTACTCATTGTCTTTTGGAAAGATGTTGCAAATATTTGTGATCCAAAATCGTAATCATGATAAAAATGTTGATTAGTTGCACAGCCCTATATGGCCCTTCACTTGATGTCCATTTGTCCTGGTTGTGTCTACCAGGACACTATGTTACACACACTGATAATGTTGTGATTCATTAGGGGCAGAAGTAAGCCCTGGTAATGCCACCTGGCATTCTCTCATTTAAGTTATATTAAATGGATGAATGGGTGCAAATTTTACTACGTATCCAATTCAGCCCCAATCAGCACAGAATCATTCTTATATTGGGAATGGAAGACATAACCTAAACACCTGGTGTGTACTGCCCTGTGAATCCAGAGTTCTCGTGAGAACACAATTTGAATTAGCTCAGCTCTGGTATTCAATAATGACATCCATTAACTATGCCCTTGTGGTCAAACTGCACCATTCATATCGGTGTATCTGATACAGGCGGGCCAGAGGCAAAAACAGGTGACGACAGTTTAATCTACCAGTTAGCTCCGCTGGTAGCTAAGCTAAGGGGCTCTGGATACATCACCCTGTGTATCACTGTAATTGGTCAGTGTTATCTAATTGTGTGTAGTGAGATTTTCAAATGCACGAATAGTGCTGCCCTTCAAGTTAGTAAGTTAGTATATATATATATATATATATATATATATATATATATATATATATATATATATATATATATATATACATACATACATACATACATACACACACACACACACAATAGAAATTATTATAACCTAACCGATAAATTTTAGTAGAAGTGAGACTGTGCAACATTCCTTTCTATTCTCTCATCTGTTTGTATGTATTGAGCATGAGAGACATTTTAATGTATTAACCTTTCTAGAATTTTCAATATGCTAATGAGTAGTCAGGACCAGGTGACTAAATATGATAAATGCAAGAAGAACAAAAACTGCAAAGCCACATGTAGCGGTTTCAGTGGAAATAGCTTACGTTCTTTTTCCAGGAAATTGAAACAAAGTGTCAAAAAAACAGCCGCACATCCTCAAATATGTGGCATGAGCAGAAATGATGAGAAATATCATGACGTGTTGCAGTCTCTCCGTCTCAACCAATATGCACACAACACCAATATAAACCAGAGATCTTAAACAGTGGGCCTGGGACTCCTAGGGGGTCAACAAGGTTTTTTCAAATTAAAATGTCTTAACACAATTCTAACATATTATTAGCAAATATAAATCACCACTGATGATAGATTCACTGGCTTATAAGTAAGGTAGTCACTAAGATAGGCAAAGTTTATCCTAAGATTCTTGTGCCACATGTATGTTTAACATTAAAAGATGATTTATAAAAGCATGCCAACAATTATTGTTTTAACCGCTTGGTAATCCATGCTAAAAAGATATATATAAAGGCATCAAGTTGTCTACACATTATTGTAGGCCCAGTTTAATATGCAACTTAATTTTATACAATATATGTAGTAGGGGGTCTCTGCTCCGTCTCCCTTTTAGTTAAGGGGTCCTTGGCTTAAAAGATGAAGACCACTGATAGAAACCACAACGTGCCACCACTGCTATCCCCTGAAACACATCATATGCATAATTCACATGAGAGATAAACATTTGACTACAGCAGGGTGGTGGTGGTGTTAAAAGAGATCATACCTTAAACTGGACATTGTTTGATTCCAGCAACATCCAGTGTGTATATAGTATAAACAGTTAACTCCAGAAGCAGCAGCTCTATGGGTGAAGTCACTAAATCACTCTTAGTGGCTGAGAGCAAAGTGAGTGAAGGGTTAGTACTGTAAACTCTTCCTGTCTTTGCTGCATGTCCCATTCAAGCACATCAAGCTCTGTGTGGTATGTGGTCAACATGCATCAGTCTTGCTTTTAATCATCTAGTCCTAATACCCCTTTTTGTGGACAGTAGAGCAAAGTTTGCATTTAACAAATTTGGTTCTCATCAATGAAAAGTCCTGATTAGCTGCTTGTCTTTGTCTTGGTAGCAGATAAGCTCTAGCTGATGCAGGAAGTAACACTTCAATCTGATGCAATACTCAAGACTATTTATAACCAGAAATGCTATAAACTTGATGTGTTGCTGCTGTCACAGTCAACCAGATAACGCAACCATTCTTAATGAAACTTTGGCTTGAGATAAACTTAAAAAACATTTTACTAAAACCAGAAAAAGGAAGAAAATATGCTGCCTGAGAAGAATTTATTGTGTAAAATTATAGTACATTGAGTTTTTTAAAGAACACCCAGTTGTGAAAGTACATTTTATAAATCGGGTTACATTTGTATGTGTTAACATAATTATCTTGCCTTGAGTGCAGAAATCGAGCGCTCCTGGCAGGCCAAAACCTGCACAGCAGCATGGAAATGAAACCACAAATGTAGTGCTCAGCACAACAAGCACTGTAATCTTTTAAAATTAGATATTAATTCTTCTTCTTTTCCCCATACACTTTTTCCCACAGCCAACTTCCTTTCTACATAAAGCATGCCACTGTTCTCTCTCTTGCTTATTTTTCCCACCAATTATTAGCTTTATGATGATTGTATAACAGCTGAAAACTATTCACTGCCACGATGTTTTTTTCATTATATACAAAATACTTTGCTTTCATAATGACAATAACAACAATAATATTATACAATAAAAATATAAAATAGAAATAACAGATAGCTACAATTGAATTAATAACTCATGATTTAGGGTGACAAGCTAAAGTTGGGCAGCAGTGATTACAAAATAAAAGTAACCCAGTATATGTCAACATGATGTGGTTCGGAAACATTCACATTAAAGTGCAATGTGAATGAGTCCTTTTTTATAAATACCTATTTCTAATCATGATCTCATCATAAACTCCTGAATTCTTTGAACCCATGACACAACCTCACACTAAACACCCCAATGGGGTGGAGCACTATTCAGTTCACATCTAAGTCACAGGATTGCAGTTTTGTCTATTATTCAACACTGACTTGACTGCACCTGATGATTTACACTTGTGATCGTTCTCAGCTCTTCCTCCTCGTGATTCTGGTCAGGCGGGGCCTCCTCGCCCACACCCAACTCCCACAGCGAGCTCTCAGATTCAACTGTAGTACGTTTCAACATGGCCAGTGTCCGTTTCCTAAAGTTTCCACACAGGCCAAGATAGAGCAGAGGCCTGAGGCAGGCGTGCATAAAGCCCAGACCAGATGTGACCATCAGAGTTTTTTTCAGGGAATGTTGAGGATTTCCAGATAAACCATTATCAGGATCATTAGAGCTGTTGCTGAATGTGTCCACAATGAGTGTGATGTTGTATGGCATCCAGCAGAGAAAGAAGACCACTACCAGGGGCAGGATGACCATGACACCTCTCTTCTGCTTCTGGAGGCCTTCAGAGCTTCGCTTCAGCTGCAGCAGACTACAGGAGCAACAGATGATCAGGGCGACCGCAGGCAGCAGGAAGCCTAGTGTGTGGTGGAGCAGACGTGACACAAGCTTCCAGTCAGTTACTGACTGAGTGTAACTGTGAACACATTCTTGTGTTGGATCTTTCCTCGCCACCAATAAAATACAGTGAGGGATGGTGAGGATCAGGCAGACGAGCCAGACTGACAGGCAGCTGATATGAGCTAACCTGGGCCTCTTCTGGGAGTACAGCTGGGTGGCGTGGATGATGGACAGGTAACGATCCAGACTGATACAAACCAGCAGAAAGATCCCACAGTAAAAATTGATCTAGGAAAAAGAAAAGAAAAACGTGAGCTGTGATCTAGTGAAGGATGGAAACCTCTGGCCATCTTTATCCCTTTTACTTCTTCACCTTGCTCTGACCCCCCACTCCTGCCTCTTCCCTGTAATGCCTGGTGAAAAGCCACCCAGTAGTATACTTGCTCAATAACAGTATTAAGTACAACAACCCTGGTCTGCCAAGATTCTAGATTGAGTAGGAAATCCTTTTCACAGCTTTACTGAAAAGACCTCCCTTTTTACTTTCCAGTCCCTGCTTGTACAAAACACAACTTGGTACTTACATTAAAAACAGCTCCACAGATCTTGCAGAGAAAACCCCAAAAGCACCATCCACATTGTTCAGTGGCCTGGGCAGCCCAGAAGGGCAGCGTTGCTAGCATCAGAATGTCAGCAACACTCAGGTGGAGGATGAAGATGTCGGATATACTCCAGGATCGCCTCTTTTGAGCCAGCACAGCCAGGAGTAGTCCATTTCCCAGCAAACCTATGACCAGCTCCAAGGAGTACAGAACCGGTATAAACACCGCCTTACTGGCTCTGGACTCAAATTCCTCTTTATACTCATACTCATCGTAGTCATAGGTGCCATTCTGGCGAAATAATCCATCGAGTTCCACATCCATTCTCATCTACTGAAGAGGCAAAAAGGTTTAACTCAAAAGAGAGAAATCCAAAATGAAGTCCAGATGTGAGAAATACCATCTTATACTCTCTCTCTCTCTCTCTCTCTCTCTCTGACAGTCAGTTGAGTGAGAGTTGAGTCTTGAAAATCTCCTTGGAAAGTCCAGTTGTTAAACATGACATAACTCACATGGTGCAATGTCACCGGATTAGGCAACAGACTGGGGTGAAACGGAAAGCAGAGTTTCCCTTGGTCACTCACTCACACACACACACACACACACACACACACAATATGAAGCTATTTTATGCATAGTGCCTGTGAGCTGTAAAAACATTTTACTGTTGATATAGATAGATATGCAAACACGACATTAAACCATAGTTCTGGTAGGCCATCATGAATCATCACAAGAAGTGTGCGCACATAAATATAAAATATTGCTACAGAAAGGATTCATTTCGAAACTGACACAAGAAAAAGAAACAGAAAGGGGAAGGCTTGAATGCCCTATTAGTATAGTATGTATAGTATAGGCTACTGCAATATTGGCTATAGCTAAAAGTATGACTCAATGTACTAGTACAATGTACAATGTACATATATTATAAAACTAAACATTTATTATAAGACAAACATCTCTAACCTTGAGATGTTTGCACACATATGATCTTACTTACCATAGAGGTATTCAGCTGCAGACCGAGAGGACAATCACCTCTCTGTGCGCAGTGGACAGATGATCCTAAAAGAAGACAAACAGCAACCTGCACGTATCTTTTCCCGCCGGGGTCAGCAGCTGTGGACGAACAGCCTGACTACAGTTGCTGTTTGTTGTTGCTGTTCAGGAGAGGAAGAGCTTGCAGCTGTCGCTCGTCCGTAAAGTTCAGCACAAAAACGCACAAAACATTTCTCCGAGTTTCAACGCAAATTTTAAGTATGGCTAAACTTAAAGTTAAAGGGAAATCTAAGGGGTTAAGGGCGAACCCGCGAAAACAAGACGAGCAGGGGAAACCATCGACAGTTAAATAAGAAACTAAAGCGGACGATGAGAAAAGCATGGACGCACTTCGCGAAAGGACTGCAACTTATATTATTATTATGCACAGACTGCATTTACATGCACTTACTTTCATTACTTCCCCCACTGGATTGTTTTGGTTCATCAAATATTCACCCTTTCTTCTCACATTGCCAACTCTGACAATTTGCCGTCGCACACGGAAATCCGAGCTGTTCAATTGATTGCTTTTCAAAATAAAATCTGTAATAAAATTCACTGCAACGTCTACAATTAAAAATCCAAAAAACGAGGTTGAGAAATAGACAGTACGGTTCTATTTGTAGTGTGAAGCACACGAAACCAAACAAGTGGCATCATTCTTATTGATTGTGCCATTTTGGTTTGATACGAGCGCTTTATTTTGCACCCTTCTTCCACGTTTCCGCTTTCTGTGACTAACTATATTATTGACATAATAAATATGTATTATTAATATAATAAAATAAAATACTGTATATTAATAATATAATGTACAGTCTATGGATTTGACGCAACCTTAATACGATATTTCTTTAACTGTCTATGCATCTGTCATCTCAGGCGCACATGCATGCTACGGGGATTTTATTTTTATTCCTCGAATCCGAGCTGTGACGGGTTTCCTGCGTGTCTTCCCTCTCTCGCTCCCCTTTCAGGCCTGAGCTGTCCTATCATTAAAGGCACAAATGGCCATAAAAAAAAAAAAACTCAAACAAAAAAATAAATAATTTCACGCACAAAGTGCAACTTTCCACTAGATGGCGCTGTTGTGTTTCCAAACTGAACAATAGCCACAATAGTTTCAAGTTCATCCGGTTATTAAGATCATTAAGATGGAATAAAATCAGCAATAGGTGTTTTTATATCAATGCTTGAGGAGGATTTTTAGTGGGATCGTGGATTTCCTAAGTTGAATTAGCTAAAAAAAGAACAAATTAAAGAAGAAAAATGTATATTATATTAAAAATAATAAGCTTATGAAATTCAATGCATTGATAAAGATTAAACTAGTGGTTCCCAACCTTTTTGACTAGTGAATGATCCAATGTAATCTGAAAAGTAACTAGTAACTATAGCTGTCAGACAAATGCAGTGGAGTAAAAAGTACCGTAAAAAGGTTTCCTCTGAGATATAGTGGAGAAGTGTTGTATAAAATTGAAATACAGAATACTGAAGATGAGCTGTTGATGTTTATATATTTTTATTCAAAAATATTTATTATAAAAAACTTTGTATGTATTTTGAGCAATATACAAAATGTGAAATAAGTAATACTCTCTTTAGTTCCTCTTTCACAGAATTTTGAAGCACAGCTGAGAGAACAGCTCTATATGGATCATGAAAAATAAAAGAGAAATGACAACATGAACAACTTTCAGATATATTTACAAACATTTTCACTGTTTTATAAGCTAAAACTTGTTTTCCTGCAAAATGAGTGTGGAATCCGATGTCTGTAGGGATGGGAGATATGAGTCTGAAGCTACAAATGCTGAACAAGCTTTTCAAGAGTATGAAGCAATCTAGATGTTTCACAAGATTTGACCTATGGACACAAAAATCAACAGTTCTCACCAAAACGTTACATGACAGCATCAGCACGTGGGATGTGGCGTTCGGTTTTACTCTATGCTCCACACTCACTTAATGATTTCATTACAGTTTTCTTGACAAACAGAAAAAAGACCAAACAACGTGTTGTAAGCTGCACCATACCAACAGCTAGATATTAAAGCACCAATGGAAGAAGGAGCCTATGTTACTTTTTGCTCTGTGAACATGTTTTGAAGCCTTAATTAAGCTTAAAATATATTTTTCATTTAGTACTTTCTTTCTCTAGATTCTATCAAGTTCTTTTACCTCCAAAAACTTCAGACACACGCACAATCTTACCTCCAAAAACTTCTCACACACACACACACACACACACACACGCATGCACGCATGCACCCACCCACGCATGCGCACACACACACACACACACACACACACACGCACACACCCTTCCTGTCCATTCCCTCGATTTGGTTTCACACCATAACAGAGTATGAGGTGTGTTCACTTTCTGCAGAGCTGAAAGATCCGGTGGTTCTTCTGATCCTCCTCTCCCTCCATTCCTCCATCCCCAGCAAGCCTCTCCGTCCCAGCAGCCCCTTACACATTTTGACTAGCTCCCTCCTGAACTTCACCCCCACAAAGCCATACAGCAGAGGGTTCAGAGCGCAGTGCGACAGCCCCACACTTTCAGTGATGAGAGTCCCAATGTCCACCACTCGGCCAAACTGGCAACCTCCAGTCACCACACCCAGCTTGTGCAGACTATCTGCCAGCTGGAAGCAGTTATACGGTGCCCAGCAGATGACAAACACAGACACTAAAGAGACGATGAGGCGAGACTTGCGCTTTTGCCGGCGAGTGGCATTACAGAGAGACTTGAAGATGCGGATGTAGCAATAGAGCATAATCAACAAGGGGAGCCCAAAACCTAGAACCACACTGACCAGCTGCAGCCCCACCTGCCACTGGGTGGCGTTCTCAGTGTACCACACCTGGCACAGGAGTGCCTTCTGATGGCCCACTGTGTTCACCTCCACTACCACTTTGAAGATAATGTCCACTCCACTCAGGCCCAGGCAGCCCACCCAGATGAAGGCACACGCAATCTGGGCATGGCAGGTGTTGCGCTTCCAGCCAGAGCTGACAGCATGAACTATGGCCAGGTAACGGTCAAAGCTGATGCAGGCCAGAAAAAGGATGCCACTGTAGCGGTTCAGGGAGAAGAGGGCACCGGAGATCTTGCAAACAGCCAAGCCGAACATCCAGTGGTGAGCCCACTGCACTGCAAACAGGGGTAGGGTGAAGGCCAGCAGGAGGTCAGAAATGGCCAGGTGAAGGAGGAAGGTGTCCGTCAGAGAGAAAGCACAGGCTCCACCACTCTGAGAGTTTCGATAGCGTCGGATCACACACAGCACCAGCATGTTGCCCAAAAGAGCCAGAACAAACACCAAACTGTATACAACAGGCGAGTACCTCTGTGCAAAACCATATATCTCCTCCTGTAAGCATGGGGCTGCATTACTCTTGCTCATGCCAGGGGACGAGCTGTAATTTTCATATTCATAGTCCTGTTGACAAGAGAGGGGAAACAAATGCTGTCAAATTCTTGGTTAAATTCTTGGTTATTTCAGAAAAGTGTACTTCTCAGCATTTCACGAACTTTATGATGCAAAACCAATAATTGTTCAAAATTTACCTGAAGCTCAGTAAGGGCAGTTTTAGACTTACGATTTCCAAAATGTCAAATGAAATCAGTTTCAGTATTTTTCTTTATCAAAAAGGAACTCAATCATCAATTATCATCAAGATAATATTAATATCTGGTGGATTTACAACAGATACAGAAGTCTCAGTTAGCACTTTGTGTTTCCTGATGACTAATGATGTACATGAAAGATGAGAAAAATATCCACTAACCCAGTAATCTTCTGTGGTTGATGGAACCTGATCCATAGTTGTAGCAAACAAGGAGGCAGCAAAACACCTTAAACCCTCCAACAGTCAAGAGAGTACACACTCATAAACACAATGGGGAAACATCCCTTTTTTCTTTCACACTTGTCCAGATGACGGAGGATCAGAAAGAAGAAGTCTTAATTTCAGGAACCGAAAACTTGCACATTTTAGACAGATGCAAACATAGCTATAGGAATTAATGAATGTGTCAGGGAAATTGTGACATATATATATTTTAAACATGGCTGCAGCCAGCTATAAAACCTCTTCAGACAGACAGTCAGAGCTGTCTGATGACTGGTGCACTCAATATGGAAAATATTCTATTTTCTATCTTCTACTTTATCTGCTAAAGATCCAATTTATGTAACTTTGATATATAAAATTTGTGCTTATAATATCCAAAGAGAACAGAATGTATGGGAATGTAAGTCCTTGAGATGTAGAAACTGGTTTTACATAAAAATCCTCCACATATCTAGGAGAAGTGAAAGTGCTTGGTTGGCAAGAATTTCACAGTCTCCACTATCTTGTTCTTTACATCTTGCTTGCGTTGAGATATTAAGCTTTACGCTGAGAATTTATTGTAAGAGCTTGGTGAAGACTTAGAAGTGTTCTTAAATTTCCATGGATTTTAAAAGCCTAAGCAAGATTTAAAAAAAATGAAAAAAATGGTTGGTTTTTAGTATTTGTATTTTCAAAAAATACTTTAAGCTAATTTTCTGGTTTTGTTTGAATTAGAATTTTTAATTCCAGAACCTTTGCAAAGCTTTGGCCGAGTGAAAAGTGGAACTCTATTCTTTATGATTTCCTTTAAAAACAACAGCTCAAATGTGTGAGGAACTGAACACTTGCGGTTACTTACTGTCTGGACTGAGGGTCTTCTGGTAAATTATGTTATTGAGCAACATCACTGATGTTTTGCTTTTTTCTGTCAACTTATTTGAGTGATGAACAGTGCAATACACACCACAGAAGCATATTGTCAAAGTTAGCTATATAAATGGTATGTTTGGATGTTATCGTGTGCGCACGTGGAGGAGCAGAAGGGGCACCATACCTGCTCTTCTGAATTCTCCGAAGTGTCTATTATATATAAGGACACTGAAATGGTCCTGTGAATTATTTAAGTCACCTGTGGCTAAAACTGATATTTGTATTTGGAGATAAAAAATTTCAATGACAATATATTGGTTGAAAGAAATTTCTTGAATCCCCGCAAGTTGAACAAGTTTAAAAATCAACTAATTAGTGCTCTCTGGTGGACATGTATTGTTTCCAAATGACCTCAAACCCAAGGGTGTCACTTTGTGTTAAAAGTGGTGGAAACATAAGGGCTTGGATGGAAAACGTTTTTTTGTAAGAAATAATTTTTGTATGTAAAAGGGGAGTAGGTATAGGTCAGATAATTATGGCAGGTCAGGTAAAAAACACTGCACAAGTAACAGTCCTCCATACAAGAGACCAGATTTAATTTTAACATTGGGCTGGACACATTATTTGGGGGGCTGAGGGGTCCTCCAGTAAAAATTCAGAGTAAACACTTATTTCCTGCATTCTGGTAAAATGTGGAAATGTCTTTTTTTATGAAAAGGAAAACTCATGCAGCAGTCAAAACATAATGAAATATAATGCTATCAAATACACACACAACACACAATACTATTCCCTCCTTCTTTGTTTATTTTACTTGTGGAAGTTACATTTTCTAAATGAATGATAAATGAATGCATTTTAATTCATTTACAACCCCCGTCTTTAATAGCTAAGATGTGTTTCAACAGATTTCTGCTCATGTTCAAACTTTCTGCACATTATAAAAACACATCTTACACGTCTTACCTATCAGGGAGGGAACAACAGGTGGTCTTAGGGGGAGTGCTGTCTTACCCTCATGTAGTTAAATGCGACGTTCCTCAAGGAAGCATTCTAGGTCCGTCCTTATTTTTAACATACATTAATGACATGGCAGACTCCTGTTCATGTGAACTATTTCTGCACTCTGATGATTCGGCACTTATAGTGTTGCATAAACACCAATCCACTCTAGAGAGCACCCTGATCTCAGAGCTATTTTCTGTAAACAACTGGCTGATTGACAACATGCTATCCCTACATTTTGGTAAGACAGAGCCCATCTTGTTTGAATAAAAATACAAATTGAATAGATGCTCAGAATTTAGGGTCATAATGATTAATGTTGTGGTAAGTGCAAAAGCGTCAGTAAAATACCTGGGTTGCATCCTAGAAAACAACTTGGATGGCAGGAACATGGCCAACAAGGTAATAAATAAAGTCACCGGGTTCACAAAGTTTTTAGCCAGAAATTCAAATTTTTTAGATTGGTCAACAATGGTCATTTAAGCCAATGCCTTAATTTTAAATAATTTTTAATTTGCATGTACTTCCTGGTTTGAAGGCCTAACAAACCGACTTAAATGGAGGCTGCACAGAATAAATTAAATACGAGTAATTCTGAGCTTGGGCCATAGGTCTCATATAGGTAGGTCACAATTTGGTGAGCTCAACTGGCTCCCTGTTGAGTTTCATGTTACTATGTCAAGATTGACCATGATTTATAAAATATTGTTTGGTAGTGTCCCAATTTTTTTGTTGTGCCTTATAACTAAGGTAAAGGACACACACAATGTTTACATATAGGGGTAGTTCAGTGGAACAAGTTAGATTAAAGTCATTTCCACACCAAACTCTTTCAAAAAGACAGTTAAGGCCTGGTTATTAGAGAGGGTTGCGAAATAGAACAAAAACGGAGCAAGTGCATTTAGTCAGAGTGCCTTTTCAGTCACAGCAGCACGGGAGTGGAACTCTGTCCCTCAGAGAACTCACCACATACACTCTGTTCAAAAAACATCTAAAAAACTGGTTCATAACACATCAGGCATGTCAGCATTAATAAGAAAATGTATTATCACTCAACCCAACCGTGCTGCCACTTGTGTCTCTATTGTGTTTATGTGTAGTATCCTTTTTTTAAATTTTATTTTATTTGTTTGTTTGTTTTTTTCCTTAATGTCTGTATTACATTTGTACACTGTATTTATCAACGGGATTTAAAGAGTTTTATCTGTTTTACTACTTTTTATATTTGTATTGTTGACTGTAATCTTCTTATTGTTGTTTTTTTTTTTTATATCTTGTCAATGTTTATCATACATTCTGTAAGTGTCTTGTCTTGCCCTAATGTTATGTGTTAAGGACCACAATGGAAATAAGTCCTGGACTTTATTGTGTTTTTATCCTCGATCGTGTTGGATGTCTTTTCCTGTGTAAGGAATTCTTAATGCAATTAAATAAATCAAATCAAATCAAATATGTGTTTTCTGTGGTCTATTTTTCAGAAAATCTTTAACAAATTTTCTTTTAAACAGAGATGGAGACAAATGCAACCATCCCAAAAAGTGTGTGTGTGTGTGTGTGTGTGTGTGTGTGTGTGTGTGTGTGTGTGTGAGTGTGTGTGTGTGTGCGTGTTTGTGGGTGGGGGTGTTCGAAAAATGTACTTGAAATGTGAGATGTTGCATGCAAGGAATAAATCATGCAGCAATGCATTCATCTGTTATACTGTATCTTGTGAGGTGTTTTTATAATCAGAGCGTAGCTTATAATAGTATTTGCAGATCTGTTGTGCAATGTGAGTTTAGGCCACACTTCTACAACCTACTTAGTGGGGCTACTTAAACTGAACGCATATCTTGTAATTCAATGGTTTTGAAGGATGGCATTTTATAGTTCAAACAAGTTCATAAATTTGAGATGCAAGAAAACAAAATGCATGACCATGATACAATTGAGCAATGATTATGCATGTAATTTCTTTTAAATCTCTACGCATCATCAAGCCCACTTATAAATTGTAAATAACGAGCATATACACTATATTACATAGCAAAGAAAGAAATGATTTAACAAGTGGTGAAATACTGTTCATGGAGTTAATCTCCTTTGGGTTTTTTCACATTGGTTTTACTTCCTCATTGTTTGGAATCTCACAGACTCCACTGCTGCGTATTTTACAAAAAACAACAACCACAAACTGAGCTTGCAATTGAGGTAACAAAATACAGAAATGACAATAAAACGCTGTAACTTAGAATATTGTATCGGAATATTTACAGGTGTTTGAGTACAGCACAGGTATAATACTAGGCACAGTTAAAATGTATAGATATGGTTCTTTTCACTCAAGTGTGTAATATATCACTGTTGTATCTTCATCCAGGCCAGGGCCCCTTTGGAAATGAATTATGTTAACTTGTAATGTTTTCATCAGACAATATGCTACAATTTGCATTGAATCTTGTGTTTCATACTACTACTTTGTAGTTTGTTAAATTGTATTTGATTTGGAGTAACTGTTTATTTTATTTTCATTTGTGTTGGATGCCCTTAGTTTTGTGTATATTTGCAACTATATTATTTATATACTGTTTTTAACTTAGTCTTAACTTCATGTTGTATTGTTGTTTTTGGTATCTTTGAATTTTGTTTTAAGTCAATGTAAGTTACATTCTATTATTTTAATTTAATCCCTTTTATAATACTTAATTTTTTTTTTTGTCTTATGTGTTGTATATGAACTCCATAAAGACGGCATTAAAAATTGTACTGGGTCTACGGCTAAAGCAGAGCCAAAGTGGATCCTTAGAAAAAGCTTTTTGTGTTGTTCACCAGTGTTTTCTATAAACACATTGTGTACATCTGGATACACTACACAAATTCACATATGTACCAACATCAAAAGTTGTATTGCACCACAAGAAAAAACCCTTTTCAACTTAAGTCTGAGGGTCAAAGCTCAATCGTTTCTATTATTTTCCCATTCATAGGGTTGGGCCCACAGTGTGTACACACACACCTGCCAAAAAACATAAAGGCTGGTTTATAAGTTGTTGAAATACAAATATGGAATACAGGCCTTTGTTATTTAAATTACTGCATGCTGATAAAGACCACGTCATGTTAGGTGAAACTTCTGGAAAGGTGATAAGCCCCAAAACTAAACACTTGGGTTTTGTCTTTACAATATGTCATATCAGCACAGAAACTGGACTAATGAATAAGAGGGACGTCAAATTGGGTTATAAGAGCTGTGGCCATGCCTTTTCCCTGCTGTTTGTGGATTTAGCCTGTGACCATCTACACTGTAAGTCCACCTTTCTAGGAGCCATACACAAAGCGCAGGAGGTAAACCTAGGCTATACGGAATAGTTTTTTTTTTTTATTCCAATTAATTGTAATAATGGATTCTGCTAAATATCGATTAAATAAGTTAAAATTTGTTTTGGATGGAATGAAAACCTGCAGAAGGTTTGATGGCACAGGACTGGACACGGCTCAGGATATTTGTTTCGGGGGGAAACATAGCTCCAATTAGGGCTAGTAAATGCTACCAAATGTGAAGGTTTTAATAATAGTGAGACTTAGTACGATAAGATCTGTTTTTAACATTTTAACATTAATTTGCTTCTACTCACAGCAATGGAGTTCCAGTCAAACGTGATCAGCTCGCAGCCTCAAGTCACTGTCACACAGTACACTGTGTCGTCCGGATTATCAGATTGGACTTCAAATGTGTGCGACTGCTGTGAAGACTGTGGCATCTGTAAGTGTTTACGTGTTTCAGAATCAGAATCCAAATCACTTTATTCGGAATCAGGCAAACATTAACCAACACTGTGAAATGAATTCCAAAGTGTTAATATGTCTCTCTCCCAGGTCTTTGTGCAACATTCATCCCTTGTATTCTGGGCTGTAAGGTGGCTCAGGACAACGGGGACAGTTGTTGCCTGCCCTTCCTTCCAGGTGCCATGATTGCTCTAAGGACAAGCATACGCAGCAAATACCACATTGATGTAAGAGTGATAAAGTTGTCTAAACACACATTTAACCACCAAAACAATGGCACAGCTGATTTTGTAGTGAAAAGAGCATGCTATTTTGAAGTAAGAAATCGGTACAGAATGAGAGTATTGATGTTTGTCACCAGTTAACTGTCCTTGTGCTTCTACCCAGGGCTCGGTGTGTGATGACTGGGTGATCATGGCCTGCCTACCTCTGTGTGGACTGTGTCAGATGGCTCGGGAGCAGAAGAGGAGAGGATGAACGGAATAGTTGTTGAATTTAATTTTAAACTGCTATTGTCTTTATGCAACAAACCATTGTAGAAGGAAATTTACAGCAACACTGCCTTTACATTAATGTACACACATTATTTATTTTGGAATGAAATTATACCTGAATACTGAATAAAATCATTTCATTAGAAACCTCTTTTCATGATGTGACTTCATTTCTAAGGAAATGAATAGCTTTCACCAATGTTCCTCTTCCTGATTTTGTGTGTAGCCAATGTAAGATATACACGGTACGAGAAGCTCTCTCAAGAGGCAAGGCGAGCTGAACACATTCCTTGGAACAGGTGAGGCTGTCATGAAAAAATAATATTTTAACTTCAAATATAACTACACTAGTCATTATTTCTCTGATGAGAGAAGGGTGTGTGAAAGATTGTTTGAAAGATGACAGGGTGACAGACAGTTTTTTTCGACTAAAACTATCTTCTTTAAATAGGTTGAATATTGTTAGTGACATGAGGATTGTCACAAAATGTTGCTATAATGTATATGTCTATGGCAGCAGAAGTCCAATTCAAATGATTTGCTGTGGAGCATTTGCATAGTGCTCTGTGCTTTATGATTTTATAAAGGTAGAGAATACAATTGCAAAGCATTTTAAAAACAGATTTAGCTCAAAAGGTGTCTTCGGTGTCCACTGACACACAAGCATATAGTCCTATAGGCTTGAGCAATGTCCTCAAATGGGTTCAACTCAAGAAAGACGCCAGACAAACATTGTAAAGCGGAGGGTGTTTTGAGGTGTTGTGACTGTTAGCATAGTCTGTTACAGTATCTATTACCACCCTGTCATGGCATGTTTTAATATTAACAGTATCAGGTGTGGAATATAACAACGGGAATTAAATGTCAGGAGGAGAAAGAACGCCAGAGCAGAGTGAAAAGGGATATGAAAACATTACAAAGAGGAACCCAGTTTTACTTGAACACGGCTCACATTTCCTGGCCACAGTTGGGATTATTGAATACACAAGATGATTTTTAGGAAGCTGGTGAAACTGGAGTTTTGGTTCTGGTATGACACAATAACAAAAATTTGAGTTAGTGTAGGAATACTCAGTGCTGAATATACTGTAGAAAAATATGGCCAGTTATATTTTGGGGGCTTCATTGCAGCTTTTTGCCTCATACATCCAACTTTTATTCTGAAAATGTATTTCTGTCCAGTAATGCTTATGCATCTGCTATTTTAAGGAAATACACACACACACAGTATATTTAAGACATGTTTAGTAGAAATTAGGCCAATTTGTTGTTGTGTTTTCACAATGTTTTAAAGGTACATTGCAATCTTTTGGAGAGCTTTGAAATAAAAATGAAACACCTATGGATGCCAAAGACACAAACATTTATAAAAACGATACCTCAAATGATGTTGTTAATTTCCCTTTATGAAAACAGGACTGAGATGTAAAGTACGGAAGGTGATACCTGAAGGATTATGGTATAGTTCTGTATTAGGATTGTTCTGCTTGGAAAGTAAAAAGTGTAATTTGAATATGCAACTTTCAATTCACCTGTACAACATGCCAAGTGATATCAATCCTTCTCTTTGTCCTCAGAGTCCTGTACAACCTTCAGCCGATGAACAAAAGGCCAAGTCGACAGACATTTGCAACATAGCATTCAAACAAACCAAACCAACACAGGTGAAAGTGTCTTTGGATTGCAACAAGACAAAATGACAAGTCTAACTTATCAGCTGTTGTTGGCTACAGTTTTTCTTGGTGCTGTTCAACTTATCTGTGGTTACAGCTTTAACAACTGCATTGAAGACCAATACTTAGACGGATTTTTCAACTGTGTCCATCGGCAGGAAAATAGCACAGCTGCTATTATAAATGACCTGCCGCCATCTGCTGTTAGCCTCAACATCTCGAATAATCATCTGTGGCACATTCCCAACAGGAGCTTTGTTAAACTACCAAACCTTCAACACCTCAAAATAGATAACACTCAGTTGAGTATCATCGATCAGTTTGCTTTCCAAAACTTAAGTCAACTCAAGTCTCTGAATTTGTCTTTTAACAAAATAGCAGAGCTCATCCCTTCTGTGTTTAAGGACCTGCACAACCTCACGTATCTCTCGCTGACAAACAATACATTAAAGCAGCTCCCTGTGGGCATTTTCTCCACTCTTCTCAATCTGGACACTTTAATAATGAGACAAAATTTTCTGAGAAACTTCTCAGGGATTGCAGAGTCTGTTTCACATCTAACAAACCTGAAAATACTGGATCTTTGCTTTAACAATTTAACCTCTCTCAACCACTCAAATGTGTCACTACCCGAATCCCTCACTACATTATATATATGTCAAAATAATCTGTTGACATTAGGATGTAAGCATTCGTTTCTCGGTTTCATCAAGCTGCTAGATTTGTCATACAATCGTAGGCTCCCCACAACGGCTTTTCGAGGATTGAATTTGAGTCATATAAACTATCTACGTTTGCGTTCAACAAGTGTCAATGTAGTGGAGTTTTTAAATATCAGCAACGTCAATGCAGGTCACGTTGATTTCTCTGGCACGGGTCTAAATGATGACACCCTGCTCAAGGAGCTATGCAAATCGTTAAAGACAAAGGTGAAAAGGATTAAAAAATTGGGCCTGGGTGATAATAGGATTGAGAATCTAACAAAGAATTCACTGTTCTGTTGTCCTAAAATCACATCTTTGGATCTGTCCCGCAACAACCTGAAACACACAAGTTGTCTTAACTTTCTCAATACACAGACACAAATAAAAAGCTTAAATGCAGAGCATAACCATTTCACCTTACTCCAATCCTGTAAAACACAAAATATGGTTTATTTAAAACTGGAAGAGCTGAGCTATCGTTACAACCGCATCCGCACAGTCGACTCTTATGCTTTCTATCATACACCAAATATCAAGACGCTACAGCTTAACATTAACACAATTGCTTTCCTCCATCGTAACGCGCTCAAAGGGCTAAAACTGCTCACAACTCTCCGATTGGATAATAACCTTTTAACTGATTTGTTCAATGACACCTTTGAAGACAATGTCAACCTGCAAATCCTTAACCTACGCAACAATCAAATTTCTGTCATTTTTAACGGGACCTTCCTCAGTCTCAACAAATTGACTACACTAGACTTAGGAGGTAACAAGATAACTTATTTCCAGCCATCTGGCCTTCATGGACTAAAAAGTCTGTCCAAATTATATCTAGATGGAAACAAACTCAAAAATATTGACACTTCCTTCTATCATGTCTTTCAAGACACACTAACAGTGCTGGATTTACAAAGAAATCAGATTTGCTTCCCCAGTGCACAAATACGTTGCACACCATTTATGAATCTCAGCAAGCTCACTGATCTCAAATTGGATGGACAGCGGCCGCATGGCCTCACTGTTTTACCCCGCACTTTTTTCCATGGCCTACACTCACTGAAATCTCTGTATCTCACCAACAATAACATAAACTATCTTGATCCTGATGTCTTTGATGACCTGACAGGCTTACATTTCCTTACATTGGACAACTGCTGTGTTGGACCGACAGAACTGCGACCAGGAGTATTTAAAAATCTAAAGAATTTGACCAAATTGATTGTAGAAAATATGGGCATTCAGAACATTTCAAAGGAGGTTTTTGGGAATCTGACACAGTTACACACACTGCAGCTCAACCACAATGTAATGCACAGCATTGATGTTGATGCACTAGAAACTTTACCTAAACTCCACTACCTTGACATACGTAATACTCCTTTAAGCTGCACCTGCATGAATAGCTTGCTTCAAAACTGGACAGTAAATAACCAACGTGTCCAGGTGGTCTATCTATACAATCTGAGTTGCCCTGACAATAAAGAAGTCAAATTCTACAACTTTGACACAAAAGTTTGTTACAAAGATCTAGGAGAGTACCTGTTCATTAGCACAGCGGTTGTGATCTTTCTGTTCACAGTAATTCCCTTACTTCATGTCAAACTCTACTGGAAATTTAAGTACGGCTCCTACGTGTTCCATTCCTGGTTTAGTGAACAGTGGCGCAGACTCAGAGAAGAGGAGGAAAATTGCAAATATGATGCATTTATTTCATATAACTCCTCTGATGAAAAGTGGGTCATGGAAGAGTTAGTGCCCAACCTGGAGGGAAATGAATCGTCTTTTAAACTTTGTCTACATCACAGGGACTTTGAGCTGGGCCGCGACATCGTGGACAACATTGTCTCTGCTGTGTATAGCAGCCGTAAAACTATTTGTGTGGTAAGCAGGAATTTCCTAAGAAGTGAGTGGTGTTCTCTGGAAATCCAACTGGCCAGCTACCGACTCTTCGATGAGCACCGGGATATTCTTCTGCTCGTGTTTTTGGAGCCAATCTCTGAAAGGCAGATGTCGTCCTATCACCGCATGAGGAAGGTCATGTTGAAAAAGACTTATATGCAGTGGCCTGGCTCAGATTGCACTAACCCGACGCAGGCCCAAGAGCTGTTTTGGTACCATCTGCGTAGGGCGATGAGAACCGGGAGCAGACTCAATACTGAAGAAAATTACAAAAGTAAATGTTGTGAAGAAGGAACTGAACATTTTGAGACTCAATCATCACATGAAAACTATTACTTGAAACCTTAAAAGTCAAACCTCAGTACAATAAATTAATAATTATATTTTCTGCTGCTGGGAGAGGGTCATGCAAATATGATGTAAATGTGTAGTGGGATGCATTGATGATTAATAATCACAAGCATGAATCACAAATGCACACATCATGTGCTTACTTTCATTTTACATTTATCAATGCTTGACATTGTCTGTCTTTTTATTACAATGTTTATGACAAATATGTTTTATTGCATTTAAATGTAGCCCACATACACAACAAAATATCAAATAGCTTATCACTATAGCACATTCCTGGCTAAAATTCTTGTGTAAAGAATTTCCCATTATAACACCTTTGTTTAAGAAAATGTGTACAGTTCTGCATATTAAAAAATGTTCCAAAGATGCAAAAAATACATAATTGTGTGTTTAAACATAACATACAATTTCTTTATCTCAGCATACATGGGACAAAAGAATAAAAGATGTCAGCTATTGATATTATATTTGATAATGTTTTTGATCAAATTATGAGCACACAACATATTTTTGCTGACTGTGAACAAAAAAAACTTGATGTATGAATTAAGAAAGCATTGTTGTTTTTTGTTAGCCATAGAAATGTTGACAGGCACGTATATGTATAATACCACATATTAGTACAGTCTCATAGGAGGGAAGGACCAGTGCTCGGGGCTTGGGAAAGAAGAAAGGGGAGCTACTGCGTCTCTTTCAAGCATGTGAGATGGTGGGTAATGCATCATGTCAGTGTGGTAAGACCTGAGGGGAGGGCCAGTTGAAGGATGACTGAAATGGCTGAAAGGCTGGAAGCTCTGCTGAGCATGGTGAATTTGGGCAAAGGAGGGAGCAAAAGAGGATCCATCAACTTCCAATGGGCCTTTCTTCTGGGTAAAGTGTGTTGGTGCTGGTGAATGTCTATCTAGCAGCTGTGTTTGATAAGGAAAGAAATGCTGGATGTTGATTCCACTGAATTGAGACCCACTGCTCCTCTCTGGAACTGCTCTGGTGTGGTTTTCAAAGGATTTAATCATAATAGCCTCTTTGCTCTTTGGCCTGTTAAAACTGTCTTCCCAGTGATGAGATGCAGAAGCCTTTTCTCCCCAGCATGATGTGGGAGAGAAAATATGATCACTGGCTGTAACTCCGGAGGGCTCAAAGTCCATGTAGAATTGAGGAGCGCAAGTAGGTCTGAGGATATCATCCAAAAGGCTGACAGAAGTCTCCACAGGGCTTGTCAACCATTCAGCAGTCTTTACATGAAAACCAGAAAGAATTTTATTTCAAAGTAATAAAAAAATCTTACTTGAGGATTACTAAACAAAGGATGGGAACAAAAATAAGAGTGTGACAGAGTAAACCTTACCTGCTCCAGGTTTTGATGTGGCCTGGACTTTCTTTTAAAATGCCCAGTTCCCATCATTCTCAAAGATGTGGTTTTCTCAGTGTCAAAAGACGGGTGAGTAGCAGTGGCGGCTTGAAACATTGTTGTAAATGCATCTAAAAACAGAGGAGACATGACAGTAAAGCTGCCCACAAACTATTTCCTGTACCGTGCTTACTACTGCCTTTAAAAACTAGAAATATACTACTTTAAAAAGGATAGTTTCATAATTATAAATATCTTAATAGTCAGATGTCCATATAAACATTAAAACAGGTTTTTCTTGCTGTAATCATCCTGTAATCACACTGGCCTTTGAGAGATCTCAGCACAATGTGCTTTTAATCTAAGTGATGGGGGACAAAATCCACAGTCCTCGTTCTGTGCACAAAAATGTCTGAAGTTATGATAAGTTAGACAAAGCAATTGGGTATCTTCCAAAATCACAATAGATTTAGTACAGTATTCCCTCTTTTTGTTACTATCCCTCTACTAAAGCTAAACAGAAAATACTGCCCACGGACACATAAAGAGGGAATTAAGTACTAAAAAGACATTAACTTTGGAAGATGCCGAGCATCATACATGACGCTACAGCAATATATTCTGTATACACACAGGCTAAAGGGGGTTGTCGTCCCTCTGCTTTGTGTTGGGCAGAACAACGCCCCTTAGCTGTGATATAATCACAACTTACCACGGCCTGTCGTGATCCTGAAGTGAAGTATTAACATTATTGAGTTAAAAAGATACTATCAATACCAATACTAAATAAGTGAAAAGCACACCATCTGAACATCAATAATGTTGGTAAAACTTAACGTATGATGCACTTCTAGATAAGAACTGAAGCACCATATGTTAATATAAAAATTGTGATTTTATAGAGATATGATAAAGCATACAGTAACATTGAGTTATCACTTTGAACAACCAGAATTTTTATCAAATAACCATATTCAATTTTTCTGTGAATCCCAGAGCCTTTTAGTGCCTACCTGAAGGCGAGAGCTCATCTATCATGGTTGGCTCCTGATCCTGGACTTTCTTTGTGGGTTCAGCATCAAAGTGGAAGTATCGCTGCAACCCCATGAGGTTCTCCTGAAGCCCGGGTCCATGTCTCTCCCATAGAGCTTTTAACAACACATCTCTGCTCTCTGCCACCAGGTCTCTCCTACTCAGAAGTGGAAAATGCAGACAGTCACACAAACCCGCTGCCAGTGTACTGACAGACTTAGATACACAGTCAAGATTCTGTCTTCTATTCTGTATGTCAGAGCTGTCAGCAGTGGGTGAGCTGGAGGGCTGATGGGGGCTTGGATTGAGAATATGAGCTTGTGTTTGGTGACCGGGAGACTCCTGGTTCTTTGGGGTGTGCTCCAGAGTAGAAATCATGTTTCCCTGTACCGTCCCGTTTAATATCTTCACATTTTCTCTGACAACTGTGGGAGTCAGCTGTGACTCTCTGCCCTTTTCAGACATGACAGGGTTGGTCTTCTTGCTCTTGATTATCACTGCACTGAGGGAGCTCTGTTTGGCTAAGGAGATGCTTTTAACACTATCAAGTGAAAGATCAGGTTGTTGCTGCGGTCTCTGCACCACTGTAACATCTGATTTCTGACTGATTTTCTTCTGGCTATCATCATGGGCTTTTGTTTTTTCAATTGGCAAAACCTCATCAGTATCCGTATCCAACAAGTCATTAATAGATAATGGAGATGGAATGTTAGATGTTGATGAGGGATGTGAAGCAGTATTGTTCTTTTCTTGTAATTGCGTTCCACGTTTTCTCTGCTCACTTAACAAGCGTTCAATGTCGATAGACTTCACCTCATGGTTGAACAGGCCATGGTGTCCTATCAGGCGACTGTCTGTGATGATACTGGGCTCTTGTGCAGCAGGTATGATGTTTGGAAATGGTGCGTCTCTCCTTGAAGGACAATGACAGCTACTATGACAGCTGTTCTGGAAATGTGCCATGTCTTTACTGCTTTGGCGAGGACAGTGATGGTAATGCGATTTGGACGTTGAGGCTTCTTTCTTACCACCTCTCATCTGACTCCTCTCCTTGCGGCTCTTCAGTCGTTTCATTTTGTGCTGCCCATCTGTCATGCTATCATGGTTTAAACGTGTGCAGTCTGCAGTTAATCTGTTCACTGAGCAATGTTTTTTTGCTGTTGTTTTTAATTGCTTGTTGAAAACATTCAAGATCTTTTCTCTGTCCGATAAAGCCCGGCCACCCATGGGGCGCATGCTGCCCCGAATTCTGTAGAAAGATAGCTGCAGTTAGTCTTTTGTAAGTCTGTACAAAATAAAGAAAAGAGAGCTGGGTAACCTCGACAGGATGCTTTTGCATCTCAGGGATGTCACCTCTACTACTAAATTATCAAGCAAATTAATAATGTTTCGATTGCAGTGGCTAAATCCAAGTGTTGGCCCTCTGGACTAAGACCTTGCAGACTTTGATCAAATATACCAAAAGCCTAACCCAAATGTATTAAAGAAAGATGATTGATGATACACAGTTTCTCTTTACATTGTTATTAACTCTGCTTCTGTTGTATTCACATAAAACACTCAATTAAAGAGCCTCATATTGTAGATGGTCAGGTGTTTTTATTAGTTGAAAACCAACCTGTCAAAAAAAGGCCCTTTTACATAGATTGCAAGTTTTAAGCAAATTAATTTGCATGTAAAACATTTTAGGCAAAATTTTTGCTCTGCTGAAATGAGACATTTACAGTATTTTATTTACTCCACGGTTGTTTTTTTTCCTGAATTCACCAGCATTATAAACAGATTCAGCCGTTCCCGATAAGGGATGTCACACATGGCAACAGTTACATGGCAACGCTTATTGACCCTTTTATTGTTTATGCCTCGCAGCAGCTGGTGCTCTGCTATAAGGCCCATAAAAACCACACTCAGATTTTTGTAGTTCAGACACAGCTAGCAGCAGTACTTGGCAGCAAATAAATAATGCTTATAGTTTGCAAAAGTGCACAGGTATTGCCAACAGTGCACATGAAGCCTCTGATTGGTGATGACGTTTAGAAAAATCTTTACATGATAAAAACTGGAACATGTGTAGGTTTACTACAGCCTCTAGGGGTTTTATGACTGTAGAATAGATTCATAAACAGGCCAATGCCACAGAGCCCCCTCTCCACTGACATGTAAATAATCTACTTGGCTCTTCTCAAATCTCATATCCCCACGCAATGTATACAAAGAGAACAATCAACATATTTTTATTTTGTGCTGGGACACTTTATAGAAATAACCAGGCGAACTACCGTTAACTTCAGTTGCAATTATTTCCAGCTAACGTAATCCATGTGCACCATGTCAAAGGGACTTAATTTGCACATTGTAAGAAACAAATCCAAATTTGTATGCATAATATCAGAGCTCACAAAATTAATAAAGTTATAGTGTCACTTTTGAATACACAAAAAAAATCTTTTGAATCTTGAACGTCTTCACTGTCCTACACTATGACGTCAAGAAGATTACAATTTCTGACACAGGCCATCAGAAAACGTGACCCTACGGTGCCTAGAAATTAAACATATGTATGAAAAAATGCTTGGTCTTTCTCATACCTCAATAAAAAAAAAAAATCTATCATTGGTCAGCAGAGGCAAAGCAGAAGACAGGTCACCATACCTGACACAGGCCATTAACGTTAGTAAAAGTGACCTCACTGTAACGTTACTAACATTAACTGGAAATTATACATTAACATCTAAATATTGGACTCACCCCTTGTAAAGATTGAATAATATAAATAATCAAAGCAACCCCGACCAACCCCTAAGGAATGTGATCATTTCAATGCAATTGCGCCCCCGGGGGTTCCGGACACGTTTGCCAATGAACGTAGCTAACCTAGCTAACCGTTAGCTATGCTAGTTAGTTGGGTGGTTAGCAAACAGGTGGGAATAACGTCTACCACCAGGTGCACTTTAACTTGAAGCACACGTGTATAAAGTATTTAGCTGCAGCTGCTAAGAAACAAAGTAACTAACTTAAATGCAAAACCAACACTAAAAAAGTCATGAAACATGTATACAAACTAAAAAATTGTTAATTATCAGCGCTGCTTACCGACAGTCGTTTTTTACCGCAGGTAAATCTGTCGTTGCTCGGCAACATGTCGTAGTAGTCGATGTGTTTCTTTGCGCAGCACCAACTCCCACCAACACAAACGAGCAGGGCGAGTCCACTCACGCAGACGAGGAGGTATAACTGTCTCAACTTTTATATTCTTCTCCACTTGACCGAGACATAATTTGTCATTTGTTCATAAGATATGTTCTGAAAGTTAATCTTACGCACATATCACTAATAAAGTGCCGGAGGATCCTAAAATACACGAAAACATATACATTATTGCCCATGGACAACAATGGTACTGGCAAATATGGTGAAAATGTACTTCCTGAAACTGAATTGGGAGATGGCGATTTTTTGATTTCATGGTAGCCTATGTTTTTTTCATTAATATCTCTAAATGTAGTTAGCCTCTATAAAAAGTTCTACATCATCCCTTTTGCACAATGCAGGCTAGAAAATGTGTATGTTAGTAACAACCTGTGTTACTAGTGTGTGACCGGTATCTCTCTGTTAAGCTACATATATCTGTTATTTCAGCACGTAGCCTAGCTACTGTGGCTAACTCTACCAACCTCCCTAGATTTAGCTAGCAATTATAGCTATATACTGTTGATTTATTGGTTTGGTTCCGTTGTAAACAGTACCAAAAACCCTACGTGACTGTTTTCCCAACACAGAAAGAGTCAAGTCATGAGTGCAGAGGACCCAAACCCAGCCGCCACACCCACTCCCTGTGAAGACATCCAGGGAGATGGACGATGGATGTCTCTGGTGTGTGAAATGCTATTATTTACTATTACTTGTTCCCTGGGTTTTACATAGTTAAAGCAAAACAACAGCCATGCATTGCCCAGTTTCCCCAGTCTGCATTATAGCTAATGTTAAGTTTTATTAATTTAAAGTAATGAAAACAAAACGGATAAGTAATATATTAGTTGGCATTTATGCCAGTGTTTTGTAAATAATTTATCTAAAATCTAAGAGAAGTAAGATTTATTTGTGAATTACCAGATTCTCATCAGATGGACATGGGACTATGCAGTGATATTTGATCCATTGATAACATCTTTGATCTAGTGTTCAAGCTAACAATTTATATATCTAAGTAACAATATATAGATACATGTTTTGTATTTGTGTCTGCATTTCCCAAGTAAAGTTTCAAAAATGATTTCTAAGTCTATTTGTCTTTTCCTTTTTCTCTTTGTAGCACAACCGCTTTGTGTCTGACAGCAAAGACAAAGAACCTGATGTCCTTTTTGTAGGAGACTCTCTTGTTCAGCTCATGCACCAGTTTGGGGTAAAACATAAATCACACACTTTCCTGTTTCTGGTTCTGTATACATAGTTTTGATTGTCTTGTTCCCATTATCATCCATGCATATTTTCAAGTAGTGTGAACGTTAACTTGTGGACTTTAACTTGTTGTGTTTTGTCTGCAGATATGGCGGCAGCTGTTCTCTCCTCTCCATGCCCTCAATTTTGGGGTGGGTGGTGATAAAACACAACATGTGCTGTGGAGACTCAGCAATGGCGAGCTGGATAATATCAGCCCGAAGGTCTGTAACACTGCCAAAAATAGAAAACATGATCCTGCTTGTTTATTCAGACAATAGACTCATTGTGCTTATTTGTGTGCTAAATTCCATGTATTTTGACCCTAAACTATCAATGACAAGTGTTGAGTCATGCGTTCCTTTCTTCTTATGTGGATGTAGGTTGTTGTGCTGTGGGTGGGCACTAACAATCACGGTGAAACTGCCGAACAGATCTGTGGAGGCATCATGGCAATCGTCCAGGTCATCAAGAACAAGCTCCCCCATTCCCGGACTCTTGTACTTGTAGGTTTCTTTTTATACATTCTTTAAAGCAAGTGTCAATCTACTCACCTGCATATCTGTTGAAAATGTCAAATAAAGTTCGGTCAACCATCAGACTGCATAATGATATCACACCTTTTAGTTCCATCTCATCTTTGTGAGATTAGGTAAACAGTAAACTATTGGACTGTGTGTGAACTGTTTGGAGATATGCTACTTTTCACACTATATTTAAAAGGCTTTACATGTTTGGGAGAGGGCTGAGATGAACTACATGTGAACTTGCTATGTGTTTGGTGAAGCTATAAACTTTACTGTCATTACAACTGACTAGGTGAGAAAGTAACGTCTGATTAAGCCTAATTTTAATTTTGGGAAACGTTAGATTAGATAGCAAACAGTTTTTACACTGATGCATGTATTTCTAAGAATATTACCAAAGACGCTAATAATTGTTTTACCTTTTAAACCATAATATCTGTTTTTCAGGGTATACTGCCCAGAGGTAAATCGCCAAACCCTCTGCGGGAGCGAAATGCCAAGGTGAACATGCTAGTCCAGGAGGCTGTATTGTCCGTCCCCCACGCCTCTTTCCTCAACGTGGACCCAGGCTTCGTCCACGTCAATGGTAGCATCTCCCATCAGGACATGTACGATTACCTTCACCTGACCCCTCAGGGCTATCAGGCTGTGTGCGAACCCCTGCACGCCCATCTCAAGTCCATGCTAGATAAGCCTGCTGAGAACTGAGCAACCAGGGCACAAACTTACACTACCACAGTGGTCCTCATCCCTGTTTCCAGAGAGCATCACACCCAGCTTATTAACACCTTGAATGATGGCGAGAAATAGGTATTTGGGGCTAAGACCTGCACAAAATATTTGCGTGAGTCATCTCCATGGCCAGGGTTGGTGACCACTGTTAAAGATAATGGGACCATAATGTTTTTTTCTGTTCATGATACAGTGAGAAATGTAATGTGCTGTGCTATAGAGAGACAAATTCTTGCTGGTAATCATCTGTTCCACTAGCTTTTTGTTTTCAGTGATTTTCCATAGAAAGAGAATATTGTATTTTTCTGCAACATGATGCAAATGATGAATATGATATAGGGAACTCCTGGGCTGTGAGCCATGGGGACCAGAGCCCCAAGGCAGTATGACACTGAAATACATAAATAAATCCAGTGGTAATAATTAAAGCTTTTGAAAAGATGAAGCAACTTTTTAATCTAATAAAGATCAAAATATTAGTTGCTGCACCATAAACGTTATAACTTTGCCCCAGATCTCATCCTTTCACCTAAAGTACAGCAGTTGTGAGACTATCAAAGCCTAATTTACCTTCGCATAAGGACATATGTCTGCTTTTCAGAAGAAGAAAAAAACCTTTTATGACAAAATGCATTTTCTGCCTGAGGCTACTGGAACAGAAACTAGTTGGAAAACGTTGAGACTTTGGCTCTTTAGGTGTCAGCATATGTCTAGTAAAAAACAAATAAAATACAAGAGCTGCCCTTACCAGGAAATTGCTGTAATTCATCATTTTGGTTTCTCAGTTTCACTAACTTCCATAAGTTCCATTTATTTGGCAATGGCGTTATTTACTCCATTGTGATGTCTTGTGTCTTTTGTTTATGTTCTTTTGAATGACCAAATGTTTTTGATTGACCGTAACCGTTTACTTGCCTTTTATCATGTCACATGTCTCATTATTGTCCATGTACCTTTTATTTTACCATATTGACATGAGAGACTATTTTGTTGCAAACATAGATGTATTTGAGTAGGTTGTGAAGTTGCTTGTGCTTCAAGTGTAATCTCATCTGCAACATAATGGCCAATCACACCATTTGAAAAGGCTTTACTTCACACTATGCTTTTAAATCTCTTGAACAAGGATTGTGTTACAGAACTTGAATTATGCTTCAGGATGGCTGATTGTGTAAGTGGTGAAAGAATGCATTAAAAAGGAAAAATGGTTTCAGTGTACCTTGATTGATTGATCAGATCTGCTTTCTGATACTGAGTAAGAGACATTGATGCATTGCCACTAATGCCATGCTACATTTTTACACGTCAAGAACAATATTTATTGCTTTTGGTTGACTGGTTTTGTTCAAGTCTCAGATATGGTTGTAAGCAGAGAGCTGTATTTCTGAAACTTGAAATACGTGAACAAGTCTCATTTTGCCCATATTAACCTGCATTCAACAGCCATCACACATAATACATTACCTTACAATTCTGTCCATTGCTTAGATAATAGCAAGCATGATGTCAAATTTAACAGTGTGTGGCATATCTATTGCAGTGGTGTTGACAGGACTGATAGCAAGCTGCGAGTTGTGATTAATTGTACACCAATCTGTATTATAGCATGAAATGCTTTGGCCTGGAATTTATAATTGAAAATATGTGCTGTACACCAACCAAGTTAAAAGAGCCTAAATATCCTTTTTACTTCTCAGTTTTCTTTCACGTTGGGTGTTACAAATGCTTAAGACATTTTATCTCAGTTTAGATTAGTGAGAGAAAGCATTGAAAACTTAATAATTTAAGATCATATAAGACCCTGTGAGAAAAGTTTTACTTGAGACTGAAAAAATTTGGTATTTAAATGTTGTTTTTTAGAGTCTAGAGGGTCGTTGACATTCTCCATAATTCAATACTCATAAACCAGTTTTTACATGTTTCCTCTTATCAAGAAGCCCATTGTGAAAGGTGCTGGTTGGGCAAGCTTCATGCTTCTTTATAACTGGCAGTTGATGAATACGCCCCCGGCTATAATTTCAGACATCAACACCATCCTTTATAAAGAACCACAACAGCATCTCATTACGTTACTGGGACTGAACTTGGTGCACAGACAGGATTTCTTTTCCTGACTTACTGTCTTGGACTGGCTTAACTTCAAAATGGGATTGAAGACGTTTCTGCTGTTGTTTTTTGTACTGCTTATATTTACTGATCACAGCCAAGGTACTGTATACTTGATCAGAATGTAATGAGTTTTCAAAAGTAAGTTTACATCCTGTGCATTTCATTCTGTGATTTTTCTTCAAAGCTGTTCCAAAGACAAAGAGAAAATCCTTGATTGTCAGCACTGATAGTATGTGAGATTTATGTTTACATTTTATTGCTTCATTAATAACTATTGAGTTTTTGTAAATGCATAACTTTATTGAATCTAATAAATATTATGAATCTATTTTTGTTATTAAGTTTGATATCAATTGTGTTGTAGCCTCTGCTGTTGGAGAACCACTGACAACTGCAAATCCAACCAACATCCCAAGACAGCACAACAGGCCTTGTACCTGTAAAGGTAAAAGCAGCACTATCATACATTATCAGTTTATACATGTAAGTGGAGCCTCAGTATTAGCGGAGTGCATTTTATCCTAACCCATTTTTATCTTTTGTCCTTGTGTATTTGGGTCACCCAGTTAAGGGAAAGGAACACTGCCGTTGTCAGTTGTCTGGCCGTCGCAATGGCAAATGTAAGTTACATACAGTATAGTTTTTGAGATTTATAAAATAACAAAGTGAAACAACTGGTTATAAGTGAGATTGGTCTTGTAATTAGTATTATTTTCATGGCTTTAACTTAAATGTGATGAGAAAATGAAGGACTCTTAAAAGTTTTAATTACATATTTTATAACATTATGTATTTAGGGCCACCTCAACGTGTTTATCTTGATTGTTATACTATTTAAAATTCTATTTTGTTGTTATTTTATATTTCACCATTTAAATTTTCTATTTTTTTTATTTTCTATTTTACTTTTTAAATTTTCTATTTCTGTTTGTCTGTGATTAAACTGTCAAATGGAGAGCTGCTGAACTGTGTTTTGTTGTTGAAAACAATAGCAATAAAGATCTATTCTGTTCTATTTGAATAGATGATTTTTGACAGTGAACTGATTGTTGTTTTCTTCTCTTTTCTCTCTATTTCTTTTATTCGTCTGAATTTATTCAAACCTCAAGGGGCACAATTCTGCCAGAGGAAAAAAAACAAGCATCTGAATCGGTGCAGCTCGTTTTCCAAACTAAAGAAGGTCGATAAAATCAACAAGTTTGCTGCCAGTGTCCCTATGTGAAGACGCTAAGAAGCACTAAATATCCTTATATTATATTATGTAGTGATGTTTAAGCAATGATCCCTGTCATACATACAGGACCAGTCAAAAGTTTGGAGACGCTTTCCCATTCAAGTGAATGAGAAAGCGTGTTCCAACTTTTCAGTGCTACTATATTTCTTTATAAACAAGTTTACTTTTTGTAAACAGCCAAGTGTTTATGAGAATGTTACACTTACACACTTTTGCATGACTTTAACCTTTTGAATCAGCACAAACACATTGTATCCTCCTCAATAAAATCCTCACAAAATGAATTGAGTTGATTGTTTATTGATTAAGAAATAAATTACAGTTTTAATATTATCGCACATGTAAAAAGCGTCCAGGTGTTCAGAGTGAAGAATTGCAGTTTGTACCAAAAGAGTATGTAGGTGTTTTAGTGGAACACAATTGTTAGTTTATGCATTAAATTATTTGTATTAAACTACCTGAATGGCAGTAACAACAACAACAACAACCATCATTACACTCACATAACTACTTTTACTTGCTAATAATGAACAGGCAATTACAGGCAATGCAATAAGATAATTTACCATTTCATTGTCAGTGTCAATGTTACTATTCTGTATTGTATGTTAATTAAAATATATTTGATGAAAGGAAATATCTAACAACAAACTGTAACTTCAATCAAGTCTGTCACATTTCAAATTCTTATTTTCCTTTTGAACAAAACCCACAAAAACTGATACCATGGCATCAGATTATTTCCTTTATTTTCCCATTAAATCACAGTAAGACTGTTAAGACTGTAGAGAAAGCAAGAGGCCTTTCAGTCGTATTATTTTTATCAGTACGGAGGACTTAGCTGAACAGCACAGGCACAGACAAAGCAAACAGACCCATCAACATCAGACCGCCTTGGGATGGGAAATGGAAAGCCGAGGCGTGACCTAAAAGGGAGAGAGGGACGGAAATAATGACAAATTAATTGCATGTTACATTTCCTAACGTGACATATCTTTAATTGTATAGCACCTATTCTAATACAACCACTAGCTAAATGATTTAAGTGGATGTAATCATTTAAGTTTTATTTTTTTTAAATATTACACACTATAAAGTCAACAATTATTTTATTATTTATTTACATCATTTACTATTATTTAACAACAAAAACAAACTAATAAATGATCCTATTAAAATATTGGATCATGCTTCATTCATATTTAGCTTGTAAGTTCCTGAAATAGCCCAAAATTACTTTTAAAGTAAGGCTCACTCACCAATGATAAATATTTTGTTGTCGGACATTGTGATGTTGGTCACAGGGTTTGTTGCCTTACACTTGTAGATTCCCTCAGTCTCTTTCTTTGCAAGGAAAGTGATAACAGAGCCAGTATTGAGAGCCATTAAGTTATTGTTAAAGAACCACTGGAAGTTGGAATGTGGCCGAGAATAAGCAGAACAATTTAAGGACACTTGTTGGTCAACTTTAGATGAATCTGGACCAGAGATCGTCACACTCAGAGGGCCATCTGCAAACACACAGATAATAATGAGAATTATGTACAGAAACATTAGGAATATTGTGTTGCTTTGGCACAATTGTTTTTTAAAGTCTAAATCCCAATTTATTCTGGGCAGAATTTCAAAAATTCATTCAGGTTTTTCTGGTCAAACTCAAACCATTGTATAGGAATTATAAATACATAGAAAATCATCTATTATTATCCTTTTTTATATGTTCTGTTAAGTCTTCAATCAGCTTGTTAAATCTGCTTAAATTTAGTTCTTTTTGTAATATTCACTTATGATCAACATAAGTTGTGTGTAAGTTATCATTGTCAAAGAGAACAGCTATTGAGGAAATATTGTTGGTGCATCACAATTGATCATACACCAACATATTTATATTAATGTCAAATGATGTATTTGCTTCTTTCTTTGTAAGGGATTTTCAGTGGCCTACAATTTTCATGAAACATTTTAATACAAAAGAAATATAGATTTTTCTTAAAACAAGTTCAAAATAACTGAATGCGAACTCTCCCCAGATTCCTAAACTACTCACAGTTCACCAGGAGCCTGTATTGAGGGCTTGCATGTAGACCAGCTTGATTGGTAGCGACACACTGATATGTCCCATCACTGTTCATCGTCAATGGAGTGAAGTGCAGCATGTTGTTTTGAATGTTGTAGGACATGTGAGGGGTTGCGGTGAGGTTTGTCATGTTGAGTTTCATGTTGTCCTTTATCCAGTAGATCATGGCATAGGGCCCAGTAACATCACAAGTGAGAGTGAAGTTTTTAGAATTTATTGGAATGGTGTTGTTTCTGATCATCACTGAATCAATTGGCTCTGTGGACAGAAAACACAGCAGAAACCAATCAGCCTTCAATCAGCCATGCAGTCAAATGGAAGGAGTCAAACCCACTGGGTTTTCTTACCAATGACTGTGAGTATCTTGGAGTTTGTGCTGTTCTTTTTTGTGATATAATTATAAGCCATGCAGGTGTATTCTCCACTCATATTTAAAGACAGAAGGTCAGTTTTAAACATTGAAGTATTGGACACCTTGGAGCCATTGAACCACCAGCTGAACTGACTAGGAGGCGTCGACATGGCAGAACATTCAAAAACAGCGTTATGTCCTTTCTCAGCAGAAGATGGCCCTTGAATTATGGGTGTTTCTGGACCAACTGTAACATCAAAGAAGAAAGTAGACTCATTGTACCTTATTTCAGCAAATACTTGATACTATGCATTTAAATTAAAAACTGTCAGTTACAGTAAAATAAGTCCTTCTTTAGTGTTACTCACAGTTCACAATGAGCATGTAAGGAGCGCTGGTCATGTTCCAAACAGCATAAATAGTCATACACTGGTAGAGTCCAGTATCATTTTGTCTTAGTTGGTTGAAGGTGACTGTCTTCTTATCCATTGAGAAAACAGTTCTGTTGTCTTCATGCAGTGGCTCACCATTTTTCATCCAGTAAATAACCCCAGCGGGTCCACTCACATTGCACATTAGATAATAAGAATTACCTGCTATGGCAGCAGTCATCGGTGTTTCTATGAGCATATATTTTAAAGGATCTGAAAACAAAGCAAAAATTCACATTTCCTGTTTATACATGGCAAAAACATTTTTAAAGAAACATAAAAATAGCCATCCAAGTCTCACCAAAAACAGTGAGCATCGTGTAGGCAGTGCTGTTTTTCCCGGTGATGTTGTTGAATGCCATGCAGGTGTACATTCCACTCATTTCTTTGGTAAGAAGAGGTGTGACATACTGTGACGTATTGGCCACTAGAGAATCATTGAAGAACCATTTGTAGGAGCTGGTAGGGTTTGATGATGCATAGCAGCTGAATGTGGCATTGTCTCCTGTCTTTGCCATATTGGGCCCCATTATAGTTGGCGTCTGTGGTCCATCTAAACACAGACATTACCTTAAATTATCTTCATTGAAAGCATATTCACATGATTGTCAAGACACTGGTACAATGCAGAACTGTGCATGAAAACGGCATTATTTAAGTTTTGAAGGTGGAATTCCTATATGGTTTTTGTCGAATCCCATTTCTTTCTAATTCTTTGAATGACTGAAAAAGTCCACCCTGTCAAAACGTGATAGGGATTTAATACATGGTGAGTACTCACATAAAACCTCCAGCGTAAAGTTTTGGCTTGATGAGCTGCTGAGTGGGTTGGAAGCTTTACACTGATAATTTCCATTGTCAGAGTTCATGACAGGATCAAAGGTGAGGGTGGCTTGGTCCATTGAGAAGTTTCTTCTGTTTCCAGCATACAGTTGGGACCAACCATACATCCAGATAATGAACTCCACATCTCCAGATGCCTCACAGGTTAAAGTGAAAGTGCGGTTCTGGATCGGCTGACCGCCAACAATTTTTATTGACGCCCAAGTTACTGGAGCTTTGGAGATTAAAAGGATGGCCACATTTACAGTGAGCAGAGCAACTCAAAAATATGTATGATACATTGACTGTCTGGTTTTGGGATTTACATTTTTGTGACTAAATTGACACATCAGGAAATATTATTTACTTTGTGATGAAAACATCAATACCACTCTTACTGTATATCTGCCCATTGAGTATAAAGCTATAACCAGAAGTTGTTAAGCTTAGCATAAAGCCTGGGACAGGAGAAAACAGCTAGCCTGGCTCTGTCCAAAAGGGAGAAAATCTGATTGATTGCATTTCTGCAAAACATGCAAAAAGTATGCAAGTATGTATGTGGATGTTGTTTCCTTTGGATAAAGCCAGGCCAGCTGTTTCACCCACTTCCATTCTAAACTAAGCTAACTGTTTCCTGGTTGCAGCTTCATGTTCACAGAGAGAGCAGTATCAATCATGTAACTCTTTGCAAAAAAGCAATTGAGCATATCTATCAAAATGTCAGCGTATTCATATTTAGTAACTTACCCAAAACAGTGAGCATCGTGTAGGCAGTGCTGTTTTTCCCAGTGATGTTGTTGAAGGCCATGCAGGTGTACGTTCCACTCATTTTTTTGGTAAGAAGAGGTGTGACATACTGTGACGTATTGGCCACTAGAGAATCATTGAAGAACCATTTATAGGAGCTGGTAGGGTTTGATGATGCATAGCAGCTGAATGTGGCATTGTCTCCTGTCTTTGCCATATTTGGCCCCATTATAGTTGGCGTCTGTGGTCCATCTAAACACAAGTATATTACCTCAAATCACCTTCACTGTAAATATGAATTCAATGCAGAACTGTGCAGGAATGGAGAAGTCTACCGTTAGAAAACCTGACACTGGCAATCTGATGTTGAAATAATTTCAGTAGCTGTATTGTGATTAATCTACTAAATATGGAAATTGGCCACATTCACTAATGTGTCATCTAATTCCACCTTGGTTTCAGAGTTTTTCATTTTTTAGAATTTCTTTTTTTTTGCTGGTAGGTGTGGTCCATCTAAACACACGGACGTTACTTCAAATCACCTTCATTTCAAACATGCATACGCAGAACGGTGCAGGAATGGAAGAGTTTACACTTTACTTGAAGGTATCTACATAAGAGTGACATGATACTATTATGGACACATGACACTGTCATGACATAGTCATGACCCTAACCCTAAACCTAACCATAACTTGTCATGACAACACAGAATGACACATGCTGTAAAAAAGCGTTAGTATAAACAAGTCATAAACGTTTATGACTTGTTTATAATGTTTATGACATGTTCATGACAGTGTCATGTCACTCTTATTTAGATACTTAAAGTGTAACTGAAGTTTCCTTCACAGCAACTTGACACCAACAATATAGTTAATTTCAGTTGATATTTTGTGATTTATATAATAGGGGACGTCAAACTGCATTTGTTCTCAATAAATCTGAGGTGATAACTTATGTGGCTGAGAGGATGAGAAGCACTTCAGCAGTTGAGAATTTCCAGTGTTCCTGTCAGAGCCATTGACATCCCATCACTGATTTCATTGAAAAATATACAGTATATAGGCCATATACAGTATATATATATATATATATATATATATATATATATATATATATATATATATATATATATGTATGTACTGTAGGCCTACATTTTCTTAATACTTACAGTTTACTTCAACCATGTAGGGGCTGCTGGTCATGTTGCTCACAGAATTAAAAGCCTGACACTGATAATTCCCATTATCTGATAGTTGGACTGATAAGATAATCAGTGTCTTGTTCTCTATTATTGTTGTATTGTCAGTAGTAATAAGTTGACCATTTCTCCACCATTGAATACTGGCAACAACTCCAGTTGCTTCACAATGCAGAATTAATCTCTCATGAAGTATCACTGGTCCACCTGTGTTATTCACCACTACTGCTACTATTGGCTCTGTAGAAGAAGAAGGGAAAAAAGAAGAAGAGTTGTGAAATTTAAATTCTCACACATATGTGGGTAGAGTGAATTTGACTGAAGATTTTAAGAAATTGTTTCAAATGTTTGGGAATATGCTTATCTACTTTTTTTGCAGATAAGTAGATTGTTACCACTCTTATGATTGTCAATTAAATATATAGCTACAGCCAGCAGCTGGTTAGCTTAGCTTAGCATAAAGCCTGGAAATGGTAAGACACAGCTAGCCTGGCTCACCTAGAAACTGTCAAGATTAGCACACCAGCACCTGTAAAGCCCACTTATTACTACAATGTATATCATTTGAAAAATACATCTTAACTGGTTGCCTGGCAACATCATATTGACAACAAGATGTCACGAAGTCACAACCAGCTGTAAAACCAAAACAATTTGTTTTTTTATATTTTGGCATTTGCATGGATTGAGATATCAAGCTATATTGATCCTCTAATATAACTCAAATAAGCAAATAAGCAGATACCCCCAAATGTCAAACTCTTTCTTTAAAATCATTTAAATGTATTTGCTGAGAGAAACAAAATCAAATAAGTAGGAAAATTGCCAACCGTACCTAAAATACTGATCATTGCACTTTTGCTGCTGAACCGGAGCGTGACTGTGTTGTAAAATAAGCATTGGTAATTTCCCGAGTTGCTCTTTTGAACCTTCTGTAGTTGAAGCTGTGGGCCAGACTGATTTAGATACATCCCATCGACCATCCACTGGATCATCGCTGGAGGAAGGGAGTCAGCTGAGCATGACAGTGTGATGTTAGATCCTGTTATGTAGGCGGATCTCATGGGCATGATTGTCATTGTTGTGTTACTTGGACCATCTGATGAAGCAACAAGAGGGAAATTGTTTGAGGGTTCGAGTTTTTTATACATCGCCCTATTTATTAATTTATATATGTAAGTATGTATATATACACACACACATGTGTACTGTTTTTTAGTGAAAACTCACAGCTGATGTTCAGAAGTACAGGGAGACTGACTTCTTGGCTCACACCATTGGACACATTGCACCTGAACGGCCTGATCATAGCGGGTTACACTGACTATGGTGAGAGTGGCACCTCCATTACTGAGCTGCACCATACTACCGGTTGCCACCACAGAGCTGCCGTTTAACCAAACATAAGACAGGGACGAGCCGTTGAGCACAGAGCACATGAAAACTGCTGTGTCATTGAACTCCACCAGGTTGGTTGCATTTGCCCTCATGGACACATTTGAAATAGGCACTGCAGAAAGAAGAAAATGTCAATGTCAAATTTATTTATATAGCACATTCAAACAATTGCAGTTGACAAAGGTGCTGAAGAAGACAGAAATGAAATAAAAAATAATCATATTGTCAGAATTTGTGAAAATGTGGAATTGTAGTGGGCAAGCACTGTTTTGTCCTCTCACAATAGGAGTCAGAGTCAGAAACATGACTCATATGACTTGAACTGAAATCTGAATCACAGCAACATTTGTATCAGCCTTACTAGTGGCGGAGCTCAATGGATGGCAATATTGGTCTGATAGTCAACAGGTCCACCACTTCAGCCCAGATTGATGGAATGCCAATAAACTTGGGACAGACAATGATGTCTACCTAAGGATACATAGTAATCACTTTGATCCCTTAACATTTCAGAAGGCCGTATTGAGGTCAAATTTGTAATTTGTCCAATATTTTGGTTTATGGCTAAATATCTTCAGATATAATGCAATTCCCATCATCCCCAGCTGTACTTTAAGTGCTGAATATATAAAGGATAATAATTTATAATGTAATAAGGAACATTGACATTAGCATTTTGTTCAAGTACATCCTCGAAGAGCTGTTAGAATCTACTCGACTTGGATCGGGTGACTAAAAGCCTAGATTTGGACTAATAACTTTGTGGGACAGTTATTGCACCAGGTATATTAATAATGTATGTTCATGTTTAGTGAAGAAAATGAGGACAAACTGAACAGATTTTTATCATTGTTTTTAGCCAAAACTACCTATTTATCTAATAAAAAGATTGATTATTAGGAAAGGTTACTCATTTGTATGCGCGTGTATGTATAGACTGATGTGACTAAATGAGAGATTGAGTAAACATTAAAGGAACACGCCGACTTATTGGGACTTATAAATATAACAAGGTCACATGAGACACAGCCATATTCTAACCGTATACTAACTGGGAACTATATTCTCAGAAAGGCGAAGCAGCAGCGCTACTTCTGCTACTTGGGCGGAGTGATTTACTCAAAGCACCTGAGAGGTCCGGTCACGGAGAGAGAGTTCGCCTGGAGTTTGCTCAGAGTTAGAGTAATAAAGTCAACAATTACTAGATACTAAAAGCATAGTTTACAATCATGGGTGTTTGCTGCGACAATTAAAAGGGGAGACCAGGTAAAACCATAAAGTTTCATAGAATTCCAGCCAAAAACCAAAAACCATAAGTTCCCAGTTGGTATGCGGTTAGAACATGGCTGTGTCTCATGTGACCTTATTTGTACACCCTATGACTATACAAATCACAACATGTAAATGGGAACATGTTGGTGTTATTTTGTCACTTATTGGGAGCAGTAGCTAGTTGGAACCAATTATCTGCAGGATCTTTGCTAGGCTAAGCTAATGCTTAGTCAGACAGGGTTACATCCCACACAGAGATGAGAAGGGTATGTATCAAGTTGTCTAACTCTGGGGGATACCGTGAATAAGCTAAAGTCCCAATAAGTTGGCGTGTTCCTTTAAAAGTAATCCTTACCTTGGACTGACAGTGATAACTGAGCACGAAAAGAATTTATTTCCTGTAAGGTGTACACTCCAGAGTCCTCCAGCTGTATTGACCTTATAGTCAATGATGAAGTGGTTAAATTGAAAGTAACTCTGTTAATCCAAGCGTTAGTTGTGATTTGACCTCCCGGGTATATCATCAAAATCATTTCATTGTTAAAAATCCATGCCCCTGAGGTAATAGGGTTCTGGCTGTAAAGTGTGACATTGTTTCCCACTGGTAACGGGTTCTTAGAGGCATAAATCTGAGCACTTGCACCTAGAAACAGAAAGACAGGAACAGACAATATTCAGTTACCTTTAAATGTAATTATCTTCTACACACAAATATTTCTAAAATATTGGTCAAAGCGCTTACAAAAAAAATAAAGTAGAATGTTTAAACCCATTTTATCATTAAGATCTATAAACTGGCTGCCATTGTCTGAACAGAATTAAACAACAAAAAGTTAAATCAGTTAAAGTTGAAATTATTCAGTCTCACCTGCTGTGAAGGTTGTCGCGGCCAGGAGCAGGACAAACACCACTGGAGACTCCATATTGCACCTCAGTTTCTTATTGGTTGGAGTCTTCTCGACAGCTAAACTTGACTCTGGCTGTGATAAATTCCAATCTGGCGATATTGTATGGTCACAGCTGCCTTTTGATCAGCAAATATTTGTTCTACTTAATTTAAGCATTCTGTTCTCATGATGTATATGCCTACCCCTCACAGTGCTGGCCACACCTTGTTTTGCCCTGGTCCACACCAAGGAGTGTCCATTTACTGTAAACCTAAGCTGTTCTGCAACCTTTAGCCAACCAGAGGAGTCACAAAAACATGTCCTCATGGTTTAAGACCACATTTAATTCAGCCATTGCAGGATCAAGGGAATTATCTTAGTTATATTACTAAAATATTGACAGCAATTCAAGTGGAAATCATGAGAGCTAAACAGTACATGGATTGCCAGCAAAGACCCAAACACTTAAAGAGTCTGCACAGTGGTATTTTTAATAAGGATACAATGAAATAGAGGTTTGGCTGGGTATAGTTAATGGATTGATTGATTGATTGATATCTCTCTTAGTTGTAATGTATAAAAAATATATTTATGTGGTATGTTCATATATTTCATATACATATAAAGCATGTTGATATGATTATTATAGATTTTGTTTTGTAATGGGAGGCAGAGACTTGTTGGTAGCTATTGACTCAACAGAACTAGTCAGGGAAACTGAAGGAACAAGTATGAAAGGACAAGAAATGAAAAGTGAGTCAGTGTTGAATGTTGACAGATGCAGACACAGACAGAAACTATTCAGAGTAATCGGTCATATGAAAGAGCAACAATACTAAATCACACACACACACGCACCATCTTACAGAAAGTAGCGTGTCCAAATAGTATGAGGCCAAATTCCTGTAAGTCCTTTCTGAATATTATAAATATATAACCCTGTTACAGTAAGAAAGGGTTTTCTCTGCCTCTCCCCCTTGCAATGAGTTGATGTTCACTTTCTCTTGTTTGTATGTTCTAATTAAAATTAATATAATACCATTCTCAATTTTGACAATCTTTTTTGTTTGGCTAACATAACTTCTTTATTTTCTCATGAGACTTATGCTTGTCCTGTTACACTATGTACTTTATTAAATTTTCTGTGTGCCTTCTAAAACAGATTTACTTGTTGACTGTACATGTTCTTATTTAACTTGCATGCGTCATTCAGGTTGAATAAATAATATATAATTTTTCTCCGTGATAGGATCAGAAGCAACATTACTTTGACATTACAGTAGAACAACAATACAACAGAAACAGAAAATATTTCTTTAGAAAATAGGTTTATTTGGAATAAAAGATAAACTATATATTTGCCTAACAATGTCCACAGTTTATTCAAGGCCTTCTTTAAAGCAATAACCTACATTTCAAACTAAAATTTAATGTAATAATGACATAATGATATAATGGAGTAATGCAGAATAAATAAGGGCTCAATCTCTGTGACACAAAACATTGACTTACGGAAATGTCCTTGTCCTTGTAATGTCCAATCTTGTCCAAATACTAATGATAAACATACAACAAAATGGGCAGTTGTGGAATAAGTCCCAAAAGTATCCTACTTAATTAGAAGTATAACCTTTCTGTAATATCACTCAAACCAGTGTGACCTTTTATTTAAACGTATCAAGTGAGTAGATTAAACATTGTTACATTTGATCTCCATGGAGCAAAGAGGACAGTGTTGATGCTGCTAACTAAACTCTCACTTTGAGTGACATTTGGGCAGTTTACTATGAGCTGGCTATGTAGTTTTTAATGGATGAACTATTAAAATTAGTAACCGAACATTAGCAATTTGTTTACTCTCACCTAGAACAGTGATGGAAGCATTGGCCTTAAGCTGGGTGTCACTGCTCTGTACCATGTACTCCCGAGTCTGCCACCGTGACGGAGCTCAGGGTAAGAGCTCCAGTGAGGACATTGACTGACGCCCTGCCGCTGTAACTGGGGAAGTCCTGGCCACACCTGGTTTTGCCCTGGTCCACACCAAGGAGTGTCCATTTACTGTAAACCTAAGCTGTTCTGCAACTTTTAACCAACTACAGGAGTCACAAAAACATGTCCTCATGGTTTAAGACCGCATTTAATTCAGAAATTGCAAGATCAAGGGAATTATCTCAGTTTTCTTACTAAAATATTGACAGCAATTCAAATGGAAATCATGAGAGCTAAACAGTACATGGATCGCCAACAAAGACCCAAACACTTAAAGAGTCTGTGCAGTGGTATTTTTAATAAGGATACAATGAAATAGAGGTTTGGCTGGGTATAGTTAATCTTCGTGTATGTGATTGATTGATTGATTGATTGATTGATTGATTGATTGATTGATTGATTAAAAATAAAATAAAACATCAGAAAAATCTTTAATAAATGAAAATATATATTTAAATTGGAATATGTTTGGACATTGCTTTAAGTCCTTTAATCCACAGTTTAGTGCCACTGACAGATAAACAGAAACTCTTCCTTGTTGTTCGAAACTGGGAGTCTTAAAATTTGCTTTTTTCACTGTTATAAATTATTATTATTGCTTTTTTTTGTAAGATTTCAATGAATTTTGATATGTGTTTCCCCAAATCTCTACATAATAATTTAAATACGGTATACTAACACCATTGAACAATACAAAATGTGGAGTGATTTGTAGTCGTGAATGTGCTTTGCTTTAGCCAACACAGAAATACTTCTAGACAGTTTTGTTTGGATATATTTTATATGAGATTTACATCAAATCTTGTCATCTATAATCACTCTAAGGAATTTTATTTAATTTACTCTTTCTACATCAACACCTTCTAACTGTAATTGAACTTGATTGATTGATTTACAATTACTAAATATCATGAATTGGGTTTTACTCACATTTAATGATAGCTTATTCATGTCAAACCACTGTTTTATTTTTATGAATTCTGAAGTGATTAAGTCCAGGGGTTGCTGTAAATTCTGACCAGAACCAAAGATGTTTGTGTTGTCTGCAAATAATACAAATTTCAGTAGTTCATATACTTTACATATGTCATTTAAATAAAGGATAAATTGTTTTGGTCCCAATACTGGCCTCTGGGGGACACCACACGTAATGTCCAAACATTCAGATGAATAATCTCCCAATTTTACAAATTGTTGCCTGTCTTTTAAATAACTCCTTAACCAATTCAACACTATACCTCTTATCCTGAGCCGTTCCAATTTATTGATTAATATTTCATGATTAATTGTATCAAATGCTTTTTTCAAATCAGTGAATACCCCAACTCCATTTCTTTTTATTTCTGTTTATGGAATTTGTGATTTCATCTATGAGATCAGTTAAAGCTAATAATGTTGACCTATTTTTTTCTGAATCCATATTGACAGTAAGGAATTTGTTTCTATCTATGAATTTGTCCAATCTATCATTGAAGAGTTTTTCTAGAATTTTTGAGAATTGTGGCAGTAAAGAGACCGGCCTGTAATGTGTGAAGTTGTGTTTATCTCCAGTTTTGTGCAGAGGTATGACTTTTGCGGTTTTCATTTTAGTTGGAAATTTACCAGTTTGGAATAACAAATTAAAAATGTGAGTTAATGGTTTTGATATCCCCTCAATTACGGTTTTTACTATCTTGATTGATTCCGTTACAATCAGTGGATGCTTTAGTTTTGCATTTTTTAACAATGTCTATTATTTCTTTTTCTTTTACTGCTTTGAGAAACATTGCGCATTGATTTCTTTCAATAAGATCATTATATCAATTACCGATTATCTGTGGAATAGGAATCTTTCCAGCTAAATCTGGTCCAACATTTGCAAAATATTTATAAAAATTATTGACCACTTCCTCCATATTATTAACAATTTTTTCATTACAAGTGAAATACTGTGGATAATTAAACTGTCTCGTGCCCTTTCTTATAATACTATAAAGTATATTCCGTATACTCTTCATATTATTTTTATTATCTAATAGTTTACTATTGTATTCTCTCTTACAAGTTCTCATGATCAGTAATTAACTTATTTTTGTATTTTTTATATTTATTTTCTGCTTCTTTAGGTCTGTGTTTGATGAATTCTCTATAAAGTGTATTTTGTGTATTTTATTTGTAGTGTATTTTGTGTATTTGTTTTTTTTTACAGGTGATTGTTGTCTTTGAGGTAGACGTTTGAGCAAAGTATTTCCTGCTCTCTTTAAGTACTCCTTATCAACCAGAATTCATTGTTTGATTAGTGAATATATTACAAAATACAAGAAAAAATCATATTTGATATGAGTAATGTTAACCAAATTTGGTAATAACAATTATCTTTTCGTAATTCAATCACTGAATCAAGATAAAAAAAATTTCAAGATATAGAAGTTTAAATGGTATATTAAATCTTCACCGTGTCCAATTTATTTCATCATCAGTCATTCATGGTCTGAATGAGTCAGCAACTTCTGTGAAAGAGAGGCAGTTATTCAAGTTATTAGTCATATTGGTTATATCAAAATGTTTAGTTTTTTTCATTCAATACCACTGTAGTCGAAAATATTTCTGCATTTTATTCTCAAATTAAAATATCATGATTAGAATCTGAAACTACATTAATTTTACCTCAAAATGTGTTTGGTAAGAGTCGCCCTTTATTGGAATTGGTATATTGACCAAAACAAACGCACTAGTTACAGCTTTCAAATCAGTTTTTTTTTCTGTATTACTAAACAATTAAATATCCATGCTCTTTGAATCTTTCAACTTGTGCTTTAAAAGATAAAGATGTGAATTCTTTTTATGCATATTCTCGTCATAGACTAAACTATTAATTGATAAAATAAGTAATTAATAATGAAAATAATCCCAAATTGCAGCCTGTTATATCATTCATGCCATGTATGTCTGAACAGGAAGCAGATTTGACCTAATCTCTGTGCCCTGCTGCACAAGTCTAACTTTTTAACACATATCATGTTCAAGACTTCAGGTGGTGTGAATAATGTAGAATTGTCTCCATTTTGAAGGGATATTATAGCATTTTTTTCTTTTTAAAGAGAGAAATGTGATGGAAACTAGAATTTATTGTCAATACATAAATGAGAATATTATTTTGAAGTGTATGAATGACAAAAAGTATATATTCATTTAAAAGACATTCTACAACTTGCCTGCCAGTGAGAAAAAAGATTCAACAACTAGAAGCAGTGGCAAGAGCCACACATTGACTGCCTGTTGTTCAGATCCTGACAGCGAAGGCTCTGTAAAGACAAACCAAAGTAAGGAACAGATATAGGAGAAATATGGGGGTTTAGGTCCCGATACCAACAAACTCACTTGCTATCATGATGAGTACGGTGATATTGCTGTTCATGTTGGTGTGATTGTTGAAGGCCAGGCAGGAATATGCTCCGCTTTGGTTCTCACTGACATTGAACAGCTCCAACAAAGGACCTGTAGTGTTCACATGCTCTCCTCTGAAAGCCCACATAAGCTGAGCTGGAGGATTGGACTGTACTGAACACAGCATAGTTAGATTGGAACCAATGAGAAACGAAGTGGTGTTCTGTCTGTTCACGGTTAGCGCCATGGTATCTGGACCATCTGAGAAAGAGACAGAAAGAACAACATAGACACAGAGGCATACAGTCTTTAAAAGCGCTGTTAGTGTAGTATTATGGCAAATTATGATTGGAATGACACTGTCCTACTCACAGCTGATAGTAAAGTTTACTGGATTACTGGTTCCATTACTGACAGGATTAGAAACAAGACACCTGAACGGTCCCTGGTCGTAGCGGGTCACATTAACTATTGTGAGAGTGGAGTTTCTATCAGTGAGTTGAACTCTGTTACTGGCTGTGGCCTCAGAGCTGCCGTTCATCCAGAGGAAAGAGAGAAAGGATCCAGAAGAGACGGAGCAGGCAGCGACAGCTGAACTGTTGAACTCCACCAGCTCAGTTTGATTGGCTCTCAGGGTCACATTTGAGATGGGCTCTGGGGAAGACAAGTGGAACAGACAAGGTTCAAGATGCTTCAACCCACTGTACACTGTACAGCTTTGTAGTAGGCACGCAATGTTGAAATGCAAACAAAAAATGGATGTTAATGTTTCATAGGCCTACACCTACAACAATACAACAGTCCAGTCCAATACAACAACCCTGGCTGCAACAATACTGTATCTTTACAAAGCTTATAATGTCCAGTTTTTGTGACATTATTTGAAATATGTACATGTTCTTCTATATGTATTAGTAAAATCACAGTTACAGTATACTGGACTGTATTTTTGTCCTACATGAGGGGGAAATACAATTTTTTTACTAGCAAAAATGTATAACTTTTTTATTTATTATCTCTATGATAGTATCAATAAACAGAACATTATAGTAATAAAAAAGAAGACATTATGGTAAAACAATTTTATTTGAATGCTTTACACTGTACATGTGCACCTAAAGTGTATACTGAGTGTATATACACAGTACAGTATAAGAACATACAATGCTAGGTTAATAACCTCTTTATGATAATATTAATAATCATTATTATTATTATGACTACAATACTTATAATCATAATAATACTGTATTTACAAAAACAGGCTTGAAATACATTTTAGAAAGTGAGATATTTACAATCCTTTTTTAATGACTTACAGTATTCACCACAGACTTGATGACTTGTTCAAAGATAAGCAGTCTTCAAGAAGTGATTAAAAAAGATCCTAAACATAAAAGAGTAAATGTGCTATGCTAAACAGCTACACTACAAGGTACATGGATTTTTATACAATCTGGCAACTCTTATTAAGGAATTACTGATCTATAAAGCAATAAAAAAATAATAACCATAATAGAGGTATTGGTTACAACTACAAGCTAAAATAATGTTTTGTTAGAAATCAATTAATTATTACTCCTAGTTGTAATTTATAAAAAATATATTTATGTGGTATGTTCATATATTTCATATACATATAAAACATGTTGATATGATTATTATAGATTTTGTTTTGTATTGGGAGGTAGAGATATGTTGGTAGCTATTGACTCAACAGAACTAGTCAGGGAAACTGAAGGAACAAGTATGAAAGGACAGGAAATGAAAAGTGGGTATGTGGGAATGTTAACAGATGCCGACACAGACAGAAACTATTCAGAGTAATCGGTCATATGAAAGAGCAGCAATACCAAAACACACACACACACACACACACACACACGCACCCTCTTATAGAAAGTAGCATGTCCAAATATCATGAGGCTGAATTCCTGTAAGTCCTTTCTGAATATTATAAATATATAACCCTGTTACAGTAAGAAGGTGTTTGCTCTGCCTCTACCCAATGAGTTGATGTTCACGTTTGTATGTTCTAATTAAAATTAATATAATACCATTCTCAATTTTGACAATCTTAATTGTTTGGCTAACATAACTTCTTTATTTTCTCATGAGAATTATGCTTGTCCTGTTACACTATGTACTTTATTAAATTTTCTGTGTGCCTTCTAAAACAGGTTGTTCTTATTTAACTTGCATGCGTCATTCAGGTTGAATAAATAATATATAATTTTTCTCCGTGAACTAAAATTGAATGTAATAAGGACTGATATATTGGAGTAATGCAGAATAAATAAGGGCTCAATCTCTGTGACATAAAACATTGACTTGCGGAAATGTCCTTGTCCTTGTAATGTCCAATCTTGTCCAAATACTAATAATAAACATACAACAATATGGGCAGTTGTGGAATAAGTGCCAAAAGTATATTACTTAAATAGAAGTATAACCTTTCTGTAATATCACTCAAACCAGTGTGACCTTTTATTTAAACGTATCAAGTGAGTAGATTAAACATTGTTACATTTGATCTCCATGGAGCAAAGAGGACAGTGTTGATGCTGCTAACTAAATTTTCACTTTGAGTGACATTTGGGCAGTTTACTATGAGCTGGCTAGGTAGTTTTTAATGGATGAACTATTAAAATTAGTAACTGCAATTTGTTTACTCTCACCTAGAACAGTGATGGAAGCATTGGCCTTAAGCTGGGTGTCACTGCTCTGTACCATGTAGACTCCCGAGTCTGCCACCGTGACGGAGCTCAGGGTGAGAGCTCCAGTGAGGACATTGACTGATGCCCTGCCGGTGTAACTGGGGAAGACGGCCTGCTGGTCTCCCAGCCAGGTGAGGATGAGGGACTCTCCCACTGCCCAGCTTCCACTTTTCAGAGCGGTTGGAGGAGACAGAGACAGCATTACGGAGGTTCCGACTACAGCAGGGTTGATGGAGGGCTGGACCTCCACAGCACCAGAGGCCAGAACACCTGAGGAAGAGAATTACATTGGTTAATAACTGTTACATACAGTACCAGTCAAACATTTGGACACACTTTCTCATTTAAGTGCATTCAAACCTTTGACTGGTACTGTAAATGAAACAAACTTCCATTTTTATTAGAATAATGAAGTTATCATATTCACAAATTAATCAGCTATAACAGAGCCTACCTTGAATTAAAACCAGCAATACAATGGTCAGGGTTCCTTCAGTATTCTTCTCCATTTTTGTATTGATGGTCTGAGGACGCCCTCGCTATTACTCCTCTATTATACTTAGAAAACAAATGTTCAGCCCCCTCCCCATAAACACCTGAAGCAGTAACCCACAGTTCTTATCTGCAGGTGTTGGTTATTTGGTGTTCACTCTTATCAAACTTACAAAAGGTGGATTATATTTTCTATTTACCATTTGGGATGAAGTTCTGTAAATGGCCAAAGAGCAAAATGACAAATTATGACAGAAGGTATGTGAGGTAGGATTGGGGGATGGTGAACAAACCTTGTGAAAACAACTGGTTGTTTTCACAAGGTTTGTACAATTTGGGTTAAATCATATTCATTTTGTGCTAGGTTAGGGCTACTGCTGTTTTCTCCCCATCAGTGTTCTGTATATCCTTTCCCTGACCCTAATTAGGCAAGAGTACAATTTTGGGGAAGTTCTTCTGTCTTTCCACCCCTACTCCCAAAAGCTTCAGTGTACCCATATGATACCGTCAGCTTTGTTTACTGAGGATGTCTGTCTGTTCAGTTCTATGGACAGAGTGTACTAAATATTGCAAGTAGCAACACAGCAGCAACTGTCTAGTTTTCATTTATGAGAACAATATACAGTATGTTGTATGATGGCAGACAATGCAATCAGTGCAATTCTCATATGTTTTGTACATCTTTTCTAGCATAACACATTGAGTAAGCAGACCATGATACCTTACACAATAACACTCAGTGAACACTTGTGGTGTTCAGTATCTGAGCACGCCTGTGTTATACCTGACACACAGGAGATGAGATTGATGACTGGGCTGTAGCAGCATTGAAGGACGTTACTTTTTCATTTTGATATATAGCATTGTCTGCTTTGCAATGTTATACATGTACAGTGTTATACAGTGTTAACAGTCATGCAAGAAGCATTCATATCCTTTAAAGAAGCCGTTGATATTTTTTGTAAACAAAAATTATATTTACAGTACATTCAGTTTTTCTCCAAAACACATTGACTGCATTCCCTTCCTCATAAAACATTTGCAAATCCAGTATTGTTTACATCCATGTTAACAGCTGCAGATAGCAGTCCGCCCTTGCCTTCAACATGTTTCCTAAGAAAACATACATAAGTATTAGCGTCAAAATATACGTATAGTACCAAAGTAAATGTACTCTTTATGCAGAGTTTCAGAATATAAATTAGGCCTATATATCAATGGGATATTTTGTCATATAATGGATTAGGTTTTGACTAAATGTCATGTTAAATTGCAAAATTTGTATGCAGGTGTTTGTGTAAGGCTTCACAAAAATAAACTATGTGATAATTATGATTTATATTTCTAAAATAATAAAATATATAATAAAATATAAAAGTTCTCATCTTATCTCACTCATTATTAGCTCTCGCCCTGAAATAAGACAGACAGCTACTTGATGACCTAATTTTCTGGCCTTGTAACCCAACACCCTGACCAGAAAACCACATTCCCAGTAAGAGATAATCAACCTGCCATGCTTGATAGTGAGCCTGAGGTGGAATATATGCACCTGTTTTATAGGGGCTTGGGTTTGTATTGACAATGCCTTGTTATTATTCAAAACTATGACGAAAGCAGGTATATGGATGCTTGGGTGGCATGACTGGTAACAATCCACCTTTGTTTAATGCCTTCAGGTAAAATTGTGGCTTGTGTGATACCTGAAAGTGTAAGTATATCATCCTAGTTATAATTTTTGTGGAATTTTATAAAATGTATATATTTATCGACATGGTTTGATGTGTGTTGGTTTGCTGGTGAAGTGATTTACATTAGGAAACCAATAGAAATAGGTCTTTGTACTTTATTCTATTGTATGAATTAAACTTATATCAAGTAAAACTTAACTAAAGGTACCATTATTTAAAGGGAAAAACAATAAAACACATACCTTGCAGTTAAAGAAATAGCTCATTTTGGACTTTATTTTGTTCACCTCTTGTAAATGCCTGTTTAACAGAGCACTAGCGCCTCCCTTTGGAGAGCAAACAGCAGGCCATGCCAAAAACTGAATAGAGGAACAATGCAAAGAAAAATATGAATAGGAAGAGAGAGATAAATGAAGAAAATGAAAGAATAGTCCAGTGCAAGATGTTAAAGCTAATTATTAAAAGTGATGCTGAGAAAGTACACAGTACATCTAGTAGAGTTGTAGATAATGGAAACCCATTTTCAAAATACTGTTTTCCATAATATCTTATTAATTATGCCATATGCCATAACAAAAATGAATACAATATAAACGTTTACTTTATCTACTTACTGTTTTTCAGCAGTTTCTTTGGGATATTTTATCATTAAAATACCCTATGTAACTGCTGTTGTTTATACTATTCAATTTTACAACACAAACAATATGTAATTTACAGTGTTTCATCTGAAACTTGAATGAAGCATTTTAACTTAGCCACAGGGCTAAAATGATATGCAACATGTGAGACAACAACCAGACAAAAAAGACAAAAGAACAAAGACGTCACACAGGTGTCCCTCAGCTCTGTGTAGTTCTCTTATCTGTCTTATTTGTTCGGTTTCAGGAGGGTAGGAGCGGTTTCGTTTAGTCACTAAGCACAACCATGAGTATAAACGTGTCAGTTATTTTCTAGATATGTTGACTTCACAAAAACCTATTTTCAGCATGTGAGTAAATCAGTAACACATCCAGGTCAGGGTTCAACTTCAAGTCAAACAATGTCTCATTTAGCTAAAGGAAACACCTACAGCTGGCATCATTATCAACAAAAGATTTACAATGTAACATGTAACCATCAAAGATATTAACTCTGCTTTGGATTCTACTTTAAAAATACAGAATTTCAGCATATGAAGCTATCATCACTTCCTGCTGTGATTTTTGCATGCTGATTGCTGAAACACTGGAGTATCAGTAACAGTCGAAAACAGTAAGCAACTATGTCACTGTATCTGTCATAAAACCAGCATTTTACAGTATCTGTAAACATGTAAACCATGGGTGAAGATTTGTAAATGAAATCATTCTGCCACAGTAAAAATACTGCAACCCTGTATTACTGTAGATTGTTAGATTATGTTATTGTCTGATTAATCTACCCCATATATTTGCATTAAACTTATTTAACTTGAGAAACCATGCATCATATAGGCTTCATTGTAATAATAAAAAAAACATTTTACATTTGACAAAGATAAATAATACTCTTGTACTGTCAAGGATGTACTGTCACACAAGATATATTTTCTAAATGTTAATAGCATTTGATTGGAATTCTGCAATTTGGGGATTTTAACAAATGTCCAGAAAGCCATTCTCTTTTGCTCACTTTTATTTGATTTTGTTTTCATGGATTCATAAAAGTATTTTTTACTCATACAGGATTTTGAGATACACACTAATTATACATTAAATTGGTGTATTAAAATGGGTGAACCATTGTATAAACATGAAAAGGTTTTTATGAATAACATTAAAGGGAAAGAAGTACATTTCAAAAAGGGCAAATATACTCATTAAAGCATAAACAGTAAAAAAAAAAATAGAAAAGTAAACAGTCCCAAATAGCACAAGCAGTCCAACAATCATTACAAGAAGTCCACTGAGCTGCACCACCTCTGATCCAGAGAGAGGAATACCTGTATAAGGATGGACATGACTTATTAGACTGGCTTTAACATATAATTTGACTCTTATGTAATTATATACAAAAGAGCAGATACTAAAAAGTTGTTATTACCGCTAACGTCTACCAGGAATCAGCAGTTTCCAACAACTGCATTTTAGGCAACACAGGTGAGGTTTTGAAAAGTACCTGCTATAAAAGTTGTCCAATTGAGATTATTTTCATGGACTGTAAAGAAGCTTCCAATGGGAAAACCCTGCCTGAGCTGCCATCTGACAGTATAGTCCATATTTAAGGTATAGCTCGTCAAGCAGGTGACTTTACACAATCTGCCAGGAAACACGTTGTCAGGTTCGTCGATGCGGACGTTTCATGAATCAACTACAAAAGATTAGAAACACCACTACAGTGTGTGAATAACAACAATTTAGGGAGAAGAGTCAGTACGGCTATATCAAACAATGTATGATGAATTTAGTTTAACAGAATCAAAAATGTAACATTTAGCACAAGTGATACTGTTTTTCAGTCTCTTAAACATTATCATAACCAGCTTTCTTAATATAACATTGAACCAAGTGGTCATATAAAAGGCTTATTATGAGTCCCTGGCGTGACAGTCTAAAAATCAGCAGTCAGTAAATGAAGTGCTCTTACCGATCAGTGCCACCAGCAAAACACAGTAAAGACTCCTCCAGTTTAACTTGTTTAACATCAAAATTTACTTGGTGATGAAATCAATGCAACGTATATGCAAAAGAAAATTTCCATTAACTATGACAGAAAATCTGTTATTACAAAGGTTAGGTCAGCTTTTGTGACTTCTGCAAGTTGTGGGGTTATGTGAATTATTGTTAATATAAAATGTGGATTATTAAGAAGCAACAACAACAAGCAGAAACAGCTGTGTTGAAATCAACTATTGTTCTGGACAGTTTTGTCAGAGCATTGCATCAAACGCTAGATGGCACTGTCTCAAAGGAGTTTGTCATTACTTGTAGCTCCCTCCATTTTCTGCATATAGCTATAAAGTACCGTAAATTACTTGTTTTATTACTACAATAGCCTCTCAGCTGGTCTAGACATCTGTGTTTCTATAATAATAAAGCATATTTACAGTGTAGGATCTGTTCTTCTCTTTAAATCTAAACAATATAATGTTGTCATACGCTTTCCTATCTCCTACTCTGATCACTAACAGAGTCTGACATTAGTTAGCACCAGGAATGTGACATTTTAACTAAACTGTGAAGTACACCTAAACAAATGTCCTATTACAACAATAATTCTTTCAGTAATGATTATTTTTTATTAGATTAAGTTTATTATCATATCATACACCTGTTGTTTCCAGGCAAGGCTTTTCTGGTAAAAAGATTTCAAAGGAAAACAGTAAAAAAGAACCGTAATCTGTTTAAGAGAAAATATTGAATGATTAAGAGATTAAAGAATACAGAAATACCTTAACTTATTTACTTCACAGATTCACACCCTTCCTGTACTTTTAGTGCACTAGTCACATGTTATTTTAGTAGATTGTGCTGCTATGATGACATCAGGTTGGCACAGCAACGTCTTTATTCACAATAAACTTTGAATTTATTGCAGCCATTCACAGTCATCACCTATCAGACTTCAACAGCAAAACCACCAAACGTGAAGCACACAGTAGGAGTTTTGTGCCTTCTGCTATAGCATCCTTGATCCTAAATTAAGCCCCTCAGCGGTTCCTATTATGTGTGTGTTATTTATGTCGTGAAGAGGTGTCACAACATAAATAAGGTGTGTCAGTGAAACGGACTGGAGGGAAATGTGCATTATCGGTTGTTTGGGGTGCAGGTGTCAATGTTTACTGTATGTGTTTATGTATATCTGTACAGACAAAAAAGACTAAAGCTTATCTATTTATATGCATATACAGTATATCATTCCAGGAAATGGATGTGATTTTGCATATCACGTTTACAACACCTTCCTCGAAAATCTAAGAGAGTGGGAGAAAGTTCCTCCCACTCTCTTATCTTTGATTTTGGTTTTTAGATGCATTTTTCTAGTTTCTCTTTGTATATTACTTTTGTTAATTAAGCATGCATGAAAGCAACTTTAACCAGTTTGCCTGACTAATGATGACATCATCACTTACTACATTGATTAAAACTTATAAAGATTAAAAGCTTTTCTTATTTCTTCTTTGGGTGTTATCACTATTTTTGTAAACAATTTAAATGACAAGCAGTAGCCAATATCAAAAAGATTATCCAATGATTATTAGTAACATATGCTACCCGGCACCAAATAGGACCATTTCAGATTTTGCACTGCACTTCATTCTCTTAAAAATGTTCCCTACATTTGTGGTTCACTATTGACCTTTGGCATTGTAAATAACAGACACCTATTTTCATGTTCACTGTATTTATGGAATGTACCATAAACTTGCAAATATGAAAACAAAGACAAGCTATTGTATAATCAGACTCAGACTGCAAACCAAACCATGAAAGCCACCCGTTAAATTATACCTTCAACCTAATGGGTCAAGGGTTGCCTACCTCATGCTTGATTCTGTATGAGGTTTCTTCCTGTTAAGGGGCGGGGGGGGTGATGATGGGTTTGTAAAACATGGACTAGACTAGGGCTGGGAAATATATCAATATTATATTGATATTGTGATACAAGATTAGAAATGGTTTTAGAATTTGGATATCATTATATCCTAACATGGCATAAGTGTTGTCTTTTCCTGGTTTTAAAGGCTGCATTGCCGTAAAGTGATGTCATTTTCTGAATTTACCAGACTGTTCTAGCTGTTTTATTATTTATTATTTACCCACTTAGCCATTATATCCACATTACTGAGTATTTATCATACATCTCTTTGTGTAAATATTTAGTGAAAGCACCATAGTCAAACCTGCATAATCAATATCAGGGTTTTTGGTCCAAAATATTGGGATATTTGATTTTCTCCATATTGCCCAGCTCTAGTCTGACCTGCTCTATATGTAACTTTTCATGAAATAACTTGTGATTTGGCACTATATAAATAAAATTAACTTGACCTTAATTAAAAAACTAAGGCCTTTTAGGGGGTAAAAAACCCTTAAAACCACCTGTTAATTTATACCTTAAACAGTGCATATATACTATTAAAAGTACCATCATATATTACAGTCCATTAATTAATACATTGATTATCTCCTTAAAATACCTCAATGTCATCAATATGGGTAAATAATTTAATTTTAAGTTACAGGATTTAGTTTGATAATAATAAAAACAAGGAAAAGTTAAATTTGTAAAACAATCCTTGCTTACAATGCATTTGAAAATCAACCTTGTGAATAACAAACAGGTTAGAGTTTGATCTTTACTATAGTAATGAGTAACTAATGGGGGCGGAGACATCTGGCCAAACATTCATTAGCTCAGATTTGGAGACTTCATTCTAGTAATCTATAAAAAGATAGTAAAACTAAAATAGAACTTGTGTATAAAGTCTGATAACACTGACTTGGCTGAGTCAGTGTGGCGCCTGGCTGAGGACAAATAACTTTCTACCTTCACCTGAAGCATCGCTCTTTATAATATACATATATACATTTATTTAGTATGCATTTGTTGTGATATCAGATACAATCTGTTCTACATCTGTCTACTTAAAGCTATAATCAATATTTTTATACTTACAAAGTATGACAATGTATAAATAATGTGATAATGTGAAAAAGGTCGCTCATAGCGATGAACCTTCAGAGAATTATCAGGTGCTTCTGCAGTTTCGGCTCATTGTTTCAACTGGCCACAATGTTTGGGATTACACTCACTGCTCGCGTAACAGTGTCAAAGGGTTTACATTTCTTATTTAAAAAAATCAAAATCAAAATCAAAAGGTCTCTTGATTTAGTCCTTGCTCATGCCGTTACTATCACCAATACTTAACATATTATCTCAAAGTGATCATCAGATCCCACAGTGTTTTCTGCTTTAATAATAAAGAAAACCATCTGCCATTGCAAACACACTGCATGTAATGTCTTAGAATAATGATACAGTCCACAAGTTGTAAAGTGTCGTAAAGAGAAATGTCTTCATAAAAGTTGGGTTATCTACAGGTTTTAGAAGTCACACCAAATGTGTTTTTGGCAATGTAAATTTGCTTATATTTTATAATTGCAATGTCTCACTTCTTTGAATTACTTCCCTGTTGGCTTGAGGCCTTTCAAGGAGGTATGCTGACGGAGAAAGCACCATATCATTTTATAACATAGCAACTTTTACTGGCATTTACTGTATCATAAACTTGTCCTGAATTACTCTGATGATCACTTGCGGGAAAAGATATTTTTTACAAGCCAGATTCCGCATGCCTGTTGGACTTACTTCAAAACTTAAAGAAAAGCATTTATCGTACCTGTAGATATCCATCAAACAACCACTTAGGCAGACTCCTTTTTTGTAGGCTATCAACTACTGTTTATGTTTCCAGTGGAGCCGGTATTTGTTCATTTTTAGGTCATGGTAGAGTTTTGGATTATCTTGGCTGCAGACCTTCCCTTTCTGTTGATCTTTCAACGGTTCCTGTTACACCAACTGATTACTTCCCCATTGTACCCAACTATGAAAATTAATCTATAACTGACTAGCTATAATCTTGACTGGAATCACACAGTATACACATGGAGTCAAAATCGGACATCTCACCAGCATCAAACGTTATGCTCAAGCAAAACAACTGAACCACACAGAGAGAATATTTCCCTTCAGATAGACACTTTGCATAGACTGTACAAAAAGAAAGCTATTATATGTGGTGAATTCAAGCTAACAGGCCACCATTGTGCCATCAGACCTCAGTTATTTCAATACCTGGTTGTTTATTAACCACTGCTAAAGTGCTTTGACATAAATTAGTCCTCTATAAAAGGAACTGAGAGGAAAGTGCAGGTTTCTCTAACCACACGTCAGCTGCTTCTCCAGTATAACCTCACCAGATGATTCATCCTACGCACTGTGGTCAGTTCTTGCGAACTTGAGCGTAAACTTGTGCGGGATTGTCATCAGACAAAGGAGCTGGTCTCTTTGTTCGCTGCAGGTGGGCATCATAGGTAGGAGGGGAGGACGCTGCCGGAGGATTGTTGTTCACTTTGACCTGAGCGTATTCCGATGGGTTATTCTGTAACCCCAGCTGGACTCTCCCGCCATCTTTGTTCTGGAAACTGATATCTGCATAGTTCAACTCCTAGAGAAGTAAAAGCAAGGGGAACATTTTAAGATTACTTTTACAATTATATCACATAAGCTAACATATTAGCAGACACATTGTTAATCAAACTGAACAAACCTAAACACAGACTGTCCACGAATATGCATTAGAAAAATTATATCAATAAGTATATCCTGACTCATGTATTCCTTCTGAAACTCACAAAATTGTTCACTGAGGTCTCATGACTTATACAACACCAACTCCAAAGATGATAAATCCATCACTATTTTATGCACATACATGTAAGCACAGTCATGCTGCAATTTGTCTGAGCAATAGAGGCATGTACTAATTTACCTGCGTAGCCAGGTTTCTCTGAGTTACCTTGTTTCTTAAATGCATTGATGACTTTTACCTGACTTGCTGAGTATGCAGAGTTGTTCTGGCCTTCACCTCCTTTAAAACAAGAGAAATAAACTATGCTTAGAATAATTTTATCAAGGGAGTAAATACTTCAACTATAAAGCAAGGAATCTGTGTCTGTGTGTCTGTCATACGAATATCTCAAGCACTGTTGATCAGATCTACTTCACACTCGATGGGTGTATTGCTGGGGACCCAAAGACATGCAGTGTGCAATTTGTAAACGTGACATCTTCAATATTAATAAACTGTGAATAAAACTAAAGACTGCAGCAGCGGGGCAGGGGCTTGATGTCCATGCGGACTGAGTCAGGCATGTTGTTCACAGCGGGCTACTGGCAACAGCCTATTTGGAAATTATTACCTCTGCTAAGTGTATTTTACAACAGAATTCATCTTCATTTTCCTGGAGTCAATGAGCACGAGCGGTTAACTTACAGGAAAAGTGCCACTCCACCAATGCAACTCAAATTGTGTAAGTTTGACATACTAACTGACTAACTAAACTAATGGTACCGCCAACAAAATACCTTCATTAATTAAATCCTTACTCTACATTATTATTTATATATTAATTTTACCTGCAGTTGTTATGTCAAAGCAAGTGACTGTCAGGTAAATGTACTACAATGTTTTCCTCTGAAGTAAAAGTACACAGTAGGTCAGAAGTATATAGGTTTTTAAAAGTGCTTTGGGGGCGCTATACAATTTATTTCAGGGTACAATGAGTTAGAATAGTAACATACTCTACATTTTTCATATCTAAATATCATAATAAATCTCTAGCTGTTTGGTGCCGGCAGGCAGTTGCCTACTTTTCCCTAATGGTAAAGGCTGCTCTTGGTGATTTTTCCTGTGAACCAGTTTATTTTACTAGTGTTTCTCATAGTGAGTTGCTACGACTTGGGTGTGTGACCAACTATGTCGTGGCAGGTGAATTGCTCAGAACCCAAGAAAGTGTTGTGTCCAGTGTTTCCAAGTTGATTTTATGAGCAGTTCTCAAGAAAGCTGCAAGCAGCACTAGTACTGTATAAATACAAAAACACATATTAGACACACACACACGCACACACACGGTATACACTTACCCACTCTGGTAGCAGTGTTGTCATTAGAGAGATTTTTCATCAATTTTCTGGTTAGAGAGGCAATAAATTATTACTACATGTTAATCAAGCATAAGACAATCACTATCTGACTTATTGCAACAAATTTTTAACAGCATTATGTTGTATGTGTAGCAAATATATTTATTTATTTATTTATATTTATTTATTGTAAAATCTTACATGACATAAGTTAAAAAATGTTATTTCTCAAAAAGAGCTGGAACCTCTATTTTATCATCAGTCCAAAGTGTATATTCTTTTTTAAGAATGACTTACGAATATTTTTACTTTCACTAGCGTACATTTCAAGGACTTTTAAAAGAGGGTTATGATGACAGATTTTTAACTCATGTGAAGCCACATAATCCATCACAGTTTAATAGTAATACCTGACAAAAACAAAATGTTAAACTATAAAATTGTACATTGTTGAAGTTCAGCTCCATTGTGAAATAATACTAAAGATTTAGAGTCAAATCTAAAGTCAGACTCAGGACTTTATGGAAAATATATAACAAAAGCAGCCTTTGTTGAACATCAACCTTTTGAAGGTTGCTTTTTTTTTTTTTTAATAAAGTCCACCTGATCCTAGGGTGAAAGTCAGTTGCACATGTTCTAACTTCTCTCTTCCTGTGCCATGAACAAACTCTGCCATCATTTCAGAGCCTGTAACTCCCTGCTACCCGGCCTCGGAGTCCTGCTTTTGGGTCATACAGATAATACTGAGCAGTTACCATAACTGTAATTGATTCTTATATCTTAAAGCTCTTTCACACTTACTTTTTTTTATACATGCAGTACCCTCCAACAGCAGCGGCTCCACAGATTATTAAAACTGCAATTACTATTCCAGCGATGCAACCCACCGAACAGACGGATGGTGGTTTGACTGGGTTGGCTTAAGTGGGATAAGAACATAAACATACATATTTTTACACCATTCTGTACAAAGGGACTGTCTAATAATCTCATCATGGCAGTGGAACAAAATGCATACGATAATATCTCTGTTTATGTGATTTCACAGCTGGCCATTTAAATATCATTTTTTTGTTTTTAGATATAAAAACATTTTAAAAAAAATTTATTTAAAAAAAAAAATTTTTTAGGAGATTGATATATAAGGCATCAATCTCTTCTTAGGCTGGAGAACAATCTTGTTTGGCAGAATGTAAAATGCAGCATGTTGTTTTAGCAAACACAAAATCATAGAATTATGCTTTGCTTAAAGTAAAACTCCAAAGATTTTACACCTTAAACTCAGATCTTGGGGAGTACTACTGGTTATGTGTGAAATATTGTATAGCGTTGTCCTTTCAGGGGGAGCTGCATTAAATCTTCTAAATTGCCTCAAGTGATGTCACTTGAGTCAGCATTTGTTGGGTCTGAAGACTAAAAGTTTGAAAAGGAAAAAAGAAATCTGGGAATCTGTTAGAAGATGTGAGGTTACCAGACCTCTGTAGCACCCTCATCATTTGTGATTGAGGCTAGCATATGTTTGCTACATTAGCTGCTACTAACATAACCAATTTTGGTGGTTGTGTTGCATTGTGGGTTATTTAGACATTAGTTTAACAAGGATGATATCTTTGGTTCTGCAGCGGTAATTGTGATAATTTTTTTAAGACTGTCCATCGTGAGGCTGGCAATGTCAATCTGTAGGAGTGTGAAAAGGTTTTATAATGCTATTGGCTTTAGAGGAAGCTGCTTGCAATCTGATAATCTGCCTCAAGTGATGTCACTTGAGTCAGCATTTGTTGGGTCTGAAGACTACAAGTTAATAACAATAGATCTCTTAATCACAACATTCAAGAGTATCAACAAAATCTGCAATCATCTAGGCCTGGGGGGGGGGGACTATACAGCATAGTTTTGTGATATTTTACATGCCAATATGTGTATCTATATCAATACATGGGGGCCAATTATCAATCTTTTAATATATAAATTGATGTATGTTTACCAAACAGAGAAATGTATCTTTTTAGATAAAATAGATGTTGACAAAGCGGTACTTTAAAGCCATAATTTGAAGTTGGAAAAAAGGTAATACATTAATATAATATATATATATATATATATATATATATATATATATATATATATATATACTGTATATATATATATATAGGACATACAGAGCAACATTTAGAGATGGTGCTTCTGTCCACCTGGTTAGTATAAGTCACATTAACTGTCCTTTTAGTGGTTATGCTGCTAGATTTCCTTTTCTCACCAGCTAGTTGCTTACTTGGTCTGTCTGTCATTTTGTACTTGGCAGGTACAGTAGTGTACAGTGGGTTTTGCTGACTACAGCTGCCTGCTGCCAAAAACAATGAACTAAGACTCAACCCAACTGTCTCTCTTTTTGTATGAACATTTAATATTAAGACGCAATGATTTGAGTACACATTTTCCCAATGCCGATTATGCAGTTGGTCAGTTAAGTCTGTCGGACCCATCTCATTAAATTATAAACTTTAAACTTAACCAGTACAGAGACAACTGAAGGCTGAGATGTTTCATATCTCCGAGTTTTGTCATTAAAGGCCTGACAGCTGTAGTTCCCACTCTGACTCATCTGGATGTTCACCAGTCTGAGCTCTGGTCCAGTATCAGACAGCAGGTCTCCATTCAGAAACCAGTGAAACTGGGCAGCAGGTCTGGAGTCAGCTGAGCACATCAAGGTGATGTCTGAACCTTTGCCATAATATTCTTGTGACGGAGATAGTGTCAGATAAATATTTTCTGGGCCATCTATGGTATGCATATAGGGAGTAAAACAAAAATAATCACCAAAAAGTAATATTAGCATTTTAAATAAAGTACTATGTGCCATATACCTAGCTTTGCTTAGTGTGAAGCATCACTATATCTTCAACTTTGAAGCATTCATTTAGTTCAGGATAAAGATTATGCAGATATAAGTGAATAACTCACAGTTGATGGAGAGGGTTATTGGATTACTGGTGCCATTACTGACGGGATTGGACACACGACATCTGAACGGTCCCTGGTCGTAGCGTGTTACGTTAACTATAGTGAGAGTGGAGCCTCCATCAGTGAGCTGAACTCTGTCACTGGCTGTAACCTCAGAGCTGCTGTTCAGCCAGAGGAAAGAGAGAGAGGATCCAGAGGAGGAGCAGGACAGACGGACAGAGCTGTTGAACTCCACCAAGTCTGTGGTGTTATAAGTTACCAAAACATTGGCAACACGCGCTGAGGGTGAAAAACACAGCGGTTTTATACCAACTACTTTTCTTGCCTAAGAAAGGGAACATTGTTCAGTAGAGGGTAGAAATGTTGAGTGGGAATGCTACTGTTTTAGGATACTATGTGTAATCATGGCTTTAAAAGAAGGTTTGTATGCGAGTCACATATTCATGTAGTCCCGAAAATTTTAATTTACCCGTTATTGTTTTTTAAAGTTCACATTTTTATTAATGGTTTTTCATCTGAACGTTTTACAACGGCGAGGCAAAGACTATCAGTCATGACTGTTACCAGATTACTCGGCATGTTTTATTATTAAAGCTTATCCATTGCCTAGTGCTTGGTGTAATATTTAACCAGTGTTGGCTGACCATGCCGGTTAATCTTGTCTAATTAGCCACAACCACACTAACAATACAAATACAAGAGTTGAACTTTTTGTTCAGAATCAGACTGAACAGCTCCGATTGGAATAATTGGAGATGTGAATAGCTATATAGTTTGTGACCAGACTAGATTACTGTAAAGCTATTGCAGTAACAAATAATGTGTATTTACATGGTGAATGTAATGTGATTATCTTTAATGTGTGTGTGTGTGTGTGTTAGTTATATCTGCTTGCCACAGATGTTGCTGTGCTACTGACTTCCCCAGAAAGTGATTTTTCTATGATCTCAGATATTTTTCATTCTGAGCCTTAGTTGTCTCTGTACAAACACAAATTTCAGACGGTTCTTAAATGCAAACATATGGAGAGTAAGTATTGTTTCTTTATGTTCCACAACTGTTTAGCTCACCTTTTTATATTTTCGAAAGTTTTTATCTGATACTATCTTAAGTACGTCCCATATTTCTATCCATATTTATTGACGCAAAACCTTTCATTCAAACTTACCCAGTACAGAGACGGCTGCAGGCTGAGATGTTTCATATCTCAGAGTTATGCTGTTAAAGGCCTGACAGCTGTAGTTCCCACTCTGACTCATCTGGATGTTCACCAGTCTGAGCTCTGGTCCAGTATCAGACAGCAGGTATCCATTCAGAAACCAGTGAAACTGGGCAGGAGGTCTGGAGTCAGCTGAGCAGGACAGGGTGATGTCCGACCCTTCCACATGGTATTCTTGTAACTTAGATATTGTCAAATTAATATCTTCTGGGCCATCTGAATGTGGGGGGGAAAACAATGGCAACAAGTTAGTTTGCACAACTGCATTATCATACTTCAAGTCATAAGAAGAAAAAACTCTGCATGATGTAATGCAATATAACAGCCCTGCAATACTCACTTTCTAAATTAAACTGACTTCATACAACCCACACGATGCTGTAGTTTGCAATGACGTTGTACAAGATTCTCTTAGATTGAAAAATGTGTTTCTAATCATTTGTACAACCCATGGGGAACAAAAAGGAAGGACAAGGAAAATGCTTTACTAATCTATGACAATAATCTAAAAATTGACTCTGGTTGCATTCAAATTTCAGATAAAAACTGAGCATGTAGGTTAGTCAAGGGCGTAACTTCAGCAGTGGGGTGTTGAGATGTCCAACTATCTAGCGATGTTTGCATGTATTTAACCATGTTATGTATGTGACCCCCCCCCATCCCCTGCATAAATAATGCCTATGATGTTAGTAACTCACAGTTGATGGAGAGGGTTATTGGATTACTGGTGCCATTACTGACGGGATTGGACACACGACATCTGAACGGTCCCTGGTCGTAGCGTGTTACGTTAACTATAGTGAGAGTGGAGCCTCCATCAGTGAGCTGAACTCTGTCACTGGCTGTAACCTCAGAGCTGCTGTTCAGCCAGAGGAAAGAGAGAGAGGATCCAGAGGAGGAGCAGGACAGACGGACAGAGCTGTTGAACTCCACCAAGTCTGTGGTGTTAAAAGTTACCAAAACATTGGCAACACGCGCTGAGGGTGAAAAACAACATTATTTTATATTTTCCACCACATAACAAAAGTAAAGAAGAAGGTACACCTCCTTTGTTTTGTTTTTTAACCACATTGTTGAAATCAGCACTTAAAGTTATACAACTAAAAATAAGGATATTGGTCATCGTCATCAGTAAATTATTTAAATCTAAATTATTATAACAGTTGGAGACTTCAAATGTTATTTTCAGCAAGAGACCATCCCTCAATGTACATAGTAAAGTCATTTGAACAGTTTGACAAAAAAGAAATGTTAACCTAAGGTCCTTACTTGCTTTCTCTAGCTTTCAGCCACATTTTAAAATTTGCAGTACAGTATTTGTTTTGTCTTGGTATAATGTAATTATTTTATTATGATGTCAAAACGATGCAAATTCTTTTTGACTGGTATTTTTTAATAGATTTTATTTAATACCACTGAACACAATTATTTGAACTAAAACACATTTATGTCTTGCTCAATTGCTACACATAATCTGCTCTCTGCACTGAAAGAGATGGAACATGTGAAAGATTGTCTCACCATCAACGTTCAGTCTTGTGCTCCCAGTCAGCTCTGGTTCTCCCAAAGGATAAATACTCACACTGTATTGTCCACTGTCATTAAGAGTCAGATTCCTGAGCTCCAGAGATCCAGTAGACATGAAGACGGTGATCCTGCCTTCATACTCTGGTTCAGTATTGTTATGAACATTGAAATAGAATATATTTGTTTCCCCAAATTTCCAGGTCAGTATTATAAATTGGTTTTCTTGGGGAGTCAGTGTTGTAGTAAATATCACCGTTTCTCCCACAGCTGCAATCAAAGGACCATCTGGCAACACACCAGCTCCTTTGGTCAAACCTGGAGGAGACAGTTACAGGTCTGAGGAGGACTGTAATAAGTTGAGGACATTGCAAAATGGCCACTGGGACATTATAATGATCACAATCCAAATGAAAAGCATAAAAAAAACATATTTTCCAGAATATATTAGTACAGATGTCTATCTTTTGAAAACAAAACAATGAAGTTAAGGTGGTTGTCAATCATAAGCATTTGATGTACAGTAATTATTTTATTCCATAATGAAACCAAATCTAACAAAGTGGCCCAGTAGGCAAGAGTTCACATGGCCAAAATCAAGCAACGCAGTAATCAGTTTAATCTATAAAAATGTTGATTCATACGATTCATTTTCATTAATATGAAGTTAAAAAAAAAAACATTTCCATATTTCCTAAACTATATGCCATATGCGTGACTATAAATAAATTGTTACTTTCATTAGTAGTCTAACTTGCGCGTATGGTTTGCGTTCTGCTGAGACACATGGATAGCAGACGTCAAGATCATTAGCTAAAGTCATTTCCAACAACTTTTAAACAAATCAATGATTTCTTTAAGTATAGGAAATGTATTTTAAATACCGACAGCAGAAGACGATACAATTTTAAAAACTCGTACCTGTAAAGGCGGCAGAAACGATACTAAGTAAAATTAAAATATCCATTTATCTATCTCTGTGAGATATAATCAGCTGAAGAAATGACACCCATCAAACTTTGACTTCCTTAATAAATGTGAGCCTCCGATCGCTCAAATTATGAGTCAGTAAATGCATAACTACCTACGTGTTGAATTATAAAGTGTGTCTGCATATTGAGATAGATAAAGCTGCATACATGTTCTGCAGCTGTAAGACGTCGCCCTCTAGTGGTGTAAACAGGGACGTGCAAAGACATTTTGGGCGGCAGGGGCTATTGTAAAAAAAGGCTTAATAGTTAAATCATTTTATATGAAACGTAAACAAAACACTAAATATATTAACACAACTTTGAAGACATTACCAATGTATCTTATTGTTTTATTAATACTCATCAAAACAGCAAACTCTGCCACAATGTGCATGTTTTCTATACTACTAGTTTCAAGTAGGCTATATGCTAGAAGCTTGTCTACTTTTAAATCACTGCTGAAGACTTATTTATTTGAAATAGCGTTTTGGCTCAGGGGAGCCGCACTGATGAATGTTGTATTCTATTTTCTTAGTATTTGTTATTTATTGTGTCTTCTATTGTATCTGTTTCTTACTGTGAAGTACTTTGGTAGGCCTCGGCCTTGGAAATGTGCTATACAAATAAATATGACATTGACATTGACATTGACATATATATTTAGAATAAGTGACTGCACCAAGCAGGACAGTTTTTTTGCAAATGGCAATACATAATTTTAATTCTTTTGGTGTTATTGGAATAAAAAAAACTTTAAAAAAACTTTATCAAAAATGTCAACAAAATTCTTCACACTAAACGGAAAAAGGCTGTTGCTGCAATTTTGATCATTTTACAGGGGCAAAAACCCACTGTTATTATTAGATGAGGAGCTTATGATAAAAGAAATTTCAGAAGGGTAGTTACTGTTTTTCAGATGGGTACTGACCGTTTTTTTAGAAGGGTAGTTACTGTTTTTTCAGAAGGGTAACGAATGATTACTTAGCATTTTTCAATAGGGTAGTTACCCTTTTTCAGAAGGATAACGAATGATTAGTTACTTTTTTCCAGATGGGTAGTTACCATTTTTCGTAATGGTAGTTTCTGTTTTTCAGAAGGGTAAAGATGATTAGTTACCCTTTTTTAGAAGGGTAGTTACTGTTTTTTTAGAAGGGTCTTTACACTTCTGAAAAAAAAAAAAAAAAAAACTTCTGCAGAACACTTTCATGCCAAAAGTTGCATTATGCTGCCCTCCTGTTGTGTAATTGTAGTTCTGGCTGTTTGATGGATAAAATATGTTGAGTTAAATTTATTGATGTGATTTACTGAGCAGGATATCTTCTTGGATGTTTTACTCTCCCTGAAGCTAGAACAGGGAATAAGCAGTTCAAGACAATCAAATAATAAAACAAGTTAAATAGCATCTTTGATGTTCAACATTTGTAGCAAGTGGCTCACTTTGATTTTAATGTTTGCAATTTAGTAGAAGTGGTATTTGCTAGGAACGAAAGATGCTTCCCATTGAAATACATTAGATAAAAATTCATGCTCACCACCAAACAAAAAACAAAAAACATGTCCGTGTACACGAATCAATAGATTACATTACGTGACTAGTGCTGGGCAGTATGACTAAACATTTATATCACTGGATTTTTTAAGATTCTGGCAGTTTCACAGTGTTTTCTTTTACTTGAGTGGGTATTTATATAAGTTTATAAAGGCTTATTTTACGGTTAGTATTTAGTATTGTCGTAATATAAAAAAAAATTATATTAAGGAGAATGCATGAAACAGTTACAGAATTTAACCTTTTTATTGCGCAAAATACAAAGTACTTATATAAACTTCAATAAATACACATACCAACAACTTTAACATGCTTCCTTTTCAAAACAAAATAGTTGTAAGACTGCTGTTTAACACAGGTAATAGGTTGTTGTAGAAAAGTGGGCATAGCTCCGCAGCTCGCTTCGGTATTGTTTGAATAACGTTGGCTGAAGTATTTCGGCAAGGCAAGACATCTTAAATCCAGTGTTTTAATCATTGCTTTGAAGCCGTCTTTCTCCACGGTCTGTAGGTGGATTGTTATAAGTTCTTCTGTGTCATCATGTTCTACTAGTTCTGCAGCGTCGATTTTGGAACTTTAGATGTCTATCCTATCCATCGTAACCGTAATGTAACACCATAGCGCTACTGTTTATCCTGCAACTGGAGGCGTGACCATTGAAAAGAGTCCATCTGAAACAGTGTCATGTAATTAAAAATTCATATAACGAAAATATAGACCGGTATTCGGTGTGACCGGTATACCGCCCAGCACTAAACATGACCATTTCACAAACTGCCGTGAGACTGGGATGGACTGCCCTGACATTTGGTACAGTCCCCTCAGAATGAATTTTGATAACTTTGATGATTCTGTAACTTTGAAACGATACATCAGGCTTCTAGAATAAATGAATGGGAAGTCTTGGTTTTAAATATTATTTATCTGTAAACATCACACAGTTTTGACAAAGAGCTGGAACAAGATTACACGATAATGTCAGACAAGATGGATTGAGACTGTTAAGCTTCTGCATTGAACACAGAGACACACAGCATGGACATTGAAAGTCAGTTTAAATATTTAAACGGTCTTGAAAAGGTGCAGAGAGGGAAGGTTCGGGAACGAAGCTGAGGGAGGCAGAGAGGAATGAAGCCGGGATACAATATAACAAATTAAAATACAAGAACATTTAAATACTAAATAGAAAACAACCAACCATAAAAACCCCTCGACTACTAAAAGCCTGCTTGAACAGTAGAGTCTTCAATTGCTTTTTAAAAGATTTGACAGAATTCACAACGTAGAGAGGGAGCCAAGTCATTCCACAGCCTAGGAGCCAGTGCTTGGAATGATCGGTCCCCTCTGGTTTTAAAATGAGTGCGGGGGGCCTCTGACCTAATGACCTCAGACTACGGGTGGCAGTATGGATCTGAATCAAGTCAGAGATGTATGGAGGAACTTGACTGTGCAAGGCTCTAAAAGTAAAAACCAGGATTTTCAACTGAATTCTATACTGGACTGGTAACCAGTGAAGTGCTACTAAAACATGTGTGTTGTGTGCTCTTTTGTTAATGTGAGTTAAAAGCCTAAAAGTGAGCGTCCAGTCTTTGCTCACCAAGGGGTCCGGTCGAGAAAGTAATGAGAGCTGAGTAGCGAGGCGAGCTAGCAGCAGACAAGTAGGGTACAGCAGGAGTGCAGCAGGAGACAGCAGGTTAAGAATGGGATCTGAACGGAGGAGACAAAGTTAAGCTGGAGCAAAACAACAAAGTGCAGAGCAAAAAAATGCAGAATGGCTAGTTGGTACTCAGAGCCAAGTTATCACATATATGGTTGCAATGATAACACACAGACAGAAAACACAGGGGACAAGCGAAGAGGTAAACAGGCAGGACGGGAAAAACAACAGCCGACCAAAACAGTACCCCCTCCTCAACTAGCGCCTCCTGGCAACCCACCAGGCTTGTCAGGATGGCCGTCATGGAAGTCCTTCAGCAGCTGAAGGTCCAGAATGAAAAGTCTAGGGATCCAGGTCCGCTCTTTGGGACCATAAACATCCCAGTCCACCAGATATTGAAAACCCCTACCCTGCCTCCGAACGCCTAACAACCTCCGAACCATCTAAGCCAGGTTCATTGATGATATGAACCGGAAGAGGGGGATCCGCAGGCGGACACAACGGGCTGGAGGAAACAGACTGGAGCTGAGAAACATGGAAGGTAGGATGGACCCTCATTGATTGGGGCAACTTCAATTGAATCGCAGTTGGATTGACCACAGACTCAACCACAAAGGGGCCCAAATACTGGGGCTTACATTTGAGACATGTGCAATGTTCCTGGAAGAGAGACAGATTTCCTGCCCTGGCAGGAACTAAATTCACTTCTGATGTCTTTATAGTGGTCCGGAGAATATAGCCCATTTTATGAAAACCTCACGGCAGCGCTGAAGGTTCTCCTGAACAGATGGAACAGCCAGGTCCTTTGATAGCCCAGGGATACCTCAAAAGGAGAGAGGCCGGTGGCAGACGAGGTGAGCAAATTGTGGGCGTACTCAACCCATGGGAGATGTCTGGCCCAAGAGCAGAGATTCTGAGCCGCCACACAGCGAAAGGCCACCTCAAGGTCTTGATTGGCCCTCTCCGTCTGGCCATTAGTTTTGTGGGTGGAAGCCTGAGGAGAGACTGACAGAGGCACCCAGAGCAGAACAAAATTCCTTCCATACACAAGATAAATTGTGGGTCTCTGTTGGAAACAATGTCCATAGGTTTTCCATGGGGACGGAATAATTTAATTTAATCTGTTTTATTGATCCCCAATTACAATTTACACTCTGTGTCCACACTTTGTTAGTTTCACACACAGTCCTGAACTACACACACACACACATGCTCAGGATCTATACATGCACTAATGGAGAGATGTCAGAGTGAGTGCACAGAAAACACAGTGGCATCCTGAAGGGGTTCATATTACTTTTTGTGACATATAATACGAATGTCTAATCTGTCATTTGATGCCTTTTGGAGATTTTTCCATCTTTTCTTGGCTTCTTTATGCACACTAATAACATTTTTTACCTGGGGTGCCCAAACTTTTAAACCCCACTGTATATAACCTCAGACATCTGACCTGGACATATTGCTATCTTTGCTCTTTTACCTGTTTCTGTCAAACGCTACAGTGAATGTTTGTTTACTGTCATTTGTATTTGGTTGATTGCAAAAAAGGCTTTCTCTATTTAAATACCATATATGTTCACTAACAAGACACATGATTAGGCTTTCAGCTAAAATTGAAATCAGCAGACATCTGAAAAATCTAAATTGTTACCTGTAAACGCCACAGAGTCAATACAAAGAAAAGATAAATATCCATTGATATCTCTGTGAGAAATAAGTAGCTCAGGAAATGACACTCATCAAACTTTGACTATCTTAATAACGATTATCTAATTATTAGTCAATAAATGCAGAACTACCTACGAGTTGAATTACAATGTGTGTCTGCATAATGATATAAACCCAGTACCAACTATAATATATCACACAGTAGGACTTTACACTTTCAGGACACACTGTGTTTGTTAATCAAATCATTAGTAAACAATGATTGTGTTTTCCAAAACGTATCTAGTGTTTTTAATGTTGTCACCTCAGAGCAAATGTCGATAACCTAAATAAGTCAAACCACTGAATGTTTAGTCATGTTGAGAGTTGTTCCTATTTAAGCATAATACAAACTGAACTCCTTCACAAGAAGTATGGCATTTTCCAAAGTTGCTTGTTGGGTACATTGTTAATGATTACATGGTGAAGTAAAGGTATAAAGGGATGTTAATGGGAAAAACCCCACTGCAAAGTACTTCCTCGTCCAACATTATTCTGAAATTAGAAAAGGCAAAGTGAAGGGTTGTAATCACTCTTTTTCTCCTCTGATACTGCAGATACAATGGAAATAGCTGTGATACACTGCATCTTCCTGGGAGTGATCTCAGGTAAGCTCTTACCACTTTTTACAGTAGAAAAAAAGGTTTTATTAACTTATTTATCAAAATGTAGCCATTGATTATTGATGCTTAACAGTGTCAGATATAGTTGGGAGTTTAGTTCACATAGGATGGTCCAATAGCTTTTCACCAGTAGTAATATCAATATATTTAAACATTAGTTCAGTCAGCAGATTCTGTAGATGACTATATCCCTGTTTGATGGCCACTTGTGAAATACCAATAGCAAATGAAGCCACTTAACAAAAATATCTAAGCTACATTGCAGCACTTCATTCAGCAGATTTTGTAGATGACTATATCCCTCATAACCCATGGAAATTTGTTTGAAAGGTCTAAAAAATTTCTAATAGTCATCAAATGATGTCAAATTCCCTAAGAAGCAGTTACCCCATATGTAAAAATAATCTGTCTATATAAATATAAATAAAAAACAGCCTGTATCCAAGGTATTCTCCCATTGATAAAAAAGTTAAAAATACTTTTCTCATATAAAAAGGTTGAGGACAAATAAGTGGCTTTTCTGACAATCTGCTGTGTAAACATGTCAGTTACCCCATATGTAAAAAGAATCAATCTATATAAATATAAATAAAAAAATGTATCCAAGATTCTCCCATTGATAGGGGAAGTAATACATTTTCTCATATAAAAAGATTGAGGACAGATAAGTGGTTTTTCTGACAATCTGCTGTGTAAACATGTCATAACTTTTAGCAAAAACCTTCAAATGCTTTTCAACTGAGCATATATTTTAGAGTCATGATGCTTCTCTGTACATACCCATGGGGCATATATATTGTACTAGAGAGAACAGGTGATTGTTTTGTCTACTGCAGTTTTGAGAACCTGACCTTGAATTGAGCTGAATTATGATTTAAAAAATTTAATTTAGATTTGAACTGTCTCCTCTGGGTTAAAAAAAAAAAGTCCATATGTCTGTGCATGTCCCATATTACACCACTAGAGGGCAACACCTTACAGTTTTAAAACATGACTGCAGTTTATCTGATAGGCCAGTTGTTCAAAGGTAAACTGGTCTGATTTTGGTTATGGAATTGGATCAAATCTTGAAAATGGGTTAATCAAAAAAGAAGGAATCTGAAATCAGATTAGATCACAGAATCAAATCTTATTTTAATCTGGATCAAACCTTCAGTTTGTGTTTTCAAAACTTTTCAGTAGGATTTGGATAACTTTGATCCAAAAAAAAACAGGATTATCCTGATCCCAACAGGGGGTAGGATTTCAAGGTGGATTCCAGGAAGAAAATGTAGTAAAACTTTAAAATTGGTCAAATAATACATTTGTATCATTTAGTGTATATATTTTTATTTTGCACTTGACTTATGTAACCGTTGTAACAGTGATAGAATAAGTAGACTTAGGCTACCAATTAAGTTATTCAGTATGTAAACTAAAAATAAAATAAAAATGATCTTGTCCCCATGAAACAATACCCCAAATGGATTTCAATAACAAACAAAAATATTATATGTAGTCCTATTTAGAGCTTTGGTAATCAAGGTGATCCAGTCCAATGTTGGGGTGAAAAACCAGCATAAAAGTAAAAACGGATTACCTGATCCTGAAATAAAAAAAAAGTGGGATTTCCAAATCTGGATCATTTTGATCCAGATTAAATGTTCAATTTGCCCATTATTCAGACACACTTTGTAACTCAACACGTAGCTCTGCATTTACTGACTCGTAATTAGAGCGACCGGAAGCTCACATTTATTAAAATAAGTCAGTGTTTGATGGGTGTCATTTCTTCAGCTGTTTATATCTCACAGAGATGGATCAATGGATATTTAAATTTTACTTTGTATTGTTTCCACCGCTTTCACAGGTGTATTGTCTTCTTCTGTCAGTATTTAAAAGACATTTTCTATACTTAAAGAAATTGATTTGTTGATAAATTCTTGGAAATGAGTTTAGCTAATGATCTTGAGGTCTACTATCCATGTGTCTCGACAGCAGAATGGAAAGCAGAACATATGCACAAGTTACTAATAAAAGTAACTTAATTGCTGAAACTGTTTATATAGTCATGTGTATGGCATGTAGTTTAGGAAATATGGAAAAGTTTTTTATTTCATATTAATGTAATTGTGATTAAATATTTTAGCTTGATTAAAAATTATATTAATCAAAATCTTCGTAGGTTAAACTGCTTTATACTGCGTTGCTTGTTATAATTGGCCCTCTGTACTCTTGCCTACTGGGCCACTTTGTTAGACTTGATTTTCCTAATGTAATAATTACTTCAAATTCTTATGATTGACAACCAGCTTACTTTCATTATTTGTTTTCAAAAGATAGGCCTCTATAGATTTAGCATTTGTCATTTGTTTGTTGTATACTGTATGTTTGTTTAATTCGGCTCATTATAATGTCCCAGCGGACATTTTGCAATGTCCTCAACTAGTGCTGTCAGTTAAACACATTACTAACAGCGTTAACGCAAACCCATTTTAACGGCGTCATCGCGAGATTAACATTCTTTTTGGCCTAGCAAACTTTGTAGTTTTTTTTTCACATGCTGTTGCAACAACTAGTAACGTTACCACACTGAAAGCTAGTGGAAACAAAACGTCAGGCACACCGCACACACTTATTTAGACTTGCAAGCCGGCCAAAGAGTAGTAGGCTAACATTTCATTTTTGAGTAGTAACGTTACATTGGCATCCATTTGCCGAAATGATTCAGAATGGAAAGTTTACTTTTTAAAAGTTGCCAAATGGTTCCATTTACAAGACCAAAGCGATCTGTGTGTTTTCTCGTTGTGAACTGAGCTATCATCACAGCATGTCCAGTCTGAAATACCCACTTGATGGCCAAGCACACCACTGATGAGAATCCCCCCCCCTTGTCAAATTATTTTTTTCATCCTTTTATTGATGGTCAGTGTTACATTGTGTTAGAGATTATTTGCACCAAGTCAGAATGTTACGTGTGAAATTGAACACTACACTAGGCTATATGCCAATGTTGTTTTAAAAAAAAAAATTATTTGCACAAAACAAGCCGATCTACTTTTCAATGTTGATAAGATAATTAAAATGACAAAAAAAAAAATAATGGGACAAAAGGAAATCAAGGGACATTTAAAATCGATAAAAATTACAAGTTAACAATTAATGTGATTAAATATTTTAATTGTTTGACAGCACTATCCTCAACTTATTACAGTCCTCCTCAGACCTGTAACTGTCTCCTCCAGGTTTGACCAAAGGAGCTGGTGTGTTGCCAGATGGTCCTTTGATTGCAGCTGTGGGAGAAACGGTGATATTTACTACAACACTGACTCCCCAAGAAAACCAGTTTATAGTAGTGGACTGGAAATTTGGGGAAAAAAATATATTCACTTTCAATGATCTTATAACGTTACTGAACCAGAGTATGAAGACAGGATCACCTTCTTCATGTCTACTGGATCTCTGGAGCTCAGGAATCTGACTCTTAATGACAATGGACAATACAGTGTGAGTATTTATCCTTTGGGTGAACCAGAGCCGACTGGGAGCACAAGACTGAACGTTGATGGTGAGACAATCTTTCACATGTTCCATCTCTTTCAGTGCAGAGAGCAGATTATGTGTAGCAATTGAGCAAGACATAAATGTGTTTTAGTTAAAATAATTCTGTTTAATTGTTCAGTGGTTTTAAATAAAATCTATTAAAAAAATAAAATGTGGCTGAAAGCTAGAGAAAAAGCAAGTAAGTGGACCTCAGGTTAACATTTCTTTTTTGTCAAACTGTTCAAATGACTTTACTATGTACATTGAGGGATGGTCTCTTGCTGAGAACAACATTTAAAGTCTCCAACTCTTATAATAATTTAGATTTAAATAATTTACTGATGACGATGACCAATATCCTTATTTTTAGTTGTATAACTTTAAGTGCTGATTTCAACAATGTGTTTAAAAAACAAAACAAAGGAGGTGTACCTTCTTCTTTACTTTTATGTGGAAAATATTTTAAAAAATTGTTTTTCACCCACAGAGCGTGTTGCCAATGTTTCGGTAACTTTTAACACCACAGACTTGGTGGAGTTCAACAGCTCCGTCCGTCTGTCCTGCTCCTCCTCTGGATCCTCTCTCTCTTTCCTCTGGCTGAACAGCAGCTCTGAGGTTACAGCCAGTGACAGAGTTCAGCTCACTGATGGAGGCTCCACTCTCACTATAGTTAACGTAACACGCTACGACCAGGGACCATTCAGGTGTCGTGTGTCCAATCCCGTCAGTAATGGCACCAGTAATCCAATAACCCTCTCCATCAACTGTGAGTTACTAACATCATAGGCATTATTTATGCGGGGGTCACATACATAACATGGTTAAATACATGCAAACATCGCTAGATAGTTGGACATCTCAACCCCCCAATCTCAACCCCAATTTTGGGTTCAAAGTTACGCCCTTGACTAACCTACATGCTCAGTTTTTATCTGAAATTTGAATGCAACCAGAGTCATAGATTGTCACAGATTAGTATTAGATTGTCTTTTTGTTCCCCATGGGTTGTACAAATGATTAGAACACACATTTTTCAATCTAAGAGAATCTTGTACATCATCACTGCAAACTACAACATCGTGTGGGTTGTATGAAGATATTAATTTGACAATATCTCCGTCACAATTACGTTATGTTGCATTACATCACACAGAGTTTTTTTCTTCTTCTTATGACTTGAAGTATGATAATGCAGTTGTACAAAACTAAACTTGTTGCCGTTGTTTTCCTCACACATTCAGATGGCCCAGAAGATATTAATTTGACAATATCTCTGTCACAAGAATATTATGGCAAAGGTTCAGACATCACCCTGTCCTGCTCAGCTGTCTCCAGACCTGCTGCCCAGTTTCAGTGGTTTCTGAATGGAGACCTGCTGTCTAATACTGGACCAGAGCTCAGACTGGTGAACATCCAGTTCAGTCAAAGTGGGAACTACAGCTGTCAGGCCTTTAACAGCAAAACTCTGAGATATGAAACATCTCAGCCTGCAGCTGTCTCTGTACTGGGTAAGTTTGAATGAAAGGTTTTTGGGTCGATAAATATGGATAGAAATATGGGACGTTTAAGATAGTATCAGATAAAAACTTTCTGGGTAAAAATATAAAAAGGTGAGCTAAACAGTTGTGGAACATAAAAACAATACTTACTCTTCATATGTTTGCATTTAAGAACCGCCGGAAATTTGTGTTTGTACAGAGACAACTAAGGCTCAGAATGAAAAATATCTGAGATCATAGAAAAATCACTTCCTGGGGAAGTCAGTAGCACAGCAACATCTGTGGCAAGCAGATATAACTAACACACACACACACATTAAAGATAATCACATTACATTCACCATGTAAATACACATTATTTGTTACTGCAATAGCTTTACAGTAATCTAGTCTGGTCACAAACTATATAGCTATTCACATCTCCAATTATTCCAGTCGGAGCTGTTCAGTCTGATTTTTGGGCTAACAAAAAGTTCAACTCTTGTATTTGTATTGTTAGTGTGGTTGTGGCTAAATAGACAAGATTAACCGGCAAGGTCAGCCAACACTGGTTAAATATTACACCAAGCACTAGGCAATGGATAAGCTATAATAATAAAACATGCCGAGTAATCTGGTAACAGTCGTGACTGATAGTCTTTGCCTCGCCAACGTTCAGATGAAAAACCATTAATAAAAATGTGAACTTTAAAAAACAATAACGGGTAAATTTTCGGGACTACATGAATATGTGACTCGCATACAAACCTTCTTTTAAAGCCATGATTACACATAGTATCAGTAGCATTCCCACTCAACATTTCTACCCTCTACTGAACAATGTTCCCTTTCTTAGGTAAGAAAAGTAGTTGGTATAAAACCGCTGTGTTTTTCACCCACAGAGCGTCTTGCCAATGTTTCGGTAACTTATAACACCACAGACTTGGTGGAGTTCAACAGCTCTGTCCGTCTGTCCTGCTCCTCCTCTGGATCCTCTCTCTCTTTCCTCTGGCTGAACAGCAGCTCTGAGGTTACAGCCAGTGACAGAGTTCAGCTCACTGATGGAGGCTCCACTCTCACTATAGTTAACGTAACACGCTACGACCAGGGACCATTCAGGTGTCGTGTGTCCAATCCCGTCAGTAATGGCACCAGTAATCCAATAACCCTCTCCATCAACTGTGAGTTACTAACATCGTGGCATTATTTATGCAGGGGATGGGGGGGTCACATACATAACATGGTTAAATACATGCAAACATCGCTAGATAGTTGGACATCTCAACACCCCACTGCTGAAGTTATGCCCTACATGCTCAGTTTTCATCTGAAATTTGAATGCAACCAGAGTCATAGATTGTCACAGATTAGTATTAGATTGTCTTTTTGTTCCCCATGGGTCGTACAAATGATTAGAACACACCTTTTTCAATCTAAGAGAATCTTGTACATCATCACTGCAAACTACAGCATCGTGTGGGTTGTATGAAGATATTAATTTGACAATATCTCCGTCACAATTACGTTATGTTGCATTACATCACGCAGAGTTTTTTTCTTCTTATGACTTGAAGTATGATAATGCAGTTGTGCAAACTAACTTGTTGCCGTTGTTTTCCCCCCACATTCAGATGGCCCAGAAGATATTAATTTGACAATATCTCCGTCACAAGAATATTATGGCAAAGGTACAGACATCACCCTGTCCTGCTCAGCTGTCTCCAGACCTGCTGCCCAGTTTCAGTGGTTTCTGAATGGAGACCTGCTGTCTGATACTGGACCAGAGCTCAGACTGGTGAACATCCGGTTCAGTCAAAGTGGGAACTACAGCTGTCAGGCCTTTAACAGCAAAACTCTGAGATGTGAAACATCTCAGCCTGCAGCTGTCTCTGTACTGGGTAAGTTTGAATGAAAGGTTTTTGGGTCAATAAATATGGATAGAAATATGGGACGTACTTAAGATAGTATCAGATAAAAACTTTCGAAAATATAAAAAGGTGAGCTAAACAGTTGTGGAACATAAAGAAACAATACTTACTCTTCATATGTTTGCATTTAAGAACCGCCGTAAATTTGTGTTTGTACAGAGACAACTAAGGCTCAGAATGAAAAATATCTGAGATCATAGAAAAATCACTTCCTGGGGAAGTCAGTAGCACAGCAACAACTGTGGCAAGCAGATATAACTAACACACACACACACATTAAAGATAATCACATTACATTCACCATGTAAATACACATTATTTGTTACTGCAATAGCTTTACAGTAATCTAGTCTGGTCACAATCTATATAGCTATTCACATCTCCAGTTATTCCAGTCGGAGCTGTTCAGTCTGATTTTTGGGCTAACAAAAAGTTCAACTCTTGTATTTGTATTGTTAGTGTGGTTGTGGCTAAATAGGCAAGATTAACTGGCAAGGTCAGCCAATACTGGTTAAATATTACACCAAGCACTAGGCAATGGATAAGCTATAATAATAAAACATGGAGAGTAATCTGGTAACAGTCGTGACTGATAGTCTTTGCCTCGCCGTTGTAAAACGTTCAGATGAAAAACCATTAATAAAAATGTGAACTTTAAAAAACAATAACGGGTAAATTAAAATTTTCGGGACTACATGAATATGTGACTCGCATACAAACCTTCTTTTAAAGCCATGATTACACATAGTATCAGTAGCATTCCCACTCAACATTTCTACCCTCTACTGAACAATGTTCCCTTTCTTAGGCAAGAAAAGTAGTTGGTATAAAACCGCTGTGTTTTTCACCCACAGAGCGTGTTGCCAATGTTTCGGTAACTTTTAACACCACAGACTTGGTGGAGTTCAACAGCTCTGTCCGTCTGTCCTGCTCCTCCTCTGGATCCTCTCTCTCTTTCCTCTGGCTGAACAGCAGCTCTGAGGTTACAGCCAGTGACAGAGTTCAGCTCACTGATGGAGGCTCCACTCTCACTATAGTTAACGTAACACGCTACGACCAGGGACCGTTCAGGTGTCGTGTGTTTAATCCTGTAAGCAATGACACCAGTAAGCCAGTAAACCTCTCCATCAGCTGTGAGTTATTCACTTATATCTGCATAATCTTTATCCTGAACTAAATGAATGCTTCAAAGTTGAAGATATAGTGATTCTTCACACTAAGCAAAGCTAAGTTTATGTCACATAGTACTTTATTTAAAATGCTAATATTACTTTTTGGTGATTATTTTTGTTTTACTCCCTATATGCATACCATAGATGGCCCAGAAAATATTTATCTGACACTATCTCCGTCACAAGAATATTATGGCAAAGGTTCAGACATCACCTTGATGTGCTCAGCTGACTCCAGACCTCCTGCCCAGTTTCAGTGGTTTCTGAATGGAGACCTGCTGTCTGATACTGGACCAGAGCTCAGACTGGTGAACATCCAGATGAGTCAGAGTGGGAACTACAGCTGTCAGGCCTTTAATGACAAAACTCGGAGATATGAAACATCTCAGCCTTCAGTTGTCTCTGTACTGGGTAAGTTTGAATTAAGATGTTTAGTGAATATAGTTTAATGAGATGGGTCCGACAGACTTAACTGACCATCTGCATAATCTGCATTGGGAAAATGTGTACTCAAATCATTGCGTCTTAATATTAAATGTTCATACAAAAAGAGACAGACAGTTGGGTTGAGTCTTAGTTAATTGTTTTTGGCAGCAGGCAGCTGTAGGCAGCAAAACCCACTGTACACTACTGTACCTGCCAAGTACAAAATGACAGACAGACCAAGTAAGCAACTAGCTTGTGAGGAAAAGGAAATCTAGCAGCTAAAAGGACAGTTAATGTGACTTATACTAACCAGGTGGACAGAAGCACCATCTCTAAATGTTGCACTTTATGTCCTCTGTGTGTTACATTAATGTTTGCTTAAACAGTGATTATGTGTCAAGGTTGTGTTTAAAGAAGTCATGCTACATTAAGACTTGGGGTCAAAACTTCAAAACAATTAAATTTGATCAATCGGAAGATCACATTACATAACAAAGGTCATGAGTCCTTGAGTTAAAGAATTTTGTGGTTTCAGTGTAACAGATGTCTTCTACGTTTTTCATTGTGTGAACTTGTTGACATAAGAACTCAATTTTATGTAGCTCTTTTGCTCCTCTTATGTAGATGATATTTCTAAGGTAAAAGTTATTCATAACCACAAATGTTAAAATAACAGTGTGGACAGTCTGACCATTTTTGTAGACATTATTCAGGAAATTGTAATTATGTTTTGCCTTTGCAATGATGAACTGTTCTTAAGTTTCTTTTGTATTGTTTTCAGTTGTCTATTTTCATTTAGTTACATCCTGTTCTCATATTTTTCACGTGATCTTTTAACCAACAGAGATAATATCCGGTGCTTTTGTCACACCAACCACAAACCTGACAATTGAAGGGATCTTAACTTGTAGTCTTCAGACCCAACAACCCATTTGAAATCCCATTACATAAAGGTCACAAGGCAACTGTTAAAAAAAATCTTGTTTTAGTGAAACAGTTTTCTTTTACGTTTTTCAGTGTGTGAACTGACTCATTGAATAAGAACCTATTATGTTGCATGTTCCTCTCATATTGGTGATATTACTGAGGTATAGGTTATTCAAAACCACAAATGTTAAAATAACAGTGTGGACAGTCAGAATTCTTTTATTCAGGAAGAAGATAGTTATAACATTTGCCTTTCACAATGATTACCTGTTCCAATGTTATTAAGTTCCAATGCTATTTAATTAGTGAATTTTCAGTTTATTCTTGTTCTCATATTTTTCACATGATCTTTTGCCCAACAGAGAGAATATCAGGTGTATTATTAATAGGCTATATCGACAACGTTTAATTTCCAAGATCGTTCGGGTGGCCCCGAAAATTCTGCCAGGTGCCCATTACCTTTCACTTTCTGTGTGTTAGCAATTTACTCCGGTGTAAACACTCCAGTGAATATATGAGGACTATGGTTAACTGCTCCGCAGATCGTTCCAAGATAAAGCGAGACAGCTAGCTAGACTTTTGAGTTTTCTGTTGCACGACTAAAACAAAATGTGGACAAAATGTTGCATTTACTTAAGACTGACGTATAACCAACTGCTATCTGTTGAATTTTCCTCACATTACTCTATCCTCTGTGACCGTCTCCATCTAGAAACTAACCTGCGCGTTGCAGGGAACAACTCTGATTGGCTCATGATCAGACAGTGGTTTACGGAGCGGTAGCTGCTTTTTTGCACCAATTCTTGTTGGTGAACTATTTAATAATGTGCTTGAGTAAATCCTTAACTTGTATTACAGTCAAGGCCCTACAGTTTTCAGACATATTTTGCATTTACCTGATAAAAATTTGGAAAATAGATAATATTACAAGGTGAATTGTTTGTTTTTTGTTTCATTTCAGACAGCTGGTCTGGAGGTCTTTCAGCTGGTGCCATTGCTGGAATAGTTATCTTGTGTTTAGTAATTGCTTCAGGTGGAGCTGTTGGAGGGCATTATTTTTACAAAAAAACGTATGTGAAAAATAGCCTTCATAGTATTACCAGCAAGACTTTTTTTTAATAGGTAACTGAATTTAGATGAACCCTGAATTAACCTTACTCTAATAATCATACAGTAAGTATTAGACTTACTGCAGTCTAAACATTAACAGTAAGAATATGTTAACATGAATACAATTATTTACATATTATTAACTGGAGGTCCTTTATAATTGTTTTCATAAAATACTCCCAAATATTACTTTAACACACAACATGGGTTACGGTTTTAATTTTATGTTGTTTGGTTGCATGGCTGAATTTTAACAACGCTTTTATTTCTAATATGTAGAATCAACAAAGCTGATAATAACCCACATTCTGATAATAACCCACATTTTGATAATAACGGTTAGTATTTACATGATCTAACTTTATCCTACACTTAAGACAATCATGAATTTAACAAAGTCAAAATAATATCACCATTATACAAATTGTACATATACCTAATCAGATTTAACAAAACTATTTTTTTGCCTAGAAAACAAAGAAAATGTGTATGAGAACACTTCAGCACTATATGAGAACTTGTAAACTCAATGACCTAATTTCCAAGGTGAGTTTTTATTTAATTCTTCTGATTTAATGAAAATAGATTAATGTTTTTTGAAGAATGAAGCATTCAGTGATTGTAATATTGTATTATAATAAATGTTAGTTTATCAGCAAAAGCCTACTATAGACCAACAATGACTGACCATTCATTATCACATACTGTACTGTATGTGATCATGAACAGTTAGTATTGATTAAAGCTCTGACACATCCCTCCTTCAGAAAATGAGCAAACTTGCAACATTATAACAAGCCTGAAGAAAAGAAATGTTAATGTCAATTTTTTTATTGATACATTTTCTCTGCTACCTTTGGTTTATAGTGACATTTCTTCAAACTTAAAATTAAGAGCTAAAATACAATAAAAGAACTCCATAGGGCGGCATAGTTTGATAATTTTCACACTAAACATTGTCACACTGATTCCTTTTGCACCTACAAGGTTAAAAACATTTATTGTGCAGCTATTACTAAACAGTGGTTAATGTGTTTTTTAAATTTAATTCTGGTGTTTATATAATTAAAGTAATGAAATGACTCTTACCTCCACCAAGAAGGATATGTTTTGGTTCGGTTTGACAGTGTGTTTGTTGGTTTGATTGTTTGTCTGTCTGCTCTGCAGGTTTATGGAATAAAATGACTGGCCCAATTCCGATGAAACTTGGTGGATATGGGCCATGCGCCAAGGAAGACTTAGGTGCACGTTTTTGACAGGGTCTTTAGGGGTCCCCCTCAAGAAAATGTCAACATTTTCAAAAACAAAACATGCAATTTAACTTCATTTTGGACTATTATTACCAAAATGTTGGAAAAGCTATAGCTGACTATAAATAAATAACATTCAAAAAGCTTAAAGGGGGACATATTATGCTTTTTCTTAATTTCTGTCATATCTGCAATGTTATGTTGGATTTCCATGTTGAAAAAAATGAGGTAAATGTATTTTAGCTAAATCATTGTAAACTGAAACGTTCAGATTTCCAACTGTTATAAACATTTTTTTTTTTTCTACTTTTGGCTGAGTGTTACGCAACACTTGACCAGCCTTCTATGATTGGTCATCTGCTCCAGGTAGGCAGGACTGAAGTTTTTTTTTTTTTGGAAAACCATTTTTTTTGTAAAACTACTATTGTCGCATGTAGCTTCTAACAACAGTAAACAATGTCATCTTGGATGCCAATGTTGTTAAATCCTCTCCAATTTCAGGATGCATTACTGCTGAATAGCGTTGTGGCGAGATCTTGCCCCCACGAGATCTGGCTAGACAAATCCTTGATTCGATTACATTTTTGACATAACTCACTGGATCACATAACTCGTCTTCCAAAGTGCTGAGTTGCAAAATGTCTGAGATATTGAGCTACAGTATGTCCTTTGAAGCCGCAGAACACTTTTATGCTAAAGGCTGCGTTATGCTGCCCTCCTGTGGTGTACCTATTATTGTTCTGGAACTCAGGTGGATGAAACATGTTGATCTAAGTGTTAATGATGTTTTTTTTTTAAATGAGCAAGATTTCTTCTTGGATGTTTAACTCTCCTGAAGGCAGAATCAAGGAATAAGCAACAGTTTAATACACAATCAAATCTTAATAATACAAGTTAAATAGCATTTTAACATATTTAACATTTACAGGAGTCCATGAGGGTTAAATGAGCTTGGGTTATGAATGTTAAAAATCCATAACTTTACTCTCACATACTGTAAAAGAGTTAAAGTGAGATGAGTATGTGTCTAACTTTGGTTTCAGTTGCAACTTAGTTGAAGTGGTGTTTGGTAGTTAAGGACAAGTTGTTTCAGGGCGCTTCCACATATGGCTGCACAATATTGAGAAAAAATGACATTGTGATTTATTTATTTTTCTGCGATAACCAGACAAGTTTTTACAAGATATGAATAGCTCTAATTTTAAATACATCATTCTTGACTACTGGGGTGATTTTGTAGGAGTGCATCTACGTACATAGAAAATAAAAAGGGAACTTTTTTTTTTTGTTGAACTTTAATGCTTGAAAGTACCCATATTATGACAAAAAAAAATTTTCTGGATTATTTTGTGTTTCTGGTGCTTCTACACACATACAAACTTGGAAGAAAACATCCATGCTGTTTTGAGTGAGATACAGGTATCCTCTGCCTTCAGTCTCCGGGTGAGCTGTTCAAACTTTGCACGGCTTTCTTTGTAATTAGCCAAGAAGAGGTGGCTAACCGTAACACATGCTAGCTTGTTCTCAATGGTAAAACACTGCTACAACACACACTAGTTCACTATAATCTACAAAAGAACTACTAACATGTCCCTATTCTGCAGGTATTCCACACAAATTTGGAAGTGCACCCTAGTCTCCCAACTAATCCTGCCTTGTACTGACCAAAGATGGAGAAAAGGTTATCTAGCTGTTGTGATCTTGCCTAGCTCCTGCGCATGTGCGACTCCCAACAAAGACAGTAAAGAAGTGAGATGTCTCATTACAGCACCAAACTCTAATGTGGTAACTCTCAGCAGGACAGACTTGGTGGAGTCTGTCCTGCTCCTCCTCTGGATCCTCTCTGTCTTTCCTCTGGCTGAACAGCAGCTCTGAGGTTACAGCCAGTGACAGAGTTCAGCTCACTGATGGAGGCTCCACTCTCACTACAATTAATGTGACCCGCTATGACCAGTGACCGTTCTGTTGTCACATGTTTAACCCTATCAGTAATGGCACAAGTGATTCAGTAACCATTCCAACAGCTGTCAGTTACTAGCTTATTTAAATTCTCAGTTGTAGCATGCTCCTTTCAATCCAAGTGCTTAAATGTTCACACTAATATGAAATACTCAACATTTCTAAAAGTTGCATTTGTGTCTAAAGTAATTTCCCTGTGCTTTTTGTTAATTTGCGTTTTGGTAACTCTTTTGTTTTGTGTGTAATTTCCATGTGCCACACACTGCAGATCTCCCAGAAAATATTAATTTGACACTATCTCCATCACAAGAGTACGTTGAGGAAGGGTCAGACATCACCCTGTCATGCTCAGCTGTCTCCAAACCTTCTGCCTTAATTCAGTTGTTTCTGAAAAGGAGACCTGCTGAACATTCAGATGAGTCAGAGCCAACTACAGCTGTCAGGCCTTCAACAATAAAACTATGAAGAATCAAACATTACAGACTGCAAAGTAACTGTTAGGGAGAATGACATCTTAGTTGTGTTGTTTGACATAGAATTGGTAGAATTCAAAATGCTTAGCTGATGTAGAAGTCAAAGCAATTGATTGTGCAATCTTTTTTTCCCCCATTACTGACATCTTTTTGTTTTTTTCAACCCTTTTCACAATTAAAAAAAAATATTTTTTTTAACTTGATTCATAATTATGTCAACCATCATGTCACGTGTGGTTTATTCTAAATTACTTATTGTGCTGCTTGCTGTTTGATTGCTGCAGTGTTTTGCTGGTACTGTTCAAATGATGCTGTATTTAGTTTAATGATGCAGTTCAGTATCTGAACAACATTAACAGCAATGAACCCTTCACATTGAGCCCAGCTAGATGCAACATTGATCAAGATACTGTTCTCTCATTGATGACTACAACGGTTTATATCCTTTCCCCCCAGTTGGCCCAGAAAAAAACTAATTTAAAGCTATCTCAGTCACAAGAATACTTTAAGGAAGGGTCAAACACTGACCTGGGGTGCTCAGCTGACTCCAGACCTGCTGCCCAGTTTCAATGGTTTTTGAATGGAGACCTGCTGACTGATACTGGACCAGAGCTCAGACTGATGAACATTCAGATGAGTCAGAGTGGGAACTACAGCTGTCAAGCCTTTAACAGCAAAACTCTGAGATATGAAACATCTCAGCCTGCAGCTGTCTTTGTACTAAGTAAGTTAGAGTACATTTCCTCATTAAATGGTTGGCTTTAAGTTGAACATTTGAATACTTGACTTGCTGCAAACCTCTCTTTACTTTTTATCACAGCACCAGTCTCCAGTGTGGTGGTTACTTCCAAAAACACACACTTAGTTGAGTTCAGCAGCTCTGCCCATCTGTCCTGCTCCTCCTCTGGATCCTCTCCCTCTCTTTCCTCTGGTTGATCAGCAGCTCTGAGGTTGCAGCCAGTGACAGAGTTCAGCTCACTGATCCCCTCTCACTATAGTTCATGTGACCCGCTACGACCAGGGATGATTAAGGTGCAACATGTTGAATAGTGCCAGTAGTGGAACCTGCCAGCCGGTGAATCTTATAATCCAATGTGAGTTTATGCCAACGTAGTCTAGTTGGAATTTTAAATTCTTTAAATTCGGTGGTTTTATGATGACTATTGTTGACTGCACACCAGATCTCTGCATGGTAAATTGAGACAGCTTGCTAGACTAACTATTTTAGAGCGGCTCTCATGCCTTTATTGAGGGGACAGCTGAGATGACAAGAAAGGGGAGAGAGAGGAGGAAATGACATGCAGCAAAGGGCTGCAGGTCGCAGTCAAACCTGGGTCCGCTACGTAGAGGTTTACTTTTTCTTCTGCAGCATAAAAATGAGGAAACAAAAACACACAAGAAGCCTTCCACAATTCCTGAGAACAGCCTCAAAAGAAAAACAGCAGTTTGTTTTTTATTTTTCATTTATTCAACCCAACCATTTTCTGCCTCCTTCAGATTAGTTAATTGTGCTGAGTTTGATGTTAGATGCATAGCTTCATTGCAGCATTTGTGAAACCTGATTTTACTAAAACCGACTGTAGGTTTTGCAAGAATTTGCTCAAAATGTATGTATATGTATATAATGTATATTCAATAAACTCTGGATTCCCAATGCCTCCTATATCACAACTAAGAACATCAAGTTTAGCCATCATGAATTCACAATCTGCTATAGTCTTTTCTGTTTGAGGTGTTAAACAGGCGGAGATTACATCTTTCCCTTCTGTGAGACCAACAGCCCATTCATATATCCCAGCAGATGGAGCCACACAGCACTGCAATCACTTTAGAGGGGCTTTAGGCATGTTTTTGGACGTTTTTAAGCTTGCTGTCTCCCCTGCTTCCTTTCTTTATGCTAAGATGAGATAATTGCCTGCTGGTTTTGTGTGTGAGTGGTCCCTGGTTTATGCATGGCCAAAATCATTTGTAAACCTTAACTAAGCAGACTCTGTTGCCTAAACTTAACCAAACTTGAACCAAAACTGGCAGATTATGTAGGAATAATTTCTGGGTGTAATGCCACTTTGTCAGCTTTTAACCTTTTGTTGTCTAAACTTGTTAGTTTATATTTTGTTTTTAAACGTGACTATTTATTTGGAAGAATATACATTTAGAATTGTATGTATTTGTTGTACCACATTTATTTTCTATTGACCATATAACAAATGTATCATGAAACATTAGATCATGCATGAGAAAGTAAAACTCTCTAGCTCAACATTATAATACACTGCAAATGTCAGTGAAGTATGTACATATACTGTATAGAACAAATGCTGTTTAATTCTATGAAAATCTAATTGTTGACAAAGGAACCTGAATAAACTTGTTTCCATATCCAAACCTAGAACTTGGGAAGTTATCTAATTAGTCCAAACTTTTAACACTAAAACAAATGAATGCAAGACCAGAATGCAAAGGCTTGATTTTATATAGCAGATTAGAGACAAGTCCAGTATAAACCCAACAACAAAACAGGCAGACATGTTTCATTTGTTACTTTGACTTTTTTCAGGTTTGAATGTCAGTGTCTGTATGAGTCTCAGGTGTATTATACCTTCATCTCCAGCTTCTCCTCCTCCTACCTTTTCTTTAAACCAATGTGGTGTCTGAATTGTTTTTCCTCCTCAAGATTTCCCTCAGAGTCGTCAATCAATTTCAACAACTTAACATCCGGTAAAGGATAGGGTGTGGGGGGGGGGCTTTTTCTGCTTCCTGGGCTTGTCCTTTTCTTCTTCCAGCTTGGCAAGTTCAGTTCGGAGGGTCTGACTGATCTCCTCCTCAGTCTGAAGCTTATTAAATCCTGTTTGGTTGAGACCTGTTCTTCTTTCAGGTCCTCCAACTCATTAACATATGACTTCTCTCTCTCAGAGGCATCTTTCCTCGGGCTCTGAATCTCCTCCATCTGATAGACAGAGACACAGAGTGTCCTTCACAGGCATCAGGTCTTTCTGCTCTTTGAAAAATCTCTTGCTCAGAGACATCATGGCTTGGAATCTCTTCCTCCATCTGATAGACCAAAGTTTCCTTCACAGACATCAGGTTTTCCTGTTCTTTCATAAACGACTTCTCTCTCTCAGAGACATTTCCCTTTAGGGTCTGAATCTCCTCATCCATCTGACAAACTACAGTGTCCTTCACAGACATCAGGTCTTCCTGCTCTTTGAAAAATCTCTCTTTCTTAGAGGCGTTTTTCTTCAGGGTCTGGATCTCCTCCTCCATCTGATGAGCAAGAGTCATCTTCTCCTCCTGAAATGTGAAATGTTTATTTATTGAATTTATACCAAATACTGATGTTTTAAGAGCTCCTAGGGCTTTGTCTAGATTCAGATGGAAAATTATCACACCATCAGTCTTGGTAATGATTATAACTGTACTCTAGAACAATGTTTCTTAATTCATAATTTATGTTTAAATTAAGAAAATTGACTTTGTCAGTTATTTATTAATGACAGCATGAAGTTATGTATTTGACCTTTAAACCGATGTGTACACACGTGTGTCGAGCTGGTTTGGTCCAACACAAAGTAAGTAATAGAGGCGTCTTTGGTAGCTACTCTGACTTGTTGTCAGATGATATCCTTTATTAGGCTTTATTCTTTCACATGTAAATCATTTATCTAAAATATACTGTACAGGTAGACCAGGACAGACAGTTCATATTTGTCAGACTGGATCTCATTGAATTTGTTACAAAAACATTTCTTTGAAACACACATTATATATATATACACATATATACATACAGTATATACACACATATATACATACATACATATATACATACATACATACATACATATATACATACATACATACATACATACATACATACATATATACATACATACATACATATACACACATATATATACACATACATGTACACACACACATACATACATATACTGTACATATACACACATATATACGTTACACTTCTTTTAAATTAAATAGACTAAACAATTTTAATTACAAGAAGATGATTAAAACTACAATCAAATAAACCAATTGCCCTATGTTTATTGTAAAACAAAAAACAGACTAGTTTTTCCCTTTTTCTTTTTTTGTCATCTTTAGTAGGAGGTACAATTTCAGTGTGATGTAGCAAATGTGTAGATGTATTAGAGTTTTCTAAACCAACAATGTGATAAAGATTTTGTTTATTCTTTACAATAAAATGTGATGCTATTTTTACTCAAACCATTTAGCACAATTGAATAAATCCATTTCTATCAAGACAATCCATCTTAGGTGAAAGTCTCAAAGTTATAAGGAGTGCATTTCTTTCAGCACTACATTGCTTTTTAAAACAGAAAAATGTGACACTATAGATCGAAAAAGGGGGTTTGGTTTAGGATTCAAACAGTGTCTGTCTACTGTCTATATTTGAGTAAACTTTACAGACTCGCAAAATACCCAATGAATCCATAAAGAGCTCATAAAAACTTAAGAGATGTAACATGACTCCAACATGACTCTGCATGCAAAGCTTTGGTTAAACTCCTAACATCTTGGGGTCACAAATAGAAGATTGCTTCATTTTATGAGTTCACGAGCCAAAAAAATAGAGAGCCACTTCTCTAGTGGGACATGTTCTCTTATCAATGACTCAGCACCTAAAAAGCCACATTCACTCCATCACTCCCAGTATACAACAGAGGTTGAGTAACATATTTACACTGCGAGTGTCACTTACCAAAGCACATAGTTATTGAGAGGCCACATCATATCGTCGGGGACACATCCCTGACTGATGTTTAACCTCCCGTTTTCAGGAATTATAGACACATTGTGAATAACTTATTGTTTCAGCTGATTTGACGGTTGGGTCACAGTATTTGGACGGGTATGTCACTAATCAGATTAATTCTTGATAGAGAAAACAGTATTTAAAGACAATATAAAATATCCCAACCTTTTTTCAATTAAAAAAAGTCACTCTTTCTGCAGATACTGAAACCAGAGACATGTTTGTTAATCAGTCTGGAGGAGGATTGTGTCGCCTGGACATCTTTGATCTTCCTACCCGAGGAATGCTATACGCCTCACTGATACTCAAACACCATCCTGTAAGAAACCCAAAAGCACTCACTGAATAGCTCATAAAACTGACGCACAACACACCTCCACCACCAAGACTCAGAATAAAACAGCAGGAGCACCTGTGACTCCCCATGATTTTGGTTGAACAGCGAGACAACGTTACATACGTCATTATTCAGCATGGAGAACAAGATGCTCAGGATGGCTGCTTGTGTGGCACTGATTTTTTCAAGTTAGTTAAAATTGGGATGATTTGATGGGAAAAAATGTCAGTTACATCATGAAGTATTTATTTTTATATTAACCAAGATTTAGCTGAACTGCACAAGGCCAAAAGCACAACTGTGTTGCTCTTAATGATCTATTCTTTGTACCAGGTGTGTGTGTGGGTGAGGGAATCTTACCCCTTGGGCCCCTGAGTGGAGCTGTAGCGGGCACAGTGAAGTTCACCACCACCCTCAGTCCTCCTGGGAGTCCATTCCTCCTGGTCAGCTGGAGCTTCAAAGAGGTGAATATCATCACCTTCACCAGCACCAATGTCACTGAGCCTGGATATATCAACAGGATCTCTTTAGACCAAGCCACGGGAGGCCTGGAGCTCAGGAACCTGGTGCTGGAGGACAGCGGGGAGTACACAGTCACCATCAGACAGGCCGAAGGGCAGCAGAAACAGGGCAAGACAACACTGAATGTGTATGGTGGGTTTAATGTTGCAGATCTGACAAGAAATCACCCGTCAATCATTTGAAAATAATTCTTCTAACCTAAGTTCTGTCTTCAAAAGACATTGATATATTATTTTAGCACAGACATCTTACTGTTAATCCATATCTTTTGATACTCCAAAAATCTGATGTTACCCATATGGTTTATATGATGCAATGTCTAATTCCATCCAATACTGTAATCCTGCAATAAATTCCACCTTTTTTATTTTGAATCTAATTTTAGACTGTAAGGTGGTTTTGTGAAATTGTTGGCAAACAGGATGTGGTGTTTGATTTTACTTGATTAATTGAATTTTGTCCAATAAATATGTATTGCCCTGTAAATGCACTAAAGTTCCTGCAAGAATTCAAGGATTCATAAGTTTTCTTGGTCACATTCACAGTCAAAATGTGTAGGGAAATGCAATGTAGCGGTTAATAAGACTAACAAATAAATATAAATGATTAATTAAGATTAAGATTTGAAAAGAACAATTAGTAAGGAACAAATGATAAAAGAAACAAAGATCAATAGTGAATAAAACAGTTTATGTAATATGTATCTGTATTAACACTTTGAAACAAATGGATGAATGAAATGAAATGTTTTTCATTGTATTAACGCTCTTTATATTCTGCCAGCACTGATAACCGGAGCCACCATCCAAACCCCCAGCAGCCATTTTAATAGAAGACAAAAGCTCCACCAACCTCAGCTGCGAGGCGTCCGGGTCCATCAGCACCAGAGTTTGGATGAAGGATGGCCAGCTGCTCGAAAAGAGTGGCAGAGTCAGTTTCTCAACAGACAACAGGACGGTATACGTGCAACCTGTTCACAGTTCCAGCCACGGCACCTACCAGTGTCGAGTCAGCAACCCAGTCAGCACCATGACTGCAGCCCGTAATCTCTCTGTTAACTGTGAGTACTGCTCCCTGAACACTTCCAGTAACTGTTGTTAAGCAAAGAAGACCCTGACTACTGATTACAATATGACAAAGTACTTATATTACATTTCTGTACTTACTAAAATATACTTAGTTACATTTCACCACTGCATAGACAATGTTAGGACTCTAAAGTTCAGACCTGTAGAGAAATAATGGCAAAGAATTAAGGGCTAATTTTAAAAGCATACAATAAAAAAAAAATGTAGGCTACTTGTGCTTTACACCACTTTCTACTTCCGCTACAATTCGGAGGGAAATATTGTACTTTTTACTTTACTACAATTATTTGAAAACTTTAGTTGTTACATTACAAATTAAGATTGCCCAAAATACACAATTCATCTTAAACAATAAATTCAGTAACAGAATATTTATAGATTAACAACTGGAACTAACTATTTCAATAAAATTGCCACTGCAAAATAGCCTTGGGAAAGAACTTGTTTTGGTGGAACATGTGTACGTTCAAAAGTTGTTTTAGTCGTGCAACAGAAAACTCAGATTGGACAGATAGTCTAGCTAGCTGTCTGGATTAACCTTAGTCCTCAGAAATCAGAAAAAGTTGGAAATGCCAACACAAAGGAAGAGGAAGGTAACGGACATCCGGTTGAAAAAAGTGACATGCAGCAGTTTCTCCGGAGCTAGCTGAGCAAACCAATTTTTTTATGATTATCTGAATTTTAGAAACCAAACAATCAATTGAATATATGAGAAAATAATCAGCAGATAAATCCATGATGAAAATAATCATTTGTTGCAGTCCTATATAAAATAGTAAAAATATTTGTTCAACATCAACCAATAGTAAAATCCTGCTATTTACATTCATGGTCTAATGATATAACACATTAGTTTAACAGACACACGGGGCATTTTTCTGCAAATGTTTTTTTTAATATATATACACACATAATACATAAATATGTATACACTGTGTGTGTTTGTGTGTGTGTGTGTGTGTGTATCTATCTATCTATCTATCTATCTATCTATCTCTTTTCTCTGTGCAGTTGGTCCACATAACATATCAATTAGTGGACCTTCTTCAGCAGCCCTTGGCCAGAGAGTGACACTGCAGTGCACAGCCGACTCTGTCCCACCAGCAATATTCAGCTGGATATTCAACGGCAATGAGACACATGTTAATAACTCCATGTACATCATAGAGAGGTTGGAGGCAGAAAGCATCGGGAATTACACCTGCATTTCCAGAAACATGGTGACCATGCTGGAAAACTCTACAGTTCTGAATCTGAGAGGTGAGATTTCCCATTCTGTCAGGGTTGAGTACATTTAGAGCCAGATGGCATTTCAAGGGGTAATAACTGTTGTCTTTTAATACTTCATGAAGCATCCTGCGCTGCTCCCTGCTGGTCATTTTTACTGATGCTGATGAGTGTGTTGACTCTGAGAGAGTTAATGTAGGAGAAAGTGGCAGGTGAGATTAATGTTTTGTATCTGTCTTCTTTTTCATATTAAACTTCCATTTAATCTATTTGTCATATAAACTTGCACTGCATTATTTTTTTTCCCTCAGATTCTTTCTTTCCTGATGCATTTTGCTCATAACAGAAGACCCTGATTAAAATCAATAAAATATGCTGTACATGAAATGTTATTTTGACTTATGACTATTCTATTGACTTTGAATAGATGTCATAACTTAATACTGAGACAAAGTAGAAACTCCCACATTGAAAATAAACAAGTATCTTTCTTGTTAATTATATAGACTATAGAGATATAAGAGTGCAAACGTCTCTGTGTCCACATTTGGCACCACAAATAATAGTCCTTATAAATTACCTATTCCGCTGTTACTTATACTGCAGAAATATTCAGCAGTTTTAAAAACAAAATACAATAATAATAAAAAGAAGTCTTCTGGGATTATTTTTGAAGAAGCTAAACACATTTTCTAAAAAATAAATAAATAAATTAAATAATGCAGACATAAATTGTCCATGTCATTTTTTTCCTGGTATATGAAAATGTTTTGCATCTTGCATTATTCTAAATTACGTCTAATTTGCCTAAGCAATGTATGATAATTTTGCTGAAAATGTGATTGTGTACATCTACAAGATGCAGCAAAGCTTAAGTTTGTGGCAAATATTTCTGTTAAGAGCATGAAATAAATATTGCAAATGTTTTGAAGAAATGTTTTATGGCCTGTTAAGGAATGCTGCTATATTTTCTTGTACTGAGTCTGTCTAACAGAATTATTGGGGAAACTGGCCATGACTTTTACATTTTTAATTGAGCCTACACTAAACAGCAATACACAATATGGAAGTATTAATTAAATATCTTAAGTATTTTTTAGTACTGTAAGTAATACATTCAAACCAGCCTTTTTAATGTTTAAGAATTCCTTGACATATACACAGAGCGGCATTTGATGCATTTCAAGCAAATACCAACACATTTACATTGTAAATGTTCAATGCACCACTGTCTCTATGAGAAAATATTTTTGCGTGCTTTGCCTTGGAGGAATGTAACTAAAGATGCAGAGCTGTGCCTGTTGCAGTTGTTATTCCTGTCGTGCCCTCTAAGACAAGCATTTTACATGCAGGCAACAAGCTGAGTTTGACCAACTGAAACAGGCGAAGCTTTGCATCCCTGACCCGATTACCCTGTTGAACACCTGGGGCTGATTCAGCCAAGGACTCTGATTGGTGGAGATAATTATACATCACTTTTTGGAGATGCAGCTTCTATCAGAAGGATTGACACAAGGTCACTGGTGAGAGGCTATAAAATGAATGCAGTGTTCTGCTTTGTGCTCTTCACACTGTTTTTGTCAAGCAAAGGAGCAAGGCGAGCTGTGCTTTTGACTCACACCGAGTACATGTAGTGGTAAAATCTGTTTTAAGTACACTGAATTAAAGGGTATTTTAATTTTAAATGAGCAGAGTGCTATATAAAAACAAAATCAAACAAAGTGTGCAATCAAACATTTAGCATCCATACATAAAAAGGTACATACATACACCATACACAGTTAATTTATTGAAACTGAATATATTTTAAGTCAAAGGTTTTGATCTTTATAGTGTATACATACTTAAATTTCCCATTCTTTAGTTTGCAATAAATCTTTATAACTCTAATTCTAGTGACTGGCTGGTGATGTCTAATTTCAGCCATTTGTTGTATTTGAGGCACACACACACACACACACACACACACACACACACACACACATTTTGAGGACCTAATTAAGATATCTTAAATGGATAGATACGAATATATACAAATGGCATATTTGTAAACATTGTACATGTTCCGCTCTATTTAATCAAGCCAACACATATTCTCACATTTATGAAGCGGTTGATATGAAGAGACAAGCAATGTCCCAGCCAACAGTGAGCCTCTAAGGAGACCAAAAGCATGAGCGTTATCACAAATTTTTCTGCATACAAAAAAAAAATAGTAAAGCATCATTTTGAGAAGGGTGGAAATGCTACCTTTATAGAAAATAACATAAACTCTGAGGCTATTTTAGCTCTAGTTCTACTTTCATCTCCAGGAAATCTACACACCACAACAATGTAGTAAGTCGTGTGTGTTTTGAATTAGCCATCATAAATACTGTACTTATGGAATTGAAAGAAAACCAAATGGGAGTTTTACTTTTTGGCTGATGGCACAAGGACAAACAGAGAACCTGATCCACTATAACGAGGATATCTGGATAACTTTTAAATAAGCTAAAGCTTCTGATATTGATACAGCTCGATGTCCGCAAACCGTAAGTCATAACTATTTAGGAATTATTTTGTTCAAAAAGGAAACTCTACTACACTAGCTTCTTGTTTTTTTAGATCATACAAGTCATAGAAACATCAACATGTGGTTTCTTTAGACGTCATTATCATATTTTAACCACCAGAGGTTGCTGTTATACTGGTAGATAATAAACCAGCAGTCGGAAATAATGCTGATTGCCGATTGCTGACTTGAGATTTACAGACTCGAACACAACATAGAAATTGGTCTTTAAGAGTTGCGATAACTTTCATTCCTGGTAAAAGCGCTGAGTGATGGGAGGTCATACACTCTTTTCCCCTTGGGTAAGTTTAATAATGTAGCCCAGACACACTTCAAAAATATGTTAACTCTGGATGTTCGGTTATGTAACTTTAAGTTTAAATCTAAATGAAGTGGACAAAATATAGTATTATTATAGGCTACACATACATCAGGCCAGAGTTAGTTGTTTTTTTTAATAGCAGCCTAACCTGAGTAAACACGGACAGCTGTCAGGCTGTGGGTGTGTCTATCAGTCAGTGTTGGTGATGACTAGTTCTGAGTTAACTTTGTTCCTCTTTGCAAATGTTATTTTTGTCGGTTTACCACATGTCCTCATTTGAGACTTATGTTACCCCCCTTCTTCTAGTGTTATTGACTAAAACACCAGCAGCTGGACATCCACGGATCTGCCTCTTTGTAATTCTTAAAACTGTAAGTTTCATTAAAGTTGCTAAATATTACAAATTGAAGCCAATGAAAAATAATAAAAAAATTGATTGTTCCAAATTCGACACATATGGTATTTTAACCTTACGTAGATCACTTTGTAATAGTATTGTGACAGAGTAACCTCGTAAATTGCTGGTGCATAAATTAGTATATGCCCCTTTGTGTTGTATTGTAATGTGTTTGCTATTTTGTCCACCACCTGTAGTGATGAACAATGAAAACTTGCAGAAAATTACCTGTCATACTGCTGAAGTTAATTTACATCACATTACACCCAGGTAAGACAAATTGATTTAAATGTAAATTTTGCCTGGAAAAGCTGATTACAGTGCATGTTTACTGTATGTTGGTTACTGTGTGAAGTTACGTATTTACACTGACTGTTTTGTAGACTGTGAAAATTCCCCTTTTAAAAAGACGAAATTTAAATGTCTCAGTTGCTTGAAGACTGATTTGTATGTAAAGGTCTCAATCAATCAACCAAGTCACATTAACTAGTAGGCTACAAGGTAAAAATCTAGTGAAATGTTGTCCCACCAGCACCTGGACGTAATGTAATGGTGCTCCTGAGCGCAGTGCCTTTCTTCAGCTCCCCTACAGCAACAACAGTGTGCAACATTAGAAATTGAGTTATCTATATATCTAAACAACACAGAGTCCAACCAAAATAATAACACAAATAAAAATGTTTTATCTAGTGAAGACTACATACGACCACAAGCAACAGGATGCTGTCATACAAAGATTTTCTGAAATTTCCACATTTCACCTTTATCAGAATTTGAAACATTTTAGAGCCTAGTTTTATAAATCCGACGCAGCTTCTATACTCAGTGATGTGAAAAAGTTAAGTTTCTTTGAGTACTGTTGACACTATACTGTATCTGAAATAATTATGGATTATGAAAAAGTGCACCCAGAGTTTAACAAGACTGAACATCTCTTGCCACCATATTACTCTCTTTGGCAGTTCTTGAGGCCCAAGAAGTCAAAGTATTGCCTGAAGTGACAGGATACGTGGGGCGTGATGTCACCCTGCCATGCCAATTCATCCAAGCACCACAAGGCGCCAATATTACTCTGCTTCAGTGGACTCTCCAGCTACCAGAAGGAAAGGAAATTATCAATATTGTTGTTGTTAATTTTCCATTGGAACGTCATGTTCATGAATCATATAAGGACAGAGTGGATATTGCAGAACAATCTTTGATCATTAGAGGTGTGGAAATGAGAGACGCAGGGTCATACACCTGCAGCATTACATCCTTTCCCAGCGGTTCATTTAAAGGAACCACCAACCTTATTGTTCAAGGTGAGTACAAAAGGCCTTTTCACACAAACTGTCCAATTTACTGTAAAATGAAGTAAAGATAAAATCCCTGTGATCACAAGCTGAAAACTAAATTTAAATGCAATAACTGGTTTCTGTTTAAGTCTTTTTAATCCTGTCCTTCGCTTGGCAGTGGGGGAAGACCAGTTTTGATTATCTTAGTAAATAAGTGGATCACTTGATAAACTGCTGTGTAACCTTGTATGACTCAACTTTATAATTTATACAGCAATGATGAATAAATTGGGATTATATAACATCCTTAATTTAACACACCGGGTTAATCACAGTCATGTTTCCTCTCCCAGAACAGATGCGTTTATCTTTAGCTGTGGTTTCTGCTATAGTCATTGCTATCCTGTTGCTGTTAGCGATCATGGCAGCCATAGTTTACCTCATCTTTATCAGAAGGTGAGTGTGTGCGTCTGACATGCATTAACATATCTTCAAGATAGCGTTCTGCTCACATTTTAAATATTCATTAAATTAAGTTTAACTATATTTTAGATTCAGTTCATTTAAAACATTAAAAAGCATTTGTTGTATCTTTTTTTAAAGAAATGATATATACTTTTTTCACAAAGGATTTCTGGGATTAGCAAGAAAATCACTTCAGATCAAAAGTCATTTGCCGAAAAACTAACTACACTTTTTTTTTTTACTTACTTTCTGACATTATCATACGTTTAGGCACAGCATCTACATTGGTAAGAACAAAAGCACTTTTCACTCCATTTCTAGACAACTGATTCATTTATTTATTGTGTTTGTTTCTCTTCCCTTGACTTAACTAGTGTGTCTGTCTTTCAGATACATGTGGACCAGTGATGGATGTGGCTGAGGTGAGCTGGTTCTCCGAATTTAAGCTGAATAAGTTTGAGTCAGACAGTTAAATTATGCTGTTAGTGATAAGAAAATTAGTTTTACCATAGTAACATACCGATACAACGGACAACAAAGTCTCCACATAACTCTCTCACACTCCTTCCTAGGATGTGGTCTACTCTGACATCAAGCTTAAACTATCCAAAGACGCTACACCTCCATCCAATGAGAAACGCACAGTGGACGAAGATGTCACATACTCTGAAGTTGTAGTTGGTCGTAGTTGCCACATGAGATGAATTGTACTAAAAAGGAGATTAAGTTGTTTTTCCTTGTACTAGTTGCACTCTTGTTGCTGTATGCAAGTTGCTTTTGCCATAATGTTGGTACCATTTGGTGCAATCAGCACATCCTGACAGCGGCCAATACAACCTAACCTTTGTGGCTGCTCCAAGCCTTCTATTCATGCTCTCATATATAGTTTTTCCATGGCACCGCATTTCCACAGAAACCTCACAGCAGGTGATGCAGTATAAAAGGAAATGTAACATATTTATCAAAGTGCTTTCATTAGTGATGGTATTCTTTAAGATAAAGAATATAGATATTTTGCTGGTTTATATCCAGCTCTGTGTCATGGCAGTGTGAGCCGTGTGTGCAGTTCAATGGTGTATAGCTTCCCTCTGTGGCCACAGCGCACGGAGCTCCCAGCTGAGCAGAGGCGGTTTGCCGAGATCCCCTATTGGTGCACAGTGCACTGGAACCATGGAGGGAAGCCTAACACTGTTCATCTAAACACACTGTCTTCACAAAGATGACACAGAGCTGTTATCAAATCGGCAAAGTATCCCAGCGTCTTTGGGGCTGTACTTGAGCTAAACGCTCAAACCAGCATGCCTTGCAAACAATCTCACAATGACAGTGCTACCATGTTGAGGTTTAGCAAATTTAATGTTTACCACCACAAACGTTTGGTGCACTTGGTTTTAAATATTGAAGCTAGGAATGGTACAAACCAGCACAGCTCCAACATGGGATTAAGGCAAATTACTTCTTTACGTTGTCATGTTGTGCAATGGAAAAACATTGCACAACATGACACTGGTAATAGTTGTAAAGTATTTTACCATACCCAGTATTTTGTCTGCTTTGGGTATGAATGTCAGAACTGATTACAAGCATTGCAGTCTGAGCATGCCTTGTGTAAGGTGACAAAATGTGGTTTGCAGAGTTACTGTATTCATGCACAAACCATCACTGAACATTACCAACAGTCGTTATCTTTTACATGCTGGTTTTCAGAAGCATTTCCTGACAGCGTCATTTTGTGGGTGTGAGATGTTTGCTTTATCATCGTCGGAACATAACTTATTTTCTGTGTTGTAAAAGCATAAGCTTTAACTTTACAATTTGTTGTTTTTCTGCATTTAGTTTATAATAAAAACCAGTACTTGTATATTTGATTACCATCAATGAAATGCATTTTAGATTTAGCAAATAATGCAGATGAACTGGAGACAGAACCAGCAGACCATGGTTGTCTCTAAATTTGCATAACTTTTTTTGTTAGTGCCTACTGTTGCATAATAAAGTGTTACATTTTACCAGATCCGTGGTTTCTCTTTTTCATGTATCCGAGTTCTGTCATGGCAGGAAATAGATCAATAAGATAAGATGGGAGTGTGTTGTAAAAGTATTTCCATTGCACTCAAATTACTCAAACACAGATCCTGTACACATCACAATAGTACTATTGAGAAGAAGCCACACATTCATGAACTATGTATGTTAAAAAATTACAAACAATAAGCAAGAATGGATTTTGTGGAAGGGAGGGTGTGCATATTGGCAGTTTCTTGAATTAAAAAAAGTTTTTGGTTGCTCAAATAGGGAAAAGATGTTTTACTATTATATGTTGCCATTTTTTAAAGTTCTGAACAGGTCTAAATCTTAGTTATGTCCTCCTTTCTTGTTTCAACTCAGTGCATTTCCACAGGAGCCTTTCTTTAAAAGCTTTAGGAAATGAACCCCATAATAACCATAATTAAGCGTTAAGGAAACACCACCCTGATTAAGACAAGATAGCTGAAAACGTTTGGAGAAATAAACATGGTGTATTTTGAGACTGGTCTACACCAGGGAGCTTGTGTGTGCATGGTGCTTCTCTGTACATTATCATTTGACCATGAGGTCACTGTGCTACTGAAGGTTATTATTGGCAGAAGGGAGGAAGGAACTAAAGGGAAATCATGACAACTAGTGAATCACAGACGAGAAGACACGTATATTAGTGCTCCTGTTATTTCATTTGTGCAAAATGAAACTTTGCAGCAGACTGCCTGTTTCATTCACATCACAATCCCAGGTAAGACAAAAGGTTTAAAAACTTAAACAAAAGTACTGTACAGTAAAAGTATTGGTAGCATAATGTTAAAGCATCACAAGGGAAAGGACTCATTAAGAAACGGCATTGTAATATTATTGGATTATTATGAATGCATTACAGTAAAATGCATATTAATCTACTTCTAATGATTTAGCTGGTTGAGGTGGAGAACAAGTTTTACTACATGCAGTTGGGTAGTTTAATCGATAACAATGAATTATATTTTACAGGTTGTAGTACATATATTTAAATATAAAATCTTAATCTTCAAATTTACTTTAACTGACACTAAAAAATGTTGAGGACCATATTTCCCTCTGAAATGTAGTAAAGTAGTAAAGTAACTGAAAATTAAGGTACTCAAGTAAAGCACCTCATACTTGTACTTAAGTACAGTACTTGAATAAATGTACCTTAGACTACCTTGTGCGTGCATGGGGGAGATTGATGCCTGGAGGACAGTAGCCTTTAACAAGGTTTTATTTCAGTTTTACTTTTACTTTACTAAAAAAATAAGTTTGGGGTTTTATTGATGAATCCTTATTCTCCTGCTTTTCTTGTCTGCCATAAATTATTATTTTTTGGCAGTTCTTAGTAAGCCACAAGATGTCAAATTGCCTGAAGTGATGGGAAATGATGTCAACCACTCCATTTTTAATCGCAGCACCACAAGGCTCCAATATTCCTCAGGTTCAGTGTGATCTCATATCACCCTAAGGAAAGGAAATCCTCATTGTTTTTAATGTTAGGAGGTGTAGAAATGAGAGATGCAGGGTCGTACACCTGCAGCATTTCAACCTATCCTAGTGGCTCATTCGAAGGAACCACCAACCTTGTTGTTCAAGGTGAGTGTCAAATATTTGTCCAAGAACTGAAATGATGGGGTGAGTGTATAGCCTATAGGGAGATAATCAGAGGGAGGTGTGCAATTAGAGATGGCAAGAACACACTGAGGACAACTGTTTGATGCAGAGAGAATTTTAGTGTCGGTGAGTGGCAGACACATAACACAACAAGATACAACATAATAAACATCAAACTAAATGTATTTAAAAAATGTAAATGTCAGTTTTGGAAATACACTTTTTGGCCAAGAGTTAGGTCAAAAGATTGATACCATCCTTAAACATAAGTGTTGAATCAATCTTCTCATCATACTCTTGGCAAGACAGTGAGATGTTATGCTGCCCTCTTGGCCAGATCCATTCTAACAATGAAAAATAATAAGTGTTTTAAAATTTCCAAAAATGTCCAACCACTCTTTTAACATCACTGAAGAAAGACTTGCATGGTTTGACGTTGATCATAGTTTTGTTTCTTTTCCCAGAACCGAAGCAGATATTATCAAGAATGATTGCTGCTGGAGTATTTGTTAATAGTAGTGACTATGCCAACCACAACTGACGCCATCATCACAAAGAGGTGTTTCTTTCTTTACTTTTTTTTTTTCTTTACACTCATACATGAGGCTTTGGTCAGGCATTGTGTCTGCACTGGTGAGAAAATGCCTCTCTCAAGTTCCTCTTCTGTCTACAACTGTCTGTCCAGTAATGTGACTGAAGAAAACAGGGTGAGCTTGGAGTCATTTTTAGGCTTTATCTTTAAAGTTGTAGGTGGTTTTTGATTAGTTTATTGTTGTGTGTATGTTTTTTCTTTAAAGCAACTTGATGAGAATGATTATAAACAGAGTACTAAACATCCTCCTCAAAACACCCTCTTACCCAAAGCCTCTACTCTGACGTCCAACTCATCATCATCCAGAGTTATCCATTGACACACACACACAAATACTAAGATTTCAGTGTAAGAAATCAACAATTATTTGATATAATAAAAGGCAGGGGCATACAGAAAAGTCTTCAGTCCGGATTTAAAAGAACTGAGTTGCAGCAGACCGTAAAAGCATAAGGCCCATGTTATTCTACATTTTTGCCATTGTTTAAAAAAATCCCATCAAAATACCAAGTGTGAGTAACATTTTTAGGAAACGTTATTCAAACGAGTTTACAATGCATTTGTTGAAGTTTTTACAGCAGCATGTCTGTGTATGTAAGATCAACTCAAAATAAACAATGCCAATGTTCATAATAATGTGAGAACATGTCACCCAGTGTAAGTTCCTTTGTGTTTCTGAACAAAGGATTGATGTTGCTTTTGGTATTTTCATGGGATTTATGGACAGTAAGAAAATGCAGGATATCAATCACCTTTTTTCTTTAAATAAAACCCCAAAATGGTGGCTCTCCAGACCCTCGAAAAAAACTTTACTTCACCTAAATATTGTTTTGAGTAACAAAAACCTTATATACAAACAATGGATGAGGAATCCAAACAGAGTGCCAATCATTCCAGTAAAAGTTGAATGTATGTTACACTCAGGAAATTTGCTTTTTATAGCCCTTTCTGGTAAAAAGTCCATACGAGTCCCAGGATGTTACGTGACTTGCAACGATAACTGTGGCTGTTCTCTTAATATCCCACACTGAACACACACTGTTCCTGAGGGCTTGACATAACATTTCATTCCGTTGCTCCAAGTCAGGAAATGGTAAGAGTAGCACGCACGTTCATTTCTCCACAACCAAAAGAAGAAACTAGGTAAAGTAACGACCATTTCAATTGCTGTAGAAGGACATTTGTACGTTTCATTTGCTAGCCAATGTTTGAATTCAAACCTCATTTAGGGTTAGAGGCTTTGGGAATTATTAACTATTTCACTAAAACAAAAAAAAACTGTTCAAGAGAATGCAAATCTAAAAATATGCATTTCTAAAATAGATTTAAACAAAGAAACCGAGCTGGGTACCTCATCTCCTCCAGCAGCTCGTTCAACAGTCGAGGGGCCCTGGACCTGATCGTGTCTGTACTGTCATGGAGGTGAGAGTGAGGCAGCAAGGGACAAGTCAATGAAAATGACTTAAGGACATGGGCAGAAAGTCCAAAACAGAAGTAACTGATAATCCACAGGTATCCGAACGGGGCTGGTTAAAGACCCAGACAGGTACAGCAGGTTTCAGAGTGTCGGGGAATCAATCGCATGAAGCACATAGCAACATTGACAAACTAACAACTGACTGTACAGAAAGGGGGCAGTGCTGATTTCGGAAAGTGGACACAGGTGAGCAGGTGACTGGGACTGGTGGGAAGGTCTGAGGACATCTGGCGGACAGGTAGAGAATGGCAGCCAAACAACTCGACAGTTCTCATGAGTTAAGAGTTAGACTTGCTGTCAGAACATGTGAAACAACTTCTTTTTTTTTTTTTGCTGTGCTGTTTAACTATTTTATATTGAAATTCAGTGCTTAAGACATTTGATTACAATTACCATCTGTGCTGTCAGGACGTAGAAGAAAATTTGTTTTTTGAAGTGTAAAAATATAAACATAGGGGATCATATTACATTTTTAATTTAAATTTGTTGTGCAGTTTCATCTGTTTTCTGTTGCAAGTTAGTGTTTATGATTTGTTTACAATCAGTGTAATGTTTTTGAGATAATTCAGTCCTGTTGCTTGTTTATCAAATCATGCTGGCGAGCAGATATACTACAGTGCACAGTTCTGTAAATTGTTTTTTGTTTTGTCTATTGTTTCTTAATATAGTTGCACATGTTACCAGACCTTACTAAATCTGTTGTTTCCCATATTTTTTATGTACTGAAGAGTTCTGCAATTACAGGAGAGGGATATAAAAGATGAGACAAATGCATGGACAAGTGAATTATGGAATTTTCGTAAAATAACTAAATAAATCTATTAATATATTTATGAGTATAATGAACTATATATGTACTTTAAGTACATTTGTTGATAATACTTCTGCATTTTTACTTAAGTAGGAGTTAGAATGCATGACTTACTTGTATAGTAATAAAGTATTTTTAAATGATGGCCGTGGCACTTTTACATTAGTTAAGTATTTTGAGTACTTCCTCCACCTCTGGCATTATGACAGTGTTTGCATACCAGTAAATCATTTCATTCAGACATGTGAAGGAAAAATGCAGCAAACTTTCCATGGAGAAAGAGGAGACACGTGTCACTATGGGACAGTTTGAATATTTTTATTCCAAAAGACGTTTGTGTGTCTATAGGTTTGAACAACAGGGCAATCACTCTGAAGAACATCATTGCACCTTCGTCCCAACACCATCCCACACCCTCAACCCACAACCACGCTATAGAACCTCTTGCTCTTCAACAGGAATAATAACAACAATGTAATCATAATATTCATCATCAGATTTAATAATCCATTTAGCACTAGTATAGAAATATGAAAAAAATACTAAAGAAAAGAACATAAAAGTAAACAAAAAGGTTTGTTTTGCAGAGTGACTGTTCAGACACCCCATCTGATCTGTTTTGTGACCCTCCCTCCCCTTCATAATTATTCATACTAGCAATATATTGGCTGTTTAGGGTTTGTACCCTTCCTCTTTCCTCTCCACAATCATGCTTTACAGCTAATAATTGCTTCAGCTGATGGTTTAAAGCTGTTGGTAGCCACTTATATGTGATGTGGTTACATATCACGTGGGAATTCATACACAGAACAAACCAAAGACACAAAAAAGAGACACATTTGAAAACAACAAAAACAACCTGTGGGTTTACAACCTTTAGACAACAAAGGAATTAGAAATGAAGATGTGGACGGTGTCTCCGCTAGTGTTTTTGTTTGTGTGTGTGTGTGTGTGTGTGTGTGTGTGTACTGTGACTTCTTGTGGAATAGGGTTGGCTCCTGTTGCCTTGTCAGTATTCTGAACACAAGGACAGAAGTAAACAGAGAAAAAGAGACATCAAATCTGGGCCTGCTTCTGCTGACAGCAATCATTCAGAGAAACGGCATAATGTTTGCAAACAATGTTATCATTCATTATCTGGAGCACAACAGTGTCGACAAATCTGTTTCACTGCAAAATGCATAATTTTATACAGCAATGCAATATTTGCCCAGACAACGATGCCAGTATTTCATATTTTTTTCAGGGGATTTATAAAGGGCTGAACTGGTGGGTTTGTATCTACTTTTAATACTGCTGAATATGTACTGGTGGAAAGCCAGTGAGGGATTGTTTTCCTTCTGTTTGGTGAGATCTGAGAAGATAGCATGTAGCTCCTTGATTAAAAGGGAAGCAGTTTTATATGTATTGGAGGTGGGATTCAAATCATAGGGCGAAGGAAAAAACAGCGTTATGTTTTCACGAAGCAGGAAACACTGACTTTCGAGAATTGAGAATCAGCTGCTGAAAAGCATAACATCTTTTGTCAGGAAATGAAACCATAAAAGACATGATGATGCAAATTTAGTTATATCTTGAATTAGAAATGTTGCATCAGCTAACCTTCAATGTTTGGATGTCAGGATGTCATGTAACACAGCAAGATGACATTTTATATAACTATAGTGAAATAACTATTACTAAGGCTGTGTATCAAACCGCCCCTTAGATCATTAAGTAGCAAATCATTCTACGGTGAGTATTTTGGGACATTTTGGGACCTGATTAGATAACTAATTCAATGAACACAGAGACACTGATGAGTCAGTGACCTGCAATGCAGAAAATGCTAATACAGCACTTGATTACAATGTCATATAATAATAAAAAATACATCTCTGGGACTATTAACAAAAGACTAGGCAGTTGCTTCCGAGGGGACTCTTTCACAGAAGTGTTGTACAGAGGGAGCACAGCTGCAGCCCATGAAAGTGATCTCAAAGTGGAACGTTTGATTAAACCTAAGGGAAAATATGCTGCGGTAATCCCATCTCATTTTATTACCACAGACCTAAAGATGATCTGTTTTAATTGTGATCCTAAATGTCTTTTTTTTGTACTTAAAATAAAGCACTCAAAGGAATATGGCTGGTAATGTTGGATATTTTCTTCTGGTTAACAAAGATCAAAACCACCAAAGTGTTGGTCTGTCTCTCAATATTTTGCAACTTCTGCAGCCTGTTTGTGGCACTCAGCCCCTTGGGTCTCACTGAAGACAAAACTCTTAAAAAAATGGGCACAAATATAAACTTTTTTTTTATGAAAATAGTTATTAGCAAACAGTGTGACTCATTATTGTGTTTTTAATCATTTAAAAAAAAATGGAGGTCTAGCACAGGTAAATAAGCTACATGAGGCTTTGGCTACTTGATAAGTCAGATCAATTCATCAGGTTATTGGTTGTTTTGGTCTTTTCATTGGATTTGTTGACAATAACAAAAATATGAAATATCACCAGCCTTATTCTTTAATGCACTTGGGAGATTGGAAATCTGTTTTACAACGTATGGTATGCTTTGAATAATTATCATCAATAAAGTGTCCACAATTTGAAGTTAAAGGCCTAAAACATCCAAATCCACCAGTGTATTTAGTGTATTATTTAAGCACTGTGGCTAATATACTGTAGTGTTTCAGTTGAGTTTCACACAACAGTAAGGATGTAACATTAATATGTGTTCCTATCCCAGCCGGAGTGAAAAAAACATGTATTTCTTCTCAATCTATTCATCACCATGTTTCTCTGTGTTCAACACCCTCCTGAATGAGTCCCCAGCCCCCGAGGGGAGTAATTAGGCGATCAAAAGCTTGAGACTGTATTGACAAGGCTGTGTTGAGTCTATCACTCTGGCAAGAGCCTCTACTGTTAACGGCCAAGTCTATCTGTTAAACAGAGAGAAGGGAAGAAGCTGTAGCTACAGTTTGCTGGCGCATTAACAAGCCCATTTAAAAGATGCCCAGAATTAACAGATCAGGACAGATCTAATAATGGAAATAGTTCAGTTAGGGGTTTCTCATTCAAATTCAATAGTGTCCTTTCCACTCGCTGCCTCTTTCTATCTGTTCTTCACTCTCTTGCCTCTCTGGCTCTGCCTCGCCCAGTCTCTCTATCTCTTCTACGCTGTGTGAACAGAGGTCAAAAAGAAGGCTTGGCAAGTGGTACCCAGGATAACGAGGGACATTCATTTCACATTTAAAAGCCTCTTGCTCTTCCTCCTCTTTTTGTGGCTGTCTGATTATCTAACATTTGTAAAAGGGTGCTGTTGCTGGGTACATGGTTCTCCTCACTTTAAGTAGTTACAGACAGACTTACAGGAAGCACACATTTTTACATACACACGCACAGTGTAAAGAAAGGCAGACAGTTTCGTCTGCTACCGTTTGCATTATGTTGTCTTAAAGTTGTTTCATCCGCCTTCCCTGATAACATCCAAAAAGCAGCTATGGGGCGCAGGGAGGGACACAAAACTCTTGGACACAATTATCTGCAGTCGAATTTCTTAGTATGTTATAATCCACCATATTGTCCCACATAGTCTGTATTTAACTCTGTAATTCCCACAAACAACAATGGTAACAAAACAAAAAGGACAACAAAAGAAGAAAAAAAAAGGAATAATTCTCTGGAATTCTTTAAGTTGCTGTTTCTAATCACATTTGGAAACAGTATGTCCTCCAACACGGCTTTATTTTACTAGAGGGGTAGAAAGCTTCCAGGGAATGTCTGTGGAAGAAAACCAACACCCTCAAATCAAAAGGTGAAGTGAGAGGGGGAGTAAGGAGAAAAAAAACTAAGCCAATAGAAACCATCATCTGGTCATGTGCATTTCCACTCAGATTTGTCCAAACTGAACTGTTTTTCAAAGTTGATTACAGAGACTTAACTGACCAGTTCTGCCAGTTCTGTCTGCAGGCCTCAAGCTCAACTGGTGAAAGTCTCACTGTTTCCCTCCTTTATTCTCCTTTTGAAAGGTTGTCTCATTATTTATTGGCTGACCTTGCAGAGTCAAAAGTTTTGTCCCTCTCCATCTCTACCTCTTTTCTTTTTCGATGAATTTAAACTGTGGAAACAAGCAGTGTTTCTCTCTGCATCACAAATGTTGTTTACACTTCACCCTGCAGCCCTCTCACTCTGCCCATTGTGTCTGGTCTCAGTCCTGGTCGCCCAGTAGGTCTGTGGTGTTGCTGTTCTGTGGAGGTGGAATGGGTCGGGAGGTATGAGGCGGGGGGCTGTGGTGATGCCGCCTCGGGCTGGCCCCCCCTCCACCCTCACTGTCTGTGTTGGATGAGGATGGGGGTGGGGGTGCGGGTAGCCTGGGCAGGGGTGCAGATGAAGGTGGTATTCTTGTTGTGGTTGATCCTGATTTTAGGCTCTGGATCCTCCGGCACTCCTGGCAGATCCGCACATGGGTGCAGCTTCGGGCGGGCAACATCACAGGGGTAGGGGCTTGTGGAGGAGGGGGGGTGTTGGCCCCTAGTGGATCATCTGGAATCCTGTGGGGCCCAGGGCCGAGATCGGGAGGCCCCGTACCTCCTGCTCCACCTGTCAGCGGACCAGCTCCACTGTAGAGCTTGCCGTTGCTGAGGCGCATCTCCCGGACCAGGCGCAGGGGCCTAGGGGCCCCCAGAGCTATGCGTGTGGGATGACGCAGGGCTGCTGAGCTGCTGAGGGGCCGACGGCGGCGCATACGGGAGGTCTTCTTACAGGAGACGGCGTTTCGGAACTCTGTGATCATCTCCTGACAGACAGACACCTAAAGGAGAAAGGGAAGGAGGAGGGAAAAAGGGTAGGGAAGGAGGCAAAGGTAGGAAGGGCGCCACAAACACAAAGACAGGCAGCAGAACGAGACGGTGGTAAGGCAGTACATAAATAGGAGAGCACAGGGAAAACAATTTTTTTAAAGGAAAAGCAACAAAAACAAGTAGAAACAGGAACAAGGCAGAAAGAACATACACAGTAAGGCATGAAAAAATAAAAAGTCGCAGGAGAAGCGAGGGCACAGAGATCAACAAATGGAGGGATGGTTTTAAAACAGAAATGAGTAGGTGATGGGGAAGGATGTGGAGATGATTAGAGATGGGAGAATAGCCAAGGAGCAAAGAGAGTTATTACAATCCAAACACCAAAATGTTGTTTAGTTTATGAGCATTTTAATATGGCACTATGCACTATGAACGGACAGGCCGGCCTGCATACTCAGGTGCACATAAAGAAAGGCACACTCAGACACACACAAACAGTAAGACACCTACAAATCTTTTCATCATTCCAACAGCATGACACAACTATAATTTACATACACACAACAACCAAAATGCATCAACATGTCCACTACACACAAACAACATTTTCATTGAAATTATAATAAAATAGTAATGTGCTCACATAAACAGAAACAATACTCGTTATCGGAGAAAAGACACTGATGACAGGAAGTGTGTGTGTGTTTGAGAGATAGAGGAAGACACACAGTGAAATGGTTGAGAAGTAATCCAAGAATGGAAACGAAGAATACCAGCGTACATGTGAGGCATGTAAAAGAAGATACATCATGACATTTAATGCTAGGGAAAAAGATCACACTACTTCTTTATGCAAGCAAATATTGGCATTTCTCAATATTGCTTATCCGTACCATCAAATTTAGCTCACATACACTTGCTGCCACTGTTAATCACCAAACACTAAAACAGGCAGGACATGCAAAGTGAAATCAAATTTCTCTATTTTTTCTATACATTTGGATACTAGAGCAGTTCTGTGCCGCATACTTGAACATTCCTCTCATCTCACATGCGCATAACACATTGATCCTCAAATGTTAGAGCACACACAAACCAACAAACACTTACAAATGGAGGAAAAAGCTGAAAGAAATCTACCCACTCACACACAAACACACAAAACAACATAATAAAAAGGTTTGGCGGGATGCCATGGGAACCTACTGGGGTGTGTCTGTGGGGTCGGCGAGGGCAGGTATGGGGGCATACCTCATCTGTCTCTGCAGAGCGCCGTGTCGACCACACAAACTCCATAATGGCCACAAACACGGCAATGATGAGGCCACAGATCAGCACCACAAAGATGCCCCCAATATTCTCCATGCCCAGACCTGAGAGTGGGGCCACAGGAGACAAACATTAGTACGCACATGCACACTGGCATAGTTTTAAATGTATTACTTTACTTTAAAATTGACTAGACACTACTACACAGCCTTTGAAAACTGTATAATACCTTCTGTGCATCTGGAAGAGCTCTGTTAAAGTTCAACATTTTGGGAAATATAATATATTAATTGCAGAGAATTAGGTGAGAATACTGAAACCACTCTAAAGTTGCTGATTGGTATCAATATTCTCTTCTTACTCTCGGCAAGAAAACAAATATGTACATTCCCCAACTGTCAAACTGTTCCTCAGAAAGATTACTAAAGTGACCTCACTTTTCTCAGAGTGGGCTTTGAGACTCCAAATGCTTAATAATCGACAACCTGTGTAACAGACTGCATGGAGTTTGAAAGACCACTCAGGGTCTGTAGGGTCTAAATGTAGCATCTAAAACTATAGATTTCTCAGCCTCTGCAGCGCCCCTTTAAAAAAAATCTGTATCTTGCAAGTGTCTCAACTTTATGTAAGTGCAATACTAAATAGCTGGAGTGCTCTTTCAATTGAATTAAAAAGTAAAAATGGCCCATGATGGAGGGGCTGAGTGAATACCAGAATTATGAGGCCCTGGAACACTTGAGATACACCGTACAGATGAAGCTCAATGATGCAGAAAAGTACTGTGAGCATGACGTCTGTTTAATTCAAAAGAGAGTTTCATCCGACAGCAATGGCAGAAATGCTGAGGCATTTGTATTGTCTTTGTCATTTATACAGGCACACACACACACAAACATTGGGACAGACTCACTCTAATAAATTTCCCATTGCACACCACCTGAGACAACAGAAGACATGGGAAAGTAGATTGTGCTAAGCACCCTTCACAAGGACATTAGGTTAGGCATTGGCCATTAGCTGGACTGTAGCAAAGAATAAGAAGACTATTACTGGGGACATTAGAGGGAAGGAGAGAGAGGAGACTGACAGCTGCGGTTGACTGACCCTTTGCACGGTGGTCCTCCTCTTTGGGGCATCGGCCTCCCTCCCACCATCTCCTCTTCAGTATCTCCAGCCTGTTATTTTCCTGCAGCTGGAGGATGGCCAGAGTGATCTCATCTCTGAACGGAGACCCTGGTAAAAGACAGGAAATCAGGATAAGAGCAAGTGGTGAAGGATGGAAAAAGTGCAGCAAAAGAGCCCAAGAGGAACAAGAGATGGGTTATTTCAGAAGAAGAAAAATCCTTGAAATGAGAAGAGACAAAGTTTAAGAGGAAAGGAGAAAGAATTGCAGGGATAGTATTGTTGTTGCAGCCTTGAGATGGCTACAAGCGATCTTACTTTGAGAATAAAGAGAGGATTAGAGAGAGAGAGAGATAAAGAGGAAGATTAAAAACAGATAGAGCCAGTACAGCTGCTAGTCATTCAGCCCATTCAGCATGTTACAAACTAAATACAATACAAAAACAATAGAAAGGTTTAATGGGTAGGTTCACTAGAAATTGCAAATATATTTTCTCAGTTATTCTAGTTTTATTTATTCAGTAGTTTTCATCTGAAATGCATTCTGCACAATTTTTCATAGTGTGCTCTGTGAATTGTTACAGGGTTGCTGTTTCCAGATCACCTGTTTAAGCCCATATCCTCTGGCAGGCAGAAACAAATCACTTCCCACCATGACCAACCATTTAAAAAAAACAATAGTTTTATCCCCGACTGAAATACACAATCTGGACTCTTAGCTCCAAATGTGCTTTTACACACTGCAGCAAGTTCACCAGCATATTGGTTTGGTCATCAAAGGGAATTATGTGGAAATCAAGGAATAGTTTCACATTTTGCAAAATACAGTAAGCTCATTCGCCTTTTTGCCGAAAGTTAGATGTGAAGGCTGATGCCACTCTCATATCTGTGCGTTTACTGTAATATAGCTACAGCCAGGAGATGATTAGCTGAAAACAGCTAAAGTAGACTGACTCCGTCCAAACGGTAAATAAAATTTACCAGCATCTATAAAGCCAATTAAATAACATTGTATACCTTGTATGTTTAGCCATAGAAACACCAACATGTTAAAACACAGTTTTAAGACTGTCTGAAGGCATACTGACTTCAGAGTGGTATCCATCATCAAACTCCTGGCAAGAAAGAAATCAAGTGTATTTCCAAATGTCTAAATGTCCAAATGTCCCTGTCCCTTTACATTTTAACTGTCCGTGGAGGTGAGCCAGAAGACATGCTTGTTTGTTTGCAATTTGGGAGAACCAACCATTTAAAAAAAACTTTCTCCTGGTCTGCCTCTTCGTGGCTGTGTCTGCTCTCCATGCTGATATACAGTAACTCTGCTTTATCTTTTATGCACATTTGGTCTTTTATATCTCACTTTCTGTCCTTCTTCTCCCTCACTGTAGTCATGCCTTCCTCCTCTTCCACCACCTTTGGGAGCTTCAAAGGAGCCGGACGTGTGTAAAAAAAGCAATTAACTGCATGTTCATTACTTTCAGCTGAAATACTTACTAATCCCTCAGATAAAAATAAATCAAGCATGTACAAGACATTTTTCAGATCTAATCGCTCACCAATCAGTACTACTACATGTGTCTATTTAGCATAATTGATCTCATGCAGGTGTTTCTGCCTCTCCAACAGTCAATTACTTTTTTATTATGGTAGATGTGGTGTATAGAGAAAGTAATTTACATCAGCATATAAATACAATTGTAGTTATATATAGATGTGTCATCTTTACATTTTAAACTACAGTAAATCTGTGACACTACTGATCATGAGAGGCATAGAGAATATGTTTACATGCCTGGTACTGCACTCCTTGTTCACTGCAATCTCATTGTGATCCACTACAACAATAACAAAAGCCTGATGACATGTGTGAGCAAACTGTTATAGTATATCATGAGCTGATGTTCGGGTTGGATGTCTGACGTGTCTGACCAACAAAGCACAAAAACTGGATTGCAAGAATATAATATCACAGTGATTGCCAATCCAAGGGTCAGGACCCCAATAAGGGGCTGCATGATGAATCTAAGGGGTTGTGACATGATTACTAGGGGAGCAAAAAAAGAAAATTAAAATGTTGTTACATATAGTCATGTTTTATTTTTGAGACATTTCTCTAATCTTTGCTTTTTTTCTTGTGAAATACTATATACTGTAGTTGTATTTCTCTGGGTCTATTCAAATGAAACATTGTAATTAGAAAAGTCACTAACGGCTCAACGCCACAATACTCAATTCTTTTAAATGAATCTACAAGTTGTGGCAAAATTCCTGAAAATCACTATAGCAGTGTTTTGGAAGAAAAAATGATCAGCGTTGCATCCCTTATAGCTTCCCGGCACTGGTTACCTGTTGTTATTAATTTCAAGATTAATGTCAGACCTTTTTTTTTAATAAATTAAATGTCTAATATTTAGCCTTAGATCTTCAGGCATGACTGTATGTTTGCTGCAGGGGCTTGTAGGCTTTGAAATGCTCTCCATGAAAAAAGCTAAATCAATATTGATGTTTTCAAAACCTTTTTATAGGGTTCAAAGACTTGTGATACTGTAGTTTAATTCAGATGTTTTAAACTGTATCTATCTAGCTCCTTTCATTTTCATTGTTGTTTTTATGTTTTGTTTCAATATTTAGCTTGTTTGTAAATCATAGAAGCAACTCATAATGTAAAAAAATATTATATTAAAGTAACTCATCAAATGTGATAACATACTGTATTTCTCTAAATAGCGAAAAAGTAAAAAAGAAAGAAACAAATTACCAGATAGAAGCTTTACACAATGATTATCTCTAATGATGATTTCTTAAGGAGTCTAACATGTGTTTAACTAATGATGAAATAACAACATTACAGATCATTTAATTGACTGTAATAAACTAATTAATGTCAGTTATTATGATGCACAAACGTAATTACCTAGCAATTCATCAAGTTTTACTACAAGTTTTACATTTGGAAGTTATTACCTGTTAGTTATTAAATTCCCAGCTGCTGCAGGCATGTATGTTTTGTTTGAATAATTATATATACTGTATATATAAGTATTATTACCCAGTGGCATGCCAATGCCATAGCCCTTGGTATCCAGCAGGCCTCCTATCTTTGTGAGATTACAGTTGCGGCCACGGTAGTACTCATTCATGGTGCTCTCCATCAGAAAGGCATAGTTGGAGCTGACCACGCGGGCAATGCCCTCCTCTGTGCTTTTCACGAATACACTGGGCTGCTTGGAGTACATGTAGTTCCACATCCGCTGGTAGGTCTGGTAACGTGAGTTCTGCAGAAGAATGGGAACCCACAACAATGGAAATTAAAAGTCAATTACAGACGTGTTTGTCCTTACATGTCCTATCATCTGCTTTGAAATAGAAATAAAAGTTAATAAAAATGAAAGAGGAAAGACAAAGAAAGAGAGATGCATCCTCGATAAACATGGGAGAGAAATATACGTAGACAGAGTGAATAATGACAAGAAGAGTAAAACATCAGTGGCAAATACAAGAACTAAATCAGCACACAGGAGATGGTTGAGCAAATACTGTAAGCTCTAAAACAGGGTTGAGTGTTTAAAGTGTATAATTACATGTTGCATCTCTTTGTGTGAGAAGAAAGGAGACGGAGCAATTTGTGTGCAATAATGCGAGTGTGTGTGTTAGTGGGGATTAGGCATTGAGTGGGGTGATGAAACTGGTTTATGTAAGCAAACACAGACCACTTTTTTATATTCTCAATATGGATAAACATCACAAGAATGCAAAGCACACACACTCACAATTTGGCATGCAGCCATTTCCCATGCATGCACACAAATAAACCAATGCATATTTTTATACACTTACCTAAACACACTCCCACATGCAAACACACCTACACACAAAGACAGACCCCACACATACACACACACACACACAAAAACACAAGCTCAACGACAAACACAGATGCCGACACAGATGCTGCCAGCGCTCTCATAAACAAACATGGGCAGTCAGCCACTTAACACAAACAGCCATAAAGAAAACAACAGAGAAACTCAGAGATATAGTAGCAAATATGATGACAACTAGGCAAGGTAATAAAGACAAATGCAGTGCACTAAATCACAAATGCACGCACAAAAACAAAAACCTTACAATAAATGGACGCTATAAAAGGCAATTTTGGAAATTGTCAGATTAAATCCGACTAAACACAATTCAACATATGCGCAAGGATACACACACACACACACACGTTCAAAAATGCCAAACACAAAGCAAACCACAGCCATGGCTGGTGCAGTGGGTCCTACCATGAAGAAGGTCATGGTGCTCCCTCCGTGGATAGTGCCATACTCGATGTTGGTCTGGTCGGCCAAGTCGTCCGGAGACTCAATGGGAACCTCCATCCGCTGGACGGTCAGGAAGGCTGCCAAGTTGGCTGTATAGGAGGAGATGATGATCAGGGTGAATGCCCACCTATGAGGTGGAGACAAGGGGAAGAAAAAAGTGAAAAGGGTAAGTTAGGATGGGCAATATGGATACAATCTTTTATCACAGAATATGGGATTTCTGGATCAAAATGTATAATTAAATTCTGTATATCATGAGACTTTGTGGCAAATGTCTGAAAATTACCTGACAAATTCAGATATTTTATCACATTGTAAATCATGTAATAAATCAGTATAACTATAAATAAATCATACTCAATGATTGTAACATAGCTCACAATGGCCTATGGAAAAGAGAGATATCTCTCAGTATAAACAGCTAAATCTGTAAAATTCCCCAATTTATACTGTATTGTCTCACATTATTTATCATGCTAAAAACGGAGCATGTTTCCAGGACAAAGAGATCAAACTTTAACACTGAACATCAAAGATGATACTCTCTTACAACCTTTCTTGCATGTCTAAAAATGTTTTCAAGAACATCATGTACTCACTGTACTTAATAAGTGATATCTTGCTTAACTCAGTGTAATTTGCTCTTCCTGTCTTCCTCTAGCCTTTATCGCCTTAGCTCCTAGCGATTATTATTTCTTTACTGCGTGTGCGTGCGTGTGTGCGTGCGTGCGTGCGTGCGTGTGTCTTTCACAGTCACTCTTTTGCCACAGGAATATCATCAGGCTACTGTAGTATTTTTGTAAACTTGGCTTTTTTTTGCTTGGTGCTGAGGGACAAACTTCTGAGCGATATGTCAGCTATATGCTTTAAACTTTAAAATTTAAATGTCATTATCTCACACAGTGGGTGTGCTAATAAAAAGCAACCTCAAGGAAAAATGTAGGTCCTTTAGTTAACCAGTGAATGTGCTTTAAAACACATATATAAATGAGAATTTCAAATCTAAATCTAAATATATTGTCAAAGTGACTAATAAATGAAAATTACTGTTTATATATTTACATTTTATATTTACTTTGTTTAGATGGCTTGGACTTGTCGTAATCTGAATTTACTGCCCCTTATTTATTATATAATCTTGTCTACTAGCCCTTTTATCATTTTAGGCGTGTTTTTAGTATTTTATTACTGTTTTATTACTATTGTATTAATGTGTCACCTTAACGGTTTCTACAACTTCTTTCTTTCTCCTTTTGTTATGCACTTTGTAAACCTTTGACTTTGTGCCATACAAATGCAATTTTGGCAACATGTCAATTAAATAACTTTTATAGCATATAACATCATCATATAACATCACATAGCCACATTTAACAAATCTGAAGCAACAGTTCTTAAAGGTCCCATGGCATGAAAATGTCACTTTATGAGTTTTTTGTAACATTATTATAAATTCCCCTAGCCTGGCTATGGTCCCCCAGTGGCTAGAAATGGCAATAGGTGTAAACCGAGCTTTGGGTATCCTGTTCTGCCTTTGAGAAAATAAAAGTTTAGATGTCTCTGTCTCTGTTTTGACGGCCCAGAGAATTTGGCCCACCCATGAGACATCATGGCTTTCAAACGAGCAAAGTGTCAGTTGGGCAGTTGGATAACAAAATTATGCTCATACATACATGTTTTAAACCCAGAGTTAACATTAGCACGGAGAAACTTTCCCCTTCAGCAAATTAATGTGAAAAACTCTGCACATACAGTATATCTTATTGCACAGTGAAGCTCAAACATCAAAGTGAAGTAACAATACTCAAAACACATTTTTGAGTAGAGGGGGACTTTAAACTGGCTGGCACACAAACATAGTCATTCTGTAACTTACCACACCCCACTAACACATCTGGTGGATAGGGCTCTGGGCATTATCTCTGATCCCTGCTGCATGAAGCCGCCAATAGGGAACCACAGGCTGTTGCCCAGCGTGTACTGGTTCTCCAAAATGTCCCTGCGATCTCGCAGACACGGGTGAGGGTTGTACCACTCATAGGGGCTCAGCCTGGTGAGGAAACACAGGTACAATGAAATAGAGTTGGATTAACTTTGAAGTCAAACTGCAGTACAGTAATGCACCTCTGTCACATCATTCAAGCCAACACCTATCAGTCATTTGATCCCTGTCAATCTGTCTGCGGGAGGTTGTGTAAGGTAAGAAATTACGATATGTGACAGCCGACTCGTGTTCAACAAAATAAATGGCGATAGAGCTGCAGACTATGGGTACAGTGTGTGATGTAATGTATTGACCTTGCAGCCAGGAAGAGCACACAGCTGACAGCCAGGTAGGCGAGCAGCATGAAGAGCCAGACAGCTGGAGAGAAGGGATCGAGGAAGGAGAAGTATCCCGGCTTCCGACTCTGGTGCAGAGAGAAAGAAGAAGAGCAAAAAGAGAAGTCGAGAGATGGATGGAGCAACAAAGACAGACAGACAGACACACACACACACACAGACAGACAGACAGACACAATGTGTAAAAAACAAGGTGTCATGCCTCAGCAGTCAGGGAATGTCCCCTCTGCACCACAGGAGGGCAGTGTCCTTTACTGCACGCTGAGAGTCTGCAGTGTTTTGATACGCTAATGCTACAATCGATATATGCTCTGTTTCACATTGCCTACTGCTGAAGCATATTTAACTTTGACCCAAAACCTCATTAGAAATGTAAAGCCACCACTGTTACCCAGTTACCGAGCACTAACTTACTGAGCAATTTAAATTACACCATTAAATTTCACTGAGGACATAGTGGCTACAGCATGCAGCATACTACACAAAAACCATCCTCAGCTTCAAATATGAGATCAACTCTTATATAATAATTAGTCCAACTCCATAAGAATAATCACAAGCCTGTTATCTTATTTTCAACCCTGCCAGCTTAAAAGCAGCACAAACAAAAGACATGAAATCTGAAGTGAGTGTCACCCAGCGGGTGCCCTGCATCCCCAGATAACACCCTCACCAGTTGAACTCGGTACAAGATGCTGATCCCCAGGGTCATGAACGGCTTAGAGAAGTCAATGACCTTCTCTCTCTCTGATGTGATGGTGAAGCCTGCTACGGCCAGGTCTGCTTTCTGTTGGATTGACAAAGATAGATAGGTGGATAGATAGTAGTGGAGGCGAGAGAAAAGATAGAGGTAGTGGAGGAGAGTCAGGGAGAAAAACAACAAGTGGTCAGGTAAATATAATGACACTCAACGCTGCACTGGGTAGATGAGAGCTGTATTTGTGCAAATGTTGATTTCCCAAATGAAAAATTAAAAGTTGGACTACGTCAACTGAAAACACATTTGGAAAAACATACAGACATGCACTCTGTCTCTTTCTTTTTACAGCACTCATACATTATCCACCATACAAATGAGGCTAATTGCAAGCAAGCACTGGGTGGCTGGTTTTTCCACCTGCATAAAACCTTGCAGGTCTCTGGTCGCTCTGCCTCCCCTCCATCTCTTCTATTAAAAGCTAATTGATGAACATGGGCCGCTAATTAGAGCTGAGTGATCAGGCAGTGGGGGAGTGGGTGGTGGGGGGACATTTGGAGAGCTGGGGGAGCACCAGTGTGGCAGGCCCACACAGGGACCACAGTCTGGTAATTGAAGTATACCGTATGGTAATTAAGCAAAGAGGGGCTCTCATTAGCTTGATTCAACCAGAGTGTCTCTCAGTGGCGCACTAGGCCTGGACAAGGGGAGAAAGACGGGGGTGAAAAGCTAGGATAGAAGAGAGTTACTGCAAGGAAAGATGGTGCAATGAATTTTAGGCAATGCTGCCACTCTTTTTTTGGGGAATTATCAAGTCAGCTTTTGTCCTAGATAAGAGCCGGACTCCCCTGTGAGAGCAATTTGAGACATGGAAAGTTATAGAAAAGTTGTGGTTTGGGGCTACAGCGTGAGTAAGTGTGTGGTTGCATGCATGTGTTCAGCTTAAGTTTCTGTTTGTAGAGACACTGATTCAAACATTTGAACATAATTCTGGTGTGCTTATGAGACAGAAAAACAGAGGGAGGGAGAGGGGGTGTATACTTACCCTGTTGATGAGCTCTCCAACCATGCCAGTCCAAGAGCCGTTGGGCTCTGGAGCGCCATACAGCCCGTCATCCACTAGCTTGATCTTGAAGGAGAATTTTAAGCTGTCTGCGAGCTCCTTCAGCATGTCGACACAGAAGCCTTCATATTGGTCGTTGCCCTGGAAGTCCTGGTAGTTGTCCCTGCGCATCACATATGGGCTCTCCTGAGTATGGGGGACACATCAGGGGATTCAAGTCAAAATTAAGAATATCCTGTTTGAGTGGAATGTAAGACTCAATGTGTCAAAAACTGGATTTCAATTGTAAAAAATTATAAATTAAAAATGTTATGTCAATAATAGATTGACATAACATTTTGGGAAATTGGCTTTTCTGGCAGAGACTAATACCACTCTCATACTTAGTCTGGAAACAGGTTGAAACAGCTAGCCTGGCTCTATTGGATGTTCAAATCCACCACCTCTACAGTAAATCACACTAATTAATAGCTTGGTTGTTTTATCCAGTACAATCCAGTTTTTGTGCTAAGCTAAACTAAAAGGGTGTAGCTTCATGATTACTGTACAGACATGAGCGTGGTATTGATCTACTTGTCAAACTATTCCTAAAATAGCACAAGTTTCTATTAGCATATCATTGGTATTTTTGTGAAAGCAAGCGTCCCTCTTTTTCAAATGTAACTCTCTCTATAGCGTTTTGATTTTCTACTCATATTAATGTATTTTAAGGGAAATTCCATCAAAATAGGGAGTACAAGTCGGTTTGTCAATATAGCTGTTCCAGAAAGCCTATTGTTTAAGTTTATGTATAAAGGACTATACTGTTTAGGATTATGTGTTGTCCTGTGATTATTTTACAATAATGTAATTAAGTTTGGCTATAATGTAACATCGACCTGCATGCTGATAAAGCTTAGTTGTTTTTTTATCGTATTATGTGGTGCAGGGGATTTACTGCATCAGGTGTTTTAACATATCTGGGCCAACCTGAAGATGATGGAGCAGCATCATGTATGGGATTTATTGATTTTCTGATATGACATTACTCATTTGGAAACCAGCAGGAGACAACTTGTAGTGTTCAGTCATTCAGTCATTATCAGAAGATCTGGATTTTGGCCGTTTGAATTTAGTAACACATCTCTCTCAGTGCTCTGTCAGTTTCTATGACAGTTATAGTGACAGCAACATTAGCAGAAACAGACCACAACACAGCATAAGCTGCGGCACAGCCTGCGCAGCAACACTAAAACAACTCTGACCTCACCAGCGTAGTGGTCCAGAAGGTAACTGAGACCTTACCAGTATGGTAGTGACAATGAGTGTCTTGTTTGCTAGCGTCTCTGAGACATTGATATCCAAGCTGGTGGAGTTCATTGCCAGGGTGTTGTTGGAGTACCAGACCCCGATCTAACAGAGAAGAGAAACAAGAGAAAATCAATGGCTTTTGTGGGATAAATAATGTACTATTAAGCTTTGACTTCAAATGTTTTAGTGTTGTGGCAAGCTACACACTATCTATAGCAAATAAGCATTTTAGTGAGTGCATTAACACTATTGGTCTATTTTATAGAGTACCTTCACATGTTGAATATTTTATGCTTTGCCTTGGTATCAGTAATTTTACATACTGTATATGCACATTGATTTAAATGTCCCTATTGGAGCCAAACACATTCCAGCAAGTACCATACAGTGTCAAAAAATAAAAAATAAAATAACTACTGTTTACAGGCAGAGCAATGATCTGGGACAAGATGGCAACATATAAAAAACTTTCGTGCCATGTTTTTCTTTACTAACACCTTCATTAAATTGCATACAAAACAGCTCACATATTTCCACTTTATGGCGACAGTAAAGTCACTTAGTAGATATGTGTGTGATTATGACCTAACTAGTGTGCAGGGCTGAAACCGCCGTTCACAGAAGCATTTCTTTGGAAGACAGAACTATACACCTTTCAATAGGTCAGAGGAGAGGTAATGACTCCTCAAACAGAATCATAGTATTTCTCCCTCCCACACTCTTTATCCCGCCATGACATTTAAGGGTGGTCTTTTCTCTGTGAACCAGAACTGCCTACAGTGTGGGTGCTGCTGTGCAGAGAGGTGGGCAAAGTTAAAATGGTAATTATCCCAACCTAACTCTCCCACAGAGTTAAAGTCTAGATGTAAGTATGGTTATAAGGTGGTATTTAGTGTTAGCATGGGAGGTCTACAGCAGAACCCAGCAATAAGGGAAGGTGAGAGAAAGTGTTTCCTCTAGTCAATGAACTGACAATAAACATAATTCCCTCAGTCTGGATCTGCAGTGATGTGTGTACTTATGCTTCATTTAATCTTGACTTTGAAATGCATTTTTTATTTCTATCTTCCTTCATCTATTCCTTTAATGCCCACTGGAAGAATCTGCATTGACAGAATAATGACACCAAAATGGTCTGAAAATGTTTGTTGGCTGGGTCTGCCAACATTTTATTTTGGTTCCCGACATTGTCCAACTACCCTTAACAAATTTGTTGTGGCAAGTAACCTGTACATCAAAAAAGATAAAATGCCCAGACTGACAGCGGAGGTCTGGTCCAAAGAAATGAATGAAAGGGAATTCATGTGTAGAAAAAAAACTGTAAAGCGAAACCATGTAACTTTTCAAAGAAGCAATAACATGACTCCTCTTACAATTTAAAGGTCTAAATCAACTGCAAGACCTGATCCAGAAGAGTCCATGTGAAGACCGAAAGAAACCAAAACCAATACAAACTACGCTTGAGCAAATCCAGTGCTATACAGGACAAAGAGAAAATTGAACTCCATTAAGTCTCCTAATAAAAAGTATATACACTATTATACTGTATATAGAGAAGCATGAGCAGAGGTGTAGTTCTATCTGCACTGAGCTGGAGGCCAAGACAAACAATGATTCCTACAAATATATGTCATTGTTTGTAGGCATGGTAGAAAAATAAACCAACCATTAATAAAATGCCATGTACGTAATGTTTTAGATCAGAAAACATCAAGCCAACATACAACAAGCAAACAACAAAAAACAAAGCTTCCTGGGACAGCGTCACTCCAAACATGAAAACACATTTATGAGACTAAAAACAAAACGTACACTAGACTTGATATAGAGCTGCTATATGTTTGAAATTCAGTTGATGAACATTACAGGTAGCTGATGTATTCCAGTAGCCTTCAGATAAAATAAATGTTAACACGTATTTGCAGCTACAACATGACCCACGTCTGATGACATTACAGACATTACAGGTGAAATGCAGCAAATCTTCTCACAAAGTCTCTTCACAAAATAAAGATATTTGGCTACTATCAGGAAAGCCTGCGATGAGGCTGACCTCTGTGTTAAACACCTCCTCCGGCATAGTGATATCAGACGGTGACCTATAATCCAAAACCTATGGGCAGTGTGACTTGGCGGCTGCATGAATACAGGTGACTCCTGACCTCTTTGTGGCCTCCTCTGTGTTTCTCCAGGATCCGCAGGGTGTAGTTGGTCCTCTGACCTTTGCTGTTAAACTCCACACGGCCTGTCAGACCATCATACTCCACCTGGCAGGCAGACGGAGAGAGTATAATGAGAAAGCATGACAGAGGAATGGAAAAGGGGACAAGAAGGATGGGAAAATGAGAGGAGAGGATGTAGAAACAATGAGGAGAGATAGAGAAATAAACACAGGCAAAAAAACATTTTTCTTCTTGCTATCTATCATGATTAGGCAGACAGTTACTTTCTACAGTGATAAGGAGGAAAGACAAACAACAAAAGAGCTAGAGAGACAGAGAAAGTGTGTGTGAGGCAGGTCCAGACAGGGGTGATCAGTTTTGGATCAACTAGGAGAAAGTGAGTGACTGAGCGAGAGGCTCAGATAGAGCAGCAGAGAGTCAACAGCTTCCTAATAAGACTCAGAACTGCACCTCACAGCTCAGTTCTGTCACTCCAAACCCCAGGTGCTGGCACAGTTAGCAAGATCTATGATGAATGGCACAGGGCTGAAGATGGAGCACATCATGATGTTGACTAACAAAGGCAGATGTCGGGCCGGTGGGAAGCAGGCAATGAGAGATGGGGCTCAGTCTGCCTTAACAACAGGTAGTCGATGAGAAGAATACACCGACGACGAGAGATGGGAGATGACAAGGAGTAAGAGAGAAAGAGGTTACATGCAACATGAGATGAGGATGATTCAGAATGTAGCTGTACTCTAGTCATTTATCTGTAAGTCAATCCAGAGAAAATTAATCACCCACAATTCTGATTAATGATTGTCATCTAAGTCATTTTTTCAAGTTGTCAAACATTTGTGAGTTGTACATTCTCAAATGCTTTACTCTTATTAATGTCATTATAACATGAAATACATTGTACATGTTGGTTCCACAAGACAAGGTTGCTATGATTATCTTCATTATCGATTAATCTGTCAATTCTTTTCATTAATCGATCAATCATTTTGTCTATGAAATGTCAGAAAACACTGAAAAATACCATGACAATTTATTTGAGTCCAAGGTATTTCAAATGGTTTTCTTGATCGGACCAACAGTCCAAAACACAATGATTCACATGCGATAAAGAAAAACAGCAAAATTCTAACCTTTTATATTCGGGAACTAGCCAGTGTTTGGCATGTTTGCTTGAAATATGACTCAAACGATTAATCAATTATCATAATCGTTGCTAATTAATCGTTTCAACTCTAATTTGAAGATAGTTGGAGATAGGTATTTTCACTATTTTTCTAACATTTCATGTAAATATCATATATATATATATATATATATATATATATATATATATACAGTATATATATCATGTAATATACAGTATAATATAATTGTGGACATCTAATTCAAAATGTAATCAAACACACATATTTTACTTATGTTTCTTGTTATGTATTTGTATGCATTTACATGCGAATGAGCATTTACTGTAAATCAGATTTTACAATACATCAAGCATTTACCATGCGCAGGTAGTTCATAAGACTGGTCCCGTGTTGCCAGATCTGAGGTGAGGTGCAGCTGAGTGGCTTCACACCGATTTCCTGACTGCGGTTCAATTCCCTTACCGCCCCCACCACCACATGCACCGCATCAAACATCAGCGCTGATGAGAGCTGTGGAAAGGGGAGAGGGAACCAGAGAGAAGCAGAGGGGGAAAGAGACAAAGAGGGGAGTGAGTGGGGAGAGACAAGGAGTCAAGGGAGAAGATGCAATGAGGAAAGATGTGCATGCACAGATGATTGAATGGTTAACAGGGATGGAGGGAGAGAGGCAGAGAGAAGAGATGTGAGCTATGAGTAAACCAGTGGGGAGGAAACAGATGGCTACATCAATACCCATTAAGTACAAGCAAAGGACTAGCTGAATCTCTTTAACTGCTCCATGAATCAATGTGAGGAATAAAGTAGCTTAATGTTACGTGGATCACAAACAAAGCTTTGAAAATTACTCCTGAATAAATGCATGCATGAGTACTCAAGTTTCCATGAGACTGACCGCAGGGCCGGGGTACGTTAGGTCACATCCCTCCCTCCAAGACAGGTTGAGGCTCCTGATGAACTCCAAATAGAAGGGATGGGTGGTGTTAAACATGGAGAAACCCACAATGTTGGACTGCTCATCCACTATATCATCCAGTCTCAGGAGTGGGAAGTCCTATCAAGGAGGAGGAGCAGGGAGGGTGTTTGCAGAAAGAAATTCAGGTTAATGGCAATGATGACAGTGTATCAAATCTTAGCACAAAAGAAAAATACTGTGCAATGGAGAGTGAGATAAAGAAAAAGAGAAGCTACGGGGGGTGACAACATCCAATCTGTTATGGAGAGAGAAAAAAAGGATATAGACAGCTAGGAAAATGGGTAAAAAGATGAGATAGGTTGATGGAAATGACTTCGGTAGCTTTTCACAGAGATATACACACAAGACGTGTGTGACGTCTAAAGCACAGGAGCACATCATGTAGAAAAAAAATCAGGCACAAGGCATAAAGTGACACAATAATTCAAATGGTAGAAGGGGGGTGGAGTGTATCAAAGAGGCAGCGCAGAGAAGGTGGCGGTGGCAGAAAAAAAGGGCACATCACGTCTGTCATCACCGTCACCTCAGACACCTTTTTCCTCTGCATTTCCACATCTTTGTACAGTGTGCTTATTTCTCAGATCTCTCTCTCTCCTCATCCTTCATCTCCTCTCTCTCTCTCTATCACCTCTCTCTTCTCCCTTTATCTCATACTTCCTCCACCTTAGCCCCTTTGCTCACTCATAAAGTGACAGAAGAGGAGGAGCGGGAGAGAGGAACAAGTAAAAATGGAGGTATGAAAGACAGAAGACAGGAAGGGGTAGAATTGGTACGCTCTTACCATGGTGGTGAGGATGTACTTGTAAAATGCCGATGTCATCCCCAGCTCTGATGCCTGTAGGACAAAGAGAAAGAAAGAGTAAGATAAAAAAAAGGGGGCGAGTTATTAAGAAGCAAGGAGCAAAGGAGGAATATTGAGGATGAGAGAGAGCATACGTTTAGAACAGTTTTACATCATAAGGCTAACATTAGACATTTCGCTGAGGGCAGAGAGCCGCTCCAATATGCCCAGTAAAAACTTCCAAACACATTCAAACTGTGACTCACTGCGCTAGCTATCGGCATTACAGGCCGTACTATGAATCAGAACAAGCCTGGGTGACATCTGCACCCGACCCAGCAAAAGATGTTCTTTTGTCAAATATTTTCTTAAGAGTGCAAGTGATTGTTGCTGGCAGACTTGCATACATGATGTTCCCTATGCAGCCCTGGAGGGCACAGAAGGTAGAAATGCATGTTAATTCTGTTAGTGCAACAAACATGCAGCCCATGAGAGAGTTGTTTTATTATTTTACAGATGGTAAGCTCTGCATGCCCTTCATGACTCTAACCTGAATTTCCCAAATGAGTAAGTAAAATGTATTTATAGAGCGCTTATCACAGATAAAAATCACAAAGTGCTTTACATAAAACATACATAAGAGAAGTTGAGAGAAGCTGAGTTGCTATGTGTACTGTATACAACTTCATACCCTTCGCAAATGGGCGGCTCTAAAGAATGTTCAATGTCTGAGAACTGACCTTCTTGAGGATGAGATAAGAGATAGATGCGTTAGCGTCAATGATGATGGTGGCCACTTTGTCATCACGGATCTCCTTCAGCAGCGGCGTAGGATCCAGGTTGTCATCCAGCATCCTGATTGACAGCGTCTCCCGAGAGATGAGAAAGTGGCGGACCAGTTCCTCCAATCTCAGCAGGCCTGAGGCAGAGGCAAAGCACAGACAATCAGCATTTCAATGTCTGTATCAGTAGACACAACTCATATTTCCAAAATATAAGCCTAGCACGACGTGTAAAAATCTTGATATCTTCTTGGGTGGTCATATACAGTACGTGTCATTTTGCAAAGCGTGATCGATGGTTTAACTAAATCCCCAGGAAATGAAACATCATTTAATATGGAGTCTAGTGTGTGTTTGCATTCACTGTTTCTCTAAGGGCTTTTTCATCTATTATGACCTCCACCAAGGAGGTTTTGTATTCAGTGCCATATGTTTGTTTGTGTTATTATGCTATGGGCCAGGGAATAACAGACTACTTCGTGCTGTAGATAGCACCTCCATGTGGCTATTTATAAAGCCATTTACATTTTGCATTTAACACCTGAACAGTGAGGAACAGAAGCTAAATTCTTCCTCTAGACTCGACATGAATCTTTCAGACGACATCCATTTACACCCAGACAGATTTTTCACCATCTTGAATTTGGTTTTAGCACTCATCCTACAGACACAATGACGGAGGCAAAGGTACACATACAGTACACATTTGTCTAATTTAATGAGACCATACCGTATGTATTACTTTGTTTTTTTAGGTATCCGCTTGGGTGGCTTCCAACAGATTACATTACATAGTTAGAAAGATTTTTATCACATCATACACATGGATTGTCACATATTTTTTCCTGTTAAATGTTACCCATACAGATTTTGTCCAATCTTTACCAAATTTGGTACATAAAATATTTGGATGAGCCCAGAAAATTTAAAGAGCTTTTCTTCTTATGATATAAAAAATACTCTGCTTGGAACAGTAATCAAAAAGTCCAATAATTTATCTAATCAAATTTTTTTTTTCTAAAAGTTTAACTACCAGTGTAAGTTTTGATGTCACATTAGTTTAAGTTGCATATTGGACAATGACTGGCTTCCAATCAAGTTTTGATGTCACAGAATCATGCTAGTACACGGGTTTTCATGCAAATGTTTTCTATGTTTGACATAACATTTAAATGTGCTGTGCAAATGCAACATGATATAACATGTACTGTATATCAACTTCCAGTGTTACAGCAAAAACCTGATGACATTTTGCATGTATGGCACTATGCCAACATGACAAAATATAACATAACTCAGTTCTTATGAGTCTGACTTAAATAAAATGAGTCTTTGTACAAGTCCCTAATATTCCCATAGAGGTTTTAGGTAACCTCCAAAATTCATGAATGCCATCAGCCAATCATTATGACAAATATTTAAACATTTTCTATTAATAGAATAATAAATCTAGAGTTGTGCAGCCTTGGCAGAGGTATGCGCTTTTTGAGTGCTTTGTAATTTACTTTGTGTCTGTTGTCTCATCTATCAATGATTGCTTCTCAGTTCTTTGAGTGATGTATGTACTGTGAGCAAAATATTATGTGGTTAAAAAAAACTGATAACCTTAAAGTAAAATAACAAAAACTGTAGATTCAAGGATTCTACAAAATACTTGGTAAATAAATTGACAAAAACAGGAGCAGAACTGCAGGACCAGAAAGACTGAACTACTGTACTTGAGACAATTCACCCACTTTAAGTGAATTCCTCTTGGAAATGAGTATAACCAATAGCAGTCAAGACTCACTTGACATTGTGTGTGGAATGAACCTTTACTAGAAAGTCTACTCTCATGCTTTCTAATTGTGATTCCATAGTAAAGCACCCCTAGCTATGTAAATAAGTGGTGGGGCAGGCATCCGGGGGATGGAGAGGAAGGGGAGAGGAGGAGAGGAGAGGTAGCACACAGAGCCCTTCAGCAGGAGAAAGCCCTTGTAAGCAGTGGGGTAATCACTGAACCAGGCCAAAACTTTAATTAGTTTGTGGATGGAGGTGGGGGGGAGAATCGATGCACTTAACAGCTTCCTCTCCTCCCCTCGCCCATTCTCCTTCTTTAACATAGTCTCTCTCTCACACATAAGCTCTAGTCTCTATCTCTCTTGTCTTACCCCTGTGCTCTAGTTATCTCTCTCTGTGTTTTTCCATCTCATTCTTAATGGCGCCACCATCTCCTTCTTCTTGTGCTCAGTCTCTCCCCCTCACTGTCCTTAACCTCATCAATCTCATGAAAACTGCATAATAGAAGAAGGCTCAGATAGCTAGCTCGTTGTGACCCAGGCATATCGAGAGAACGATATATCAGAAATTACCCAAAATCTTTGACTCGCTCTCATCTAACAGAATATCTGCGTTGCTTCCATGGGCTAAAAAGGGGAAAATGTGATTATAAAATGAACCAGTACACACATATGTTAGTTAATTAGGATGCACACCCACATTGATTTCACACATTATTCCCCTCACTGACAAAAAAAAAAAGAGAGAATGTCTACTTCACTTGAACACACCACTGTAGTGGGGTAAACAAGATGAATAAAACAAGTGGGCTGGTGGTAAACATTGTCTGATGATGAACCTTTGTAGCGCCACACAGAGCTGCACACACAATCATACAAGTAGCCAAAACCTCACTCACACATGTCCATACATACAGTACACTCAGAGGCAGCAAAAAATACACACACACACACACACACACACACACACACACACACACACACACACACACACAAAACCAGAGCAGCTCAAACACACGCACATGTACAGACAAAGTGAACCAAGCACTCAGAGAAAATATATCAAACACACACATACTGTGCCACACACACACCCACACAGTCGCTCAGAGTGTGGAACAAGCTTGTTGAGTGGCAGTTAGCACCTATTCTGCAGCCATGGCAACCAGCTCCATGGCAATAGATAGCGCAGCCAAGTGGGTCAGAGTCTGTAAGTGTGATAACCTTGTAAAGATCACCTTCAAGCCAAATATATTACACACACACAGCCCTCGGCCTCTCCGTTGGTAAAAGCTGCATCTTTTGACCCGGACGGTAACTCTGATACTATATGGTGCTTCTGATTGTTATGACATGAAAGCCTGGTAAAAGACAGGGCTCTTATCTCCATAATCAACTGATGATCAAACCTGAAAAAAGATGTCTGATGCCATTTCATAGCTCTTTTAGTTCAATGAAATGGCAAGTCCACAAGGAATTCAGCTTACTTTCAGGAAACCCTAGGCAGGCAGGCTGGCTAACTGCTGGGGAATCTCTGAGAAAGCATCTAAGAGATTGAATTCATTTTTCATAATGTCACAGCATTTTGTTTGTCAAAGTCTACCTTTTTCACACTGCCAAGAGAAGTGTTCAAATACTTTAATGGTCCCACTTATTCTTTATGTAATTGCCCTTTAGTTCTTGTTTGGTCTTACTTGGCTGGTGTGAGCAGTCAACAGCTGCACAAGCACCCATCCCAGCTCAGTTCACTCAGGACTAGCAAAAATTCAGGCAACTATTCAGGTGATTTTTGTATTAATTTTTCTGAGGTACAATACAGTGTATTATAGCATTTATTCAAAAAGCTTGTTTAAATCAACTGAAACTTTAATTAATACATCTCTCGAGGGGGCAGTGCATAATAAATCAATAACACAAACTCAATACACACTCTATAAAAATGAAAATAAAGAGGGCTAGTGACTAAGCCCCAAATCAACTGTGATGTTAAAGCTTTCTGAGTGCCAGGCAAGTTAAATCTAATGTCCCCCAAGTTCTTGCAATACTGGACAGCATTTTAAATATTTTAATAATATTTAAATTTAAAATTTAAATGTATTAAATTGGTTTGGCTTAAAAACCTTCTCAGGTGGATAAGAGACAGTGTGCAAGAGCAAGGACAAAGTAAATAATAATAGGAAGGCAGCAGCAGTGGAGCTATGTTCTGAACTCTGACAACAGACAGAACTTTTATGACCACACTGTCAAAATGAGTATCCAACAGTGCAAAACAGTCATATCCGCCCAAACAGTGTGAATGTGCTAACACTCCCACAGGCATTTACACACACACACACACACACACACACACACACACACACACACACACACACACACACACACACACACACACACACACACACACACACACACACACACACACACTAGATGAATGAGTTCACACAAACACATAACTGTGCACTTACACTCACCTTAACAACAAACACAGCCATGCTATTGTAGTAGCAAAATCTGTCTCATAATGTACTGTATAAAATAGGGGTGCATGTGTACTCACACTCAGCCTTGGCACAGACCAGGCTGGCTGAGGGGTAACTGAACGAGCGCAAGATGGCTTCTATGGCCAGGCTCAGGTCCTCGTTGCTAGGGTACAGAGTGACAGAGGCAAAACGCAGGTACGGCAATCGGGGAGTTTCCTCCGGACCAATCTTCACATGAGGGATCTGACAGAAAGAGAGAGTAGAGGAGAGGAGTAACATTAAGGTAGGCAAATCTGTCATGATTATCTCACTTCCAAACACACACAGCAAACCCATTAGAGAGGTACAGGGTGAAAAGAGGGATAAGAAAGATGGCAGAGGCAGAGAGACCTTAAGGATAAAAGGCTATGGGAAGAAAGGAGGAAACAGTTGGAAGAAGTGGATGATGGTTAATTAAAAGAGAAGAAGTTCAATGGGCAACAAAAAAAACAAATCTTTTGATACAATCATCATTACGTCTATGTGGATAGGAGGGGTAGTACGTCAGAGAGGAAGAGATACCAGAGGTTTGAATGCACACTGAGACACAGATTTGTACATATGTGTGTGTGTGTGTGTTTATCTTCCACACTCACCTCCTTCTCTCCACATATATGACTGACAGTAGAGCCAGAGGCGGGGCTGGAGGCGGGACCTATCACAGAAACGACGCCTTTGGGTAGAATCTGACACACTAAAAGGGAAAAGGGAAAAGGGAAAATAACCATTGACTACGCAGACACATACCTTTCCCTCTGCTTCATTTTGATGGAAGAACAAAGTTGGCATACTGTAGGGGCTGCAGTCAGGGGAAAGTGTGGAAATTTAAAATGCAGCAAAAACTCACTTTAACCACGGATTCTATTGTAGTAGCAAAATCTGTCTCATTATAATCAGGTTTATTTTGAGACAGATACTCCAGGGGTCATCTTTTGCTATAATTTACTTGTTTAGCAAGTTGCTTTTTGATTTTTAAGATATTGAGCTGTAATTATATATCTGGCATCAGAACAATACTAACAGATTGGTGGTCACTTTCAAATAACACATGCCCGTTTGCATGATTATCCTTTTTTGCAGGCAGGCATTTATGTGGGAGAAACTGATTTACACATTTTTCTATTACAATAAGTACTTTGCTCAGGAATGGCTTAAGTAAACACTACCTTTATGGTTCAGTATAGTATTTTCAAGCACGTATTATGTCCTACTTTTTGTCACAATTACCCAATTAAGTACACCTTTGAATAATTGTATAGGTTTGCAAAGATTTGGAATTGTCTCTTTATTTAAACTCTTACAAAGATCAGCTAAGGTCCAAAGCCCATCTTTTTAAATTAAGATCCTTATACAGTATAACCCCATATAATCCTTCTCCTCTCCGAATGAATGCCTGAAGTTTGCTCTTTTGGACATACTTGAAATGTCCTTACTATGTTGAGATACATTAATGATTAAAAGTGGTAATAGATTATGTTTGTTGTCTGTCTTAAATTTGACTTATTGACCAGCCTGCAGTCTGTGTTGCTGATCAATATGCATAATCACTGTCTTGCCAGGAGTCAGATAAGAAGACCAATGTCCAATGTCTGTGCAATAAATTTGAAGCTACGCTAAGCTAAGTCAACCAGCTGCAGGCTATAGTTTCATATTTAACCAACAGATATAATCAATCCTCTCATCAATTTCTGGGCAAGAAAGCTAATGAGTTTCTTTAAAATCAATCTGCTACCAATTGACCAGTCAATAGCAGAAGTTTGACCATGCCATGTACACAGGGGCTTCATCCTTTAGCACACAGAAATACTTGCCTTTTTTTGTACAGTATCTTTTGGATATGACCCACCTCAAAAATGTTTTCACAGATACAGCAGTAAATGAGTCTGGAGCCTTAACTGTGTTATGATGATATTTCTAAAGCTCTTTTCTTGATGATATATTTGGTTGGTATTTAAATTCATCCCAATTAGTCCTTCTCAGTCCCCGCCTGTGTGTGTGTGTGTGTTTGAGATTGGGTATGTGCATGCAACCGTGCCTCAGACAGCAGTAGCTGTAAGATGATGAGCTCTCTGATCCAGAGACCAAAAAACGCTGTGAGCAAACAAGCCTGTCAGAGTCTCCTGCCCATCGGTCAAGGACACACACACAAACGCATCAAACACACACAACTCAAGCATGCACATATGTACACAACCCTTCTCAAGCACACATAAACATTTTGCCAGTAGCTTGTGGCAGGGTCAGTCACCTATTAGAATAGGAGCACGGAGTCTTTTGTCTTCTCAGTGACTAGATTCAACAGTACGTCTTCTGTCTTTATGCACTCCATACATTCTGTTTTAACTCTGTATAGCATTACAAATTTCATGGAGTGGCATCTGTGATGGTGCTTTCTGCTGGCCTACACTGCTGATCTGTATTAGTATTTGATGATTTGTTTTTGTTGTGGGCTGCGCAGTAGTACCAGCTGGTACTGGAGGGCACTAGCCCACTGTTTTTAATGAGACAGGCTTACTGGCCCATTACTGGTCTCCAATGACGTGTGAACTAATCAGCAAAAGCTCTTACTGGTTCCTAATCACATGAAAGTGGTGGTGTTTTATTATTCTAGTCATAATTTGAGGTTTTTGCTCACAAAAAGACAGCCTTTTAGCATTTGTCATTTTCTCTTTTGACAAATATCATAAGGGGAATATTTTAAGGGGGAAAAACCCTGTGGTATTTAGTAGACTACTGTTCATTTCAACGCTATACTGGTCACTATTAATATTAATATTCTACACTACTAATAATATCTACTGGTATTTTTAGTGGTCACTTTCTGCCTCTGCTAATTAGACACTATGCCCTACCGGACTATAATGGATTAAGTAGGTCTTTATCACTCTGATGGGTTTGGTGAATCTGCTCTACTGTTTTTATTTTTTTATTGGCATTCATTGTCTCCACTCACTGGTGTCAGTAGTGTCGTACTGGGAGTCTTTTTGCAGCTCGTATATGTCCACCTCCACTCGGGCTCGGGACGGACCCTCCATCACGCTGTTGATGTTCTCCCTGGCCAGGGCCAGCGCCAGCCGCTCCCCGCGCCCACACACAGACTGGTCATCCAGGATTGCCGCTAGAGAGGCAGAGAGGGTAAGGACAGATTGGTGAAGGTTTTCTCATCTAACCCTCCAGCAAGAAGCAAATTTGTGTTTTTCCAAAACATTTACAGTATTCCTTTAGTATTTGTAGTTGTGATTAAGTTGCTGCAAAACCTCAAGTCCTTTAGTCTTTGGTATGCGTACATTATTTTGTCTAGAACTAGCCTCTGTGTACAGTACATGAGCTGTTTTGGTCAGACAAAAATCTTTAGTGCCTACAGAAAATAATCTCTTCTAATTTTGAATACTGTACAGGTATTCTTACAGCTGAATCTAGGAATACCACTGATTTGTAAAACATTGTTCTTTGGATGATTTTATATAGACCTTAGTGGTCCCCTAATACTGTATCTGAAGTCTCTTTCCCAAAATTCAGGCTTGGTACAGAATTACAGCCACTAGAGCCAGTCCCACAGTTAGCTTTCCTTAGTATGTGCCATTTCTGAGTCTGTAGCTTTTGAGGAGGAAAGGGGGGTTGTCTTGAGCAACTGCCAAATTTGCTCGTTTGAAAGCCATGATATCTCTCTCTCATTGGTTGGCCAAATTCTCTGGGCAGGCAAAGCCGAGAAAGGGGAGGAAAGCTTGCCCCTTATGACCTCATAAGGAGCAAGATTCCAGATTGGCTCATCTGAGCTTTCATTTTCTCAAAGACAGAGCAGGATACCCAGGGCTTGGTTTACACCTATTGCCACATCTAACCATAGGCAGGCTGGGGGAACTCATGCCATGGGACCTTTAAATAATTCTACTAAGATTATATCTGTCAATCACTTGGGGAGATATTGTACTGTATAAGGACAGTTTGGACACCAACAGGTATATTATTAGTGCTCATTTGGCCTTTAGGTGCTTTTCTGTCACTTTATCTCTTACTGCAATGAACAAAGTAGAAAACCCCACTTTGAGGCACCAAAGCAGGCTAAAAACAAACCATGAAAAGTAAGTGAGAAACCTTTTGATCCAGGCGTAGTAAAGATGGAGGTATTTGGCCACTCACCCATTCGAACAGAGGAAAGCAAAGGGGCCTGACTGAGGGAGCGTGGAGGCATGGTGACTAGCAGGAAGGAGAGGAAGTGTATTGACAGCAGCAGTGCTGGCAGAGCCGGCATCTTCTACTGCTCCTCATGGAGAATGGTCTGCTGGCTGCCTGTATCACCACCTGCAGGATTGGAGGACACACTGCGTGTTACTGGACACAATTGTTCTGCTGGCACAAGATGTCTCTCGTAAAATTGTCATCCTGCAGCTTATCCTCAGTTTGTTCTGTCACATTTCCATGTAGTGGGAGCACGTATAATTTGACAGCACATATAATAGACTTATTGAGCTATAAGATGTTCACTGTCATAGCACAGAGGCAGCCCAGTCCCTTTCACTCATAATAAAATACAGTTCACACATCTCTATTCATGTCTCCCTTGGAAAGTCTGCCATTTTGAAGTGACAGGACTCAGCCTTGAAGAGATCCCTCAGGGATTTAAAGATGACATCACAACAGCTGGCCCACACAATGATGCACATTCACTATCACACACCTACTCTGTACATACAAACCCATGCGTACATATAAACTAAGTCTTACACACAGATACAGTCACATATGTGTAGCACTTACCAAACACACACAAATAGACTCATAAGTAGTACTTTGAATACGCAAACAGCCATGTACTATACACCCACAAATGCCTAAACACACTTACATGTTTTCCATAACCTAGCCCTACCCCCACCTCCAAACAGACACACAAACAAAAAAGCATACAAAGAGAGCCCAGCTGAGTGCTAAGCAGTCCTCTCCAGGACTGACAAGCCTTGCTCTGACTGACGTGTTGACAAGGCAGAGTGAAAGGATGGAGAGATGAAGGGGGGGATGGAGACAGAGGACAGGAGAAGGAGTGTTGTGTGACAGACAGTCAGGGAGGATGAAGGATGGGTGGTGTTGTTGGGGGGGCTGTTGACCTGAGAATGTTGCGAACGTCGGTTCACCGGCCTAAACTTCAGACAGGTCTGACAGACAGCTGGAAGCCAGTTCATAACCTTCAATTGACCCTTGCAGCTGTAAACACAGGGGTGCTAGCGTGGTAGAAGGCTGACCTTTGACCCTGACTAGTAAATGTGGGGATGGAAATGAGTTGGCACTGTGTTTTTGTGCAAACACTTGTGTGTACATCAAAGAGGCAAATGATGTGGATTGTCGGTCACTGTGTTGAACATCCCTCCCGCATCCATTCTTTTTTTTCTTCATAGCCTTTTCATTTTGAGCTCTTTATTTTGTCCTTTTTTCTCTGCGCTCACCTTTTCAACATTTAGCCTTAATGTTTAAAGCACATCAAAGAAATCTGCAACTTTGTGCTTTGTATCCCTCTTCACATCTCATAAACCAACCACCATACATTTTTTGTTTGTCCTCTCTATGCAATTAGCAATCTCTCTTTCTTGCAGTCTAACTATACTTGTCTTTCACTCTCGGGTTTGCTGTCAAGCATGTGCGCAGACATGTTTGTAATACTAATAGCGTGCGTCATACTGTGCAGATGGCTGTGTTGCTCTCATTATGGTTACCGCAGCTCAAAGTGAGCAGAGGCAGGGCTAATGCGAGGACATCTGTATGTGTGACACAACATAGAATAACTAGCACACAGTGGGAGTCATTTTTTCCCACATGCTTTTCAATAATTCATTCTTGTATGAGCACAATTTGTTACATTAGGTGAAAATAAATAATATCTGCATTAAAAGTAAAACATTCTATGCTGTCATATTTTTGTGTATGTGTATAATGGTGTACATGTACAACAGAGACAGTAATGCAACAGCTGATTATTTTGACCACAAGTTGAGTTTACTACTGCACACCGCTGTCACACAGCTGTGTAATCTGCTGCAAGGTACTCCATTGAGCTGGCTGTTGCTACTGTATTGTGTTAGCTTCCCACACCAGTCGTCTCTTTCTCAATTTACTCTTCACCAAAGTGTGCGTGTGTGTGCGTGCAAGTGTTGTGTCCGGACCTGTGTGGTTATTCCAGGGCATGTATGGGTAAGTGCGAGTGTGATGGTTATTGATCGAGTCCAGCTGAAGTGGCGGGCCTTCAGGTGCAGTTGATCAAAACAACGGGGAACCTATCATGGGAGCGCTGCATTTCACCGGCGCCCTCTGATTGGCTACAGATTGCCATGATGACGAATTAGGTCCTACCTGAGGATACGCCTTCATCAATAAAGGGATGGAACTGGCACTATTTCATTGTTATTGAAAGCTATTGACGGCATTAGACAGAGAAGATTACAGCATCTTTACTCCAAGGAGAAGAAGAAGCATAGGGGGAGGAAGGAGATGGAAAGCTGTGATAGAAGTAAGGAGAATGTGAGAAAAAAAAAGAAGGAAATGGAGTTGGGCTGAGGAAGATGAGTGTGTGACAGAGAGAAGAGATTGGAAAGTGTATCTGCAGAAAGAGACAAAGAGCAGGATAGAGATAGAAAGACAAAAGAAGGATGGAAAGTAACAAAGTACATTGACTGAAGTGATGTACTCAGGTATACTAACCACATGCCAGTTTTTATTCCACTGCCACCACTATTTGACAGCTACAAGCTACAGCTCCCTCACATCTTTCATCTCTCCCCAACTGATTGTAATGTAAGTCTTGTATCGACAGTATATGATAGATGACTACTTACTTACTTACTTGTCTCAAATTTCAAAATTCAATGTGCAATTATAAATGTAAAAGATATTCACTTACAGGACACACACAACAAAAATAAATAAAAAAGAATAACAATGATTGCAAGGCAGTATTTATATTCCATTTTTCCTTTGTATAGTACAGCTCTGCTCAACTCAACTTGCACTTTTTTTGGTTTTCTATTAGCAAGTTGTGGATAGTACCTATAGGATAGTACTTTTTTAAATACCACCTCAAGGCAGTTTCTTGTCTCAGCTGAGATTGCCAAGGTTACTATCTGCAGTGAAAAGTGAAAAAGAGAAAAGGACCTGGTACCAAAAGTTGATTCAAGTCGAGCAAAGCCGTACCAAGAAGTTGAAATAAGGCATTCGATATTCCATATGTACAGTACGTACTAACCTTTACGCACCATTTGAATGGATTGAACTGCAAACTGCCATCAGGCTAGATTCATGAAACTAGATCTGGATCTCAATGGTCTACCGAGTTAAAAATAAAGTTACTAAAACATGACTCTCTGAAATGGGATATTTTGCATCATGAGTACTTTCGATACTTTATTGTAAATATAAAGTATCTCTAAATACTTCTGTACTTAAATGTGTATGTACATTTTTTAATGCAGGATTATTTTTATTACATATTTTTTTATTAGTGATTTTACTTAAGGATCGGATCATTTTTTCCACCATTGCAAGAGAGTAAAAGAAAGCAATTATAATATGCTAGTGAAGGGTGGTGGGAGTAAAAAAAAATACAGTCAGAGGGAAAGAGAGAGCAAATGGTAAGACACTATTGCCGTGTTTAATCTGTAAGGACTGTGTGTGGCTGCTTGTACTGTATGTCCTCTGTTGCTAGTAGTACATGGCTGAGTGCTGTAGCAGTCAGTGTCAGTCTGCAGGGAGCTGGAACAGCGAAAGGGCCAGACTAGTCTGAGCTGTACAGAAAACACTGCTTCTAGCCCCCCTTACTCGCTTGCTTTCATTTTGCTGTAAGTAACCCGGCACGCTGGCACCACATAGAAATACAAAAAGCAAAGTACATAAATATCCTGACTCGCTGTGTACGAGAGTGTGTGTGTGTGTGTGTGTGTGTGTGTGTGTGTGTGTGTGTGTGTGTGTGTGTGTGTGTGTGTGTGTGTGTGTGTGTGTGTGCGTGCGTGCAAGAGAGAGTATAAAAGAGAGAGAGAATTGAGAGTTAGAGAAAGAACATTCATCCCAGTTTGATGATTTAGCTGTATGGTGCATGCATTCATCTCTGTGTGTGTGTGTGTGTGTGTGTGTGAGACTTGGCGGCTTGCTTATAGTGTCTGCAATGCATATTATGAAAGAGAAAACCGTAAAATCGGAGAGCCTAATTATCCAGAGAGAGCGCATGAGGGAGAAGGTTGGAGTGTGTTGCAGGAGAGGGAGGGTAAGCAAAGGGACGTCCAAAAAGAAAGAAAGAAAAAGAGAGAGAGAGAGAGAGAGAGAGAGAGTGTGTGGAGGGGGCGGCTGGAAAAAAATCTGAAAACAAGGTAACACTATCTCGCCTAACCCCCCCCAGGCAGATGAGGAGGGGATGAACGTAGACTAAGACAGAGGAAGCCGCATGAGCGATAGCAAGGGAGGAGTGGAAGAAGAGCGGGATGCAGAGAAAGACAAAAAAGAATTCAGATGGAGAAAAGCAGCTTGAGGGGGATGGGGTGAGGAGAATGAAAGGAGAAGGGTATCGGTGGGGGGGCTAGCGAATCATTTGTTTTCCCTTTCTGTCTCATTGTATGCCACATGAAAATCTGACAGTTATCATAATGGAAGGATAAATCATTTCCACAATTGAATTTGAATGTGGAACGGCTTCTGTGGCTGTGGGTTTAAGACGACTGTACCGCCGGCCATTATAGGACATAAGTGTTATTTTGTTCATTCTTCTCACAATTAAAAGTCACTGTTGGCGAGAGAGCGCCTGCTGCAGACAGCTGGGCTTCTGTCCCTGAATCAGCATGGTCAGGCCATTTCAGAGCATTTGTTTACCCCCCAGACAATATGGACAAGCTGGGGAGGTCTGTTTGGTGTGTGTGTGTGTTTGTGTGTGTGTGTGTGTGTGTGCGTGCGCACGTGTGTGTGTGTGTGTGTAATACCAAGGGCCCTTCGTTCACCCCTTTTGGCTTTTTGTAGGATTAAGTGTTTAGTAATTTGTTTCTGCATCCAATATCAAAGAAGCACCACATGTTCTTGGTCGTATTGACTCATTAAGCGTTTTCACTTTGCACCCATGTTTTCTCCCTCCTTTTTCTCTAACATGTACCTCTCGAATCTCACCATCTCTGCCTTTCGCATCTATCTTACCTTTGTGCTCCTCTCTATACCACTGTCTCCCTGTTCCTCTTATTCCTTTTGTTTCAGTATTTTCACTTCTTTGTTTTTTAACCTCACCTTTCCTTCTTATTGCCTTCCTCTGGGCTTTTGAGAATTTGGATTTGAGGCATGCCTTTAAGGTGAGGTTAAACATTTTGAGCATGTACATGATTTATTCATGTGATGTTGTCTACCAGGAAGCTGGTACATATATCTTAATCGAGATATTGAAAATGTTTTCAATATGGCAGAATGTTGGGTAAAAGTTATTTTATGAGCTCGGCCCAAAACTAGCTCGAAAAAACATTAACATGAACAGCTATAGTACAGTAACTAATGCAATTCAATCCATCCTTGTGAAGATTAGAGTATTGTATGTTTCTTTCTGAGCTGAATTAGCACAACTATTCTATTCTACTAACCCCGCTTATAAATAAATACATTTTAGTTATCCTAACACTTTTAACAGTCAAACTAAAACACTGGAGTGAGCTCCAGGTCCTGCAGCCTCGGACAGACCACCATCAGTGGGTATAACGCGTGTCTTTTAAATTAAAATGTATTTATTTATAAGAGTGCTGGTTGGTTAGTTCGCTAACGCTAGCTTGCTATTTCACAAACACTGGCGGTGGGCTCCAGGAGGGTTGTCCCACTGCTACCGGGTCTGGAGCTCTCCGTGTCCAGCTGGAGATCAGATCAAATTGATTGACAATCAAATTGTGTTTTTCCTCAGGTGTTCGTGTTATTGTGTCCAACCTAAGTAACTCCAGTCTCTGGCTTTCTGTCTCGCTGTTACTCCCACCCACTTCCTATATGTTTTCACCTTGTCCTCCCTCAGCAAAGCTGCAGACACTTTGATCTCTCATTTTCAGCCTCTCTTTCTCGCTCTCTTTCTCACTCTCCATCCTCTGTATCTCTTCTCACACAGCCTCTATCTATTTTGTCTCAGTACACACTCTATACCCCTGTCTCTTTACTGACCTCTCTCTCTTCTCTTTCCCTATCTTAGCTCTCACTGGTCTCTTCAATCTCTACAGTGCACTTTCATTCCCCCCCCATCTCTGTTCATTGGACATGGATAAATTCTTCCCAGTGTTCTCCTTGACAAAGAGGCCCTCAGTCAGTGACACCGCCCGCTTGGGGAACCACCGTGCTCCTGTGATACTGTCACATTCGAGTATGTCACGCACAAACACACACACACATCTACTAGCTGCTGCTGCACACACATACACTAACTCTTGAGGAAGGTTCAAAGAACATTGTGTGTGTGTGCTTGCTTATGCGTAAGCATGTGTCTTTTGGTTTTCTCCACATCTGCGTTCTGATGTATGTCTGCGTGTTATCTGTTTGTACGTGCCAGCAGTGAGTTTGCATTTTTGCCTTCCTGCATGCATATTTATCACCCGCTGTTCACATCAGTGCAGATGGGGTTGGTTGGGGGGGTTGAAGCTCAGTGCACTGCTTTCCCCAGGAGCTGTTTAAAAAAGATGTACTGTTCAGTGTCACTAGCTGTCGACACAGGTCCCACTTGTTGCAGCGGTGGCTTATGTAAGCACAGCAGTTTAATCACAATTAGGAAGCTCTCCTTGAACTCACTCGCCCCCTGGCTTGTTTGCGGAGTTAAAATTTGCATTCAGAACAAAGGCTTGGAAATATAAGAGTGATATTACACACAGCACTGCAAAGAGAACAATGTCTGAGTGAGAATAGAGCGCTGTCAATTTAAATCCGTCTTAGCTATCGGGAGGATGTCACAGTGAACCTTTTCATTTTCATCATGGTTATGGGTTTAGTTGTAGGATTTTATTAATTTTCTAACAGTATTGGTATTTGATTTATTGTAATCCTATTGTTGGACTATAAACCCCATGTGATTCAAAGTTGTACTACAGTAACTTACAATTGCTTGCTTTTTTTCTGTAGTCTACTTATCTTTTTCCAACATTTTTTTCCTATTGCTCCTACAGGCGGCCATCCGAGGAGGAAGGATTTTTTTTTTTTATTTGTGTGTGTGTCTGTGTTTTAATAGTAGTTTCCATGTCTTTGAGCTTAGCACCAATGGTGTGAGCCTGTAAAGACATCCGGGTATACTTGGCAATACAAATAAATCTGACTTGACTTGAGTTGATTTGGTGCAGTGGCATCCTGACCTCATATCAACACAGATAACGTCTGCAACGTTTCAGACTACTGACACAGAATATTTAAATAATGTCTGTTACTGGATGCTAAGAGAAGAATGAAAGCACTTCAGAGTCAGAAGTTGATTTTGTTCGATCAGTCAGAGCACAATGGCTTTACACAAGCCACTCAGAGGGCATATTGCTTTAATAGAACCACGTTTACAGTGAACATGTAATAGAAAACGGAAATAGCACTGCTATATGCGGGGAGACTGACAAAGGTAGAGTGTTTGCCTTCGTACTGCCATAGCTCTGTGATGAACCGATAAACCTATTCCACACAGCTCTCCCACTTAGACACCCACACACCGTACACACACACACACACACACATACACACACACACACACACACACAACAGATACATAGAGATGTACACAAACACATCCAACATATTCAACTTCATGCACACACAAGTACACACATACACAGGTTGTGGATTAAATGACTCAGATGGTATTTGCTCTCTCTGTCTCTCTCTCTCCCGCTGTCTCTCACTCATTGTCAGGTTTTGCTGCCGTGGAAACAGTGTTGAGGATGAGAGGAGGAGGGAGTGAGTGGGAGTGGGGAGGAGTGTGAGAGAGAAGGAGAGAGAGGAGATGGATCGTTGATGGAACAGGTAAATGAGAGATCGGGGAGTCAAAGCTCACAGTTCATGTGAGGCGGGGCTTCATCATTGCTGCAGTGTGTGTTTTTCTGTGTGAGATTGACTGTGCTCCAGTAGTGAGAGGCAGAAACCCAATGAATGTGTGCTACGTGACTGGACACAAGTGTGCACGCTGCGCATTACTCTGGTGTGTACTGCATGACTAGGACATGTTGCGTGTCCACTCAGATTGTTGTATAATTCTGGCACCCACAACTACGTCTAAAATCGGTCATCTGAGATCGAGTCATCACACCATCAGTGCTGATAGAGAGCAACTGGGAAGAGAAACGAAAAGCAGGAAGAAAACATGAAAGGGGGAACTAAGTGCTGTAAAAGTGTTCTTGTGATTCAAGTTTCCATATGGGACTTCTGGTTTGTGTTTTCGTCTATACTAATTTGCTCTGCAGAAAGCAGCATGCTCAAATCTGGTTTGTTTTCAACTCCCCCGGGCAAGAGACAAATTCTCTCTGACTGCACTTCTCAGACTCAGTTCAACATCTTAAAAGGATTCACTTGCAAATATGCAAAGTAACTATGCAAAGACCAAAATATGTAGGGCGAAGCCACGGTTTCTCATTCAGGAGAGGCATGATCATGCTTTCGTATAGAGCTAAATTGTCGAGCATTCATGAAGAATGCCATTTTTTTTTTTACATCATGTTTTTTGGGGGGTTTATATCAGATTTTACATTTGAGACATTTTACAGAGAAATCAATTTGCATGTATGTGTAATGAATATAAAACACTGGAATCATCTCTGACATAGATGATCTCTGACATATTTTTAAAGTGCCCATAGACCGAAGGGAGAGGACATTCAGAAACCTGTATCTCACTCAAAACAGCATGGATAGTTTTTTTCAAGTTTGTCTGCATGTGGAAACACCAGAGACATAAAAATAACAAAAAGTGATTTTTTTTCATAATATGGGCACTTTAAGATCACTGCAGGTGCAAAAAAGACTTTCACAAAATCAATATAACAAAATGAAAACATCATTATCAGTGTCCAATGTCTTTCTGTGAACAGACTTTTAACTTGATCATCAAAATGATCAGACAAGGAAATTATTTCAAATTAACATCAGCATGAGAACAGTGTGTTTTTAGTAATTGACATTTGTAAGTACTTGCCGGCCAGTTTAACTTCCTGTCTGCATCAAAGCCTTTGTTACATATTCACTTCTTAGAGTAATCTGTTACTGTAATACATGTTTAAGTTAAGTAGGTGTCAGGTTGATCATATTATTTATGAGTAATTTCATTGCAACAGAAAAAAACAGACCCATCAATTTTACAAAGGTCACAGAAGTGATAGGATAACACACTGAAGCCCTGAGGGATTTATTTTCATTGTGTCTCATGTTGAAAACAACATGGGTATGAATATAGCTCATGACCTTGGTCGATGTCATTCCCTCTCTTCCATGGGGTCTTTTATTCTGCATTCTACAATATCCAGTACACTGAAAATGCCAGGAGAATCATTTTTAATAACGTCCTTTGCCCGATTGTGAAATAGCTCTAGAAAATGCCACATTGCTGGAGGAAGCAACAAAAAAAAATATCTTCAATATTCTATTTAAGTTAAACCATACATATCCTTTTAATCAAATAATTGTATCAGTTTTACTCCTTATCCAATTTTATTGTATAAGCCTACAGACCATAAATACATTAATATCTGTATTGTAACTAAAAAACAATAAAAAAAAAAAAAACAGCTTCCTTTTGGGGACATCATTTGAAATTGGGAAAACATTGAAGGAAATAAAATTATAAATTCCAATGTATCACAATATGTTTAAAATTGCAATAATATTGTATGGTGGCATAAGTATTGTGATGATAACGTATCGGGAGGTGTCTGGTGATTCCCACCCCTAATATTTTATCATAAGAATCCTCAAGCTGGCTGCTTGTTTCAGATTATACATTATGTAATAAAAGTTTAATTTATTGGTAGGACATACTTATGTTTATGTAAATTGCCCAGAGATAATTTGTCCAACTTTAAATTATGTAAGCCTGGCTGAGCTATTCAACCACATAATAATGAGATCAAATTAGACATATAATTTTTTTTTTTAATTTTGAACTACAGGCTAATGGTCAATATTTATCTAAATTTTATTACCTTAACAATATTTCACAGTTTGTCTGAATATGTTGCATGTCTCCTCAGGATGTTGTATAATTCTGTCATCCATGACTGAGTCTAAAATTGGTCATCTTTGCTCAACACAAGACATCACACTATTAGGCCTGATAGGGACTGACTAAAGAGGGGACAGGGAGGGGCTGCAAGATTCAGCAAAATACAGAAATATGGAGTGACTGGGCACTTTCAAAAATGCTGTGCGTCAGTTTTGCATATAAAATAAGTAAAAAGCTTTCTATTTGTGTATCCATCTGTGCTAAATGCATTAACAACATCATTCTCAAATTGTTTTCAGATGCCCCGGGCAAAAGGCCTTTTCTCTTTTTCTATACCTCTCAAGCCCAGTTAAGAAATAAAAAGGGCATCATGCATGAAGTGAGGACATTTTGAAGATTCAACCACTTAGTGTGATTAATAAACACAACATTTGTTTCCATGTTTGTGGGAAGATAAATGCTTTTTAATATCGTTAAAGTAAGCATCAAATTTACAACATGCCACACATTGCTATATGTTGCTGTATATTACTTACAATGTTTACACAAATATTCAAGGAAGCAATTAAAAGAATGCAAACTGATCATGTTTCAATAAAGACTTTGCTTAGCTACCAACAGTACAAACATTGGTTTAAGGCCAGAGGTCTAAAACATAACAATGGCTAAGATGATCAAAAACATTGTATCAGACATAAAGTATGTTGAATAATTTATTGCCGTGTGGGCCTTGATTCTATCTGTAAGTCAATATTTAATGTCCCTCACCAGCTGGACAGATTGGCTCTTCAAACATCTCCACAAACCGTATTTCAGCTGAGTGGGAGAGCTGGCTCGCTGCAGAAGAGCCATCCATATATAAAATAAAAACACAGTGCTGTACTGCTTATTTTTTAGCAAAGATTCAGATCACTTTCAGGCTGTGTGTGTGTGTGTGTGTGTGTGTGTGTGTGTGTGTGTGTGTGTGTGTGTGTGTGTGTGTGTGTGTGTGTGTGTGTGTGTGTGTCACCATGACCGGAATGTGACCTTCACAAGGTCAATTGAGTGATTCAGTTTGCCATTCAGTGGTTAAACACTGCTGCACTGCATTCAGTTCAGCTTTCTAATGCTAAATGTGTCTCTCTCCGCCGGCTCTATGCTAATAGATGGTAGCATATGCTAAAAGCAATGTCTGTTACGAATATTTATACAACGGCACCGTATTTAATGCAGGATTAGCATTTGTTTGCGCCATTGTTCAGTAAATCAGAACAAAACGCTGGTGAATAAATGCATAATATATTTAGTTAGCCTATGGTACATTAGCCTAAGAAGTTCCACAACTTACTACAGAATTATGAATATCCACATTCATTTTTTATCCGCTGTACAACTGGCATCTCAAATTAGAATCACTCATTCATGTTATTTGATCTAGGTCAGGTTTAACTTAATTATGTATGAAAGATGTGTGTTTATTCAATTGCTTATTTATTTGAATTACTATCTGTCGTGTAGTAGCACCTCTTTCATGCCAAATAGCTTTATCTTTTCACTTTTGGATGCAGATTGAATTGAATGTTATAAAATGAATGAATTAAATTAATTAAATGAATTAAAATGATGTGGTTTGAGGATGAAAGTAATATAATACAGGCTATAATGTCTCATCGCACAATGTGATTTCATGTGTATTAGCATGCATTTATGTACTATATGTGCTGAACATTATGCCAGCAGTAAAGATGATAACACTTATGTGTGCTATGTTAGTAATGATACACACTACATTGTACTGGTGTGTACAGAAAATCCATAATTAGCTGTTAGCATGCAGCACATGTACCAGAATTAGGTTTGTATATGTACAGTATTTATAATAGCCTCCGGCCTGAACCCAAATGTCACAAGCTCTCTCTATTAGATCAGCACCATGAAACAAAAGCTATTCCGCTGTCAAAGTAGTTGCTGCAAAAAGCTCTGCAATCATTATAACAATGTCCAAAAACTGCCTGAGAGAAGAGAAGCCAAACTCTCTGTTTTCATAATAATCCATAAAAGAGTGGACACAAAACACCACAAAACGGTGTTATGGGCAATGGAAAAGAGATTGTTTTAATTGAATCGCCCATATTAGCATTTTAACTGCAGTGTATGTCTTACAGTGTATTGCTGTCCATGCTGCAGTGGTGATTATTGAGGATTTGGAAACAACAAAGTACAGTGTGTTTTTGAAAACAGCACTTTTGATATCCTGCATGTCTGCGATAAATGTAAAACAATATAATATGACGGCAAGGGAGACTAGTCACTGCAGTTCCTTAATTTACTCGTCCGTTTTATTGCTAATGTTTACATGGTCAAAAATGCATTCCCCAAGGAAAAAATGGTGTATGATTTGAAAGTTGCCCTATATTTGGCTCAGTTTTTTTCAAATGCAGCCTGTCAAGTTTCCCCGCGTGCTGCAGCACCTCTCCCTCCGCCTGCCGACCATCCGCTTGGTCAGGTGAGTTATTACCAGGAATGTTCCTTAAACAACCCCCCACACACACACACACACACACACACACACATGCTTCAAATCGTCCATTACTGTGCCTGTCAGGCAAGCGTGCAATCAATACTCTCCCTCCGACAGCGTGCACACATGTGATGGAAGGCAAAAAGTGATCAGAGGAGGAAGACAGCAAGGGTAAAGAAGAGATGTTGGAGAGCGGAAAGGAGGAGAGGGGCAGAAAGGCTGGAGAGAATGGAAGTGTTAGTGATGGGGACCGTAGGGCTTCGGGGCCACGGGTGAAGGAACTGGGGGAAAAGGAGAGATGACAAGAAAAAAGTCCAGAGACTGGAGACCAAACAACAGAGAGCAGTAATATATAACAAAACAGAGAGATAGAGTGAGTGTGGGAGTAGGAGATGGAGGACAGAGATGAGGAGTGGCAGAGGCAGAGGAGAGATTGAAAATAGAGGGAAAAAAAAAACGTGTGTGTTTGCGTGTGTAAAATAAAGGGAAAAACAGAGAGTGGTTGTGGGTGAATGAAGATAATTCTATATATAATGGCAGAGGTTCAGGAATAGATCAGAGTGACTGTGTTTTGTGATTACCTAACGCTCACATCTGCAAACAGTAGTAGCCACCAGCTGACATCAAAGACCACACACACACACACACACATACACACACACTCATTGACACACGTACAGTACACGCAGGAATACACTCGGCAAAGTAACGCTGGCAACACGGACCAGCAAACCTCATCTTCATGCTAAACTGAACGAACTCTCCACTAAAGAGCTTCTGTCGTCTGGCCTGGATTGATAACAGAAGAAAACAAACACAAACAGCCACAAACACACTTTTGCTGAGCTACACATCTTCTACACACAAAAATATAATCACATAAAAACACACAGACATGCTGTATTATAAACACTCCATCCAAGCAGCCATGCCACTCTCCTGCCACACACATGCAGACATGAAACACACAATGAGCCAAGGCAAGGGCCATAATTGTTCATTTTCAGCCCTGCAAGAACTCTAACCTTTTGCTACATGTGGTTTGAAAGGAGGGATACCAAGGAGGGTTGAATACAGACTATCCCATGGTCCCACACTCAAACGTATTAAAACTACAAGGCTGTATTGAAACACAGTGAATGTAATGAATCTGTAAGGTTGGTCCACTCAAAGACAGTGTAAGGAATTGTGTACCAATATTACTTAGTTAAAAGTTTTATGTTTAAAATCCAAAATTAGCACAGATAGACAACAATTTTTAAATCAAGGGAAAACATTCAACCCTAGTACCAGAGGATGTGTGTGCGCGGGCGTGTGTGTGCGTGCATATTAAGTTTCTGCATGTGTGTGTGCTTGCTTGTTCGTATATGAGTTTTTACGGTATACCTCTGTTTGAGTGTGTGAGTGTGAACAGTATATGCGTTTGTGTCCTTCCAGTCTGAGGTGGTAAGAGGGAAGGCTAAAGGCTCAGAGAGAATGCTAAAGCCAGGGCACAGGAGGCCTCTTCCTCTCTAGACACCAAATTAATAGCCAACTATCCTGTGTGTCTACTTACCAAGCTTTGGAGTCCAAGAATATCTGAGTGGGGAGACAGATATGGAGGTGCTCCAGTTTCATGCCTGCATAGAGCAGGCGGTGAGCTGCATGCGGCCGAGGTGATCCCTGCCAGCCATTTTACCCTGCATTTAGTATTCATTTTCCAGGCGATCAAACCCGCTGCCAGGAGGTGCATAGAGTATGAGTATTAACGCGCTCACAAAAATTGAGTGAGTGTGAGAGTGCACCTGGTGTGCAGAAGTAGGCTTAACACCCTCCCAGACTCGTATATAACATAAGCGTTGGTGCCCATGTGTGAGGATGTGCGTAAGTTAATGAATTTGCTAACATGTGTGCATCGTGAAGCAGGGCTGATTAAGAACACAGGGATGGAGCCCAAATAGGCCAGGGGCCAGCAGACCCTGGCTCCCTGTACACAGCCAGTGGAGTAAACCTGGATGTGCACAGCTTCCTGCTGGGAAAGGATAAGGCAGAAAGGGGGAACACAGGAAGTAATGAGAAGGGAAAGAACAAAGGAAGCAGAAAAAAGGGGTGAAGCAGGGAGAAGGTGGATGAGCGGAAGAAGTGGGTTTGGGGAGAAAAGACAAAACAGCGCAGTAACAGGATAAGCTGGAGAGGAGAGGAGGGGAAGCGAATGATAAGGGGCAGAGGGAGCAACAAAAAGAAACCAGGAGGGGGATGAAAAGTGTTCTGTTCTGGTGGTGGAGGAGGAGGGGGAGGAGAAGAAGGGGAGAAAACAGAAGAAATGGGGATAGACAACGAGAGGAAAGGAGCTGAGCAGCAGTGCCCTGGCAGCATGCAGTGGAGCCAGGCAAGATGGCTGCAGGGGACAGAGCACCCGGCCAAATATGGTCTTCAGGACCCATCTCTGTCCTACTTTCTCTAATGGGCTAAACCAAAGCCTGGATAATGCAGGAAGAACCATGTATGGTCAGTGGGCAGCAGCATTGGCTCTTGTCTCTGTGATGTGTGGTGCTAGAATGAGTGATGCAGGACTTGGGCCGAATATACAAACAAAGCCCTACAGCATGCTTACACACACATGCGTGCATACACAAACACTAACGGCTCTAGTTCCCTTTCTTTGGTGAGCTAGTGCTGACCCCATCTAGAAAAACTGGGATAAGAGTGTGTGAGGGTGACTGAACAGGTGGTGAATACATTGTACCTGTGTGTACATTTGGGTTTGTGTGTGAATGTGTGTCCCTGCTAGAGCCCGACCGATTTATATCGGCTGGCCAATATTAAGCATTTCCCGATCTATCGGTATAGGCATTTATAATGGCCGATTAAAATATATATACGCAGTATATATGTAATATTTAATATATATATATATATATATATATATATATATATATATATATATATATATTAAATATTCATTCATCAGAATCATTTACATTGACAAATAAATAATTCTGATAAATATTTTAAATTAAATTAAAAAATACGGTCAACCATGTTAGGAGTGTTGCTGTTGCATAGTTTGTCCACCAGAGGGCAGTCTACAACGTCCCTGTTGGCAACACTAATTTTTGTTTTTGTTAATGTGTTTTTGTTCAAAGGACTTAAAGTTTTATATCTTAAGTTTGTATTTTTATACATTTTATTTATCAGAACTTTAATATATGTTGATGTTCCTCTGTTCTGTTGTGACAATGAAACAAATTATCATCAGATTATTTTAGGAAGAACTCATAAACAACTAAAAATAACTAATGTTAGGGAAATCCGTTATATTTTGTAACGCGTTTCTGGATTTTAAAAAAAAATACAGTATATCAGCCGATATAGCGGCATATCGGATTTTTAAATACCCAAATATTTGTATCGGTATCGGCCTTAAAAATCCTTTATCGGTCGGGCTCTAGTCCCTGCCTGCTTTTGTGCATTTATCTCACGCCACCTGGGGCTCCACCAAGCTGTATGAACACTCATCAATCTATGGACGCTACCCTCAGGTTTCACTTTGGGATACGGTGTAATAGACTGGAGACAGGTACCATACACACACACCATGTGGCCAGGTCAACAACCTTCAGCTGCAACATCTGTAAGCATGGTGGGCAATCAGGGATGTAAAAATACGGATTAACCGAGGGCATCGCTGCAAGTGGCTTCCCTCCTGTAGTTTGTGTTTGTGTCCTCTCTGGCCTGAGAAATGAAGGCAGTGCTCTCAGATAAAAGCAACAGTGCATGTTGTAAACATTATTTTTCTTATGTATTATTCCCACTACTAATTAGCTTCTTTTGTCCACAGTGTTTTTCTTGGCAATGTTGTCCACCCCAGAATGTGGGGACAAACTAACAAACAGTGATTACAAAGGCATTGCCATGGCCAGGAGATAAAGCATGCCAACAGTAAAGCACTGCTACTGATTCATCTCATGTATTTCAGTTTTCTTACGCAGGTCTTGTTGCTATGTGAGTTGCTATGATTGACCAGCGGGTCTCATGTCCGTATGCGCAGCAAATTCTATTCCTGTCTAAATTAAGCCATTATATGAGAAGCAGTGCTTAAAAAAAGGGGTCTCTTTCATTATAGCTTCTGTGTCAGGAGGTGCAGAAGCAATCACAATGCTGCAGCAGTGGAAACAACTTGTACACTGTACAGTAAATCCTGTCAGACTGCAAAAAATGCATTCAAATAATAGGGTTGCTAGATGAGAGTGGCTCTAAATATGACAAAGTGAATTCCTCTTACACTGCTCTATATGTGGACACATTAAGGGAGGTGTCACTCTTGCTGTCATTGAAGCGAATAAGTCTTAAATGATCCCATCACAAGAGCCTGCAGGCTAAAACAACAGCTGAAAAACTATATACAAGCTGTTGGGGCAGTAAGAAAAGCAGCATATGGCTTTAAACAATCGTGACTTCATTATTAAGATTCAGAGGAGCGAACATACATTTCATGGGGAAACTAAAACATACACTAACCACGACGTATCTGCCAGCATTTTGTAAACACTGGCACACCAAAGAGATGCTGTGTTCAGTGTGTTTTGTGACAGCCTACACACAAATGTACCCATTATCATCACAAAATATGCCTAATAACAGCAGATTTTCAAATCCCTTACCTCCGCCCAGGAAATGTTTTCAACAACAACTGGGAATTTTTCAATTGTTCAAATGTCACTTGCGTTCTTTTGCAAGGCACCGTGTTCTTCAACAGCCGCTCATCTGGTGTGCGCTTGAAACAGGCCCCAGAGTGGGGCTTAGTTCCTGTTCTTTCTGACAGCTACACTTGCGAGGCCTGTTGGCATCACAGTATTGGTTAACATTCTGCTACAATGCTTCTTAACAACTCCGCTGTGGCTGCTGAGCCCTGTATTAAAGCATAGATAGCATGCCAAAATAGTTCTCTGCATGCCATGTTAGGCCAACAGGCAATCTTCCACTCAGAGTCCTGCTGAGCCAGGAAAATTACAAATTTCTTGAAAATAAAAAAGTACCAATTTCAGGTAAGCAATTACATGTCCAGTGTACCCTGGTAACTAGTTTATAATTATGTTTTATATATATGTTATAAATACATCAGTGGTCAGATGTGACATAAGTAAAAGAGACTGAAACAAGAAATGTGTCAGTGTTAAGTGAGTATGTCAACTTCAGTTGCATTTAAGTGTTGTAGTAAAGAGTCTGCCTCAGGATGAATGAGGTTGGACTGAAGGAAAATGGGATAGTGAGGGAGGAAGACAGCCCTCTGTTCCTGTCAGGTGAGCGGACACACAGTTTCTGACAGTGTTTTGTTATGAGTTTGCATAACATGGACACTCACCAACGGTCAGTGGGAAAACTGACAGAGCAGGAAGCATGTGTGTGCACATGGGAGTATGTGAGTCCTGTATTTGTCTATGCTCGCAGAATGCCTAGTAAGGGGTACATGAGACACACAGCAATGTGTGTATTGGTGCACATTTAAATACTTGGAGGTGTTTCCATCTCCATCAGTGTTCAGAATGCAACCAGCACTGCCCTGATGGCTGCGCCACGTGGAGGACACCTCCCGTTGACAGTGGGCTCGGAGCGAGGACGCTAGTCATAACATAACAGCAGGAAGGTGGGAGGACATCACCTCCAAGCATACACACACATACAGAGTGACACATTATGACACAGTGTTAAAGTCATATCAAGGTCCTTATTTAGATTGGCTATCATCTCTGACCTCTCTCTCCATCCTCATTAGTTGGACTAGACAGCCTCTGCAGGCCCACACACAAGATGTTACATTGCTTCATAGGTGGTACAGTAACTAATGCCTGGCGCAGCCTGTAGGTTTCATTTTCCCTAGTTGATCTTGCTTTGACTTGACTCTTGACTGTTTGAGTGACATACTGTCTGATTCTTATGATAACCTTTTTGCTAAACTGGAACCAGGTTTAAAATAAACTCAACACGGATCTCTAAGAATCAATTTCAACAGCATTTTGTCAACAACATCAGGGCAGTGGAATTTGAAGACTCCCGTTGTCATTGTAGGAACAGTTAGAGGTGCAGAATGACTGGAGAGGAGGGCACAACATGAGGTCTGGCAATGCTCTAGTACTGACATGAGAGCCAGAAATGGGTTCAGATCAGACCTGTGTCACATTACTCTCTCTCTTCACATTTTAGCTTCCCCCCCAAAAAAATACAAATAAAATGCCAAAGTGAAGTCCACTGCCTACTTCTTTCAAATGTCAGATGTCAAAATGTCAAATGCCCCTCCAGTACGACCTTAAAAATCAAAATAAAGGTTGAAACAAGCATTATCTAAGGACTTCATCTGCCCTTATAGGGACCCCATCCAGTCCTGCCTTTAATTATTAATGTTAGCATGGTCGACAGAAAAAAATGGCAGGTTTTTACCTAGAGGATAAAACCTTTCATTATCTCTTTCTTTCTTTTGGTCGGTGGTCCTAATTCCATTTCTCTTTCTATTTTTTTCTTTCCCTCCCCCGTTTGTCTCAAGTCAATTTGGTTCAGTTCAAAGGGTCTTTATTAGCGTGACCGGCCCTGTGGCGAAGTGTCGGCTCACTGAGCGGGAACGCTATGATGGAACATCAGCAAACCACAGGAATCTCAGCACCTCTACGTAAACACACTCATCAGGTGAAGGGCAATCAACATAGAGATGAGAAAATCTGTGTGTGTGTGTGTGTGTGTGTGTGTGTGTGTGTGTGTGTGTGTGTGTGTGTGTGTGTCCTAATCCAGGTTTATGTATATATATATATATATATATATATATATATATATATATATATATATATATATATATATTAGCAGATTACATTATTTTATTAAGCATATACAAAAGGTAAATGTGACAGCCCACACAAGTCTAGCTTGCTTTGACAGGCAGGTATATTGTGTCTTCCATACATTAGTAATGTCTGCAAACGAGGACAAATCCACAGCATGCCAAGCAGCTACTGCTGGAGTCAGGGGGAGAGAGAGAGAGAGAGAGAGAGAGAGAGAGAGAGAAGATAGTGATTGGCTGGATTCATTGACTGTAGGAAAACAGGGGATTAGCATCTTTGACATCACTTTATGGTGTCTGATGGGAGGTTTTAAACCCTGAAGTTGGATTAATTGCCATCAGATGCCAAAGCCAAGAAATTCCTAATTTTGGCAATGCCCCAGAGGCTGTGTGGAGCAGACATGGTTTAAGCAAGGCAAGACAAGGCAAGGCAGCTTTATTCAGCAACAGGGCAATTCAAAGTGCTTTACACAAAAACAGTTTAAAAAAAGAGTTAAAAAAATAAAAACAGATAAAACACAAGAAAAAAGTTACAGTGCAGTATAAGAAATTAAACATTTAAGAAATAAACAACCATTTAAGGAAAGGCAACATCAAAAAGAAAGCTCTTCAGCCTTGATTTAAAAGAACAGAGTAGTAGCGGATCTGCAGTTTTCTGGGACTTTGTTCCAGATATGAGGAGCATAGAAATTGAAAGCTGCTTCCCCCTGTTTAGTTCTGACTCTGGGGACAGAAAGCAGACCTGTCCCAGACAACCTGAGAGGTCTGGGTGGTTCATAGTGTAGTAGCAGATCAGAAATGTATTTTAGTCCTAAACCATTGAGTGATTTATAAACTAGCAAAAGTACTTTGAAATCAGTTCTTTGAGGCACAGGAAGCCAGTGTAAAGACTTCAGAACCGGAGTGATGTGATCCACTCTCTTGGTCTTAGAATTAAAATTCAGGTCAGAGTCCATGACTACACCAAGATTTCTGGCTTTGTCTGTTTTTTAACATTGTTATTTGAAGCTGAGCGCAGACTTTTAATCGTTCCTCTTTTGCTCCAAAAACAACCCCCCTCAGTTTTTCCTTCATTTAATTTAAGAAAGTTCTGGCACATCTAGCCATTAATTTGTTCGATGCACTTAGTCAGTTTTTGTATTGGACTATAGTCCCCTGGCAATTAGCTTTAGCTAACTTTGTGTGTCGTCCGCATCACTATGGTAACTTATTTAGTTGTTTTCCATAAAGCCTGAGCCAGTGGAAGCATGTAGATGTTAAACAAAAGAGGCTACTTGTATGCTCAGATGTATAATTACCTGCTGACACAAAGTAGTCCCTATTCTTTAAGTAGGATTCAAACCAGGTTAGTACTGAGCCAGAAAGGCCAACCCAGTTTTCCAATTGGTCTAGTAATATGTCATGGTCAACCGTATCAAATGCACCACTGAGATCAAATATTACTAAGACTGAAATTTTGCCACTATCTGTGTTAAGGTGGATGTCATTAAAGACTTTGACAAGAGCCGTCTCAGTGCTGTGATGTGGTCGGAAACCCGACTGAGAGATATCAAAACTGTTGTTTAGTGACAAGAAATGGTTGAGTTTTTGAAAAAACGCTTTCAATGATTTCACTTAAAAACGGAAGGTTTGATATCGGCCTATAATTGCTAATTTTTTAAGAGTGGAAGATGTCTGAGGTCCCAGAAAATGTTAAAATTGTCAATGAACTGCAGAGAATGGACGGTACATTCAGTTGAAAGCCATTTGTTTAGTGCCAACAGTCGGCTGAATCTCTCAGCTCCTCTTCTCACTGGCGGCATGGGGCCACTGATAAACACATCTGCCTTTAGGGAGCTGACTGTGTTCAGCAGTTCCATAATGTCCAGTTTCTGCAATTCAGACCATGTGACCCTATATGCAGTATAATGTGCTCCACAGTTGGGTGTGGTGCCATAATATCCGGGATTCTTTGAGTCAAGTCAGACACCATGTCTTTGGGAAAACTTTGGGAGTATTTTGGTGTTTTTACTGCTTTTTAAAAATTACTGCTTTTTAAATATTTTACAGCAGAGTCACCCACAATCAGGGTTTGAGGCCCAGTTGTAAGCTTTCCCCGTAGCTTTTTACTTTTTGAATTGCTCTCAGTCCTTACCCTGCTGTGTGACGATGACACTCAATCCCGCTAATCCAATCCAGTTGCACACTCAGTTGTTGGGGAGGCATTTTGTTGCTAATTTGCCCTTTTGCAACTGTCCACGGCTGTGTCCTACTAAGTACAGGGGTTGAAGAGGCTCTCTGCCTTGATGATAATGCAGGCCAGTCGGTCGTATCACAAATCTCAGGGCGCTGTTAGTTGTCCTCCCATTTCCCAGGAAAATGATTTACTCTTAGGTTTCGCACCAGAAGAGTTCCAGGGAGGACAACCACTTGTTGATTTATTACCCTTTCCACAGCCCTCCTGTTTCTTTGTATTCTTGTTGGTGCTAATTAGCAATGTGTTAGCATGCTTTTGTCCATTGCTTTGGGTCCATGGTAAAATGGTGTCATTTCCACATGATCCATTCACTTCCACGTTCACTTCTAATCGGTGAACTTTGGTTTCCAGAAGTGCAATCTTGATGGTAATTAGCTTTAGCTACAGTCACTGTAGGACAGGCCTAAGCTATTGGTAGGCCACGCTCATGCAGAAAAATGTTAAAATATGGCAATAACCTACTATGTCTACAAAAAATTTATAGTCCAGTGATTTAAAAGTATCTAAGAGCCGCTGCTAATAGTTTCTCTCAGAGGAAAAGCAAGATTATCAGAAAAAATATGCAAGCAGAGGCAAGAGCAAGCAGCAAAGCGTCTGCACTGTAAGAAGCAGGAAGCAAAGTAAGTAGCAACCTTCACAGCAGAGTGCAGTAGCTTGGTAAACCTACTTCAATTTAAATCTTAATATTCCCTTAATGGAACAATCATTTTCAAAATCATCACCAATAAACCCACTAGATAAAGTGCAATTATGTATTGAGACTGACTTACTGTATACCCACTACAAGCTTCTGTAAATCAATGCAATGTCCTATTGAGGGTTTCTTTCATCTGTCTTTCTGAAAAATTAAAACATGCTCACTGATTGTTTGTTTCACACATTCATTTTCATTTTGCCTTTTTTATGCCTGGATCCTCTGTGGTGCCATTGTTACAGCTATGTCTCAACAAGTCCATTAGCTCGCCACTCCATCAGGCTGGTAACCTTTAAAGGAATAGTTTGATGTTTTGGGAAACAACTTGTCATTTATACATTTTAGTTTGTGTATGGGCACAAGGTACACAAACAAGACACACTGTCTTAATTACTGGGCTTTAAAGGTGCTGGTAGGCGTAATGTTGAACTTTAAACAGAGCCTGGCTGGCCGTTAGCTCCAGCTTCCAGTCTTTATGCTAAGGCTAACCACAGGCCATATGTGGCAAACAGAAGTTTATGTTACATGTTTTGTTGAGCAAGATAATCATCACAAATGAGCACCACCATTTTTTAAGCATAAATGCAATCGCAGAAGTAAAAGGCCAACTTTAGGCTTTATCAAAACACATCACAGTCGCATGACTTTAACCTCACCACAACTCAGCTTTTATTTTGTTATTTGATTTTGAGCACCTGTTCTACAAAAGCCTTTCTTCTTAGCGTGACTTTAGCATTTGGACTATTTACGGTACAAGAGGACCGTCATGTGCTGCATGATCTCTGTTAACTTCCTCAGTGACGGTTTAGATAGTATGGCAGCTCATTTGAATCTTCACTTGATAATGAGCCTAATGAACACAACGAAGGGCAAACGTGGCTACACACTGTTACACACACACATATACGCTCTGCTGTCAAACACGCCATGAATCACATGTGCACATACACACACCCAGGTGGTCCCACGTCCTCATTGTGTCTCATTCCACCTTACCTATTAGAAAACCAATCATGTTCTGCACCTGGGTCTATCAACTGTACAGCTGGAGCAATGCTAGAAATCTAACTGGTTTTCCTGCAATCTGCTTATTTCTTGTCCTACAAATGTTCCATTTGTCATAAAAGGAAAATCATAAATACTGCTGAAAAGCCTGAGCAGCATTTGGTAGATTGTTTATATATTGGAATAAATGGTTTGTGTCAGGCAGGTGCGTGTGTGTGTGTAAAAGAAAGAGAGAGTGTAATAGAGGAGTAATGAACAGTGCAGAGAAATAGCAGACAGTTTATGTGCTTTCAGAGAAAAAATACTGATACCGAACCTCTGTAAACTTATAAATGGTAGCAAAGCAGTTGGTCAACAAAGGTCAAAGTGGACAACACCCTCTCTGTGTTGTCAAATTTTTTTATATGAGAGGTAGAAGAGTTGACTGATTCAAACATTATGGCAAATACAGGGGTTAACACAATAACATGAACTGCATAGTATTATACAACTATTGGGCCCACAAAGGTAACTATTGCAGAGCTTTTGAACTAAATTCTAAATATCTTTATTATCACACTATGCTATGTGCTAGAAATCAAATGTTAGGGAATATTATCTGTACTTTATCTATACAGTGGGGCTCGAAAGTTTGGGCTTCCCAGGTAAAAGATTGTATTAATGTGCATAAAGAAGCCAAGAAAAGATGGAAAAAATCTCCAAAAGACATCAAATGACAGATTAGACATTTGCATAATATGTCCCAAAAAATTAGATTTTATTTCCATCATTTACACTTTCAAAATAACAGAAAACAAAAAAATGGCTTCTGCAAAATTTTGGGCACCCTTCAGAGTTTATAGCATGCACCGCCCCCTTTGGAAAGCTGAGACCTGACAGTGTCATGGATTGTTCTCAATCATTGTCTGGAAAGACCAGGTGATGTCAATCTTAAGGTTTTAAATGCCCAGACTCATCTGATCTTGTCCCAGCAATCAGCACCATAAGTTCTTCTAAGCAGTTGTCTAGTAAACTGAAACTGAAAATAGTTGACGCATACAAAGCAGGAGAAGGCTATAAGAAGATAGCAAAGCGTTTTCAGATGCCAATATCCTCTGTTCGGAAAGAAATGGCAGTCATCAGGAACAGTGGAAGTTAAAGCAAGCTCTGGAAGACCAAGAAAAATATCAGACAGAACAGCTCACAGAATTGTGAGAAAAGCAAGTCAAAACCTACGTTTGAGTGCATGATCCATCCAGAAAGACCTGGCAGACACTGGAGTTGTGGTACACCATTCCACTATAAAGAGATACTCTTCTACATCCTCACCACAAAAATCAGCGTTTGAAGTTTGCAAATGAACATATAGACACGCCTGATGTATTGTGGAATCAAGTTCTGTGGACCGATGAGATTAAAATAGAACTTTTTGGCTGGAATGAGCAAAGGTACGTTTGGAGAAGAAAGGGCACATAATTTAATTAAAAGAACTTCTGTCCAACTGTTAAGCATGGGAGGGATCAATCATGCTTTGGGGTTGTGTTACAGCCAGTGGCACAGGCAACATTTCACGTGTAGAAGGAAAAATGGATTCAATAAAATTTCGGCAAATTTTGGACGCTAACTTAATGCCAAAAAAGCTGAAGTTAAATAAACACACCTCAAAATTCACAATGGATTACATCAAGAGGCGTGAACTGAATGTTTTGCCATGGCCTTCACAATCTCCTGACCTCAACATAATTGTAAATCTATGGATAGACCTCAAAAGAGCAGTACGTGAAAGACTCTCAAAGAACTGGAAGACTCTTGGATGGAAGGTTGGGCGAAGATACCTCAAACAAGAATTGAAAAACTCTTGGCTGGCTACAAGAAGTGTTTCCAAGCTGTGATACTTGCCAAAGGGGGCACTGGGCAGTACAAGGTATTAACTCTGCAGGGTGCCCAAACGTTTGCAGACGCCTTTTTTTTTGTTTTCTGTTATTTTGAAAGTGTAAATGATGGAAATAAAAGCTAACTTTATGACATATTATACAAATGTTTAATCTGTCATTTGATGCCTTTTGGAGATTTTTCCATCTTTTCTTGGCTTCTTTATGCACATTAATACACATTTTTACCTGGGGTGCCCAAACTTTCGAGCTCCACTGTAGCTTTGGCTTAGTCTGATCAAAGTTAAGGAAAGTAGAGTTTGACACGTGCTAAAATGGATACTCAAAGAACACTAAACCCATGTTTATGTTACAATGCGATCCTCAAGCCTCACTCTTCCCCCACTATTATGTTGTCTTGTTCATAATAAGAGTTTACAACCTCACAGAAGTCAGTACTAATAGGGCTCTCTTTGTTTTATTTCAAATTTACACACATGCACATACAAACCACCCAGTGTGTGTGCCATCATAACCACTTTCACACCACAGACGGACAGAGAGAGGGAAGAGAAGCAGAGAGAAACAGTGGCAGAGTGATTAGCTTGACATCACATAAACGTATGGTGTTATGGAGGAAGGAGCAGGCAAGTATAAGAGAAAAATGAAGATCAGGTGAGGGACAGGGAATGACAACTAACATAATAAGACAAGCACATAAATGAGAAGGAAAAAAGAGATGGGTAGTCAGAGATAGAATATGGAGACATGGTGAAGGCCCACAGTGAAAATCAACACTATTTCATTTTCATTTGAAAGAGAGAGGCAAAAGAGAGAGAAGAATTCCTTAATGGTTGAGGAAAAAAAGAGCGATAGATAGAACATGCCTGGAAGATATCACTATATTTATACTCTACTATGCCATTATTTATTTATTTCTCTCCCTCTCTCCCCTGCTCCCTTTGACAGGACTGATTTTTAATAATATGCATATCTTTGTTCTTCTTGATTAAGGGATAGAGATTGTGAGGACAGTGCCGCAGGGGCCAGTGAAGACCACACTCCTGCTGGATAGAGGACAAATCCCCCTCTTTTCTTTCCTTCCAACAATCCATCCTTTTCCCCACTCCTTCACAACATACACACAACCTTCCCCCCGCCCTGCTTATTTTCATCCTATCATCAGATTTCCGTCTTGCTTTTCTAAATCTTGACTTCTCTCCCCTGTCTCATCCTGGGCAGCTTCCTCCTTTTGCCCCTCCCTAACTCCCTCTCTTCCTCGTTCCCCCGTCTACACACCCCTCATCTTCAACCACTCTACTCACTATCATTGACAGAGGGACTCTGTTCCACAACTCTGTGTATTCATGTTATGGGAATACCTCACAACCTGAAGTTGATCCATCAGTATTGGAGTTGGTTAATTAACAACAGGATATTAATAACAATATTTTTTCAGGTTAATCATAATATGTATGTTTAAGATCACGTATTAAACAAATTCATGCCCAACAATTGAAATCCAGCAATGGTCCACAGAGGACCATTTATCTTCCAGTCTCTAGTAAGTAATTATTATCTATTACAGTTATTCAGGAACTACTCATAAATGATTTGTTAATCATCAGGTCGTTCCTTAGTAAATACTAATTTTCGTGTACCATATTGTAAAGTGTTATGGATCATTTCATATGATTACATCTTTAACAAAGAAAAAAAAAGAAGCTTTTTGTGCACTTGGTCACTTTGCAATATTAGATGTCACTCACTGTAAAAGAGCTGGATAAAAGATTTTTCCCTACTCCACCTCCCTTCTCCTCTCCTCCCTCTCCTCTACTCCTCCGGCTCATCCTGTTGGTAACAACCCAATCCTCCAGCCTCCCTGGAAAAATAACATGACAGCCGTCAGCACCTGTGCAGCGTGGCCTTTGCGCTCGGAGGCTATAAGGATACGTTGAGGCCTGTGTGTCTGCGAAGATGTGTCACTGCACATGTGGTTCAGTCAAGTGTGCAGGAGTTGTACGCTACAGTACATGAGAGTTGTGTATTTTGAGTTGCTTTTTGGCTGATTTGACTTTTAACTAAACCACTTCAATTTGCCAGCTATAGTCACCTGTTACTTTCCAAAATAAAACTTTAATTCAAAACATATAATCACAAATTGTTAAATTATTGTATAAAGGGAAAGGGAAAATTTGGATAATGACTACTTTCAACAGATCATTTTTATTTCGATAGTATTGGCTTTGGTTGGTTGGAACTCACAGTCAGTGGTTTTATTAGTGACTATTTCTTGGTCCATTGGGGAGGAGGCAGTAATGTCAGGGATGGATATCTTGGGAGATCAAACTATCTGATTGGCTAGATATCACCAAAAGCAAGTGAAAATGCATCACCACAGCAACCAAACCCAGACAGGATGCTGCCTGATACCGGTTTTTATATTTTATTGGTCCAATAAAGCTTGAACGTTGCACCGTTGTCTGTAATCAACTGCAACTGTAACTAAATATGTGGGAGCGTCTGTGTGTATGTGTATCAATGTATTTGTCTTTTATGAATAAGTAGACGTGTTTGAGTCTACAAAATGTATGGCTCTCTGCCATTTCACATTTAACGCATCACTCCACCTATTGTTGCAAATATCTTACTATCATGATGATCTCTCACTATCACTCCTTTCTTTTTACCATCTTGTGCTATCTGTCTCACAGTGACGCATTTTTCTCTTCCCCCCTTAAGCCTGTAATGCACGCGTGTACGTACACACACACACACACACACACACACACACACACAAACACACAGAGAGAGACACACACACACATTGCAGATGTGCTGACACAAGGATATTCTTCCTTCCGCATGAGCCTACTCCACTAAGCTTCTGGTGAGGACAGAGCATCTACACACCGTAACAGAAACTACACAAACGCATGTGCACAAACAGATAAACACATACACAGTAACGCATGTGTTTCAATTTTTTTTTCCATCATCTTTCACCTTCGCTGGAAGCCTCTGTTTTCCCCCACAACACTTGCTAATAGTCATCTTTCCCTCCCTTGTTCGCTCCTGGACCAAAGGTGAAGGGCACAGAAAAGAGCAGATGAGGGAGGGAAAGAGAGGTAGACTATAATGGTGATGTTTTTCAATTGGGTTGATTTATGGTTGGCTGTTATACCATTATTTTACCATTTACTCCAGCGTACTGGAGGAACCAGGCTGGACAGCTCAAGCCGGAGGGGGACAGAGAACAGAAGAGGGAAAAGGCAAACACCAGAGCCACAGGAAACATACAGTATAGGACGGACACAATGAAGAAGAATGCAGCCAGGCTTTTAGGATAAAGACAACCAGGGTGAAGAAAGATAGGAGAGAATGAAGGAATAAAATGAGTGAGTGTGAGAAAGATAAAGAGAGGCAGAGGGGGCTTAATGAATGTAAAGGCAATAACAATGAGGTGAGGTAAATTGTCCATTAACTCAAGAGTTTCTCATGCGTGTGTGTTGCCTCACCATAACATTCCAATTTAGCAGGTTACACTCGGATGCTTCCTGGCCAGAAACATGCAAAGCATCTTTAGGATACCGAGTTAGACTAAAGTGAGACAAAAGAGAGTGATTGAGGTTGAGAGTATGATAGAGGAGAGAAAGGAAAAGGTAGGAGATTAAGATAAAGAGAGCAAGATGGACAAAATGTAGTGGTGAAGGAGAGATAAGGGGAGAAGATAAAGAGGAGAGGAAATTCTAAAAGTTGAGAAAGAGAGCAATAGGGGAAGAATGGAAAATTCAGCTGGAGACGAGGAAAGTCACAGGGGGAGGGAGATACTATTAGTTCTTCAGATATAGAGGGAGATAGCCACTGCAGAGGGACAGGATCGAGATTTCAATACAGAGCCGAAAGAAACAGAGAGCACCGCATTATCACACAGCAAGAAATACAATTATTACTTTCAACAGCCCCTGAGAGACTTAAACAAAAAAAAAAAAACGAGCCTAGGCAGCCGTGATGCTCAACAAATGACAACAATTTGGTGGCAGAAAGGGGCAAACTGGGTGGGAGGTTAATCTGTTTTAATTGGTCTGTGCAATCACAGTGTGCGATGAGGAATTTAATGACGGGAGGGACAAAGTGCCTTCTTACTTTCCTAACTGGCTAAATTGAGTCTGTCACATCAATGTCACTAAAGTGATTCAACAATGATTATCAAATGTCACATGTCAATTCATTTTTAATGAGTTGAATAAGTGTGCAGCAAAGGATAAGATAAGACCTCATGCTACAGAATATTTGCAGACCGCAGCGTAGTGATGTCAGGAATTTGGCAGCGTTTCTAAACCGCAAACCAAACATAAGAGGACACCTGTCATTAGCACTTACAATGAGTGAATTTGGGGTCTAAGTAGCTTGTAGTGATGTGCCAGGAGTAGCCACACACACTCCTTTCCTCACACGTTTATTTGGCTGCTGTGGCTTGAGCAGTTTTGACAGATGTCAAGTTGAAATGTTGAAACACGTTGAGAAATTATTAACAGTTCAAAGGCCTCTCCATTCATCAAATCAGCTGTGAAGATTTGTGTTTATGAATGCATGTGTCTGGGCCTATGGGTGTGTGTGTGTGTGTGTGTGTGTGTCTGTATGCAGGTGGTGTATCTGTGTACATGTTTGGATGTTGCCAATGTGTGTAGGAAAGGAAGACAGACAGACAAACACAGCATAAAAAGGATTAGCTTACTATTATAGAGGAGCTGTCAGATGCCTATAAGACCAAAAAACATTTACCCTCCCGTCTCCCTTTAACCGATGTTGCTTAATCTCCACCCAGATCCGCCTTAAAAAGACTAAAGGGCTATTACTGATTCCTCTAATGCTTTCAGATGAATCCTATGCTCTGACATGTATTCAGTTAGCAAGAAAAAAACACAAAGTACAAAGTACACACCCTATAACACTGAAGGAAAGGCAGGGAAAACTGTGTGATGTGGGGGAGGGTCGGTTATGCAGAGGGTTATTCATAACAAGCAGCCTGCCATACTGGAGGCTATCAAACTCCAGCGAGTGTATTAGAAGTTCACTAGGCAGGGTATATAATCACACCAAGGCTGCACAGGGCTGCATGGGCTCATAAGGTGCTGGTTCATACTGTATTCTCAGCCTTGAGGGAGCACTGGGTTAATATTCCAAGTGCCTACAGATGAGTTATGATTTGGAGTGGAAATGCGGGAAGAGTTATGTAATTTGCGTTATCATTATCAGCAATAATATACATTATCATCAGTTTGACTCCAGCAATCCCTTCAAAATGGCATTATAGTGAAACTCTAACGATTATTGTTTTCTTAATAAATGTAGTGACACAATAGTATCATTAAATAGTTGAAAACATAATTGCTAGTTTATACTGAAATACTGAGCAATGAATAGATAATAGAGTAGATGATCTTACGTCTACACTGTGCACTTTGTGGAATTTTCTTTTTAATTAGTGTCTCCATTCTTTCTCATCAGTTCATGCACGATTAGACAAATACGAGGGTGAACTTCTCAGTTCAGTAAATGATCATGGCCCCAGTTCTCTTTATCAACATGGCCTGTTGGTCTTTAATGAGCCTCACACCTTCAGCTTTGCTTTGCTTGAAAGCAAACATTGCTCATGTTTATTCATGATATGCCAATATGTGCCACTTCAAAAGATTGTCCGGTTGGCACTTTCAAGAGAGTTGCTCTCTTCCTCTCGCTCTTCCGCTCTCTCTTCCTGAGTTACAGTAATTCTCCTTTGGCCCAGCCAGCTGCACATGTCTCCCTGCCAGGACCTGAGCTTTATTTACCGTAAAGCTTTCACACAGATAAACACAGCAACTCAGCAGCTGCCGTGCAAGCACACGCGCACACACACACACACACACACACACACACACAGACACACACACACACACACACACGCACACAAGCACACAAGCACACTTTCAGATCTTGGCTTATGATCAGAGCAAAACAAAACACGGCTGTTCTGGGCTCGCTTGTTTGTTTGATTCCTGTCTTCCTTGTCAATTGTTCTCGCGCAACACACCTTCCTCCTTTTTATTCTTCTTTTGATTGCTTCTTTCCATCTTCAATCTTCTGTTCCCGTGAGAAAGCAGTGGCCTGAGCTGGAGAAGGTGGTCGGAAAAGAAACTGTAGGATAGGGAGAGAGTTAGTTCGCCCCTTCCTCTCTGCCCCCCCGACGGCTAATCGATGTGTTTGGATTTCCCCTTGTGGTCCAGGCCCAGGCCCCTTGAACGGTGAGATCTTTGGAGGAAGGTGAACAGATCTTTCACCTTCCTCCATGAGGGCACGGAGAAAACCAGCTGCCCTAAGCCTGGCAGATTAGTTAGCCACTGGAGGACTTTACACCTTTCTGCTGAGCTATCGCTTCCTATTTCCTCTCGCCCACACCTCCTCCTTGCTGCCTCCAACATCCCCTCACTAGAAAAGAAGGATACGGTTGTACACACACATCCTTTATCAGCATATTTCTGAATACGGCTTTTCTCTTAAAATGGAATATTGTACGACAGGGTTTTAATATCAAAGCCTTATATTAGTGGGAGAGTTAATCAGATTGCTGTTGTAATGGCTTGGTCTCCCGTGAAAAGAGGCCTATGTTTTTTATCTGCTTCACAGTAACACTGAGTGTGATGGATACATGGCGGCAGCAAGGAGGATGAGCCACAGGTAAGCATTTAGGTGACATACACACACTCACGCACACACGCACACACACACACACACACACACACACACAATGGTACATTGATCTCGGCAGCAGCATGGCTTGACAGGCCTGATTGCCAAATGAAAACAAAAGGTGCATGTACAGTGCTGACACACACCATCAGTCACAGATAGCCTGCGGTCACAATGATTACCTGCTGTATGTAAATCCACTGAGCAATAAGGCAGGTTATCTCCTTATGAGACGTCGTTGTTATTATCATGGACAGAATATCACCGGAAAAAGCCACCGGCCAATTGCTCACTACTGATTATTTCCCTTTGAGACTAGATGGCGAAATTGGAAAATGGTGTTATCCGGGGCTGAGGTTACACAAATCTTCAGGCAGTGCAAATGATAGCTGTGCAAATTGTCAGAGTGGTCAAAGGTCTGACATTGTCAGGTAAACACTGGGAAAACATAACTACTAATTAGATACCTTGGGTGTACTTTCACCAGGATACAATAAGATTACAAGCCCCAATATCTTATTTTCTCATGTACTATGCTGATTATTCCTAGTTGTACAGTTAAATCTGCTGTATGTAATGTGAAAAGGGTCGTTTGAAGTTCTGACACAGAAAATAATCACATGACTCTGCAGGTCCCTTTAACCCGAGAGAGCGTTTTAGCATCTTTGTTCTCATTGTTTTGGCTTTACTGTTTTGGTTCCTTCTCACTGCTCTCATCAGCGCTGTTTCCAATTGCAGCACACAGGAAAAAGACATTAAAACCCTACTGTACGCTACCTGCCTAGTACCAAACGAGATGAAGGTAGCGACAAGTTGGTGGACTTAGTGAAACATTACAAATTGGTGGAGAGCAAAAACAGAGCTGAATGAAAAGTGACAATAGGACTTTCATTCATCAGGTGGCCAGATGATTTAAACAACGGCCCAGAACTGGCTTGCAAAAGGCTCCAATTATGTCCACTGGATGACTTTTCAGAGTTTGGAAATTTTAGAGAAGTCATTAATTCAACTTTTTTTGATGAAATTAACTGCTATTCCTAATAACAATAGCAGGCCATATGCTGAATGCTGGCTATTATAGATCCCACACGCTTATATAAAGAAAACCAGCAGGAGCCAACGGTGAAAAAAAAGAGAAAAGTGGACACAGTGTCAGGTTTTCCAACAAAGATGGACCAAACAATATGTTGTGTTCCACGTTATCCTACTGACTTTTTACTTTCTACTACTGATCTGCAACAGCAATGCTGAGGCAGACTTCAGTAGTATTTTACTTTCAGATCAAAGACATGAGCAGGCTGAAATCCTCTGTGTTTTGCAGTGTGATAATACGCCATACATGGATAAATGCACACACCAGCGCTAACTGTGACAACGGCAGAATGCACAGATAAAGGCCATCCCCAAAGGGTTTCATCATGTATGGAATTCAAACACACTCGGGCAGCACAATTCAGCTCTTGATAAATCACTCATCTTGACAGACGGAAATGACACCTACGCAATATTTATATTGCACATACAGTACAAGCATGGTATGCATAAACATGGCATATGCATGCACACCCTGGTTACATCAGATATACAATATGCTTAGGCTCACACATGCAAAAGGCAATTTTCTCCACAATCTTCTTGTGTAAAAAAGCAGTTAATCATGTACATACAGCATTTTGTTTTCATTACATTTCTGGGTTAGGTGAAAGTTAAAAAAATTGCTGCAGCACACACAGAAAAGCACAAGAAAACTTACTCGAGCTTTAGACTGATTCCTGAGCAAGTAAATAAATCAGGACGACTTGAAATAACCACTGGTCAAACAACTCTGTGGATTATATCAAGTACCACTGAAGCAGAGATAAAAAAAAATGTTTTTCATTTTAAATAAGCCTCTTGGATGATGTGCCGCTATTGTTTAGCAGCAGGCAGAAATGTATTGCCCTCAGGAAGGTGTCAAACCGTTTAAAGACTTACTTTGCTGTAGCAAAGCATTTTTCCTTTATGTCACGCACACCTCCATTTGAGCTTAATTACAGTCAACACTTCCTTCCTTGGGTGTCTGAATTCACATTACACACACGCTACCATTTTACATGTGGGTTCATCTGAAAGTAATAATCCAAAAAGGCAATGACTCAGATAACTTTGTACTATTTCGTGACATTTTTGTATATGTGGTTGCAGTAGGGGGCAATAGTTGGGGGTTGTCATCGCATTAAAGTTTTGACTCAGTAAAAAAAAAATTTTGCCATATTTTGCAAATCCACCACACGTTAGTGGAAATCCAAAGCCCATAAAATCACAAATGAGTTAATTAATCACAACTGTGGTATTGTTTTTAATTCAGTTATAATGAGCTCATTTCATTGAGTCAATTAAATATTCAGCAGTTTAAAACCAAGCAGTAGCCCATAATCAACTGCGCATCAACATTTGGACCGAGGCAGCTGAGCTGGAACTGACTTGCATGTTAATACTTCTGATTGGTGGAGCTGATTACAGGCTCTTTACTCACAATCCCAAAACGCCAGTGTAGTGGAGACAAGGAGACACCAGCCAAAACATTGAGGTGGTGATGCAATTTGGCATAGAAGAAACACAAAGCACAGTCGGCCCATTTTGAATTTAACACACTACATTTAGCTTTATTAAACATCAGGTCTGTGGCAGCTAAATTATTTTTAAATATTGATTTAATTACAAAGCACAATCTTGATTTGACTTGACTTGGCTGGACCAAGATAAGTGCAGCAGTTCTTATAACTTTAGTTTCATGACAAAGCTAGAGTGCATAAGAAAGCAGGTGATGTTGCCTTTAAGTTTAATAATTGTATCCAGTGTAATGTCTAATGAAAAAAATGTGCCCCTTTTGAATATGTTGCTCTTCAGTCAAATTCCTCATGTCGAACTGCATCCATACATGCCACCTGAATACAGTGCAAAGTTCTTTGGTCAACCTCTACATGCCCCCACTAGCATAGATTATGGACAACAACAAAATATCTTACCATAATTATTTCAATAACACACAGATATATATAGCCATATCACCAGATGACTAGGGTCCCATACAAGCACTGAGTCTGAATTGTCTTTGGACCCAAAGAATGACTAAAAGTATGCGATAACCTCTAATTGCTAGCGTTAAACAACACAAACCCAGACAGAAAGCTTGGTGTACTATACCTTAATAATATATCTATCACTTGTCCATCTTCAGTAGGCTCAACTACTATAATAATGTCTTTCCAGGTCTCTCTAAAAAGTTGATCAGACAGCTGCTGCTAGAGTCCTCACTAGACTAGGAGCGTGGATCGTATCACTTCAGTTTTCAGAACTTTACACTGGCATACGGTTTGTCGAATAATTGATTTTAAAATATAACTGTTGGTTTATAAAAAGCACTGAATGTATTTCTGATCCGCTGCTCCGTTATGGACTGTCCAGACCTCTCAGGTCGTCTGGGACAGGTGTCCCGAGAATTAAAACTAAACATGAAGACACAGCAAGTTTTATGCACAATATATTCCCATAAAACAATGTAAAACTCTCAGGTAGGTGATTTCAGCATCCAAGAATGACATGTACATTTGTGTATAACTTACTAAGAAAATGCTGTGTCATGCTTGTAGATATCAAGTTGAGGTCATGATATGAGATGGGAACCAGACATTTTGTATGGACAACCCTGGACTAGTGAGGTGAAATCTGTATTTCTTATGAATAATTTATGTAATATTCTATAAAACTGATTACAGTCTAATAATCATGACAGCGCGTGGGTGGCGCGAGGGCATACATAGGTGGTCCTCAACTACTACACTAGTATTTTAACAGTTTTTAAACTTTTTTAAGAGTTTTTTGTCCAAGTACATTAAAGGAAATATGTGGAAATCCTATGTTATCCAGGTCCGCAGTAGTTCTGCCAGGTCTAGCAGAGCTGAGCCTTGTCCTATGTATATTAATTATCGGCTTCAGAGAGAGGCGGAACCTATAGATATCACATTATTGCACTGTCAGGCAAACTGCCGCTCAGCAGGAGCCACAGTAAAACATTAAAATGTAAAATAGACTCACTAGACCAAGGCTGAAATTGCTGTTAACCGAATTACTTTTGAAAAAACTTTCACACAAAAGAAATTATGTAGAATTGTACCAGAGTGGATGAACAGTACAAGACTGCTTGCAGAGTTCTTCAGCTCACACTGTAATACAATATTTTGCCTTTCTACTGTAGTGACACTGTCTAAATATAGGGGTTTCAAACATCTTCACTAAAAGGCTCCCCAAACAGCTACATATATAATTTCAAATCAATATAATTTACAACTGTTTATACTGTGTTGATTAACGATGGTCAAATATCTGTTCACAACAGTAGCTCTAATATGACCTCATTATCATATCTCAAAATAAAATAACATTGAAATGAAACAATTTTTTTCTCATTTTGCAGCCGGACCCCCACAGGCCTCCACAGGGGTCTGAAGACAGGTTTGATCAGTGATTGCAGTATGACATCCCCGCTGAAACTCCATTTTCCAGCTACAGGCTTGCCTGCTTAGTAACTGATAAGATTTAAAGGTGCGCTCTTTCACTCTGAAATTCATTTCTGATCTCCTGATACGTGGACTGACACCATTTGACAGGTAAATATGGTTATCACCCGTGAGGCTGGCAAACACTGTAATAAAATACACCTATATTTTGAAGAAAAAAAGTACTTTGCAAAGTTGAGAAAAACAATTGTGAGTATACACAACCAAAGTTTAGCAGCCAAACTATTGACTCTGGTCTAATTAAGAGTTTTCTATTTTGTTTTAATTATGTTATCATGTAATGTAATGTTAATTCTGCCTACTAACTAGTTTCCCCTTGTGGTGCAATAGAGGCTGCATTTCATTGAATACAACAAGTAAATGAAGAAAGGTGGACTGCAGCTGAAGCTTATAACATAATGAGCACAGTGACATAAGCAAACCCTCTGGTAAGAATCAAGAAATTGACATAGAGTTAATAGGCAGTCATACCACCATGAAAACAACACGCAACACTACCCAGAATGCCTTTCGCCAGCCTTGCAATATTCCTTTGGCGACACGTCCTGAAATGACCTTGAATCAAGCCCTTCAGCCTTTGACACTTACACACCCCAGAATGCAGCAACAATCTAACCATAAGACATAGCTCTGACTTTTGAGCCTTCGCCAGCCAGGTGATTAGGACATCCCGGGTCAGAACTGATCACCTCAGCTTCAGACCAAATTACAATTACACTGAAAAAATACTGAACTTTCCTACTAAGTGTCACTGCCCCTTTAGTGTTGTCCTGGGTGTATCTGCTAAAGCACTAAATAACTTGAAATACACAAAGTGGTTACAGTAACAGTACACATATACAAACGATTATGCTTCCACCTGGTTCACACACATTATACACATTGCTTTTATCTTCTTGCAATCCAATCTTAATGATTCCATTAACTGAGAGGCCATTAGCGGCATTCACTTTATGGCCATCCAACAGCCCAGCCGGGAGCATATTACGAGAAAGGGCATGTGTGTCCTAATGTCCATTTCTTGTTCACACACACACACACACACACACACACACAATCTTTCCCCCCAAGGCCAGCTAGCCTGAAGCAAGCAGGAGTGGACAAACGACTATCCAAACAGGGCCATTTTTTGTGCTCCATTAGGCAATGAGGAGCAAAGGTTTAGTGCAGGCTGCAGTGCCTCGCGCTGGTGGTCAAGCGGCGGAGGATTGAAGGCAGAAGAAACTGAAGTGCTGCTCAGTGTTAGAAGAGATCTCATGTCCCGAATTAGCCTGGCTCTCTTTGGAGCAGTGGCTTTCTGAGACACTTCAGTGGTAAACCACGCAAGAGGCATCATGGGGCATGATTGGAAAAGCCAGTCACAGAAAATTATGGATTCAGCATTGATAACAATTATCTATTCCTGCAATAACATAATAAAATGTTTCCTTTCGTTATATTACAGCACAGTTAAAGAAAATGGAGCTGCTAACCACCTTGGAAAAAAGAACTAAAAAATGATTGATGATGTAGACAATGTGGAAATGTGTTTGTGCATAAACAGTAAGTGGAGAATCATCAAGGAACGATATTGTCAACTGGAACCAGAGAATAAAAATCTACACCAGCGTTTAGCAAATCTACCCCTGAGGGATGATGGGATCACTGATCTGAAAGGAACTAACTAGTAAAAACAGGGGCAATGGGAAGCTCTGAAACCCAACGTGAAAGATTATTTTATGAACCGTGTGCATTTCTGCCACAATTTAGACTAAGTCAAGTGAAATGATTGGTGCATACTCCACCAAGACAGCTGCTATACTGCTGTGGTGAAAAGCACTTAAAAAAGGGGGTGACCGAATGACACAAACACATAACTGATCATTTGGCACATCATCTCCATATTGCCTTTTTGTTTCTGCATGTCTGCACTCGCTGAGCAGAGTGCATGTGATTTAACATGGATGCTTCTTGACTGGAGCTGTACTGGTTCTACCCAGTGACTCATACAGTTATTTTGTGGCTATGAGGCTCAGCTGGGGAGGACCTGGGTTCAAAGTTCATTTGATGTCATTAAAGCAAATACACTCCATGACATGTACATGAAACCTCTACTAGATGACAAATGTGCTGCAACGGAACAGTAACTGAAATGAATGGTTGCCAACTTTCAGTAGTTTCAGTAGGGCTGTTTTAAGTTGCATCTTTGTACTGTGCGTCATATTTCATTGATTTTGTTTTGTGCTCTCTGGTCTGGTTTGTTATCTGTTACTCTTGTATACCATCACATACTAAATGTGTCTTTTTTTATTTCCTGCTCCAAGCTAATCTTTAGCTTTGCAGGCAAATGGTTGCTCCTGCTGAGTGGTAAGTAGAAATACTTTATGTGTCGTAGAAGGGGGTTTGAGCCCAGCCCAACCCTGATATTAGCTCACTACTCTGGGAGCAGTGGGTTTAAGGCAGTTGTAATTTACTTCCGCTGAGCAGGACTGGACAGCGGTTTCTGCTGCCTGCTTGTTTTTCCCTCTCCAGAGGGGTGTGAGACCATTTATCAGCTACCACAAGAACACGTATCGATGTGCAACACAGCCTGGGAATTCAGCTTTTATTACACTTTAAACTGCAAGGTCAACTTGGCGGGAATCTGTGTCAAAGCTGTCAAGAGTGAAAACATGAAACAAATAGCCCACGCAGAGGATGCGGTGTAAAGCAGCGAGATAATGGGGAAGATGTCTCACTATTAGAGCCTTACTTTATGTTTACACATGTGGAATCAGGTAATATACTGAGGTTTCACTTTGTGCTTGATTTTAGTCCCATTTGGAGCTGACAGCGCAACGTTAACAACTGGAGAAAGAAAGTCACTGAACATGACTGAACATCCATCAAAGTGTGGAGAAAACCTGGGCTAACATTATGTTTGCTTCTGCGTCCTTCTGTTTATGGCCATGTCATATTAAAAGTCACACCATGTCTTTCCACTTCCACTCAGATGCAAAGCAGAGAAGCCATGTTGTGAAGCCTGGGCCCTTGTGACAGTGTAATGTAGTCAGTACTGTCATGCCTTTGATGCCATCATATGCCAATCCTCCTCTCTTCTGTGGGCTTTGTGACAGTGACAAAGGGGATCGGCAGCAGTGTGTTATCAGTGTGCAGCTGCAGTAATCGTATTATTTAGTAATCTTAATTCTTAGAGGCTGACCAACAGTGTGAACAGAGCGGGGCCTTGCTAAGCCCATCAGAGGGCTTCCATGGAGCAGAGGTCTTTTCCTGCTCTGCGGCCCCTCTAGACTCTCACACTGCCTTTTCACTCTCTTTCACACCCTCCCCCCTCTTTGTGTCCTCCTCTCTGTTGCTTTCTGTCTCACACTCTCCTCCCTCATTCGCTTCTGCTCTTGTTCTTCAATCTACAGAATGTTTTTCATTCTCTCTTGCTTTTTTCAATCCTTTTTTCCACCCTCCCAATCTTTCTGTCTCTGTAACGCTCTGAGCTGGGAGTTTGTGTAATGGCGTTATTCACAGTTCATTGGTCTGTTTGAAGGGACTATCTTGATTGAGCGTCTCCCGGTGCAGGGCCTGGTGACTGTGGGAGTGTATAAAGATGTGGATCTGTCTACGGAGATAGATGGGCTTAGCAATATGCAGGACATTGCAGAGTCTGGGTCTCAGCATACAGTTTCAACCAAGGCAACATATAAAAAGAGAGATAAAAGGAGTTTGAAAATATATGCAGCCGGGGTGTAATGCTCAGAGCATTAGACGTGAAATGGGGGCAACGAAGAACTAGTCAGGGCATCAGAGTTATTCTCATTAGCTAGTTCACCCTCAGTTTTAGCCTCTTTCCATCTCACCCTAATGAATGCAAGTACACTGACACAGAACCAAAAAAAACTCTGACAAGCAAAATACTCAACCCTAATTAGTTCAAATTAACCTCAGGACCAATATGTAGGCATGCACACAAACACATACACATGCACACACACACAGAAAAAAGCACCACCTTCCCCTCTTTCTGACACCACTCTGATGCTGTAAGCTTGGCTCTAAGATCAAAATCTTTTTCTTTGACACGCATGCACACTCGCGCACTCACACACGCTCACACTCACACACACACACACACACACACACAAATTGCCTGGAGAAGAGGAAGCACAGGAAAGCAAATCCTTGGTGAAGACACCATAAAATCAACACTGCAGAAAGACGGGCCATGTCCATGTTTCTGCATACATGAGCTGAATATACGCTAATGACATGCAGAGTACATGTGAACACACACATACACACACATAGAAAAAGAGAAGAGTCCTACTTACAGAATTGATCAAACGGTATCAGATGCGTTGTCCCATATTAACGCTGTAGTAGTGAGTCAACACAGGCATTGAGATCTGAGACCACAGCGTTTTAACACTTCAGCAAAAGGGCCGTGTAGGAGTCAGAGGGGTTCACACTGTGTCATTGGGGGTGAGGACATATTGAAGGAATCTGGAGGATTCCAGTGTTTATACTCAGATGAAGAAAATAATCCCTTTATAGCAAGTCACGAAAAATCAACAATTGAAGGAAGGAGCGGTTCACTTCTGTGTACAAAGAAAATGAGGGATTGATTGGGCCAGTGATTTTCTTCTTTCTACCGCTTACTTTAAGAAAAAAAGTGAGCAAAAATAACAACAGCCAATCTTGACAAATAAGAAAAGGTAAGGGGTGAAAAATTAGTCAATCAAAATGGGATTCCACCTTTCCTTTTATGCTGTCTTTCTTTGCTTTCCTCTGTTTGCCCACTTCTTGTTTTGCTCTGGGTTGTGGAGGGCCTATGAGCAGAGGAACAACGGCATCAGAAAACCAATCACCTCGCCAGACGATGAGAGAACATAAAGGAGTAAATGACAAGCAGATGAAGGGGAGGATTTCTGACACCTGCTCTCTCCCTCTGTTTCTCTGCCTGCCTCCCCCCCTCTTTCTCCAACCTGTATTTCCTTTCTAGTAAAGCCCCTTCCCTTCCCAGCCTGTTTTTAGTCCATGGGCTTGTCACAGTACTGGCTGTGGTGGATGCGATCCTCCAGAAGCTACAAACACAGGGATGCTCCTCTTCGTTCTTTCTGTCTCTGCTTTCTTTCCTTTTCTCTGTCTCTTCGTCACACACTGCATAGAATGACAATGAATTGCCCGATGTCTACTGTGCCGGCACTGGGTGTCTGCCTGGCTCTCTGCCTGACACTTGGAATAGGCTGTCTGACTGTCTGTCTTTCTATCTGTCTGTCTGCCTGCCTGTCTGTCTATCTTACCAGCCTCAGAGCTCGTCTGTCAGTATAGCTGCCTGTTAACCGGGCCATCTTTCAGTCTGTCTTCCTGCCAAACACTAAGTACTAGACCAGGCAGGTGCAAGGGGGGACATAACCCTCCTCTCCTACTCAAGTGCCCCTCCTGGTGTGAATCCTGACCCCTCCCCTGCACATTGCGCTAACTAGCCTCCAATATGACACAGGTGAATTAGACAGATTTGATTTCGAACAATCCCAGTCAATTCTTAAATCTTCTTTTTCTCGCTACCTGTTTCCTTCTATTTCCTGCTATTTTTCCCCTTCTCCTCTCCTCAGTACCAGTCTCCTTGGTTGTTATCTATTCTGGACAGTCTGTCCCTCTTATCTCTCCGTCACCAAGGGAGAATAAGTAGAATGGTGCTGCTTCATAATGTATTTCTCCGCAATGAGTGAGAAAGATGGTGAAAAAGAAAAAAGGGAAATATGTTAGATAAAGGAAGGTTGTTGATTTTTTAAAATAATTGTTCCTTAAAAAAAAGCCCTCCTACCCCACAACAAATCAGAACCTCTCAAGGGGGGATTTTCAATTACTTGCTTTTGCCCACAAGCCGATCTGGAAACGTAGCCCAGCTCTGAGGTGTGTAGGCAAGTGTCGTAATCTTGATAGGATATATATACAGGCGATAAATCCAGACATGTCCAAGAGCTCCATACCATCGCTCAAGCATCACTGCAACTTATTTCATTTCAGATGAAGTCAATCGTATGCTCAACAAGTTGACTGGTTTGCTGTTAGTTAACTCCTCTGAGGCATGTCACCCCTCTGCTTTTCTCTACTTTCTGTAGACGACTTCTGGTATCTCAGTCTAGCTTGTCCGTCCTCAACTCAGCATGTGGGGTCTTTGCTGGGATGGTTCAAGCTGATGGCTGGAGATGGTGGAGGCGGTTAGGTGTGGAAAGCTAGTCGCTGGAGGGTGGATGTTGGCTTCCATGCTGCCCATTTGGTGTCCATCTCTGCAAGGCTTCAGATCTGGAAGGAGAGGAAGAAGAGAGGCAAAGTAGAGAGGAGAGAGAGTGAGAGTGCATGAAAAGGTTAGCATGGTGACATTTGTGTCACTCTGCCTCATCACGTACGTCATTCTCCTCCTCATCACACTCCACCCTGCCTGTCGTCCTGCTGTCTATTCCGTCCTTGTCACTCTTCCTCCGACTTTGCTGCTTGTTTGCTCCTTCCTCCTCTCCACTCACTCTATCATTTGATCCTTTCACTCTGTCCCAAACAAGCTTATCTTCAAACATTCTCCCCCGTCACATCTCTCTTCTATTCCCTATATTCATCTACACCTAGCCTGCTTTCTTTCAATCATTTCTCCTGTTTCTTTCCTCAATACCAAGTTAGCTGTCCAACATATTTCACAGTATCCAAGATGCATGTGATGGAGCACACTGAAGGCCAGAACAAACCTCTGACTGGTGAATGTGCCTGAGGCAGCTAGAGGACTGCAGTCCAGGCTCAAAGCATTGGTCAGGTCAAATATTTATACTTGACGGGTGTAGACACCCTGGTGTAAGTTGTCATTCTTATTTAAAATTCAAACTAGCATTGCTTGGGTCAACATAAGATATTTGATCTGTTAGGATCTAAAAGAATAACAAATAAATGCAGTAACTCATTTGGTAAAATACACGATACAGTGATCATGGTTTGAAACATTTTGTTACTGTAAATGCTATTGGACTTGTTCGAGGTAAAACTGTGCTTTTGAGTTTTACTATTCATACTTTGTCTTTTAGGTTTTAGGGCAAATGCAAATAATATAATCTCTAAAATTAATCATTGAGCAGCACTGTTGTTTGAGAAATGTTATTCTACATATTAATAAACAGAAGAATAAAGAAGTATGAAGAATGTCCTCATAAAGAAAACAAACAAACGAATGTCTGAACTGAAGAGATTTTAGATTTAGGAGTAACACAAGGACATCTTTTTTAACTAAGATTTTTGGACAGCATTAGAGAACTCTGACAGGTCTTAATGTTGGCATGTGATTTTGCTGTCTTGCATTTAATGTAAGCAAAGATTAGTGCCTTTTGGGACTCTGATCAGATTTTGTTTACACTTTGATCAACTGTTCATCTCTATGATGCATAATGTCACAATTGGAGCGGCAGTTACTCAGGTGCCTTTGAGCAAGGCACTGAATCCTCATCCGCTCAGGGGCCATCCTGTGAGTCATTAGTAGACCACGTATAACAGACATGCAGATAGCACATAGCTACACACAATCATATTTTTGATAAATACATTGCCTAGATCTGAAAATAGCAGCAAAATGTCAAATTCTAACTACCCAACAGGTAGTTTCGCCTCTGTTACTATGCAACAGTTTGCACCTGTTGAATAAATAAAAGACATTTCGAATTCTAATCAAAAAAGCTCACAGCTGCATGATGATACCTTCCTAATTCAGAACAGCACAGAGAAAGCATGCATTGCTTTAAATGTAACCGTGGACTTAGAGCCATGATGTGAAAATATTTCCTTTCTTAACAGAACAAAATGCAATCATTAAATAGGTTTAGTGACTTATTTTTTTTCCAGAGTCTAGTGAGGAGATGGTCCATTTAAAATAAAAAATCAGAGGCCATTCAGTGTATCAGCTGCAATCAATAATGCTGTGTGGATAGATGTGACCCTCCTGTGACTGTGACACCCATATCCTCTTATGACCATTTAGGATGAGACCATGTGTGTGTGTGTGTGTGTGTGTGTGTATAAAAAATGTGGTTGTGAATTAGTGTGCAGAAGGTAGATCAGCAAGGAGCAAAGATAAAGGTGGGTGTCAAACAACTGACAGTGTGTGTGTGTGTGTGTGTGTGTGTGTGTGTGTGTGTGTGTGTGTGTGTGTGTGTGTGTGTGTGTGTGTTGTGTTTGTGTGTTTACAATTCACAGCTGCCATGTCTGAAGCAATTAAACACATTGATCTACTTCATAACCTTATGTTCCACCAATCCCACACACAAGGCTGAACACACACCTCTGCCCTCTCTGCATTGTGTCACAAATGAACAAACATGAAACGCTATAAAATGATTGACACAGAAAATGCAATTGTTTCAAACACACACATACAAACACACAGACACACACACAAAAAACACATACACGCACACAAACACGCACACACACACACAGCAAAAAGAATTGACCGAGAGAGAGATGGAAACAAAGAGGAGAGACAAAAAGCAAAGAGGGAATAATGGAAAAGAAGCAACAAATTGAAGTGAGCCAGTCAGATTTCCTCCTTGTTTCCAAACTGGATAGGTTTATGTCTTTGGGGGGTGCTGGATGAAAAGAGGATGGAAAGAGAGATGGAGGGAAACAGGTGGGGGAGTGGTAAGACAGTGGATTGCACAGCATGAGTGGGTGAAAGATACAAGGAAACGAAGGGAAGACCCATCATTGGTGAAAATGCTGTGTACATAACTGCAGACTGAAGACATTTAGGCAGACAGAAGAATATAAGAAACAAGAAATAACAGGTGAAAAAAATGGAAAGAGGGGAAAAGCAAGGGAGAAGAGGACGAACACTCACCCATTTCAGCAGGCTCTCCACAGGCGAGCACAATCCCCGCTCTGTGATCCCATCCTGGGGAAAGGCGCAGCGAGATCCTGGAGCTCCCTCCGCTGAATACCAATGGGGCTGCTAATATCAGCTCACACACTCACACACACCAGCACTGTGGAGGAAGAGGCACAAACACACAGAGTCAAGTCTGGGGTAGTTGTTTAAAAAAGAAGGGAAAAAGCTGTTCGGTGATGCAAACAGCATATCACAAAAAAAAAAAAGAGATATTGCAGCACAACAGCATTTGCATTCCTTTCTTCCTCTCTTATTTTGTCTTTCTTCATGAAAAAAGCATCTGAGGCAGTGCACAAGCCAGAGGCACCAATCCACACACGCGCAGACACAGACACACGCACACGCTCGTACACTAATATTTGCAGCCTATACAAATACTCACTGAGCATATATTCAATCCCAGCGAGTCCCACAGACGACTTCATTCTGGCTCACAGCTCTACGGCTTCCAAGGGTGTTGGAGATAAATGCTGTCCGCTGTTTTTCCTTTCCATACCTGTGGGTTCCTCACAGCTCTATCTGATAAAAGGATATGAAGAAAAAGAGACTTCCTCCTCCCTTATTGTCTCCTCATATGCAGTGTATATCCAGTTTTTCTGTATCCATTTGTTGATTCAGGTCCAATACGTCCGCCTGTGTGTGGACTACACTGTGATTCAGCGACACGCGACGGCAAACTGCATTCACTTAGTCACCCTCTCCTCTGCCTCTCTCCCCCTCTGTCTCTCCCCTTGCTCAATAGTATACCCGTACCTCCTTGGCTTTCTCCAATCTAATCAGCTCTCTCACTGCACCCTCCCACTCTCTCCCCTCCCTCCTTTCTCATTCCCAACACCCACTCCTTTGCTCTGTGTGTACCTCTCTCTCTCTTTCTCTCTCTCTCTCTCTTTCTCTCTCTCTCTCTTCCTAGGTATTTTTTTCAAAGATTAATATCATCTCAGCCCCCCTCTTCTCTCTCAGTCAGTGTCTGCGATAAGCATTTGGAATAAGTCAAAAGGCAAACTGGACATGAAGAAAACACACAATATCTGAAACACACACAAGCCAACAGAGAGAGTAATCATAGGAATGTGTTACATCCCTTGCCAGAGTAAACTACCCTGACAGAGTTTGACATGGCTACATGCTCAGGGTGACAAACACTATCACACTACTCGACTCGCCTCATACCCTATGACACACATCACACACTGACACACACACAAACATATATACTGTATATCTACACACACATGCACGCACACGCACACACACACACACACACACACACACACACAGCAAAATCAGATGTAAACACAATTGGGCTCACATACTGAGGCATATATTGACATAATGTCACTGATATGCACAAACGCAATGCAAGCAGGGAAAGTAGAAGCATACACACACAAGTTTAAATCCTATCAGAGCATTTTGTGTTACTTAGTTCAACTGCACTAGATTTCAGTTGTTGTTGCAGTTGTTCATCACCAACACCTCAGCTACCAGGGTTCCCTTTTGATTACACATCAAAATATGTTATCATTATGTTAACATGTTATAAAAATGTTATGCATTTTCATAGATTTACCATGTAGACGTACAATTCATACTACTATACAGTATACATATATATTTTATAGTAATATTATACTCCAGAAAGGTAATTGCTGCACATTGACTATATTTTACATTGTTGTATTTCTACTTTTACTTAAATAAATGATTCCATCACTGGGCCCCCACACTGTAACATTACTCACATTGCTGAAAATCATCTCTCCTCTCACCAGAGCACCCTGACACTTCATGTGGGACTGCTTTGAATGGAGCTGACATCCTTCTCACTATTTATAATGTTCACTCATATAAGGCACAACTCCACATCAGCATGAGCCCACTGCAAGTAGACAGCAGTCTCCAGAGAAGCTGCTCACACTATATGATGTCACTGCCTAACTCCCATATCCCACTTCTATCACGCTATGCTGTCTTATCCCCCTTAACGAGACTGGGACGTGGCCCAATGATGCCTTTCTTACTCACTGGTGCTCTGTTCGGCCCAAGTAGCCTTATTAATATAGATCTTTTTCTTAACCTCGCAGCCCTGATGCAATGCTCCTTTAGCATTTTACTTCCTCCAAGGCTATTATACTCACCACAGTGTGTTGAATCATTGATTTTGTCACTCTGTGACAAGTGCTAGTGACAACACTGTGTTGCCCTACAGTGATTTGTTTTTTAAATGTTCAGTTACAAGATTGCTGTTAGATTTTAAATCACCAAAATGACAATTAAATCTGTCATGGTTGAATTACTAATCAGTCAAAAAATCGTATTTACACAGTGACGTAATCTAAGGTTTGGGTCTATTTGTGTCTCTCATATTGACTATTACCCTCGGATTTAAGCCTTTGGATACATCTCAACGCAATCATCCAATAAGCTGTCCCCTAATCAAACAGAGAAACAAATATAGTATGTGACAATGCTGAGCTGTCTCCTCTACTTTGATCTCAAACAGCCCCCCCACCCAATGCTTCATCATGTTTTCACCTATTCACTTTGCATCTCATAAAATAATGCGCATCTCAAGATGTCTTTGTCCAGTGGGCGGAGAGTGCTGGAACACCTATTACTCACTCATGCTTGAGCCTATTAGGCTGCAGCCATGTCACGCCAGAGGTTCCCTTAGGCCATGGCATTTTTTGGTGCGTGTGTGTGTGTGTGTGTGTGTGTGTGTGTGTGTGTGTGTGTGTGTGTGTGTGAGAGAGGGTTGCATACACAGCTTTACCCGTGGCTGGGACCCACAGCTGCAGTTTTTAGGAAGTCAGGAGGAGTCTCCATGTGCTGTCTTTCCCATTCTATCACACACAATGACACACCCCGCAGTCCCAGTGTGTGTGTGTGTGTGTGTGTGTGTGTGTGTGTGTGTGTGTGTGTGTGTGTGTGTGTGTCGTCTAATTTACCCCTTTCTTGGTTTCCAGCACGACTAGGTGACTAGGTGGTAAATCTGCCCTGTGAGAGTGACTGAATGCGATTTTTCCTGAGTCATTTTATGTTTAAACTATTGTTAATCCGACATGTAGAAACACAATAAGGAAAAATAACATAATATCACTGGCAATTCAGGCCTCACTGAAAATCTGCTGTCACTCTCTGTTTTAGTCTCCCTCCTTTCTCTAAATATGCATTCAACAGCTGTCTCTCTCTCATCTCCATCCTACCACTTTGCTCTTGACAAATTGATGTGGAGCGCTTTTACATAACTGCGTATCACGCACACTCCAAATACCATCCACAGCACAAATGTAAACCTTACTCCACCATTACACATAGGCTACACTTCGCTGCAGGTGTTAAGAGCACAGTGTTTGCGAATTGTATTTGTAAGAGTGTTTCCTTACTTTTCTCTTTGTAGAACAGAAATGTGGCTTCTGTGTTAACTATTGTTTGGAAAACATGTTAAAGAAGGTAAGGAGAGGAGGAAGACAGAGGGAGGGGGGAATTGACATTCTGCCAGAGCACTGCGCTCTGTGCTCGTGGAATAATGATTAGCTCCTCAGTATTCTAGTCACAAATTCTTCACTATCAATGAGAGAGAGGAAGGATGAAACATGAGGGAGGGGACAGAGAGGGAGGAGACAAGCAGAGGGAGCTGGGGGATCAAAAGGGAGAGAAGATGGTGCGAGAGAGAAGAGGAGCACACAGGGAAAAAGGAGGTGAGCAAGAGAGCAAGGATGAAAAAAGTGAGAAGTAATGGAGGACAGACCAGATGAGTGTATAGTATGACATAAGCAGTGGACGTAGGTGCAAGTATACTGCAGTACTCTCTCTTACACACACACACACACACACACGCATGCACGGACACACACAACATTGCATGTGTTCAATGCACATTTAAACAAATGCAACAGTCAGACAAATTTGCTAACTAAAAATTAAGCTAGTGCAAGCAGTGCATGCACACAAACACTCTTGTGCACCCTTGCATTCACACACATGTGCATATGCACGCACAAACACACACACACACACACACACAAACACCCGCATGGAGACTACTTTGTCAAAGTCACAGCAGGTACAGCCACCTCAGCAAAGAGAGAGACAGAGGCTATGTCGCAGGGGGGTAAGAGAGGGAGAGACAGAAAGACAAAACGGGGGAGTGATGATGAAAATGGAGAAAAAGAAAATAAGAGAAGGACAGAGGGTGGAGAGGAAGCATATGCAAGCAATAAATATGTAATCACAAAGCATAGATAATGATAAATGTATACCATTACCTAAATAGGTCAATCATACATTAATAACAATTATATGATAATAGAGTTGGGAAGTCAGCTGTAGCAGACTCCGTAAGTGTGCACACTTAGTCAAATACAAAGAACTACATCGTGTTTTTGCACGCCCCCTAACTCAGACTTTATTTTTTAAGACGGATTATCATAAGAGAAATGAAAAAGTGGTTTTCAATCCTGAGCTACAATTATATTACGTCACTTGTAGAGCACAGCAAATAGCATCAATCGCTGAATAGATAATATCAATATTTAATGATATTTAACACTAGATAGACCAAATGTTGATTCTTTGATTTTAGACAGCCAACCAAATAAACAGTCTTAAATGTACAGTATTTAAGACTGGTGAAATGCAGCTGCAAAATCATGATGCTGCCGATGGGATCATATAATCTTAATCATCCTAACATCTCATGGGCTGCATGTGCAAAAAAGAAAGTAATACTAGTATAGTAGAGCTGCTAAGGTAAATATAAATATGGATGCATGCTTTTGACTTTTAACAAATATATAAAACACCCCAAGCAGAGTCATTTGAGATTCATTCTCTCAGGTAGTGTATTTCCAAATATAACTTAACAAAATACGTCTGTGTTGCAAAGACATATGGTATAGCACTGTACATAAAGCACATTGAAGTGATGTATAACATTTTCATGTTCCTCTAGCATTACCGCTACATGTGAATTTCACTGGTAAAATCTTTGACCTTTAATGACTATACATGATGATTTAGCTGGGATATTTGTATTGTATATCTCTAAAAATATTGCAGTGTTTCTTTAGTTCTTTGTTTAAAGGCTAGACAAAATCAACTTCCTCTCCATAACATCTAACTGAGACATGATTTGCATGAAATGCTATGGGCAAAATTATTAGTGTACATAAATACATTAATCAATCCTTTAAGAATGCTCCTACAGCATTGGAAGGCATTGTAACACACACAACACAGTAACACTGCAATTATTGTTTTTAAAAAAAGCAAACAGAATTTTAAATTGTGTTACCTTGGAAACAAAGCTGTGCCCAGCATCTTTAACTTGCCAAGATGTCATAAAATTGCCATCAACAAAGCATGACTTTTATACTTCTCTGGGGACTCAGTGGTAAGTGGGTTTACGGAGACCGTCTAGAAGTTCACTGCAGGTCTATATTTCTTATTCCAATGATTTACTATAATATACCTCCAGGATATTGTAGCCTAGTTTTGCACTTACATCTGCAGTGTATCCTTCAGACAAATCATTATAGCATTACTGTGGACCTTGTACTAGAAGCCAATATTGCAGACTCAAAATGATTCAATTTATATTCAACAGGAAATCAAGAGTTTACACCAGTGACCCAACCAGGGATACTTGCACCCCACGGTGTACTTTTGCAGTTGCCAAGAGACAAGTGGAAAGAATAATAAGTATCAAACTCAACTCATTGGAAAAAAATGGAAATTATGATGGGCATAGCCAGTGGTTAAAGAAGCACTCAGATGTTAAAGCAATACTATCATAATTGTTTCAAGTAAAAGTTCTGCATTCATAATCTTACTCAAGTAAAAGTAACGTTACACAAGTATTAGCATATTATACTTAAGTATCGTTACCACCACTAGTAAAAGTACTCATTCTACAGAATGGCACATTTCAGAATAACAGGCCTACATTTTATATTACTGGATTATTAATGTGTAGGCTACATGCTTTAATGGTGCAGCTGGTAAAGGTGGGGTTGATTTTACATTGATTAACCGATAACATCATCGATTACTAGCTACTTGGTTTAATATTTCGTACTAAATTTGCAAATTAACTAACGTTAGGTCTATACAGCTTTATAAAAATGCATTGTACTAGAATGGAAATACTCAGGTAAAGTAGCCTATCTTATAATTCATTTTTAGTTAAGTTGTTAATGTAGTTCACTAAAATAGCTAAAAGTAGTGGGTATATCATTCAAAATGGTCAAAGTAATGTATATACGGTTGAAAATACTAAAAGTAACCTACTCGTTATATCGTTAAAATATACGCAAACTAAAAGTAAATGGTTAAAACGCCATCGGCCGCTAACATTACATTAATGCATCCGACAAAAAGGTTTACATAAAAAGACGCTCCATATATTGGTATATCGTAAAAGCCCCAGTTAACATTCAAAGCAACTTAACGTAACAGTTTTAAACCTGTTTTAACATACGCCCTACTGATGTAAGTCTTACCTGGAGGTGGAACCAGAAACGGAGCTGGTGGTGTCCTCCACCTGCACGGGACACTGTGATGTCAGCGGGTTTGCTGTTGGGACAGCTGAATATGCACATTCCTCTCCTGAGGGTCACTTGGGTATTTTTAGTGTTTAGGTTATAATAATAAGTGAGATGTAAAGGAATGCCCAGGGTGATGGCAGTTACTGCATGTGTGCTTTATCATTGTTTTCATTTGTAACAAGGACATTCCTAAATACTGTTATTTTACCCACATTAATCTGCATAATTGTCCATTTCATTTGGTTATGTTACAAGAAAAACAAAATAAAACAACTAAAAAACGTTCACTGACTGCTTCTACAGTCCCATGATATGAAAAATAAATTGGAGAAATCATAACACATGCGGGCATACACAGCCGTTTATATTCCACTCAGCTATGTACACGCATGATTATAAATCATTTACTTGCAAGTTGATTTGTGTGTATCATCAGTGAGGTGCAAAATATAAAAGCTATTCAGTTAAACACTTGCTGTTTCAGTTTTCAGTGACAATAAACATATTTCATGTGAACTGGTGTTAGTTTTTTTTTTTATCAAAAAGGTGTCCTTGAATGTATTTGATACGTAACAACTCCAAACGTCATTACTATAATATATAACCATGCCATTTCCCTGACTATTGTTACATTACTGTTGGAAGATGTGACCAAATTGTCATTATATTGTACTGTGCACTGGAACATAGCTTAATTCAGCTGTATTTCCTCATTTTGGCGTTTGCAATTTAACAACCAAGACAAATTGCAAGTAAAACCAGATCAGGCAAGTCAGCTGACATTCTTGACATCTTGACACTATGAACTCACATCACAGTGAACAAAAAAAAATCTTTGAATGTTGTTCATTCGTGCTCATCACCCAGAACAAAAAAAGAGAGAAAAAAAAAGCACAAGTCTGAGCTAAGGAATGGACATAGATAATACTGTCGTCTGTACAGCAAATAGATAAATATACTTCAATCAGGCTGCTCACGATTTCACCTCCGGCATCTACAATTTCATTACAGGGCTGTGTGTTTGGTGTTTTCAGTTTCAATGTTTGGCAGCCGGTATGGTAAATAGCACTCCCCTAAAATATCATCCCTCAAGACTTCATGTATTTATCAACTGGTTGCTGATTGACTCTCTCAGAAAAGGATTGAAGAGCAGCTAGATTCTTGGCACTGGCTTCTTTTTGCTCTTCAGAAGCCCTCTATCTCCTGATATGCTTCTCACTCTGCAGAAAAGCTGCCATTTCCCCATTTCAGTTCCTCGCACAATCATCAGAATTTCTCCCTCCATGACATGAAAACAAACTAAGACTGAGTGCTTCTGCGTGTGTGTGGTTTCAAACCCCCCTGTCAGCAATCACTGGGTGGGAGACAGCCATAAACTGCGCTTTAGATGCCTATAATGGGCCACTGCAGCGCTGGCAAAACTTATATCATATTATGCCTCTTCCCATTTAGACACAAATAGGATCATTATTTTCTATAACTATACAGAAAGTGCTGGATAATTTCATTGCAATACTTGCCACTGCATAATGCTGTACTTAAAATCAAAATCATAAATCTTGTATCCTTGTTATCATTGTATTTAATTACAGCACAAAACCAATCAATAACATCATGTCTTATTTTTATTGGAACATTAGTATTGATATACACACACACACACACACACAATTTCATTCTGCCTTCCACCAACATCAGTGTATGTGTGACAGAGTGAAACAGAGCGGTTTGAAAAGCTGTACACTGAGCTGAGTGGGTCTGTATATTACTCAGAAGAACTCATGCTGTTTGTCAAAAGGCAGTAGTGGCATTTGACAGCAGGACCTATAAAGTCCAACCCATAGAACGAGATGGGGGCAATACCCTTGTGTCATAAATTGATGGACACGCAAAAGTGTGAAAGCTGAAGCATTTTATTATAAAGAAAGCAGAAGACATTTAATGGGCCACCACTTGTCTTCCCCTAATAAATAGGGGCCGTAAATACACGTCTGTATACAACTGAGGGTCGATTGTTTTTTAAGACAGTTTGAAAAACTAATTCCATGTACATTCAATTTCATCTGTCTATGAACCTTTGATTTATTAGTTTTAAACGGTTTGAACAATGTTATTACATTTTCCGCTCAAGACAAGTTGTAAAAAAAAAAATTATTGCTACAGGACTTTTGTTGAAACAGGCTTTGAAATCTATCAAACTATATAAATTAAATTAGGTAATAACTCCATATGCTTCAATCAGCAAACTTAACTCCAATAGTCTATATCCTCAACTTCTTTCTCTACTAGTTTTTAATCTGCCATTTATACAGTCTCCTCCACAATGAACTCAATGGCATGCTGCGGTGACTGGCTTGTCTCCACCATGGTGATTTCATTTCCATCCATGGTGATTGTGGGAACAGTAATGCCCTGAGCTCCCAGAACAGAGGAGGGCAGGATAACAACCTGTGAGGTGCCGTCAATGCCACTGAACTGATCCGACGGGATCATGACCGTCTCAGTACCTCCTTCGGCCCCCTGCAGTACATAGATGGTCTGCACTGAGCCACAACCAATGTCCCCTGTGTTGGCCAGAGAAGAAAGCACCTTGGCCCCCTCCAGCACCTTCTGAACATGGGCAGCCTCAGCTGCATGAGCTTCCTGCTCAGCGTCCTCCACAGGCAGGTCTCCGTGTAGCCGGATGTGTTTATCCAGGTTGGAGCGAGAGCGGAAGGCAGCAGGGCAGTGGTGACAGGGGTAGGGCTTCTCCCCACTGTGGGTGCGGGCGTGCTCGGTGAGCCGGGCGGCCACGCTGAAACTCTTGCCGCAAATCCAGCAGCAGAAAGGTCGCAGGCCGCTGTGTATGCGCTCGTGGTCCTGCAGATGGGGCAGCTGGCGGAAGCGTTTGCCACATGTGACGCACTGTTGGAGGGATGGAGGAGAATGAGGAAGTGGACAATGGGAAAGTGTAAAACATATTAAGAAAAAAAAAAGATTGTGGCAAAAACAGTGCCATTGCACAAAACTGTGCAGCAATTCATATTTCCTGAGACCTCTCTTTGTATTTTTCTGCAGATGCAGCACTTCTGGCTGGGGTAGAGGTAGAGCAGAGAGAAAAGGGTATGGGGAAGACAGATACACAGCAATAACAACAACACAAGTGTGTTACAAAGCAACTAACAATTAAGTTAATTATTAGTTAATCTGCCAATTATTTCAATTAGATTTGATTAGTTGTTTAGTCTATAAAACATCAGAAAGCTGAAATGTCCTAGAGCTTAGGGTGATGTCCTCTAATACCTCAGTTTATCCTCCCAACATTCTAAAGCAATTTAGTTTACTTTCATAGAAGACTAAGAAAACCACAACATTTTATAATTAAGAAGCTGGAACAACAGACTATTTAGCATTTCTGCTTAAATAAAAAATGATTAATAACCTAAACAACTGATTATCAGAATATCTGCCAATTAGTATTCTCTTGATCAACTAATCAATTAATCGTTACAGCTCTATAAGTGCATATGGGATAGTATAATCAACTGGGCAGCGGACACCAGAAAGAAATGTTGGCTCTGCTGTTAAAACATTGGCTCTCTGCTTGCTACCATCTGAGCGCAGACAATGAACTACAACCAGAAACTTGATTAAACCTGAAGTACTTCAAAAGAATGACTTTGTTGTGCTCGGTCCAGATTCCCACTGGGGACACTTAGATTGAAACTGTAATGCCTGTTGTCAGTAACTCTGTCAGATATACTGTAATAAAATACAATTCCCGTTGAGTTTGCTCTTTATATACTCAGTAAATATAGGCGTTCCTTAAGGATACATACTATTATTTGATTTAAATTGAAATTCATCACCATGTTTGAGGACCAATGCTTCTTGAACCTTGATCTTTAGCATAACTTATTGATATGGCTCAAAGCAAAGCTACAAACATTAAATCAATTTCTATAGTCCGACGTGCTGTGACGGGGTTGGATGGGTCTATAGCTGATGTCCTGCCTCGTCACCAGAGCAACAGAGAGAGAGGGAGAGAGAGTCCCAAAATAGTAACAGGCACAGAGGGGAGATGACAGGCCCTAACTCAGCCCTGTCATTAATCACAGGTATACAGGGAGGGAGGAAACACCCGCAGGACACACACTGCACAAATGGCAAAAGGGTCCAGAACCGGAGAGATAGCCACAGCTATGAATTGATGTGACAATGGGGGGTGGGGCAATTCTGGATGTCAATTTGAAAAACAGGTGCTAAAGGGTTTGAAAGTCTTATATAAAAGGGACAAATATGATGGCTGAAAGAATTTCCCTTTTCACAGACACACAAACACAACCTTTCTTCTTACCTCGAAGGGCCTCTCATCAGTATGCGTCCTCATGTGAACATTGAAGGTGGAATTGTAGGCAAATTCCTTATGGCAAATCTGACAGCGGAAGCGGGGTCGGTTTTTGGACTTGCCGAGCGTTCCTTGGAAATGGGCCAGCACGTGCTCCTCCAGGGTACTGTTGGAGGTAAATCTGCGGCGACAAGGCCTCACTGGGCATTTGAGAGGTGTCTGGCCTGTGTGGGACAACCGATGGAGGTCGAGCCCTTCCTGGGTCATGCAACGGTGGCCGCATAGGTCACACTCAACCTGAGGGAGGAGGGATAAAGCAAGACAAACCATTAAGTATAGAGAATGGACAGAGGGGGACAATTAATGAAAAGAGAAAAGGTCGGTGTTTTCATGGTCTGACTGAGACGTAACACAACGTCACTATTTTGTAGGGCTGTAACCTCCCAGTGGACTGGTCAATATATTGGTCGATACGTTCTGGCTCGACCAAAATTATGATTCGTCGATTTTTTGCCGTGTTAATTTCATCAGGTGGAAGCATGGACCGTTAGGGTCTATGGGTGGAAAGCACTAATTGCTAATGGGGGTGTTTACACAGAGCACCCCTGTTTCACAGGTAACAGGTCTTCAGAACACCCCCCTTGTTTTCACCTTTTTTGGATTAGCCCAACCCACCGGAGATAGATTGAAGAAAGTACTAGAAAACCTTCGTCTGATGGTTTGCTGAATATTTATTTAATTGTGAGTGTTTAATTTACAGTCAGTCCTCCTCTACCATGTCGAAGACGTCGGCAGTGTGGCAGCATTTTACAAAAATAGATAACGGAAAAAAGTTGAATGCAAAGTTTGCAAGCAACAGTTTGCATATCGCAGCTCGACTACAAACATGGCGTATCACCTAAAAACGGTAAGCTAACTTTTCTGCATTAGGTTGCCCCGTCTGTTTTGAGTAGGCTGTATGAACATATCAGAGTTGGCATATTTCATAGTCTAATAATCGTTTTATAACTACCGGCGCACACCCCCGCAACGACGGTAGCGTACCCTACAAACACCCACACCACGCTGGATGTTAAGCCTCTATCATCCAAACGCAAAAATAACGGAAGGAATTGTGGACTTTATGTCTCAGGATATGAGGCTGATGCAGCGCTGTCAGAGCCGACAGACGAGTCATTTCAGTGCAAAATAATTAGGTCCAAAACGATTTAATATACTGCAAATAGCCTACAAGGACAAGTACTGCAGGACAGTACAGTTAATTAATCTAGCATTTTATTCCGCACAGAAAAAAAAAATAATTATTTTCTGTGTTCTCAACCTGTCCAGTGCAACGTCCCCGGCCCTGACCCCGTCCACGACCAGTGTTCTTGTCCTCTTCTGTGGTAGGGCAACGCTGCATGTGGATTTCCAGCACCGACTGGTTCACAAACTGGGATGAACAGTGAAGACACGTCGCTGGCTGCTTGTCTGCAAAGGAACAGTGTCAGGTTTTAGGCAGGTGGTCGTATTCATGCCATGCTAATATCTGTGGTTTTTTTTAGCTTGTTAATTGCTCGCTACAAATGTCTGGTGATTCAGATGTAGTCAGTTTATAATGTGAACACACAAGGTGCGTTTGTACATAATATTGGCATGAGCTTGTGTTGTAATTGGTATTTCATCAATAGGCCTTTTCCATTGAAGAATTTCCCAGGTTCTATCTTTAAGCTGCTTTTTTGTCCAACCAACAGTCCAAAACCTGAAAATATTCAATAATCTTATATATAAAATATATATAAAATTATAAATATATAATTTTATAATAATTAAACTGAAAAAGCTGCAAATCCTAGAAAACCGAAAACCCAGAACCAGCAAGTGTTTAACCTTTTTTACTGAAAATGTAGTTAAGAGATTGTCAAAATCGTTGGAGATTATTTTCCTGTCAGTCGGCTAATCAATTTAATCCGCTAAACATTTCAGCTCTGATCAGCTGGTACCCTAGTTGTATTTTGGCAAAGCAAACCACACTCTCACTGGGTTGCCCTTGAGAACCTGGCTGGGAAATCGCTGACATTGATGGTTCTGCAGTCACGCCAACATCTTGCTAGCAGATTGCTAAGCATCTGTGTCTATTCCGGTGGGGGCGACCCACTCCGCTCCCCATTGGGACCTTCTAATTAAACCTTTAATAAGGACAATCTCAGCCTATGGCCCTGGACTGATCAATAGATCAATTGCTCCAATCGTCTCTCTCAGAGGAGCCACGTACCTCTGACCTCTACTGTACGTCAACTCTTCAAGCTTAACTTATGAGGTGGCTCTGCCTGACTAAGACAAAGAGTCAACATGTCGACCCAATTCATTTACCTTCATCCTTCATTCCAAATGAGACACCAATCAATGGAAAATAATTAACCTAATGCATCGGTGGAATAATGCACATTTAACATGGATGTATGTTTGTAAATAAATAAGATAGGCCACCCTGGCAAGGTGGTGGGAGCATTTATCGCCTTTGCAGTAATTCACTGCATGCTGTGCTGACATGATACGGACATATCCAATTGGTTCCTATTGCAAGCAGGTAAAAAGGCTTGTATCTAATTTCCTGAACTGTTCGCCATGTTTGGTCTCATGGAAATGGACACAGTGAAAGTATGTGACACAAAAAGCTGAATTAAAAAGGATATCAACAGTTCAGATGACTGCTGTACGTAGTTTCTGATGGCTTCAGGTTGCTCCTGCCAACTATAAAAAGTATAGGGGAGAACAACATTGTCTCAGGCCGAGCCCTGAACTCTCACCTTGGTGGGTGAGTGAGTGCAGGTCCAGGTCTCTCCTCCGTTTAAAGGCCTCTCCACATTCGGTGCATGGGAATGGATGGCTGGTGTGGAGCAGTCTGTTAATACACAAAAAAAGTTGTTACTTTGTCCAGGTCATCACCAAAAAAACAAATTAGTACATTCATGATTTTGTCCATGTTGACCTTAGTTGCTTCATGTACATTTATTAAAAACTTTGCTTTGTTTAGCTTTTCATATAGCTAGACGTCTAAACTCTGAGACAAGGCCGTTATGTTTATAGAACGGTCATGCTGATTCCAAACAGCTTTGTCAAGGCTGTTTGGGCTTGAGATACATTTTACACAGTGGTCCTCGTTAATGACAAGATGGCCAAGATGATAATCACAATTATTTTGATCAAAATTGAGATCACGATTATTATCACGGTTATTTGTTGATTTTAACCAAAACTAATTTTATTGTCACGTAGTCTATTTATAACTTCTTTCACATCTATATTTTGTTACATTCATCTTATGTTGAAGTTGTATGTTGTACATACATACAGCTGCAACACATTATCTGAAATAAATAGCCTAGGATATATTTAAAAAAAAAAAAAAAAAAATCGTGAATCTCTGAAAAAGCTCCTTCACTTGTTTTAAACAATAACTGATTAAAAGAGCTAGGGAGAGTGCGATGGACGTACTCACAGAGTGACAGCTGGGTCAGCAAAGTTTCACACATCATGTACGTATGAAATATCTGTATCGTCACTGCATTTTTATGAACTATGATATTCTGGCCATGGTTCGTCTCTCTCGTTCAGGTCCAGCAGGCTCCGTCTTACACGCTATTACTCAACAGACTGAAGTTAGTTGCATTCAATAACTTCTTCTGTGTTACCAGTGGAAACACTGGTACAAATACAGGTTCGCCTCTCATGCTTAACAATATACAATTAAAACTGTGGAAAATGTAAGAAGTGTGGACCACCGCTGTGTCTCTCTGTGTTGCTGGGAACAGTCTGAGAGTAAATGGGGGTTTGGCTGCACAGAGAGTAAGAGGAGGGAGAATAGAGGAGAGATACTAACACAGGCATGGCTGTACAGAAGAAATGGGTCATGTAACGCAAAATTAAACCATATCTATATAACAACATTGCTTCGTTTGTGGAGAGGCAGCGGATGCGAGAACATCACGTGCACCGGTGCAACCTAGGAAAAATGTTAGTCGCACCGTAGAGCCCTGTGAGCTAACAGACACTAACTAGCTCTGGTCACTGCTGTTGTCTGAAAAACACAGACGGGACAAAATGTTGCGTTTCCTAGTAAACTGGTAAACCTTGTGACCAAGGTATAACTAACTGCTATCTGCTATCTGAATTTTCCTCTCGTTACTCTGTCCTCTATGACTATCTACATCTAGAAACTAAGCTGTGCGGTGCAGGGAACAACTCTGACTGACACATAATCAGACAGTGGTTTACAGAGCGGTAAATGGGCTTTGCTAAAAAAATAAAAAATATGCGAAGCTTTCTATGAATGGAATAACGCATTTAAGATATTGCTCAATTACTCAAATTTGATCATGGGAAGCCAAAATCGTGATTGTGATTAAAATATGATTAATTGTGCAACCCTGGTGCCAGAACTCGTTTCATTGGTTGGTGGAAGTTCGATGATTGGTTAAACCTAGCGCATCAAAAACAAATCCCATGAGGACTTTTTTATTTAATTTTCTAAAATAATCATACCCCAGAAATCTGGCACCAGGCCCAAGTCCTTTAAGCTCTGCGTTAGTTAGAGTTGCGTTCCTCTCATATGATTGGTAGGTGAAATCAATTGACTCAAAAATATAAAACGCATGCAAGTTCCCAAATATATCTATTTTTCCTCACGGCTGCGTGCCGGAATACTTTAAGCCCTGAGTATGTCCCTTACCGATTAACGTATTTCAAGATGGCGCATGAATATGGAGCGTCTACCCCAGTTCATTTTTTGATGATAAACAACTAAACACTGGGCCTATTGTACTGTATTGTTGTATGAGAATAGGTTTCCATAGTTTAATTTTCAAAAACCACCATGTTTTTGTTCCACCTTTGTTGGGTGTCGCACATGTGCAGTACCGTAGGTAAGCACTGCTATGCCATGCTAGCAACTAGGCGAGCATTATAACGTGTGTTACAAAATGACAAATGTTCGTCACGGAAGTTAAGTCTTGACTACAATAGAGCTGTTTAGAGCAGTTTGTGAACAGTGTTTTCTCTGGTCTGGAAGATCGTAAGTCCCTTTGGTGGACTTTGGGCTTTTTCATTTTGTAAACCTATACCGTACACAAAAAAGATATGTAACACAATAAAGCAAAGGGAAAAAGCCAAAAAGCATAATATGAGCACTTTAAAAAGTCACAAATGAAAGACATAAAAAAACGTAATAAACAGGGAGAAGTCATATAATTGTTTTAAGCTGCCACCCTCTTTGTGACTTGTAGGAGGATTACCAGTAAGTATGTGCTCAGCTGTGCTTCAGGTTGTTTAATGGTGCACTATGTCACTTCTGTTGACGTTGCAAGTAAATTTCAAACAAAACAGAGCAAGCTCGCCCCTCCCCCCCATGTTTCCATAACTGTCAGGACTAGCTGACTAACTGTCACTAACCCCCACCCCCTCCCTCAACCATTATGTCGGTGATTGGCTGGAGTGGTTTGTTGTATTTTGGTGTACAGGCTGTGCCTCTAGTGTTTGTTTGACGTTTACGGCCCATGTGTTGTCTCTCGAGACCGGGCTTTTTCACAGTGAATTCGGGAGGCAGGTAGCTAGTGGATCAAGTAGCAATGCCTACGATTTAAGACAAAAATGAAATTGCGCTGAAATAATACAGGAACTCATAGTGCACCTTTATGGGGTATTAGCTGAGAGTAAAACAGAAGGACATGAAAGACTAAATTTACACTGGATACAACCTTAGGGTCGGAGAGAAGTGTTAGGATGCATTCACCTAATGGTGAATCAGGCCTGCTTTCACAGCATGAAAAAATGAAATACTGTTTCTTTGAGCAGCTTCTCATAATCAGAACAAACATGTATGATGTTGAAGTTTAGGGAACATAATATTCCAATAGTAGATATTGCACACATACAAGTATATGTATTAATTACACGAGTCACTAAAAGTCAGTAAAGCAGGATTGCTAGAGCTGATGTGCAAGGACCTCTCAATGCCTGTATAGGAGAGCCGTTTCTGTTCCCTATTAAATAGACAAGAGAAATCAATATTTGAAAGACAGCTGACCCTGAGGCAGCTGGGAGAACATAAACGTTATTCAGGGTCCCCTCTTTTCCCACCCAGATGTTATTTAATGAGTAGGATTAATACTTTACGTACAGCATTAGTACTATTAGTACTACACGTAGATACACACTGACTAGAGCTAAAACAATACATTAATAAATTTGTCAATGAAAAGAAAATGTACTGTATATGTAAAAATATTGATTAAAAACAATTGCAGGTTCCATCTTCTCAAATATGAAGATGCTGCTTTTCCTCATCTTCTAAAATATGAAATGTATTTGTTTAGCTTAAGGTTCATTCTTGACCGTAGAAAAAAATAAAACAAATGAGCAAACTTCATCTGCTGATAAAGACTTAGATGCAGTTGAAAACCCTGGAAAAAGCTTAGAAGTAGACCTTGAGTTTTATGCAGTTTTTGGGACAAAAGACATACATTTGAGCCGGTTATTTTATAGACTAATGGCGATTAATCAAGAATGTTATAGGCAGTTAAACTGAAACGTCATAACACTGATTACCTGCTGGTAGAACACATAGTAAAGCCTAAAGTTAGTGTTTTAACCTTACAGGCACGGTTTTATTTTACATTCCACATGCTATAGCCAAAGCTAAATACACATACACAAACAGTATGTCCGCTCCCCTTTGCTCAACCAGGCAGGACCGGCCCAGGCTCTTCCCCTGTCCTGGTTTGTTATCGTTATCATCTTAATTTACTGGGCCTCTGTCTGCCAATCATATGTGGCTGAGGCTCAAGGGCACCCAGTCATCTCAGCCAGTGTGCTGGCTACACAGCTTTAAGGTCTTGCTCAGTAGTCAGACACGGCTCAGCTACTAAAGCTCCTGGCGAGAAGGTTTATCTAAATCCTGTCCTGGGTTCCATTAAGAAACGTAATTCTAATGTATTTACGCTGAATGAAATGATTGAATTCTGACAATCTCTGGTCTACATGGGAATCCAGAGGTTTAGAGCTAGTTAGAGTGTTAAAAATAAATGTAAAGCATGACATGTAAGTTAGAGGTGTTGTAGTCATTTCCACCTACACTCCTGCAAATAACAATGCTGAATAATTGAGGTTACTAAAGTGTTATTGATGTTGTGTTATTACTTATGATGTTCAAGCTGATCCTCTGTGTTGAACCGTGACGGGCAGTGAGGACAAGAGAAGAGATGAGCCGCTCCCTCATTGTCCAAAGTACACACCTGCATTGAGGGACACAGAAATCAAGGTCAGCCAATTTACAGCAAATTTTGAAAAGTTTAAAAACCGTGTCAACAAATCAGAATCATTTTCAAGTAACAAATGTTGATTAATATGCTTCATTTAATGTAGCCTTTACTTTTCTAATTATTTTAGACCTGAGATTTTGGAATTGAAAATGAGAGACTGTACCGGCTTGCGTCCACGCTTGCGCCGAGGCTGTGTTGATGTGTGAATGCGTTGGTGTCTCTTCAGTGTGGCTGCCTGGGAGAAGCTTTTGCAACAAACATCACACATGAAGGGCTTGTTGTCCGTGTGGCTCATGCTGTGGCGCAGCAGGCTCTGGGAATTAGTGAAGGACTTTGTGCAAACCTTAACAACAACAACAACCACAATCAGGATCAGTGCCATAGTTGTATATACAACAGTTTTAAGTACATCTTGTAAGGAAATGAAGTTGCATATGGCTCCATGTGCTCAAATTATAATTTTCAAAACAATTTCATTGCAGAGACACTGGAGAATCTGTCACATATAATGAGGTTCAGATAGAATCTGCCTCAAACCTTACCTAACACTTCAAAAGCATTACATCATCTCAACAATGTGTTCTGCATGGCGTAAATGACATTTCCATCACAGGAAATATTCCTTCAGGCTCAAGAAAAGATCAGTTTTAATAACATTTTAAATTTGGCACCTTGCACGTAAAAAGCTTTTCTCCAGTGTGGCTGTAGACATGAGTGCGGAGGAAGACGCGTCGAGTGAAGGTTTTGCCACAGTAGGGGCAAACATGGGGTAGTGGTGTGCGTGCCCAATCCTGCAGCAGCTTAGCAGGTGGAGGATGGTTGGTGTTGTCTGAGTCTGCTGCAGTGCCGGCCTCCAATTCGTCTTTGGTGCCTTTGTTTCCTGACAATAAAAAAACGGTTCATTAAGGACCAAAACATTCCACAACAGATGCCTTATTTGTTTTCCCAAATGGCCTTTAAAACAAATACTTCCACTTACCTTTGAGCGCACTAATGCCACTTAGGATCCTGAAAGAAGGTCTGCTTTTCTTAGGAAGGGGTGAACCTGATTCACTAGCAGATGCAGGTGGGGAAAGCAGCCGTTTTGAGCTCTGTGGGGTATCCTGAGGTTTAGCAGTGACTTCATCAACACCAGTTTCAACTCCACCCGCCACCTCTGTCCCTGACGTGAAGCGGTGTTGCCGGCGATGGTACAGGTACTGGGTGGTGTTCATGAAGGTCTTGTCACATTGGGGGCAACTATGTAGTGGCTCCTTCAGGCCATGGCACTGCTTACGATGGGTGCCCAGCCCTCCCTCGTCGCTGAAGCTTTCCCCACACTGGGTGCACATAAACAAATCAGGCTGGGTGAAACTGGAGGTGACACTAGTGGTGGAGAGAGTGGTGTCCTGGCCCTGCTCATCAGTCCTGTTGCTCTGAGCACAAGCTTCCTCTGACGTCTCTTCAGGATCTACAACCATTTTTTCTTCGCCTTTCTGCCGGTGTTGCTTGCGGTGGTAAAGAAAAAGTGTGGTGTTTAGAAAGCTTTCCCCACACACAGAGCAGCGGTGCAGAGCTTCCTCAAAGCCATGCTGTGTCTTACGGTGGGCCACTAGTTCAGACACCAGGCCAAAGCATGAGCCACAGTCCACACACAGCAGCACTGGTTCAGGCTTAGGCTTTTTGTTTGCCCCTCTCCTCCTGGGAGACGAATCCTCTTGATTCGAGGTCGAGGCGGCCACCTCAGAAACAGGAGGATCATAGCTCTGAGCTGAAGAGGTCTCTGCAACTTGCTGCCTCTCTTCCTCTGCTATGAGATTATCCACTGGTACTGGTTTAAGAATTTCACATGTGGTTTCATCTGGATTTGAAGTTGTATTGGAGCTCTGAGCTGAAGCGGTCTCTGGCTCAGGTTGTGATTCGGGGGGCTTGCTCCCAGAGGCAGACTGCTGACATGTCTCTTCTTTACGGTGTTGCTGCCAAAGGTCCAAGCTCTTGAAAAGTTCATCACAGTCCCCACACTGGTAGAGGATTCTGGGCTGGTCTGATGTCACACTTGCACTGACTGCAGTCTGCTTGACAACAGGTTGCACGGAGGAGTGTACTGCTTGGACTTGAGTCTGTGGGGCTGCTTTTGATATATTTATTACCTGTTGCTACAAAGACAAGAGATGGAAAAAGATGAAATCAGAGATTATCTTTAATGTTTCACTTGTTTCTGTGTACAAAGGAAATGACTCCTTGTAATACTACACAATAGCTGAATCAAGTAAATACAATCTGCAGAGTTTTTATTTTATTCTTTCTGGCAGAAGGATAAGAAGTCAGTGTTCAGAGGTACTGAGGTCAATTAGGGCAGTATGTGTTTAGAGCCAAGGTTCCTCTGAGAGCTCCAGACAGCCATGATAAGGCTTCAGCCTGGCCGATAACTACCAAAAGGCCCATAAGGGTCCAATGAGTCACTCCACAGGGTTTTAGATTTGCTCCCTCAATCTATTTGATTGATAAAAACAGAACATCAAGGTCGAGGTTAAAGACGTCTGAAACTGTCTCAATTACGACAGTTCAACATGTCTCACATACTCTAATGATTTATGGGCTTTTGTTTTAGCAGTCTAGATATGTGAATACTGAAGACCACCTACAAATGTGGTCTGGCTAAAACGATAGAATTCTGATAGCATTGTTTTTTACAGTGGCTCACCAAAAACTTCTCCCTCACTAAATAAATGCAGCGACCTAGCAATAGAGGTTCCATCTTAAAGTAAAGGTGTTATAAAAAACACACAAGTCTGAACTTGTGATTCTTCTGATAAGTAAAGAGGCTGTTACCATTCTGAATGAAGCGGTTTTTTTACATTGTGCAAGAAAAACTTTAAAGTGGAGCCCGTTTTTAATAAAGATTTTTTTGCATTCATGCAATCCCAATGTCTGAATTACCGTGAAGTTCTGATAATTTTGATCAGTGGCCAAGTACCTGACAATGTGATCTCATCCTCCTTAACCTACATGTCAGAAAAGTCTCATATCAGTGCTGTTAATTCTTAGTCTAATACATGTTTTCCATGTTTATTTTATAGCTCCGTCATTTTTATTATTAAAGTAAGGCTTTTATTTTAATTTGTAAAGGGAGGCTTTCATTAAGCGGTATAGTTTTTAGTAGAATGAATTTGTACCTTTTACAAAAGGCAAACCACAAATGTAATCTTTTTGACCAATGTGATAAGTGCACAAGGTTTATACATTTGTTGTTTTGTATTATGATTATTACTAAATGACTGACTGGCTTCTGCGCATAATTTTAATTGGACAAAATACAGCTAGATGACTACCGGTACTCAAATTTATTATGACTGGACTGTGTATTGCTTGGCGGTGTTGAAGTTTGATACCCCAAACAAAGAATACACATTTCCATACAGTGAATGGTACACACAAGTGAGGAGACCCTTATTCTCCTACAAGGTTTGTCTGCACCCTCTTAGCGACTGACCTCACTAAACAATTGGACAGGCTAATTTAATGCTATATAAAGCTGCCATAATAATTTTTTCTTGCTGCAGAAGAGTACATCAAAGCTCTCGATTTATTTGAATAATGTATTGCACAGGTTGTGGCGTTTATTAGCTGCTTATGTTTTTATTACAACTAATGAAATTAAAAGATGTCCCTTACTATGCAACGCCTCCGATTATTATTAGCATTATCAGGACAGCAGGTAGCAAGCAACTAACTAGTGCACAAAGACTGAGTACACATATATTTAGAGTCTTATGGTCTACAAACACATGACTATGCGGTTAACATATTATAATTTTTACAACTAGGAAAAGGATTTAAGCTTTCAGAGAGCAGCCCTAGTGAATTTTATTACCAAATTACTAAATCATAGTTGGAGAGCTTCTAATGGTTGCAGATGCAGCAGATGAGTCATACTTTGGTCCAAATTCAAAATCAGAAGAAGGGGTGAATATGTTTAGTCAGAGAAAGGTGAAAAGGCAAACCTTGACCTGTTTAGTGGACCGTTTTGAGGAGACATTTCTGTAACATTCTCCTTTAGTGCGTGATCCTCTCACTTCCAGATACAGGAGGCAAAAACTAAGTGTCTGTTACACTAAAGCACATTGGTCTTTATGTCCTATCCTTATAGTTCCCTGAATTCCATCACTCATCTAAAAATGGGTAGAAACATTTGTTAAAAGAGCTCTTTGCCTCCATTTCAGATATAAAAAGCCATTGTTTTATAGCAATGTCTCATTATATACACAGAAATGAGGCTAATGAGTTGGGATGCTTGCAATAAACCAGCTTAAAGCAAAGTGGGGGTGAGGAAGCCAGAAGGTCGCCAGGTTTTATAGTGTTTCTCCATCTGATTCATCTATGAGAAGGCCAATGAGGGATCCATCAGTCCCGCTGGATGCAATTTGTCTGTCATGAGTGTGTAAAGTCCTTAATGGACATATGTTAACGACGATGGAAGTTCAGACACAGGTTCAGACATCCATGCACCCTACAGCCAAACCACAGCAAATGACTGCTTTCAACCCCAAGGGCTTTCTAAAGCTGTTAAAGAAACAAGTGCCAGTTGCACCAAGACCACCAGCTCAATATATCAAAGTTAACTGGAATAACTTGCCCAATTATACAACTTTCAAACTCTGCAATTCAAATAAACTAATTATTCATCGTTATTTTCAGGTACCAAGTTAATGTGGCATCCTTGACCTCAGTCTGGCCTGCACCCTTTATCACGTCATCCCCATCTGCGCCCAATTTTTCATCTTTACCTATACTGTGATTTAAGGAGGGTAACACGGTGTAGGCTACACAGTAGGCCTGCAAGATTTGGTTAGGTACACCTGGCTAAAACTAATTCAGTTGGGTGTGTAGCTGTTTTTCATTCCCTAATAAGCACTATTCCTATGTTAGCTAAAAAAAAAAATAACCTACTGGTTATTCTATGACTTAACATAGGATGTTAGCGTACACCTAAATCAGATATTAATTCACAGCAAATCCATTGAAATGAGTCGGTAAATCTTTGCAAACAACTCAATGTGAAGTGCTCTGATCATTGAGTATTGTATATGATGGATTGTCAATTTATTACTAAACTTATACTTGTCACTTCAATATCATTTTCCAGATCTCAGAGTCTTTTATGCAATCACACTGCTGGTTGTTTCAGGCTACATTTACATTTTTAAGTGGAGTTTTGAGCCAAAAGCAAAACTGTTAAACCGTATGAACATTCTTATATACTGGGCATGCGCATGCCGGTGTATACAGGAGACAGCATGTATACTCCACCCGTTGCTGGTAGTTACCATGGCAACGTTAATAGCTTAGTCTCAGAAAGTGAGACGTCATGAGCCAATCAGGCGGCAAAACATTGGCATCAAAGGTCTCCGTATGCGGCTATTGAGACTGCAACACAACCCTGCAGATTGTAAACCAAAACGGAGTCAGAAGTGATTTCAAATGTCTACGGTGTGGGGGCTTTGAAATGCCAGAGCAGTGTGAATGTGAGGTGTAAAAGTAGCAAAAAATATTTGTTTTTAAGCCAATACGTAGCAACGTAAATGTAGCCTCAGGCCAGACCACCACAAAATGTATGTTTTTCGGTTCTATTCCCAGCTAAAATCAAGATCCTGCAACCAGATGATAAAAAGTGGAAATGGTTGACTGTGCCAGTATTTACCCGAGTCTGTAGCAGTGGAATAGTGACAGCGTTGGTTCCAGCTGTTTCTATCTGTTCATCTTCAGCCGTGCATGTCAACTGGTGCTCCAGCACCTCCTCCAGGGTGTTGAACTCCTGGTAGCAAGGGAAGCACATGTAGACTGACGAACTCTCCATGGCTGCCAGGGGATTAGAAATCAAAAACATTTCATAAGGAATGCAGCAATGCAAAACTGATTTGGATAAAGGTGAAACAGTTCACAAAACTCAGCATGCTTAGAATATGAAAGTAATATCACAACGTGAGCCTTGTACAGATGCCTACCCACCAGTACATTACATTTGAAGTTAGGTTGTGAACATTGCCCTCTCCTGATGAAAAGAAGAGCTGGCGTATATTATCAAGACAACAGCTTGGACACAGTCGCCAGGAGGGCAACTCTGGGGTTGCCAGGATGACTCACCATGAAGCTGAGCCTGGACTAATTGTTATTTTGACCATGCAGTTTGATGCTCAGGTACAGACCCTGCAAAGTCTCTCTGCCATTTCATGGGCCAGGCAGACGTTAAACTCCAACATCAATTTGATATGTGCCGTAATTCAACCCACTGGAAGTGCAGTCTAGCTCATGCTGCTGCTGAATGTAGCTTTAATCAAACACAATGTCTGCAATCCTTCCCACTCACTGGATAACAATCAGACCTCATACTGCACCAGCAGATACTTTGAAAAAAAAAAGAACCTTATAAATCAAAGAAACACACTAAAAGACACACATCAATACCTTTGAAACAGACCAATGTGACACACCTTCTAGTTTGATATGATGATTAGCTATTTAGAAGGACAAAGCTGCCAATATTCCATATTTGTGTTATCATAGACAAATCCCAAAAGACCAAAACAATGCTGTTAGTCTGTCTCTTAATTCTTTTCAACTTCCCAGCATGTCTGTGTGAAACCCAGCCACATGCCCATGTGTTCCTACAGTAAATCTTTGAAAATGAATTACACACATATACATATATTTACACACACACACACACACAGAGACACACACACATATACATATATATATATATAATAAAAGGCACCTTGTCCAAGGTGGGGGCTGTTTTCAGTTGAAATTTGGTGATTGTGAGTATTTAAAGCAGCAGGACATGTTAGTGGGACTAACTCATAAATATACTACAGTAACCACATTCATTGTAATGAAGTAACATGTCACTCACTACAATGTTGTGACTCACTGATGTGTTTTAACAGTTTTCGGACAACAAGGAAGGTATATGAGACTTTATCAGCCATTTGCTACACAGGCAAAAACCTAAGTGAGATAAATTCGTTGTTGGTTTGGTCTTTCATGGGTCTTGTTTATAGTACAAAAAGAAAGAATATAACCCCAGACATTTAAACAGTTAATAATGGCATAATAATGCCCCACTGCACCCTGTAGGGATGATAGTCTAGTGAAGTCTGTGTGTGTCCTTCTTCTCAGCAGAAGCTGCACTGTCTGGGTACAGATGGTCAGATTCAAAACACTTGGTTTGTGCAGCATTGCTACAAACCTCCGTCTGGCAGTAACATTAAATCATCAGATGAGAGGTGGTCTGCATCTGCTTTTACCTATTTGCCTGCAAGCACTAGTTGTAATTTGCTCTTTACAATGTGCATTTAATATTGAGCCAGGTGGTAATTTGACTTGATGACATTGTAAATGAGGGTCGCCCCTTAATCTCTCGAGGATAAATACAGGTTGAATGAATGGACATTTGTCTAAACGCCATGAAAGTTATTCAATGACATACATGACAGGATAACCTAACGCTAGTCATGGTTCGTGGTTATTGCAGGGACAATGTCAGCCCGATATCGACTCAGAAGGGGACACGGGGGACGATAAACAATACCAATTACGCCTAGTTTATGCAATCGTCGACAAATAACAATCTTCATGTTAGATCTTTTGACTCGTTTTGCTTAGGGGTCTGACCCGAGCTCGCACGAGAGACAGCAACTCAATGGCGACTCAAAGCTAACGGTTAGCTAGCAGCAACGGTGTTATCTCTGACCAGTAACGTTACTGTGTTGCTAACATGCAACGATGGCCATTTTTCTAGCAACATTGCTATCGTGTCCCCGGCGTGGTAGCTAGCTGTCTTGCTAGCTCCGAAGCTAATACAACAACCGTCAGAACATTCCTTGATAGCAGGCGCAGAAACCAAATTAGCCACGACTAAACCGCTTTTACCACTTGGACCAGTGGTGCTTACTTTCTAGTACCAAGGAGAAGAAGAAGAAAAGACCGAAGAAGGAGGGCGGGATACGCTTCTTCGGTGGTATAATGGCGGCGACAGACTAAAAGTTAACATTAGCTGTCTCCCCCCCTGTTGAAAACCTCCATACATCAATATCATTGTGAAAGATGTTACCGAAAAAGTAGCATTCATATAAAATAATAAAATTAATTCAATATAACTCACCGCACTCAGACGTTAACGGTCGAGGAAATAGAACAACAACTTCAGTTTTTTCTGCATGTTAGAAGGCTCGATCTGATTGGTTGTGTAGGTCACTTCATAAACCAATAGTATTCGACTACACATAACACTGTGGGAGTTTGTAGTCCAAAAGCCCGCCAGTATTGAAGCGGCAGGGTCAGTGCAGTCAAATATAGCCTACTGTACTTTACTTGAGTATTTCCATTTTCTGATACTCTGTACTGTCTTACACTCATCAATATCTGAAAGGGAAATATTGTACATTTTACTCCACTACAGTTATCTGACATTTATTTAGTTTTTAGCATTTAGTTAGCGTACTAGTTACGCTGCAGATATACTGTATGCTTATCCTTATCCTATATCCTAATTACCGGTATATAAGAAATAGAAGTTTGACAAAACACTCCCAACTCAAGGGAGTGTTACTAGCTTTTTGTTTTTACATACTGTAGCTTTGAACCATATCACAAGGTCGTTGTCCTTGGATTGGAGTTTGTTTAGTTGTCATAGACACAGATCTGCTGACATGAAAGCTGTTATGTAAACAATTCGTCTAGGTATAGAGAGGTGAAGTCCCTTCACTTCTGGCGGACCTCATGGGACTTATTTCTGAAAAATTATGAACGTAGTAAATGGGGAAAGACAAATTATTTTTTTATCCCGTTTGAATTGGTCCATGTATTACACATGGTGTTCTTTAATTTAAAGATAATTTCGCAACTAAATAAAGTCAGCAACAACTGCCTCATATGACTTCAACTGCCATGGATCAGTATTGAAACTGATCCATGATCCCTGGTATGCGATAAATAGGCCCAACACCACAGTATGAGAAACATCTCCATAACACCATGCTTTACTGTCTTCAGTGTACTGTAGCTTCAATTCACTGCATGGGGGTCGTCGGGCAAACTGTCTGCGGCTCCTAGACCCAAGAAGAACAATTTTGCTCTCATCAGTCCACAGAATGTTGCCTCATTTCTCCTTTGGCCAGTCAATGTGTCCTTTGGCAATTTCAACCTATTCAGTACATGTCTTTCCAGCAATGGGACTTTGCGGGGGATTCTAGCTGATAGCTTTGCTTCACATAGCCTTCTTCTGATCATCACAGTACTCACAGGTGACTTCAAGTCTTCTTGATTTTCCTGGAGCTGATCATTGGTTTAGCCTTTGCCATTTTGGCTATTCTTCGATCCATTCGATTGGTAGTTGACCGTTTTTTCCCACGTCATTCGCTTTGGATGCCATTTCTAGGCATTTGAAATAATTTTATGTTTTCCCCTCTCCAATCAACTTTTTAATCAAAGTCCGCTGTTCCTCAGAGCAATGTCTGGAATGACCCATTTTGCTGAGTATTTCAGTGTGATTTGCTTGATTCCTTCCTTAAATATGGGCCATAATTGACATCTGTTTCTTCACAGAATCAATCACCTCACTAATTGAACAAAACACTGCTATTATTTTGAACATGCCCCTTTCAATTACAGATTCAATTACACAGAATGAGCAGCATGCATGTCATGACTGTTGGGTTTGTTGGTTTTCTATGACTCTACAATACATACTACTGAATTATTTGCCATGTAGAAATATCACTTCTAACAAAAAATATGATTTATAAGGTTAGTGATGTTGTTGGACTGCTATTATTTTGATTATATATATGATTGATTTTTTTAAAACACAACAAACATTAGTCACAGGATTTTTTCTGCCTACACAATTACATGCCAAAACATTCTAACTTCAACAAATATTTTGTGAACCAAAATCTTTCTTCAACATATATCAATGCAAAATGTCTACATAAGACTTGACTTCACGTTCATGCATAGAGACAAAGGGCAGTGCCAAGTCAGACAAGGACAAAGTATTCATTTATCTGAGCTGAACTTAAGGGGCATACTTAAAGGTACAAGAGATTTTAGTCAAGCACCGGGCAGCAAAGGTTCTGCCAGAGCCTATATATATTTTCTGAGAAAGAAGAAAGTTCACAGACACCCTGAGACCTCATTAAACCCTGCTCTTCTTTTACAGCAGGGAACGGCAGATTCTGGTCTGAATGAAAAACCTGAGACAAATGTGTGGGAGAAGCTTCCTTGGTCCTCATTAAGCGACCATAAAGATATTCAGCCAGATATTTGTTTGAGGTAGTCAGGTGCTGAAGTCAAATGACACCTGATTTCAATGTGATGCTCAGATATATTAAAACTAAAGTGAGAGCATATCAAAAAGAGAGATAAGAGTTAAGACAAATATAGAAGTAGGCCTACACCACCACCACAAAATACCAGCATGTTACTGCATGTGCAGCCTCCCTCTGGTCACACGTCTGATATAATCAAACTATGGCAGTCCAAAATGTCATCAGTCAAGGTCAAAAACATTTTCACTGACATTTGCAATAGCATGGTTTCCATAACAACTGTTGCGATTTCATCATGCTGAATCTGGCCCCTTCCACAGTTCAGTAATCAGAGTGACTACAGCTCAGAGCGTACAGAGAGCGTCATTTCATTAATCCCTCCATGAAAAGGTTTCATAGCTAAAGTAAATCCTATGAATTATACCCGATATGTTTATACATTTTGGTACATATTCATACAATTGGTTATTTATTGTGAGAAAGGCTTATAAGCAGTTGACAATCATCATCACACTACTCTACATAGCAATGTTTGACTGAAAACAGATTGCGTCCCAGTGAAAAGAAGTACTTTTCCTTTACTGAAGTAAAAGTACCACGAGTGAAAATATGTTGCATTTAAATGCTGTTACATAAGTGCATAAATAATATCAACTTAATTTACTTAAAATATCAAAAGTAAATGTATTCATTATGTAGCATCACTACATTGCAATATAGGTACGGGGATAGATTAGCCATTATATTATTGTATAATATATTATTGGATTATTTACTAGAGCAGTTTTATTTTAGGTACACTCTAGTGATACTTATGTACTTGTACTAGTATGATTTTAATTATAGGGTTTTTACTTGTAATGGAGCTTTTTATGACATTGAGGCATTGGTACTTTCACTTTCCAAATTCTGTAAAGGATCTTATAACCTTGTTCACTTCCAGTAAACCCTCCATGCTACTGAAGAAACCAACAATTGAGAAGAGTAATATTATTGGTTATTGCATCGGCCACAACCAGGTTAATTGCTCATTATTGGTCCTGAAATTCCATATTGTTGCATCTCTTCTGGATTACTATGTGGGCTAGAAATGCTTTGTGGTAATTAGACTAAACACATTCACCTAGTACTATGCAACATACTAACAAGCGTCTTACTTGTATACATAGGACAAGAAAGTTATCAATAAACATGCCATTTTAATATAACATATATATATAGATCATAACTTATTTCCTCACTGAGGTCATGTTAACATGGTTCAACTTATTCAGGCATAATTCAATAATGAATTTGAGACAGGAACGTGTATCACTTTATTAATGAGTTTAATTATTTATACCAACAAACAAAAACTGTCTCTCTCCCTCCATCCCTCTTTATCATCTCCTTTTTCCAACCGTTCTGTTCCCAACAATGACATTTTACCCTCAGATGTGAGGATGATAAAATAGCAGGGTCACAGCAAATTAAAAACAAGGTGACAGATCATAAGATGGAAAAAAAACATTAAAATAGCACATTTAATCAGCTCTTCATTTAGGAAGTCAGGAGTACTGAGAATAATGTCCATTGTGCGCACACACACACACACGAAACTCACAAAGTATCTGTGAAGTATACACACAGTACTTAAAGGACCCATCACACTCGTACGACATACAGTAAGCGAAAATGGGAGACGGTCGGACACAGGAGATGATATATGTCAATGGACAGATTCCTTATTTCCCCCTTTACTCCAGACACACACACATGCACGCACACACATAGTGATCCGTTCTCTTTCGTAGATCCAGAGGCTTGTAACATTCCCTTCACATTGAACACCTTCTTGAAAAACTGGTGTTCCACCTGTTGGCTACCATGTGCACCTGCATACACACGAGCCCACTAATTGGAAATCACCCTCCCCCCCGTCTGGACCTCAGTACAGTATCTTGGATGTGAAATCATTTTACATGTGACATTTCTGGACTAAAATTTTGAATTAAAAAAACAAACAAACAAAAAAACCATAATTGTACCACCCCAGTGGAAAAGATCCCCCACTCCCCAAAAAAACACAATACAATAAATAAAACAGTTATGACATTATAACATTTATGGGGGAAAGGAGAAGTCGTGAAGAGAGTAATGGAGGGAGAGAGAATAAAAATAAAACATTTTGTTCTGTTTTCCCCTTCTGAACCAGGGACTGAAATTAACTTGTATTTACAGACTGTGACTGAGGATAAACAGTCCGGCCGCTGCTGCACCAGTCTACTAAAGAAAAAAATTACAAGAACAACAATATAATAACAATAATAACAAAAATAACAAAATAAAATAAAAGGTACTTGATATTTACAGTTTAGCAGTGAAAAAAGGAGCAAAGTGGGAAGCAGAAGGCAGAGGGAGGAGGACAAAAAGGAACGGAAGGGGAGGCTCCAAAAGCTGTTGGGTTTCTGGGGTTTGAGCATCATTTCAGGTCTGATTATTACTGAGATTAGTGGAAGTAACATAGTGTGGTCAACTTGGGCTGAACATGCACATTTGAGTGGTTGAAAGAAAGAAAACTGCTTCATGCCAACAGGGGACTGTTAGGCTGAGTAAATCATTCACCATCAGTTCCTACTACCACCACAGGACAAGAAAAACATGATAAGAGTGTCGCAGGCTGTTTGGGAAGGGGCGAAGAGGGTTTCAACAAATCTTTCTCACAAACCAAACAAAAAATGTATTCAGTCCTCCTCCTGCACAAAAAGTATCTATGTATACTATCTGAAATGACAATAAGCCAGGTGAGCAATGAAAACGGTTAGTAGTCTCTGTACCTGAATCTTCAACATAATCAAGCTGATATGAAACTTAACACCGTGCCCTGACATAATTGAGGCTTCTGTATCAGATGCAACTGGAACCCCATACCAACTGCTCCCTCTGTGTGAAGTTAACTAATGGACAGTACATATAACTTGCCCCTTTGCTTCCTCTTTACTCCCTTTGGAGATGTGCATTATTCACTTGAGAAATAACATGAAACATATGGTTTCCAGCTTAACCAACGCAAATACGAGCTTATACAGAAGAAACTGAAAATGTGCACTCTGCTCCCTCTCATTCACATAAAAGGCAGTTCAGGAGCAAATTTTCAAAGACGCGTAAAGTAAAGACAGGCTGTGGTGCCTTCCTTTGCAATAAAATTTAAAATCACCTCTATCTAAAATGAGCCAAAATCAGCGAATATGTTCTGTCTGGTATCAAACTCCGAGATTTAAAAAAAAATTCTTTACATTTGTTCACCATTGGGCTAGGTGAATTGACAATACTTAAGAGTTCAGTGGGTTGTACAATCAAACATATACACTACAGCGGTGTCATTTTTGACCCCACTAAGGATGATTGTCAACATTAGTCAGGCCTTACACACGGCCCTCATTCTCAACTCCACAGCCAATCAGGACCCCATTCAATGGCACCACGGCCACACATAAAATACACTAATGCAAATAAAATGAACATAAAAAAGGGATAAAAGTCAACTGTAGATTATAATACAGAAAATCCACGTATCCATGTACACCCCCCCCCTCTCCCAAACATCCCAACCAATGTACAGTTTCTTTATTAACAGGCTAGACGAGGGCCACCATAGACTTTGAACTGCAGCTTATATTAAGCCCAAGCATGGCTATCGAATTATCCATAAAACAACCAAACACCTTCCTGAAGCTATCAGCCACAGAAATTGCTTTCTAATGGAAATGGTTAAAATTCAGGGGAAATAGCGAAGCTGAGTGTTTATGTGGGTGTGTATAGTTATTTCTTTTCTATTTTAAGGGTTTGGAGCCAGGAGGAAGGTTGAGAGGGAGAAGAGCAGAGGACAGAAAAGGAAATGGGGAAGACAAAAAGAAAGGATGACAGAGGGATGGATGCTCAGGTACTATTGTTGATGGATCCAGGTGTTGAGCTGGGCTGGGCGGTACTGTCTGACACACTGCCCTCTGCAGGGGGAGAGAGGAAGCACACTTGTCACCAACACAAAGCTAATTTCACAGAAATAATAGATAGTTCAGTGATGACACTTGACTGCCTATCAAGTGATAATAATGCCTAAAAATAAATATAAATGTCTTTCAAGTAATATGCATAAAAGTCGGAAAAGTAGTCTTGACATTCAACATCTGGGCAAACGCTACACGTAGGATTCCGTTAAAATGGCTTAGGGTTAAAGTTCAGACTGTGCTTAAGCTTAGTTTTGGTCAGGGTCATATAGGCCAGAATGTACAATGTGGACAAAAGATATTTTGATTTCCACACATTTTAATTATGACAAAAAGCCAAATAAAACGGCCAATAAATACATGAATGTATTAAAACAACTCTCCACAATACATCTTGTCAATGAAATAGACAGCATTGAAAAGAGTGTAATTTGACCAGAGTTAGAACCCACAAAAGACTGATGTTCGGGATTAGTTTTGACGGTTTGTAACTGTAATTATATTTTATGATATAAATAGAGGATCATTTTTTGTTTTGATACATACCATGTGAGGCAGGCGATGTCTGTGCACGAGCGTGAGGAGGAATGAGTGTGGAGTTCAACTGGGGTTGGATAGACAGCTCTGAGGAATTAAAAAAGGCAAACATTAAGTACTTTTGGTGCAGTGACATGACAACCAAACATGAAAACTATGTGAAGGTCATCAGAGGTCAAACACAGAATGATGTATGACAGAGAGGTAAACTGACCAACGGGACTGAAGTTGAAGAGGAGCGGCAGTTCTCGTCCGCTGGGCAGGCGGGTGTTGGGCTGGCGCAGCTCATCGAAGAAAGCGTGCGCACATGCTTCCAGGGGAGACAGCCTGGTTACCGGCGTGTATTCCAGCAGTCGAGAGCAGAGGGCAATGGCCTCTGGTGGGGTTCGAGGCTTAAACACCTGATAGGGAGAGAAATTCAGAAATGTGCGTTTATGCAAATCCAAGACTAAAGATGCTTTCAGACAGCGAGAGGCAGGGTGGCTACCACCCATGCATGCGCTAAATTTATTGTATCTGAGTTTTCTGAATTATACACCTCTTCAAAACATAACATCAACGTCTCATTATCCAGTCTAAGACAATAAACAACATTTATGATACTATGTAGCAAAAACGTTGCTGAACTGTGTCATAATGCTACTCATTTTCTCTATTTTAAAGCTTCAATTAAAAATACTGGGTGGCAGCATCAGTGTTTTCAAAAGTCTACTTGCATATAGAGATATTTCATCAAATTCCAGTTTATTTCTAACCCACAAAAAGAGAAAAAAAAAATCAATTTCAGAGGATCTCTAATGGCGTTTTTCCATTGATGGTAACAACTCGGCTCGACACGGTTTGACTCGCCTTTACTCGATTCGGCCCATTTTCGGTCGGTTTTCCATTGCAGATTGAGTAACGCCTCAGCGTGGCTGGTTACCATAGCTACGCGTGATGACGTAATTTTCAACGTGATTCACAACACGTCGGCTACTCGCCAATGTTTTGAAAAATCACCGCTAAAAAAAAAACAGGAGTTTGGGAATTCCGACGGTGTTCAGACGTCGACATGACTGTTGTTCGGCGACACGAAAGGGTAAGTTAAGTTTAACATTTAACATTTGCATGTGTTAGGGACCCCGATCAGTATTTACTATACGCTATATAAAGTACATGAACTTTAGCAACCATGATTACACACCAAAATATGTATGCTGTGTACCGTCTGTGTTTCAGAGCATTAACGCTTTGCAAAACCGCCGCCGCAGACCGTCTGGTGGGCGTTCGGTGTCCGACGGGTGAAATCTCTGGTTCTGACCTGCTGGGCTTCGTATAATCTTTATGAGAGTCATGGCTTATGAAAACAACTGGTATGCATCTGGAACAGCAGAGCCGGGGGGGACACTGTCACAGGGTGCAGGGGAAGAAGACCGGGATGGACGGGAGGGTTTGATGCGCTACTTGAATAGCTAAATAAAAACTTTTCTTTGATATATTGTTTTGTTTTGTTCTTGTTTTTTAAAGTAACAGTGTGCAATATTGGAAACAACATAAATCCCCTAATATATAGCCCTTAATATTGAACAGTTAAAGTGAGAATAGTGCAGAGAGTAGATAATCTGTCGGCTAGATTTTTTTTTTTTTTTAAATGTCCCGTTTGTTCTGGACACACACTCCGCACTCTTGTCTGCTAACAACGCAGCGATCCGACCAACCAGCAGTCTGCAGGTTTCCACGTCACCTTTTAGTATCGCATCAGCTCGCTTAGAACCTCGACTGAGGTAGTACGAAAAAAAAGTACCTGGTAGCAGGTCCCGGGACTTTTTTTCGTAATGGAAAACCAAAAAATGCGGGTAGAGTCGAGGCGAGTAGAGTAGATACCACGCAATGGAAAAGCACCATAAAACATTACATAACTGCTAACCAGGTATAATATTCCCCAGTAGGGGGAACATACCTTTGTCCAAGGGTGTGCTTTGATTTGAGGGAATTTGAACTCTGTGTAGTTAGGGTTCATCTCCCGGATCTGCTCCCTTGTTGGTGTCCCCAGGACCTGCACACAAGAATGCAGAGTTAAGTTTCATTAATATTAACATATGTCCTGCGTGCCTGTATACAAAATGTGGAGGAGGAATTGTCAGTGTGGATAATAAGATATATATCATATATAGCCTTCCTTATATTAAGTATACAGCTTGCATTGTCCTTCTGGATATACTGATTTCCATTTAATGATACCTGCATTTAAATGTATTCAAATACTGTATTTAAATACACGTAATATAAATACACAAAGTTGTACTGGTGAGGTATCAATAAATGCTTATTTTTCCATAGTTGTTACAAATAATAAACAGTTTCTTAAAACCCAAGTTTTCCCCCACGTCTCCTTTTATCTAGCTGCTTGTGCAATCAGTTGGCTTTCAGCCACAGTCTGTAGTATCCCTACTGTACCTTGATGATCTCTACTAGCTGGTCCACACCACTGTCCCCAGGGAAGATGGGCTGGCCCAGCAGCAGCTCAGCCAGCACACAGCCGGCCGACCAGATGTCAATGTTGGACGTGTAATCGGTGGCACCAAAGATGAGTTCTGGGGCACGATAGTACCGTGAGCAGATATAGGACACATTTGGCTCCCCCCGAACTAGCTGCTTTGCACTAGAAGATGGAAGAAGAGAGATGAAGGAGAAAAAGACGAGAAAGAGAGAATGTACAGGAGGGGAATGCCAGTCAACATAAACTTTTCATTTCTCAGTGTTTCTTTGTTTTCATAAAATTATAGCATGTCAGCAAAGAAAACAGTGACGTAAGAAAGACATATGACAGATCAATACAGGTAAATAAAGACTGAGAAAGAGATATCTACACAGACAGCCAACTAAACATGCAGACTGTGACAGACAGTCACGACAATGAAAAGAATGATAAAGATAGACACGTCCAGAGGCAGTCTGGTACTAACCTGCCAAAGTCACAGAGTTTGAGGATGGCCGTCTCTGGGTCCACCAGGAGGTTCTGGGGCTTAATGTCTCTGTGACACACACCCTGGGAATGGATATAAGCCAGACTGCGGAACAGCTGGTACATGTACACCTAAGGGGGGGAAAGAGAGAAAATGCCCGACTGTGTTAAAACAGAATCATACAGATATTTCAGGGAAGAAAAGCAAAACAGCATTTGAGGACAGCCAAGTTTACTATTGTAATGTATTTTCCCTGTTCTCCTGTTTAGTCAGGTGATTCATGACTCACAGAAGGTGTCTGGGCTCCAATGCTCGATCAGGGTTTCTGCAGAGTTCGCCTGTTATGTTCGATCCTTTTCAAAACCACAAAGATTTTTGAATGCCTCTTTTTATGATCACACTGGCCAAAGTACAATATGGCCTTGAATATTTCATATTATATCATATTTATTTTAGTGCTTGCCAACAGTGTACAACAACAATTCCTAATAAAATAATTAATTAATGCAATCTGGACCTTGATAAGCAGCAGAAAACGGATGGATGGGCTAACCAATAATAAAAAATTAAAAATTCTATTAAAAGGTAATTTGTGTTTTTGCTAAAATCAACACTTGCTCAATGTAAGAGGAGAACCAGTGAACTTACAGGGGGGGGGGGGGGGGAGTATTTGATCCCCTGCTGATTTTGTACATTTGCCCACTGACAAAGAAATGATCAGTCTATAATTTTAATGTTAGATTTATTTGAACAGTGAGAGACAGAATAACACAAAGATACAGAAAACGCATGAAGAAAATGTTATAAATTGATTTGCATTTTAATGAGGGAAAATGTATTTGACCCCTCTGAAAAACATGATTTAGTACTTGATGGCAAAACCCTTGTTGGCAATCACAGAGGTCAGACGTTTCTTGTAGTTGGCCAACAGGTTTGCACACATCTCAGGAGGGATTTTGTCCCACTCCTCTTTGCAGATCTTCTCCAAGTCATTAAGGTTTTGAGGCTGACATTTGGCAACTCGAACCTTCAGCTCCCTCCACAGATTTTCTATGGGATTAAGGTCTGGAGACTGGTTAGGCCACTCCAGGACCTTAATGTGCTTCTTTTTCAGCCACTTCTTTGTTGCCTTAGCTGTGTGTTTTAGGTCACTGTCATGCTGGAATACCCATCCACGACCCAATTTCAATGCCCTGGCTGAGGGAAGGAGGTTCTCACCCAAGATTTGACGGTGCATGGTCCTGTCCATTGTCCCTTTGATGCGGTGAAGTTGTCCTGTCCCCTTAGCAGAAAAACACCCCCAAAGCATAATGTTTCCACCTCCATGTTTGACGGTGGGGATGGTGTTCTTGGGGTCATAGGCAGCATTCCTCCTCCTCCAAACCCAGTTGTTCTCTGAATCATTCAGACGTTCCTAGGCAAACTTCAGGCGGGCATGTAAATGTGCTTTCTTGAGCAGGGGGACCTTGTGGGCGATCCTCACGTGTGGTTCTGGGTCGATTCCTCACTGTTCTCATGATCATTGCAACTCCACGAGGTGAGATCTTGCACGGTGCCCCAGGCCGAAGGAGATTGACAGTTCTTTTGTGTTTCTTCCATTTGCGAATAATCGCACCAACTCTTGTCACCTTCTCACCAAGCTGCTTGGCAATGGTCTTGTAGCCCGTTCCAGACTTGTGTAGGTCTACGATCTTGTCCGTGACATCCTTGGAGAGCTCTTTGGTCTTGGCCATGGTGGAGAGTTTGGAATATGATTGATTGCTTCTGTGGACAGGTGTCTTTTATACAGGTAACAAGCTGAGATTAGGAGCACTCCCTTTAAGAGTGTGCTCCTAATCTCAGCTCGTTACCTGAATAAAAGACACCTGGGAGCCAGAAATCTTTCTGTTTGAGAGAGGGTCAAATACTTATTTCCCTCATTAAAATCAAAAAAACATTTTTGACATGCATTTTTCTGGATTTTCTTGTTGTTATTCTGTCTCTCACTGTTCAAATAAATCTACCATTAAAATTACAGACAGATCATTTCTTTGTCAGTGGGTAAACGTACAAAATCAGCAGCGGATCAAATACTTTTTCCCCCCTAACTGCAGATTTCTGTCATGTGCCAGTTACTTCAATATGGACACTGATTGTGTTTTTGAGTGGACTGTGTAGGTGCATGTTGAAAGAAGCTGCTGTGTTGTGTCTGATGCAACCCGCAGTTTCTACAACAAAATAATGTAGGAGTGAAAAGTTACCCCAGAAGATGTTCAACTGTCCTCATCAATCCCCTAGTTAACATTTGTCTACACATCCGATTCCTAGGTCAGTGATGTCATTCCTTTGCTCACACAGTTAAGTCTGCACCCATTTAATGTGTCTGTGGAATGCAGATGATAAGCATCTTAATATGACAAATCATTGTCATCACCATTATCATCATTACCCACATGATGCATTGATAGCAAGCCGGCCACAGATTACAAAATGATTACAGACAAGATGACTGAAGGGATGAGAGATGATGTTCAAAAAGGGGGCAGAGAGAGAGAGAAGAGGAAGAGAGGGGTGTGGAAAACTGAGACAAGGCATAAACATGGACACCCAGGGGACAGGGATGTAGAAGTGTATCGCTGGAGGACGGAAGAATGACGAGAGAGAGAGAGAGAGAAAAAGAAAGAAAAGAGAGAGAGAGATCAGTATTCATCTCAAAGCCACAGGGGAGCAGCAGGCCGAGGAAGGGAAATGGGCCATGAGACAGCTATAATGTTCTCTCTGCTGCTACAGACACCGTAAACACACAAACTCTCTCTAAAATGAGCACCCTTTTAGATAGGGAACCAAGCGTATTACAAACAGATTCATTCCCATGGGGCCATATTTCCCTTTTTGCTTTCATAATCCTTAAACAGTGAGCTGTCTGTGAAAAACAAACAGGAAAATACTTTGGTTGTTTGACACCGACCGGCAATAACTAAATTTCATTTTCAGTTTCCACTGCACTGTGTTAAAAAAATTGCTCGATAACTGATGAAACGCAATTCAGAAGACTAGGATGAAATATATAAATCTTATCCCAGAGAGATAATGACCAAGGTTGGAAACCTGCCACTAATGAATGCAAAAAGCACAAAAGTACAAATTAAACCCATTAGTCCAATTGAAAATATCAGCTACTCCATGTCAGTAGCACAGAATGCTGCTAAAGATTCTCCAAAGTGTGAAGCAGTTGTTTTTTTAAACAGATCCTACTGTATTCCTATTAAGCCATCCATACATTTTCTGTTGCTTATCCAGGTCCAGATTGCATGATAGTAATTAATAATTTCTAGGGCTGGATCTGAATATTTGTTCGATGGGTAGTTATTTGATTTTCAATTTTGAGATTCAAATCATGCAAGCTGAAATTTTAGTGTGGTAAGATCAGAGAAATGGTGAGTTACAAGCAAGCAGTCTGATGTGTGAAGACATCTGTATGGTTATACTGTATCAGCCCAGTGTTGTTTTCAGGCGATTTGATAAAAGGTAAAGATAGTACAACCGTTCAAAACGCTAATGCTCTAGTGAAACACTAGATGGCTGAGCATTCATTCAAGAACACTGCGTTGGCTGTCACCTGTTAGACAGTCCGGCAAAAACGCAAGTCTTTCCATTTATTTCAAAGTTAAGACCGTTTCAAATTTTGGAGAAAAGCAACCTGAAGTCACTCTGCAGTGGACAATCATGTAACCGGAGACTGGCTCGTCAATCTATATGGCAGCGTGAGAGTCCCGTTAACGTTACAGTTAACACTTTCCCCCAATTTCCACCGGATGTGTAACAGCTGCGGAGTCATTAGGTTTCCATTAAAGTCAATGTGTGTATTTCCCTGCACTACACCTTGAAATAAACAGTACAGAGTTGTTTCCTCTCTACTCCTCTGGATGGAAAAACACTCTTGTTTTTGTGGTTCTATTCTATGTGCATTTGCGAGATCTCGTTGATTTTCGAGACTTCAGCTCAGTCATGGCCGCAGCCGTTCTGTAACAAATCCAGACCTGGTGGGTATTGACGGATGGTGGAGCACAGAGCCGACACCCAGCGGAGCCGATACATTTTATTTGTATTGTACCTTTTTGGTACAGGACTTTCGGAACGGTGCTAATGTACATCAAATGCAAATTCTTTTTTTTAAAGATTATTTTTTGAGGGCTTTTCCCTTTATTTGATAATGACAGTGGATAGACAGGAAGCAAGCGAAACATAATTCAATTCCGAGTTCCCACAAACATTAAGTGGCGGACCAGAAGTTTGTTTAATCTCCGCCTTGCACTTTAAGTGTTTTACACACTGTGTTCTTATCCCAACCATGCCACTCGCTAGCTAGCGTTATGTCCAATGTAGAGAAGCCAGAACATGAAGACCCTACGTTATCATTAAGGTCTCCTGTTTGGGAACATTACGGTTTTCCCGGTGAAATACAACGCTTATTTTACTGTCAATATTCAGTACTTTCAGAATATAAAAAGAAACGTTTCAATGTTATCTAACTTACTAAAAGGTTTGCTTGGTTTTGCTTATATTACGTTTAAGGAGAATGCATAAAACAGTTCCAGAATCTAAACTATTTTTATTGTGCAAAATTCAAAGTAGTAAAATATACTTATACTTAAATAAATACACATACCAATAACTTTAACATGCTTCCTTTTCAAAACAAAAAAGTTGTAAGACTGCTGTGTAAACACTACCTTGACCACAGGTAACATTAGGTTTAGGTTGTTAGGTTGAAAAGAGGGCGTAACTCCACTGTCAGCTTGCTTTGGAGTTGTTTGAATAACGGTGGTTTGGCAGGACCATTTCTGGCGAGGTAAAACATCTTAAATCTAGTGTTATAATCATTGCTCTGAACCCGTCTTTCTCAACGGTCTGTAGTGGGACTGTAGGTGGATTGGTATTGTGTTCAATATGTTGCTCCACTGCATGCTTCAGGTGACAGGTCTTAACATTAGCGCGACAAGTACAGATAGCGACAATTTTTTAAACCAAAACCCTCCAAACAACAGACAGCTCCTCCTGTCAGCATACATTTAGTTCTACAGCTTCGATTTTGAAACATCAACGTCTATCCTATCTATATCCATCTTCACCGTAATGTAACAAGAGCACTACTGTTTACCCTGCGACTGGAGGCGTGACCATGCGTGCTTAAAAGCTCAACATTGGAAAGGGTCCGTCTGAAACAGTGTCGCGCGGCCCAGCGTTCCGAACGTTGTGCACCGGTGTGGTGGTATATTAAAAATTGATATAACAAAAATATACACCGGTATTCGGTGTGAAGCAGTATACCGCCCAGCACTAGTGTGCTCATTAGTGATCGGGTATGTTTCTGCCAACACGTCAAACTTGCTAACTCGCTTGAAACAACCACCACGTGAATGTGAATATCATGGCTACAAGGGGGAAAACAAGCGTAGTGAAAACGCAGCTCCCCTTGGCATTAAACAGACTTTTATTGGTAATTCATATCAGGCCAAAGCAATAACAAACACCACTGGTGTTTTTATAGCAGTGGATCTACGACCATATTCAGTTGTTTAAAACACAGGTTTAAAACACATTTCAGCCAGAAAGTCAAACCACCCTATATTTATTACAATTCATTTAGACGTTTTTCAAAAAAATTGTAAACGGATCGTTATTTACAAAAGTTCATAATAAACAAGCACTTTTTTTGTTTCTTTACTTTACTTGTTGGGAGTTTTGTATTTCCCCCCCCTTACTGTACCAAAAAACAACAGTGACTTCAAAACCGAGGTACATACTGAATCGTGATTTTTGTGTAGCATGATCGTATGAAAAACGTTTTAGACACTATGAAGGTAAAAAAATTTTTTAAAAAAGGTATTCGGTACAGCCCTACTCATTTCATTAGGAATTTTTGTTATACACTGCCAGGAAGTACTGAAAGAAATGCGATAATTCAAGGTTATATTGTTCCTACTAGTTTTCCATCATACTTTTATACTTTTGCCAGTAGGATCATGAAAGCAGCAGAAACTCTGATTTAGCATTGGAGCTAGGATAGCTTCTGTGAGTCATTACATATAACTGCCAAAATGAACCCAGCGAATGTCCACTTAATTTCCATTCTCTGCTTAACTAAAGACAAACAGAAAGGGGTGAAAATGTAACCTCTGCAAGTGTTAAGGACAAGTTTGCCTGTAAACAACCAACAACATATTTGCTTCTACAATTATAACAGCACTTTTCACTTATGATACATACAGAAACTAAGTATGTCATCCCTGAATAAAAAAAACTTTTTGATGCCTATAGTAGCGTGAAGAAAGCAGTTAGATTGGTTTGCTGCTGGGCATTTCTTCTGTGTGTTAGTATACATACCTTAACATAGATGATGGGGATGGTGGTCTTGGCCTTGTTGAAATGCCGAGCCACCCTGTACACTGTCTCAGGGACAAAGTCCAGCACCAGATTCAAATACACCTCATCTTTCTGGAAAGTAGGAAAAAAGGAAAGAGGACTGTATAATTAGAGGTGGAATGTAAAAGTGATGTTATGATTATAAAACAAACCAATCTCAAAATATGTTGGGTTGTACATGGAGTACATGAACAAAAGAATAATTGTAATTGTATGCAGTGATTAGCTATATGATTGAAGATTGCTTTTAGAAAGGCAATATGAAAACGTTTATCTTATGCTTTGAACTGATTATCTTAAATGAATATTTAGTGCAAACAATGATTAAAATAAACAATTGCTGTTGATGTCGCTCATGTACACAAGTTTTACACTTATTGAACCCTACATAAAACAGTTCTTTAACTATAAAATCTTTCTTTCTTTTTTTTCTTTTTTAAAAAACAATAACAAAATGCACTATGCGTCATTGCACATGGCTTACATATAAAAACGCACCTTGACCTTAGGAACCCAGGTACACAAATATTTTGTTCCTAGAGCGCACAGTTCAGAGGTTATGGATCAAAAGCCAAGTTTGGCTGATACAACTTGTTTTTCTCTCAGATGCAGATACATTGATGGCAAAACCACAATAGTAATCCGAGGTATTTGTCCAAAGTGCTTGAACCTTTAGAGCGCCAAGTTAAAACCGTAAATTGAATGTACACTAAAGACCAGGATCACCTTGTCTAAAACATGTCTATGAATCATCAATGATGCATGCACCATTAAATGGCTGGGTGTGGAGGCAGAGTGCTTCACCTCGAAACATGATTCATACGGCATAAAACGTCAAGTCAGTACATACACACCTTCTCTCCACTGGAGTAGAAGAAGTAACGTAGCCTCACAATGTTGCAGTGGTCCAATTTCCTCATAATTTGCAGCTCCCTATTCTGCATGAGCAAAGGAAAGAAATGCAAAAATTGTGACTTGTGCAAAAATGTGACTGGCACAGCAAACTGGCACAGGTCTGTAATCCAAGATAATTACTGAAGAACGTCATATACTAATCCACAGAGTAAAAGAGCAATAAACAAAGTAATTTGTGTCTACACAACCTTGTTTGTAGAGGCAAAGTTTATAGCTTTCTGTAATTATCTGACCACATGCTCTTCTAAACATACCTTAAACCTCTTGTCTTGGAGAACTTTCTTAATTGCCACCATCTCCTGGCTGTCGATGAGCCGAGCCTGGTAGACCACTCCAAAGGAGCCATTTCCTATAACCTTTATGTCTGTATAGGACACTTCTTGTGGGCGATCGGGGCCCTGGCCAGGTGTGGCTACCACCGTAGTCACCTTGCCACTGTCTCCTGTGGATGAGAACACAAACGCATCTTGTTAGAAAGATCCTGAATGTTTGAAAAATGTAAACATACAAACATTCTGTTGTGAAAAGGCATTGTCTTTTTCATAGAAAAAGTGATGTTTAGACATGTGATAAACATTGGCATGATCCTCTCCCACGCAGCCTTTCCATATGTCAGTGTCCCTGAAACATGGAAGCTATGGAAACATTAACATGCCCTTCCTTTCTTTTTTAAATGGCTGTGACCTATGTGGTGGCTCCACTCCAGACACACTCCACTGGCTGGTAATGAGCTAATGAACCAAACCCCTTTTCATACTGAAGACACATATGATGCAGGCCTACTCAACCAGCCTCCAACACAAGTTATACCCATTCATGTGTGACTGTCAAAGCTGAATCCCTTGTCGACACAATTAGAGTTGTCAGCCTTCCTATTAATACCAATAGCACATTTTTTATTTTGTTTTCAATACATTTAGATGTTTGGACTTTATAAGACTGGAGTTATTGGAAATATTTGGTTCACACAAGTCCTACACAGCCACCACTGGAATCTAATTCTACAAATAGTATAACACTACTTCTAGTGTAGCCCTATTTTTTATCTGCAACTGTGCAGATTTAAAAAAACTGAATTAAGAAACATGCAAAATATTAAAAATCTGTGCAGCATTCAAATGTTGATTTAGAATTGGAATATCAAAATTATGAATGAAGCTTCTATTATTCGGTACAGCCCTACCAGTAACACATTTTCAAATAGGAGTTCCTGGACCAGGTCCCTGCAACCCACGTTGAACCCAGTTTAGGACAGGAGTCTCAAAGCCAGGTTGGGTGACGTGTGTTGACCCATTCAGATTACAGGTTTAACCTGCGTCTCTGTGTCTTTCTGAATTTGTTATAGTCTCAATCACAGTTCCAGCTCAGCACCTCTGCAATCTCAATTACCTCAATGTCCCCATTCCAATAATATACATATACCCCAGGGATAAATTGATGTAATCCGTGTGTAAGAGCCAGTTAAGCAGGTAGTTGTATTTAGTACGTTTTATGGTATTCCCTCAGTCAAGGAAATCATGTTTGCAGCTACTGCCAGCTTTTTTTAAGAGCTGAAATACAGATAATACATAATGATGGGTGAAAAACCAACACTAAGTGCCTTAGTAAGGTGTTGGGCCACCACAAGCTGCCGAAACATCTTTAATGTGCTTGATGGTGGAGAGCTCAGTCTAACACCTCTGTCTAAACTCTCCCATTATATTCCTCAAATAATTCAGTAACCACTCGTGTCCTATGGATGGGAGCATTGTTATCTTGGAAGAGACCTTTCCTATGAGGATATAACAGTATTACCATAGGATATAGGTGGTCAAGGACAACTGCATTTTTATACATGCCACAGAGCATGACAGCATGCTAATTGCTTTATTGAAAAACACCTAAATGGAAGCATCTAAATTCCATATATTTTTTTTCACTAATTTGTCATTATTTGTCACCTGTCTGTATATTCTCATTTAGGACAGAATGTTTGACTTTGTGGCAATCAGGAAAAGTGAGATGTTCAAGATCTAACCGTAACTGACAGCTCTAGTTATTGTCAAGTAGCTGCTCAGTGTTTTACGCCTGTGCCTGTGTTGGGTCAAAAATTATTTGAAAAATCGCCACCAGAAGCAACGACACTGGGAGGGGAAGAACAGCAGAGAAGAGGCCCATTGCCAAAAGGCTTGTCAGAGCCTGTAATACAAAATTGCGTGGACAGTAGCACACCCAGAAGTGTTTCCATTTCCTGGGCTTGCTCACTTCGCCTGTCTGAACAGGACCCCTCCTGATCTCTAGTAGGTCTCCAAGTCGCAAAATGGAAAAAAAACAAGACTGAAATTTGGCTTTATCAACTGCTTTTTCTGTCTATAAATCAAAAACATTGATGACAAAATGATTCTCCAATTGATTCCTGATGACAAAAGACAACTATATACACTTTGCTATTTTTTTGCAATTTTCTAGCCAAAAGTGTTTCAAGGTTATCAGCAGGCCTTAGCAGCAGCCAATAGCATAGCCACAGATCTCTCTACGCCCAGGTAAGTGTGTAGCTCTTGCACATTCCTGTTTTCCAGCGCCACGATACAACGTTCTTCTGCATTTCCTTTTAACATCACTTTCACACTCTTTTTAAACAAGTTAAGTCAGAGTGAAGCACATTAAATATGAAGCAGCTGTGGAATGATAGTCGCTTGAATAATCAATGCAAAGATGAACACTCTGCCCAGCTGTCGGTGAATAGCTTTGGTTTCTGATAAGTCAACACAAGCCTGATGAGTAAGAGAAAAAAGGGATGAGCAGAGTGACTCTCATCACACCCACACTAAAAGGCAATTAGCTTGGAGCTTGTTTGTAAGTGTAAACTCAAGCACACTTTTAAATTGATAAAATGATCTGATTGAATGACAAATTATAAGTATTTTATCATTAATGGCCTATAGAAATTATAACAGCACCTTGCTTAGCGAGGGATTTACAGTGGGCATGGCTTGGATAAATCACTCCAAAGCTATTGGTGTCTTTTATTCCATTTGTCTACACATGTCCCATCCTCCACAATAGAAGATGCTTCAATTTACCAGACCTCAAGCAGGGACACATACTATACCAATAACTATCAATGGTCCTTAAATTTGCTGATCAGAAAACTATACCTCATAACTATTGTAGTTTATGTTCTTTTGCTGATCCAACATATTCTCTACCATTACCGATACCTCACCAACATCGACAAATGCTAATCCAATATGGTGCTCTTTTTTTTTTAATTCAAACTCTTTATACCATACTGCATGGATTGGGATCATTTTTATGTAAAGTAACATGAGCCCAAAGACTGCTATGATTGCCGTGGCACTAAATACTGAGTCCAAGGCCCACTGACACACTGAATTCCAGATCCATGCATCTATGTGTCTTCCTTTTCTTTTTTGTCTATCATGTCTATGTACCTTTTGTTTGTTCGTAAACCAAAAATGTAAAGCGTCTTTGAGTGTTTAGAAAATCACTATAAAAAAATAAATGTATTATTATTACGACATTGATCAAGAAAATGTATTTAATGTGGATTGGTGACACTGTTCCTTCACTTTGATTTAACTAAGCTAGAATTCTCACTATCTTGATGAAAGATGGCCTGAGATTAGTTTCGCCTACACCACAGATACAGACTAGGATAGGAGAAAAAAAATGCTCTGGGTTGTTGGCACTTTTTTATGCCAATCACAATCGTCTTGGGCGGCATCAAGTTCTGGACGCAGCAAGAGTGGCTCTGCATATTCTCAGGAAGGAATTTGTTTTGGTGGAACATTTGAACCCCACAGAAGAAAACGTGACATACAATATTAAATTAGGTTAACTGGTCACACAATACAGTAACGTAAGTTATTCTTACCAGTGTATCGCCAGGTGTACTTGTCCATAGAAATCCCTGCCAATCAGTCCCAAAACATCCACAGTTAAATAGCGAGTGCCGTAAGCATAGGCTATTTTTTGGATATCTTTACAATTATTCGTCAAAAGAACCAAACAGGCTTGCCTTATTGCACGATCAAAATTTTCTTCAAAAGTTGCAATTTCAGCATGTGGCTTGCTACCTCAAAGTTTATTATTGTTTCCCGTATCAAAGGGAGTTTGAGAACAGCAATACACAGAGAGCGGAAGGTGAGAGGCCAAGCCTGGATGTCAGGCTTTATCTTGTAAATGTACTTCTGTCCATCCAGATAACCTGAGATGGATTTATGTACTGGATCAGATGTTTAAACCCGGGGAAAGGTGATATTAATAATGTTAGTACCACTAGATCGGTACTGGTACATCCCTTCTCTTGACCATCTACTATACAGCTAATGATGCGGGTGTGTCAGTTCAGGATTTAAAAGGCAGGACAAACACAAATGGGATTTTAAAGGGTGTAACGGGATGTAATAACCCCCAGATCCAAGTAAATGCTTTTGAAATTGGTAACTAGTGGTAGAAAGGTACATAAATATTTAGAAGTGGGACAACTTTGAAAATACATTGGTAACTGAAACAAGGTAAAACCAGTGACTTTAACATGGGTTTCTGATATGTGAACACTGTAGAACAGGAGTACTTAAAACTGCTTGCTCAGATTAATAATCTTAATATTTGATCAAACCATTATTGATTTAACTGTAAATATTGAATAACTGCAAATGAGACCTAAGAATTAATTTGTGACTGACTCTTTGGTCAGTTCTAAATCACTTAACATTGATTATTGGCATCACCCCTAAAGGCTTTGATCAGCCAAAGGTTTTTTTATTTACATTTGGTCAGTCCAGCTGATAGTGTCTTTTAATATTGTCAATGACACCATTTAGTTGTTCCCGTTCACATATTTTTCTCTTTCTGTGTCAAAAAACTAGAAGTATAAAGTAGTGGTTCAGTACTGGCTTGTTAATGCTACCGGTAATCAAGTACAGATATTGCTTCACTGCGGCACATAAGTCATTGATCAAGTCCCTGTTACATGCGGGGCCAAGTTGTCTGACAAAAGTAAATTGAGGTTAATAGTGACATCTGTCGTGTGTGATTGGCAGTCTTGGCAAAATCACAGAGAGTAGAGTAGCAGAAAGCAACCTTCTTAACATTGCTGCTACACAGCATCTAACCATGTCCGAGCAGGCAGACATCACCTGGCCTCAAGCTCAGTTTTCCCCATACACATTAAGAAATTGGTCAGGGTCCAGGCAGCTCTGACATAAGAACAATGCTTTCACAAAATGCAACAGACCCTGGTGACCAGGACTGAGATATTCTGAAAACTGAACAGGGAAAAGTCAGATGTGAATGAGCCAAATCACCTGATGAAGATCTTCTGATTGGCTGCATGTACTAAGTTTAGCAAAGACTTACTACACAGCAGCTTGAGTCACCTTTGATGTTTGACTTCCATTCATTTTCTTTGTTAGCAAATTCAACTGTTTTAATAATCAATTATTGATCCAACACATTATATTATCACAGGCCCCAATTAGCAGTTTTATTCCCGTTTTGAAGAGCTATGATACTATTTTCTTCTGTCTCTCCCAGTATGTCCTTTTGCACACCTTTGTCCAACCCTTCAAATCTTCAGCCAACTGCTACCGCTGCATAGCGACATGTCCCCTGAGCATTCTGCAAGTTATTGTCATCACACCAACAAAACTAACTGTAGGTACTATGCTATTGGCAAGCTAGGGTTTCCAGTAAAGGCGTCAAAATGTTTAAGATAGTGAACGTGTTCAACCATCAGTGCAAAGGTAGACAGCCTACCTAAGGGAATAATGGCTTCCTCTAAAAAGGTGTCCAGAAATGTAATTACATTCAGAACTAAGGGGGAGCTGACACGGCTGCACAGGAAATGTGCCAAAATAAAAAGGTTTACCAAACGGTTTCCACTATGCTAAGCTAGAAATCTCACTTTCTTGATGAAAGATGACCTGAGGTGGACGTATGTACTAGACCAGCAGTTTAAACCCATGTATACATGCTGTCATATTCATTAATATATGCATAAGTTTAGTCACTGATTTTAATGTACATTTCTTCTGGCTCCCAGAAGAAGTATAGTATCGCAAACCTAGTTTGGCAAAAACTATTTATGCAATGTCAGACTGGACCGAGGATGACGCCTAAAAAGTTAGACATAACAATTTCAAACTACTCTTTACAAACGTTAGAAAGCTAGCCAGCTTCCCATCTGATATTAATGACGAATATATTACAGCGTCGGCTAACACCACTTCTATTCTTGGGTTACAATGCAAAAATAATGTTAGGTAATGTTGCCGAAAACATTTACATAACATTATTTTCCGTCGAAATATCATATATAACGTTATAGTTCAAAGCTCGTCACCAGCAACTAACGAAGATGTTAGCTATGCGATAAAAGCCCTTGATTGCAATGGTTCGTTAACAGTTAATGAAAAACACAGCTAACGTTAGCTGGACAGCTAACTTAAGTTTGCTAACCAGCTAACAGCTTGCTGGCTAAAGGTTAGCTCCGCGACAATGATCGAAATTAAGCACACTCCCGACACATTTCTCTAAAAAGTAACGAACAGCCCGAGCCTTTGTAATAACATGTAAACTGTGCTTATGATATAATTACAAAACACTACTTACTAGGCAGTTTCAAATTCCCAAAGCTCGCCGAGCTGCTTCCACTGGCTTGAGAAGCCCCAGTTTTTCCTGTCGAGCTTCCACCGGCTACTGCTGATCCGGCACCGGCTGCAGCGGATCCGGGAGCTCCGGGAGGCTCAGCAAATGAGCTGGTCCTGGGCCGCCCGCTGCCGCTCATATTTGTGTGAACTAAAGCCGGGGCAATGTTGAACGTTATTAGCAGCCAGACCGGCACAAACTTAAGCTATATATAAGTGTATTTTAATATTCGATAGAAACATAAACTACACTTACAGCGTTCTGTATAGGTTGCCCGTCTCCCCCTTTCTTCCTCTGTAGAACGGTGATGGTGGGGGGACTGGGGAGCTGACGCACAACGACGTAAAGCTCGCAAGGGTTACTGGGAAAATGAGTTCTTGGGGGTTTCGAGTCCACACTAACAGTACTAACGAAAATATGAAATTGAGTTACGACGAAAATCAAATTACAATGACTACCTCAATGGTAATTTGACGTTGGGTTATGTACATGTACCGTTAGCCAACACAGTGTCAACGTTTCTTTTTAAACAAACAAAGACACAATGTATTCTAGTCCAAATTATTCTAAATATCCGACAAAGTACATACAGCAGCTAATTTAAAATTTATCTTGAAATTGGGTAACTTAAAGTTATACTAAAAAGAAAAATAAAAAAGGCTCGGGGGAAATTGTACTCGTACAGTCGACAAAAAAACTACAATGCCCATCAGGACAGTTTAGGATTGACAGTCAGCATGTCCAATCACAGATTCTGAAATAATGAGGCTACCGCATTGGGCGGAGCTTCGTTTCACAAGAATGGAGAAGATCGGCGGGCTAACGTTTCATTTCACGCGTTGAATTGCAGTTTCCCACGGACACCATTCATATTTTAGTATTTCCACGCCACAGATGGTGACAAGGGACTAACAAAAATGCACACACTTGTGTGAACTTAGAGTGATGACTACACGAGGGATTGTCCAACGAGAGTAAGTAGAGGTAAAGGGAAAGAAGGGCCCGCCGTCGTAGCCAGAGAGCTGCGGGGAAAAGTGGGTAGCGCCGCCTGACGGACCGCCCGACGAACCGGGGAGCCGCTGTCAGGAAACCGCGGTGCCGAGAAACAGGTCTGCAATATCGGAGGGAGCGCCGCCAACAGCTCTCCATATGCCATCACACACTGTAAACAAAGATATGAATTACATTTGTGAGGAAAACCATGCAATGATTAGTGATGTTGTGCTGAGAATGGTCGTATTGTTAGCATTATAGGGCCTTCATTTGGCTAACGGCTGAAAAATGCGATGTTTGTACACAGTGCTGTTCCATAATATCTGTGTAAACACTACTGGGTCTTTAGTAACGTTTTAATGACGTGTACCGTTGCTGTTTGGGTTGTGTGAGAGAAACACTGAAACCATTATGTTTATCATTTGGTGGCTGCTATATAACTGCTGATTTAGAATTAATACTGTTCAGTTTTAAATGTCATTTTTATTTATTTTTTTGTTTAACACAGGTGTGCTCTTACACTGACCATCTGGATGACAAAAGCAATCTTCATTCACGGACACAGCAGTTAATTTCCAGTACAACTCATCACCTGTCACACACACACACCATACTCCATGATACACTTGCTACCTACATAGGACAACAAACACAAACACACACTTGAATTCATACAGAGTACCAGCATGGCTGAGCAGCAGGAAGAGGCGGATGGTGTGTATGTGGAACACCAATATATGTGCAGTGAGTGCCACCAGCTTTTCAACACCCTTGAGGATGTGCTGATCCACCAGCAGATCCACACTGGCCAAGAGGGAGAAGGAGAAGGAGAGGCAATGGCCATCCAGGATGCCCAAGAGATGGGGCAAACCCAGCAGTACCAGTGTCTGGAATGTGGGGCTCTCCTCATGAACCCAGAGGAACTGCTGCAGCACCAGGAGATGCACATGAGAGAAGCAGGGATGGAGGTGGAGCATCAAGGTGACAAATTTAATTGTGTGTATTTTGAGCAAGATTATAAAAATGGAGTGTGTTGAGATCATAGACTGTATAAAATAGGTTGATATATGGGTAATGTACGGTAGATAGTCTGTGCATGGTGCAACAACATGCTATTCTGTGGAAGTAAGTGTATACCTTTTTAGGGACTTTTGTGTGTATGTTTGTTCTCCAGAGCTGTGTGAGGTTTTGGAGACAGAGGAACGGTCAGAGGGCCAGATGTCGGGACATGTTCAGTACCAGTGTCTTGACTGTTTGGCTCTGTTTGACTCACCTGAGACCTGGCTGGAGCACCGGCGGACCCACAGCAGGAGCAGCACACACAGCAACACAGAGACCATGTTGGTAATGGAAACTTATTTAACTAGGTTAACAAATACCTGTAAAACATTTGTGTTCTAATCTGGCAACTAGAATTAATCTACCTTTTATTGTATGAAAACTATAGTAGTCTTTTATTGGTAATTAAATTAACCGACTGGTGCAGTACTTCAATAAGCTTTTCAATTACTGGTGCCACACTCTTTAGGAGACACATTAACAGTTAGTTTGTTTAAATTGGTTGCTTTCTGAATTTAATGTTGTTGTACCAATAACATGTTATTTCACAGTAAAAACAATCAAATGTGTGATGATGTAGTGTTGTAGGTTATATTCTGCAGACTCATTCACATCCTAGAACTCGATTTATGTGGAGTGTCATCTGTATTGGGAGTTTTGTCCCAGACTATCAAAGTAGAGTTTGCGTGAATCAAACTGGCAGACTAATATTGGGTCAAATCTCATTATAGAGTAAAGTTGACAATGGAACAACTGTAAATTTGAGGCGTATATCTGGTAACCCCTAGTTTACTCTTAAAATGTTTCACTGTGCTGAGTCATTGACTTTGCATTCATTTCATTTGGGTCAGGCCCTTATGCTCTAGAATGCATTCGTATTGCGTTGAAGTGAAACATTTATCTAAGTGACTCTCTGCATTGTGTAGGCCAGCACAGATTGGTTTGCTGCATCTGTAATTCTAGAAAATACTAGTTTGGATGGGTGTCCCAGCCAAACAGCAGACATCTAGTCTCCAAAGCATCTGATACTCAGCTAAAAGACGTGAATCAGAGTGTCGGCAATGAACTGTTAGCATCTTTGTTATTCTTAAAATAAGTTAATTTCTGTAGCACTACATACAACTATAATAAGCTATTTTTTGATCCTTGTAACAGGAATATGTGCTGCAGCCTGATGGCACCATCACTCCACTAAACAATATGCAGAACTACGTGCTGAGTGAGCAGCAGGCTGGGGAGATCCTGGCACAGGTACTTGTAATTGTAAACACATCACAACAGAGGAATTAAATGAGAACTATATGAAGCGTTTTACGGTTTGTACATTCCTGTGTGTATTTCCCAGGTACTCGCTCAGCAGCAGCTGCAGCAGCAGCAGCAGCAGCAGCAGCAACAACAGAAGAAACGTCAATCTGTTTCAAAATCTGCTGCACCCTCCCGTTCCGCCCTGCTACCTCCAGTGACAGCGACCCCCGGCTCTGCCACAATGCACCTGCAGATTCTCACAGCTCAAGCTCTGGCAGACAACTCCACCACCCCCAGTCAGCGCCGCTCCAAGCTGCCCCCTTTGTTGCCTGCTGTGGGCCAAGGTTCTTCAAGAAAGTTGGGGGTCCTGGAGAACGGGGGAAAGAGATTGGAGTTAAGGTTGGCCCCCAGGATCCAGGATGACACCCAGCAGCAGCAGCCAACAGAGATGGTGCTCAGCCACCCTTATGAGTGCTCAGAATGCTCCCTTCTCTTCCAGACCCCAGAGGACTTCCTCCAACACCAGGGAGAGCACTTCCTGGCTCAGGACAAAGAGAGTGGAGAGCCAGGCGTCATGAGTGGCTTTGAGGAGGTTCGAGGGAGGGAAGAGACTACAGAAAAGGTGGAGGACATTAGGGTTAGAGTAGCAGAAAAGAAAGCAGCTGCCTGGGCCAAGCCCCAACAATGTGAGCTGTGCAGCCGCACCTTTACCTCCGTCAACCGGCTGGCTGCTCACAAACGTGTGCATGAGCAGGGCACGCATGAATGTCCAGAGTGTGGCAAGGTGTTCAAGAAGGCAACGTCACTGCAGACACACATGCGCACACACTCAGGCGTGGCCAGGTATTTGTGTGTGGATTGTGGCAATGGCTTCACCACTGAGATGACTCTTATCATGCACAGGTAAACACCACAGCAGCTGACGTAACTTTGAGAATCTCACAGCTGATCATTTTTGAACTTTTGATTCTTTTTCTGTCTGTTTCACCTTTTCATCCCGGTCTTTTGCAGGAAGTCCCACACTGCAGATCCCCTTCACAAGTGTCAGTTCTGCAACAAAACCTTCACCAACATGACCAAGTACCTCTACCACCGTAGAACCCACCTCAACCGTGATCCATCTGGCACACCTGTCCCGGTCTCCATGGTAGAAAAATATTCATATCCCCCCCCACAACCTCAAGTTAATTAGAATGACATTTCAATTTGATATAAAATGCTTATTTTTACAGGTCCCAGCTCCAAGAAGAGCATCTCTCTCTGCTCTGGCCATTCTACAGAGAGCAAGAGAGAAGAATAGTCTCACGGATGAGACAAAGATCAACCTCCTGGCCCCTCTCACAGAGGATGAGATGGAAAAATTTGGAGAAGATCCAATCCAAAGTTGTCAGACCAGAGTGGAAGAAGGTGAAGTGGACAAGCTGGGGGAGGACAACAACATGGAGGTGTCTGCCCCAGTTTTAGGCAACACAAATGGCCCCCAGCAGGTGGAGGATGCCACCAAGTCTGGCAGAGCTACAAACCCTGCTCCCATGGAGGACACTGGTGTAGGAGTCACAGCTGGAGCTGCGCCATCGGAGAAAGGGCCTTTTTCTTGTCGTTCTTGCTCTAAGACCTTTACTTCCCAATTGCAGCTGGTTCACCATCGACGTAAGACCCATGTGACTGAGCGCAGCTTTATGTGTGGCATCTGTGGAAAGTCTTTTAAGAAGCAAATCCACGTTCGCAACCATATCCGCATTCATACCGGTGAGCGGCCCTTCCAGTGTTCTGACTGCGGCAAAACCTTCTCAGCTCTGGCCAATCTGATGAGGCATAATCTCATCCACTCTGGCGTGCGACCATACCGCTGTGATGTCTGCCACCGCTCGTTTTCTCAGTCGTCCAACCTCCGTCAGCACAGCCTGCTGCACTCCAGTGCTGCAACACTCTGCTGCCCAGACTGCCCTGCCGCCTTTCGCTGGCCTATCAAGTTAGCAACACATCGCTACACTCAACATCCAGGGGCTCCGGCCCCTTTCCCATGTTCTCACTGTGAGGCTGGCTTCCTGACTAGGAGGCAACGAGACAGCCACTGTCTGGAGCAGCACCCCACCCTGGTGCAGGCTGGTACAGGAACAAAAGAGGGCAAAGAGACAAACGACCAAGCAGAGTTGACCTCAGAGCCCTCCACCTCAACCACAGCAGAGACAGAATCAGGGGATTCAACCAGTCTTGTGCGGTGGGGTCTAGATTGTAATGTTTGTGGGAAGAAGCTCAATTCTCCTGCCAATCTGCGACTTCACAGACTGAGCCACTTCGCCTTAGGCCCTGGGCGGTCGCGGTGTGCCACCGGAAAGCGCCCCAAAGCCCACCAGTGTCCTATCTGTGGCAAACTATTTGTGTCTTCCTCTGGAGTTGTACTACACCAGCGGGTCCACACTGGTGAGCGCCCGTTTCCTTGCCAAGTGTGCGGCAAACGCTTCCGTCAGAACACACACCTGCGAGAGCACCTGCGCACACACTCAGGTGAACGGCCATTTCGCTGTGAAGTGTGCGGAAAGGGTTTTGTCCAGAGTATGCACCTGGCCGAACACCGTCGAACACACACGGGCGAACGACCACATGTATGTCTGCAGTGTGGCAAAGCCTTCAAGACCTTCTCCAACCTGAGGAACCACAAAAAGACGCACACTAGGCAGCAGAGGCTGGATGAAGTGGCTGCTGCCCAAGCTGCCATGGAGACCAGCTCCGCCGTGGCAGTGGTGGACGCTTCGGCAGTGGAACTAGCTAATGGGCAGCCTCAGCTCATCCAGATCCAAGCCTCCGATCTTCCACAGGTCAGAATGTATATCCTACTCACTCATCCCTAAAGCACTGCATGAAGTTAACATGAGCTGGGTGCCATAGGGACCCAGGGATGAAATTTAGTCCTATCTAGTTAACCGGTAAACTATTTAAATGAAAGTTCAGAGTTAAAACAGGATGATATTTAATCAGCACCTGTAAATAAGTCTGTGTACTCTCTGCTGTTGAATTATTAAGAATTCTGTTTTCTTCTCTCAGACACAGGGCACTCCTACTATCATGTGTAATGAGTTTGGGGAGACCATAGCCATCATTCAGACCAGCGAGGGGGAAGCGCTGCCTCTGGAGCAGGCCTTGGAGATTTATCACACAGCTTTGGAGAACGGCCTTACTATGGACACAGTTGCTGTGGATGGACTGCAGATCCTCTGAAGATGAGTTTAAGTGGACAAAAAAATTAAGTTTGTTGTGCCAAATTGATGAGTTGTGTACTTGTCTTAATACTGACTGACTGAGAGATTGAATATTCAGTTTAGACTAACTGGAACCAGATAAATATGCACTGGACAAGAATGCTACAAAAATATATGGAGTTCAGCAAACAGACCAAAATAATTAATCTTTCCTCCAAAGCTATGAGAGGGAACAGGAATAAAGTTTACTGAAATAATGCATGTTAAAATTAAGGATATGACATTCATCATGAATAAGGACCATTGGTTGTGCCTCAGATGAGAAGATGATTTGTATAATTCATTTGATAATTTATATGAAATGGATGTGATTTGTCTTCAGGTTTGGTAGTGCCGTTGTAAAAAGTGAAACTCAATAAAATGTTTTTTTTAAGGTGATAAACATGTAACCCATGCGTTCATTCAACACGACCATATGTTAAGAGTTCACATACAGTACATAGTTGAATGTACACTGTAGAGATGCTGTATCCAGTTACATTTTAAAGGTGCTTGTACAAAAATTATGCTTAATTTCAGAACCACATATTGTATATCTGCTTAAGGAAAACTGTTCACGTTGCCAGCGATAAAATCACTTTAATTGAACACCTATTTTTATTTGCATACTGAAAGATACAGATACAAACTTAAATTATTCATATAAATTCCTCTCTTGTATACTAGAACAGCAAAACAAGGAGTAGAACACAAAACATTAATAGCCTTATTTATTGTTTTTTTTTTTTCCATTTCATGTGTTTTACCTTCAGTAATGGTGTCTTAAAAGTCAACTTATGTTCACTGACAGATTTTTCCCTTAATAATATAATGAGTCTACTGACTCTACAGTAATTATTTACAACACAACCAAGTCTTGCACAAAGACACAACCAGTATTAGATCCTACAAGCTCTCTTTGATTCATTACACTCCCCTCACTTCCCCCAGTTTTCTCGCTGCTTGTCTAAAAGGGAGGTCTGGAAAGAGCAATAAAGTGACAAAAGGGAGGGAGGAGGTAAGGAAAGAGGTGGAGGAAGGAGATGTACAGTTTAAGTGTTATAGAATCAAACTTAGCAAGGGACAGAGTGGTCTAAAAACATACGGCTGATTATGCTGAAAGAATATAAAAGGTCTGTTGTGTTTATCGTCCTCTTTGAAATGTACAATAAAAATAACTGCACCACAGATCCTTGCTGAGGTGAAATGCAAGGGAAGACTACAATGTTCCACACTGTTCAGGTGCGGAACAGCTTCTCACACATACCCTAAAAAGTATATTTAGAAAAAATAGTAAGAAATCAACAGCTGGCAGAAATGAAGAAAACATCTGCCAGAAATGAGAACAGAACTAAGGACTGGAGTTCACTGCAATGATATATGTAGTAATAATAAGAATAACCATAGGAATAGTACAACAACAAACTAAATATGACAATGTTAAATACAAATCAAATTGTTTAAAAAAGTTAATAAAATGGCAATAGAGGATTCAGACCATGTTGGCCTGACCTCTACGACTAAGAGCCAGGATGTGCCCGTTGACTCTGACCCACCTCCTTCCTTCATGGCTAGCGAGTGAGAGGCACAGGAATGCTCGGTTCCTACCTACTGGCATGTGCTAGGGTCAGTCGCAAGAAGGGAGGACTTGGCCAGGCGTGTAATTTCAGGAATGATGGCACTGCCAGAAGTCAGTCAATTTTTCAGTCACTCCTGGAATAGTAGACCTCCCCTAAAAAGGTCTACATATGAGAGATAAAATAGAGAAAAAGGTTTTTCAGGTACACAGTAACGAGTTCTCTTGTTCAACCAAATAGTTTCCTGCTGTTGAGGGCCCAGCCCCCTAATGTCAGCAGAAACAAGACACAAGCTGACAACAGTTAAGTCTAAATACAGGTTGTTCTTCAAGCAGATACTTACTGCTTTCACTCCTTTAACACTATTAAAAACAAATATCAAAACATATAATGTCCTTGTTTTAAAACTGCTGACTTTTCACTGTCTCAGAATGGGTTATGCAGGTCTTTCCGTCCAAAACAAGAACCCTTTCTTTATCGAGGCACAATGGTCCTTCGTTCACTGGCATCAATGGGAGCTTTCTCCAAGGTGGTTAATACAGAGTGCTAATTCAAGTGAGGGAATTAAGAGTTTGCAGGGTGTGTCATAGTGTGTGTGTGGTAGTTTTAATACCACTAGTTTTTCACATGTCCTTTTTTGGTAGTGTGTCACACATTACCAAAGAAAAGGCCCAACATAGCATTCAGACATCTCTCACTCTCACAGGTTGGCCGCTGAGAAAAAAAAAAAAAAAGCATGTGAAAGCGTGTAGGGGATGGAAAGGTGTGACTTCAACTGTCGTCAATCTAATTTGTCAGCATCTCTCATCTAGAAGAGTCCTTTGAATCACGAGGATCCTCTGGGCTCCCCTCTGTCCCTTGCTCTATGTCTTCATCCTGCAGGTCCCCACCTCCTCTCATATATCCTTCTCCTGACTGGGAGCTAGACGGTCCAGGGAGGTTGCCAATTGAGTCAGGGATGCCTAAACCAGAGACATCAGAGGGGGCAGCTGTCTGCATGATCTTCTGCCGGACCTCCCTGATCTTCAGCTGCAGACACACCTTAGTGGGAAATATATCGGAGTATCTTGTCTGGAAGGCTGCAGTGGCCTGAGCTGGGGACACAATAACAAGAGAAAAACAACACAAATCAATGTCTACAAATGGAATCTCATTCTGAATTCATGTGATTCATATACAGTAGTGTGTGTGTCTTACCTGATGGAAAGAAGCCCTGCTCCTGGAACAGCTGCATGACCAGCGCTCGCCTCTGGTCCAGTGTTCGCCGCAGCGAGGAGTACGGCACCTTATCAAACTCCAGATCTGTCAGGATGTCTTCTCCGTCTGTGGCTGGGTAAGGGACAAACAGGTGGAGAGGTTGAGTCTCCAGAAGACTAGTTACAACACTGAGGATCTTTGTTTATGTCCCTTCAGGCCCCATCATCTTTGATACACTCCGAGAGGGGGGGACTAACCAAGCAGGAAAAATACAGCAACGTTTGGGTGAATCGGTTCTCCAAGTCAGTGATTCTTATCCAGCTCAGAGATTTTTATTTTTTTATTTTCAAACTAGTCCAAACAGTTTGACAAAAAAAATCTTCATTCAAAGTTCACTTTTTACAGAGCTTTCAACGGCATCTTTCAATTTTTCTTTAGGCGTCCTACATACCTAGCTGACATATTTTACTTGGGAAAAAGAAGAAGGAAAAAAGTAAGACTTAATAACTTTGTACTGCACCATGCATAGACTGGGTCAGTAGTGAGTCACCCCAGTGGCCTTCCATTACAAGATCAATAACAATCTTTGTGTTGTTACCCTGTTTCTTATTGTTTTTACTAATGAAAATAATCACTTTTGAAAACAAGTATGACAGATTCTTAATGAGATAAGAGTAAACTAAAAACTAAAACTAAACTATGGAGAAGGAATTGTTGAGGCCATTAAGACACAAAAGATAGAAACTTTACAATAAAAGTACAAACACACAAAAAATACAAGACCTCTCCTTCAGCCCAAACCCCTCAACCTACGCTTCCATTACACGCATCACCGATCCAGAACTAACAAAAGACCGGAAAAAAATACTGCAATTGAAATACATTGGAGTCATTCCTCCTTCCTGCGTGTTACCTGCTCTGTCGAAGGTGAAGATGTCCCCCTCGCATTTGGCGGCACTTTTAGGTGTGTTGGGCTCTGAGCTGCAACTTGAGCGCCGCCGACTCTTTCTCTTAGGAGAGACTTGCTCGTCAGTGGCTGAGTCCAAATCTAGAAGCACACAGAGGAAACCAACTTTATCAGCAGAGGTTAAATCTCCATATGTATCAGGATTCATCCCAATGAACTGTGTGCATCATCATGAACCTAAAGTCAATAAACACTAGAGAGTTCTACCTTTGCTTCCATAAACAACAGAAACTATTTTGCTGCTCGCCAAACAACTCTACAGCAAAAGCATTAAGTCAGATTATCATGTGATTAAAAACCTGTAGAGTTCTTCCTCTTGCGACGGTAGCTGCCCAGAATGGCGCGGGGTGAAGTGGCCAGACTCTGCAGGGTGGGTGAAGGCAAAACCTCTTCAGGCCGAAACTCTGGCAGCTCGGCAAAGCGCTCCTCAAAATACACTTCTGACAGCACCCTGCCAGACCAACACGCACACACACACACAATATACAGTATATATACACTGTCCACAAATCATTTCTGCAACCTTGCACACAAGATTCATAAAGTTGTTAACTCACTTGTCCACCGAGTCAAAAGTCTTCTTAAGTGGCGGTGGGCGGGCTTTGACTTTTTTGGGTGTAGGACCGTCTTTGTCAGTCTGTGGGGGTGGCAGGCTGGGTTCCGTGGCTGATGGGGGGGGAGGTGTGGAGGGGAGGGAATCTCTCCATCCAGTCTGCACACAAAGTTCAATTTAAGTATTTCATACAAAGTCACAAATTATGTTGCGTATCAACAACAACTGGGCAGTTTTGCCTCAATATGTTGAGCTGAGACTCAGTGTGTGATGTTCCTCTCACCTCTTTGGTGCTTGTGCTTTCTCGATGTCGTGTGTCAGAGGAGTCTGGAACACTGGAGCCCTCCAGGGTCCGTTCAGAGGATGGCGGCTCCTCAGCAGGATGTGTTGATGGAGACCCTGTCTGCCCCGCCACCTCAGGTTCAAAGGAGAAGTGGCTAGTGGCTGTAGCTTCTCTCTCCCTTTCCTTTTCCCTCTCTTTCTCCCTTTCTCTCTCTTTTCCTCGGCCTCCTCCTTCATAGCTGCCTACAGGGATGTTTGCCACTGTTGCCTTCACCTTCTGAGGGGTCCTGACTTGAAGCTGGGTTAGTTTGGGTGTACCTGGTGTATTGCCTGCAAAACACAAAGATAAAGACAAGTTAAAATATAATATTGTTAAATGAAATCCCTAAAAATCATATCAAGTGTTCTAAAAACAATACATGCAGCCCTACCAGGCGTTTGGATCTGAAGAGGAGGACTGCAGGGCCTTATGGACACAGCTGAGCCACTGGGAGGAGCCACTGAGCTGCTATTAGTGGAGGCCTGCCTCTCCAGATGTCTGTCCGAATGTGTCAGCAGTTCTGTCTGCCTTTCAGCCTGTTTGTCAGTTTGTCGATCTGCAGGTCTGTCCAGAGGCAGGTGCCTGTCTGCCTGTCTGTCCAGATGGGAATGCGGATGTGGGTGCGTGACTGTAGTGGGTGTTGCAGTGTATTTGGACAGGATGTGGGGAGAAGCACTGGAAGGGCTGGAGACGGAGTAGACCACGCTGGGGGGTACTGCTGTCATGGAGACCACACCTGTTGCCATGGTGACGCTAGGTGAAGGAGGGTAGACGGCGGTGACTATCTGGCCCCCGGAGGCTGAGGCAGGGGCTGAGATGGAAGGCTGTGGAGACTGAGCTGTGGCTAGGAGCGGTGGCTGACCTGGATGAAGGAAACACGAGACCCAAGAGGCCAAATGTTCTTATTTTCAGTACAGTGATAATCTCATTTTCACATTTTCACATCAATAAATGCCCATATTGCTTCTTTATTGCAAATGACTATAACAAATCAGAGATTCAGTCCTTCGTGCCAACCATTGGTCCAGATTTGACTTTGTGAATGTGCTTTTACACATGGTGAAGTATTTAATAAGTCCTACACCACATCAACAACTGCCCACCAAAGATTTTGAAAAAAAATTGGATATTGTAGTTCAGGTGTCAGCAACTAAACAAGCAAGTTAAAGTATGTGCCAGTTGTTCCAGCATTCATCATTGGACGGCACGTTTTATAGGCGCACAGAAGAACAGAACCAGTGAGCTCTACACAACACTGACCCGCAATCAGTGGCTGAACTAGCGTCTGTCCAGGTGGTGCGATGGCTGTGAACCCAAGTGTTGCCAGGGGCGATGGAACATATGCAGATCCAGTCACCGGCAGGGATTGCTGGGTGGTGGAAGCACCTGTTGTCGTGGAGACCAGAGGCAGAGTGGATGGGACCCCTGGAGTGGAGTGGACATAGGTGATCCTGAACGAGGAGGTACAGAAAAAAGAAGAAGGAATAAGAGGAGAGAAATATGAGGAAAAAAAATGAAGATGGCACAAGAGAGCAAAGCCAAAAATGTCAAGAAAGGTGACAGATGTGTAATGATACAATAATGAGCCAGAGGAGGAATAAGACGAGACATGACAGAGACATGATTACAAGGAAAGACGAAGACAAAAAAATAAGTGCTGCAGTGAGGGTCACTGGGTGAGTGTACATCACAGCGAGCAGCACTTGATGACTAGTGCTATATGTGTGTTGTGTGGTGTATGTGTGTGTATGTGTTAGGAGCTGAGAGGTAGTGTGGGGGTGGCAGAGGCAACTTGGGCCACCAGCAGCATGACTAACACATCCAGAATAGAGCTGCACTGCTACAGCTGCACCCCTGCTGGAGTTTTTGTTTCTCATATTGTCTGCTCGCTATTCTTTGACAAATCTGGACATTGCTGCCATATCAAACAATTTAACTTTTTTATATAAAGTATAATTTATGAAGTACTATAATGTAACTGTAGTTACAACTGATGTCACACATGTTTTAGGCTACAACATTTGTTGTCACATACAGCTAACATCTGCTCACTATCCGCAAGCTGCCTGTTCCCAGAACACACTGTAAAACACCGCGGTCTCTGTAGAAAGCCCCAGGGTCTACAAACGGCACCAAAAATAAACTGTGCCCACCTGCACCACAAAGCATACACAAACAGTGTTCCAGCGTTCCAGCCAATAACCAACAAGAAAGAGTTGGGGGTGGGATGAGGAGGAGGGAGGGTCGAGCTAGTCTTGTTTTGTTGAAAAATACTTTGAACGTCAACAAGAAGTATCATCACCCAACATTGCTTAGAGTACCTTTAATGGAGGGTTTTTTTGTTGTTTTTTTCCAAGAATCACTAAGTCCCATTAATGTCTTGCTGTCTCCCATTAAATAACTGCAAAAGTAGTAGTTATAGTAGTATATTCTGAAAAAAAAAAAAAAAGCACAGCACTAAACCAATAATGGTTAAAGCTGGTCCATCTTTTCAATTATTTGCTCATGTTGAAACTCCTTTTTTAAAATATTTATTCTAAGCATGTAGACAGGACATGCAAACAGCACGCCTCATCCACATATTTCTGTAGCTCTACTCTATGTAAACCCTTTCAAGGAATAATGGAGCCACTACTGAGATTAACAGTAGCCCTGGGTAAGTGAGGTTGGGCATATGTTCATAAATGGGTGCCTGTTCGTCAGAGCTGAGTCAAGCTTTACTGGCACATTATTTGTTTATAGCCCCTTTTAGACATTTGATCTGTACCATTGTTGGGTTCATCCATTTGTTAAAGAAATAGCATTTGGGCTTTCAAACATAGATCTCTCCATAATAGAGCGTTACAAGTGAGTGAGAGAGAGTGCTATGAAGAGAGATATGGCGCTTTAATAGACAGAATAACGCACATAAATAATGCATGCCGACAGCACCCATCCTGTTGTAATTAGGTTTGTAGAAAGGAAAATAGATAACGTATTTAAGTGAAGTTTTGGCTCTCATCTAATTTCTCATTTTGCCCATATGTTGTTAAACATCTACTGGATTTTCATCTTTTAAGCAGCTGGAAGGAAAGACGCAGTTTAGGCAGGCAAACAGGCTGGTAATCTGACCAATTTTCCAAGACAATTTTTTTGCTTTGTTGTCTTGCAATGGAAAAGAAAATAACTTGTCAGTTGGAAAAAAAAATGTCTTACCTAAAATGAGAAGAGAACCTTTCTTCCGATCTTAAAATTGGCCCATTATTTTGTTCATAAAAGGGTATATTACCCAGATTTAATTTCCTTGCGTATTAGGAATAATAATTGGGCTAAAGCTTAAAATTGATTACACAGCTATCTTAAGTCAGCAGTGAGTCAGGCGTTTAGATCATAACATTTTGTGTTCTGACAAACTCTAAATACTTATGCAAACAAGATAGCCACATGCACATACATTTACAAATGTAAATGTAAATGTGCTGTATTTATATAGCGCTTTTCTAGTCTTAACGACTACTCAAAGCGCTTTTACATCATACAGGATACATTCACCATTCACACACATTCATACACTGTGGCAGAGGCTGCCGTACAAGGTGCCACCTGCTCATCAGATAAACATGCACACACATTCACACTCCGATGCGCAGCATCGAGGGCAACTCGGGGTTCAGTATCTTGCCCAAGGACACTTCGACATGGGACTGCAGGGCCAGGGATTGAACCACCAACCTTCCAATTCCAGCTCTACCGCTGATCCACAGCCGCCCTTACAAGGCAGTGCATGTCTGAAAGAGCCTTTATACAGATTTCTTTCAGTGCCAGGTGGGTGGATTTAGCCTTATGAAAATAAAAAGGGTGATCGGCTAGGCAATTACAGAAAAGCATTTCAAAGTTAGTTTAGAATAACTGTTGGGGCTGAAAACTAATATGCAATTTGTTTTGTTTATTCTGGTGCACCTAAGTGGTGAAGTTTACCACTTTAGTACAAACTATAGGCCAACAGTTATTGAAACTGTTGTTTGACATAGTATTCCTGTTTGCCCTGGTGTAGAACAAAAAGCACAAAAGTGTGTGGTGTTGTAGTTTCAAAAGGTATAGGATCCATATTCGTTCTTTCATCGTAGTTTATTTTCTACCTGGTTGGAGGTGGTGGCAGGAGTACAGCCTGGGAGGGGGCTGATCCTGGAGCCACCACAGCAGCTGTGCCAACTGTTACAGGGAAGGGGCTGGCAGGGTGGAGTGCTCCACCTTGAGGCAGCTGGGACTGGACCACAGGCATGGGAGCTATCTGGATGATCTGGCATGCAAAGAAAAAGTCATAAAGTAAGGGATATGATCAATACAAATGTGTAAATGGGGGACAATGCATGTGGTGAGCTTATGATTTGTTACTGAAAGAAATTGACACAATTTATAAAGTTCTCATTTGAGTGTCTCCAGTGAAGTGCTTACGGACCTTGCTTCCTGTCTGAGCACCGTTCTGGACCGGAAGAGGTGGAGCCACAATGGGAAACTGCTGGGCAGGGGCTGGTGCTGTCCGTACGGTTGCCATGGGTACAAGCATTTTGCCCTGGAGCACTGGAGACTGTGTTTGCACTGAGGCACAGAAAAAGGAAGGGAGAATGGGCATTGTAGTAGGAGTAACCAATAAATAGTATGATAAACACACCTTACCGTGACTCTACTTAATTACTGAGATGACTGCAGTTTAAAACTCACCTCTAGTTCCCGGGCTAACCACTCCCACTGCTGAGCTGGACGTATATCCTGTCAGTGAACTTGTCCCCTGATGCTTTCCATTGGCCAGGGGCATGTGTGTGGGTGGAGCTGTGGGCAAGTTGAAGATACTGGTCGCCTGGCCGAGATGCTGAGGTGGACTCTTGGGGTTAGCAGGTAGGGTGGGCAGGATGTACTGAACTTGTGTAATGGCCTTACCCCCAGGGGATGCTAGGGAAGAGGCAGGAAGGAACTGGGGATGAAGCAGGGAGAGAGGCACGGGCCCGTTGGTTTGGCTATGCGGTACTGAAACAGTGGAGGAGGAAAACGCCTGCTGCTGACAGGGCTGAGGTTGGTGGGAAGGGGTGATGAGCTGTACAGTAGGTTGAGCAGACAGAGTTCCTCCTAACACCAAATTAGTCACTACACCACCAGGTCCCACGCCTGCACCTAAAGGATTAGGTGATGATGAAGAGTAGTACCCACCACCTGGGGCTTGGACCCCACTTCCTGATCCTGAGCCAATCAGAAATTGTGGCTGCTGATGGGGAGTCAAGGACTTCCTCTCTGGCGGATGCGGGCTAGATAATGTGCCTCCCTCTCTGGGTTTGCTGGCGATGGGGAGCGGTGTGCTGATAACAGGACGCATTACATTGGTCACCACCGTAGATGCAACCCTTACAGCCCCAATGCCCTGAAGTGGGTTCCCCCCAAGTGAACCTACTGATGAGGAAGGATGCCCTCCAGCTGGAGAAGTGGAGATGACTGAATGGCCAGAAGTGAGGGAGATAGATGTTGCTTGCACTCCTCCTCCCCCCTCTCCCCCAAATGTGTCCTTACCCTCTCCTCTATCCTTCCTCCTGTGATCTGAAAAAGTTCCCCCTCCTGACCTCCCCTCATCACAACGCTTGCTGCTGGGGTAAGAGGACAGTGAGACACTCCTACCATGAGGGGTATGGTGTGAGGAAGATGATAATGCAGAGGAGCAAATGACTGGAGCAAAAACTCTCTGAAAAGAAAGATAGAGACAATTATCTTGAGGTAACATGGATATAATTGAGGCCAAATACTTTAAAATGACAAGATACACTGAAAATCTCAGCAACAGGAGAAAAAAATGATTGTTACCTTACGATCACTTTCGTCTCCAGAACCATTCTCACTTTCGCTGTCAGTCACTCGCTCCTTACATTTGAGATCTATGGAACTGCTAGGATAAGGGTCCTCTGTAGAGAAGAAAAAAATATACTAGAGCTACAATTGACCTTGCAATTTATAATCCAATCAAGTCAGGGTATGCTTAGTGTCTGAGTCAGCTCTCAATGCCATCAGATCTTTAAAATCATAACACTGAAGTGGTCAAAAACGGGACACAATATAGCAAAATCATGAGCTATATATAATGTTATTGTACTATTAAATAACAAATCCACAGGCAGTTGCCGGAAATGTAATAAGTCGGTCAATAACACAGGAAGCAGTATACTAACACTTAAATAAATCTAATCTAACATTCGGTTTTATGAACAGAGTAGGTCTGATTTCTCACCAATGACATCGTCATCTCCTTCCTCCTCACAGATGACCATGCGCTCCTCGTCACTGGTCATGTCCTCGCTGACCCCCCTCTGGGACTGTGACAGGGGTGGGGCATGGCTCGAAAACTGACTGCCACTTTCCCCACACATCTGAGAGGGAAAAAAAGTAAGACAGTAAGTAAAACAAGTGATTTCTTCTTAGTTTAAAAATGAATATATTCCAGATGTGTCAATGAGTCTTCTGTGTATTATATGTGCAAAGATTCCCTTTTATCATAGAAAAATCCTCGTATTGCACTGCCACAATTGGCACACTGTTAAAAAAGGAATTCTGTTAAACTAATTCTGTTAAAGTGACTCAATTGGGGGGGGGGATTCTTTATTTAAGTCATGTTTACAAAAACAGCAGTAGAACATTGTTTATATCTCATGCAGTGATAATGGTCTCCAATTTATAGATAGATGTGCAAAGTTCCATATTACAAAATCAAGTTTGCAGGTCTATGAGCTGTGCTCCTCTCTTACCTGGGTTAGTTCTGCCAGGGCCTGTGTATTGCCTCTATCACTCCGCTCCAGGCTGTGCATGGCACTTTGAGAGAAGGCTCTGGGACGGGTAAGCTGGCCCACATGACCTTTTCCTGTGCTCCTTTCAGACACGCCCACCAGTCCTGGATTAACCCCCTTCAGCTCCACAGAATGCGGCTCTACCAGGGGCGAAAAAAAACTGATATAAGACTGACAGGTATAAGAATACTGTTAACGACATGCTAGAAATATATATACATGTGTAAGTTTTCTATTCTGAGTGCCAAGTGAAACCAACCTGTGGACTCAGACATGCTTCTCTCTCTGATGTCTTTGCCCCCAAGGACACCACGGCCCTCAGAGCTGGACTTCTTCCTGTCTTTGTTGCACCATTTCCAATCTGGGTGGGCCTTAAAGTGGGCCTCTTTTACCTGGTAACAAGAAAAGGGACAAGAAGGAGGGAGTTAGTGAAAAACAAAACAAAAATATAGTTTATGTACTTTAGGTTAGCACAGAAGCATTAAGTTGTATAATCTTAAAGTTTGTGTGTTTTTTGTCTGTAAATGCATTGGTGTACCTGGAAGGCCAAATCATGGTACTTTTGTTTCTCCTTAGGTCCCAGAGCATACCACCACTCTCCAAGAATCTTGCTGACTGTCCTGTTGTCCTGGTTTGGGTGCCGCTGGTGTACCAATGCACGATGGCGCTTACTAAAAATCATAAATGCATTCATTGGTCGCCGGATGTGGTCCTTCTCCCTCTGAAAGAGTGAGCAAGAAAGATAGAGATATATTACATATTTCAGTAAAAAGAACATTAAGGATTTTGATATTGATGATGGGAGCAGTGAAAAGACTACTTTTCCAGGGCTGCTCTTATCTCCATCTTTGGGCAGTGCGCTGAGGGACTGAGTGCGTCTCTTTACTGGTGGTGTAGAGAGGGGCTGCTCTGGCACAACTCCTGGGAGGAAACTGAAAGGAGACAAAAACCACCCTCTGTTTGTCATCTTCATTTGATATTTTCCTTGGGGACAATACACTCATGCAGGCTTACACTTAATACTTACTTTTTAATATTTAAAACTGGGAAATGTTCTACTTTGTAACAAGTATTATTTATCTTGAAACTAAGTCTATCAGATGTAGACGCAGAGCACAAGTAGTTCATCTACCATGAGATACATCAGCAGATTCAGCAGATAGCTCAACCATTTCAATGGCTGACAGCCTGGCCACTGCCTTTCATATAGTGATAGAGCCCAGAGATGGAATGCTTTTGTTCCCATCTGCTTTGTTCTGGCATTGAGCTCTTCTGCCCAAATTAGCACGAGGATACAGAAAATATCACACTCCCATACTGTATGTGTGGGTACACAGTACCACTGAAAAAATTCCTGTGAAGGCTGACTCGGACAATGCTTTTACATACAGACACTGATAGGAGTATATGTGCAGTGTTTAACTTTATGTGTTCATTTAACCTTAAAGCTGTGCACATAAAATCCCTTTAAAAAAACTGCACTTACGGGTCATCCACGTCACTCTCGGTCTCGCTGTCAGGCCTCTCCATCTCCGCATCTCCTTTCTCCTTCTCTGGAGGCGGTTCATCAGAAGAGGGGGGGGAGGCCGGGACGGAGGACCTCTTTCTACAATGGGAGGTGCCTCTGCAGGCTCCTGTGACTGCGCTGCAACCCCCTGACACTCTGAAGAAGAACAACAAAGATACAAACTTGTTCAGGGCAAAGTAAACAATATATGGGATTACGAACAGTATTAAAACCCAAGGAAAATGACATTAAAACTGGTGATAACACATGTTCTACGGTCATTAGGTTAAACTATAAATGTATTTAGTAGTACCTGTCTTCAGACTGGCTGCTTGGGGATGGTTGACTGGGTGCGGACCCTCTCCTGGCTGAGGTGAAGCATCTGATTGGGTGGGTGCCAGGAAAGGGACCAATGAATGCCAGGGGAAGACTGGAACTGACCGGGGCTCTACATTGGTCCACACTGCAGAGGAAAACAGCATTGTTCATTAAAACCAACACCATCTGATGTCCAGATCTCTATAAATTCTTCCTTCCTCAGAAATCACTTTCAAAAGAACCAGGCCTTCTTACATTCAGATTAACATGCTGAGGGCCTGCAGTGTAACACTTCCACCAGAGATGCATTACTATTCCAATCACAAACTCTAATCATTTCTTTAAATGTGTTTGAAATGAGACATGTTTTTATTATTATTTTGGAGTGAAATAACCACAAATAAATTCACTAAAATCAGGGTAAGCTTATTGCTTTGACAGCAGCTCCTTTGGATGCACAGCGCTACTGCCTTTTAATTTAGCCATCTAGTAAGTGACTGGTTAGTATCTGGAACACTAGGTGAATGCAATTAACTACCTGGCAGAATACAACAGCAGTACTGAGAACTACCAAGAATATATCAGTACTGCTTAACTGGTTAAATCACTCCAACAACAGGAGATGTACAAAAGGACTCTCTGTTCTAAATAACAGGCTGGATGGATAACAAGCTGGTACTCTCTGAACACCCATAAATAAGCAAGGGGCTGTATGAAGACTGTAAAATATTATTATTTCCATCTTTGGAAAATAAATCTTTTATTGAGGATGATTTTCCTAAAAAGTTTAAAGTAACAAAATCTGAGTGTATCTGTCGCCTTCTACAATAGGTTCTGTTTGATATTAACAATTAACACTTTTGTTGCATTATGCTACAAGTAAACAATAATGAAATGAAAAATACTGTATTCCCATATAAACAGTTAGGTAAGTGAGATGGACTGACCAAACATGCTTAATCCTTGGCGGAGATACTGAGGATTCTCTGATGAGAACATTGTTGAAGGAAATCCTTGATGTTTCTCGCAGCAAAAACAATATGTTCTTTTAAATTCACTCTTCTACAACACAGAAATCCAGGTAAAGAAACATCTTAGATCCAAAACCTCGAGCTGATATTGCTGGAAAGCTCACGGATCACGACAGTTTCCCAAAGGTGTCTGTATCAGTTTCATCCCTACAGGTTGCGGCCATCACTCACAACAATTACAGCATCATCAACCTGCATCACGGAGATTTTAAGATGTGGCCTGGAGAGGGATACCGTTTAAGTTCCAATGCGAGTAAAAATTAAATGTCTGTCAAGTAGAGTGCATCCCTCCGTATCGTTAATGCCGCAATATAATAACGCACCTGTAACACTTAAACATCAGTGGACAAAATGTACTACAAACGATACAATACTTAGGTTACATTTGTACGAATGCAACAGTGTATTGACGATCCACTGAAACTATTGTGATCGAAGGAAAGGTTCCTCTTCCCTTTGGTCTAATTACCCCCGATGCCCTCTCTCCCCGTTTGTTTACATTACTACAGCAGCTTGGCGTTGAAGGGGTTATCAAGGCCTCTAGCCCATCCACGGCTTGGATTTTAACATCCGCCCGGAAACTACGCAGTCTTTCTGGGCCATGTCGAGCCTTGCTCTGCGCTACAATACAGCTGCAGACAGATGGGCTTGGCAGCTATTAAGAAGCAAAGCCCCCGACTGAAACCGCTACAGGGCTGGTGTAAGAGGGTTTTGAATCGATCAGGCAAAGCAACACTGCAACAAACAAATTGGGGCGATCAAAGCTAAGGTGATTCGTCAAACTTGGAAGAACTGCGAAAGAAACTGCTTGTTGTCCAAGTGTCCATTGTTAACGTACACACCTTCAATACTTTCTGATTCATACAATAAACCAACAGAGACGCCAATTTAGTTGTCTCTCGTAACAACCGGAGCCTCAAGTAAACCGCTCCAAATTGGACCAACCTCTCGGGAACGCCCCTGGTGGTGCACACGCCGTACAGACAGAGGCAAAAGAAACGCAATTGTTCTCATGTCTCAACTACGAATGCGTATTAACAGGTACTGGCTGCCAAAATAATCCAGAGAGTTGTTGAAGAAGTGCATTAAACCAAATACGAACTAACTTGTTTTTCCTATAACCTGCTCTCAGAAGTGTACTGTGCACCGGTTTTAACCTGACAGTTCCGTTAACACCTGCCAATATCCGAAATAGCCTATAAAAGGATAGCGACCAACTTCGGTTTATCCTTGTTTACTGGGCAGTAGCAGATGTCGTTGACTGTAAATCTGGTGCATTCATCCATCACCCAGTGCTTACAAGCCCACTATCCATCAGTTTGATTATCAAGAAAGCTACCAAACACTATCGTCTCTACTCCAAGCGCTTACTGGTCTCTTTATAGTCTCTAATCTACCAGCCCAAATCCTACCTGGCCAATCTGACCACAAACTTGACGTTAGCTAGCAAATGATGGGTCTACAACACAGCGATAAAAGCGACCACGGTGAGGACTCCTGACTCGAGCGAGGACAAAAAATGGGGATGAATCGCAGTTATTTTCCTCCACAAAGCAGCAAACGAGTGGCTGGTAGAAGATGCCCGAATACTGGACCTGGGGGGGGCTTTACAAAAAGCGATACAGCAGCGTTAGGTTAAAGCCTTTGGTGAGATCCGTCCGTCTGCAGCAGGTTAGCTAGCCACTTCGTAGGAACGACATCGGTGCGCACACCTTCCAGTTCAGTTAATACTTGATGTCACGAGTGTTGTTTTGGTCCAGAAAAGTCCTTGTAGATCATCTCCACAGCTCCTAGCCCGAGTTTACTCCTTTATTTTGTTTCGTTTCCCTCTTTCTCTCTCTAGCTCAAGCCTTGGCCCTTTCTTTCTCTTTCCCTCCCTCTTCCTCTTGTTGTAAACTAGGCTGCTTGCCCCCCCTGCACTCGCCCCCTCCTCTTCCCGTCCTGTCAACCTCGCCCAGCCTTGTCCCGCCCTCCTCGGCGTATTCCAATTGTTTATTGGCCAATACAGCCACCTGTCATCTGCCCGCCGCGAACCCTGATTGGTCAGAGTATGCACTGGAATGCCAGTCATATGCAAATTTTACTCGGCTTTATGACCAACTGCTTCTCTAGCCACATTTACTGCACTTATGTTAAATATACAGCACCAATAAATAAACAAATATACATCATATAGTTTTATTGTGTCTATATAGAAACACTAGCTGGCGTTCTAGTGATTAATCAAAAATGTGTATATTTATGTTTCTTTCAGTAAGCCCATCCCACGGTCATGTCATTGGTGCAGGTCGAGTCGTAGTAAACCTTGACGGATGCGTGAAACAACCAATCAAAAGACGACACTCAGATGTAGGCCAGCCAACGGCTTAACAGAAGTTAGACAAGATTCCTCCCTCTTACAAGCGCTCTATTATAAAGCTTCAATACGGTATCCGTAAAGACCATCCGTTGCAGGAAGGCGCTAGTGAGCCATCTACTGTTTACTTTCCACGCTGCTTTTGGTCTTTTTATGCAATCCGCACGGGGGTGTATGTTGATGAGGACTCTGGAGGGTCAAGATGACTATGCACATTCATACCCATTACACCTATATGAGTATGCAGGGTCATCTGGTGCGCTATTGTTTTTTTCTAAAGGTTGTTCCATGTAAACATAAATGCTGACTGTATTATGAATCAGCAATATTCACATTTGAGAGAAATTATAAACCCTTTCTCTGGTCATGCTACTTTGCTTATAGGAATGCAGCTAACAGTGGAGAGACAAGTGATGTAACTTTCCACCATAAAAAGCCCTTTCAAATCCCCAAACATTTTTTTTTCATCTCTCCATCATGTAAATGTGCCTCCTCCAGACAGCATTGTAAATGTTCTGATGCAACACTCAACGGGACAGAGGGAGAAAAAAAGAGAACTGAAAACAGGAGAGCAGGGCTGGTTAGATAGAGAGGGAGAATGGGTGGAGAGGACCAGAGGGTAAAAATAGAATGGAGTCATTTCCAGCTGAAGAGGCAGGGAGGGAGACATGGAGGAGGAGGGTAGGTGGGTGGAGAGAAAACAACTTGTGAAAACAGAACTTCTCTTAAAAGGAGGAAGGGTGTGGGGGGGCCAGAGATGGGAGAGGCAAAAGGGAGACAAAGGAAAATCATTTAAAGATACCTATATTATTTAAATATAACACAGTTATGGCAGAAAGGAAGAAGACATATGCATGATATAGTTTTCATTCATGGTGTATGAGTTAAGAATCCATGCTTAGCTTAGCTCATCTATCCATTAAACAGTGGAAGGAACTTAATTACCACTACCTGTCAGACATCCCATCAGGAGCTCAGTAACTGACCAATACATTTGTGAGAGCCACATGAAGCTGCAAAAGTTAACCCTCTCAGTCCTGGGTTTTACTTCTCTATTAGAAAAACACTGAGAAATCTAAACTTGGATCTGTGCTACTATACAAGACAAGATAGATAATAATCTAACATTTTAAACAAAAAGGAGCATGTTTACCTAGGCTCCTTCTGTTGTATCTTGTCAGGCCATTAGCATTAGTAAAGCATCTTGTGTGCATGTAAAAATATGGGGAGCCTGTCTGTACTTCTTTTAAGACTAATTCCAGATAGGCATTAGAAGAGACATACAGATACAGAGAATAAGAGATTAAGATTTATCAACTGCACCAAGCTTTTAACAAGTCAACACAGTGAACACAATGTGCTAAGCAGAGGGGGTTGGACAGCTTGACTGTGTGAGTGAAAGGAAAAAAGAGGGTGAAAGAGGGCACGGTGGAGATGAGGGATTACTGTGGCTGCTCAGTGGTTACAACCCTGGGCAAACATTACAAGCCCTTGTTAATGAACTTCATCTGACCAATTATTCAGACCAGTTATCAAGATTGTCCTTTAGCCTGGTTTGAATACACCTAAATTCTGCAAAACATTTGTGTAAAAGTCACATTTTTGTCACTTCAGAGATAATTTTGTACAACAGCTATTTAAGCACAAAAAGATGTAAATGAAGAAAATCTGTTGACTGAAGGCATGTAAAGCTGCACAGAGAAGGTAAGGTAGATTTGAGATGATGGTGGGAAATCCCAATATATAAAAGAGATAAGCGGTGAAGAAAGGCCGACAAGACTAAGAGAGGAGGCATGGCAAAACAGTAGAAGAGAAATCCCCCCTCTGCTGAGCTTTACTATCTCTGCCTGCTGCTGTGCTAGCAGTGCAATATCTGTGTAGGTGTTGAGCAGCTTTCATTGGCTGTCTCCTCTTACAGACATCATGCATTTAATGTGCGTATGTATGCATGTCTCTACCTCCCAATTACATTTGTCAAATGCCACGTGATCTCACACAAGAAAAACATTACCTACGCTGGCACCGTGCAGGCGGAGCACTGCCTTTGCTCACCCTCTCATCCCATCTCCCTCACCCTTTATTCATCTTCCACCCCTGTGCTCTGTCTCTCTCTCTCCCTCCCACAACCCACCATTTGCTCCATCCAATTATAACTCAATCCACCAGTCCTTTGCAGTTACCATGGCAACAGCTATGTTGGGCACAGGACCCTGTGTCGCTTGTGGTCACCAATCTGCCACTGACCATCACCATTTTTTGCATCAAAATAAAGTTAACCAATTATTTTTTACATGGTTTATGGACACCCAGAGGGATGGCATTGTGGGACGCAAACTGGAGATTACTTTAGGACACTGGACTCAATCATGGCTTAGTTCTAGCTTCAGTTAAATTATAAAAACACTGCATTCTACTCCTTATTTCGTTCAATGTTGCAAAGTTAAGACTGTACTGCTGAGTATTGAGAAGAATACGATAATTACTGGGAATTAAATAGCTCTCATCACCCAAAAAAACACACTTTCCACTCTGTGGATACACATACAGATTCACTATGTCTCTCTTCCCAACAGTGACTTAGCATTGGGGAAAATACATGTCAGGAAAACTTTAGACCAGTGTTTGATGACCCAGATCCTTTCATCCACTGTGTGGATGAACTTGTAATGTATGTGTTTGGCCATCTGGGGGCACTACTAGCCTGCAGATAAATGGCCAACAGACGGGGAGCAGCAAAAAAACTGTGCAAAGACTGTGGAGCTAGAGATGCAAGGAGAGAAGAGGAGAATCGGATGAAGGATAGGAAAGACATTCCTGAGCTAAATAAAAAATCTTCTCATTCCAAACTTTGGGATGTGAGGAACACATTTAAACTGTGATCTCACGTTTGAACATTGGTTCAACTGAGATCCTGAGGAAGCAAATCTTAATATCAGTCTAACTTTCCTTGCATAAAGTAAACACCTTGTAGCTACCTCAGACTTAGGAGTCCCACTGCATCTATGCATTTTGAGAATCTCCCCAGAGTATGCTTCGTCCAATAGGAAAACGGATTATCGTTGCACATGACTTTTGTGGTAAGTCTTGAGGGCTTCATATGTGCTTTGGTGCCAGTCTAGATGGCTGTGTGATCCAGATGTGGTTGTTGCCATGGCCAGGGAGGATATGCAGGGCTTTAAGTGTTACGTAAAGCAGAGGCGGGAGGGAGTGGAGATGTTATTCCCGGGTAGCCGTATCCGGGTAGACCAGGATGAAGAGAGCAAAGTGAAGAGGAGGGGAAGCGAAAACACTGCAATGCGATGAAGCAAAGGGTTAAAACAAATTGTATGTAAAAGAATCATAATGTCTTAGAAAAAAATAAATAAAATGAGACCGGGGAAAGCGAGAGGGCAGAGAAAAATATGTATCCAAGTGCAAAAAAACAGCACAAAAAAGTGTATTCCTGTCTACGTAAGTGTGACATGTTTTCTTAGTGTTGCACAAACTGCATGTACATGTGTGAGCAACATAGAGATAGAGCATTATGCACACTTAATGATATACTAAGGTTATATTGTAATTTTACTTTCAATAATTTTTAACCGTGACATACTGTATGTAATTTTGAACATCTCATGCAGCACAGTATGTGAGATGCCGAGCAGTTTCAGAACGTGGTCATACAGAAAAAGCTGGTGTTTCTGTTAAAACATGGATTTGGATACAAGCAAACAAATATACTCATTTAAGACCTTTACAGCAACAAAGTCTTCTAGGTCCTCTCTATAAAAAGGACGCCATGCTCACTTTCCTGACTGAATTCAGAGCTAGATTGACGGAAGTTGCCACTATGCTACAAAAGTAAAATAGTATCTAAATAAATGCTAATAATAAAGATTGTAATTTCCAACTAAAAGAAAACAGTAGTAGGACTGGAAATGGCTGTAGTAAATATAAAAGATATTTCACCTGGAACACTTTACTCGCTGCTTAAATAATTAAGAGGAAACCTTCAGATTATCCAGCTTCGTTTCTGTTGACTATAACAAAGCCGAACTAAAGAGGAACCACAAATAATGTGTTGGTGTGTCCCTCATTGGAAAGTGGCACAAGCACACGTGCCCCACACACACACACACACACACACACACAGACAGACAGACAGACAGACAGACAGACAGACAGATAAACACACCACTATTTCTATTTGTGAATATTCTGTGTTATGTACAGGCGACATCCCCGTGATGTTTGCTGTGTTGCCATGGCAACAGACGTTTGGTGGTAACACATCATATCCGGTGTTCAATGATTGACGCTTAGTTACTCCGTCTCACACACACACACACACACACACACACACACACACACACACACACACACACACACACACACACACACACACACACACACACACACACACACACACACACACACACACACACACACACACACACACACACACACACACACTGCATGCAACACACACGTGACACTATAAAAAAAGGTCTCATCCTTCATCTTGCCGCTTACACTTTTCTGCCTGTTTCCTTAATAGTTTTGTTAATACAGGAAGTTACAGGGACAATTGAAAAGATGCTTAGGTGGGAGAGTACATACACAAAAGAACACATAGAAGCTTCGTCTAAGAAGTGTGTGACAGTGGCAGTTGAGGAGCTGCTTGTGGAGCAGAGCCTTATATCTGAGTGATGTAACAAAAACACAGCATATAAATGAATATTGGCAGGATTATAATGTATATCACATATAAAAGAGAGAAAGAACTCACAGACTACTTATCTCTGAATTGGGAAAATGTATTAATCTGATGCATTTGTCTTACGTATTGTTAGAACAATATTGGTTTGCTGAAACATAGTCCTTTTATTAACTGCCAGATACTTCACAGTGATTTTATTCACTCCTGATGAAATCAAAGTTTCTACCTGACCACAAGAATATACCAAACATTTAGTTTGCACATTTTATTCATTCATCTAATTGTTGTTTAATTAAGAGGCTTGATGTATTATATTGATTTTTACCTATCCCCGAATGTGTAATTTTATTTGTTCCCTATGACTCCTTGAACACTTTTATAATACATTTTGACACAAACAAATAATTGAAATAATTTGGAAAACACGTAATGAACCTTTAAAGAAAATGTACTGTTTACCTTTTGTTCATATTTCACAAGCTGTTAAAAAGCCACTAACACCTACACAAACAAAAATATAGCATGTTTGATTACACACACACACACACACACACACACACACACACACACACGCACACAGGTGTGCAGTGTTTCCTACTTTCCCTGTTATTTCACACACTCCTACGACCATATGCAAAAGCTCACACACTAATTCTAATTCTACAGAAAACATCCATACGTGTTTGTTACTTAAAGATCTTCAAAATAAAAATGCACACACACACAGGCAAGCATGCACACTCATATAAAGAGATGTGATTCATTCATTCAGCGTTCCTTTCAGCTGCAAAAAAAAGGGGATCTGAGGAGGGACCGTACACTCAGAATGACAGCGTTCTTTTTCCTGTCAACTTCTCTGTCACACTTGTGAATGTCCACACAGGGATAAGTACACAATACACACCAACACAGCAAGGGCAAAAGGCTCTGCTGAAGTGAATAACACTAACTGATACTATATGTCCATATATAACAGAACTGAGAAGTAGGCTCTTTTCAGCTTATAATAAATAATGTTCACACTCTCTCACACACACACACACACACACACACACACACACGCACACACACTAGTACAGCATTTTCCCCCACAGAAGCTTGAGAAATAAGTTCTTCACACGCCCACACAATACATTGAAACGTACATCATATATCCTACACACACACACTGTGTAGACTTATCACTGTGTGAACACACACACACACACACACACATTTAGAATCAACCCACCTGAGTATCAGAGGCCCAGACTTCTGCCCACACCTTGTTTCACTATAGCGTTACATGAGTCACTAATAAATAATAAACAAACACATGAACATATACACAGTAAGAGTCAGCGGAAATAGTTTGTAGTGAGTTAAGAGATCATAGTGGCTAGGGTCAGGACGTACACGCACACACACGCACACACACGCACACACGCACACACACACACACACAGGCTTAATAGGGTGGTCAGACTTTTTTTTAAAGAAATAAACTGCAAGATTTGTACAACAGTAAGGTGCTGTTAAATCCTCTTTTTCTACGTCTACGTCTTTATTCATCTATGCTTTCATCCACTTGGATACTATTCTTCATTCTCTTTCTGATTTAATCTCTCTCTCTCCCTAAAAAACAAAATCAAAAACAACTTGATGGAAACTGGCCTACATACATGTTGCACACACATTCTAAACCTCATTTTTGCTTTAAATGTTAATGTCTTGTGTAGCACTGATTTAGAGCAGTGAACAGCTACAGTCCTCAATTATTTTCTTTTGCTTCAGATTCCTATCAAACTTCCCTGTTCCTTTCTATAATAAATCCCTGCTGTTGCATTGTGTCTTGTCTATATAGTGTATGATTGCTACGACTCAGCCATATAATGACTTATGAGGAATATAAGAGAGACTCTCCAATATCAACAAAGCTAATCCTGTATAACGTGCAGTCCAATTCCAACAGAAAACACAAAAACATCCAAGCATACATTTTCTCTTTTGCACGCTCTTTCTCTCAAACATACACATGAATACACATAAATAATTTTGCATCCAGCTAGTTGTGATAATTGTGTAATAATAATAATTGTGTTCCTTTTCCATTTGTATTTAAAATCCAAAACAACAAGTGTGTTGTTACTTTGATAGTTTTATCTTTGTAATAACTGTGTTAGGCTCTTAAATATGACATGCGATATTAAATAGCCCTTTTTCCAAAAATCATCAAATAACCCAAGCTCCTTTTATCCGAGTTACTGGGATGGACGACATGGATTACTCTTAACTCACAAAGTGCTGACGAGTGAAGTTAGGGATATTTTTTTCTCATCAGCAGTGATTCCAACAAGCCTAGTCCGGACCTGGTGCCTGTAACAGGGCTTACATGGGACTCACAAGACCATTTTAGCATTTAGTTTAGTTTTACCAGCAGACACGAGGATGGTGGTCAGACAACTAGAGGAAGCCATATGGGACAACAGCATGTTGGCTAACTGGAGCTTCTTACACTGGGCATCAGCACAAACAGGTCGTGGCATGTTAATGTCAATCGAAGCCTATATATTACACTGTAGGTGTTATTAAACAGGTTATGTTAAATAAAAAATAAAAAAAACATTATTTTAAAAATATATAAAGAAAAACAAGGTCCTTTACATTGTATTTAACAGGAAAATGTCTTTTTAAAATGAAAGCTTGTGTGTGTGTGTGTGTGTGTGTGTACAAAACAAAAAGAGAAACTCGTAAAGCTACATTTACACATGTTCTGTGGAGTCTCAGCTTGAGTACAAGAATCTCTACTATTATACTACAAACCTGCTAGTTCAAGGCCTGTTAACAGAGCTTCTCCTCAGTCCATTCTGAGGTGACACTGTGTGTATGAGTAGTTGACGCACAGTTACCAAAAGATATCCTTTAAAAAGGTGTGATACATTTCTTATAATTGAATATAATATACTTTGTGGAAGGCAATTCAATTGTAAACACAAACTAAAACCTTAATTAATTACGCAGCAAAAAAAAAAAACTGGGGATGTTGCAGAAAATATTAAAAAAATTAATTTCCATCATTTTTAATTTGTATGTACAGAGCTGAAATTTGGTGTTACCTAGGAATACAATTTTAATATTCAAAAAACAGTGTGAAGAATATAGAGTAAAGGAAAGTATTCTGTGTAATAATTGTGTGGAAACTATAGTCTATAATACATTTTTCAACACATTATCCCTAATTAATGTTCTATTCTAATCTATATTATTTTCTCATCGATATATATATATATATATATATATATATATATATATATATATATATATATATATATAGGAGTTTTGCTTTGTTATATTCTTTTGGAACAGAGACTGAACATATTTATATTGTGATTGGCATATGTCTAAAGGTGCACAGAATATAGCATTAAATATGCTTATTCCACATATCTCCTGTTTTCTAACTGCAGCCCAAATCCCTAATTACGACTAAAATCTCCATAGCCTCCAAAAGTTTCTCCTTGTTCCTTCAAAGTCACTGACTTTGCACACAAAATACACCCACACGTATGAAGTAGTGCTGTCAAACAATTAAAATATTTAATCGCAATTAATCACATTAATATCATAGTTAACTCGCATTTTTATCTATTCTAAATGTCCCTTGATTTCTTTTTGTCCCATTATTTTTTCTCATTTTAATGCTCTTATCAACATGGAAAAGTGGATCAGCTTGCATTGTGGAAATGTTTTTTTTTTTAATTGAAAACAACATTGGCATATAGCCTAGTGTAGTGTTCAATTTCACACGTGACATTCTGACGTGGTGCAAATAATCTCTCACACAATGTAACACTGACAATCAATAAAAGGGTGAAAAAAATACTTTGACAAGGGGGGGGGGAGATTCTCATCAGTGGTGTGCTTGGCCATCAAGTGGTATTTCAGACTGGACGTGCTGTGATGATAGCTCAGTTCACAACGAGAAAACACACAGATCGCTTTGGTCTTGTAAATGGAACCATTTGGCAACTTTTAAAAAGTAAACTTTCCATTCAGAATCTTATTGGGATCCATTTCGGAGTCTTACGCTCGCCATAAAACATACTCTTTGGCCAGCCCAAACAAGTGTATGCAGCGTGCCTGCTCTTTTGTTTCCGGTCTAGCTAGATCTGGTGTGGTGTTGTAGTTTTTCTAACATTACTAGTTGTTGCAACAGCATAGGAAAAAAACTACAAAGTTTGACAGCGTTAAAATGGGTTTGCGTTAACGCTGAGTAATAACACATTTAACTGACAGCACTAGTATGAAGCAATTCTCACCTGTGCCAGGGCGTCCCATGATGATGTCCTTTCGTGGGACAGGGTGAAGGCTTTCAGCTGGGAGGATCAGGGGCAGCAGAGCGGTGGGAGAAGGGTGACAGGGAACTGGCTGCTGGACCTCACCCCCAAACCCTGTCCCTCTGTTCTCCTCTTGTTCCACAGAGCTGTCAGCGCAACTTGGAGTGGGAGCTGTGACTGTTGTGCTGACGGTAACTGACAAGGCCTGCAGGGGGGTGGCAGGGGTGGCAGTGGTGGGCAGGGAGGAGGGTGTCGGAGACACAAGCACCAGAGTTTGGGCTGGGCTCCGCAAGACGACAGTGCCATTTGGTACTGTGGCTGCAGCAGCGTTAATGGGGACGGGAACCTGAAGGCCAGAAATTGGGTGAGGGGTGAGGGGTGTTAGGCCGATGTCTTTAGATGACGTATCTGTCCCTCCCTCATTTCCACCTCCTCCTATTCCTAAGGGACACTCTGTAAATTTTGCCAGTGGGACTTCGGGATTTCTCACAATGACAGGGGAGTCCCGCGAGGCCTGTTGGGATACAGGGACCACACGACGAGGCCCTCCATCGGGAGTTAGAGGACAAGGAGGAGTTGGAGACACCAACAGAGGAGGAGGGGAGACAGCAGTGGAGGAAGGTGAACTTCTGGAGGAGGGGGTGGTCACTCCTCTGGGTCGGGAGAAAGTTGGTGTGTGTGTGCGGGAATGTGAAACTGATGTTTGTGGGGAAAGCACCCTGAAAGAGTTGTTAAGGTCCCCCTGCTCCACCTCTGTCTTGGGTGTGTAATCATGGTGGTGTGAAGGGAGGGGTGGTGGAGGAGGTGCGTCAGGTTTTCGTTTGTTGGGGCTCATGGGGACTGTAAACATCAGGTTGCTGTGGAAGGAGGGCTGGATACCCAAAGTGTGTCTCTCCCTTTCTCCTCCTCCAGCTGGGGTTGTTACCTTACTGCCCCCTGTCCCGCTGGGCTGCCTGTGCCTCCGGTGTTGGAGGACTGGGGATGCGGTAATTGGGGAGAAGTTTGCCGGCCTAAAGCCAAAGAGTGGGGAGGGTGAGGGAGAGGGGGCAGGGGAGAAGGGCGACTGGTTAGAGATGGGAGAAAAGGAGGGGGTGCCAGAGCGGGAGCTCCCTAATGACACAAGCATGGTGGCGGCCTCACACTCATCAAAGTCAAAGCGTGACGACAAGTCATGGGGGAGGAGGGAGGGGAGGACCAAGCGGGGTCTGGAGTCTCCTCTGCTACCTGTCTCACTGCTCTCTCTTGATGTGTCGTCCCACTCAAACTCACTGCTTGCTCTCCCTCGCAGGTCAGGGGTGACTGTCCCTGAGCTGCTGCCGCCTCCTCCTCCCCCCGCTGTCTCCATCTCTTTGGTCCTCATGGACAAGTGTCTTGAGCAGTATCCTCGACGCTGAGACTCCTTCATACAGCCCTCCCTGGAGCACAGCCTACGCCATTGCTTACCATTGAACTTCTTACGGATACCATTGGGGGTGCACACCACATCGCCCTTCTTGTATTTCTGCTGAGCCAATGAGAGGGGAGTCCTAGAGCGAGAGGAAGTAGAGGTGGACCCCCCACCAGAAGTGGGATTAGGGGTCTGAGTGGGAGTGGTCTTTGATGGAGGTAGGTTTGGAGTGGTGTTGTTCATTTCAGACACCAGTAAAGCAGGGGAACGGGGTGGCTGAGGACTAGGAAGGGTGGAGAAATGTGGGGGTCCCAGGCCCCGCACCAAAGCGAGACGGGGGGAGGAGGGGGTGTAGCAACTGGACCTGGAGACGATGTTTATTTGTTGAGAGGTCCCAGCATTTGGCTGGGGATCCACAGTGAGGGTCATGTTAAAACAAGATACCTCAACGTCCTCTTCTGGAGTGTTTGGCTGTTTCTGTCTCTCTCTGTCAGTCTGTGAGTAGTTATCTCCGCAGCCATGAACTGTGCTGCCACCTGCACTAGATGTCACAGTGGGGGAATGGGGTGGTGGGTGTGCATTTACATAGGGATGCCCACCTACAACCTTTTCATGTGAAAAACTATGGCCTAACCTTGCTCCCCCTCCCAGCACCCCCATCCCAATACTCAACTGGCACACTTCCCTCTCCACCTCCATCTCCTCCCTCCGCTCCCTCTCTTCTCTTTCCCTCTCCCGCTCTCTTTCCTTTGCCCTCCCACCATCCAAATGTGGGACTTCCCAAGGAGGGGTGAGAAGCCTCAGACTTTGTCGGGACACCCACGCAGTCCGAGCATTAGCTTTCCTTTTCTCTTTCTCTTCCCCCACCCCTCCATTGTCCAGAGTCTCTCTGTCTTCATTTAGAAGCACCTGGTAAGGAAATGACACACCGGGGTGGGGGTCCACCTGAGTGATAATCCCCTCTCTGTACAGCAGAGGACCCCCCTCCTCTCCACCAAAGGGCACACACACTCGAGTCCTGACTGCTACCGGTGCCATGCCAGGTGGGGGGGCATCCAAAATAAACTCCACAGTGCTCTCAGCCCCTGAAGACAATGCCATCACGGTTCCACCATGGAAAGGGTATTTAATAAGAGTCTCCTCTCCTTGGAGCTGGACTTCAACATTACCTCCACTCACCCTACGCACCACCCCTGGTCTGAACACAGATAATAAAGGGCATGAGTTAATCTCCTTAACCCCTCGGTCCCCTGTAGCCCTAACCCCACTCTCCATAGTCCTCTTTATCTGGCGAGCTAGAACTCTCTGGTTTTTCATGCCTTTAGCTAAAACTTCGGCTAGTCCCTCTGAAAGACTGGCCTCTTTATGGTGCAAGTTAGGGAGAGTAGCTGGGTAGTCGGAGTTCTTTTGATGAAGGCTTTGTCCGGTTACTTCCATCACGTCTAGGTCAGCTGAGTGCTCACTAGCTGTATCAGTGGATGAAGAGCGCACTGAGTAAGGCGCCCCCTCTGACTCGTTTTCCCCAGCTTGGGAATCTTTTTCCTGGGAATCTGCTGTTCTGAGGGCTTTATCCTCCGTGGAAACCAAACAGTTTGCTCCTGTATCTCTACTATCCACAGTTAAGACTGATGACTGATTACCTGAGCAATTATTACTTCCACTATTACTGCTATTGATAAAAGTATTATGGCTCCCAGCACTACTGTTAGTCATGGTGTTAATACCTTTTGTAGTGTTACTGTTAGGACTGCTATTGATGCTAACATTAATGCTATTACTAATATTGTTACTACTCTTGAAATTATTGTTGGGCGCATTCACAATATCACTTATTTTGCTGTTAATATTGCAGTAACTGTTGTGCATGTGTGCAGGTCTGGAGGTAGGAATGGTAGTCAGGGCATTTGCGTTGTTAGCAAAGTGCTCATATGTGTATTTTTTCTTGGGTACACGAGCCTTAAAGGTGGCTGTTTTCCTACTAGAGACTGAGCCTAAATTGGGGCTGTGATTGGTGGCCAGAGGGGGCGTGGCTGTGGAGAGTGGCGCTGGAGCAGAGGTAGGAAATGCTACAGATTCAGTGGCCACAGCACTACTTCCATTTGTGCCCACTATCTTGTCCTTTTCTGTCTTTTCTTCTGCCTTCTTACCTTCCTTCTCAACTGACTCCACAGGTTTCCTCAGATCAGTAGATTCCTCCATCGTGGGGGTACTGCTGTTTGTGATTGGTTCTTTGTTAGAGTTGGTGACTGTGGGCAGGGTCTGTTTGTGTGTGGGAGGGTTGGGTGTATGCTGTGTGGTTTTGAAAAGTGTCTCCCTCTTGACTCTTTTGGGGTCTTTCTCCTGGGGGGGCTGTGAGCCCCCTCTCCTTCGCCCCCCTCTCCCTCTAGTTAAGGGGGAAGAACGCCCTCTGTGTTTCTTTAATGGTCTCATCTCCTCTTCACTGTTCGCAAAGTGCAGATTTTGTGGCACTCCTCTTTTTTTTACTTTGAAGGCACTCTTTTTTTGTCTTTATGTGCTTGGCCGTCGCCCCTGTCCTTCTGTCTTCTGTATTGCAAGCTAGAAAGAAAGAGATAGATAGGTGGTGGTCATTTATTATCTTTATAATCAAATATTGCTGAGAATAAAAATTACATTATACCTGGTAGTGTGCTACACTGCACATCACATTGGCTCAAGATCTGACATATGCACTCATCTACCCTCCATGTCAGTCTGGAGTGTCTGTGTGTGCTTGTCTATAAGTGGTTTGTACGCTCCAAACATAAAATCTTAATTTCAACATTTGCTAACCACCGTTTTCAAACCAAAAATGTGCTTTAAAAAAAAAAAATAAAGGACATGATTGCTTTTCTTATAAAAGTCAGTACTCTTCTTTAGACCCATATTTAGCCTAATACTTAATAAAAAAGTGGATTTTGATAGGTTAGATTAGTTATTGATTTATTTTCCAGGTAATCATAGGCAGAGAATGGTTAATATGTTTAACCTTGTCTGAGTATGATAGCACATAGTGGGATAGTTTACTCTTTTAAAATAAGAAAATAAGATTAAAAATCGAGCCAAATACAATAGAAAGAAAAAAGGAAAAAGAAACGTAAACAACCAAGGTCACTCGCTTCATTTGTCTTTTACAGTACTCCAGTATCCAAGTGTGTGCCTTTAATGAGGCCTGCATGTCTTTTAATTTCACTAGATTCTATGTCTTCAACGACAGATCGTAATACAGCATTTATTTTTGACTTCAATCGGGAGAAAAAGGGCTGGCAGTGGCCTGGGTGAGGTCACCCTACAACATGAGTGAGGGAAAGAGAAAAAGAGAAGAGAGATAGAAAGAGAGAAAGGTGGGAGTATGCGGCTGTTTGGCTGTTTGCTCAAATGTGTAGTCATTGGGAATTTCCACAGTCATTCTAAACACTCGCTGGCTCTCTCTCGCTCTTTCTCGATGTCTCAGTCTTTTCCAGTCGTCTTTTGTCAGTCGCTTTCTCTCACTCACTCTCACACACACACGCACTTCTACAAAAAGACAGTATAATTGGAATGATCTGCCATAGTAAGATACGCACAAAATGAGACAAATTAAAAGGCTTGCAATGGATCAGGCACACTCACTGATGCAAGATTACAGGCTGAATACACACACGCACACACACACACACACACACACACGACGTGTGCTCACCCACATGTGCTAATGTCCGCATTCCTAAAAATACAGACAAGAACATACGATACACATATTTACAGTTCCCATCCTAGACATTGGAAAAGTTCATCACACATACATGAGGTGACCTTGTTGTTAATAGTTTGTTCACTGTAACAAACAATACACAACATAAACCAGTAACACCACAACTTCCACTTCCTGCAGTATAGAAAAAGCATCTCTTCCTGGTCCTGAATGACTAATAAACAACACGAGTTATTCGCACAATCATGGCTAGCTTTCCATTTTGACTTTTCCCCTTTACTACATACAGTATTTACTGTAGAAACAGGCATATAGGCTTTCATTTCCATTAGAATTTGCCAGTCCTTCATTTTCATTATTTTTGTAATGGATTGGCAATGCCCAGTAATGAAATATACAGACATTGATCATTACCATGGTAAATTCTGTAGATACCAATAAGACTGATACTGAAGTTTCGAATTTCATTGTATTAGCACCACATGTATGACTTTACATCTGGAGTTTACCAACTGTACTGTAACTGTGATGCTTCCTGCAGATGCAGCCATTTGAAAAGCACTGCTCTGTTCATATCTGCGCTTAACTGTTACCAACTACAAAACAGTGTTTAAGAGTCTGCAGCTGAAAACGATGAGCACCATTTATTTCATTTTGAATGTACAAAAAAAACTAAATATGTATATATATATATATATATATATATATATATATATATATATATATATATACATACTGTATGAAGTAAGTACAAAGCAGTTGGATCTTTGAAAGCTTTCCAGTGTAAAGACTGAAATATAAAATCCAAAATATCGACCATACTTTTTAACATTAGTGCTGATAACAAAAAAATATAGAAAAAAAATATATAAATTATTACTCCCTTTCTAGTTAGAGTACATTTTGTATAAATCATCTATCTCAGACAAAGCAACGGAAAGAAGGACAAAAATTTGGACTGCAAAAACGTCTTTCCTACCAGCACCAGGCCAAGTACTCCTTCATTAGAGTAGATGCTGAGGCCTGGAATGGGAGTCTTGGTCCTGTAATTGCTGTACTGCACTGGAAAAGACGGTAAGGAGTCAGGGCCACTTGACTGACTGTCTGGTTGACTGAATGACCCGAGAGGATCTGTGCTTAGCTTAGAAAAATGTGGTGTGCAACATGGTTCATGCTCTAGGCATTGGCTGATAAGCCAGTAGCATTTGTGTGTATTAGCATTCTGTAACTTTGAAGGTACCGGACTGCACAACATGTAGATAACAAAGACGTTTTAAACTGGACCTTTATTTATTTACAGTGCTGAGCGTTTTTTTGTCTAAAACTATTTATTTATCACAAACATGATTTTAACTCTTCAATCATGTGCACCCAGTTGTGAATCCATTAGGGGTGGGGAAAATCGATTCAGCATAGTATTGCAATATTTTCCGTTGCAATACTGTATCAATACACAGACGCCAAGTATCAATCTTTTATTATATGTTTTGGTCAGTTGGTCGGCTTGACAATCTCATTTTGCAGCAATACAATTGAAGTGAGATGGACAGAGACATTTGTCATTTTAGATAAAACAGATGTTGGCAAGGTTTCCTTTTGGGGACTTAATTTGAAACTGAGAACTGTTTTGAAGTTGGAAAGTAATAAATTGCAATATATTGCAGAATACTGCAATATGTTTAAAATTGCAATAATATTGTATCGCGACATAGGTATCGTAATGCTTCTGGGGATTCCCACCCATAGAAGCCATCACAAGCAATCATCCTAGCCACAGAATTTAATTTGAAATTCCAGACAAAATACCAATGTTATTAAACACACTAAACATGTTACTCTAAATTACAGAGGAAAGTATATGAATTCATGCATGAGGCATCTAAAATGTCAGTGCTGCTAAATAATAAAATGCATCAGATTTGAACAATTCAAATCCCAATTCTTCCCTACAAGATGAAAAACAAAACACAGCGTGTGCTCCACAAACTAAAAACTCCTAAACTGAAAATAACTTCAGATCTTTAACTTAATGTTTATTTAGCTACAATCCAAGATGCCAAGACCATGTCAAAATCATAGGTTATTAGGACTAAAAATATAAAGAAAGTGGTTGGAGAATCTAGATTTTCCTCTGGGCTGCATTCAGACGAAGCAGAGAGGAATAATTTAGGTGACTCAAGATGTCTGCACCTACCAGCATTAGAGCAGGTTAAGATTGAGATATTCGCTGCTCTATTGTAAAGCAACTGTAAATCCTGAATAGGCGGATAATCGACGGCTATCGTCTCAAAAAGCGTTGCACTGGACTCCTTAAACAGCAAACACATCTACACACACACACAAACAATGCAATCCCCCTCCACAGCAAAGCAACATCAAACTTCTCACACACACACACACACACACACATTAAACGCTCCCCTGGAATTTACAGTACACTGTTAAAATCTCCCTTGGACCTATATATCGTCTTACATTCACATTCATTGTGCCGTATAAACACACACACACACACACACACACACACACACACTCTCTCTCTCTCTTTGGCTGGGCATAATTTTTTAAGAAAAAAAAATACTTTTATGATATAAAATTTGAAGATTAACAACAATATATATTTTCATGCATCTTGATTGTAATTTCTTAGTAGGTTAGACAAGGGAGCATGTATGCGCCAAACACACATACACACACACACACACACACACACACACACACACACACACACACACGGAAATCTCATCTCAAAGTCAACACTACAAGAAGAAGTTGTTCAGTATTTAATACTAGACTATACAACCATAATAAACCTCCAGTTTGATGCCAGTTTATCCAGTCATTTGTAGAGAATTTAGCCTATGCCCTATTGCAATATGGCACAGGATGTGTGTTTATGTGTACGTGTCTGTATGTATGTGTGTGTGTGTGTGTGTGAGAGAGATTTGGGGGAATTTGAGAATCTTATACTACACAAGGATATGACTTTATGTGGCTGTCTTCAGGTTGGCTACCTTTTTCAATGCTGCATTTGCACAATATGTCAGTGTGTGTATACGTAGTTACCAGGCACACTGCAGCTCATCCCTCTCCTAACAGCATTTTATGGGTGTCTATATGGATGCAAGGCTGCAGTGACGGGGACAGGGACGGCGAGGGAAGAACGCACAATGGTACAACAGAGAAAGACAGTATGTGATAGTGAAGCTTATCTGGCCCTTCGTACATTCCAGCATGGTAGGGCAGTTTTGCCCTTAACTGGGTCACCGGGGAACACACTCACACATGAAACAGCAAAATAAGAACATGCTCTCTGTTACACTTACACACACAGACTTTGGTTTATGCACACATGAGTGGGTGGGATGTGACATGCAACATGAGACAAGTAAAAGGAGACACTTTGAGGAAGGTGTAGTAAGAGGCCAAGCTTTGAAGTGTGTGAGCATGCAAGTGTGTGACTGCGCTTGTTATGGAGAACATCCATTGTGACGTAGTACGAATACTGGCAGCTGTTTAGTGGGTGGCATTTTTGACTGTGCAAATTATATCAATAAAAGAGGTACATTGACGCCTGGAATTTCTGCATTCTGGCCCATATTAGTCAGGAGGCTGTAGCATAGATCAGAGGTGACTGTTCCTGTTTGGGACCAAATGGCAGAACTGCCAATGCTACATCGATGACCACTACACCATGAGAGATGTGTTCTGCCTCAACAAGGGCAATGATGAAGATATGAGGAATGCACACTCCAGCTGAGCAATGAATCTGCAGGACAGATAAGGACACTTTAAGTCCAAATGTAAAAAGAACAAGCATTAAAATTAATGTGACTAAAAATGCACCCAAAGATAAATATTACAACAATTTTAAAAGCTGCCCAGTCAGAGATGTCAACACTGATATTGCAGTGGAAAAAAGTGGAGTGTCGGCGAGGGAAAAGCCGAGAAAACACCGAATGCTAGCCCGGCTTCCTTGCGCTGCGAGTACTACGAGAGGCGCTACACAATGTCAAAGCAGTGTTATGACTCGAGGCAGTCACTTAGACCACTCTGTACGGCGCTCAGTAACACACAAACAACCGGTTTCAAGTGACGTTTTATCATACCAACAAGACGGGGCCAATTCTTCCCCATACAACGATGTTTGGCATGCAAATATCCACAATACACAGTGCATACACGCAGTTACTCCGGAGACGCTTCCTTAATGGACTCCGTAAGCTGACACTGATTGTTTAAAACTTGAGGGAAAAGCAGGATTTTTTCCTTGTTGGTGTTTCGCTCTAGTAAGCAGCTCAGTAACGTTAGTAGTAGTGGTGGTTGTAGTAGTCGTAGTACGCAACGGTAGCAGACTACTAGTACCAACATAATAACACCGTCAGCCAGAACACAAGGAAACGGGATGTTGTAGTTACGCCGTCTTGTTTTTCTATTTTGTCCCAGGTCCATTTTAACGCCACCATTAGCTTGCGTTTTTATCAGTAAACATTTGGGCTGCAATGCTGCATATAGGTCGATTGATTTTACTACGCTAGCGCTGCTCCACGCAAAACTCCAAAGCTAAGGTCAAAGAAAAGTACTCAACATTAACCACAATATTGTAGTGTCATCCGAGAAATACGTACATGTTTCACGTTCGTCCGTGGGACTGCGGTAAAACATTTGAGAAAGTTTTTAGGCTGTTACATCCCCCACCCCTCCCCTTTCTCTCGGCTCTTCGTCACTCCATTTCTTCGGACGGTATCGGACCAACCAACCGACCGACCGTTAGCAGATGATTCTCGTCTCGTGCTAACTGGCTGCTCCTGGACATTTAATATTCGTGTCAGTGGAGCTTCACTACCTTTTTCTAACTTAGTTTCAACTCACCCAAAGAGAGCTTTCCCCCTCACCGGAGAAAGATTTGTGGTCTTATTTTCTGATGAGGAGGTTGGCACAACGTTCAGTAACATCCCTTTGCTGTCGGCTTTGACGACTGCGCGGTCCACACTCACACTTTACTTTTCGTCCGCAAAACATGTCTTTCCCCCACAGAAACTCCAACAAGGCTATAAAAAGTATCGGTCTTCTTTTCCACTACAGACACAAAATGGTGAATGAACCACTAACAGCTGGGCAAGCCGACCAATCAGAGGTCGCTGACAGGTACAGTAGCCAATCAGCGCCGGTGCTACAGACTAGAGGGCGTGGCGGGATGTCAAAATCCAGTTGACCGACGGGGGTATCCAGCCAATGGTGGCGAGGATGCTGAGCCAGACCGGTGTCCTGTCCCAAACTTTACAGTATCCAATAAGAGCTTTGGGAACCATAGGAACAGCATGAGGGAGGGCCGAGAGGAGGGACCAAATCACCGAGAACCAATAAAAAGGCACAAATGCCCCCTCCCCTTCTGAAAAGGAGTATGTTTACCATAATTGACAGCACAAGTGCCATTCCTGAGCAGACAGTGATAACGCATCAACCCTTCTGCTTCTCAACATAGAAGTTGGTGCAGCAGGATTAAAGCACCACAATGCGGTTGTCTGTACTCTGTGGCCCAGTATCCAAACTGTTGCAATACGTGCATTTAAATGATCATTTTGTATTCTTATTTATGCAAACAAAGCAAAAGCATTGACCAAGGTGAAAACTGCGCATGAGTGCGCGTTTTGAAAGTTTGCTTACAAGCTGGACAACTCTTATGTGGCGCAGCCGACGCATCGATGCCCCTTGCAAACCGCTCTCCCTTTTCTCTCAGCAACAGACGCTGACTTTCACCACATTCAGCCAATCAAGGTGCAGCATCCCGCTGGCTCTGACGTTGGTTATCTCTCTGCCCCGCCCACTCCAATGAAAGCGAACGGGATCGGTCTCGGCTGACGTCACTTCACCGGCAGACGATTGGGCAGGTGTGCAAGGTCTCAGGACCAATGGGTGCACGCGGCGGTGATGTCATCACGAGTGTTGCCACCAGCTGGACCGAGAGGGCGTGGTCTGGCGTAAACTCGGCTAACCCCATGTTTGTATCTTGCAGGCAGTGGTGCTGGAGAAAAAAAACGATGTGCTGAGAACTGACTGAAAGATGTGCATGTTTGAGATGATAGCACGTACGTGAGACAGGCATCCTGCACGTGAGATAACTTTGATATATAGCCTATCATCTATATAGTGAATAGAAGAAGAGAAAGCACACTATCTCGCTAAAGATATATTGCCATAATAGTAAACATTACATAATCCACTGCTCTGTGTGTAGTAGAAAACCAGACAGGCTGAGACAGACGGCCATGCGTGATCTCACATGAGCACCGCCCCCTGTTGGTGTGATTTGATCCATGCTTGCTGATCTCTCACTCAAGCTCAATGATGGAAGAGAAGAGATGTAAAGACCTAAAAACAAAAGAAAGTTCTGATTTGCAGAAGGACGCTGTATATTTAGTAAGAATATGTTTACCACGTATGTGTGCTTGCCTGTGTTTGTGCATGTGTGTCGAGAGAAGAGGTATGGAGAGGCTTGATGTTGAGTAAATGTTGATGTAGAGTGACATCTAGTTGTAATTGTTAAGCACTGCAATTTACATGTTTGAATAGTGAAGAATTTGTCCACAAAAAGTTAAATGGTGTAGGTTTTACTCAGGATGTCATTAAAATCAGTTTCCAAACTGGGAAATATCCCAGGGGTCACTAGACATTTTTAGTCATTATGAGTCTATTGTCATGAGTAGACATTTCTTCTATTTAATTATAGCGTCACAAGCAGCTCAATCTGCAGCTCAAAACCAGCAAGATAAATGTGCTCCTACTGGGTTTTCAAAGTAAAAATCATAGATGATACTCGATGTTTGAGATCAATATTGATACTGATATTTGAGAGTTTAAAAATGTAATAAAATACATTGGCTGATTGACTTTAGATAAACACACAACATAAACATTTTTTGATACGTTTGATGAGTTTTAATTGATAAGCTTCAATTGGTGAATTAAAGAATCGTAACTAGGATATATACTGAGGAGAACATTTTACAATTTAAAAATTGACTTGTCAGTGCTCTCTAGTGGACAAACTATGTAATAGAGACCTTGTTTCTGAACTGCCTTAAACAAATCTTCTGCACTTGTTGTCAGACATATACTATATGCTGATACTAGTCTGTCTGTGATGAACTAATAGCCAGTATATCGACCTGGGCCATGTTATTAGTCTGGATATGTTAAGAGATGCCCTTCACTATCCATGGATGGAGGAGCTGCAGTACAAACAACTAACTATAAGTGCTGTACAAGATGGGGAGCAGATTGCTTTTGTTGAGGGCCCTTTGGAAGACTTTTATACGACAGAAGGATAAATAAAGAATTCAAAATGGTTCTGCACTGCAGAATATAACAGTGATCATCAGGAACAAGGCCTACTACCATTGCTTGCACTGTATATTCATTGCTTGTTATATGTGGGCAGCTTGCAATGTCCAAATATTCAAGTTTTGATAAAAATATCTAACTAGTGCATGTATTGCAATGAACTTTGATATAGGCATTTATGCCCTCACGGTGAGAATTATAATAACTGGCAATCCATTAACTTTTCATCTTGCACTGTCATCAGAAATTGGATTTAATATAGGCCTGCGAGAGGTGTATAGCTTTTACAGCATACATCTACACACCCAGAGGTTTGTGTACGTACTGCCCTCTAAATGTGATATTGTGAATAGGAACACTGTTGGCTACAATTTCACAATATTTAATATAATTTATTTTAATTTTTTCAAATTTTCTTATTTGTAAGACTTAAATGTATGTGTTAAAATAGTTGCTTATCTTTATATGACCTTCTATTCTTTGTTCATTTTGATAACTATTTGCTGTTACAGTGGCTCCATTGCCCCACTTCAATGCAGGTTTTCATCATCTCTTTTCCTTGCATGCAACCCCAACAACCACCCCACCTCGTTAGCAAGTCCCCCTCTCTGTTTCCCCCAGCTTTGCTCTCCCCCTCTCCATGGGAGCCTGACCTCTGACCTTCACCCTTCACCCTCTCTCTGGGCGCTCATCACTGGTCTGTCAGTCAAACACCAAAGACCCTCCTCTCCTGCTGGGCTCTGCTGTCAGATCGGCCTCAAGTACAGACAGCAGCAGAGGAAAACAGGAGAAGTGGAGAAACATTGTGAGTCTGGATGAAAAGAAAAAGGAAGAGCATGATATAACCTTAGCTTGACAGATTGGACATGGTGGTTATTTGACATAAAATAAACGTATACTTTGCCCAAAACAGTAGATTATTTTGAATAAATTAGTCTAAAACTCAGCAGTAGTCTTATCTTTTTCTTCCCACTGTCCACATTCTGTAAACTAAACATAAACTAACCCTAACTCTACGCAAAGTCAGAAAAACTTGAGGAATGTCTCTCACCTCTGGGTCTCCTAAAGCAGACGCTCACAATAGCATAACCTCTGACCCTCACCTTGACCTCTCACCCAGCCCAGTCAGACATGCATGACCCATCAAACCCTGGCCAAGTGATGGAAATAGAAAACTGAAAGACTAAAATGTTCTCAAAATGAAAGCTTTGCCGTTATGGAGACGGTGAGCACCAATACAACAATTAAAACCAACAACAAAACTAATACTACCATGAATATCCACCCAGTTTTCATCCTTGCTGCTATGAATTCTTGTTACCTAAAGGGAGACGGCATTATCAGAAATAGCCTTGGATTTGACTCAGCAAAGACACACCACTTTGAGATTACTGATTTATATTAGCCACGCTAGCAGTATGTCTGCATGGATGACTTGTGATCTCCTGACTTTTCTTCTAGCGGCAGAGGTAGTGTAAGGTAGATTTTAGATTTTTTTTAAATAAAATGCTAGATTGGATTGCAACCTCTAGGTGAAATTTGGACACACATTCATGTTCTCTTCAGGATGAATTGAATAACTTGACTTTTCATCTCCATCATCAGGCCACAATTTGAATTTGTCCAATACTTTGTTTTATGACCAAATACCTGAAGGACCTCATCTGTACTTTTTTTAGTGATAATTAGCATGCTAATATGTAAACCTAATAAAGTGGATATTACACAGCTTATCATTAGTATGTTCACATCGTCACTGTGCTTGTTAGCATGCTGACATTAGGATTTAGCTGTACTGAAGTGCAGCCTCAGTTTATTCATATAATGGTTTAATATTTAACACATATTTTACCTGATTGTGTCATCTAATGTGTCATCTAATGTGCACACATTTAGGATTCTATGAATTATGATGTCAGATTCTGCTTTTTGAAATTTCCATTTAGGTTTTTAAGAATATTTGTTTTTTAGCCATCAAACTTCTACAGACTACTTGAGGCTGAGGCTAATTCTATAAAAGCATTTTATACACATATACAGTAGTCTTTGAACAGATTTGTACTTTTAATTTTGTCCACTGAACGTGTGTGCTTTTAAGGCTCTTAAGGCTTTTACTTACAGAGTATTCAAGGAATGGAGGTATCACGTGTCAGCAGAGACAAGTCTGCTCCTGAGGCTAGAAGGCAGCTAGAAGTTATCTGATAAATGCTGCACACAAACCATGCAAGGTTAAGGATTTCGGGGAGATCATGCCAGCACGCACTGGTATTAAATCTGTAAATTAAACCTTTATTGGTTTGAGTTAAGGGGCGATGCCACCCCAAAAGACTGAAATGTCTGAGAATATCTTTTGTAAACCAGCCACTGTGTATTGATGTGATCGGCTTCATGTCACTGCTAAATGACTATAGGAAAAAGCAAACAAAGCACATATAGCATCATGTAAGTGGTGGTACAGAAGGCCGGCATCCATACAAGCTGCAGTATGGAGAACAGTAGGCCCTTGTGCTCACCGCATTCTTGTTCACAGTAACTTTACACCACTCAGCTGTTCCTCAGAGTCGACGTCATGTCCCGGAGCTGAAGACAGGCCTCTCATGGACAGGCGTTCTTGGACACAAAGATTCCTGTCTGTATTAGAGATAAGATGAAGAATGACTGGTTACTAATCTTTTCCAAACCAGGGCACCTCTTTACCTCCCCTTCACCCCCAACACTTCAATATTTTTGTGTTTCGTTCTTTAACCTTTGGCATAATGTAGTTTATTAGCCGTATATGAGCAGTATGTTGTTCTGTACTATTGCTCGTAATTATATGAAGTTCTTGTAAATGAAAATGACAAATCTACACATTTAACAGGGGTTTTAAATTATTTTTAATTTGTGTTTTATATACATGTTTTTATATGATGTAACCTTACTGTAAATGTACAATACAAAATGGAAATGTGGAAATGTCAAATCTTGTGGTCTCCTCAGTCCATCCTTTGTTACCTTGCTCTGACCTTTGGGGACCACTGATTGGGTGAATAGAAAGAATAATCTCACGGTTTTAGAGGGATGATTTGTTTGCTGTATGATTCTGTTTTGGTTGGACGAAGTAAGAGCAAGTTGGTGTTACCAGTCACAGACTTATTGTTTATTAAGTGACAAGTGACTTAAAGTAGCAGAAGCTTTTAGCTTCTGTTGCATGGTGTTAGCTCACTGGCAAAAAGTGTCACAGTAAACAGCACTAAGAAATACAGTAGCTACATGAAATCTATTTTAAAGATGTATAATATGCAGTGCAGTATTCCAACAACAGGGGGAGACATTCAATGTGAAATGACTAAGCAGAGAGCGCAAAATAAACATTTTTGTTTTGATGGTGTATAAAAGTATAAAAGTGCCAAGTTAGGCCTATTTCATGAAGTGTTATTTAACTTTAACAGATCAAATCAGTCATTGACATTGCAGTCCTCCATGTGAGAGAATATGTTTCTTTTGGGGTCAAATAGGTCAAACAGACAGATTGGCGAGAAGGAAAGAAAAAAAGGAAATACAAGTACCCGAGTTTCAAACAAACCACATCAATGTGTGCACACATTCGCCTGTGCTCGGTGTGACAAAGTGCCGTCGCTGTGAAAGTGCCTTACTCTTGTGCGGTGCAGCTTTTCTCTGTAGGGTAGAGGATGTGGTGAACTTACTAACATTGCTCTGTATGTCACTATACGCTAACTCTCACAGAGGATGCAACAGCCATGTGTGTACGTGTGGCTTATTGCTGTGCAGCGTGTGCATAATGCATAGGTTGTGGTTATATGTGGAACACAGAGCCGGTTCTGCGCTGGTTTCTGCGAAAGCAGGCGCTCAAAGGAAGCGACGGGAGAGGGATGTGGCACAGGTGAGAGAGCACACTGAATCCTGTGGTCTTTCTCTCTCTCTCTCTCCTCTGCTGTGAATGGATCACCTGGTTGACAACAGAATGGGGCCAGGAATCTCTACACACACATACGATGACCCTTTTCAAGTTCAAAGAAGGTTAAACTTGGTTAAGTGAGTCATATGTCTCACACACACACACACACACACACACACACACACACACACACACACACACACATATTGGGAGCACACAAACTTCTGTGTCCTTTAAAGCACTCATTCCCAACATTTTTCACTGGTGAACAGTGGTGTAGTCTACGTGATACGCAGGTATCAAAGTGGGGCGTATACCCACTAAGAAAGCTCCAGGATTTCCATATAGGCTACCCACCTAAAAATGTGCACTGGCAAATTACCACATATTAGCCATTATAATTTTTTATATATTTTGAATTGTCATCTGTGTTTTCCTTTGCATAGGCTGAATAAAAGTATTTCCACCATAAATGTGTGCATTAAAGTGTATCAGAATGCCAGAAATTAAGTCTTTGATGCTCAAAATTCCTTTGGGGGAGCAGACCCAGACGCCCCACTTTGATAGGTCCATTTTGGTCCATATATTTTTGTAGAACAGTATACACGCTAAAATACATTAGACTAGACCACTTCTGGTGACCCGTCCTCACAGGTTGAATACGTCTATGACTTGTGAGAAGTTGAACTACCGAGTTATTTTCTACTCATCATATTCATGTTAATAACTGTAAGAAGTCTGATGAGCTAAGATTTTTGGCAACCATTGCTTTAAAGTATAGTGGCAGATTTAGTCAAGTCTATACAAAACATTTCCATATAAATGTTGAAAAGGTTATTTGTCATTGTAATCACTCAATTGAGTGTAATCACTCAATGAGGGCGTGAAGTGAGCTCACACTGGGGCAGTCCTAGCAAAAAATGCCCCCTTTTCAAGTTACCATCCCTCTACAGAGAAAAACTAATGGGGAAACACAAAGGGGAAACTTTGTATTAAAAAGACTGAATTTGAAAGATTGAAGAGTTTAATTTGACTAACTCAGACTGATAAAGCCTGATGTTACTTTAGGGACTGTAGATTTTGTCCCTGATCTCTAATGATGTCATGTGTTCTTTCCTTAACACCTTCTCATATATTTTGGAAGTGTTATGCCAAAGAGTTCATGTGGACAAAAACAACCTTTAAATGTAAAAAAAAAAATGAAAGAAAAAAAAGCCACTGTTTTCTATTTTAATAATCATACAGATAATGAAATAAGTATCAGTCCTCATATCTACTTAAGACATTATTTTATCAATGAAACTTCTTGATTGGCAAGCAACTGTTATTTGTATTAAATATTATAAATAAAATGCATTTTAGTGGTATATAATCCCAGCTGAACAATGTTTCCAAGTTGATTTGTATTTATTAATTTCAGATATTGTTTGCTTTTGCTTGGATGCATGTCTCTATAAGTGTATATGCTATAGTTGAAGCTGCATATCGTGATGTTACTTGTTTTGGATACATATATAATATATTGCATGACATTAAAAATCTACAAGTAACATTCAATGCCAGCAACTCTTCACTGCAGCGGCTCATCTTCCTCCTCTTACACACAATATGTGCCTGTGAGCGCTAGCAATGACGTCACGTTAAAAGGTAAATGGGTGAGCCTGTGAGCATGATGGGGGTGAGTGGGCAGCAGCACTGCAGACAAAGTGCTTTTCTTTATTACTGCTAAACCATAGACTGTAAAGTGCTAAACATATAACCTCAGAGGCCTCTGACTCATGGCAGCCATAAGTGTGTGTTTGTTTATTTGTCATTCATGTAATCATCAGGGAACGTGAATGCCAGGATAAATGACGTGCTCTTGCTCTTTTACAATTAAAAATTATGAAATTTAATGAACTAGGAAACTGTTCCTTATAAAGCTGATTTTTACTATACATAATATATTTTTGTATTTTTAGATTGCTTTTTTATGTAACTTACATTATAAATGCATGTTTTATGTTAGAAAACTAGCTTGCCTCAACTTGCCTTGAGGCACATAAAACATCTTTAAATTTTAAAGAAAATATGTGCAAAAGACAAATCACTTTACATTCAAAACAAATAGTTTGACATACGAAATTACGCTCTTTCACTGTCTGGAATTAGAAGAGAAGATTGACACTCTCTTACCGGTTTGATGAATATGAAGCTAAAGCTAGCAGTCGATTAGCTTACCATGGAAAAGAGGTTCCTTGGTGAAAAACGGGAAACCAATAGTAAGGCTGTCTAATGTTGTAATATGTTTATACCAAAAGGCCTCATTTCTGTTGACAAGACAGAAAAGTCAAAGGGGTTAATCTCTTTGTTTACAAAAGAAAATTCCACTGTCTGATTAGGTTTTATTAATATGGACGAATGAAAGAAGAGCAGACATAAACAAACACACTGATATTCATATTGGGTTTCAAATGGTTTTAATTAACCCTGATTACAGCTTAATTACAAGTTTGAAAAAAACAAAACACAAAAGAAGTGGAGAAATTCATTGTTACATCATGGTATTAACTCCCATCTCCCCATCTGAGTGTTATGTAACTGCTCGAGGGAGACAAGGCAAAAGAAGAGACTGAAAGAGGGAGAAGATACAGTCAAACAATACACATCTTTTTTTCTTCTTTTAAAATGATACAAGCCCCCACCCCTCCTAAACAAATGAAAACATATACAGAAGCAAAGAGAGAAAAAGGTAACATTATAAAATAAAAATTACAATACATGACAAAATAGATAAAATCACTCCCCCTTTGCCCCTAAATATAATCCTCCACCACTGCCATTTCCGCTCAGTCCTGATGTTATTTTTCTGTCAGCATCAAAATTATTATTACACATTTTAGTTATATTACATTTGTAAAAACTAAAGACAAGAAAAAGGTCTCTGGTTGGGGCCTTGAAGGTTTGGGAGGATTCTACATCATCCAAAGTGATGTAACACAACATAAAAAGCAACAGCTAACAGAGCCATGGAATAATAATAATGCCAGGTGGAGAGGTAAATAACCCAATAAGAACAATATTAACAACAATAATCAATATTGACATCAGAAAAATAAACTGAGAAACCTTTCTTTTCATAGAGAAATGTAATTTTTGTGCCGTTTGTCTACCGTTCTTTGACTGTAGAGCCTGAAACAGGATGTGAGAGAGTCTGCGTTACAATCAATCGTTTCACCCTGCAATATCATGACTGACTCAGATCACGCCGCAATTTGCAGGAAGTCAGATCATGCCTGAAACAGAGTGAGGAAAAATTAAACAGAAAAAAGAGAGAGTGCAGAGCAGGAAAGACTGATGTCTCATCTGTTGCTGAGATATGAAAAGTAGTAATAAGGCAGCTGTCAGTTTAAATACAGACACAGGACTTTGTGTGTGTGTGTGTGTGGTGTGTGTGTGTGTGTGTGCCTGTTGTGACATGCTCCAGTCCAGACCACAGGGGTCTGATGAGGAAATTCAATCAGCTCCGCTACACAGACAGCCTGGAGGCCATCTATCTCACAGTTTGCTGCTATAGATCTGTCTTGTCGCTGGTCAGGCTGGGACAGGCCGCTGGTCAACATGGCTCAGTTAACCAATCAGACGCCTGGAAGTACTTGCCACAGGGACAAAAAGTTCCAGAATGTTAAAACCTAATCACAAGTATAATAATTTGATGTGCATAGTTTGAGGAGAGGGTGTTTAAGGACGGGGACCTCCCATTGCCAGGCTATCTTACAGTATTGATTAAACCCTTTACTCCCCTCCGCCCCAATTCAGAGCTGCTGTGAACTTTGAAGCATTATGCTAACTGGCCTAAAAGACAGGAAAGGATTACTTCTTTATAATCCATGAGCTAACTATGAGCACACTCACACACAAACACACAGAGGGCCTGTAGAGGTGGCCTGGGGCCAGGACAGCTTGGGTTGGGGAGAACCCCACTGAGCTAAGCGAGACTGTACAGACAGGAAAGAGCAGTGTTGTTGCGTGCTGAAAGGGCAAGATACTGCAAATGAAGTGAACAGCAGAGTGAACCACACACCTGAATCATTAGCAGTCTGTTTGAGTCTTGTTTTTTTCCTTTTCTAGGTGGTCTTGTTCTGCCAGACTGGCCTGTGCTGTTCTTCTCTGGCTTATTTTTCTATGAGACAAATTTACAAGAAGAACCCGGGCCCTCACCCCTCTTCATTCTGCCCACCCTATCGCCATACCATATTACCCAATGAGTGGCATGCCATGTCTTACCATTCAAAATAATCCACTTACAAAAAATCCTGAATCAATCATATCATTAAAATGCTTTCTTTCTTCTTAAAATCTCACTTTCTTAATAATTTCATTAAGAATATATAAAGATATAGTCTGTATGTGTGTGTTATTAGAGCTCAATTTGCACTTTTGTACATGCTATAAAAACAAGGCATAGAGAGTGTGTGTGTGTGTATGTGTGTGTGTGTGTGTGTGTGTGTGTGTGTGTGTGTGTGTGTGTGTATGTACACTCATGTAGTTAACAGACCCGGCAATCTCACACACTCCCAGAACCTGAGGATGACATCACTACAGAGCTGGAGGTCCAGAAAGTGACAGGGATCATGTTTAAGAACTAAAGGCAGTGATGCGCGTGTGTGTGTGTGTGTGTGTGTGTGTGTGTGTGCGCGCGTGCGTGCATGCGTGTTTGTGTGTGTGTTTTTGCTGGTTTAGTTTAACACTATCTATGATTGTTAGAGGAGCTTCAGCTGGTGAACGAGGATTCTGTGCTGCTGGGAAACTATTTTCAGTGTACAAGCCATGTTAGGAGAAGTGAGAAAGCTAGCTAACAGTTACTTGAACCCCTCAAATCCTTCCTCTCCCTGCTGCCTTCCCCTTGTGGTCCCCTCAGCAGTCCTTTCTCTACACTGAGGTACTTCTTCCTTCTTTTTTCCTCTCCTCACATCTCCCTGGGGTTGGAATTATTTCTGTGAGTGGAGTCATGATCTTTCCACAGGTGGTCCACAAGAGAAAGAGGGGCAGGACAGGAGAGAGACAGAAAGAAGGTCATATAAAAGTCAAAAGCGCTGAGAGAACAGTGTGCCAGAGTCAAAGTCTGTGGATGCGTAAATATGAAAGTGTGTTAAGTCTTGCGTCACAGTGAACATTGTTAAGTGTCCATAAGCAATGCTTTCACTGCGAGTCCCCTTCACTGTTGGCTGGGTTGTTGTTTTTTTTGCTTGTGTGTTTGTGTGCATGAATCCAATAAACATACAGCAACAGGCTTCCCTGAGTGGAGTGGGCCAGGTTTAAGAGTCAGTTAGACAACACCCAACAGCCCCACTAATAATGCTCAGAGACACACTTTCCTTTTCCCCCCTGTGATTTTTCAGTATCTGCCAAACTTTACACAGGTCTCATGAGTTAAAGATGGATTACTCGTAGCAGTCCTCTCCTTTCTTTTCTCTCTTCCATGTCACACCAGGGCTGTGTTTTTTTTTAGATACAGGCACTTATCAAAGTCCCGTCAGCTTATAGGAAAAGAAACATTAGGGAGTGTGTACATCCTCATCCTAGGTGTGTTGCTGGGCTTTAAGCGGGTGTATGTCCCCTCAGGAAAGTGCTGAGTGGCTGTTGATCCTATTGATGGGGCCAGAAGGCAGGAACGTGCTACTGGGGCAGGGCATCAGTAGCTTCACTGGCCAGGTGGGGGGGGGGGGGGTGAACTTGGAGCCAAGTTTATGAGGGTGCCTCCTTCTGATTTCAGCACTGTTACAGTCACTTTGCCTGGGATGAGTCTAAGTGAGTCCCACCTCCCAAAGGATTCCAGAAGAGCCATGATCCATACAGAGGATTGGGGGGAGCATCTGACAGAACAAGAGTCAGGCTTTCTTTGAAATGTTGGTTTTCTATGTGTTTATGTTGGACTGTGCTCTAAGTTCACTGGAGGTTTCGGGAATCTAGTTTGTCAGTGTGGGAGAGGGATCACAGAGGAACCATTTACATACTCCTGTGCCACCTCCAGTGCTACTGGAGCAGTAGTGTTTGGGCTTCTCATCAGCAGTCTTTGTTCTCCAGAGACAGCTGTGCAGTGGCGCGATGTAGCTCAGCGCTCACCCTACGCTGTGAGGCCAACGGTGTGGCTAAAGAGCCCTCGTATGCCAATGGAGGAGGACTGTCCCCTTCTCCACTGCCTGTCCCATCCTCCTCCATCTCCATCCGTCCATTACTTTGCCTCCCTCTTTCCCTCTCCTCCTCTGGCCGTACTTTCTTGTCATCTGACTCCTCCTGTGAGGCCTCCATGCGCTGGTCTTCGCTCCAGCGTCTCTTGAAGCGCAGCTTGAGGGGGATGCACTTTGTCTGTGAAGCTCCCGCTGAGCCCGTCTGAGGTGGGGGGGTGTTACTGTCCCCTGGTTCGGCAGGTTCACTCTTAAGGGTGGGCAGCATGCGATGGAGCGGACTGGAGTGAGTGTGCTGCGAGGTAAAGAAGGGCATCAGGCCAGGTGGAGGCGGAGCAGGGGCTTTGAAGACATCCTCATCCAGGTCCTCATCAGGATGGGGGTGATGTTGGGGTGCGGCTGTGCCGTTAGCAAGGTGTTGGTGGTGTTGGCGGTGGTGGTCAGGGGCTCTGGAGTGTCGAGGGGAAAAGAGTTCAAACTCCTCATCCCTCAGATCTGGGTCATCATCACTAATGTCGGTCACCTCCACCTCTTCCTCTGACTCGATATCAGAGATGGGCTCCACCTGGACAGACATAAAAATGGGAACAGAGACAAAGATGAACACAGCAGGAAAACAGAAAATGGAAAAACTCACTGACAATTAATTAGTATAAAATTTGAGTCCAGCAATGTTTAAGAAAATGTATATATATTATTGTAAATGTAGGTTTAATAAAAACATTTTCAGTCTCATACTTGTATTTAGAGGTTATATAAGAATAGGTTTATGTGGTTTAATTTTCAAAAAACACCATATTTTTGTTGTACTGCAGCTCCTCTTTTCACCCTGTGTGTTGAGCTCTCTGTTTTAGCTACAAAGTGAGGCATCTCACTTCTATTCCATCTTTGTTGGAAGTTGAACATGCACAGTACCTAGGTAAAGACTACTACCCGGTCAGAAGCAGAGTATGAGGGCGTGCCATGCTAGCAGCTAGGCGAGCATTATAGCGTGTTACAAAGTGACGCATGTTCGTCACGGAACAAAAGGCTGGACTACAATAGAGCTGTTTGGAGCAGTTTGTGAACAGTGTTTTCTGTTGAAGGTGGTAATTGGGGTTGAATTTGGGCTTTTTCACTACGTAAACCTATAACTTGCACAAAAAAGATATATAACACAATAAAGGAAAGGGAAAAAGACATAATATGTCTGGCAATGGAGTGTTAATATTGTAGATTGGCTATACATCTTTGTGATCTTGTGGTGATTCATGTCACCCATTTTCCCTATGAAACTTTGAGATTGCTGCGTAGATCATAAGATGGGATATTTGGGTCTATGTATCTCACCTTTATCTTGGGAAGTCCTGCACTGTTTAGAGACTGCGTTGAGGAGGAGGCAGAGATGAGGCCTGAGCCGCTAGCTGAGCTCAGGTCACTGCCGAATGACAGCGAGGAGCCCAGGCCAGAGGTAGACGACATGGACCCCGATCCTGAGGACATGGAGCTCTGCCTGGGTTTATTCTGGCTTTGACTCTCCCTGTGCTTCCTACCCAGTGGCGGTGGCTGCAGCTTGAACTTGAAGGGAGACATGTGTGGAGGCTCCTCACCCAGGTGGAGTGGATGATGCATGGGATGAGAATGGGTGTGAGGATGGGCAGAATGAGGTGGATGCTGGTGGTGGTGGGCAGAGTGAGCCAGAGGTGGATGGTGGTGCCGTTCTCCTCCCCTCTCTCCTCCCCCAGCAGTTGCTGCTCTTTCTGCTCTCTCAGCCGCTCCTCTCTCTCCGCTCAGACCAGCCTTGTCTGCGGCGGGCCGGTGGGGCTGAGGGATGACGATGTTGGGGTAATGGAGGAAAGCTCTGGGGCTAAGCCCGTAGTTGTATACCGACTGGGTGTGGGCCTGCAGGTAGCGCTTCATGTCCTCTGGGTTAAAGGAGAAGTGGGAGCCTAACATGGGTGACAGAGTGGGAGAGGGGGTGTAGGGGAGGTGAGATGTCGGGGTCATGGAGAGCGCTGGGGACAGAGGAGGGGCTAAGAGGCCAGCTCCTCCTGGCCCTGGCAGAGGGGACACGGGGAAGGGCGACAGGGAATCTGGATGGATCCTGTGCCCCGTATGACCACGGGAGCCTGGGTGCCCAGCAGGGTTACCCGGTCCTCCATACATGCGGAACAGGGTTTCATGAGACAGTCGGGGATGGATGATACTCCGGTAACCTCCACCTCCACCACCAGATCCTCCTCCTCCACTCACACCCCTCTCTCCCCTCTCCTCTCCCGCTCCAGTGCTGCCTTCCTCAATCTCAGAATTGACAGAGGTGCCGTCGCTGCAATCGCTGACGGAGCCTCGTGCCATTCGTCGTGCCACAGAGCTGAACACGCCACCGGGGCTGCGCAGGTCCTCGTTCGGGGAGAGGACTTCAGAGGGCGTTGAGGGAGGAAAGCGGAAGTGAGTCCCTGCACCGGTGGGGACAGGAGGGGCACTCTGAGGAACGCTGCTTCCTGGAGATGCCAAGGGAAGGACAGAGGAAAAGAAAAAAAAAAAGATTTGGAGAATGCTGAGAAATAGTATATAATGCTCTCCTGTGTAATCTTATGTAATCATGCTTTCCTATTGAGGGATTAGGGCACACACACACACACACACACACACAGCTTACCAGTGGAGCCCATGTCAATAAAGGGGTAGTTGACCAAAACCAGCTTATTGAAGTTGAACTTATAGGTGAACCTCTTCCCTTTGGTCTTATGGAGGATCCTCTTGTTGTAGTAGTATCTGAAAAAGAAAATACAACAGATGTGATGAATAAAACTATTGAGAAAGACACACTGTAATTACACATGCCTAGTGTAAATACAAATATAAAGTCACATATCAGGGCTGACTTTTGCAACAATTTTGATGTTTACCACTAAGAAATATAAATACTGGCCTATTAACAGTGAAACATTTAATTTAAAATGTACACCTCATATTAAAATATGATTCTGTTCTTGAAGTAATTGAGACAATGACAGATGTGCCTGCACACTCAAGCACGTACTTTAATAAGCATGAGTAGCCCCCCCCCCCGCATCTAATGATAGATATTACCGAGTGTTGTATGACATTTTCACAAAGCAGACTCAGTAAAGAAGGTGGCAGGGGAGGAGGGGAAAAGACAGACAACAAATAGATGAAGAGCAGTGGATGGACTGAGCTGTGAAGCAGGAGGAATGGTGTCTGGAGATAAACAAACAATTAGGACCAGAGGTCAATGTATATTGCCAAATGTAGATTGTTAATGGATTCTAAGGCTACACGGATGCGTGCATGTTTGACAGGTGTGTGACTCACGTTACTTTTTGTGGATTTTGTATCTTTGTATCTTCAATAATCTATACCTATCTAACAGATGGTCAGGAATTTTAAAGTGTCTTTTATCACATACGACATCTTCTGTCATTTATTTTGCTAGATGGACCCATCTCTTTATGTAACAGCAAAGCAAAGCCACCAATAATTCAAATCTGTTTATGTAATGGCCATTTTCTCCCATGGCTCCTGTCTACAGTACAAGGCTTCATTTTTATTAATCTTTGTCCAGCTACAGCTCTTTATGTAACATCATTCTGCTTTCTTCCCCAGATCCACATCCACTTTATGTAACCTCTAGATCCCTGTCTGCCAACCCTCACGCACTGAGGGAGACAGAGCAAAGAAAGAGGAAGAGATAAAGAGCAAGAAAGGAACAAAGGCGGTTTGTCCGTGAGGGAGATTACAAGCTTGTGTGGCATGCTCGCAAAAACTACCACCTATCCTTTCCAACACTACCCCTGGCTATTGAACACAATATTTAACCAGACTGCACATTTGCTCATCATGTCTGCATACCTACCTGCTTTTATAGCACTAGGCTCTGCTTTTCCTTCCTCCAACATGATGTGTCTGCTGGCACAAGTTAAGTGAACCGTGTTGAGAAACATAGGGGCTTCAGGGTATGTAGGTAATGCAGAGTAAATCAGAGCCCATTGACTATAATTATAATGAATGGTAGTTATCCAGACAGCAGTGTGTGTGTGTGTGTCTTTTTGTTTGTTTGGTGGTGGGGAGGCGTCGCCCTTCACCCCCTCTTATTATGCTTATTACACAGACTGGTTGGGCCGTTTTTACTCTGGGAACAGACTGTTGCTCTTTTTCACTTGTTCTCTTCTCCCCATTATCCTTCTGATACCTTTCTGTCTCATCAATCCACCTCCCCCTCTTTATCCTAACTCTCTCCCTGCGCTCTCCACTCGTCCCCTGAAGCTATGGGAGAGGGTGAGGGAGTGAGGGAGAGATAGGACAGGCCTGCACTGTTGAAAACATTGTTTACGCCAGGCACAAAGCAGCATGTAATTTCTGCTCAAGGGGAGACACTCACAAGGGCTGAGAAGGAGGGGAGAGAAGCAGTTGGGAGCAAGAGGAAGGGCAGAGACAGGCAGGAAGTCAAGCAGAATTAAAACAGGTCTGTGATTGAATTAGCTGATGATAGAAAAGTCAACAAGCTGTGCTAGGGCCCACATATAGGTCTAAGATAAATGTGGATTTCAAGAGAAAAAAGCAATCAAAATGATTTATTCTGTGCATCATAGAGGATCATCGCAATCCCCAACTGGAGCAAAATTAAGTGCAATTTTATTGTGTAAACCTGAATAAAATTAGGGCATTCTAATGGTGAAGACCCACAAGACGCAAACAAATTGCCTCTGTCACACTAGTGAGTGGCAAGCTAGTTAGCAAACACTGGAAATAAGCAACCTGCCATAGTTTACCTTAATTTACCTGACTTGTTTTTGTTTCTATTTGCAATCTTGGAGGCAGGGGACATATAAAAAAGCAGCTAAAGGCCTACCATTGCATCACTTTGTTGTCAGGGGAATTTCTACTTTTGCATGACGTTAAACATATTTAACTTTCAACCTCTCCCTTTTTTCATGTGATTGATAACACCATTCATCAGCACCAGACTACAGCTTCCCAAATGTCAATAAAGTTGAACCAACCCCTCAAGAAAATAAATAAACAATGTAACCTTTATGATGGAAGATTTATTGTGAGCTGTGCTAGACTGCATTTATTTTAGTTAAAGTGTATAATTGGCATAAATATGGACCCATCCCAAAGGCCAATAATATCAGTGTGCTGACACATCTGTCTGACCCGGGCTCATGACAGTTGGATAGTAGGGAGTGTAGCCAACTAAAATCTTGTGTGCACTTGGATGCACACATGCAGCTAATACAAAGAATGCTGCAATGCAAAGTTGGAAGCAGACAACAACTTTGCGTAATCCTAGCCGCGGCAACTGAAGCTGTGTTTGGAGCACATGGTCACCCATTCTTTCTCCATGCCCCCTCCTCCTGCGCCGTCATACAGGCAGACAGTCTTTGAAGAGCATTTGAACTCACTTCAAAAGAGAAGAAAGAGATTCTTTGAGTGCCTGTGTTTAGCTGCCCACCGCACACACACGCACAAACACTCACACTCACACAATATCCTGACTCTATAACTGACATCTCATTTAGGCATACTCAAACACATGGGTAAGCATCATCCAGGAAATGTAGCTTTATCCCGCTCCCTGTTTAACCAAAATAGTAGATTGATCAATCAAGTATGGATTTGGTCAAAGCCTTGAGGGGAGGTTTTCTATCAGTTGCTACTATGTGTGATTCTAGGCCAGGGATTAAGGCTGTGATTACACACACACACACACACAGACACACACACACACACACACACACACACACACACACACACACAGGATGGAAGCCATTTAAACACCAGGGTGCAAAATAAACTTTTTGTCCACCAGCCAAAAGGCTAGAGAATGTTTACATTTTACCAGCCACTCTGCACATTACCATTGTGTTTTTGGCTGGTGAGTGAAGTAAATTTACCAGTAACTTGACTATTGCTAATTTTAGACCCTAAACACCACAGTATAATTATTTATCAGTTATTTGATATTTTTATACTGGTATCAATACAATATCTGAGATTTGTATTTCTTAATTTCAATAATATAAACAAATTCCCTAAACCCTTGCTCATTTAACAAACAAGGCAACTAATAACAAAAGTTATTACTTGAAAGGAGTTTTTTTATTTACAGTTTATTATAACTTAATTTTAATAGGTTGCTTATAGCTCTATTCATGGGTTCTATTGGATATAACAACATTGTATTAGTCAAGAAATTGCTAAGATCTCAAAACGCAGCAACATTGCTAAAAAAAAAAAAAGGTCCAACAAGGCACCCAAAACAAAAAGTCATACTAACATTCAAATAAGTTTGGCTTACCTGGGGGTTTGTTTACAACCTATACAATTGTCTGACTGCTAATGTCTGTGGCCCATTGGACTCAAGGTCTAAAACAGGAAATATCAACAAAGCATTGGCTGTAAGGACAAAAGACCTGTCTGCTATGACCAACAGTTTGAATTACTCACTTCACTTATATGATATCTGTATAAGCTCACTAAATCAGTATCACCACACACACACACTATATGAAGTGAATCAACCCACTTGTGTGTGCGTGGAAAAGCTGTGCCTTGCCCATTGTTCAGCTGTAAATAGGCGCCAACTGTGACAGGAAGTTGGGATTACAATACTCCCCATGAGCCCCGTGTTTATTTTCTGCCTCTTTCGTCAGCATTGGCCATTATAAGTACACAACCCAGCCAGATCCTTCTCTACACACACACCAGTTGTTGACACTCAGGTGTATCTGTGTGTGTGTATGTGTGTGTGTGTGTGTGTGTGTGTATGTGTGTGTGTGTGTGTGTGTGTGTGTGTGTGCGCGTGTGTGTACGTACAAGTTGCACACGCGAAAGTGCTTTGTGTAGAAACCAGGTTTGACTAGTGTTACTGTTTCAAAAAGAAAATGTGTTTGTGCAGGGATGTGTGCGTTTGTCTGTGAAGAGGGGGATCTAGTCTGATTAGGATGGTCACATGCTTTGGGGGAGGTGTGTTACGTGTATTCCACCCTCATAGCAAATAAAGGCCTCATTCAGTCAGGGACAATGACATACACACAACACTGTTGTACGCTGAACACATACATGCTGCAGATAAAGACAATGGAAAGACAATGCACGCAAGCATAAGTTGAACACAAAGTCATACAGTGGTACTGTCCCTGGGTGCTCCCTCTGCACTTTCTCGCTGGCCCTGGGTGTTTCCACACAATGCGCTGATGTAGAGAGGCCTTCTGACCTATTAACAGGCCCAGCCAGATAGGTGAGTAACACTGTGTGCATATGCAGCAGTATTTCCTGCAGGATTTTTTGTAGATGTGTTGGCTAGATTTACTTCTAAATGCACAGTAGAGCCAGTTTAAGTGCAGCAGTTTAAAAATGGTTACTGGATTTCAGGGCTTCCCTTGGAAGACTGGAGCAGTGGCATTAAACGTTAATACTCCACCATAATACCATCAATCCACTTAAAAAGTAACTTATTAGATGCATGTTCTCGTGTAGTTTTAGCATACAATAAATGGTAAAATGTTCTGAATTTAAAGCATCACCATACCCAAGGATCTTGTGGAACTTTCATTCTATTTAACTGTTTCTCTGTGGTGGCTATTTTACCTCTGTAGTGGCCCATCACAGTAAAATGAATGTTGGGTCATGAAGCAAACACTACAAACATGTGTGCAAGCAAGCATGCATTGGCAAGAGCTTGTGCACAATGGTGCATTTGTATATGTGAATTTGCACATGTGCTGTGTTGTTAATCTTTGCCAGCTGTGCGTGGCAGTCCCCCTGACCTCTGACCACTGTGATGGAGCCAATAAGGGCTGCTGACTGGAGGACAGGGGGGCCTGGAGGTCTATAGGAGCTGGGACCTCTTAGCATGATTACACTCATTAAGCCAGCATTCTGCAATGAGTGATTGGCAACAAGCTTCATTTCCCCTACTCTCGTTTGTGGCTCGGTACAAGTCTCACTTATGAGAGCAAGACGGTGGTGCAGGGAAACAGGAGGAAGGCTTGGTCTTTTATTAGTGGACAGGTTTACTTAAATCCTGAATGCACATATAAAACACAAAACTGCTATGTGTTGTAAGTAAGACATCTGCTGAAAAAGTTATTGTATTCATTAGCATGATTGCTGTACTGTTTAGTTAAAAAACAACCAAAGTACGAAGACATAGTGGACCAGATGCAAGTTTTTATTTTGATAAGTCAAAGCTCAGGGACAGCATAGCCAGGAAGGCATGAGACTGGAGCATAAACTGTATATTATTAATTGTATTATATTATATTAATATTAATTTAGGAGGTCAGGAGGTCTCCAGGCTGCATTCATACCCAACTCTAATAAAAAAGGAAGAGCGTTCTCTCTCGTGGGGTTGAAAATCAAGCTGTTCCACTTAGAGGCCTGGAGAACTTCCGTTGTGTAATCTGGATGCAGTATTTGTTGTTGCATCTGCTTTTCTTTTTGCATTGCTTCTTTTTTCTGGGTTTGTGTGCTGTTCTTTTTGCATCGTTTCTGTATCTGCACCACGTTTCTGTATTTGCAGCGTGTTTGCTTAATGCTGCGGATGTGTTGTCAAATTAATGAAGTTGTTTTCTTAATTTGCTTGTGTTTTGTCTATTTGCATGTGTTTTCTTAAGTTGCAGGGTGTTTGCCCCTGTTGGCCATCGTACCTTAGTGGTCCCCTAATACCATATCTGAAGTCTCTTTTCCAGAAAGCCTTGGTGCAGAATTACAGCCACTAGTGTTAGGCACGGTGGAGGCTGGTGGTGTGGCCTTGACCAACTGCCACTTTGCTTGTTTGAAAGCCATGATGACTCTCTCTCATGGGTGGGCCAAATTCTCTGGACAGGCAAAGCAGAGAAAGGGGAGGTAATCTTGCCGCTTATGAGGTCATAAGGGGCAAGGGGCAAGATTCAAGATTGACTCATCTGAGCTTTCATTTTCTCAAAGGCAGAGCAGGATACCCAGGACCCATTTTTAGCCACTGGGGGACCATAGGCCGGCTGGGGGAACTCATGTTAATGTTAAACAACCTCATAAAGTGAAATTGTCATGCCATGGGACATTTAATATTCTATTGCTTTGGGTTTTTCTGCATTTGATTCACTGTAACAAGGCAGAACATCAAAGTCATTCAATACTAATTAAAAAAACAATACTATAGAATTATAGTGTAACTTCTTTCAACGAGAAGCATGTACACATGCACACACACGCAATGGGAGTGTAATCCTCTCAACAGGAGTGGGAATTTCACAGCGGCCGTTGGAGTGGGACACCAAGATGACGCATGGAATGTGAGGCTGTGTCCCCTTAACGACAAGCCAACTGATACGCACATGTCCACACACACAATGCAGCAGCGCTGATTAAAGGAATTTCCATCATGTGCATGGCAGACAGGAAAGAATTGAGGTAAAAATAATAATTACAAAGGCTAAGTCATAAAAAGAACACTTCAATACAGGCGGGCCTTTTAAAGTACGTGAGCATGAGTGTGTATGCTAATTGCCACATGCCAACTGTGGTCTCCATTATTAGCAGACTCCAGGTTTTCTCCATATGAAGGGCACAAGGAGGCCTGCTAGCCAACAGTTTGCTCCATATGGGGATTGTTACCATGCACATGTGTTTGTGTGCCTCCTTTATGACTTTATGACATTAATCCTCTTGCCACATTACTATTGACATGAGTCTTACGAAGTTTAATGTCCAGTGTTTCTTGCAGTGACGAACTGTCGACAGCTCTGGTCTCAAATCAGGTGACTACATGGACGTAGGTGTGTGCATGTGTGTGACCTTTTGTTGACTGTCCTTCCCAATTTGAGCGTGCAGTGACTCTGCTCAATTTACGGGTACAGAGGGAGGCAACCTGACCGTAAGAGGGTGGATGCAAACACGAGTACCAGAGGGGAAACTCCTATGTAGAAAACATTTTGATAATCAGCCTCTAAGGCCAGTTTATCAGAGGGCACTAAGACCCGCTATATAAGCACTTCCTGCAGCCTAAGCTCCAAATCTGTTGCAGCTCTAGAGGATGGACATGCTATAAATACACAGCCTCACCACAAGTATCCTCATCCATATTCTCTTTCTCTCTAATTCAGGAATTCTAAATCTGGACTCCAAGTCTGAATGTGTATGTGTGTGTGTGTCTCATGCACACATAAGTCCATGTTAATTCCCTCTGTTCCCATAGGATCCCATCTGTAACAGACATTATCTTACTCTCACCAGTGTAAATGACAACATAAGCCTTCCCACCCTAAATTGCTTATATCAATGCCTTTCTCTCCCATAATGGCCTATGTTGGCTTTCTTTAAAGTGCTTAGCCTAATCATGGCTCTGTTTGGCTGTAAACAACAAACCGGCGACACACGACAGAGTGAATGGGATGTTCTTCTTACTAAAACGGGCATCAGCTGAGAAGAGTCCCCCAGGGATATGGGATGTCCGTAATTCTGAACTCTAATGTGCTGAGAGGTCATAGTGGTATATTATAGATCACAAGATTGATTAGATATTAGTGGTGTGAATCTTAACTGGCCTCATGATTCAATTATAATTATCCTGTCAACGATTTGATACGATTTGATATCCAGATAAACCACCTCAAATATATTCTATATTGCTACACATGGTTTTTATTAACCATTTCCAGCAGTCAGAGAGAGATAGAGATATATACATATACACATGCTGTATACACAAATATAGATATATCTTCTTTCTTTATCAAACAATATTGTGACCTAATGTCTTATTGTTAAAGCCAAAAGCACAAACAAAATCAGAAGCATCTGTGGTGAAGCTCAGATTTGATCCATTTTATGAAATGTTTTTTTTTTGTTGCAATACCCCCACTATTGTGTTGGTCTTGAAGCAATTTACTTTATTGACATGTCAGTCCAATTTGATTTACCTCATACTTAGCAAACCCGATTTAAAAAAGGTCAGCAGAGCAGACCAAGAGAAAAACTAAACCAACCAATTGCATGCAAAGTTTAAGCTATGGCACAATATTATTCTTCACAATACGTGAGTGACAGAGGTCCAAATCAGATTATAAAGTCTATCGATGATGTTGAATCATGATGTAGCAGATATCAAATGGTGTGACCAGCCAAATGGGTCAGTGTTGTAACTCTACTTGGAGCATTATAGTAGCTAAACTTGTCCAGGTCAATAGCCTGTGAAGGCATGTGGCCAAGGTCCCTCTTACGACATTTACATGTATTATATGCTTGTTAGGGGCTATTAGTGCCTTGGCAGGCATGACTTATGCAATGTCTGGGTGAAACAGTGCTAAACAGTAAAAGCTATTGGGGTATGTGTGGTCTGAATGAAATGCTTCTAGCAGGTTATAGCTATAACTGGACTCAAATGCCAGGGTCAAAGATGGTATGTGACAAAAAGCTTCTTTGCAATAAATGTAGCCTAAGGGGCGTCTGTGTGTGATTTAGTCATAACATCATTTACTACATATTTTCTAGTTAATCTGTGTGTGTAAAACAACCTCTCTAATGTGCTCACATTCCTTTCACACATGGAAACCACATTGCCGCAAGGAAGCAGACTGTAATGAACTTGGCCTCATGATAAAGCATTTTAAAGAGTGGCACGTCAGGAGTTCATCACCACAGGTGAGGGTTGGAACATAGATAGACTGATAAATCGCCTTCAGGCTCAGCTCCCTCTTCTCCACAGAAAAATCTCATTCCCCTCTTCTGTCATCCCACTGCAAAGCCTTTTCACTACTTCGGTGACCTGCGCCAAATAGATAGGCGAGATAAGTTAAGGCACCCTGGTGGTCTTGGAGTTGGGGCGCAGACTATAGTTTGGGTATCCCTGGTTCATGTCCAGCATGTGATTTTTTTGCTGCTTGTGATTTCCTGTCTCTCTCTCCACTAATCACCATCTAATAAAGCATACAATGCCTCAAATTATTAGAAAAAAAGGCATGCCAGTCCTTTAAGTGTTCCTTCCACCACCCAACAATATCTGTAGTAGGTTAGCAGTTCTCTTCTTCTGCTGAAAAGATCCTGGGAATGGCACTGTCATTTAATTATCTGGACAAAATGAGCAATGTCAACCCCTGTCCATAAGTTGAAATCCAGAAAAAATACTATCTCAGGTTGATTCTCTCCAAAAAGATGACATGTCCCGAGAGAACAGTAGCCAGTGAGTCCACCAAGGGCCCTGCTTGTGGCAATGCACTAAAACCCTACACTGCTTTGGCTGGGCCAACCAATCACAAGATCGTGGCACCATGTTAACTGTGTTGGGAGACCAGGTCCGACAGATTACTGCAAGGTCCCTCATCAGGCCTGGTTTCAGAAGGGGATCGACCTCTTGATAATTCATAAAAGGGGCATTGAATCACTCTTAGTCTGGCCATAACCATGATTTTAATAATATATTTATTCTATGAGTTAAGTTAATTTGACTTTTTACATTCTTAATTACATTCCTCTAGAGCAGTGTGGATTTATATTTGCGTCTTGGCTATTCTAAATAGACAATAGCGTTTGTGCGATTTGATTGAACAGTAATTTGGTTGTTCAACTGGAGCATGTGGGCTCTTCAAATTTTAGCATATGATAAATGTTCATGTGAATATGCAGCCCTTGTGAGGTCCACAGATCCTTAACATAATCATGAGCTCATCTGGTGTATTTGTTGGTCTCCACAGAGAAGTTAAAGGTCAGGTACAGGAGTAAATAACTATGAATGAATACACACCCTCACATACAGATACACAACGAATCAAACATAATCAGCATGTTTCTCTGTCATTGTACCTGAGTGCCCTGCTCAGCTTATCATAGTTCATTTGGGGTTTACACTTCCTGGCTCCCCACAGCCGGGCCACTTCATCCGGGTCCTTGATGACAAACTCGCCGTAGTCCCCCTGCCAGGCAATGACATCATGATACTCTTCTTTCCTGAGCAGCTCCAGGATGAAGTGCCACAGCTGGATCTGCCTGGACCCGGGGCTCGACTCAGGCTTGTAAGCCCATTCTGGGAAGGCGATCCCTGTAAAAGACAGATAAAGAGAGCAGGAGGGTTACTGTGTGCGTCACAATAAATAGCTCATAATGCTGTAGAGAGCAAACGTCCTCCCAGAACATTCACTCTTCGGACAATCTTCAAACTATTTTTCTGAAGCGATTTTGTATTTAATGGACAGTTTGACAAAGTAGAGAGCAGGAGTAAGGAAGAAATGAAGTAAAGAGAAGAGAGACTAAGGAATCTCATAAACAATGGCATACAAAGCACTGTAATACGTCTTAACCTTCTGCATCCTAGGACGCAGCTATAACTTTTAATATAATAAAATGTAATAATTGTCTTCATCTTTATCTCTATTAAAATGACCTAGAAATGCTATTGAAGATGCAAATAAAAATGTAGACAGCCTAATGTGGAGGTAGACTAAGGCTTTTGTATTGACCACATTCCTTTAATGTCATTACCACAGTAGCTCTTCACAGGAAACACGCATGCACACTGAAACTACAATAGTAAAAGTTGTAGTTTTAGTGGGCTTCATGGAACAGTTAGGCACATGAAAACGCCTTCCGCTTCTCCTCCACCTCTTTCCTCTCACGCAGTCATTCTTTCCTATGACAGGAGGAAAACAACATGGCCAGTCATCTCTCCTGCCGATCCCTCCATCTCTCTCTACCCGCTGCTCGAAGGAAACAAAGAGTAAGAGACATAGAACGAGACTGTGGGCGTGGGTATATGACTGTTTGGATGAGCATGTGTATGCCCAAATGTACGAGTCAGACAGAGTGTGCCAGTGCTTGTTTAAACATGTTTGTGCAAGTCTCCCACTAACATTCTGTCGCCTGGGTGGTCAAGAAAGTTTGACACGACCAAGCAAATTAGACTATAACAGAGTAATATTCAGCCAGATATAGCCTGGACTGGATTTTATTTTTTTAAACAATCCTCCCTAATAGCATGGCATTTATAAATGCACATGTCAGGAGCTGGAGTTACCAGAGAAATAGCATCCATCCTGATAAAGTGTTGCTGTGGAGTACATTTATTGCCCGCTGATGTTAATTTAAATGGTTGGTGCAAATAACACTAAGCACCACTGAATAATTAGAACAATGTAGTTACCTGTCTGATGTAATGAAATGCAATAGAATAATGAATAAGTGTGTAAAACTAAATTAACAACAAATTGATGATTGATTGACAAAGTTTTAGATAAGTAGTATTTAGTAAAGGGCTACTGTTTTACAAGGGACAGTGTATGTATTGTATTTCTCTATTCTCATAGTTTAGTTTATTATTACTTCCTTCTTTGGGGGGACATGGAAAGACATGTGGCTAGCATGAGGCCAGTGTTTGCAATGCGTTTAAGAGCACTGCATGCAAATGGAAACAGAGGAAGTGACACAGGCTGGACTAAAGATTGGAAAACAAACAGGCCCAAGTCAACAGATTATGGATGTGCGGGCTTGTCAATGGATTTGGTGGATGACAGCCTGAGGCAGAGATAGATTAACCTGATAATCGCTGCTGCACTAGCCTTTTCTGACCATTTAGTCACTGTTAGATAACACTAAATAATGCTGATTGCACATCTGCCAGACCTTTATGAATCTGTACATAGTGCTGGAGCCTTTCACTAACATGAGTTAACAACTTAACTATTCTTTTGCTTTTTATGCTATGCTAGAGACCCACCAAAAGCAGGCACATAATGGTTGCCAGTTTTTCATTAGCATACAGTAGGCAGAAAGAAAATCTATCCTGCCGCCAATTTTAGGTGGTTTTCCTCCAACCACGATGATGTGTTTGCAAGGCATGGTCACTCAGTTGTCCTTACTACCAAGATTCATTTTGAGATTCAAAATAAAGATTTTTGAATATTAGCATTATATATACATATAACATTTTCCATCTCTGAATTTCAGACAGGATTCATCGTTGATTATGCAGATGCCAATGAGGAGGTCAACAAACAGGCCGTGCGAGCAGCTTAGCCACTGCTACAGATTATTGTTCTTTAAAAAAAGTGTGAAATGACCATGAATGTTAAAACTGCATAACCACTGTCTGTGTCTGTAATTTCTCAGACTTTCCAGACCTGCATAAGTAGGTAGCAGCATGCAAATTAAACAACACTCACTGTCATTTTTTTCCTTTTTCTCTTCCCACCCTCCTCCTCCTCTTTCACTTTCAAACATTTAAACAAACACTTGTTGCACGATCAGACCCTGAGTGAGCTACAGTCACATAGGAACACACCAGGGGCAACCATAAACATACTGGCCCGGCCAAGCCTCCAACAGTAACACATAATCACCCACACCCACACTCCTACTGCAGAAGGCAACGTATTATTTCCAGACATTGCAAACTGATGGTGACTGTGTCAAGACAAGCTAAGATATGACTGGTCATATAGCCAATCTGGCTGAGGTTAATAAATGAGTAGTGCTTAATATATCTTAACCACCGAACATGTGGTGCTGTTGTGGGGCTGGAAACATTACAGCTTTTAGGAGTTTTGAGTGTGAAGTGACTTTGTGTGCCTGTATATGTCTGTCAAAACGCACCTGTAATGATCTTTTTGACTTTAGCATGGACAACATAGGTCACTACACACACACACACACACACACACACACACACACACACACTCTTTTAGGTCCTTGAGTGAAATGGAGCTCATGTAAACACTTTGAGAGCTGCTAACCATGCCGTTTTTGAAAAAAGGCAAGAGGACATTCTCTTCCTGAAATGACGCATGATTCTCTGTCATCAGCAACAGCGTATATAAACGTGACCATGCCCTGTGTGTGTTGGTAGGGATTATGTTTAGAGGAATGCTGAGAGCAAGAACAGGTGCCTTTGTCCTTCTATCCATCCAGAGTCCAACCCAGGCTGAGCTGTCCTGACTCACACTGGATCAGCTATCACACACACTCTGATCCGTTTCATCCGCGCTGTACACCCAATACCAGAATTTCAACAGGGAATTTATGGAATCTGTGTAAGTGTATGATCTGTGTGAAGGTGGGATGAAGAAGAGAGAGAGCAGCAGCAGCAGCAGGGAAGAGCCTGCAGAGCACGACCTAACCCCCTCCACCACACTTAACCTCTCCAACCTCGACTCTCCCCTCTCTTTAGCTCTTTTCCTCCCTCGCCACCCCACCCCCTCCCTCCCAGGGGAGACACCAGATAGCCATTACAGCATGCATGCCACACACACACACACACACACACACACACACACACACACACACACACACACACACACACACACACACACACACACACACACACACACACACACACACACACACACACACACACACACACACACACACACACACACACACACACACACACACACACACACACACACACACACACACACACACACACACACACACACACACACACACACACACACACACACACACACACACACACACACACACACACACACACACACAAGGCATCAATAATGTAGGGACTGGTGTGGAGGGTTGATGATAGGGGTGCGCCTAATTTCTGGCCTGGGACACTAGAGAGTGCAAGTGTGTTAAGAGGTGTGTGTGTGTGTGGTGTTAGGACAAGTGAGGGGCAGGTGGTAGAAAGTGATGCAAAGGGGATGAAGAGAGAGGAGGAGGGTGAAGGAGTGAGTGCAAGAGGAGGGAAAGAGGGGGTGGTGAAAGAGAAGAAGGGAAGATGAGATGGCGTGAGCACTAGGACAAGTGGAGAACAGAGAAAAGAAAGTACAAAAAGAGACGGGGGAGGGAGATCAGGGAAACAAAAGTGGGAAGAGAGAAAGAGAGACAATGGCTAGAGTGGGAGATGAGAGAGGGGGTGGATGGAGGGAAGGAAGGAGGAGGGGGGAGAGGTTGAGGGAGCGATGAGATCATAGCTCGTCTGGTAGTCTGTTGTCATCCAGATCAGATTGCTTATCCCCCCATCCCCTCCTCCTTCCCACTCCCCTCCTCATCCTCCTCCATCCTAGGAGTGTGGATGCCTCTTTTTCTCTTGGTGGCAGGCCCCTAGCAGACTTCTAACACTGCTGCTATTCCAGCTATGTGTGCGCTGCTCACCAGTCCAACCTTCACTCTCTCACACGCCACAAGACCAGCGAGGGGGGGGTCAGGGGAGATGAAAGCAAAAGAGTGGTATAGGAAGGAAGGAAAGAGAAAATGGCTATCACCCTTATTTTACGTCATGTCTGTCTTGTGCTCTTTCAAAATCCCTTCGCACGGGGCGGCCTCTAGCTCACCCAGTAAGAGCGTGCGCCCCATGTAGTCTGAGTCTTGCAGGGGTCCGGGTTTGAATCCGACCTGCGGCCCTTTGCACCATGTCATCCCCCATCTCTCTCCCCTTTACTGTCTATCCACTGTCACTAAAATAGGGAAAAGCCCCCAAAAAATAATCTAAAGAAAAGGCCTTCTCACAACACCACTAGTGAAAATTATAAACGCAACTTGAAAGATTTTAGAGTTGAAACAACTAGTTTAGGCAATTAGCAATTATTTATAAGCAAAAGGTCTTGCAAGCAACTTTCTTCAGCTTCTTAAATGTGATGATTGGTGCATTCTTTGACATATACGACCACCACTAGTAGCGCTACGGAACAGTGCAACACCTTACACGTCCTTGCTTCTGGTTTTTACTGTTAGTGCATTACAGCTACCAACTGTTAATGTTTGACAAAAAATGTAGCAACACACCAGGAAAGGCTAAGAAGACGAAGACTGCTAGCAAGCAAACATGGATGTAAACAATGCAAGCTTTGCAAATGTTTTATAGAGAAGGGAATGCATACACACAATGCATTTGGGTGAGAAACAGTGTTTGTTTACAAGAAAATGCCCCAGGGTACCTTTAACTGAATAGCTTGTGTGTTGGACTGTTGGATGAATAAAACAAGGAATGTTAAGTTATTGGGCTCTGGAAAATGATAATAGACATTTTAAGCTATTTTCTGATATTTTATTGATAAAATGCCTAATCAATTAATTAAAAAAAATTAAAAGTGAATCTATCGGTTGATGAAAATAATGGCTAGTTGCAGCTCTAAAACATTTGACAACTACAACACCTCAAAGGCCTGACCAACTGGATCAACATAGGACTCAAGTGCCAAGGAGGGCGAGAGCTGACGGGAAAGAGGTATGCCGGGCAGTTGGACAAAGTATTGGAGTGAGAAAGGAGATGAGGAGGAGAGATCTTGGAGCTGTGAGTCCTGCACAGCAGCAAATCAACTGACAGGTCTGTGCCAAACTAACAGAGGAGTTGCAGACTCAGGAGTTTTATACAGGGCTAGGGCCTCTGAACAGCCATTAGCGGCAGTTGGCTAGCATCGTGCTACTTTAACCCAACTCAGCTTTAGCGTGGATGTGGGAAACGACCAGTGCAAGTGTGTGTGGGTGAGGTCACTGTCGGCTCTGAGAGTCTGTAAAAGCACTAAAAACTGAGAGTCAGTATTTGCCTATAGCACATTCATACACAAGTATTACACAGTCTTGTCTTTGTTACAGCTGCTTGGATAAGTGAAACTGCCTGAAGCGCCAAGCTTGGGGGACAGAGAAGACAGAAACACAAGACCAGGAGGTGGAGGGGGAGGGATGGTAAGATAATAAAAGACTTGGTGGGTGAGACAGAGAAAGTTAGAGTGAAAGGAGGGAGAGAAAAGAGGAGGGTGGGCTCTGCAGGAGGAGGAGGAGGAGGGTAATCAGAGCCCACACGCCTGAATCCCAAAGTGTCTGGACTCTTCCCACCAACTCCATTAAAAATTCATTAAGCCAATACTTGAGGAAGACTAGAGAGTGGAACAGAAAGAGAAAAGACATGGACACAGGAGAGGGACAGAGAGCAAAAAAACTGGGAAACATTGATGGAAAAGGTGAATAATTTGGAAGGGAACCTTATCCTAAAAGTTTTTTGTACTAGTTATGTATTTTGAGATTATTATAAACTGCAAAATAAAAATGACACAATCAGCTAAATGTCTAATACTTATAAGAAAGGTACAAAAAGGGCTGCAACTAACAATGATTTTCATTATGTGTTAACCTGCTAAATATTCTCCCAATTTACTGATTTATTGTCTGGTCTATACAATGTCAGAAAATAGTGAAAAATGATTAAAAAAACATCAAAACTGCCCTAGAGCTAAAGATGACGACTTCAAAATGCTTGTTTTGGACTGGCAGTCCAAAACACCAAAAATATTCAAATATTCAACGCAAACCAAGAAAAACAGAAAATTTGGACATTTGGAAGCAGGGAATACTTAGCATTTAAAAAAACAAAATTCAAAAATAACATACTTAAGATTTCTGATTAAGACCTTTAAAGCAGTTGCTGTTAAATCCCAGGGTTAAACTCATAGGATAACTATGACCTGGATGATTAAGAATCTTCACAGACTTGCCGTTGAACAGTCTCTCGATCCACTTATTGGTTCAGCTCCAACTACAACCAAAGTCTTTGGTTTTACGTCATCAATTTGTGCAGTGAACTGGGTGAGGAATTTCTAATTAATATGCAAGAGATAAAAAACTTTTCCTGCATATGCGTGTTTCTTTGGAACTCATTATTGCTCAAGAAATAAATGGTGGGATCAGATGTTTTAAGCTTCCACCTGTGGAAATGTGTACTAGAGATGCAGATAAGATTGGTAACTTTTGACTGTGCTTAGTTTCCATTTGAGTTTCACACTGGTTTACTTTATGTTCGGCAGAACTTGAATGAGATGATAATAAATAAGTTGGTAAGTTGTTTGATTAATTACACAAGTTTGTTATCATGGTTTTATGATACCATGCAGAGTCGATTTAACTTGTTTGGAAACAATCATCGAAAGAAATATGGGTTGTGAAATATGGGTTGTGAATAATTCCTTGAGATGGAGGTCCATGTTGTTATCCATGTTCTTGTTAGAGGTCCATGTTAAGGTCCTTGTTGTTAGGTCCATGTTAATGTTGTTAGGTCCTTGTTGTTAGGTCCATGTTGTTAGGTCCATGTTGTTAGGTCCATGTTGTTAGGTCCATGTTGTTAGGTCCATGTTGGAGCCAAGAGCAGTCATGCCCCCTGCATCAACTGAATGACACACATCACACAGCAAAACCTGTAAGCCTGGCAGGCTGCTTAACTATTCTAAGAGGTCACAGACAATCTATATTTTCTATAGGCTTTTACTCACTGCCATAACGCTGCAGATGAAAGATACAGAGAAAGAGCAAGAGGGAAGAGAGTGCTTTGTGGCCTTAGAGGGGCCAAAAATCCCCCCCCCCCCACACACACACACACGCACACTGGGGTTATTGTTCAACAGATTTTCATTTTGACCCTCAGCCTCTCTTTGTATTGCTCAAAGATGTCTTTTCCAGGACATTGTAGTGGAGCAAAAATAATAAAATAAAAATCCTGAGCATTTATAGGGATCCTCTCTTCCAGAACAAGCTCTTCTCTCTTTATACAAGAATATAAACTTGTCAAGTCACTGACAACATAGTTCAAATGTACACTAGTTGAGAAAAAAAGGCTTTAAAGTGTGTGGAAGAGAATGTCAGGGTTGACTTTGAAAGCTGAAACTACATTTGATTTATCAACTGAGTAAAGCACTTTATTTAAAAAGAATAAATGAATACCTCCATTGTTATCATTTAGGGCTGTACTCGTGATTTTGCATATTTTTACCACTACATTTCAAATTACTTTACACTACTACTGAGAGTCAGCTATTTTTCAAAGCAAATTGATTTCGAATTTTCCACACAGCCATTTATTTCAGTATATTATGAAGATTAACTTGCAGAGATTTGACTTTATTTGTTTAGATAGAGTAGCTAAACCAACATGGTGAACATTTGGTGACATGTGCTCCCTTTCAACGTTACAAATGAAATGTGCTCATGCAGTTAAAAGTAGAGAAACAAGAACTTTAGATAATTTGGACAAAACAAAACACATTTGACATGACATGTAACTTTTAGGTTAATGTTCCGCAATAGTGAAAAAAGTACTGTATAACCATTCTGAATCAATAAAGTTATTGCATGATCAAAAATAATTTCCAAAAGTAATGTAAAATAGACTAAAATGTTTAGCAACAACCAGGGTCAATTAATTGAAAACAAAATGATAGAAAAAAAACATGTTTAATGGATTAACCACCAGGTAAAACTAACTTAGTGAAAACATGATCACCTAAGAGGGGTCGCCTGGTCTCTAATGAGGCTGAGGCCGTTGGTGATAACTTAATTTTAGGCTGTGAGGACCCCAGTGGTGTAGTATCTATCCACTTGGGACAACTAAACACACTATACAGTCCATCTAACTAGCAACATGTACACACAACATGAGGTTCTTCACTGGGGAGCTCTAAGAAAAGGCACAAACACAAGCACGCAAAAAAGTCACAAATGGATGTCTGAGCACCATGTGAACAAAAAACACTGAGCACTGTCCACACACAAACACACACAAAGTCTCAAGGCACTGCCCATGATGAGCTCTCAGGTGGGCTGGAAAACTGGACTCTTCTCTGTGTAATCACACTTATAAACAAGCCTGGTGGGAGAGTGTGTTTGTCCGTGTGTGTGTGTTCCCCAGAGTTTGTTAAGAACAGCAGAATAATATTGTGTCAGAGAGAGAGAGAGAGAGAGAGAGAGAGAGAGAGAGAGAGAGAGAGAGAGAGAGAGAGAGAGAGAGAGAGAGAGAGAGAGAGAGAGAGAGAGAGAGAGAGAGAGAGAGAGAGAGAGAGAGAGAGTCTGTTGCTCTCAAGGCACTGTTAGGTATATTTACTGTCACCAAAGTGACACACTGCTCCCAGGACGTTAATGTTTCTCCTTACGCACGCACGTGCCAGTTGGTAGTTGAGTTACCCGAGAATAAAGCCGGGGTTGGTTACTGAACCTAAACGATCGGTGCCTACAGGAGGGAATAGCAACGCGGATTAGATGTTAGAGGCAACAGAAGCATCGCAGCATGTCACACTAGTAAACACTAAGGTTACACTTGGCAGCAGGTAACGTTAGCCTATCAGATAGAAATAGAAATAGAATAGATAGACTGGAAATACAGATAGTAACTGGAATCAACATGGTTAAAATGAAAAATGCTGACAGCCAAACTGTATTTCACTGTAGAGGGTTCCAACACCGGGACGTACAACAGTCTGCTGCTAAAGACACGAACTAGCACTTGGTCACTGCTGCTGTCAGAAAAACAACAAAGACGGGACTAAATGGTGCGTTTACTTGAAACTGGTAAACCTCGTGATGGATTTGTAATTATTATAAAATACCCTTTCCTCATCTGTTTTTGTCATTTCACAGCAATATACTGGTGAAATAAGTTATTATTGCATTTTAATAAATCATTTCAATTTTACATTTTTCGTGCAGATCCAAAAACAGTGAGTTTTGTGATCCGTTGCACACCTATTTAATAGTGTGATACTCCATTGGCAGCCGTTTAGATTCTTCAATTGCAAGTGTAATTTTCTCGGTAATAAAACACTGGGTAAACGTATTATAAACACTGGGTGGTTTAGGTTGTAGGAGACATGTTTAAACTATGCTTTAAGATCCTATGAAGCAAATTCTTGTGATGACCATGGATGCAACAATCTTATATGAGTCTTTTTTTTTTTTTTTTACATCTTTTTCCTTTCAACGCAACTTTTCACTTTTTGCTGTAATATTTATGATCAAATGTCGTTTGTTTGGGTTATGTGTGAGAATATTGTCAATCTCGCAATGGAAACACCTTGTAAGTCATACTCCTTGTCATCATTTTCACCTTTACATAAGAATTTTTTTTTTTTAAGTTTGCTCTCCACACCATTTAAAAAAATAAATGGCTTTACTTTGTTAGGGGCTCTATGTCTGCGTATCTACGCTAAATACAAGATCATTTTATCATGACAGTCAGATCATTTTCTTCAAAGTTACTTTTAGGGAAAAGCTGTTAGGACCTAACAGAACCATGTGACAGGCCAGAGGCGCCTCTCTTCTCTTTCACTCTGTGGCCCCACCTAACACGCTGGTGTTAATGTACTTCTCCAGCCAACAGCTTGGCAAAAAGCTGCCAGCTGACGCTTCACCTCTGGTTCAACAAGACACTGCCTACACTTACTAACTACTGCATGTAGAGTGTGTTTGACTGTGTGCGCACCTCTGCATGTAGGAGGGAATAGGGACAACAAAACAATACACATCATATAGATAGAGAAGAGTCTCAATATCTACATGATGCCTATTGTTTTTTTAAATTAACTTGTTTTTTTTAAA